>OZ025303.1:110755998-113255998 GCA_964019185.1 Maratus speculifer | reverse complement strand
AAAAACCTAATGGATAAATGATTATTTTAGATTTTCCATTTGATCATTAAAAGGTTCTCGTCTATATCAATAGATTTTGTGTTGCCTTACTGTCTTTTAAGTAAATTCCTTATTTAAGTCATTAAATAAAGGCAAATTCTTATATCAAAATATTTTTATCAAGTTTTTTAATTGGATGCGGAACTTTCTAAGTATTATTCATTTAGTTTTTTAATTTTCATAAAAACATTCTACTACATTTTGAAGTTAAAATTATAATAAAAGCTCTTTGACCAATGGTGACTAAAGTTTTTCACTTGTTATAGAAGTTTTTTAAGAACTTTGACTCATGATATTTTAAAACAGGCAAAAAATTGAAGCAATAGTAAAATTTAAAATGAATTTATGTAATGAGCAAGTACATTTCATTACTATTAAATCATTAACATAAATTTCATAAGTAAATTTTATTGTCATGAGTATATTTTATTACTATTAAAAATATATTTTTTTATTAAAATAATATTTCCCAAATTTAGTGAGCTTACTATTAGAAAATTAATATTTTGATGTTACATTTTATGTTTGTTAGAAAACTCAAACTTGCATAAAAACTAAATTTACAATGTAAAAAAATTCTGTAAAGCTACTAAACTTTTTCTATGAAACTGGGATTTCTAGAGCTTTTTGTGTAAAGTTAGCAAAGAAAAAAAAAATGTAACCGATTCTGCAACATAAATGTTTGCTGTTATTACCGTTACATAAAAAGTTCTAGAATCCCCAGTTTTCTGGAAAAAAGAGAAATTAATGATTTTATACCTTTTTTTTACAGTGTACAGTGTTTGTTACATACCCATCGTAAGAAAAGCAACAAATAAATTTCTTAAAGATATCGAACCTTTCGCATGAATACAATTTTTATAAATGGGTGTTTGTGTATTAACACATGTTAAAAAATAATTACGCACTTGAAGAAAAAAATGAATTTTATCATGCGTTTTATATTTTGGAACAGTCTGTAAAATTATATATATTTAATAGAAATATCTATGTAACAACACTCTTGATAATACTATTTAACCCTGGGATAAACGCGTAGATTATGACATATCGAGTAGTCGTACTGTATTTACATTTCCATTTCGTAAAATGACCTTCAACTTATTGTAGAATTTGTAATAAATACTTGCAATTAAATAGTATGACAAATTTTATTTCAATTTATCGCTGGGAGAGTACGAATCGTACATACCAAAGAATTTCACTTGCGCACGGCGTACGCTGCATGTATTTTTGAGGTTTTAAAGTGAAACGAATGGTATTATCAATAAAGAGGTAGAGACATATAATGTAGAATCATACCAGTCAGGGAGGAAGTAAGTTAGGAATCTGTAGAATGATGGCGGCTGTACATTTTGACATCAGATTAACAGATTTTGAATAGTGGAGGAGCCAAAATCCACCAGTAATATTTGAGCAGACATTTTCGCCTTATTTTACAGCTTACACATACAAAATATTTCTAACAATTAAAGTAACAAATTTTATTTATTTTTACCGGTGATATATTTTTTTGGGTATATAGTACTCGGATATCATTGGTACAGCAGAAAGCTGTTTCGGTAGTCACAATATTGCAGAGACTTGACTACAACCGAAAGACTTTCGCCAGTAAAAATTAATATCTGATTTTGGCCATGTATATTAATCAAATTCTGTATTTATAAGGTTTTTCAATAAGAAGAAAGTTTCTATTCAAATTTATTGGCGGAAATTTTCCCAGGCGGTAATGAACCATTACAAAAACGGTTACAATTAAAGCTTCCCTATTTTAAAGGTATGCCATTTCTTCATTATCCTAGTTCCATAAACGAGACTGAGCAAGAGTAGAATTTTTTGACAAATGAATAGCTGTTATTTTCTATAGCAATATAGCTCAGCATTGAAAATACTGACTTTTTTCATAAATTACTTTCTTTAATAGTATTTATTTTCTCATTCAAACACGTTCCAACAATTTCCTGTTTCAAGAAATTTTGTGCTATTGCATAAATAAAATTATTATCCTCCCAAATCTATAAAAAGTGGGCAAGTTATATGAGCATGTGTAATACCATTCTTGAATACTATGTTTGTAGGTAATGTAATAATAAATGCTAAAACATTTTGGTGTAGCACTGTTTATTAAAAATAAGGTACCCTGGGGTAATAACGCCACGTTAAGGTTCTACCAATTTTCACGACTTAGTTTTAGATTGTATTTTTCAAACAAATATAGGATCTGATACAGCAACTCATTGACTATCTATATAAAATAAAATAATTTAACAGATATGTATTCATAAAATGTAATGGCGTTTTCTCTTGACCCATGCTATTTGGCGTTATTACCCACCTATATGGGTAATAACGCCATGCAAACAAAACTATGAAATAAGATGGAATAATTGCATGTAGATAGCCCAATTCTAAAAATACAAACTCTACAAACTTAGAAATTGACAAAATGCATTCTAAGCTATTGAAATTGTTAAATTTTTTGTGAAAGTGTAAGAAAAATAAAGGTGTGGTGTGGGAGGGGTGGATGAGGCAAAAGAATATCAGACAGTGAGCTTTTTTTTTGCTTGAAAAGGACCGTTTAAATAGAAATATGAGAAAAATTGCACAGTTTTAACTGTGTTTATTTGAATCAATATTTAGGATGTAGCTCGGCCACTGTAGGGAATCAACCGGGGTATTAATGTCAAGGATTGGCGTTATTACCCGGTATAGTTACTGCGCAGTACATTTTAAATTACAAATTATCTCGAGAAGATATCCAAAATCTTCAACAACATTTTAAAAGTACATGAAATGCACTACAAATTTATGTAATTAACAAAGTATTTCCGGATAAAAAAAATAGTCTTCACATCATAAAACGTATCTCGCAAATTTTAGATCAAGCGTTAATTTTAGTTGTTTGTAAAAACAATAAGACCTAAAAATGAAACAAATTAACTTGAAGCTGTTTTTTGCGATTTATATGACTCAAAACCCTTCTGCGCAGAGCACATGGGTGTCATTTACCTGATTATTTCAAAATTATGCAAAACATAAGCACCTGGCGTTATTACCCCGCCTGGCGTTATTACCCCAGGGTACCTTAGTTGAAAATATCGGAAAGTTTTTAAAAAACTTCGATGCAAATAAAAAAGCGGAATACTGAACACTTTAAATTATTTTACGCAGTTCATTAATTTCTTTGTTTTATCTAAATTATAGAATTAATGTGCTGCAATGTTTTTTGCAAGTTGTGAATAAGTTAAGATTCTTAACTAAATATTAATACTTGTTTAAAGAATGCTTGTGTGCCATAGGATATTAAAACACCGTTTATAGAAGTACTTAAGGAATACATATATATGTATAAAAATATCCAAGGGATACATACTAATTTTTCTCGGAGATCCATTAATAATGCACAGTGGTGCATTTCTAACTCACTCATGTCTTCTTTCGATACAAATAATTTATAAATATTTATTCTGGTTAAATAAATTTACGCAATAAAAGTGTCATCAAAGCTCACATACATTATTACAACCTTTGAATCGTGAAATGTTGTTATACTTTATGGGAGATTTTAAAAAAAATCGAATAAAACGTTAAATGAATAACAAATTTACATGAACTATTGAACTCCAGTCGGCTCTCGTTAGTTCGAACTAGTCAGGATCACAAGAAATGTTCGAGTTATCAGAGCTCGGATTATGGAAAGTGTGAAATAAAAACATGTTAAAAGGGGTACTATTGGAAAAGAATTATTGTTATAGTATTTTTAAAATTTATTTCGGCTGTTATTATTTCAATTTGATTTAATATTAAATTACAAGATATAAATGCATAAAAAACTTAAGAAATTAGGCGCAAGCACAATAGAAGGGATGGATGTACCATTGATGGATAGACGAGACACTAAGAAAGCGAATATCAAATGTATGGAACTATATATATCTAGTTTAGAAAAAAATAGATAAATAATGAAAGGCAAAAATTAATTTTAGGGATTTAAAGTCCGTGAAAAAGTAAGGAAAAATGAACAATTGGAATTCTCGTTAGTTCGAATTAAACGAGAAAAGAGAAAATGAGTTCGAATTAATAAAAATGTTTAATGTTATTCTGCCATTGAAAATTTCGGGATTTTATGTTTGGTTCGAATTAACGAGAGCCGACTGTACATATTTATTTTTTATCAGCCATTCAAAAATTTATTGTTAAAAAAAATATAGGGCGAATTTAGTTACTTGTAATATTTTTTGGTATTTCGTTAGGAGTAGCATTTGAAGTGCCTTGTAACACCGTGGTCAAAAATAAATTTCCTTTGATTTTAGATATTTTATTTTCACATAAAACTAATAAGAAAATGAAGTGTAAAACTAAAAGTTGCAAAAGTATCGCACAATTGTACTTCTAAAATATTAATTATTATTATTTTATTCACTCACATAACATTCATTTTACTGTATTTTATTATAGAAATGTGAAATATTTTACTAATAGTCTAATTTCCTGATATAATTAACTAAATTGAATTAATGCAAGCCGAAAAATTAAATAATCGATAAATTATTCAACAGTTTCAGGAATTTTTGAACTTACAGTCAGGTATAACAGTTTCTTCTTTTGTATTCGATTGCATAAAAAAATGCAAATTATCTCATTAAAATGAAAACCAAAGATTCATGCAGAATAGTCTAAATTGAAAGAATGCTAGCCGAATGATAAAATAATCAATAATCATTCACAAGCTTAAGGAATTTTTTTGACTTACAGTCATTTATAATTAGTCAAAAATGCATGCTATCATGTAACAAAGTAATAGGGAACTGAAACGTGGAAAATAGAATATTGGCAGAGTTATATAAGCTATTGAACCAATATTTATTCAGTATTAGCCATTCACATTTTTTAAGAACAAAGTTTAGGGGCGAATTTAGTCACTTAAATTTTATTTTAGTACAATGCATATTGTTTCGGATGATATTGTTTAAAAGTGTTTCGTAACAGCGGAAACAAAAATAGATTCCTTTATGATTTTAGATACTATATTTTGAACAAAAAACTAAATTGAAATTATCTGAACACTATAAATTGCGAAAGTATCACACAGTTGTTCTTCTACAATATCATTCATTAATTTTCTATTAATTAACTCATTTACAAATTCATTCTGCTGTATTCTATTACAGAAAAGTCAAAATATTTCGATAAAAGACTAAACCCTTCATAAAATTAACTAAATTTAATTAATGCAACCCCGAAAAATTAAATAATCAATAAATTATTCAAGTGTCATTCCACGGTAACTTACGCTACATTTTGAACTATTTTCAGTAATTTTAGTAAAATAACACAAAAAAATTATTCCAAATGTAAATTTGACAAGGTTTGCTACATAAACTTTTTCAAAGCCCAGTTTAGATTAAAATTACTTAAATATAATGATATTTCTTAAGTTTTGGTTGTTTTATTTACTATGGCAATTGCCATTACTGAAAAAGGTATGTAAGTTATCATAAAAAGTGTAGTTTTCATTATCAATTTTTAGATAAAATTCATCTAAATTGACCCTTATATAGGTTTAATTGAGAAATCATGTTAATTTTATATTTGAATATTGTTTAGTGTTATGTTACTATAATTACTGCAGTAAATTGTTCTAAAAGTAACGCAAGTTACCATGAAATGACCCTCAACAGCTGTAGCATTTTTTAACTTAAAGTTATGTATGGTATTTTTCAAATTTTGTGTTCCATTATACAAAATCCTAAATCTCTCACTATAAAGAAAATCAATTATCCAGTTAAAACTATCTAAATTGAATTCATTCTAGCCAAAAAAATTAATAATCGATAAATCATTCAAAAGCATAAGAAATTTGAAAAACATACAGTCCTGTATAATTAATCAAAAATGCATATTATTATGAAGAAAATATTTGGCAATATTTTTTTTAATATTTAAAAATGTTAAAAGATTTTAAATAACTTTGATACAAATAAGAAATATTAATACTGAACATTTTACATTCTTCTATGCAGTTAAATAAATAATTTTTTTATATAAATTACAGTTAATGTACTGGAATATTTGTTTTGTAAGTTATGAATAAATAAGGCTTCTAATTTAAATTATAAAACTAGTTTAAAGAATAATTATGTGCCAGAGGATAATAAAACTATGTTTATTAGAAGTGCTTGGAAAATTAAAACAGATCAAAGAGAAATATTCTTATTTTTCTCGGAGATCCATTAATGATATCTCCGGTGTATTTCTAACTCACACATTTCTTTTTTTCTATACAAATTATTTATAAATATTTATTTATATATTTAGAAAAGTTACTCATTGAAATTTTTAATGAAGGTTTAAATTTAAAGTGAACCATGAAAATATTTTAATTTTTACTGGCGATTCGTAAAATGATTCATCAGAAATAAAATAAGCATCACATGAATGATGAAATTACAATCATTTAAGTAAATATGTTGATAATAACGTTTATTTCTTAAAACTCATTTTTAGAGTTCTGTAATTAAAATGTAAACATGGAACCATTGTAAGATTACTCCTATGTCTGTCTAACTGTTTGTCAAAGCTATTTTTTTTTCAAAAATTATTGAATCCGGAGAGTAAAAACTAGGCAGAGTTATATAAGCTATTGAAATACATATTTGTAGATAATTATCGATTCACAAATTTTTTAGGAAAAAATCATAGGTTTCAAATGTTGCTACTTGAATTTTATTTTGATATATAGTTTGGGTAACGTTTGAAATACATCCGTAACAGAGAAGTCAAAAATAGATTTTTTTTTTTATTTTCGATATTATACTTTCACCTAAAACTAATAAAAAATTAAGTACAAAACAAAAATGTATGAAAGTGTCACAATAACTTCTACAATGTAAAATTATATTGTTTTATTTATTAACTTATATAAAATGCGTTCTATTATATTCTATTGTAGAAAATTCATAACCTTTCGCTATAAGACAAAACTCCAGTTAAAAGCTAGTGAAATACATATTTGTAATTAATTATTGATTCACAAATTTTTTAGGAAAAAAATCATAGGGGCAAATGTAGCTACTTGAATTTTATTTTGATATGTAGTTTGGGTAACGTTTGAAATATATCCGTATTGAAATATATCCGCAAAAGCGGAATCCAAAAGAGATTTCTTTTGATTTTCGTTAATATACTTTCACCTAAAACTGATAAAAAATTAAGTACAAAACAAAAATTTATGAAAGTATCACAAGGTTAACTTCTACAATGTAAATTTATATTGTTTTATTTATTAACTTATATAAAATGCGCTCTATTGTATTTTATTATAGTAAATTCATAACCTTTCGCTAAAAAAGAAAGCTCCAATTAAAATTAACAAATTGAATTAATACAAGCCGAAAAATAAAGTAAATGGTTAAATTATTCAAAAACTTCAGCCTTTTAAAAACTTAGATTCATGTATGATATGTCAGGCATTTATGTTATCATGTTAAAAAGAGGTAAAGGGATAATTAAGTCTTATACATTGTTTATTAAAATTATTGAAAAATATTTGAAAGTTTTTAAATAATTTCGCTACAAAATAGGAAAGATCAACAATGAATACTTTACATTATTTTATTCAGCTAAGTAATTTCTTTATTTTATTTAAATTACAGTGTTAAATGTACTGCAATGATTTTTGTAAGTTATGAATATATTACTCTGCTAATTTCAATAATAGTACTTGTTTAAAGAATGCTTATGTGTATAGGATAATAAAACGCTGTTTATTAGAAGTTCTTAAGAAAAAACCGAAATATTCTAATTTTTTTGGAGATCTATAAATGATTCTCTCTAATGAATTTCTAAAAGCGGTAAATGCACTGCAATGTTTTTTGCAAGTTATGAATATATTATGCTGCTAGTTAAATAATAATAGTAGTGTTAAGAATGATTCTGTGCAAAAGGATAATAAACTCTGTTCATTAGAAGTCCTTAGGAACTAAAAAAAATAGATTCAAAAGAAATAGTCTTTTTTTTCACATATCAATTAATGATGCTTTCTGGAGCATTTCTAAATCACCCATTTCTTCAGTCTATACAAATAATTTATGTATATTAATTTATATTTTTAGGAAATTCGTGTGATGAAAGCTTTAATAACCTTTTAAATTTAAAAATGAATCATGAAAACATTTTTACTTTTATGGGAGTTTTAAAAAAGAATTCCTTATAAAACGTTGAATAAATGATTAGAAAACGTTAAAAATATAGGGATGAGTTTTTCGCGTTTTTGCACACCACTATTTTCAATTTATGAGAAAATGTCGTTCTCATAAATTGCAAAAATGTTTCGTATAAATGAAATGTTATTTTCTCTATTAAAATACTGGTGGTTAAAAACGCGGAACTCTCAGTCGTAATCATGATGCCTAGTTTCATAAAATTCATTTTTAGGCTTCAGTACTTAAAAAATAAATATGGAACTATTATAACTTCACTCGTGTGTCGGTGTGTTTCTGCCTTTTTTATGAAAAACTAGCAAAACTCGTGGCTTTGCTCGTTTAGTAGTTGAAATAGGCCATGTGATACTTATATGTCTGATTTTAATTAGAAGAAATAATGTATTAAGGAATAATTCAACCAGAACTATGTAACTCCAATACATGGATTAAGATTCCAGATAAAGAAGGAATGCAATTTTAGAGTTACAGTACACATAATAGATTGCAAAAAAATGAACCGTATCACATAAGAATAGTTTTAGATAATGATTGCTTATCCAAACTTTACAACCATCATTTTGGTACCATTACTTTTGAAACCGGTTTGGAAGTTCCGGAGATTAGTCCATACAAACAAACAAATTTTACCTCTTTACAAGATACGTATAGAATACCGAACGTGGACAGTAGAAACTTGACACTGCTATATAAGCAATTTAGCAACATATTTGTAGCTTATTAGCCATTCACATTTTTTTTTCAAGAAAAAGGTATTGGGGCGAATTAAGTTGTTTGAATTTTATTCTGATATACCGTTCGGGGTAGCGTTTGAATTGTTTTGTAATAGCGAAGTCAAAAATAGATTTATTTTGATTTTAGATATTATATTTTCACCTAAAGCTACTAAAAAAATTAAATTGAAAATTGAAAATTATGAAAGTATCACACAGGTTTATATCTGTAATAGCAAACATTATTATTTTATTAAATAACTCCTTTAAAAATTCATTCCACTGTATTCTATTATAGAAAATTGAAAATATTTTGCTAAAAGCCTAAACTACCGATAAAATGAGCTAAATTGAATTAATGTAAGCCGACAAGTGAAATAATCAATAAATTATTTAACAATATCAGTAATTTTTGAACCTACAGTCATATATAATAGTTTTTTACTTTTATATTTGATTATGAATAGATGCAAAATATCTTACTAAAATGAAAACAAAAAGGTAAGAATTTGTAAAATTATCTAAATTGAATTATTACTAGACAAATAATTGAATAATCGATAAATCATTAAAAAACTTAGGAAAATTTTAAAAGTAAAGTCAAGTATAATATGGCAAAAATGCATGGTATTAAGTAAAAAAAATAATAGATCTGAAAACATAATTAAGACTTGAACGTTGTTTATTTAAATTATTCAAAAATGTTTTAAAGTTTTTAAGTAACTTCGATACAAATAAGAAAGGCGAATACAGAATATTTTATTTTATGCAGTTGGGTAATTTCTTTATTTTATCTAAATTACAGGGTTAATGTACTGCAAGGTTTTTTGCAAGTTGTGTATAAATTAAGCTGTTTTTTAAATACCAAGTTAATGATTGCTTAAGTGCTATAGGATAATAAAACGCTATTTATTGGAAGTGCTAAAGAAATAAAAAAAAGATACAGCAGAAATATTCAAATTTTCCACAGAGATCCATTAATGATACTCTCTCGTGTAATTCTAACTCACTCATTTCTTGTATCATTGTATTGTATCATTGCAAATGATTTATAAATACTTATACTTTTTAAATAAATTAACGCAATGAAAAAGTTAAAAAAAAGTCACTTATCACCTATGATTATAACCTTTAAATTTGAAAATGAATCGTAAAAATGTTCCTATATTTTATAAGAGGTTTTTAAAAATGCTTTCAAATAAAATGCTAAATGAATGATAAAATTACAATCCTTTAAGGAAATAAGTTTAAAAAAACGTTTAATTTCATAAAATTCATTTTTAGGTTTCAGTGCTTTAAAAGAAAATATGGAACAATTACAAGATTACTCGTGTGTTTGTCTCTCTGTCTGTGACAGTTTTTATTTTCAAATACTACTGAATGTGGAAAGTAGAAGTTTGGCAGAGTTATATAAGCTATTGAATCACATATTGATTATTAGCCATTCATATTTTTTTAAGAAAAAGGTATAACACGAATTTAATTAGTTGAAATTTATTTTAAGATATCGTCTGGGGTAAAGTTTGAAGTGTCTCGTAAAAGTGGAATAAAAAATATATTACTTTTGATTTTCTATATAATATTTTTACCTAAAACTAAAAACAAAATTAAGTTAAAAACTCAAAATTGTGAAAGTGTTATACAGGTTTATTTATACAAAATTAATTATTTTTATTTTATTCATTCACTTAAAAATTCATTGAACTGTATTTTATTAAAGAAAAGCCAATGTCTTTCTCTAGTAGCCTAAACTCCAGATACAAATTAACCAAATTGAATTAATGCAAACCGAAAATGTTAATAAATATATTATTCAACAGCTTCAGCAATTTTTCAACTTACAATTGTGTATAATAGTTTTTTTCTTTTGTATTCCATTATAAATGACGCGAAATCTCTGACTAAAAAGAAAAACAACTATACTGCTAAAATTATCTAAATTGTATTAATTCCAGCCGAATGAAAAGTAAACGATAAATTGTTCAAAAGCTTAAGAAATTTTTAAAATTTTCAGTCATGTATATTTAGTCAAAAATGCATATTATCATATAATAAAGTAAAAAAGCTGAAAATCTAATTAAGTCATAAGCATTGTTTATGAAAAATATTTGAAAATATTTTAAGGTTTTTAAATAACTGCGATACAAATAAGAACGGCGAATACTGAACTCTTTACGTTATTTCATGCAATTGAATAATTTCTTTATTTTAGATAAATTAAAGCGTTAATGTACTGTAATGTTTTTTGCACGCTGCGTATAAGCTAAGATGCTAATTAAAATAGTAATAGTAGTATAAAGAATTTTTATGTGTTATAGAATAATAAAACGCTGTTTATTAGAGTTTCGTATGAAATAAAAAGAATAATAATAAAAAAATTTCCAAGGAATATATTATCATTTTTCTCGAAGATCAATTAATGATAATCTCTGGTGCATTTCTACCTCATTCATTTTGTTGTTCTATAGAAATAAGTTATAATTAATTATTCTTTTTAAATAAATTTACGCAACAAAAGCTTTAATAAAGCTATCATATTATATTATTATAATTTTTGAACGTAAAAATGAATTGGGAAATTGTTCTTATATTTTATGGGAGATTTTTAAAAATATTTTCGTATAAAACGTTAAATAAATCATAGAATTACAATAATTAAGGAAATGAGTTAAAAATAACGTTTAATTTCGTAAAATTTCTTTTTAAGTTTATGTACTTAAAAAATAAACATTGAACAATATACGATTATTCACGTGTCTGTATTTGTCTATCTAAGCCGTTTTTTTAAACTACTGAAAATGGAATATCGAAATTTTTCAGAGCTATATAAGTTAATAAATAGCCGCAGACTTCTAAAATTGTTAGGCAGGAGGCAGTGGCACCTAAACCTAAATATTTCAGTCGCCAAAATGGCTTAATTTCTAAGAAAAATTAAGAAACAACTAGAAACAACTGAAAAAGAAAGAATTTAATCAAGAGATCTCAAAAAAGTTAATTTTATCAAAGTATCTCAAAAAACTCCACGGTTTTTGCAAAGAATAGCTGAAAAATGCAAATTCATCAAATGATCATGAGAAAAAAACAACAAAAAAAAAATGCAAAATGATGGCGATCTAGATGTCGAAAATTACTCGCCACATAAAAAAATTTAGTCGACACGTGGCAACTGGCGACCATGAATCTCAACTTATACTGTTGTACCATACATTTATTGATTGTTAAACATTCACATTTTTTTAAAAGGTAAACTACATAGGGGTGAATTTAGTTACTTGAAATTTATTTTGGCACATCTTTTGGTGTAGCGTTTGAAGCGTCTCAAAACAGCGAAGTCAAAAATAGATTTCTTTTGATTTTACATATCACATTTTCACCTAAAATTAATAACAAAATTAAGTTTGAAACTGAAAAACACAAAAATATCACACAGGATTTCTTCTATAATATATATCATTATTTTTTTTTAATTCACTCATGGCTAATTCCATGAAAACTTGTCATGTCTGTCACATGCATATTTTTTGGTTACCAGTATTTTAGAACAGAAAAACGAGACTTATTTTATCAGCGATATCTCATCAGTTATATAGGGCGAAGCAAACTTTTCGAAAATAAGGTGGCCAACTAGCAAATTAATTTTTAGCTTTGTAACAGACATGGCTACTTCGCTTGGAAATGACCTCATTTAAAAATTCATTTTACTGTATTATATTACAAAAAAGCCAAAATATTTCACTAAAAACCTAAACTCCTAATAAAATTAACTAAATGGAACTAATGCAAGTCGAAAAATTAAATAATTAATAAATTATTCAACACCTTCAGCAATTTTACTTACCCATCATACGTAGTATAGGGTAAGTTTTGCAATCGTTTTGAAAATCGAAAAAAAAAAAATTTGACGGATTTACACGTTTTAGATAGTGGAGATTCCGAAAAACATATTTTTAGAAAAAAAAAATTTGCCGTTCGTCTGTCTGTCTGTCTAAATGCTCTGTCTCACGAAGGAATTGAGATAGAGACTTGAAGTTTTGTATGTAGTTAGTACGTAAGAATGGGACGAAGCCTATTTAATATCAGCAACCTCGATTATCCGGAACTATTTTTTTCGGACTCTCGAAAAATTCGTTTTGATGAAAGGTATATAAAAATTTTCGAATGTTTTTGTTCTAAGAAATGGACGTAAAAGGCAAGAAAATAACACACATTTTGCATATAAAAGGAAGTCAATCGGATTATTAGTTGCCGAGATATTTGTAATCCTGTTTTCCACATTCTTCGATTTTTCATGACCCTATATTTCATTCAAATTTCAATTTAGAGGTATATTTTAATTCAAAATGAGACGTTTAATCCAACTCAGTAAACTGTTAGTTGATATTATTATTGTTATTGGATTTATAAGGGTGTTTCTTTTACGCAGTTCGGTTCTACTTGAGTAGTTTGGCGTTTTATATAATTTGTCGAAATTGGTACATCAGCAGTTCTTTAATACAGCATTACTATGTATATTAACAATATTTAAATTTTGTTTTGGAATTGAAATGCATTGTATAAATAGTTTTCACATGTTTTATTTTCTTATGTCTATCCATGATGGGTAAGTATTACGGTGGCCCCCCAACGACTAGTTTGATCTTACAGTCACGTATAACAGTTTTTTTTTCTTTTGTATTGAATTATAAAAAATATAAAATCCCTAAAAAAACAAAAAACAAAGATTCTTATAAAATTATATCTAAATTGAATTAATGCGAGCCGAAAAACAAAATAACCAATAAAATATTCAAAAGCTTCAGCAATTTTAAAATTTATAGCAATGTATAAATAGTCAAAAATGCATATTATCATGTAGCAAAGTATAAAAGCTGAAATTTTAATTAAGTCTTAATAATTAATTATTAAATGTATTTTAGAAAGTTTGAATTATTCAAAAATTGCTCAAAAGCTTCAGCAATTAAAAAATTTATGATCATGTATAATTAGTCAACAATGCATGATATCATGTAAAAAATGTTGATAATTTAATTAAGTGTTAAGCATTGTTTATTACAAATATTTTGAAAAGTTTCAAAGTTTTTAAATAACTTCGACACAAATAAGAAAGCTTAATACGGAATATTTTATATTATTCTTTGCAGTAAAAAAACTTATTTATTTTATCTAAATTACAGCGTTACTGCAATATTTTATGAGTGTATTACGCTGCTAATTTAAAGAATAGTACTTGTTTAAAGAATTCTTATGGGTTACAAGATAATATAACTTTGTTTATTAGAAGTGCTTATAAAATTTTTAAAAAAGATCTAAGAGAAATATTCCAATTTTTGTCAAAGTTTCATTATTGATATTTTTGGTGTATTTCTAACTCATTCATTCCTTTTTACTGTACAATCTGTACAAATTATTTATAAATATTTATTTACATGTTTAGAAAAATTAATAAAAGTAATTTAAAGTTTAATTTTAAAAATGAACCACGAAAATATTTTTATTTTTATGGGTGGTTTTTAGAATAATTCCGTATAAGACGTTAAATGAAAGATAAAATTACAGTCATTTATAGAAATGCATTAAATGTAACGTTTTATTTCGTTTTGGGTTGAGTGTTTAAAAAGTAAACATGAAACCATTATCATATTACTCGTGTGTCTGTCTCTCTGTCTGTCACAGTCGTGTTTTTTTAGGTAGCTTTCATTACAAAAAGTAAAAAGCTACCTATTGCAGCCGTGCGTAGGAAAGCACCTCCAAACAGTTTTGGTATATTTTCACCGATCATGACCCACAGACCCCAAAATCACCCTCCGTTCAAATGTTGACATATATATATATATATATATATATGACGATTTAAGGAGAAACTCGAATTATTTCCACTGGTTAAAAAAAAAAAAAAACACACAGTCATGGCAAGCGAGGAAAAAAGCAAAATAAATAAATAAATATAGAAGATCCAATAATTAGTCATGGGCTGCTGTAAATTCATTTATTAAATTCGTAATAATGAGGAAGGGAAAAGCTCCTTTTGCAAAAATTCCATCATTATTTCAGCGAGCCGTCCTCATCCAAGAAGCAACCCAAGAATCTTTTTTTCTCATCTCGAGACTTTCACCTTTTAAAACTCAAAAGAAAGTTCTGGAACATTCTGTAACCTCAAACCATCATTCTTTTATGTAAACAGAATTCTTGTCCAGCTACGAGATTATTTTCCACAAACGATAAATTTATTTAAAAAAAATATTATTTAACCAATTTATAATTGAATCGGGATTTTTTAGGCAGACGACTTTTATAAATGATTAATTTTAAGAGAAAAAGAAAAGAAAGGAATTTATTAATATGCACACTATCGAAGGTTGACGGCGGAAAAATAAATAAATAGATAAAATAAAATAATGATATTTTTTGAAAGGTATGGTTTTGGAATAAATTTAATAAGACTTTCTTAAAAAGGGTTGATAAAAACATAGAAGAAATCAGTTTTATTTGGAATATTAAGAAATAAAGTTTTATTTAAGAATATTTTTAATTTAGAGCCATCTTTTTAAATTTACGCATACTGGAATAATGTTTTTTAAGGCAAATTAAGAATTTATATCGTCTGCATACAAATTAACAGATTAGATCTAGAAACAAGATTTTAATTTAATAATTTGAAGTAAGTACGGAAAATTAAGATAGTATAAAGGTTAGTTTTGGCGAAAAAATTTTAAATTTGTAATGTATATATATGTATCTGATTTTTGTCATGCGATAACTAACGTACTTATGAACCTATTTGAATGAAACTTGGTATGTACATAGTACATACAAATATCTCGACCGAGTTCTTTGGCCAGCATTATCCGCCATCTTGTTTCAAAATGGCAACCATTTAATAAATTAAAAAAAATTAAAATTTAAAATTAAATACGAAAAATTTAAAGTTGAAAAATATTTTTATTTTATGTGTTAGATCTTAAAACACCAATTCCAGAACACTTTTTATTTTGTCTATATCTTAAAAAATGACTGAGTTATAGCACTTTCAATTTTTCTTATGGCTGATATTTTGAAACGATCTGATATTTGTCATGCTATAACTAACGAATTTATGAACCGATTTGAATCAAACTTGGTATGTACATAGTACATACAAATATCTCGACCGAGTTCGTTGGTCTGCATCATCCGCCATCTTGTTTCAAAATGGCGGTCATTTAAAAATTTTTTTTTAATAAAATTTAAAAATGAATGCGAAAAAACTAAAAGTTGAAAAATATTTTCATTTTATGTGTTAGATCCTAAAACACCGATTCTAGAACACCTTTTACTTTGTCTATATCTTAAAAAATGATTGAGTTATAGCACTTTGAATTTTTCTTATGGCTGACATTTTGAAACGATCTGATTTTTGTCACGTGATAACACTCGTATTTATAAATCGTTTTGGATGTAATTTGGTGTGTACATAGTACTTAATAAGGCCTTGACCGAGTTCGTTAACCAGTTTCATTCGCCATCTTGTTTAAAAATTGCGGCCATTTAAATTTAAAAAAAAAAAATAAAATTTGAAATTAGGTACAAAAAAGTGGGAAACTGAAAAAGATTTTTCTTTTATGCATTTGACCTTGATACAAAGATTCCAAAGCACTTTTTGTTTCGTCTGTATCTTAAAAAATGTCTGAGTTATAGCACTTTTAATTTCTAGTGTTGCTCACATTTTGAAATGATCTGGTTTTCGTCACGTGATAACACGCGTATTTACACAGTGATTTAGATGAAACTTGGTGCGTAGATAGGACATACTGATGCCTGGACTGAATTTGTTGGCCAGTTCCAACTACCGCGCCGTCTTGTTTCTAAATGGCGGAATATTATTTTTTTTTTTTTTTGTATTTAAATTTTAAAATTAGGTGCAAAAAAGTAAGAAATGGAAAAAGATTTTTCTTTTGTGTTTTGACCTTGATACATAGATTCCAGAGCATTTTTTGTTTCATTCATGTCTTGAAAAATGTTTTAGCAAATTCAATTTCCAGTGAGATTGACAATTTGAAACGGTCTGAAATTTGTCACGCGTTAATAAGTATATTTATAGACTGATTTCAATATAACTCCGTGTGTTCATGGTACATACCAATGTCTTGACCGAGTTCACAAGCCAACTTTATCCGCCATCTTGTTTCAAAATGGCGGCCATTTAAATGTATCAAAAATCTTTTAAATGTATAATGATGTATAAACAAAAAATTAGAAATTGAAAAAAGGTTCTTTCTAAACTATTTATCTTAATAATGAATTCCGGAGTATTTTTTGCTTTGTCTTTACCTTGAAAAGCGCTTGGGATATAGCAGATTGAATTTCTAATGTGGGTGACATTTTTTAAAAAGTCAACTTGCACGCGACAGCACTCGTATATATTAATCCATTTTGATGTGAATGTGCATGTTCACATGAATTAAGATTTCGATCAAGCTCATTGGTTTTTTTTTTAATCCATCATGCTGCTTTAAAATGGATATCGTGGAATTCGGCGACCCTATAAATCGCTTAAAATAAAACCAGGTTGAATAAGAGATGACTAATTTCTAAAAATTCCTATTAATATTCAGTATTGACAAAAACTAATATTCAATCTTACATAATCGTGTTCCACTATTTTGAGCTTCGTATATTTGATTTATATAACTGAATTTGAAATAAATAAATAAGTAAATGAAACTACCTCTTCCTCCCGGCATTGCCGGAAAGGCCTTTTTTTTCATATTATTATAACTTTTGAATTTGAAAATGAATCGTAAAAATGTTCTTATATTTTAGAAGATATTTTAAAAATACTTTCAAATAAAACATTAAATGAATGATACAATTGCAGTCATTTTAGGAAATAAGTTAAAAATAACGTTTAATTACATAAAATTCCTTTTTTTTGTTTCAGTACTTAAAAAGAATACATGGAACCATTATAAGATTACTCCTGTATGCGTCTTTATGTCTGTCACAACCATTTTCATCAGTAACTACTGAACGTCGAAAGTAGAAACTTAGCAGAGTTATATAAGTTATTTAACCACATAGTTATCGATTACTATGACAACTTTTTTAAGGAAATATTTATGGTGCTAATTTAGGTACTTGAATTTTATTTTGTTATATCGTTTGCAGTAGAATTCGAAATGACTGATAGCAGTGAATTATATCTAAAATAAAAATAAATCTATTTTTATATATTATCACCTAAAACTAATAACGAAATTAAGTGTAAAATAATATATTGTGAAATTAACACACAGGTTTACTTCTACGTTTACTTATTATTATTTTATTAATTCACTTGAAAATTTACTTTACTGTGTTTTGAGTAGAAAAGTGAAAACAAAATTCGCTAAAAATACAAACTCCAGATAAAATTTTAAAAAAAAATTGAGCTAATGCAAGTAAAAAAAAATTAATTAATTAATTATTCAATAGTTTCATCATTTTTAACAAGAGTCGTGTTAATATATGTTTTGAGAGTCATGTATATATGTCAAAAATGCATGTTATCATATAACAAAGAAAAAGAGCCGAAAATCTAATTAAGTCTTAAGCATTGTTTATTAAAAATATTTAAAAGTTTTTAAATAACTTTGACTCAAATAAGAAAGGTTAATACTGAATAGTTTACATTTTCCAATGCAGTTTAATAATTTATCTATTTTTCTAAATTACATCATTAATGTACTGCAATAATTTTTATAAGTTATGAATATATTACGCTGCTAATTTAAATAATAGTATTTGTTTAAAAAAGCTTATGTGCCATACGATAATAAAACTATGAGAGTCATGAATAATGTGTCAAAAATGCATGTTATCATGTAACAAAGAAAAAAAGCCGAAAATCAAATTAAGTCTTAAGCATTGTTTATTAAAAATATTTAAAAGTTTTTAAATAACTTTGACTCAAATAAGAAAGGTTAATACTGAATAGTTTATATCTTCCAATGCAGTTTAATAATTTATCTATTTTTTCTAAATTACAGCATTAATGTACTGCAATAATTTTTATAAGTTATGAATATATTACGCTGCTAATTTAAATAATAGTATTTGTTTAAAAAAGCTTATGTGCCATACGATAATAAAACTATGAGAGTCATGTATAATGTGTCAAAAATGCATGTTATCATGTAACAAAGAAAAAGAGTCGAAAATTTAATTAAGTCTTAAGCATTGTTTATTAAAAATATTTAAAAGTTTTTAAAAAACTTTGACTCAAATAAGAAAGGTTAATACTGAATAGTTTATATCTTCCAATGCAGTTTAATAATTTATCTATTTTTTCTAAATTACAGCATTAATGTACTGCAATAATTTTTATAAGTTATGAATATATTACGCGGCTAATTTAAATAATAGTATTTATTTAAAAAAGCTTATGTGCCATACGATAATAAAACTATGAGAGTCATGTATAATGTGTCAAAAATGCATGTTATCATGTAACAAAGAAAAAAAGCCGAAAATCAAATTAAGTCTTAAGCATTGTTTATTAAAAATATTTAAAAGTTTTTAAAAACTTTGACTCAAATAAGAAAGGTTAATACTGAATAGTTTACATTTTCCAATGCAGTTTAATATTTATCTATTTTTCTAAATTACATCATTAATGTACTGCAATAAATTTCATAAGTTTTGAATATATTACGCTGCTAATTTAAATAAGAGTGTATGTTTAAAAATGCTTATGTGCCATTCGATAATAAAACTATGAGAATCATATATAATGTGTCAAAAATGCATGTTATCATGTAACAAAGAAAAAGAGCCGAAAATCTAATTAAGTCTTAAGCATTGTTTATTAAAAATATTTAAAAGTTTTTAAATAACTTTGACTCAAATAAGAAAGGTTAATACTGAATAGTTTACAATTTAGAATGCAGTTTAATAATTTATCTATTTTTTCTAAATTACAGCGTTAATGTACTGCAATAATTTTTATAAGTTATGAATATATTACGCTGCTAATTTAAATAATAGTATTTGTTTAAAAATGCTTATGTGCCGTTTGATAATAAAAATATGTTTATTAGAAGTGCTTAGAATTTTTTTTTTAATGATCAACGATTAATGTATATTTTTTCTCAGAGATCCATTAATGGTACTTTCCCTAGTGTATTTCTGGCTCACTCTTTTCTTCTTTCTATACAAATGATTTATAATGATTTATTTATATTTTTAGATAAAATGCTGAATGAACGTTTTAATAAAAGTTTAAATTTAAAAATTGTGGGAGATTTTTAAAGTTATCCCAAATAAAACGTTGGATGAATGATAAAATTGCAATAATTTATGGAAATACATTAAAAATAAAGTTTAATTTCGTATTATTCCTTTTTCAGGTTCTGTACTTAAAAAGTAAACGTATGAAACCATTATTAGATCACATGTGTATCTGTCTCTCTGCCTGTCACAGCCGGTTTTTTTTTAAAAAAATTTTGAAAAAAAAAGAGAAGAATTTTAAGGACTACATAAGTTATTAAACTTCTTATTTTTTCATTATAACGAACAAAGTTAAAAGCCCCGAACAAAGTTTAAGGGCAAATTTAGTCACTTGAATTTTCTTTCAGTGCATTCTTTGGAGAAGCATTTGAAGTGTTTCGTAACAGCAAATTCAAAAATAGACTTCTTTTGATTTTAGATAAATATTTTCATCGAGACCTAATAACAAAATTATGTATACACTTAAAATCGCGAAACTATCACACACGTTTACTTCTGCAATTTTACTTTTTATTAATTAAATCATTTTAATATTCATTATACTTTATTCTATTTTATAAAAGTCAAAATAATCGCTAAAAGCCCAAACTTTTGATAAATTTACGAAATTGAATTAATGCAAGCCAGAAAATTAAATAAACAATGAATTATTCAATAACCTTTGGCAATTTTAAACAATATAGCCTTATATACTTAGTCAAAAATGTATGTTTTCATGTAAAGAAAAAAATGTAAAACGGCTGGAAATTTAAGTAAATCTTAAGCATTGTTCATTAAAAATATTTGAAAATAATTGGACGTTTATAAATAGCTTCGATACACATAAGAAAGTTTAACACTGAATATTTTATATTATGTTATACTATTGAGTAAATTCTCTATTTTATCTTAATTACATTGTTAATGTAGGAATGGTATTCTTTCCACTAATAGGCGTACATATTTCATTCTCCACATCGCAACTGTCATCATCTAGGTACTGTAGATATCAGCTGAATAAATTAGTCGTGGTTTGAAGCCAGCCGTGAAAGAAGTAAAGAAAACTTGTTTGGAACAGTTGCTGTGAGTTGGCAGGAGAATAAAGAATGAAGTACGTCGACTGGAAATATTAGAATATTGTCATTGAGGATGAAACCAAAAATAATGATGTTTTAAGACGTTTACATTCATCTTGTAAATAATATCTTGTAAATATTTCATGTTTGTAAATAAGTGGTTCTGTTATATAAGTTCTAAACTTTTAACGGTGTCAGTTTGTACTATGCGTTTGTGTGCCTCCTATATCAATGTATTGCAATATGTTTTGCAAGTTATAAATATATTAAGCTACTAATTTAAATAATAACAATAGTTTCAAGAATACTTATGTGCCGAAGGATAACAAAACGCTGTTTATTAAACATACCCAAGAAATTTAAAAAGATCGAAAAAATTATTCGAATTTTTTAAAGAGATCCATTAACGACAGTCTTTTGTGTTTTTGTAAATCATTATTTTCTTCTTTGTATATGAATAGTTTATGAATTTTTATTCATTTTTTAGGGAATTTACGCAAAGAAATCTTCGATAAAGTTTTAAAAGGGAAAATCAATAGTGAAAACATTTTTATTTTTACGGGAGATTTTTAAAATTATTCTGAACAAAACTTCAAGTGTAAGATAAAATTACAACCATCTATGAAAATGCGTTAAAAATAACGTCTACATTTGTAAAATAATTTAGGAAACCGTAGGTAAAAAGTAAAATTGATGCCATTATAGAATCTCTCGTGTATCTGTCTCTATGTCTTGCACAGTCGTTTTATCAAACACTACTTAGCTTAGAAAGTAGAAAGTTGGCATAAGTATATAAGCTATTGAACCACATATTTATTGATTATAAGCCATTCACGATCTTATTTAAGAAAAAAAATTAAGGCGAATTTGGTTACTTGAAATTTATTTTAGTACATCATTTGGGGCAGCGTTTAAAATGTATCTTAACAGCAAAAACAAAAATAGATTTCTTTTGATTTTCGATGTTATATTTTTACCTAAAACGAATAAAATAATTAAGGGTAAAATTCAAAATTGCGAACGCATTACACAGGTTTCCTTTTTCATTATTAATTGTTATTATTTTATTCACAGACTTAAAATTCATTTTACTGTATTCTATTTTAGAAAAGTCAAAATCTTTCGATAATACCTTAAACTCCTGAAAGCATTAACAGAATTGAAATAATATAAGCCTAAAAAAATAATTAATAAATTATTCGCAAGTTTGATGTTACAGTTACGTATAATATTTTTTTTCTTATGTATTCCATTATAAATGATGCAAAATATCTCATTAAAATGAAAGCCAAAGATCCTAATAAAATTATCTAAATTGAATTAATTCTAGCTGAATAATTAAAGAATCGACAAATCATTCAAATGCTTAAGAAATTTTTAAAACTTACTGTCATGTATAATATGTCAAAAATGCATGCTATTTTATAAAAAGTAAAAGAGCTGAAAAGTTATTTAATTCTTAAGCAATGTTCATTAAAATTAATCAAAAATATTTAAAATTTTTAAATAACAGCGACTTAAAAAAGAAAGGCGAAAACTGAACACTCGACATTGTTTTATGCATTGAGTAATTTCTTTATGTTATGGAAATTACAGCGTTAATGTACTGCAATGTTTTTTGCAATTTGTGAATAAATTATGATGCTAATTTATACAATGATACTAGTTTAAAGAATGCTTATGTGCAGTAGAATAATAAAACACAGTTTATTAGAAGTGCTTTTGATATATATGTATATATAAAAAGATCCAAGGAAAATATTGTAATTTTTCTCGAGATCCATTAATGATACTCTCTGGTGTATTTCTAACTAAATCATTTTTTATTTTTGAACAAATTATTTATAAATATTTGTACTTTATAAACAAATTAACGCAATGAAAGCTTTTATAAAGCTCTCATCACATATTATTATGACCTTTGAATTTGAAAATGAATCGTAAAAATATTCTTATATTTTATAAGAGATTTATAAAAATACTTTCAAATAAAACGCTAAATGAATGATAAAATTACAGTAATTTAAGGAAATAAGTTTAAAATAACGTTTAGTTTCATAAAATTAATTTTTTGGTTTTAGTTACTTAAAAAGAATACATGGAACCATTATTAGATTATACGTGCGTCTGTCTCTCTGTCTGTTACAGTCGTATTTTCAAAAACTACTGGAAAGTAAAAACTTGGCTCAGTTATATAAGCTACTTAACCATATATGCATTCATTATAAGCCATTCTTATTTTTTTAAGAAAAAAGTATGGGGGTGAATTTAGTATTTGAAATTTATTTTAATATATGATTTGGGATAGCGTTCGAAGTGTGTCGTGATAGCAAAGTGAAAAGTAGATTTTTTTAAATATTAGATATTATATTTTCATCTAAAACTAATAACAAAATTGTTGGAGTGAAATAGACCAGCAGTTGGTTTTCCACAAACCACTCATATTCTAACTCTAAATATATATATTTTTCTTAGCTGAGTGACTTTACGTGATCGTATATATAATCCCTAGCTAGAATGATAGGTCCTATGCTGGACTTTAAGGAGCGATATTTTACTTAATCATCGCCAAAGCGTTGTGAATTTTTAGTAGACATTCTAGCTTATAGGATTCCCTTAAAATCTTTAGAGTTTAATCATCAAAATATAAAGAATAACTACACTCATTTTACTAGGAAGAATGATAAAAGGGAATTTTAAATTAATTAATTTATTTGCAATTCTATTAAATTACATACAATTTCCAATACCTTTAAATGTTACATAATTTATTTTAAGCATCATTTAAACTAATCTAGAAACAGATGCTACATATATTAAAGTTATACATTACTCACTTTCCCATTTCCTCATCTGGGTACAAAAATCCCTAATCACAAAACATGTAATATAAATATGGGAACAACAATGTACATTAAGCATTACCTGTTCTCTTTTTTTACATCAGCAAAGATGGAACATCCACTAACTTTTTTTTATCACTGACTATTTTTTACGTGCAGAACTCACCAACACTCTCATTCTTCTTCCAACAAGAAAAACTGACTAACTTCTCTGGGAAAAAAAACTGGAGGAGGACTTCTATTTATCATATTCAGATTTTTTTTTGGGGCATCATTCTGGCCTTCGGAAAGCCCCTTAGCCAATCTGTGATTAGCCCCTCATCTGATTAGTATCATGAACAAAGCTATTTGCACAAAGGTCCTACATGCTCCTCCCCTGGTCCGGCTGAGCAGACATTTTCCCCGACGTCCCCTGCCTCCAACATTTTCCCAGAAGTGGCCCCTTCAAGGGGGTAAGAAAAGGGGCGCAGTCCTGCGGACTGTCATAAATATTTTTTGTGACTGGCTATAAACTATAGCCGACGTATACTGTCAGCCCCATTGTATGGGCTCCCCAGCTTGGCGGCTCATGACTGCTCAACAATTAATTATACAGAAAATCATACATCTCTGTAAACAAAATTAGTTACATTTTTTTTTTACACAAAATAAAATTTCACAAAATTTTACTTTCACTACAACAATGTAAAACTAAAAATTGCAAAAGTATCACACAAGTTTACTTGTATGAAATAATCATTATTATTTTATTTATTAAGTCATATAAAATTTATTTTACTGTATTCTTTTATAAAAAAAGACAAAAAATCTTTTCTTTAAAGCCTACACGTCATATAAAATTTATTGTACGAAATTAATGCAAGCTGAAAAATTAAATAATAAATAAATCATTCAAAGGCTTCAGCAGTGTCAAAAATTACAGCCATGTCAAATTAGTCAAAAATGCCATGCTATCGTGTAACAATCCAAAACGGCTGAAAATCTAATTAAGTATTAAGCACTGTTAATTAAAAATATTTAAAAATGTTTTACATTTGCAAATAACTTCGATACAAATAAGAAAATTTAATGCTGAATATTTTACATTCGTCAACGCAGTAACGTTCTCTAATTCTAAACTAACGTCTATTCATTTATCTAAATTACAGTATTGTAATGCAATATTTTTTGTAAGTTATGAATACATTACGCTGCTAATTAAAATAATAGTACTTGCTTAAAATATGTTTATGTGCCATAGGATAACAAAACACTATTTATAAGTGCTTAAGAAATGTATACCGGGTGTCCCAAAAATGACTGATGGGTTTTAAAACTCAATAACGTGCAAACGCTAACAGCTATTTAAAAAATTTTTGCAGGAGGGTTATGTATAATGTCAGACTTTTTTTTACCGTGATTTTGATTTTAGTTCGAATTTCAAACAATAGGTGGCGCTGACGGCGATTGAAGGCCAGGTGATCAGTGCTGAGTGAAGCGTCGACCTGGCCTTCAGTCGCCGTCAGCGCCACCTATTCCTTGAAATTCGAACTAAAATCAAAAGTTACGGTAAAAAAAACTCCTGATATTATACATAATCCTCCTGCAAAAATTTTTTAAATAGCTGTCAGTGTTTGTAAGTTATTGAATTTTAAAATCCATCAGTCATTTTTGGGACACCCGGTATATATATACACTGCTCAAATTAATTAAAGGATATTTAAAGTTTTATGTAAAATAAAGATATAAACAAAATTTTTTTGCCGAAAATAGAAGAAGAGAATCACAAATGCAAATTTTTCTGGTTTTCAAACTGTGGAGTATGCAAATTTTGAGTTCGACGTCAAAAACGTCGCTTCAGCGGCAGCGAATGAAATTTGACTTTCGACTGGATAAAAGAGAATGAAGACAAGGATGATCGGCATTCAGTGATTGCTTTGTTTCGATGAGTACGATGTCTCAGCGAAGTCATTTGACAGATTCAAAAGCTTGGAGAATTGTTGGTAGGTTAGAAGGGGGCCAAACTCAAGCCGAAGTAGCACAAGCCATTGGAGTGTCAAAAAGTGTCATTTCCAGGATCTGGAACCGTTTTTTGGAGAGTGGATGTGCAGGCCGAAGACCAGGGCAAGGTCGTAGACGGGCAACAACGTCCAATGAAGATCGGTATTTAGCGTTAACAGCTCGGAGACAACGAAACATGAACGCTACTCTTCTCCAACAACACCTTCGCTCGGCTACAGGCACCACGATTTCAACTCAGACTGTCCGAAACCAGCTCCATGCTGTAGGTCTGTATGCTCGTCGACCGATGGTATGTGTTAGATTAACATCAAGACATCGTCGCGACCGCAGGGAGTAGACAACCGAGCATGTCAACTGGAGGAGAAATGAATGGAGCAATATTCTATTTTCTGACGAGTCCCGTTTTTCTGTGCATCCGGATAATAGGCGTATTTTCATCTGGAGGGACCGTGGCAGTAGGAAAAATAATGCGTTCGTGCACGAAAGTGTCAGATTTGGCGGTGGAGGAGTGTTGGTGTATGGTGGCATCTCCATTGACAGGCGCACTGACCTCTACATCATTCGAGATGGAGCTCTGACTGGTCGCCGATATAGGGATGAGTTCCTCAGATCTATTGTAGTCCCTTACGCTGCAGCAATCGGAGATAACTTCATTTTAATGGACGATAACTGCAGGCCACATCGTGCAAACCTGGTGGAGGATTTCCTTTTCGAGGAAGGAATCGTTCAAATGGAATAGCCAGCGTGTTCTCCAGACATGAATCCAATCGAACACGATTGGGATGCTCTAGGAAGACGAGTTTCTATCCGCCAACATCCCCCACAAACTCTCTGAGAACTGGAAAGAGCTCTTCTGGAAGAGTGGGGCAGAATACCCTAACTCGTCATTAATAGCCTCATTGAGTCCATGCCTCAAAGGTGTTCAACGTTGCTGGCCGCCCGTAGAAACCATACCCCCTACTGAAAATGATTTTCTTTGAAGAAAACACTTTTCTTATTCTTTTTTTCTCATATGCACAAATTGTGTTTTTTCCTTTTGTACACAAATGCGCAATAAAATGCATTTTTTTCTGCCAAACATGTGTAATTTATTCTCATATAACCTATTATGTCTGTCGACCATGTATCAATACGCTAAAAAGTTTCCCAGATACAAAATCCACCTAAAACTGCAATATCCTTTAATTGTTTTGAGCAGTGTACATATATATATATATATATATATATATATATATATATAACCATTAACTGTATTACAATATATGAACCATTTGAATTTAATAGAAAAATACCATGTTGAACATGTGGAAAGATTTAAATACATAAAATAAATACAAATGGAATTTATAGAACCAAAGCAGAACTATCAAGCCCGAAATACTTTGGAACTACAAATGAAGTGTGTGTTTTTATCTTCGTATTAGCCATGAAAAAGCAAAAGAATACGAATTTGGGGCTACAAACACACATAAACCCAAAATTAAATGAAAAAACAACACCTAAAACAAAACACAACAAAATTACTAAATTGGTATCTATAAAGATTCAAGGTAAATATTCTAGTTTTTCTTGAAGATCTATTAATAATACTATCCTGTATATTTCAAGCTCAGTCATTTTTCTTTATATACAAAGTATTTACAAATATTTATTATTTCTTAAAGTTTTATTAAAGCTCTCATCATGTATTATTATAATCTCTGAATTTGGAAAATAATCGTGACAGTATTCTTATATTTTATGGAAGATTTTTTTAAATACTTACGAATAAAACGTTATATAAATGATAAAATTACAATTATTTAAAGAAATGAGTTTCAAATAACGTTTAGTTTCGTAAAACTCATTTTTAGGGTTCAATATTTAAAAAATAAACATTGAGGAATTATTAGATTATTTGTGTGTCCATATCTTTGTTTGTCAAAGTAGTAAAATATAATTTAAAAAAAAAAAAAAAAAACTACTGAACGTGGAAAATATTAATTTGGCAGAGTTATACAAGCTGTTTATTCAGATATTTATTCATTATTAGTCATTCGAATTTTCTTTATTAAAAATGTTCAGAGGCAAATTTAATTACATGAATTTTGATTGTGTTTAATATTTTGGGTAGCATTTGAATTGTCTTGTAATAGTGAATTCAAAAACAGATTATTTTATGTTAGATATTTTATTTTCACCTAAAATTGATAACATAATTAAATGTCTAAATAAAAATTTCGAATCTATCACACAGGTTTACTTCTTCATTATTAGTCATTATTATTTTATTAATTATCTCATTTAAAAATCATTCTACTGTAATTTATTATAGAAAAGTCAAAATCTTTCGGTAAAAATCCTACGCCCCTGATACAATTACGTAAATTGAATTAATGCAAGACAAAGGAATTATTAATCAATAAGTTATTCAAAAACTTCAGGAATTTTGAAACTTAAAGCCATGTAAAATTAGTAAAAATGCATGTTATCGTGTAATAAAGAAAAAAAGAGCAAAATGTAATTGATTTTTAAGCATTGTTTATTTAAATATTTAACAATGTTTGAAAGTTTTTAAATAACATCGATACAAATAAGAAAGGCTAATACTAAATATTTTACACTCTTCTATGTAGTTGAGTAATTTATTTATTTTACCTAAATTACAGCGTTAATGTGCTGCAATATTTTTTTTGTAAGTTATGAATGTATTACGCTGCTAATTAAAATTATAGTACTTGTTTAAAGAATGTTTATGTGCAATAAAAAGTAAAACTCTCTTTATGAGAAGTGTTTAGAAAATTAAAATAAAGATTGAAATGAAACATTCTAATTTTTCACAGAAATCTATTAACGATAGTCTCTGCTGTATTTCGATCTCACTCATTACTTCTTTTTATACAAATGATTTATAAATACATATTTAGATTTTTTTAGAATAGTTATATGAAAGCTTTAGTAAAACTTTAAATTTAAAAATGAACCATCAAACCAATTATATTTTAGTGGGAAATTTAAAAACAAAAATTCCGAAAAAACGTTAAATTAATGATAAAATTACAATAATTTATGCTAATGAATTAAAAAACTCTTTATTTTGTAAAGTTCAGTTCTAGGCTTCAGTACTTAAAAAGAAAACATGGTACCAATATCACATTATTCCTATGTCTGTCTCTCTATCTGTCAGGGCCATTTTTTTCTTTTTTTACAAAAACTACTAATCATGGAAAGTAGAAACTTGGAAGAGTTGTACAGGGTGATCCAAAAAAACGTTGACAAAATTATATGACAAAACAGGCATACGACAAGGATTAAAAATCGCATAGAAACATAGGGCCGTAAATCACTTATTGAGTCACAAATACAGGGTGAACTCAATTTGGGTTGACGGTAATAAGTTTCAGAAAACTTAAGTATATTATAATAAAACATTTAACAAACGTGTGTTAATTGTTACCGACTTGTTATCTTGACTTTGTTTTAAATGTGATAACACCAAACAAATGTGGTACAAGTTAGTATTATGCAGGCCGACAATAAGCAATTGACACCTCACATTTTGGACTATAGTAATAAATAATCAGTTTATAGTAATATAACTATTTAACTATAGTATAATATAAGAATATAACTATAGTAATAACTAATCAGTTTATACGGTATCATCGATTGCTTGAGCAATATGCTTTTTCAGATCTTTTAGCAACGTTATCACATTTCACATAAAATAAAGTGCATGTCATTGCATTTTTATTACAATTTTTTCATTTTCATCGAAATTATTACAGTGGAACCGGGTGTTGTTTAAATGAAACACCCTGTATTTGTGACTCAATAAGTAATTTGCGACCCTATGTTCTTATGTGATTTTTTTATCCTTGTTGTATGCTTGATTTGTGATATCATTTTGTCAACGTTTTTTTCAATCACCCTCTATAAGCTATTGAACTACATATTTGTGGATTATTAGCCCTTCACAATATTTTTTGGGGAAAATATATAGGGGCGAATAGAATTACTTGAATTTTATTTTGATATATCTTTCGGGATATATTTGAGGTGTCTCATAAGAAGGAAATAAAAAACAGATTTATTTTGATTTTAGGCATTAAATGTTCACCTAAAATTTCTTACAAACTGAAGAATAAAACTAAAAATTGCAAAAGTATCACACAGGCTGAATTTTACAATATTAATCATTATTATTTTATTAATTAACTCATTTAAACGTTCATTCTATTATAGTAATTTTGCTAAAAACGCTAAACTCCTCATAAAATAAACTGGCTCCACCAGTGGCCGAGAGGTTCTGACCTCAAACTGGTAGACGGTAGGTGCTGGGTTCGAGCCCAATCGCGACCGTCGGCCTAACCGTTCGGAGTTTTCCGTGTTTTTCTTCGAACCTTGCGTAAATACGGGTTAGGTTCCCTTAGAAAGACCCCCACGGAGGGCATCCCACCCCTTAGGGCCTATATCCCATAGTGTAGTAATTGGCCGACATACATACAACAACAACATAAAATAAACTAAATTGATTTTATTCTATCCGAATAATTAAATAATCGATAAATCATTTAAAAATTTAAGACATTTTAAAACTTACCGTCATGTATAATTAGTCAAAAATGCATGTTATCATGTAAAAAAGTAAACGTGCCGAAAATCTAATTAAATCTTAAGCATTGTTTATTAAAAATATTTGAAAACGTTTGAAAGTTTTTAAAAATCTTCAATACAAATGAGAATGGTTAATACTGAATATTTTACATTCTTCCATGCAGTTAAGAGATTTCTTTATTTTATCTAAATTACAGCAGAATTGTACTATGAAATTGTTTTTGTAAGTTCTGAATATATTATGCTGCTAATTTAAGTAACAGTATTTGCTTAAAGTACGGATATGAGTCACAGGTTAATAAAATGCTGTTTATTAGAAGTTCTTAAGAAATATATATATATAGAAAAAGATCCTAAAGAAATATTCTAATTGTTTACGGAGATTTCTATCACACTTCAAAGTGAGTTATAAGCTGAAATAAACTATTGCTGAATAGATTTTGGCTTAACGACCTAAGCGGTGGCGCTGCTATGCTGCATTTTTCAGGAAGTAGCACTATAAAAAAGAGAGAAGAAAGTTTTGGGATTGCCACATCTGACAACTTTGCTTATAAATTGTAGAATTCTTAATATAAAAAAGGTCTTTTTACGACAATTAATATTGTACATAGTACATAATAATTAAAAAATAACAAAAATTGTAAGGAAAATGAGCAGGTTTACTAAATAATTTTTCACTAATCATTCCCGAATTCAATCAAAATAAAGTGTGCATGATGTGTTAACAAACTGTATAGAGCAAATTTTGAAAACACTCAAAAATAGAGCTTGAAAATTTTGAAATTTACCGTGATATAAAAAGCTAAAATTCCGTTTTTTTCCCAAATAAAACAAAAAGATGAGGGGTTCTATCCATTGATTAGTGCCAATATATCATACACAATACTGTACGTACTACTGTATTTGGATGCAGCCCCTCATCTTTTTGCTTCCTTTTGGGAATTACAGATTTTGAGCTTATTCTATCAACAATAATTTTTAGACTTTTCAAACTATTTTTTTGAAACTTTCAAAAAGTTGCTCTATAGAATTAGCTCGCATTATGCACATTATGTTTCGATTGCACTCGCGCAATCTCAATATTAGTTTTTACAAGGTAATTCAAAAATATTCGTTTTCTTTGAATTTTTGGCGGCCTCTATGGAGTTTTGGGAAAACATTTCAGGAACTAAATAACCTCTAATATCATGTTTACACACCTGGAGTTTCAGGATCATTCCTGAAGTATTTTTCTAGATATTTAAGAAAGCATCTAAAATCGTATGCGACCAATTATCACTGGCATTGTAGTTTTATGACTCCGAATAGGGCAACGAAATGTACTTACAGGGACTTAAAGCTAAATAAAAATAATAAATGTCCATTAGTATTTTTTCATAATCAAAAAGCCAAGAAAAATAGTCTAAATTGCACTAATAACTCATGTTTGTTGTGTTAAATAAATAAATCAACTGCTGTGAACAAAAGCAAAAAAAAGAAAAATTTGCACAAGGAATCGTTCATTGTGGTTTAACCGATTAAACAATATCATTGCAAATTTTTAAATATAAAGTTAAATATCTAATCCTCAGTACAATCGGATCAAAAGAAATTTTATTGTCAGACATGTAACAATCTAGCAAACATGCACAGCTCAAAAAGTATGTAGATACTGTTAAACAACTGTCACAAAACCAATTTTATTGCCGAAAATCACATTTACAAAAATACAACGTTTAACATTATGGTAGAATTACAGAAGATTGTACAATACTTTTGTTAATTATTATGCACACATTACACAAATTATTTCATATGCACTGGTTCTTTAAAAAACACTTTATTAAAGGAATGACACTCATTCGCAGCTCACTGCTGCGTTATCGTTTGCACTTATCTCAAACACAACTTTAGAATAAAAACAGAAAAAACACTTCACTTCTCTTCAGTTTCTCAACACTGACATTTTAATTTAGGTAGCACGGTATCGTCTGCCTACATGGAACATACCGGCCCCCATTGACATGTTTCACATTCAATAATAACTCTTTTTTTACTAAGTACACTAATTACACAAATAAATACAAAAGGTCACTATATATGTTACTTAAATATAAAATTGAAAGAAAAAACAATATAACACACACACACATATATATATATATATATATACAGTTTTTTTTAAGTACTATGGGTTTCAGGCATAGGTAAAATACATATTTTACTAATCGATCTTTTAAAAATTCCATTCTGAGTTTTTACCTGAACTACGCGAATTTTCTTATCATTACCATAATATACTTCAATAATTCTGCCTAAAGGCCACTTATTGCTTGATATATTTTCCTCTACTAACAACACTAGATCTCCTATTTTTACATTATCCTTTTCAAATCTCCAATTACCCCTCTGTTGTAATTCACTTAAATAATTATGGTGCCATTTGCGCCAAAAAAGTTGTACAATTTTAGTTATTCTTTGCCATTTTTTGAGGCGATTTTCTCTTATATTGGTTAAATCAGGCTCAATAATGACATTTAATGGTCTGTTTATAAGAAAATGAGCTGGAGTTAGGACTCCAAAATCATCTGCGTCATCTGATAATGGACTCAAAGGCCTCGAATTTAATATTCCCTCTATTTGTATCACTACTGTAAGAAATTCCTCATAAGTGAGATTAGCACCTCCCACAATTCTCTTAAAATGAAATTTAAAGGATTTTATTGCGGCCTCCCAAAGACCCCCGAAATTGGGTGATCTGGGGGGAATAAATTTCCACTCAATGCCTTCACTAGACAAATATGCTGCTAATTTCTCATCAGGTTTTCTTACTAATTCATAAAAGACTCTAAGTGTTTTATCTGCCCCAATAAAATTTTTTGCATTATCAGAATACAATTTGGCACATTTACCTCTGCGTGCTATGAATCTTTTCAGTGCCGCAATAAATGATTCGGAAGTTAAATCTGAAATAATTTCTATGTGTATAGCCTTAAATACAAAACAAACAAAAATACAGACATAAATTTTTTGTAAGATGGTCCTACGTGCATAACCAACTTTGATCATAAATGGCCCACACAGATCAACACCCGAAATATTAAAGCAATAGTCTAATTGGACTCTATCCCTGGGCAAATCGCCCATCAATTGATTTGCAATAATTGGTTTAGCTTTAAAACATGGAATGCACTGATGAACCACCTTTCGACACATTGCACGACCATTTATTGGCCAAAATTTATTTCTTACTAAGGATAGTAAAGTTGACGCACCAACATGCAAATATTTCTTATGATAATAATTTATAACAATTACAGTAAATTTATTACTCTTTGGTAAAATCGCCGGGTGCTTTTTTGAAAAATTTAAATTACTATTATCTAACCTGCCACCAACCCTTAAAATTCCAAATTCATCTAAGTAAGGGTTGAGGACTTTTAACTTGCTACTCGGACTTACCGATCCTTTAGTCTGAAGACTATGTATGTCGGTACTGAAGGCTTCATTTTGCACTAATTTAATTAAATACTTATCTGCCAATTCCAATTCTGACGTACTCAATGATCCAATGCTTTTATAAAGCGGGTTTCTTGCATTCATCACAAATCTGAAAATATAACTAAGAATACGCACAATCGTTAAATAATTATTACTAAGATTAATCAAGTTATATACAAAACAATTCTCGGTGATATTACAACTTATAACATTAAATTCATTCGAGGATTTAACATTAAATTTGAGCTCTTTATTGAACTCATGATTTGTTTCTGGTATCGTTATTGTACGTTGAGGATAATCACTGTTCTGAAGAAATGAATGTCCCTTCCACCACAATTCACAGTTTGCAAGTTTGTCAGGATCCATACCTCTGGAAAGTTTGTCAGCAGGATTTTCTTCTGAGCAAATATGATGCCACTGTTCAGCACTAGAGTTTTCTTGTATGTTAGCCACTCGATTTTGAACAAATTGCTTAAGGTCGATAGGTTCTTTTTGAATCCATGCTAACACAATCATTGAATCTGACCAAAGAAAAACATTAGTCACTATTACTTTCATGGATGATAATACTATGTTTACCAGTTTGGTTAGCAACACTGCTGCACATAACTCCAATCTTGGAATAGTTAGACTCTTTATCGGTGTAACTCGCGACTTGCAAGCGATTAAATTCACCATCACATTTCCTAAGGAATCACTGGATTTGCAATAAACTGCTGCCCCATAGCAACGTTCTGAGGCGTCAGCAAACCCGTGTATTTCTATAATTTCTGGGTTTTCAATTATAATACGCCTACAAATTTTTATATTATTTACACATTTAAATGACGTAAGAAATTGATGCCACTCATGAAACTCTGATTCAGGAAGCTCGTCATCCCAGTCAATATTGATTCTCCACAATTTTTGCATTAGTATTTTGGCTTTAGATATAACTGGACCAAGAAGTCGCAATGGATCAAAGAGTCTCGCGATTGTTGACAATACTTCTCGCTTTGTGTAGGAATTGCTCAGTTCCACCTTAACTCGAAAAGTGAAACAATCATCTCTTGGGTTCCACGAAACCGCTAACGTTTTAGTTTCAATTTCATTTTCAAATTTGTACCCTTCTTCATATGTCAGCGAAAGATTTTTATCACTTGTACACCACTTATGGAGTCTCATACCTGCTTTATGCATAATCGCTATGCGCTGCCGCTGCAACTCTTTGGCTTTTTCAAGCGTAGGTGCACCGCACAAAATATCATCCATGTAAATATTTTCTCGAAGAACCGATGCTGCCATCGGATAATTATCTCCTTCATCAATCGATAGCTGGTTGAGAGTTTTCATTGCTGAATAAGGCGCACTAACCGTACCGTATGTAACGGTCTGTAGTTCAAAAATTTTAGGCTCTTCTTCGAAATTATCGTTCCACAAAATTCTCTGCAATGCGTGCTGACTAGGATCATTATTGATCATTCGATACATCATTTGAATATCTGCAATCAGTGCATAAATATGCTCTGGAAAACTAACCATTATCGTGAATAAATCATTCTGAATAACACCGCCATTATATTGCAATGAATGATGTGCCATTTGTTGTTGTGGCAGAACATTTAAATACAACTCTCAGTTTTGTGGTGGACTTCTCTGGTCTAAAAATACCATGATGTGGAGCATAATACACGACGTCAGGTTCTTTCATTTCTTTAACCTGTTTCATATGCCCCAACATTTCATATTCATTTAAAAAATCTTTATACAATTTGAAGTATTTCTTATCTTTTGATAAGCGAGTCCACAGCGATTTGAGTTTTTTAAGAGCAAGCTCCCTAGATTGGCCTAAACACGAAGGATTTTCCTTTAAAGGCATTTTCACCACGTATCTCCCTTCCTCATTTCTCCTATGCGTGCGCGCAAAATGTTGCTCACATATCTCAAATTCCTTACTTTTTGATAATTCTACTTCGACGTTTTCAACTTCCCAAAACTTTTTTAATGTTTGGTTTAAATCTTCCTCCCGAATTAGCCCACAATGAACTTTTACATCACTTTCGTGCTCTATGCATCCACTAGCCACATACCCAAATACGGTATTTTGCAAAAGTAAATTGTAACTCTGAGAATATATTTGTCCCGGTCTTAATAACTCATAAAATATTTCTGCCCCCAACAACATATCAATTTTATCAGGGAAATTAAATCTATAATCTGCTAATATAGTTAAATCTGGTACTTCAACATTTATGTTAACCACTTGTTTCGGAATTAAATCTGTAATTTTCCGTACTACTAGCATAGTCAATTCTCTTTCAAAACTTTTATCTCTATTCGCGATTTTTGTATTTACGCAGCCTTTTATTGTCATAGAAGAGTCATCCAAACATGAAATTAAAGTATTCGTTTTATTAATTCTAAGCTGCAATCGATTAACACACTGTGAAGTAATCAAACATGCTTGTGAACCGACATCTAGTAAGCATCTAACTTCCTGCCATTCCGAGAACTTATCTTTAATGAGGATACGCGCCGTACTTAATAAAACGGATTTTGTTTTATTTTTCACAAAACTAGAGGCGACAGTCTGACTCGGAGGGTAGGAAAGGATTTCCTCGGGTTGTGAATTTTTTATTCCTGCAGCCGATTGAAACACATGACCAACATTTTTATTTTGATTATTTAATTCCTTTTCTTCTCTAGGAAAGTGTATTAGCTCAGAATGCGGTAGTTTACATCTAGCACAATTTTTAGACTTACATTTCTGTGCGCAACAATTATAATTTAAACATTTGAAACATGCTTTATTTAATTTCACAACTTCTACTCTATCTTTAATGGACAGTTTTTTGAATTGCGGACAAGAATGTAAACCGTGATATTAATTAGATTTACACAAGACACATTTGACATTTTTTGTTTCCGAAAAAAATATATTTGAAGCGCTCCTTTGAGGCCGATTTTGAAATTTATTTGTCGCTATACGTTTATTTTCATTTATCGTGTTTCTCGAATACACATTTGATTCACCTATAGATTTATTTTTAATCGACAAAAAAATATCGCATTCCCTTCCTAGTTGCTGTGGTTTAAAATATGACTCTGATTGTTTAATTGCGATATGATTCATTAATTCGCGATCTAAAGAACTGAAAATTTTATCTGAAACAATCAGATCGCATAATGATTTAAAATCATTTATCTCACGCAAATTACAGTAATACTGAAAAATTGAACTCAGCCTAGCTGCAAATTGAACGTAACTTTCCGACGGTAATTTTTGTGCACTCTTGAAATTGTTTAAACATTATTGTGCAGTAGGTTGAAATTCCCTTAACACTATATTTTTCAATTTATCATAACTAATCAACTCTTCCTCTGATAAATAGATCATTAAATTGCTCGCTTTTTCGCCGAGAATATTTAACAGAATTTCGGCCTTAAACTCTTCAGGCACATTTTTAGTTCGAAAAGCTTTCTGAAGAGATTGAAAAAAAAGATTAAATGACTCAGCTCTCGTTGGTAAAGGAATAGTTAAAGTTTTAATACTTTTAATAAAACTTTCCAAGTTATTGTTCCCTATTTCCGTTTCCGATTTTTCTGTTACGGACGGCAAATTTTCCCGAGATTCTTTACGCAATTTGGCTATTTCTAATTCTTTCTCTAACTGAGCTAGTTTAATTTTTTCAAATTCCGAATTTTGGGATGGATCTTTACGAATATTTGCTAATTCTAACTCTTTTTCTAATTGCGCTAATTTAATTTTTTCTAATTCTAATTTTGTTTTCTCAGTTTCTGTTCGTGATTTATACTCCTCAACAACCGAATTAACGATGCTTTTTAATAACTGCTCATTTGAGTAATATTCACTATTCTCTATAATATTTCTTAAATCAATAATTTTACTACTTTCAGGAGCAGTTAAACCCAATTCCTCAACTACAAGCTTAAGCTCGTGTTTATTTAGATTATCAATAACAGACATAATTAAATCAAAATAAACTAAAAAATTGCTCTTACCTCACTCAAATCGCTGCGAAATTCCGAGGAAGACTCATTATAATTCTTAAATTGATCATCTTAAACACAATATTTCACTTGTTCGAGCACGATATTATTCGAAGATTCTCATGTTGAACGTTGACAGATCTACAATAGAACTCTTAATATAACATCAGCACATAGTTCAAATTCCATGATTTTTCACTCTCATAAATAATTATTTTCACCTTACGGCTCGGCGGTCCATGTGTTAATTATTATGCACGCATTACACAAATTATTCCATATGCACTGGTTCTTTAAAAAACACTTTATTAAAGGAATGACACTCATTCGCAGCTCACTGCTGCGTTATCGTTTGCACTTATCTCAAACACAACTTTAGAATAAAAACAGAAAAAACACTTCACTTCTCTTCAGTTTCTCAACACTGACATTTTAATTTAGGTAGCACGGTATCGTCTGCCTACATGGAACAACTTTGAAACGTCTATACTTAAATGAATGTGTTGAAAATCAATGAACTTTTTGATGCATATATGTGGAGCCCGGATAAAGAAATGTATTATTTTTATCGTAAAAAATACTAAAAATAGGTAATTGAATATCATAAATGTATCGAACCATTTACAATATAAAAGTCTTAAAAATAAACCCTTTTATTGCACGATATTTTTACATATTTATGAAAAAAAATATTTGAAATCCATATATGGGTCTAATAATGGAGAAAATAACAAAAAATTAATTAATTATTTGAATTTCAAATTTTCAGTTAAAATTTCATATATTATTCATCTATACCAGATGTACAAAATTTGAGTTTTAAAATATTGTTTTGCTATATTTTGCAACTAAAAGAGCAACTTTTTTATTTATTTTTTTAAGCATTCAGAAAAATAATAGAAGTAAATCTTAACTTTATAATTTGATCGAAATTTCCTTTTTTTTCCAAAAAGCAAATTCTTTTTTTTTTTTTTTTTTTTTTTTTTTTTTTTTTTGCCTAAAGCAGCCAGACATCTAACATGTACAAAATAAATGTTATTCCGTTTTTAGATTGTTTGTGATCAAGGACAGAGATTATTTTGGCCAAAACCATGGAACATAATGAAAATTATAATGGTTTTAGTCATGTACCAGATATGCCATGTGGTCAAATAAAGGGTTCAGTTTTCTGCGTTTTTGGAAAACAATATACCAGGTGGTCCAGAAGTTCCGTTAGCTCTGAAATGCTAATAACTAGCAAACTATAAACAACAGAAGTATGCGGTTTTCCCAGAAATGCTTAGAGACTTATGGGATTTGTTTTTTTCGGTGAAACAAACATATTATGTTACTTACACTTTTTGCCAAAAGGTGGCGCTAAAATTGATAGTATAATTTTTACGGTATGATACAGCTCACTAAAAAGAAATAATTAGTGTCCAAGGATTTACAAATTTTCATTATGACTTCGATACTTTAGAAGAACTGCCGAGAGCCGAAACAAAACAACGTGCACAGTATGCTCAGATCAGAAACAAATTCCAGAAGCCATTTCAGTTCATCGTGATATTACAAGTGTACTGCACTCACCAGGAGCTCATGATTTCCATTGAATATTGACATCGAATTCTACCTCATTTACGATTGCAAAAGACTTTTGGGATCTCCTGGGTCTATTACGATCTTCCAATGAGCCCTTTTCTCAAACCTTGCGTATCATAGCATTTCACATGTGTAATGGCCATCGCATTTTGTGCAGTTTTAACTTAATGTATTTTACGATAAAAACACAACTCGACATGCAAAGAAAGCATGTCTAAACATAGCAGTTACTCATCAAATTTTATGTCAAAATACACTTTCAATGCAATTTCAACTGCTTTAAAAAAACAGGATGAACATAAATCACCCTTAAAACAAAATCTAATCAATAACCTAGAAAAGATGTTTCGGAATGAACTCATGTGTCTACATAACGTATGGTATAGGTACATTCAGTCTCGTACAGCAGCGCCCTCTGTTGCTGAAAATTGTAACTATATATATTTAAAAAAATCATTCTAAACAAAAATCCGACATGTTTCTGAGCACATACCTGAAAACCGGACCTTTGTATTGTATATAATTTCCAAATTATTAATATTTCAAAACTCAAGAAACTTCTGGATCACCCGGTATATGCTTCGAAATGTAGATATAATGTAATATGAAAATTTGTAATATAAGGTGTTACATAACATGTGAATTAAATGAAATTTTAAAATACCTTGGAAATATGACGCATAGGTTATTGATCTGAAGATCTAAATATCGTACATTATTGATAATCATAAGGGAAGGTTGAAAAATCTTTGATGAAAATATAAATATGCTTTTGGCAAAATTGACTAATTTGAATTAATGACCTGTTCAAAAAGTTAAATACTCAATAAATCCTTCGAAGATTTAAAATAATTTTAAAACATGAGTGGAAATGTCTGAAGTCTTGTACAAGACGTCAAAAGTGTATGTCATCGCGCAAAAAAGGAAAATGAGCTAAAATGTTAATTATATTTTATGCATTATTTATTTAAAAGACTTCAAAATTCCTTGAAAGTTTCTAAATATTTTTCATAAAAGTAACGAAGGCTAACGCAAATAATTTGCATTACTTTTGGAGTTAAGCAACATTTTTTTTTTAAATCTTATCTAAATTGAGGAGTTAATGTACAAGAATATTTTTTGCATGTTATGAATATTTTAGTCTGCTAATTTGAATAAAAATTCTGGGCAAGAAATTCTTACATAACACAGAATTGATTAAAAGAACTGATGTCTAAATAAAATCTATAAAGAAATATTTAAGTTTTTTCTGCCGTATGTTAAAACTATTATTGTAAGTAATTCGAATTCATTTTTTATATTTTTTTTCAATAAATTATTTATTAATTTAAATACTCTATATAAGAAAAGTATTTAAGTCAGGATTTGTAAGAGTATGTCTGTTAGTAAACATGATAAATTTGAAACAGTGCATCAGTTAGATTTTGGAAATAATAGTATAAACGAATATTGCAAGAATTGTAGGAGAAACTGGAGCACATGTGAACATAAAGCAGGTATGAACATCACAGTTTTTTAGTAGTTATTATATGTGCTTTTACGTGTAAGAATTATCAAAGATGTTAGCAAATTTAGACATATGATAAAAATATTTTGAAGCTCTGTGACATTTTGTTTGTTTTCAGTAGAAAATCACTTTCCATAAATAAATAAAGTAGAATCTCAATTATAACTTGATAAGGGAATAACTTTTATAATTTATTAATTTACTTGAATTTCAATGTTTTAATTTATGTTCATGTAACATATAATCAATGTTTGAATTCTAATACATATTTTTGATTTCTTCTAAAATTGAGAAATTTAATGATTTATCATTTTAATTCTAGCAACAACGTGGGGCACTTATAGATAGATAGACTATTTGAGTCATATATGAACAATTTAAGAGTGTCTCAAAATCCTTCCGTGATTCTATTCCTTTCAGTTGATTTCAGGAGAAATATGGTACTTTGATATCAGTAATATTTTAATAAAGTAAGAAATTTAAGCTAATAACTAACATAAAATCTCGATTAAAAGCCCTCCCATCCCCTCCTTTCAAAAGGAAAAGAAGTTCAACTTGACGGGAGCTTATAATAGAGATTTAAAAAGAAATCTTTACAAAATGCTTCTTTATGAATATTACAGAAGAGAATAAGGCAAATACAGGAGTGGGAATCTTTTGTATTTCGGCAGATTTCCGATAAATATTATCTAAATGCCCTCTCTCTATAACACCCTAAGCAAAATTTAAAAGCTTTAACTTTTTATTTAAATACATACTTTATTTTTTATCTTATTGTTACCATATTAATCAATTATCTGACTTCCACCCCCCCCCCTCCAACTACTTATTTTCATTTTACAAGTTTTTGCTTAAAATAATCACCCAGAAACTAGAAAATATATATGTTACAGGCCAAACCCGATTTTAGGCCAAACTAGATTGGCCTAGGCCAAACCGGTCTATCCTAACGCCCATCGGATAAACTAGTTTTTCCTAGGCCAAACCGGTCTATCCTAACGCCCATCGGATAAACTAGTTTTTCCCAGGCCAAACCGGTTTGTCCTAACGCCCATCGGATAAATTAGTTTTTCCTAGGCCAAACTAGTCCATCCTAAGGCCCATAGGACAAACTAGCTTGGCCTAACTCTTATAGGATAAACTAAATTAGACTGCTGTTTATTGGTCTGAACTAGTTTATCCTAGGCCAATTCAATTTGGCGTGATTTTATTGCATTCAATGACCGCCTCAACGCCAAGATTCTTGTTTGTCCTAGGCTGATCTAGTTTATCCTAGGCCAATGTAGTTTTACGTGTTTTTAGCTCATGGGCGTGAAAGCCAGAGAAACAATAGGCTCACAGGTTCTGTATATGCATGTACGCATGTATGTACACATGCATGTACGTATGTGCGTACATATGTACGTAATGCGATAACTCTTGATAGAAATATCCGATTTGCTTCAAATTTTCAATGTAGGTTCATTATGATAAGGTTTTTTTCTGGTTAATTTTGGAAATTCATTCGATGAGAATAAAGGGGGACAAACGGAAGGCTAATCCTCCACCGTTAATTTAGAGAAATGGATTCATCATGCAGAATTATCAGTTTTCCTTTAAAATTTTAGGTATAGGATCATTGTGACAACGCGCCTCTGTGATTAGTTGTGGATGTTTATTGTTTAAGTTTAAAAGAAAGGGCAATGTAGGTAACGCAACATAATTTAGATAAATGGTTTTTGACGCAGAATTGTGGAATTTGCTTCAAATTTTGCATATAGGCTCTTTCTGATAAGGCGATTCCCTGAATAGTTTTGGGGGTTTAATGGTTAAGTATGAAGGGAAAAATGTAGGATTACCCTTTTACCTCGGAAAAACTATTTTATCATATGCATATTTAGATAAACAAGTTTGACGTAGGAAAAACTAGTTTATCCATTTGTCGTTAGGATAAAATAGTTTGGCCAAGGCTAATCTAATTTGGCTTGAAATCAGGTTTGGCCGGTAAAAAACACGTCTATAACAAGAATAAGTATAAATGTGTGTAAAGAGTCATTGTTTATAACATCAATACAGAAATTTAACATGTCCACGGTAGAGACATGATGCATTATTATTATTATTATTATTATTATTATTATTATTATTATTATTATTATTATTATTATTATTATTATTATTATTATTATTATTGCCTATTCGAGTCAGATCAGAGCTGAACATAATTTCGAATCGAACAGCGTTTTCCATTTCTGAGAAATTAATTACCTATCGACATATAAGCTATTCTTGTCACGGCGTCAAGTGTTTCTTTTCCGTCAAGTCGTAAGCGGTAATTCGATTCAAAACGTAGCTTTAATACTATTTTCTCAAACGTACATCGCTTCTATGAAAAAATAATTAATGCCATTCGATTACACATTTTCTGAGTGAGAATGCCTGTTAATCTTATGCATTTCGGAAAATGAATTAGTTCTTAAATGTTATAGGATGTAGCTCTTTTGGATTTGAGAAAAGCCTTAAGAAATGACAGTAAAACGTATTCACAAATCTACTTTTTATTGAACAGATTCAATAGTTATGATATTTTTAACTCTTCTTTTTTTTCTTTTGTTCTAAACTACATTAATTATTTAATATTTCCTTATTTGAATATTTAAAGATTTAAGAATCTAAATAATCAATAATACATTGTGTATTTACCATTCTGTGAACACATCGTAATTTAAAAGTGCATTGTAAATTTATCCAATAAATATGTATGCAGCATTTTTTTAAAGGAATCCTAATTGTATGTTAAGGAAAATTTGAATCTTTTGCAGAAATTGAGTAGGGCCAGATTGAGCCTGACTGAGTATCTTTTCACTGATTTTTGTACAGGCAGGGCTCGGGCTGAACTTTTAAATTTTACACCGGATCACGGCAAAATAGCTTTCCTTCGGCCATTATTTCTCTGGTTTTCACGCCCATGAGCTAAAAACACGTAAAACTACATTGGCCTAGGATAAACTAGATCAGCCTAGGACAAACAAGAATCTTGGCGTTGAGGCAGTCATTGAATGCAATAAAATCCCGCCAAATTGAATTGGCCTAGGATAAACTAGTTCAGACGAATGAACAGCAGTCTAAACTAGTTTATCCTATAAGAGTTAGGCCAAACTAGTTTGGCCTAGGAAAATCTTGTTTGTCCTATGGGCCTTAGGATGGACTAGTTTGGCCTAGGAAAAACAAGTTTATCCGATCGGCGTTAGGATTTGGCCTAGGCGGTTTGGCCTAGGAAAAACTAGTTTATCCGATGGGCGTTAGGATAGACCGGTTTGGCCTAGGCCAATCTAGTTTGGCCTAAAATCGTGTTTGGCCTGTAACATATACATATATTTTTCCTTTATGGTGAATTTAACAGATAATCTAACTAATGATTATGAAGACAAATAAGAGAATAAAAAGTATGTCAAAGAATGTTTTTTCCTTGCAAAGAAAGTTAGAAAAGAGAAAAACGACTCTTTGTAGAGATTAACTTCAGCACTTCAATGTAGAAAAAATCATTTTGAATGATAGAAATTCAAACAGTAGGGCTTTGAAAAATGTGTCCGTAGAACTGACATAAACAAGCGTATGTTTTTGTGTGAGTGAAACAGAACTGATCACTTTGCCATCTAGGACTTTGTATGCCCTCCTATTTCAGAAATCAACAACCACGAAGTGCCCCATATGTACGTCGTTCACTACACAGTAATGACTATATATTTAAATAGGATTGGTCTGTGATATGCAACTGCTATAACCTCCTGACTGCCGCTGGCACACTAACCTGCAGGTTTCAGTGCAGTATAAGCAATATTTAAATTAATAATTCTACAAATAAAACCCAGTTTTGAAAAATTAAGTTAAGATTAATACTCTCAAAGATTATACACCGATACATAATAACATATTTTGTATCAGGTTGGAAAAAAAAAATCTTTTTTTAAATCTTTTTAATAAATTAAAGAAAACAACATTACAATTTTACCCTTTTGCCAGGCAGTCAGGGGGATAACACGGCACATGTAAAAGAGGAATTTTATGACACAAATATTTAAAACCGTATAGCCCGGAATATAGTTTATCATCGGCGAAATGAAGCTTGGACATCAAGGGGTAACATGTTCATAGTGCTTGAAGTTACAAAACTATGCTAGCGAGCCCACACGACATTTGATCGGGTGTACATAACCAGTACTGCACAAGATTTTATTTTTTAACCATCTCTGTCTTTATTCGCCGCTCCCCCAATACGCACACACCTTTCGTTACACGTACATTCTCGTAAATAGACTCCATAGCTTCAATATTAAACTAGCAAAAGCCGTACTTTGTTTGGGTTCGCGAAGAATTATTGCGTAAGATAAATATTTAAAAGTAATATTATTTTTCTATATTATTTTTGCATCTTTATTAAGCAAAAACGTAAAAGCGATTCAAAATTTTTTCAACTAATGGTACATATATCTGCTGTTGCTTTTGACTGAGTATTATTTGCTGAAACATATTTTCATTTTCGGGTAAACTTTGCAAATTATTTTCGTCAATAGTAATATAACGATACCAAGGATTATTTTCCTTTAGATATTCTAATGCAGATTTAACGTTTTCATGATTTACTGTAAAATCTTTGTATCCTTCACCATATTCTCTTTTAACAAAGATGTACTTTGATATGGTATCGATGGAATGGGGTAATAAAATACAAAATTCCGTTTTGTAATAATGTCTTGATGGAAATTAATAACTTGCCCACTGTATCCAAACTGACCACCTTTAATCCGATAAACAGTAATAATTGGATGAATTTGGGCAATTAATTGCTTTTCTACGAAAGTTAAATTCTTCAATACTTCCGGTTGTGGACTTTGATCCATATTATTAGCTACGGAAAAAATATTTAGTTCATTATTTACAATATATTTATGGCAAGATTCACAAGATCCATCAGATTGAATATGCATGTCAAACCAACGACTATGACAAATTTTACAAAAATATCATTTTAAATTTTTTGGGGCAGCTTCTAAATTTAAAGCATATTTTCTAGCGCATGCATTATCTGTCAGAAGAGGTTCGTCATATCGTCGCTTTTTATGCTGATGTCTAATCTCTTGCTTTGAAGCTAAATCATGTTCGCGTTCGTTCCGGCCAGTAAGTCTTCTTTTTCTCGGCATTTTTAAATTACTAATACATCCCATAAATTAATTGTAAATTGTAGTTAATATATTAATTTGGTTCAATTAAATTATTCTTCAATCTTTCATTTCGAATACCAAACTTAAGAAACTTAAGAAACTTAACAAAATATTCACTTTAAATATCAAATATAAAAATTAATTTTACTTGTTTACGATTCTTTTGTAACCACTTTACCAAAGTAAATACTAAAAAAATAAATCATAATATAATTCTTTTAAAATCCGTAAGTATAAACTGCATTAATAATTTTGGCAGAATAATGAAAATATATTTTATTTAATATATTAATCATGATCCTATCTATAATTACCAACCCCATGGTTTACTTTCCTTCTTAAAATAAAAAGATACAGGTTCAATTTTTTATTTGCAAACGATTTTGGCGGAATAATGAAAATATATTTTATTTAATTAATTAATCATGACTCTATCTATAATTACTAACCCCATGGTTTATTTTCCTTCTGAAATTAAAAAAATAGGCGTTCAATTTTTTATTTGCAAAAATGCGTCCATAATAGAAAAACATGTAGAATAGATTAATTATTAAAATAATATTTTTTAAAGGTTATTCTGTAAAAAAAAATACTGTGCAAATCTACAAATCATTATTTATTATTATGTTTAATTTCAAGTCAAAGTACTGAATAGTTTTTTCGTAAAGTGTACGACAAAATGTAACTTGAGTGGCCTAGTAGAGGATTCGCTTCGCTCATCCTAATAATTTTTCGAGGGTGACTTTACGCCAAGCATTGGCTGTTTTGTTCATTCTTATCTCAAAATTTTCGTGCGCACGTGTCAATGTGTTCTTGTTATGCATGTATACGATCGGGTTGAATTATACAGTGCGTGTCAAAAGTTTAAGCACATCAACAATTTTAAGATAAAACTTTGAATATTCACTTTATTTCAATATCTGTCTTGTATATGTTAATAATATCTATTTCAACACCATATGCATTTAAATTAAGTTTTAAATTTTATTTCAAACCATGGAGTTTAAGAATAGAACAAAAATAACCGTGTCAAAAATTTAAGCGCAAAATCGGTTTTATGCAAATTTTACAATCTGACGTAAGCGATTGCGCACGTAAACAATTTCTGGGTGTATAAGAAGCAGTCAGTTGTTGTTTTGAGTTAGTACAAAATGCCTAAGTCGAAAGAATTTTCAGAGGAGGAGGTGATAAAAATCTGGAGCGTGAGAGTAAAATATAAGTCTGTTTCTGAAATTGAAAGTGCATTAAAAAGATCAAAACGAGGTATTCATCAAATTTTGGCTCGTGGTAATGGTTTCAAACAAAAATTTTGTACAGGAAGCCCGCGAGTGACTGGTTTGCGCGAAGATAGCCACATCAAAAATTTCGCTTCAACTGGTAATTTCTCCCTTTCGCAAATAAAACATGCAATTGGAGGACAAATATCGAAAAAAACTACACATACACTGTAAAAAATGTCCAATGTTTCTGAATCTATAAAAATATACTGTAATCAAAAAGGAAAATATACAGTAACCTCTTCTAACTCAACTAAGGTTTCGAAAACTGTTCCTTTACCTTTAAAAATCCCAGAAAACTATTTGTTTTAGAAATTTAAATAAAAATCTATAAAAATTAATTTTTATTAGCTGCCCGTCCTTTTCGGAAACGTTTCTAAGTAGCTTTTTCAGTACAATAATCACTTTTCTCAAATAAAAATATCACTTTTTTGGATGCTACGAATTCTCAAGTTAACATTTTGAGCTGCATAACTGATTTTATGCATGCAATTGTAGCAAAACAATGTTAATTTTCATATTAATGTTAATACTGTTAAAATTGTATGTTTGTATATTAAACATGTACTCTGAATATCAAAATATTTTCGTATGAAATGGTCGCATCCGAAAAGGTGACATTTTGATTTGAGAAAAGTGATTTTGTACTGTAAAAGCTACTTAGAAACGTTTCCGAAAAGGACGGGCAGCTAATAAAAATTAATTATTATAATTTTTTATTTAAATTTTTAAAACAAATAGTTTTTTAGGATTTTTAAAGGTAAAGGAACGGTTTTCGAAACCTTAGGTGAGTTAGAAGAGGTTACTGTATATTTTCGTTTTTGATTACAGTACATTTTTATAGATTCAGAAACATCTGACATTTTTTACAGTGTAGAAGAGTTTTGGAATTCAAATACATCAAATACCGTAAAATAGCTCGATTACCGTGTCTCAAACGACACCATAAAGAAGATAGATTGCAATGGGCCAAATAGCCTATGTCATTTGTTGAAAAGTGGCTGAATGTGATATTCACAGTGATGAAAAAAGTGGAACCTCGATGGCCCTCATGGGTTTAAGTACTATTGGCATAATCTCCACAAAGAATCTTGGAATGCATTTAGCCGACAACATTATGGTGGTTCTGTTATGATATGTGGGGGCTATTTCTTTCAATGGTCAGTCATCTCTAGCATTCATCAGTGGGCGTTAAAACTCTGAAAACTATCAAGAGACACTTGCCAATCGTTTGCTTCCTGTTGCCGAGGTTTTGAGGGGAGAAAAAGGGTTATTTCAACATGATAATGCTCCGATCCCTACCTCAAACTCAACTTCATTGTGGCTTAAGTCAAAAAAAGTGTGTTTTGAAATGGCCGGCAATTAGTCCTGATTTAAACCTTATAGAAAATATATTCTCATTCATGCAATTTATCCAAATAGAAAGCAGTATTCTTCAGTTAAATATTTGAAAGATGCCACTGAGAATGCTTGGTATATAAATAAACCAAAAACAACATAAAACCTCATTTTATCGATGTAAAACCGTATATTTAAAGTAGTTCATCAGAAATGAGCAATAATCAAGTATTAATATTTTGTATTATTGTTCTGATAAAGACTAAAAAACTACTGTGCTTAAACTTTTGACACAATCATTTTTGTTGTTTTGATAAATTTTATTATTTAAGATAAATTTTATAGCATAAATCTGTTAACTATATTTTTAAAACTAAAATGTGTAGGTTATGTGAAAAGGAAAGTAACTGCCACTCATTAATAAAATTTTATTTTGAAATTTTCTGTTGTGCGTAAACTTTGCACTGTATAAATTTAAAGAATGTATAAAATAAATGATAAGACGTATACATGCAAATCACTGCGTGTATGTGTTTGTATGTGCGTTCTTACGCGCGTGTAGGAGGATGAAAAATGTAGACTGGAAGAAAGCTTATATAAAATGCCGCGTTTGAGGCTAAGTTTGCCGTCAAACATAGCTGATCTAATCTAGTAGTCCAAGATCCCAGAGCCCCCAGACGTTAGTTATTTTCTCACAAGTAAAATGTATTGGATAAGGTAGTGTTAGTACGTGCTATGAGTGTAGTGATACCTGCTAGCTTGGACCGATGGCCAATTTACAGGTACCAGGTACCAGAGGTAGGTAAAAACTCTACGAACTTTTCTTATTTTCTCAGTCTTGATTTTTATATATGATGCTCAGGGAACTATTTCAATACTTTATGTAAGCTCCCAGACCAATTGGAAGGACCAAACATCTTCGCAGACATACATTAAGAGCCGTTATGAGTATGAGCGCGAGCGTGATAATTAGATAGTTTTATAACATAGCTTCATAAAACTTGTGTTATTAATGGTCTAATGGAAGTCTTTAGTAATAATTAAGCAATATTTTAATATTAATATCCTTTTTAAAAGATTAATTAAAAAAATATATTTTGAAAAGTGAAAATATTTGAATATTTATTCAAGTAATTCAAAATAATGGAATATTTCAAATTAATTCCCTTTTAAATACTACCAATTCATAACTGACATTCCATAAAAACATTGATTAAATTCAGACGATTTTATTTAAAATCAGTATTCTTTTTTCAGTTTATTTGCTTTATTATCTTAAAATGGATTACTTCGGTAAGTTGAGCTGATCGCGCTTCTTTTGTATGTCTGGGAAGATGTTTGGCCCGTGCAATTGGTCTGGGAGCTTACATAAAGTATTGAAATAGTTCCCTGAGCATCATATATAAAAATCAAGACTGAGAAAAAAGAAAAGTTTGTAGTTTTTTGTCCTACATTTGGTACCTGGTACCCGTAAATTGGCCGTCGGTCAAAGCTAGCAGGTATCACTACGCTCATAGCACGTACTAACACTACTTTATCCAATACATTTTACTTGTGAGAAAATAAATAACGTCTGGGGGCCCTGGGATCTTGCTCTATAGAGACTAATACTAGAACCACCGTAGCGGTCGCTTTGACTGCAACCAAATAAAAATATGTCAATTCGAACCAATAATGTATTTTTTAAATTATTTCAATATGTTTCACACCGAAATAAGTTAAATAAATAAACTAAAATTTTGTAAATAAACATTCTGGTATGTAATATTTTTAGAACACTTGTGCAAAATTTCCGGCGGTTCTAGTGTTATTGTCAATCGGTGAACATAGTACCGGTACTATAACGAATTCAATTAATTTTGATGGCCAAAAGGAACGTTTTACGTTTTCTTTCTATTTCCGGTAAAATAAAAGTTAATTAGCAAAACAAATACGAAAAAAATCTCCAAAGTAGATAAACTCAGAAAATTAGTAAGGACAACTAAAATTCTAAAATAAATCCAAAATATACACTTTGTATTCTCATCAAACAAATGAAAATTACGCTTTATGCACATTGTAGCTTTAAAATATTCCTTTGTTTAGATAATGAATAGCAGCATTTACTTTACACTTAAAAAGCTTAAAATTTATTCATGAAGATGTTTGTCTAACGTAGGAAAAAGAAATCGGAAACTCTCATTTGGAACTGCAGAAGATTAAGTTATGCATTCCAAGTTAAAACAAATTTTGAAAAGAAATGCTTCCACAGATGTTCAAAATATAATCTAGAACAGTTCAAATATACTTATTTCATATTTGTTTTTCCTGTTTTATTTGAAGTTTAGTTTAATGACCATCAAATTCATTTTTTCAAAGGAAGTGAACATGACTTAAGATATTTTGTTTTGACTATTGTTTTCAAAATGCTTTATAATTCACTCGCAGACATGACAATAAAAAGTAAGCAAATATGTTTAACGTACCGTTATTAACGCAAAACACATTATATTAAAAATAGAAATTTTTCGTTTAAAATATTGTAATCAAATCCACAGTTAATATCAGCGCTTCTAATGCACATCTTCACTATATAAATCTTTATAAACGCTGTTTTATTTAATATTTGTCAGGATGTTTTATGTTTTTTTAGCTTCAATATATTCTTTTACAATATATGTTTAGGATTATTTGGTCAGGTAGTTTTCTTTTACGACTTTAATTATAACCACAGTGCACTTTTAATAAAAATTGTTTTGTGTAAAAAGCAGCAACTCAAACATAAACAAATTAACAGTGAGCAAATATTTTTAGCATGCCGTGTTTTACAGAAAACTTATATTAAAATTACAAACTATTCTTTCATATTACTTTAGTCAAATGTGCAGTTAGTGTCTGTGTTTTTAATGCACATCCTCACTATATAAACCTTTATAAAATCTGTACATTTAATATATGTTTGGATATGTTGTAGCTTTTTTAACTGCAATATATATTTTTGAATATTTGTGGGATGTTTTGCATTGAGTATTATTGCAAATGTTCTTTAGCAATGCTCAGGGTGCGTAGTCTGGAAGCACCTTGTAAGGACCTTTTACCAGAATTTTTATCATGTAATATTTGTTTTATTTAACGGAAAAGAAATCCCTTTTCATATGTAACAACCAGTACTTTAAAGAATTTTCTGATACTAAAAGAATTAAAATCCTCTGAGTTTCTTGATGACTACGCACCCTGAATGCTTTTAAAGAGCTTGCAATAAGAGCAAGTTAGAATACGGACAGACAAACCGAATTCTTAGACTGTAAAATGTAAAACGCCTAATAGGTTAAAAGACTTTCAGAAATTTATACCTAATAAACAGTAGTTTTTTTTTTTTTTTTTTTTTTTTTTTTTTTTTTTTCAAAGCCGTGTATCTTGTCAACCATCTTTACATACGTATATACCACTATTTAGCTAATATTTAACTAAAACTAAAACATTCTTAAATCTAATAAAATCACACTTCCAGAGATTATCTTCCATAGACAGCCATTTCTAATTTTTTACGTCGCCCTGTTTATTATTTTTTATATTCTATTAACGTATCTTGGTTTACTAAATGCAGTTCAGCGTAAAAATGTATAACTTATTCAAAAACCCCTTTTAACTGATTTTGTTCATATTCTGTAACCTGTGCAGTTTCTGTTGTGTTACCTTGTAAATGATCTGCAGCATTTTTATGCACAATGCAATATGTAGAAATTTACTTAAACTTAAAAACTCATATCACAAATAAAATGCACTTCTAGCAATCATTTCTTATATACAGTATTTCGGTTGCAGTAAAGTATCCGATATCTTTTGTGTGTCCTTGTAAATACTATGTAATTTATATGACACAGGATGTAACTCATAGTAAACCTTAGCAACATTTATCAATTTCATTAACTTTGAAATAATTTAACGTGATTAAAATACGATAAAAAAGTCCATCCTATAAAATTATGTAACGGAATTCTTTTGTGTGGCCCTGTTAATAAATAATAAAAAATTTTTGCATCGCATATTGTAATTGAGAGTATATTTTATACTCTTCAGTAAATGTATATTGATTTCATTCTGTTTGAAAAGCTGTAACATCAGTAAAATGAACTTTAAACTTTTTTCAATTAGCCGTTATGGAACAGAAAAATCCTGACCGCTTCTGTAATTAAACTATACATTTGATTTTTATAAAATTTTAAATAACGCGACAAAATTTTGCAATAATTATACACTTCAAATTTAAAAACATTCTGTTGGTTAGTTTTTGCTTTGTCATATGCGGACGGACAGACGGAGGGACGAACTCAACGACGACTATAGGTTAAAAGGGTTTATATAATTACGAACGCACCTAAAAAGAATAAAATATGTATTTCTTGTCAGAATTTTTCTACCGAAACAATTTTTAACCATATCGATGTAAAAAAAAAAAAAAAAAAAAAAAAAAAAAAAAAAAAAAAAAATCTTTATATTGTAGAATTACAGTCAGGACAGACCGGGTTTGGGCCGAATTTTTAATTTTACACCTGGTCAAACAAGCCGAACTTTTTTTTTATGGGTCGCGTCGTACCGGCCTGAAAACTTTGGCCTGTATAACAATCTAATTGCACGTCTAATAAAAATATTTAAAATTACAAAGGGAGAATTCGGTAACAAACTGCAAAAATAAAACTCTCATAATGATATTCCTGCGAGAAACCGTCGATCGTCTGCACAGCCTTTAAAATACAGCCCCTAAAACTCAACATCTGTCTGCCCGAAGTATTGAGGGAAACATCATGCAGTTTTTCGCATTTTTTCCAGCAGCGGAAGTGAGTCGTCCGTGTGAACAGCGCAGCAGACGACTACACTCTGAAAAGCGTCCTTACTTTTCCCGTTGACAGAAATTGCTCGTCTGGCATTAGCCGTAATCTGTCATTTCTTATTTGTGCAAAAGATAAATTATGTTAAGATTAAGCTTTAAAGATAAAGGTATTTACACAGAATTAAAAATTTGGATTAGATTTAAAAACTCGCATTTCAGCATGACTGCATTAATATTTTATTACTCTTTCGAAGGTATGAATTATTGGAATTATATAATCCTAAGTACGTTCAGAAATTACCCCTGAAAATTATTTTGTATAAGTTATACAGCAAAAGATAAATTTTCATTTAAAATTCCGTAAAAAAGCCATAGAAAAAAGAAAAATCATTATTTCAGAATTGTGCTTAAAATAAAATATATAAATAATAATTAATTATCAATAATAAAATAAGGTCTAAGAATAAATCAATCTTGCAGTTTTGTCAATTAGAAGAATTATTAAGAAATGTGAGTTTAAAACTAAGAGTTAGTTTTTATGATTAAGAAATATTAATTTAAAAATTACAAATAAAAATAAATTTTCCTGAAAAAATTTGAAAATATAAATGAAATTTATTAAAACAATATCAAAAAGTTGAAAGCTGTAGAATTTTCTATTCTTTTTAAGGGGACAGTGGGCCTTCATTGGAGCAAAATCGTCGCAAAAAAGGTCTATTTCTGTGGTATAATAAATAGTATCAAAACAGTTTTCTTATTAAAATATCATTTATGAAGGTTTTAAAAAGTAAATAATAAAGGTAAATGTATTTATATACTTTAAATCTGTTTTTCTGAACACTAATTTTTCGGCGTTTTTAGGTTTTTGAAATGCTTTTTACGACGTTATTTTTGATTAATATTTATGAAAATGATAAGGAAGTATACTGATATTGTTTAGGAAGAAATTGTGTAAGCTTTTTAAAATTCGTCTTCAGTAAGATAGTTACATTTGATTTTTTACTTATTAAAAGGCAAAATTTTGATAAAAATCGATATGAAATTTAGGAAAAAATCTGTAAAATATTAACTATTCAAAAGATTAAAAAAAATCTAACACAAATTTATTTATAATAGTGTTTTAAGAGATAAAAATGCAAAAGTAAGGAAATATCTCAAAAATTAAATTACGAGGAGAATTTTAAAATTTCGTTTAAAAATTTAATTTTTTTAAAGAATTTAAAATTTTTAATAAGATTGGATTTTTTTAAGGTGTTTTATATGGTTTTGGTGAAATGTATATAGGTACAAAATTTCATATTTTATGATGAAAAAAAAAAAAAAAGGAAATGTAACGTCCACCATCCGCTTAAAATATGCGATGTGTAAAAAATATAAAAATCAGCAAAAAATGAAAATGAAGAAAAAAAAGACCCAAACTGTAATCGAACCCGCCATGTCTTGGCCAGAAAGTTGGAACGCTGCCACTGCGTCACGAAGTGACAAGCAGATGCAATTCTAATGGGTATTTGAAATATACGCTGCATTTTGACCTTCCAACTTTTCAAAAACTAAGGCTCATTTGAAAAAACCCTTTTTTTAGAATAATTAGTGGTATGACCCCTACAACAAAATCATCAAAATCTGTGCTCAACATGTTTGGTAGTATACATGTTTGTTCATTTTGATTTTCAATTTTGTCACCTATACACTTTGGCGTCATGGGCCCTCATACATATCATCTATCTTTTCTGATTTTAAAACTAATTTTCACCCATGAACTGTTATTTAAATCTATCTCTACCACGTGTATCCGGATTACCAAAGATTAACCCGTTTTGCATATAAAACAATAAAAATAGTTCAACATTTGTTTTCAGCTGAAATTCCAGAACAATGTTAAAACATCAAGAAATTGAATAAATTGAAATGAAATAAAAACAAGTTTAACACATAATTTAACTATGCGTTTTAACTGCTAAAGTTATCAAAATAAGAAGTAAAATTACAGTAGGTAGGAAAATCCTTCGCGGTTTCTTCGGTTATTAACTCCTTCCATTTTTCTGAATTGTCAAAAAAACTGGCCTATATATATATTAGATTATTTCTCATTATTTAACGAATAATTCCGTAATCCTGGAAAACAAGTTTTTTCCATAAGTTCTGTTCGAAAATCTTACAATGGAGGAAAAATTCCCAGCACACATGCCCCACTAGTGGCCGCCAGGTTCTGCCCTCGAAACTGGTAGATGATAGGTGCTGGGTTCGAACCCAATCGCGACCGTCGTCCTAACCGTTCGGAGTTTTCCGTGGTTTTCTTCAAACCGTGCGTAAATACGGGTTAGGTTCCCTTAGAAAGACCCCCCCACGGAGGGCATCCCACCCATTAAGGCCTATATCCCAAGCGTAGATAATTGGCCGTCATAAACAAAAACAAACCTTCCCAGCACACATGCGCTTCATTAATGCTAAGATCCAGGTTTATTTTAAAAACGAGAAACCAAAAATTCCATAAATTACGATATCAAACTTCATTAAAAAAGGGGAGTAGAGGAAAAAAACAATTTTTACTTTCATTTATAAATATTCACTGTTTAGTTTTTAAATTTATAAAAAATATTCGTATTTAAAAAATATTTTTACTGAACGCATGAAAAAAACACATTTTATTTAAAATATTAAAAGTAAAAAGTAAATTTTCAAAAATAAAAATAACCTATCATAAAAATATAATATTAATATTTTACATCTAGTAGTCTAGATAAAAAATCATAATTATTCATATTTTTATCCCATTTTAATACTAACATATTAAAATCACAGATACAATCTTACTAAAGCCGAAATATTCCCAAAATTAACTTACACATTCAAAGCTTTTGAAAGCAATAAATCAAGCCATTTCTATCTATGTCAAGCATATTTACTTCAAGCTGTTTTACGATTGCGTAACTGTAACAAAATGGTTAAAATACTGATTTCATAGAACTAAGTTAGCCGGTTCGATCACAAAATCAACAACTTTTATTTATGTCCTTACTTTCTTCAATTATCGTATATTTATCTCCTATAACGGAGGAAAAAACATAAGGATATCCGTCTATTAGGGGGGAAAAACACGGTACCACTGCTACCAGGAACATTTCCGTGAATTGAAGAAATTATTTCCGAGGGTGAGATACGCAAGTTTTGCTTTTAATAAATTTCAAAAAATTATTTGCCTACATAATGAATATTTTCAATACAAAAATACTTTTTATTGTTGTTGACAGAAAATCTTACAAAATCGATTAAATGTAACAAATCCATTAGAGAAAAGCAGGTATTAAAAGGTTTTCTCATTATTTTTGAAATATATTTGGAATTATATTTGGAATCTCTCTCTTCATCTCTTATTATATGTAAAATTATATTCCGTAGAATATTTTAAAGCATAATTTTACAAAATTAAACGAATCTTTTTTTTTTATTTTTTAATAAAAATTTGAATAACTCGGTTCCATCTAAATTTTGTCACAAAAAAATAGTTTTCTATAAGAAGTGCTTTGAATACCAAATTCGACAGCTGGTTTAGAAGGATTGTCATGCTTTAAAAATTTGTCTGACTATAGCTTAGGGATATGAGATATCTTAAAAAAGGAGTTTAAAAACAGGAATTTATCCTTGACTTTTCCAACAGATGTTTCCGACACTTTATAGACATAAAATATTTTAGTATATTCCGATTTTTATGGGCTCAACTTATTTAAAACTTATACAATGCATAGATTATCCAATATGAACACGCATTTTCTGTAGAATATTAAAGAGATAGAAAATGATGTGATAATACTTTTATGGTGATAAAACAAATAATTTATTTAAATCTAATGCAATTTTTCTCGCACATAAAAAAAAAAATTCTTAAATTAAATGACAGAAATTTAACATTCTGGGCAATTATCAGGAATTCTGTAACGAATTCCTACAATTCTTTTTTATTTATCAGTTTTAAATACAGCGAACCAAGATTTCTATTTTGGTCAAACGGATAGCAGGCATATATTATTTTATACACTAGCCGCCCTTAGCGACCAGGTTGGTCTCCTTTGAATGTATACTAAGCATTAAATCATATTGCTTTTATTCACAATTTATTTTAATAGTTCAATTTTTTTTGCCAAATCGGGAGATTCTGCTAAAGAAATAGACACAGGTGTCATATACGCACCACGTTGGCGTGATTGCAACAAAATGGCAATAATATATGCCTCACATGGTACCTCGGATATTGTTATTTATTTATTTATAAACTCTTTGTTTACCTTAATTTTCTTTATTAATTGTTTTATTCTATAATTATAAACTAAACTTTCTTTTATTTATTATTTCCTTTTTAAAATAATAGAAATTAGTTAATAAATATGTGTGTAACTGGTATTTGAAAGCACAGTTTTCGCAAAATTGGCGTCAGAAAAATAACGCGCCAATGTGGTACGCATATGACATCTGTGCTGATAAATCAAGATTTCAATATTTTGTGTACTAGCTGGTGCAGATATCAAATCGCCAAACATTGTACCCGTCGATCTTTTTCGTATTTCATTAATTACTTAAAATATAATAATACAATCATTTCACTCATTTGATTTATGCTACATAACTTTAATTTGAAAATGAAAAGTTTAAAATTCATGACTTTTATTTATTTATTTTTTAGTGATATATATATATATATATATATATATATATATATATATATATATATATATATATATATATATATATATATATATATATATATATATATATGATATTTTGAAGCTCCATAATTGCAGCTAAGGAACAAAACATAAATAAATCCACTTTACACAGCCTAAATCTTACCAAAGAACTTTTACTAAGTAACTAATAAAATGTGCTTTATTTGGACGTTGCCATTAAACAATTAACAAATAATCCTGATTTTTCTGCCACATACGTTACCGTATAATATATATCGATTCTGTGGGTGATATAAGCATACAGAAACGTAACAAAAACTGATACTTTTTTTTTATAATCTGTTATACTTTACAGCTATAACTACAGACATATGGAGAAAAATGTTGGAAGTAAGTATTAAACTTAAAAAAGTCTTCGATTCTACACCTAAATCTCAGTCTCTGCTCTTAATGCAAAATGAAGACTATCGAACATGTTTTGTAATTGCTGGTAATCTTTAAAATGAATCAGAGCGATTCGAATTCAGGGAATTATTAAAAAAAAGGAACTGACATATCATTAAATTAGTGAAGCTTCAATTGTAAATGCTTTTGCAGGGATTTATTACCGCCGCGGAAAACTTACCAATAAATTTAAGTAAAAACTTCCTCTTTAATTAAACACCGCATTAATGGAAATTTTCAATTAAAAATAATGCCAAAATACATATTAATTTTTACTGGTGGGACATTACTTCGAAAATAATAGTTCTGCTCCATTGGGACAATCAAGACAACATCCTCTCAGGGTCAGAGAAAAGATTATGATATCTGGGCAAACTGACACCAATAAAAATAAATTAAAAAATTACCATATTTGTAACAGGAATTTCCCATCAACAAAATGCTAACGCAAGACGAAATTCTTTTTTCAAGATTACTTGTCAAAGTTTTCTGCAGCGGTCACCAGAAATTGTAGAACTATTTTATAGAAACGGCCATTCTCGTCTGACAATTTTCTCAGTTACTTCACTTATAACTGGTAGATAATACACTATATGTCCACCCTTCTTAATTCATTATTCCATTATTAAATCATGAGTGGTTAAGACACCACTCTGGTAATCGCTTGCGAGCATAGGAGGTTGTGGGTTTGAATCCAGCTGGCTCCATTGCACACACTCTTTGTGTGGAGCTCCTGGTTGTATTTCTCTTGTGATGTAAAATTTTCTTGTGCTGTCTCGTCCCTATATATTCACGATGACCTATAAGGTCGTGTTCACATCGAGCACACAAGTTAGATGTATGTTGTTTAAAAAAATGATAACCATGGGTTTTTCTGACTTTCTTACAAGTGTTTGAGATCCCGTAAGAAATTCAAATGATATGTCCAAATAAAGTTGATTTTATTTTTTTACACACAAGCGTAAGAGAGCCAGGAAAGCAATGCCAGAGAAGGGAAGATGTTACCAAAACAAGTGTTAGAGAGGGAATGATCACCCTTTACAAATTAAATGCCCATAATTTACTTCAAAAGGGATGCCTGAAGCTACAATAAGAAACTCTTTGATATAATATAAACCGAAAAGATTAAATTTGTGATGTTAAATTTGAATTGCAATTTAACCAAGCCGTTAATCAATTGGCGTGAATGAAGTGTCAATGTATATTATAAAATGCCAAGCAAACATTAAGAAATTCCATAAAAATAACAAAATGAGAAATATGAATTAAAACATAATAAATAGCAACCTCAGAATAAAACAAAATAACTGACACTAATATATATGCATTAAGCTTGTTATTATGAAATGGATAAAATAATTAACAGCGAAATTGCAATGTGAATGTTTTTTGTATATAAAGTTAAATTATGAAGATTATTTATTGTTTAGAATTCAGTGTTGGAGAGAAAGAAATAAAAAGTTTATATTTAGCTAGTTTAACGATGAGATACACATGTGTGGTTGCCGGATATATATGATTTTTCATTAACCGCCAAATATGTCGCAATAACTAAATAGCTTGTTATCTATTATCTGCAAAAGCGATGAAGAGAACAACGGATTTTTTTAAAAAAGAAAATTTTGATTTAATAGTTTTGTAAAAGAACAATTTTACTTTTGATAAAGGTTGCTTCCTCTGGTGGTACATGAAAAGACTGGTGTACGAAACCTCCATTATCAGTGCTGAAGAACTTACTGCACGCATTGTGGCAGCAGCTGCGGAACTCTAGGATACGCCTATTTCCCGTGGCATTAGATTTCTCCTCCACCGGAGATTAAAAATTCTTCATCACGCCATATTGTCGTAATTTCAAATTCTTTTTTTAATGATCAATGTCTCTCTTTGTTCTTATTTCTTAGTTTTTTTTTTTTTTTTTTTTTTTTTTTTTTTTTTTTTTTTTTTACTAAAGTAAGACTAATATATGTGATTTTCATTTTGTTCATTTCCTGAACTTTGTTCTGTTTTGTCTCGTCACTACCGCGCCAGGAAAGGGTTTCCGAAAAGACATTGCTGCATGATTTTCCATTTTCTAAGTGTACTTTATCTCTCCTGAAACTTTGTAGCTACTGTGGTGAAACACCCTGTATGTATATATGTATAAAAGAAATAGATATATCATTAATAAACGTATTTATATATATATATATATATATATATACATACAATAATATTCAATCAACATTATATGGCTATCTATCTTTGTATATATACCATTTTTAATTGTTTAGCCTTTTTGAAGATGGGGGGTTATCTTTTATTTCACTTAATTTTAATTGAGATTTAAACTAGAGATGTTTAATTAAATTTCAGCTTTATAACTTAGGTGGGAAAAAGTTGTAGAATTGCTTTTCTTTTTCTAAAATTCCTGTGTAAATTCAATACTACACAAACACATTTTCTTGCCCTCGAAAGGTTAATAAAACCTCTGCTTTAAAAAGCAGTCATTGATTTAATATGAAATTTAATATGACATTTCACCGTCTGATTTTAAAAGCCTCGACAAATTTTTCCATTTATGTCATAAGTACTCTTTCTCCAATCCGTTACAGGATTCTTTAATGCAATTTAAATCTTGTGCCACAAGATTTTAACTTTGACAAGTTTTGAAAGTAACAATGAGATAAAATTATTTTTACGGGAAAGAAATGTAAGCCAATTTTTAATTTTTTTGTTCGCTATGTCATCAAAAATTTGAAATAGTGCGGGATCAAATATTATGCATAAAATAATTCAAATGGAAAGTTTTCTACCATTAAATACAATTTTTACGTTGTTTTATCTTTACAAGAAGAAAGTATTGGATTCCTCAAAATTTTCGAAACACGGTATTAGACGTATTTTCACGTTTTAGGGGTCAGAGAACCCCAAAAACATGTTTTTACAAAATGTCTATCTGTGAGTCTGTCAGTCTGTATGTGACAAAACATTTGTGGTTGCTCTAGTTCAAGAAATATTGCACGGAATTTTACAAAACTTTAGATTCTGTTAAACCTTGATATAAGCTAGATCTGTTTAGTTTTTGGTGTATGTCGCTGAACAGGTGGCGCTGATATCTCCATTATTCAATATTTCCACAATAGTCATACATCAAGAACTGCATGGATTTACACCGTTTTTAAACGTTTGGTCTTTTTGAAGACGGTTGGTTATCTTTTATTCCACTTAATTTTGATTGAGATTTAAACTAGAGATGTTAAATTATATTTCAGTTTTATAACTTTGATCGGAAAAAGTTGTAGAATTGCTTTTTTTTCTAAAATTCCTGTGTAAGTTCAATATTACACAAACAGAATTTCTTGCCCTTGAAGGTTTAACCACTTCAAGGGCTGCCCCGAGATAACTCGGTGGTTGAAGCACTGTTTCCCCATACCCGTCGCCGGTTAAGTGCAAAACCTGTGCTTTAAAAAAGAGTCATTGATTTAATATGAAATTTAACATGACATTTCACCGTCTGATTTTAAAAGCCTCGACAAGTTTTTCAATTTCTGTCATAAGTACTCTTTCTCCAATCCGTTACAGGATTCCTTAATGCAATTTAAATCTTGTGCCACAAAATTTAAACTTTAACAAGTTTCGAAAGTAACAATGAGATTAAATTATTCTTACGGAAAAGAAATGTAAGCCAATTTTTATTTTATTTTTATTTATTTATTTATTTATTTATTTATTTATTTATTTATTGTCGCTATGTCATTGAAAATTTGAAACAGGGAGGGATCAAATGTTAGGTATAAAATACTTCAAATGGAAAGTTTTCTACTATTAAATAGTATTTTTTTTTTACTATTAGAAACGCCATTAATGAAAGATTTAATGTGTTAATTCATTTCTTGAATTAAAAGAAAAACAATAGATTGAATCATTTCCTACTAACATTTCTTAAATATGATGGGAAATAGACAAGATATATTTGAAGTCTTCACTATAAATGTTTTGTAAGTAATAGATAATATAATACATTACTTTTAAAATTATTTAGCAGATTTACAATACACTACATATTATTTTATTTCAGCAGCGATTTCTTTTATTTATTATTTGAATTAGCCTTCCTTATTTTTTCTTAATTATAGTAAATCTTTTATTATTGTCTTTGTACGGCAACTGAAAACCCTTGACTTAAGGTCAAAAATTTAGCGATTGTTTTAGAAGAATACTCGTGTTTGTTTCTTTGCAAAAGTTTTCTGCTCAGCAGGAAATGCAGAATTCCCAGAGGATGTAGAGAGCTGTAACTTTCTTTAAAACTGTATCTTCTTTTGTTCTTTTTAATCATAAAACTTTGAAAGAAAATCTAAGGAATTTTATGTAAGGTTGTTATTAAAATAACGTGTTTAATTAAGTACTTTAAATTATGTTTGTAACACTTTAACCCGAACACTATTGTGCGATACACACACGATGCTTCTAAATTCATGTGAGAAATATACATGTTTGACAATGTATATAATTTACATTTTCTGTGAAAAATGTAAGCTATCTAACTACAAGCTAAAGTTGAATTTTCTTTTTATTTTAAGGTAATCTTGGAGATTTTCAAAAGATTATTCTCGCAATCAGACACTTTTAGAAATCCTATATCATAAGTTAAATGTCATATTCACCTTAATAAATTAAATAAACAATATTAACCCTAATTTATTGTAAATTTTATTACTTAACAGCTGCTAAATATTAAAAATTTTAAAGTACTAAAACTTTACAAAACATAAAAAACATGGATATCAAGATGTTAAAACCCTAGAACTTTCAGTTAACCATCAGCCGTCATTAGTAGAAGTGTAGTAACTTGAAAGTTATACATTGGTTACATATCAGGGGGGGGGAGGACTATAAACACTACGTGGTGAGGAATTTATCCCTTGTTTTTTTTTCCCTTTTTCTCTAGCAGGCAGCTTACTCCTAACTTCCCTTTTTATTGTCTGTCTTTTATCGGTTTCACCCTCTTATATATAACCAGCGTATATATTTAAAGTCTCTACAATTCCCTAGATGACGGCTAATGTTTAGCAGAAATCGCTAGGGTTTTAACACCTTGATTTCAATATTTTTAATATCTTGTAAAGTTTTAGTCTTTTAAAACTTTTTTTAATATTTAGCACCTTATAATTAATAAAATTTATGATGAATTGTAGTTCATATTGTTTATTGATTATTCTCATGATTTATAAAATATGATGACATTATGGGAACTGATGGAAGATGTGCACTGTACATTGGACATACCGGGTGAGCAAAAAGTTCGTAAAAACTTTAAAAATTCATAAAAACCGAAAAAATAACCGAAATGAAAAACGGTTTGCAGGGTTAGTATCTATAAGTCACGGGGATTTTTTTAAGACATGAAAAAAAATTCAACAAACAGCCAATAGGTGGCGCTGACGTACCCAAATCAAAGAAAAGATACCCAAATAAAGAACAGAATGTTTCCTCAAACCGCCGAACAAGCTTTATGAGGCCTGCCGCTGTTAAAGGCCACTTTCCCGTCCTCAAATCCTTTTGAAATCGGAATTTACGCAAAGCAATAGTCGCTGATTCCTTGTTCATGTAAAATAACTTCACCAACAAAGCTTTGTCCTTCGCAGTAAGCATCCTTGATCAAGTTCACGGCTCACAACGGTGAACTAGTTGTGGATTAGGAGCGCAAGCTCTTATAACCGGTTCATTTGCATATTTCCGCGGAAATCGCAAGTACCAGCGCCATCTGTCGGCTGTTTTTTGAATTATTTTTTATTTCTGTCTTAAAAAAAATCCCCGTGACCTATGGATGCTAACCCTGCAAACCGTTTTTCATTTCGGTTATTTTTTCGGTTTTTATGAATTTTTAAAGTTTTTACGGACTTTTTGCTCACCCTGTATGTAGTGTTCTTACGTTCCCTCAGCTACATTCAAATTATGGAGCGTCTGGTTCGCTACTATTTAGGAAATAATGATGGCTATATTTAGCACTTTAAGTGATTCATCAAATTTCAAAGAAAGAGAAATTGCAATATCAGGATTAGTGCATTTCAAAAACCTTATACAAAAAAATTTCGTATAAGAATATTTACCTTATTTAATGAAAATAAAAAGAATTCTAACTTCAGATAGCGAACATTACTTTACGAAATTTGTGATACTAAAAAACCCAAAATCTCCGAAATCTTTCCAAGAATACGAACCTGGAATATATTTGATATTGATATAATATGTTTTAAACAAAAATATATATTCATATTCTCTTGAAACACAATGTATTTTCAAGGCGAGCCACGGGCAACTATTTTTTAATTGCATTTCGTACCATTTTTTTAAAACAAACTTTTTCAATTTGTGCTTCGACAACAATTGCAAGAGAAATGTAACACAAAAGGCATTTTTTTTAAAGTGGTCCAAACAGAATATAAAGTAAGTCACTTGAGGCAGCCCTGAATTTTTGACCAAATAAGTTGATTGTGACTGTCGTTTTCCTAAACTATAATATTTAGTCTTGAAATGTGTTATCATTTCCGAAAAATTATATTGTTAATTTAGAAATATCCTATATGTACCATCTTGTTAACATACCCAGTGTTTAAAACGTTAATCTTCTACTCTATCAATAAGACATTAAGAACAATGCAAAATATCCACAAGCGACATTTTATATAATAAGGTACAACTTCATGAGATTTGAGAAAGTTCATGTCTAGCAATGGAAACAGGAAGTAAGGTGGTCTGGTGTAATAACGCCAGGCGGGGTAATAACGCCAAGTGCTAATATTATGTATAATTATGAAATAATCTGGTAAATGACACCCATGTGCTCTGCGCAGAAGGGTTTAGAGTCATATAAATCGCAAAAAACAGCTTCAAGTTAATTTGTTTCATTTTTAGGTCTTATTGTTTTTACAAGCAACTAAAATTAGCGCTTGATCTAAAATTTGCGAGGTGTGTTTTGTGATGTGAAAACTGTTTTTTTTTTTATCCCGAAATACTTTGTTAATTACATAAATTTGTAGTATATTTCATGGACTTTCAAAATGTTGTTGAAGATTTTGACTATTTTCTCGAAATAATTTGTAATTTAAAATGTACAGCGTAATAATTATAACGGGGTAATAACGCCAAACCTTGGCATTAATACCCCGGTTGCTTCCCTACAGTGGCCGAGGTACATCCTAAATACTGATTCAAATAAACACAGTTAAAACTGTGCAATGTTTCCAATAATTCTATTTAAGCGGTCCTTTTTAAGCAAAAAGAAGCTCACAGTCTGATATTCTTTTTCCTTCTCCTCTCCCCCACACCACACCTTTATTTTTCTTGCACTTTCAGAAAAAATTTAACATTTTCAATAGCTTAGAATGCAATTTGTCAATTTCTAAGTTTGTAAAGTTTGTATTTTTAGAATTGGACAATCTACATGCAATTATTCCATCTTATTTCATAGTTTTGTTTGCATGGCGTTATTACCCATGTAGGTGGGTAATAACGCCAAATAGCATTGGTCAAGAAATCACGCGATTGCATTTTATGAATATATATCTCTTAAATTATTTTTTTATATAGATAGTCAATGAGTTGCTGTATCAAATCATATATTTTTTTGAAAAATACAATCTAAAACTGAACCTTGAAAATTGGTAGAACCTTAACGTGGCGTTATTACCCCAGGGTACCTTACCATTAATTTCCCGTAACATGTGGGTTAGTTTAAAACAAGTTTAATAATTTTCGCAACAGCAAACATTTTAAAGAGACTACATATAAAAATTTTCACAGAAGATTTAAAGATTCAAATCAGGGATTGAAACATTTTCAGTCTGAATCAAAATTTATCCGGCTGTTATGGAGGGTCAATAGAGTTTGTCCATTGCCTTCGCAATACTCCAGGCTAGAGGACTCGAGTTGTGGCGTCATCACTAAACGGCCGACTTCTTATTAGTCTTAGAATTCACATAGGAAAAAAATGAGTAAGAATTTTCTTTTATTTGTGGAATATTTATCATCATATAAAGCAATAGCTATTATTTAAACTGGGCCTCCGTGGCTGAGTGGTTAAGACATCACGCCGCTGATCGTGAGGTTGTGGTTTTGAATCCCACTGGCTCCATTGCACACACTCTTTGTGTGGAACTCCTGGTTGTACTTCTCTTGTGTTGTAATATTTCCCTGTGTGCTATCTCGTCCCTGTATATTGACGATGGCTTATAAGCAGGCTTCATGTCGAGCACACAAGTCAGATGTATGTTGTTCAATAAACAAACAAACATTTAAACTCACTGGTGAAAATTCAGATTACCTAAAAAAAAATTCAGTCCACATAGTTGCCACATCGGGCATTTTTTATATTAGAGAATTCAGACTTCTCACTGGAAAGTTTAAATAGTTATCATTGTTTTATAAGTTGATAAATATTCTACTAATAACATAAAAGAAAATTGCTATTCAAAAATTTCCCGTGTAAATTCCGAAATTAGAGAGAAGTTTAAAGATTAATGATGAAATCACACCTGCTGTTTCCTAAGCTTGAGTATTCGGTAGCAAAGGCTTGTAATCTTTGCCAATCTCGACAAAAAAATACATTTATCCTTTCTTTCTTTATCATTCCATTATCATTTAGTTGACTTCTCGTTACACGTAGCTCTTTTCTGTACTAGTGAAGTATCGGTTATGTAATTTGATATGAACTTTGATAGTTGTAATTTTCGAAATTATACTTTGTTCTTACAGAAAGCTTTTGTATAGAAAACTATGATCGCAATGCACATTTTCAGTCAAATATATGTTTTTTCTTACAAAAATCTGAAACCAAATTTTTAATTGCATCTTTAAAATTATTCAAAAAATTTTAAACAGATTTCTATCATTTTATCATTGCATTAAATAAGTTTGATTACTGTATGAGTAATGCAGGAATTGCACATTAATTTATTCATGACGTGGTTTGTACTATACGATACTGTATTAGATACTAGCTAACACATCTAAACTGGTAGAAAAATGTTTAAATAGAGTAATGCCTCAACTTGCGTTACAATTCATTCTAAGACCTGCAACGCAAGTCGAGATACATTCGAATAAGCAAAAAATGATAAATAATTTAAAAAATTACAAAATCTAATGAGCATATTCTATTGCATTTAGGAATAATATCACATACATTTTACATTTGCAAAAAAATGTGTTTGCAAAACAAGAATTTGGGATAAATCAATGAGTTGTGAACTCTCTTTTTAAATTATTTTTCTAACTGCCTCGTTCGAGTCCTTGAGAATGCGAAAAAAAATTGCAATGAAGATTGAACCGACAAATTATTTCTTTGTTATTTTAAGATTTTTTTTCTAACAGCATAGTGAGTTTTCTAATCTTTTCCTGGAGATTTCTTTTATTATCACGTGACTGTAGAAGGAAAGATTCCCTTCGTCGCGTCGAATCAAAAGTTTTCTTGGAGAACTAGGCCTTCTAAGGCTGCGAGCGAGCAGCACTAATTTTTATTACACTAAAAGAGCAATCAATCAATCTTTGTTTTCGAACGGAACAAGGGTGAAATCTCTTTAAATAATTTTTGAGGGACTGACCCTAACAAATTGACAAAGGAAGGGGAACTTTTATCTACCTTATCTTGAGTCGTAAAGCTGTCAACTGATTTCGCGTTAGATTCCTCTCTTGAAGTTCAGATTCAGTGCACTAAAAGTGCAATTTATACATCAAAGTGCCTACACGAAAGATCAAAGATAGCGCAAGAAGTTAGTGCTATGTGCGTGGACCTTAAAAGTTAAAATTGCGTCTTAATTAAGATAATTTTCTTTCTAAGCCTAACGACGTACACAAAGATAATATTTTTGTCGAATCAACAAAAATTTGTCTGTCTAATAATTTTTTTTCGTTTAACTATTTGTCAATGGAAATTTTGTTAAATAAACAAAAAAATATTTTTTTTTCAATTTTCTGTCCACACTTTTCATTCGAAATGTATAATAACGTAATAACAACGTCATTAATCTGTTTTAATTTCAAAAGTTTTTATTATTCAAAAATTATGTTAATCCTTTATGGCTATATAATTCAATTAAACAGAATTACATGAGAGAGTTATAGCTCCTGCACACTAATTTAATTTTTTCAAAAACAACAACATTTTGTTAGAATTACAAATTGAAAAAGTAAGACTCAAATAAAATAGATGAAATTTTGTTGAATTTTTATAAGTGTTAACAATATTTTTATTTTGTCTGAGCAACAAAACCGATTTTTTACTTTAACTAAAAAGTTCGCTTAAAACAACCAAAATGTACTCAACAAACCATGTTTTGTAGTTTTAATAAATTCCTTTTTTCTGGGTGTAAATTGCGTTAATTTAAATTTTTTGGTATACATTCTTAACCCGACTTACATTTCCTCGAGTTATGTGACATGACGTTAAGTCGAGGGAACGTATGTCGGTGTATGAATATATACCAAAAAATTTAAATTAACGCAAAATGATAGCATTTTAAATGTTACATTTATATTAAACAAATTTTCGAATGACATAGGCGCAGGTTCTTTTTTTTTAAACGAAGTGTCGTTTTCTATATCTCTGTTAATGTTCATGTGTGTTTATGCCTTTAAAAATATAAAAAAATCTTCCATGCAATGTTAAATAATGAAGATATATTTATTGTGGCTAATAACATGGAAGTAAACTATTCAAAAATGTCTCGTAGTAAATGCTAAATTTTTGTAACATAAAATACGAGGCTTTTTTTTTTTTTAAATTAAGGGCTATTTTGTTGTGTACACTAATAGGTAGCGCGCGCGTCGCAAGGAGTGCTGGCGTCGTATCCCGTCGTGTGTTGAGAACAACTGTTCTCGGTTGCAGCTGTGTAAGTAACCTGTAAGGTCTCTTTTGTGTCTTTAAATAGTTCAAAATTATCGAATCGCCACTCCCCGACGAGGTACCGTCTGTGATACTTTTTTTAAGATTCGAAACAAAAGAAACGCTGTATTAATAGAGTGAATTTCGCTACTTCGTGACAATGCAATGCTCAGACTCAAACTTCATTGGATTCTTTTGGTGCTGTTAGGGAAGAAAAACTTTTCCTTCTTTAGATTTATATTTATTTCTATTGAAATCCCGATGTCATTTAATCCATTCAACAATTTATCTAAACAAGAATAGTTCTGGACGCCAGCAGACAATCGCTCATCACTATATTTTAATAAATATTTTTCGTCTAATATTTAGAGTAAATTTTTGTAACAATGCAAAGGAAGCTTAAGGGGACGGTGGACGTTAAAAATTTATTTTATTCATTTTTATCATAGCAATATAAAATTTTGTGCATATATATATTTCACCAAAAGCATATAGAATACCTTCAAAAAATTTCCAACCTTATTAAAATTTGTAATTTTTTTACAAAAATTTAAATTTTTAAACGAAATTTTAAAATGCTCGTCGTGTCTTAATTTTTGAAATATTTTCTTGCTTTTGCATTTTTATCAGTTAAAACTATATTATAAACAAATTTGTGTAAGATTTTTTAAATCTCTTGAATTGTTAATATTTTACAGATTCTTTTCTAAATTCCTTATCGATTTTAATCAAAATTTTGCCTTTTAATAAGTAAAAAATAAAATTTGACTATCTTAATGAAGATGAATTTTAAAAAGTTTACCCAATTTCTTTTTGAATAATATCAGGATGCTTCCTTATCAATTTTATAAATATTGATCAAAAATTAAGACGCAAGGAGCAATTCAAAAATCTAAAAACGCTGAAAATCTAGTTTTGAGAAAAACAGATTTAAAGTACATAAATAAATTTATCTTTATTATTTACTCCTTAAAACTTTCATAAATGATATTTTAATAAGAAAAAACTGTTTAGGTACTTTTATACCCCAGAAATAGACCTTTTTCTTGATGAGTTTGCTATAGATGATTTTGCTCAAATAAAGGTCCACTGTCCCCTTAAGAGAAGAAAAATATTAAAATTTTATAGTGTGAGTCTGCCCGCTGGCACCTAGATATTTACATCCATAAGCAACATTATTTTCCCTGAAAAGTATAATTAATACGTAGGGCGATATACCTTGCTGCTAATTCAGCAAATATTTTATTCATTCTCTAATTATAAACAAGTATATTAGATCCAAGTTTTAGTTCAAAAAAATAAAGAACTACCGTATTAAATATGATAGAATTATTTAAACTGTCATCCGTTTTACATATTTGAAATTTAAACATATTATAAGAGAACTTAATTACAAACTCAGATAGAATTGTGTTGCATTTCAGAAGTCACAGAAACATGTAAGTTTATTAAGATGAAATTTAGTTGCATGTTATTCAGTTGCATCATTTGATAAAATAAACATTTCTCAGTTCGTATAAGCGACAGTATTCTACCGGAAACAAATGAATTATTTAAAGAGATTGTTCGTTTCCTTATGTCAGCTGAGTTAATTGTTAATTTGCCATTGCGTATTAGGAATATAACGAGAATATATATCTGATGCCTTTAAATCTAATAATGCAGACAAATAATTTGCCTTTTTTCCTTAAATCCTTTAATATTTAAAACAGAGTAGCCAATTTGGTCTTTACTTTTAATCAAAAAATTTGGGTTCAGGAAAGAAATTACAAAAGTATTTTGATATTTATTTAATAACATCTTTTATAGACGACTTAAATTATATATTCTTTCTAAGAAATTCTAACCTGAAGTCGAAATTCTGGGATAAAAATGGATTCTAACTTTCAACCCTGGTTTGAAATTTTTACTTGTTGATCAATCACCAGGCCGGACTTTTTTTTTCTTTTTTTTATCCAATTTAGGAATTACAATAACACTAAAGAGATAGGAAGATTTTATTTTACTGAAGTTTGATAAAAATATCTCAAACAAGCATTTTTATCTAGAATTGTTAGACTTAATTATTTGACTCTCCTATAATCTGCATAACATTTCTGAAATATTCTCTCTAAATATATGGTTTGTTTGAACAGCAGTGTTATCACTTGCTATTGAATCGGTCAAACTGGCCACTCACTGTCCAACTTGTGCATTTATCGTTTAATCCTTCACTGCGTCATTTTTTCTGTTTCAGGGCTCCCAAATGGTCCGCGAAATGAACACCAATATTTTTTAACAGAAAATTTCATAGTACGATTCTACAGTATGTGTGAAATAACTAATCTACGAAAGCGTTCTCTGCGCAATTTTCAAGAAAAATATAAATTGAAAATCTCTATAAGAAAATATTGGTGTTCAGTTGGGGTACCATTTGCGAGCCTTGCTGTTTGTCTGGAAAAAATTATTTGAAATCTGCATATTGGTCTAATAATGGGAAAAATAGTAAAAAAAAAAAGATAAATTTCAAATTTTTAGCTAAAATTTAATATTTTATATTGTGTACTCTATATACACATTCATTGTTTTTAAATATTTTATTGCTATATTTTGTAATTAAATGAGCTCAAATTAATTAATTTTGTCTGTATAACACTCTGAAACTTTCTTTATATTAATACTTTTAAATATTCGGTAAAAAAAAAAAAAAAAGTTAAATTTTGTCTTAGTTTTATCGATTTTTTTTCCGAAGAACAATTTATATTTTTTTTGTCTAATTCAGCCTTATTTTCAGACGAAATAAGTGTTATTTTAGTTTTTGGACTTCTCTTGATCAGCTACAGCGATCATATTGGCAAATCCATGGCACCGAATGAGAATTATAATGTTCTTATATATTTGTCAGATATGGCATATGATGCAGTGAAGGGTTAACCCTTAAATACATATTGTTTCATTTTCGATATCATAAGTGTTCCCGATTTATTGGGGGTTTTATTCACATATTCCGTATTCTCACCAGAAATTTAAAAGAGCAATTTTCACTTTACTTAATGACTGACCATTCGTAATTAAATAAAGAAAAATTTAATATTTAGATTTTTCTGGTAAGAATTCTGATTCTTTGAATTGCGCATTTTTTGGAACGCGTTCTATCCTGTGCATTTAAGGGTTAAGGGTGGAATTCATCGAGGCCAAGAAAGTATTTCTCCTTATGGAAAATAGCATTTTCTTTAAGCAAAAAAATTAAAAATATGCATAAGTCATATACGTGCATGCTTTTATAATCATAACCTTTTGTACCATTCTTTAAAATGGTAATTTCATAAAATTAAACGATTTATTAAATTTATTGATTTTTAAAATAATGAAAGACATTGTTTGGACTCTGCAATAAGCAGTACCAATTCGAATTTGCTTCAATAATGGAATTCAATTAAAATCGCACTTTGACAAGCGTAATTTTTTTTCCAAGCACTTTCGTCTTTCCAAGCCCAAGCTCGCACTCTGATTGGTTGTTGCTCTCAGCACTGTTTTCATGTAACTTGGCGATAATCATAGTTGGCGTAACGATAGATGCTTCCGTCGAGGAGTCTGATTTCCTTCCGAACCGAGTATAAAATAACTTTTCCCGTTTATTAATAAGTAAAACATTAGCCATTTTATAAAATAACACAAGATATTAATACACAAGAGGACAAAATGATGGAAGAATAAGAATGAGTAGGTTAGATTGTTGGTTTACTCGTTCACTTACGAGCGAAGTATTTTTTCGCCAAGTATGTTTATCGCCAAGTTACGTGAAAACAGTGCCGAGAGCAACAACTAATCAGAGTGCGTGTTTGGGCTTGGAACGTCGAAGGTGCTTGGAAAAAAATTTCGCCTTTGACAAACACAATTACAAACCGCATCGTTCACATAGAGTTTAGAGTAACGGAAAATAATCTTTTTTTTTTTCCAGATAGAGGATACTACTGCATATTTTTTTTCCCTTGAGAGTGGTATGAAACTATTAATAAAAAGAAATTGATTTATCCTTAAAATAGTGAAGTTTTAACTATAACCGATTTCGGAAGGGTTGATTACCTCTCACCGAAAATGCTACCAGTTAATTTAAACATAAATTTTCGCCTTATTTAAATGCCTTATTAATGCAAACGTTTAGTCATAAATAATGGCAGAAAAACTATTCATTGTTACAGTTGGAAGTTTATTTTGGCGGTAGTCAGGTACTGCATTTTCGCCATAATTGTGTGAACTTGAACACCCCTTATCCGTGAAAATGAAAAAGATAACTTGGCAAGAAGACACCTCTAAAAACGAATAGAACTTTTTACAAGATTTATAAAAATATATTACCAAGAATAAGGGGCTGAAATATGACGAAGATGTGACTGAAATAAGACAAACAGGCAGTAGTAAAAGCAAATAGTAATGTTTACAATATTTGTAAAAATGTACTGTTTCCATGAATAAAGAGCTAAAATAAGATGAATTCATTTACTGAAAATTACTGGTGGGAAATTTTCACCAGCGGTAATCAGGAACTTAAATCTGATTTTTTTAACTGCCTCCATCTTCTGAGATCCTACTTAATTACTCCACTCATTAGTAAACTAGTAAGCAATTAAACTCAACTAGTAAACAGTGCATTATATGTTTTCGCCTCTTTATTCGTAGCTCCATTATCAATAGTTAAAATAATACAGTGCTCAGCAAAAGTTTAGACAATGATCGATTATGCTTCTATTTTCAGAAGTATGTACCGAATGTTTGTAATTCCTCTGTCATATATTACTTGTGACATATCCTTTATTCACACACAATAAATTTTGAATTTTACCTTTTACATAAAATATAATGACAAAAAAATAAATTTAACATTGAGGCAAAAGTATAGACAATTTGTGTATTTACAGAAAAATAACTACAAATTAAAATCGAGCTGCACCCGCATTGTTTGCAGTTAGTGCAAGAATGTAACTTTTCATCGAAAAAACTAAATGCTGCGTCACTTGGGGGTCTATTTCGTACCAAACATGTTCAACAGCAGCTCGAACCTCATTAAAAGAAAATTATAGCGAAAATTTGCATAAACATTACGACATATGATAATACAAAAGTTTTCGATTGGATCCGGATCAGAACTACAGGCCGGCCAGTTGAGATCAATAGTATTTTCAGAGTTAAACGAAGTTCTTCTTTTGTATGCAACATAAATAGATGCTGAAATCCATATTTTAGATCAGCAAAAGTTCCCCAAATGACTAAAGATTAATCTTCAACGTATATACGTAGTCTTGTAGTGTTTGGCAACCAATGAATAACTCCACAGATGCACGAGCATTAAAGCTAAGTGAGGACAAAATTATTTAAAAGTCACCTTCATTTGTCGGCTTAATAAAGTCCCAGGATCTTTACCTTAAGTCATTCCAATAGTATGCCCACTTGTTTGGGCCATTCAGATTCCACTTTTTTTCGTTACTGCATATCATAGCGTACCATTTGGGTCCATATGACGTATGTTTGCAAGTAATTGAATTCTCGCCAATTTATAGCGATATTTTAAAGCTGATTGTTTTATAATGTTCATGTAAATTGATGTACCTGTTTTTTTAATTCATCTACGAATCATTTCCGTCGACACAGAAAGTTCTGACTTACTTTTAATGTGATTAGCAATCATTACTTGTGTAAATGTCAATTTCTGTATCTTTTTATCATCTCATTTTCGCGTCATCCTTAGACTATGCTTCATAGACAGTCCACTTTGGACGATTCAATGCTGCTGAAATTTCTGCAATAGTCTTCCCTTTTCATTTCAGCTTTCCTACTTCAATTACCTCATCTAACTGAATATTTTTAGCTCCCGGCATCTTCACTAACTGATGCTATATCGAGGTATAATTAAATACTTCAGACATGTGACATCATAACTTGGAAATTTGCATTTTTCGATGAACAATTGGCTAAAAATCAAAAAAGTGTCTAAACTTTTGCAATATGCTAATTTTACTTTTTTTCAGTTAAATTAAATATTATCTTATATTATAACCCTTATTTTTATTCCAAATTATATAAAATATATTTGAAAATATGTATAGCCATTTGTAAAACTCACGTGTTCGTATTTTTTTTATTTAAAGGTTAAAAAACACCAGTGTCTAAACTTTTGCTGAGCACTGTAAGTGTTATGAAACATAACAGACATTTTAACACCTTGTAGGGTGGTGGGCTAAATTATATCCGACTTAACTTAATTGCAAAATGCCACATTGACACCAGAATTCTGAAATAAAATTTTCAGTTTTATCAAATACGTAAGAAAAAAAAAGGCATGTATCAATTTTGAAATAAAATTGTTTTTAAATGCTGGTGCCAATCATTCATTTCAGCATTTTATGAATAGAAGTGCTTTGCTCCTCAAAGGGTTAAAGACCCCAGCCCTAAGATAAACATTACGAGGGACCACAAAAACCAGGTTAAAAGTAACAAACCATCGCTAAATACATCTCAGTCCATGTATGTCATAAATGTCATATATGTCCATGTATGTCAGACATTGATGCTCATGGTGTACACACATTTATTAAAAAGGTCTAGGTATAATTTTCACAATTCTAGAAGCATTTAAATTATTTTAAAAAGTTTTTTTAGTATCTCCTGCGGGCGACATCAGGACTGAGGAGGATAAATTGAAGGCTCTTTGGCTCAGTTTTTTGAAAGTATTAATAAAAGGCTTTAACCCTTCCCGGCACGGGCAAATTCTGCTTCTAAAATGCGAAGTTATTGACTGACACCGGAATTCACTAGCGACTTTTTCTGCAATTAAAATGACGTAATTTAAGCTTTCATAGAAGCTTTCATTTAAGCTTTCAATAAAAGCAAAATTTTAGTAAAATAATCTTGGTGACGTTCATAGGTTTGGATTTAAAATTAGGTGTGTCCAGAGCGTCAATAAGGGTTAATTATGAAGCCTGTAGAGGAAGATAGAAAACGTTGATTATTTTTATTTTATTTTAATGTTTGTTTACTTTTAAGGCTGTACACCATTTTATACATTATTTAGTAAATTTGTGATTTTGAATTTCACTTTTCAACTTTGTTGGAAAGTGTTAAAATATACTACGCCAAAAAGTTACAGCGTAGTCGCCTTTTTTCCGGCTTTCAATAACTCAAATGCTTTTTTGAAATAATGGCATTTAAAATGTGGAATGATTGAAAGATATGTAAAAATTAACAATTTAATTTTCTTAAAAAATTAATTTCATAGAGATAAACTGTCACAACTAATTAATTTAAAGTCGTAAAATTATGCTCATGTTTGAGAGCATTACGATAAAATTTTATCATCCCTTATCCATATTTATAGTTTGAATAAATTGTCAAATAATCTAATAACAAACTAAGGATTCATTATATTATAATTTAGAAATGAAAGAAATTTGGAATTTCGATGAGATAAAATGTGTTTACGAATTACTAATGGCATTATTTGATAAAATTAACATATAAAAGTTTAGAACAATGCATATTTCATTTTATGCTGAAAGAATATCGTATTTAAAAAGGTTATTTATTTCATTCAGGCAGCTTAACTTAAATTCAAAATGATGTTCAACAAAATTTTTATAAAAAATAGTTGGAATTTCGTTATGAATAGGTATATATATTTCTTGATACAATAAATTATTAAAATCGCTAATAATATTCACAGTCGAATGTCTTGAGCTTTTTCATTCAATTTAGATGCATTGAATGTTTATTTTTAAAATTTCAAATTAAATTCACACTCAAACGTGACCGTAAGTGTATACACACAGATACGGAATATATTTCAAAATTTTTTAATACAAGTGTCGTGTGCAGCTGCATTAAAATTGAATTATTTGAGAATGGCATTTCTTTTAGAATTATATTAAAGAGGCATGGTGTAACAAAACTTCATTTGAAACACACAACTGTTATTTACAATTTTTAACCGCTGCGAGTAGGCAAACATACTTAGAACAATCTTAGTTATAAATTAGTTTCTGCAACGTTAGATAGAATTTGTAATTTTGCATTTGGTAGAAGACAAAACTTATGTTTAAAATTTGTGTTTTAGTTTATGCTATTTTAATTTTAAAAAATTATTTGTTTACCGCTACATTATGAAAAATATACTATTTTTGTAATTTAAAAGCTATTTTTGAATGGAATAAAAAAGGCTAAAAGGCTACGGAAAGATGATAAATTGTTTCGAAATAATTTTTTTAAGAAAAAGGGCATTTATTTGTGACATGCGTAGCTCAAATGAAAGGTGCATTGCTGTAATAACTCCCCTATTTGAAATGAAACACGACTATAGATGCTCCTATACAGCGCAGAGTGATGGGAATGCAGGTGAATTTGTCAAATCCCGCTAGATGAGTGTATGATAGCATGGGAATGATATCAACGAGCGGGCGTGCAATTTTTAACATCGGAAAATGTGAGTGCTTTTAAAATTTATCGTCGAATGCAAAATGTGTAATTGGTAAAGAATGTATGTCATAACACCTTCAGTCCACTCTTGAAAGATCTGTGGGGACGGCGGCTTACTGGCCGATTTTCTATTGTCGGTAATTAGCCGTCTTTTCAGAGCTTTCTGGAGTGGATTGAAGATGTGGTGTCATACACATTTTGCGTTAGACGATAGATTTCACTAACATTCACATTTTTCACCATTAAAAAGTACAAGGGAGCACATTGACACCATTAGGAGGCATCCATGATGTGAATGATGCGTTTTATCGTGCTTCCATGCATATGGCGAAATTGGCGAGGTGAGACGATATCGCGTGCTTTTTCAGTACATTTTGCCCTCTATAGGAGCACATGCAGACATCTTCGCCTTAATTTTTCGATTTAATCCTCAGTTAATTACTTCCGAATTCTTTTAACATTGAAATTTTTCCTTTCTTTTTATGATATTTTAACATATTTTTAATTCTATACCTTTAAGTTAACCCTTTTTATTTCATTTTATTCTTAAAAACATTAAACATTCAAAAAATTTCTTTTCTTAAAGAGAAAATCCCATTACTTAATTCATTGTATCTGCTGTATAATATTTCATTATTTATTCTCTCAAACGTTCGATTCCCCATCATCCACTGCGCTTGATTTTGATTGAACAAGGGATGCTAGCGTCACCATATTCGGATATCTGAGAAAACTGAGTTTTAAGTCGGCAGGTTAATTTCATTGGTAAAAGGTGAGTTCTCAAAATTTTATTGGCAGATTAGAAGTTTGTTGTGAAATCCTTTTTTCCCTCCAGTGAAGCTATATGAGATGGCTTATGTTGGCCTTGGATTCAAAATCACTTTTAGTTTTGTGTGTGTGTTCATGTTTTTTCTCACCTGGTGAAAGACAACGAAATGGGCGGATGTCTACGACACCAACACCAGTTTTCCTTTTTTTATACTTTATAATTTTTAAGATTCATCAATGTTTCCTTGATGTCGAAGTCTATTAAAGGTGCTTTAAATGTACCGCGCTTCTGTCTGAATTAAGGGAGTATTATATCTTATTAAGTAGTCTCTTGACCTTGCTAGATTGATGCGGCACGATTATGAACTCTTCGATGGAGTATTTGAATAACATGGAAATGAGCTGAATATTACACACACACGCACATATATATATATATATATATATGACATTTTAAAGTTAGGAGCCAGAAACATCATCGCCGGGTTCCCCGTTTTATCTCACAGAAGTCGTGGCAAGCGAGGAAAAAAAACAAGTAAATAAATGTAGAGGATCCAATAAATTACTCATTGGCTGCTGCAAGTTAATTTATTAAACTGTAGTCATAAGACAGGGAAAGGCTCCCTTTGCAAACTGTCTTTAACCGAAACATCAAAAGGAATATTCCATCATTATTTCACCGAGCCGTACTCATCAAAGAAAAAACCAAGAATCTTACTTCTCACCTCGAGGCTTCCTTTCTTAAATCTAAAAAGAAAGTTCTAGAAAATTCTCTACTATAGAACCATCATTTTTCCATGTAAACATAACTCATGCCCAGAGTCGAGATTTTATTCCACAGACGATAATTTTATTATTTTTTTATATTATTTAACTAATTTATAATCGACTCAAAATTTTCAAATATATTAGTCATACGGTATTTTTGCAAACGATTAGTTTTAAGAGAAAAAAGAAAAGAAATGAATTTATTGATGCACAAATATCAAATGTTGAAGGAGGAAAAATAAATAAATAAATAAAAATAATGATTTTTTTTGAAAGGTATAGTTTTGGAATAAATTTAATAAGACCTTCTTAAAAAGGGTTGATAAAAACATAGAAAAAATGAGTTTTATTTGGAATATTAAGAAATAAAGTTTAATTAAGAATATTTTTAATTTGGAACCATCTTTAGATTTACGCGTATTGAAATAAATGTTTTTTAAGGCGAATTAAGAATTTATATTGTTTCCATAAAGATTAATAGATTAGATCTAGAAACAAGATTTTAATTTAATAAGTTGAATGAACTAAGTACGTAAAATTGTTAAAAGGTAATTAATATAGTATAGAGATTAATTTTTGCGAAAAAAAATAAAAATTTTTAATATATATATATAGAAATAAGTAAAATACATTTAGAAAATTGTTTTTAGATTCCATGTTGTATTTGCAATATATTTCTGTTACTAATTTTTACTAAGTCTGAAAATATTTCTAATGATCAATATGTTGAGATTTGTAATAATATGTAATATCCATATTTCAAAATATCAAGTGGTTTTTAAATTTTAGAAAACTACTTGATATTTACGAAGCGTGGTTGAACCATACAAATACTATTTTTTTTTCTTTCTGAACGTTAAGTGCATTTTAATTTTCTTTCGACGTTTTGTTTTGAAAAAAAAAACGCACACAAATGAACAAAGAATACCAATGTTGCCTTTCGTATGCAAATGGAATTTTTGTATCATTTAGAAACAACAAAATTTAGGAGAACATTTGGAATTTGACTGTTTCTGAAGTAGATGATAATATTTTATTTAAATTCGAAACGCTTCAGTAGAAATGTGATAAAAATGAAAAATATTTACATGAAACTTTTAGAAAATGCGAAAAGTATATTATGTTTTTGGAGAAATTGTGTTTTATTACAAATTAGTTGAATAGCTATTTTTAACATTATTGTATGAAATTGAAAATACATCTAAAATGTAAAACAAATGATCTTAAAAATTAAATCTAGTCGTTCGTTGCCGATACGGTGATAACTATCGCTTTCATCTTTATCCACCCACACATAAAGATGGAAGCATGCACTCTCTATAAGAAGATAAAAAACATAACTTTTAGCAATAATAAACACTTTTACACTTTTACTTATTTTTATAGGTTCTTGCAAATTACATTTGGCTAGTTATTTACCGTCATTAGTAAAAAATAGGATTGCTAAGAAAATAAATTTGCTGAAATACCTCTATGAGAAGAGGACTTTCATTATATATTTGATCAAATGTATTTTCTTAGCAATCCTACTTTGCACTGATAACGGTACGCTAAGGATACCGAAAATAGTTTGCAACAAAACAAAGTGTTTTTTCATGCTATAAACGATGATTTTTGATTGTTTGTTTACTTATATTTTACATTACTTCTTTAATTACACAATCCTTAGTTGATGTCATCAGACTACATGTATAAATATGTGATACTAAAACAACGTAAGAAAGTCCGAAATTAATAATTAAAATAATATTAAATGGAAGTTTTATTTTAAATATATTTACGTTAAAATACATTATTTTCATTAACATGCTCAGATATAGCAGATCCGGCTCCACATTAACCCCTGGAGACGAGCGACCGGTATACGTGCCACTTAAAGATTCTCATTATCCTACATTATTCTCACCAGTTATTTTTCATTGTGAAGTTTACTTGCGTAATTTTTTTCCAAGCACCTTCGTCGTTCCAAGCCGAAGCTCGCACTCTGATTGGTTGTTGCTCTCGACACTGTTTTCATGTAACTTTGCGATAATCATACTTGGCGTAGCGATAGATGCTTCCGTCGAGTTTGATTTCCTTCCAAACCGAGTACAAAGTAACTTTTCTCTCTCAGCATTGGATTGGATGGAACGTGTCTTACTGAAAGCTGTACTCTTTAAAAGTTTTTACACAAAAGAGCACAAGACCACGAGGATAAGAATGAAGGAAGAATAAGAATGAGTAGGTTAAGTTTTAGGTTTACTCGTTCACTTACGAGCGAAGTATTTTTCGCCAAGTATGGTTATCGCCAAGTTACGTGAAAACAGTGCCGAGAGCAACAACCAATCAGAGTGCGAGCTTGGGCTTGGAACGACGAAGATGCTTGGAAAAAAAATTCACCGTTTACTTATTTAATCGGAGCACTTTCGTGAACCAGTGGCAGAAAATTTTCTGTTTTTAAAAACCGGTGGTAGACAAACACCATTTTAACAAAAACAACATTTTATTTATAACACTAAGCAGTGAAATGGCAATGAAATGAGTAGATTTAAATGCAGGTAATCAAGAATAGGCTGTAATTCATGAAAAAGAGGAAATTGTTTTCGAAAAACTACCTAAATTTTCGAAATTTTAAACATAACCTACTTAGTTCGGTTCTAAATTATCTCACTATTCGCTCTGGAGGGAGTTGAGAATTCCCTTTAACAGGTAATGTTATTAAACAATAGAATACAGATTCTCCCGATAACTCGTTCTTAGTATAAAGCACAACTTCTTAGCAAAAAGTGTTAAACTGGAAAAAGAAGAATATATCCAAAAATTCTAAACAGAAATTTCGCTAAACACTTGACTCCAATCTGCACGATAAAACTAATTTGACCGAGAGCAAGATGCATTCAAAACCGTTGGATTCAATCCACATTATCCTCTTCAGACCTGAGCATGAAATAACTCTGTAAATGTGTATTTATTGCTTTTGCATAACCGAAATGACACCATAGATGACAGAAAGAGTCATTTTTATGAAATCAGTACTTTAGGGGATTGGTAATTTAGGTTTACAAATATGGATATAAAAGTACTAATCCCTTTAAAACATCAGTTTAACTATCAGTAACATAAATTTATGCAATACCAAAATTAAGGTCTTTAAACAAGTAATTGATCAGCAAATTCTCAAAATTTTTTATTGTAAAACATTTATGTTAAATAATTATGAATATTTCTTACTTGTTTGGCTACGATGTCTCATTCGCACTCGGATGAAATTAATACTTATTTTATGAGGTAATATCCATCAGTGCTGACATTTATTGGTTTTGTTTTAAAGCAAAAAACATTCAGCTGTGTAGAAGTAAAGTCAAAATGCAAAAAAATCGAACAGTTTAGTTTTTATGAGGAAAAGAGTGGAGATACACATTTGTTTGCCGTTAGGTCTGAAGAGGTTATATACATAGAAACTATACAACCACAGTTATCTTGTAAACATATTGTTGAAAAAATAATCGTATCAATCAGATTCAACGAGATTAATATGAACTTTACGAAACTTAACCACTTAATACTTTTAACCTTTTATCTACCGAATCATGAATTCATGAAAATTTTATGTTCTGAAGCATTTTACGTAAAATTTTTAAACTAAGTCAAAAGATTTACATAATCATTTAATAATTTTTTGAAGGATTTTAGAAGGATTGAAGGATTTAAAAGGATTAATTAAAATTGAATTTACATGGATTTTGTGTAATATTTATAACCCCAATCAAAACTTTTGTTTTAAACTGTTTTCTTAGTATTTTTTAGAATCGTAAAATGTACAAATATGATGTTCTTACAATATAAATATAGAAATATTTCCGAATTCAAAAATCCCCATCCCGCTCCCTCAGCGCCAAGAAAGCTGAAAATATACATAGGCAAAATAAGTCATCCTTTTAAAAATATTTTTGTTTAGTGTAACCAATTATGCTTTTGGAACAAAATAAAGTAATGTATCTGCAACTCATTCTAAACAGTATTAGAACTAATCGACTTAATTCGATAAATAATGTTAATGGTACTTATAAGTACCGTCAGTAGATAAAGGGTTAAGTAGATGCTCCTTTTCCGAATGCACTTGGGACAAAGAACATTTCCTCGCTTTGTTACTCACAGATTTGATTAGCACTAATCTTTATGTGTAATCTTCCGTTTATAGATTGCCAAACCTGTTTTTGAATTAATAATTCAACTATGTCTGTACCTAAAATGTGGTGTTCAGTTCGTGTTTTCAATCGATGGTGTCAAAAAGGAACAGTTAAGCAATCAAAAAATGAGAATTGTGATTTAAATCACCTACAAGTTTTAAATCTGCTATTTCACGATCGCAAGCAAAATCTTTAACTTTCTCCTCCCATGGAGTAGCAGTAAAAAGGAGTATCTAGACACTCTGCCACAACCTGTATTTTTAAGCGATAACTTTTGTGTTAGATACAAAATTGTCAAAAGAATACATCAGGAAAGCAATTGTCGTAACACCTTTTTTGACAAAGGATCCTTTAATAGAAAACTTGCAATAGTAATAGATATAATAATAAAAACATTTCACACTAAAGTGAGAATTTCATACCTTATATTTGAAATTAATCATACAGTTTAATTATTTTAACTTTGAATATAAAATTTTAATAGAGATTTTAAAAGTTTTAATTATTAAAATCCATCTTTTTATATTTTCCATAATTACCAACTGCCTTATTAGAATAAACTTGTTTAAAACAGAAATTTTATTTGTAATGGAATAATTCTATAACGAGTGTTTTGTAGAAAAGAATATATATATATTACTTAATATTTTTTCTGGTTCCAGATATATAAATATATTTAAAAATTCACTAAGAAAACAAATATAATACCGTAATTTCAGGTGTATAAGCCGCGGATCAAACAATTCTTTTTCGACCCAGATTTTTTTTTAATGAATGTTACTACTTAGATCGCCGTAAATATTTGTGTTCCGTCACTAAATAAGATTTCTGGGTCCAAAAAGAATTGTTTGATCCGCGGCTTATACACCCGAAATTACGGTATGTTTTACAGAATATCCGTGTCTTCTTATTTTAATAAATAACTTTGTAAGAAATATACAAAAGCAGAAATAGATGGCACTAGATTTAAAAGATCTAGAAACATTCGCTTATTTTGCGATTTACCACTTCCATGATTTGTTCGCACGTCATACGGGCAACGTATATTTGTCAGTTATCCTTACTCCAGTCATATTATTCTCACCAGTAAATTTTTGTCATAAATTTTGAAATATTTATTCCGGGCAATTTTTTTTCGATTCATTTAGGCAAAAATTTCTGTTTTGAAAAACCAGTGATAAAATTTTAAAAATTCTCTAAAAGAAATTAAAAAAAATAATCTTTATTTGAAATTTTTTCTCAAAAATATTGATTATTTAAGTGGTTGAGTTAGACAAATATTACTGGCTATTTCCATGAGTACTTGTAGTGTAAGTCACAGGCTACGATTTTTGGCTACCAGTATTATAGAATGACTAAAAGTGTGATTAATTTTATTGGCACATTCTCATTAATTGAATAAGGCCAAGCAGACTTTTCGAAAATAACGGTGGCTAACAAGCATAGCAATTAATAAGTTATGTGACTTACACTACAGAACCCATGGAATTAGTCTACTATAAACAGTAGTAAAAAGAAAAAGCTCAGAATACATCAGGGCATGATTCGTTTCATATCATCACATACAGATGTTACATCATTTTTATAACACCTTTGTCCTTTTTTTTACCATTTAGAAACAAATCTTTATCACTTTCGTTTTGTGGTTGCGGGAACCCCTTAAATTTATCTTAAAAGTTTATCAATTAGTTTAGAAGAACATTAGTACTTCTTTTTCAAAAGTACTTTGGTCAGCAGGGAGCATTGAATCCCAATGGAAATCAAAGACAAGCATTTTCTTTAGTACTTTTCTAAGACTTATTTTTTTTAATCCTGTTTTGTAAAACTACAATGAAACTTAAAACCCTACGGATCGTTCAATTCAAGACTATCTTTTATTTGTTAGACATTTATAAAATCCTTTTTAATTATTTTTTTAACATATATTTTTATGGGTTTTTTTTTATTTTTTAAAATAAATTCTTTTATCTGTAATTATTTGATTTTGCTTGTTACAACATCTTTTTTCCATTTAGAACTTCGAAAAATTATTAATTCTTTATAGTTTAAAGAAAAAGTGAATTGAAAATATTAAATACTAGCAGTTACCCCTGACTTCGTTCACATAACATTTAAAGAAGAAATAATTGATCAATCAAGCAAAAAATTTCGATGATGAAAAGCATGTGCAATTAACTTTTTATCGCGAATTTATGGTAAAGAACCTCTGATTATCCCTATTTGCTAATTTATTTGCAGGTTAAAATTTCCCTTTCAGCGATTAATACTAATGGATAGAAACATTCTTGAATTCTTTTGTTCAGCCCTGTAGTTTTCCAAGTGCATTTGATACACGAAAGTTTCTTTCTAAAATTTAGTTCAAACAAAAATATTTCTTATTACTACCTAAATTACATTTTCAGAAATTATCATCCGAAGATAACCTTGTATCCAGTTCTTTGCGGGACCCTGTATATCATTTTATATATATACTACAAACATTTCTTAGTTTACTAAATGCAGTTCAAAATAAAAATGCATGTTTTATTTAAAAACCACCTTTAAGTAAATTACGCTAATATTCAGTAACCTTTCCGAGATCTTTTGTGTAACCCTGTATATCTAAATTTAACTGTTTATACTATTACCATTTATGCTTTCCATTTAATATGCATACATTTAGCGAAATTTAAAAGCACATATCATAATTCAAAATGCAGTTCATCCATGCAACAGTCATCATCCATCATATACAGTACTTTGAATAGAATATATAATGTTTGAAATCTTTTGTGTGTCCCTGTAAATGCTATGCACTTCGTATTATGCATGAAATAAATCACATTAAACCTCAGCAACGTATATCAATTTCATTATACATGAAATCGTTTACCATAATTAAAATATGTCGGAAACTGTTCCTCCCTTTATTCTTATGCAATGGAATTCTTCTATGTAACCCTGTAAATGAATAATAAGTGTCCTTTTTACTACGTACTTTACAAAATGCATATTTTAGTGCACTTTGTAAATGCATATAAATTTGAATATGTTTCACAGGGTGTAACATCGTTAAATTTAATTAAAACGATTTTCCCCATAATGTCGTAATGTAAGGAAGTTTTCTGACAATCCCTAAAAATTAACTAATCATGGTAGAAATTTTATTTTCAATAGGTATTTGTGCTAGGTAAACGTTAAGAACGTCCAAAAATTTCATGGAAATCGGAGTATATTTACTAAAGTTAGAAAGCGACCAGACAGTCAGACAAACCGAAAGCATAATAACTTTTCAACTTTATTCGAAAGTGTTAAAAAATCGAGCCAAAAATATATTAATCAGTAGTTTTATTTTCCGCTTTTTCCCCACAAAACATTTCTTCCATTGATAATTATGAGTTTTGAATAAAAGTATTCATTTGTATGTAACTTATAACTTATTAAATAATATAAGTAAAAAATATTTCTGATTCATTTTAAATATGACGTCATTATTTATCTCGCTCCATTAGCTACTGATATTCTTATTCCTTGTATTTTTGACGACTGCTATAAACTACCTGTTTTATTTCAACTATGACGTCACATTTTCATAAGTGAACCGTTTTATTAAAAATACAATTCTTTTTTATTCTTTTTCATTTAAATTTATGTCGCCATACTTTACACAAAAATTCCCATTAACTAAACATATATCCTTGTTAAATATATTATAAAAAATACACCTTTTATTGTTATTTCAAACATGACGTCATATTTATTTTCTTTTAAATTATTTTATTATAGTTTTTCGCGTGGAAGTTTTTTATTAAAAACTCATTGCCGTTGAAGTATTATTATTACAATTTTTTATTTTGTTGGCAATAAGAAAGGAAAATGGTTAAATTTTATCTGAAAAATGCCTATTGATTTTGTATGAAAAATAATTAAATTTAGAATTATTAAGGAAAATATTTGAATAAAATAAATAAAAATTACCCTATGTTCATTCCACTTCTATAATCTATCCATATGCAAAGATTCAAAGACATTAATCCATCCGTTTTGAAGCCAAGTTCGTTCCAATTTTTCGGACACACTTTCACATTTATAATACATATAAGGATTTTTCTTTTGAATGTATTAAAATTCAATAAAGCGTATTTAAAGGCACTGTCTGAACAGAAATATTCACTTTAACCCTTTCAATGCGGTGTCCATAATGAAGAACACCCAATTTTAAATTTATTGATTCCAAGAATATTTAATTAAAATTTTCCTTTTTTAAACATACCTGAAAATTAGCAAATTCATTTATGAATTTCGGTATAAACTTATTATTTAAAACAGATATACTCCTCGTCGCAAAGGGTTAAGGAATTCCAGAAAATATATATCTTCAAATTTAATATTAATTAAGACTTTCATAAAAAAAATTAAGTATGAAAATGAAGTTTTTGTATGAGTGATATTTGCATTAATTAGCATAATTATCACTCAAAATTAATAATCCGGAAGACATTTTGTGGGAAAGCTCTGTTAAAAATTTCATACATATAGCTTGCAAGGAACTTTAGATATATCTTTTTACAGTTGACAAATTATGAAAAAATTAATTCGGAGATAAATGAAGTTAAAGTTATCTGCAGAGGGCAGCTGGTGCATCGCTTCTCAAGTCAAAATTTGCTATATCTCTGGATCTAATGAGGATAAAAACATGTGCTTTGCGGTATTTAAAGGTAAAAACTCAGTTTTTTAAGCCAATTTAAAAAATCCAATGAATGTCATAGAAATGCCTTCATGTGAAAATACGTTTTTCTACTTGAAAAATGTTTTCATCGTGCCTAGTAAATAAGTTGTAAGTAAGTAAGTAAGTAAGTAGTAGTAAGTAAGTTTTAAAGTGTTATAAGTTAAGATCCGTTAGAGATAAATGTTTAAAACTTTAAACATCTCTTTACCAATGGCTTTATTTCAATTCTGATTCAGCAAATTAGAAAAAAAATTTACTTTTAACAATATATTTGTTTAAGTTTTATCAATTATTTAAAAATTTTTACTTTAATTATTTTAAATTTTTATCTAAATTAACACTTTTAAAAATGGCTGAACAAAGATTAAAACTACTATATTTTTATTTATTTAAATGAAAAAAGAAAGAAATTATACATGTAATACCTTGAGTTGTGACGATTTCAAATTACTAAACTTTATTAATACATTTAAAAATAAAAATAAAAAATATGGGAAGATTTATCACGTGATTTTGTTTACAAATGATATCGTTAAATATCACAAAAAAATTCAATCCAATAAATAAAAATCATTTTAAATGTGCGCAACCTCCTTAATGAATGACGAAAGTTGCGCAATTAAAAAAATGGTAATGAAAACCCAGAATAGTTTGCATCTTGGCGTTATTTTTATTCTTAATGAAGTAATATACTTTTGTATACTTTATCTATATGACGTCAACCGCGGATACATCACCACCTCTTCAATACTGTGCCTGAACAGTGACACAAAAATAGCGGGTGATAAAGGAACATTTTTTTACAGAATTGATTGCGGTCCCTATGGATCTGATTAACGATATTTTTTAAAAGTTTTTTCCAATTCATTTTTCTAAGATTAACTAAGTCAAAGAACACTTTTGGAAAAGGGTGTATTAAAATTCAGGAGACCGTGCAGACACTTAAATAAATCAATGTAGATATGAATAAAGTGGAGGGGGCATACAGTATATTGTCTTTCAGTTGTGAGTTAAGCAATTAGGAAGAATATTACAAGATTACTGGCGTTTATTTTAATAGTATTAGCACTTTCTGGTTACCGCCAGAGAAAACATTCAGCAGTAAGTTTCATTAGAATATTTCGTCTAATTTCAACGTGTTTTTAATGAGACATTTTATTCAAAAATATGGTAAAGTAATTTGATTTCTTTTACTGATGTCAGTTAGCACAAGTATTGTAATCTTTTCTATTACACAGTTAATACGTTGTCTTGGTTGTCACAATGTGGGGATCTAACACCACCGAAGTAAACTTGTACCAGTAAAAATGAATATTAGTTTTTGACATTTTCAATGACACATTGCATTAAACTCTTCGCGACGGGAGACTTTTATGGAATTTATAATTCTTTGTCGCCGTTTTTTCTAAACAGAAATTTGAGTCTTGTTCTATCGAAAAAATGCTCCGATTAAATAAGGCAAATTTTACAATAAAATTTTACTGGTGGGGATAGACAAGGATTCTTAATTCTTTTTGAAGCACGTATATGTATCGTTCGTCCGCAAGGGGTTAAGGAGTCTTTTAAATAAATTTACTTGAGGATGTTTTCCGCGATGGTAATGAACCCCAACGAATACAGTTGCAGTTTCAGTATTTTAACGATATGTCAGTTCCGTTTTCTTAAGAGTTGCATTAATAAATCCGGCCGAGTCAGCCGCCAGCATATTTCAGATGTGTATATTGCTGGGACGATTACTGTTTCTAAACCAATAGGAGAGCGTCATTATCACGGTCAAGTACACGCCCACACAGTTTGATTGACAGGAACTCGTGGACAATTGACGGTGCTAATTATAACGATAATCTGTTGCGGATGAAAGTGAGCTGACTGGCTGAATCGTTAGAGCGTCGTGCTTGAAACCGGAGGATATGGTTTCGAGTCCATCGCGGGCCGAGAGTCGGTTGGTGATTTTTTTTTTTTTTTAATTATTGGAGGCTGTCTTTTATTAATAAATAAGACATTTAAAAAAATATTTCAAACCCTTTTAATATTCGAAATATCGTTCCAAAATGATTTATATATATATTAAACAAATGGGAAAAAAAGTAATCTGCAAAAATATCCGTATAAGCAAAATTCTTACTTTAATTTTTATTTATTTATTTATTTATTTATTTCAGGATCAGAGGAAGTATAATTTCTAATTGAAGTAAATAAAATTCAGTCATTTTGAAAAAAAAAATTCTTTCGTACCTTTAATTTTTAATTACCGAGTACAAATTCAAACAATCCGAGTACAAATAAATAATAAACACACACGATCAATTGTCCACGAGTTCCTGTCAATCAAACTGTGTGGGCGTGTACTTGACCGTGATAATGACGGTCTCCTATTGGTTTAGAAACAGTAATCGTCCCAGCAATATACACATCTGAAATATGCCAGCCGCCATTTATATCTTAGCGCTCAGGCCTAGTTATCAAAATCAGTTACGAATAAAAAGGTGGACATATGGAATGTTTGTCCCTATAAGTGACGTCACAGAGGAAGTTGTCATAAGATGGCTACTGTGTTTTTATATCGGATCAACTGTTTCTGATTACCATCTGGGGAAAGTACATCAGTAATTATGAAAATAAGTTGTTGCCTTCTTCCAATGCCTTATTTAGCGAAATGTCTCTAAAAATATAGTAAAAAGTGCATATTTGTTATTACTCGGGGAATTTGACTACTGTAACTGCAATATCTTTCCCTATTACTGACACAAGATTGTTTCAGTTGTCTCAATGTCGCATAAATGCAGGACTAGACTATCACTTTAGTAAACTTCCATCAGGAAAAATGAACATCTGTTTTAGCCGTAATATTATGAAGGAAATTTCTCCTCAGGGAATTAATACTTTTAACATAATTTTCAGTGTTATCTTCTTAAAATATTGCACTTTTTTATTAATTGTCAAAATATTTCTGAAATTTATGCTCAATTTAATATTTTATGTTTTAAAAATTGACGAACTGGAAGTAATTTTTTTTCACTTCATATAAAATGATGCATAGATTTACAAAAATATTTTGAAAACTAAGAAAAAAAGATGCATCTTTTAAGAAGAGAAAACTGAAAAAATAACTTATAAATATTAATTTTAAGAGGAGATATTTTGAATATAATGCTGTTTTAAACGCCCATAGATTTAACATTTAGGCGGGAAATTCGGTCGCTCAGCTACCAGACGCCTTAATTTTAATCCTCAATATTCACATCAGCACAATAATTTTGAAAGGAATTTTCTCCATTTTTAATACACGTAATGACTTACTCTTACTTCCTAATCACTTAATTTCCAGCTCGCCAGTTTATAAAACAGAAATTATTAAATTGAGCATAAATTTTAGAAATATTTTGACAACTAAGAAAAAAAGCAAGACATTCTTTAAGAAGAGAACACTGAAAAAAGAAGTTAAAAATATTAATTTACCGAAGAGATATTTTGAATATAAACATGCATCAAACGTACATAGACCGATTACCGAGGGGAATTCAGCTGCTGAATAACTAAGTTTTTAAACTCTTAATACAGTTGTAAATCTTCAATGTGAGCCCCTCTAGAAACAGAAACGATATCAACACAGTATGACAACTCATCCAAAACATTTCTCAGAATATATATATACCGGGTGTCCCAAAAATGACTGATGGATTTTAAATTTCAATACCTATTGCAAACGGTGACAGCTATTTAAATTTTTTTTGCAGGAGGGTTATGTATAATGTCAGGAATTTTTTACCGTAATATTTTATTTTAGTTCGCATCTCAAACGATAGGTTGCGCTGACGGCGATTGAAGGCCAGGTCGACGCTTCACTCAGCTCTGATCACCTGGCCTTCAACCGCCGTCAGCGCAACCTATCGTTTGAGATGCGAACTAAAATAAAATATTACGGTAACAAAAACTCCTGACATTATACATAACTCTCCTGCAAAAATTTTTTAAATAGCTGTCACCATTTGCAAGTTATTGAATTTTTAAATCCATCAGTCATTTTTGGGACACCCGGTATATATATATATATATATATATATATTATGGGTGTTTAAACAAAGGTCAGGTGCTTGCTCAAAGCACTGTTCAACCTCTGTTGAAAAACTTAGGACATGCATATCTGCAACCAAACAAAAACAACTCAGGACATGCTAAAACTAGTCGGATGGGGCAATCCTAAAAAGTTTTTCTATCTCAGGCATGTTAATACTTCAAAATTTGCTGCCACAGTACTAAAATTAAATGACAATCTATGCCGAGTGTGATAATTGTAAAGCTATGAAATTCCGTGCATAATTTATTGAAATAGGCCTATTGTGGATATCGGGAAAAACGCAACATCAAAGGACCACCTATCGGATGATTTACACCAAAACATAATCAGCAATATTTTTTATCAAAATGTATCTGAAGTTTAATGAAAATTCGTGTATTAGTTCTGGAGATTGAGTTATTTCGGAATTGGGAATAATTCAACATAGCACCGCCACCTTCCGGGCCATTAACATCAAACCATAAACGTAACTTGTTCATATCAATGATTAACTGGATCTGAAGTTTGAGGAAAAACCATGCAATAATTCATAACATAGATCTATTGCTGAAATCTGAAAACAAATCAGCATAGCAGCGCCACCAGGTGAATAATTTTGAACAAAATGTAAGCAGCATCCATTCAAACTAAAGACTAACAAAATCTGAAGATTGGTGAAGACCTGTGCTTAGCTCTTGAGTTAGAGAGCTATTGCGAAAATCGTGTAAATGCAGCATAGCAGCGACATAGAATGAGCTATTTACACAAACACGTAAACAAAATCAACTCATGTCAAGGACTAACAGTATCTGAAGTTTGGTGAAAAAACGTGCATTAATTTTTGAGATAGAGCTGTTGCGGAAATCATCAAAAAGACAAAATAGCGGCGCCACCAATTAAACGATTTATATCCAAAAATAATCAGCATCAATTAATATCATAGACTACCTGAATATAAATGTTTATTAAAATCCATGAATTAGTTCTTGAAATACAATACCCACTAAATTTGTGGTCACCTACAGACAGACTCACAGTCAGACATTTTGCAAACACATTTTTTTTAAATCTCTGATCACTAAAACGTGTATATCAGAAAAAAACGGAATTCGGAAATTTTCACGAATCCAATACTTTATTCTTATAAAGATATAAGAAAGTAAAAAGTGTGGGATAAGTTATCGAACCAACTCTATATCGTTCTTACATCTACAGGTCCTCACGTTGGACACTTATAACCGTATTAAATTTGAATTTCAAGGGTTATTTTTCCTTTCCAATTCAGTACGAGGATTTAATTATGTTTTGTTTTCTTTGAATGACCATTTAAATTTTTGGATACTCTTTTATAATCCCCCTGTATTTTACTTTGTGCGCAATCTGTTTTATCCATGTATTTTCACACACTACAATTTTCACCAATCTTTTCGAAAACTTTGAGATATATTATATAACTTTTACGTAGTGGTTAAAAAAGTTCTTCAATATTTTTTCTTTAGTGTTTTTCAATGTTTCATAGTAAGTGAAAATGTTTGTTATTACTTTTTTCGACAGTATCCATTTTATTCTTTGTAGACATAAAAGACGAGAAATATATTTTTGGGAAATACATTTTCATTTTTTTTTATTTGAAGGAGATTTAAAAAGTACAAAACGTTAGAAAACTTAATTCATATGATATAAAGTGGTTAGAATTCTTTTATAAATGATTAATACTTGAATGGGGAATTCATTTCTCTATGTTATTAAAACAAATAGTTTTAAATCAACTCTTTTGTTATTTATTTGCTTTATATAAAATTTCGTTATAAACTTCTGTTTTCACATTTTAAACAGGAAAAATGTTGAAATGCCCCTCCCCCCTTCCTCATTTTTTTTTCATAGATACTTCTTCCAAACAGTACAAGGTGACTACAGCTCATATTCCAAATATTAGAATAATTGAGAAAAAGTAATAAGAAAAAATTATTTGTCATTTATTTATTTTTTATACTAAGTAAATGCAAATAAATTTCTTATAAATTAAATCTGGAATGTTTACATAAGATTTTAACATTTATAAAGTATAAAATACAGCACAATAAATTAGGTATACAGCTTCCTTAAACACACCAGAATATTAGAATAAAATTTAGATTGGTTCAAAATATTTGAATATTTTATTTTACGCAACAATATTACCTTATGAATATGAAGTAAATGGTAGTTAATATTTTGTAGCATCCCCTTTAGCTTTCATAACAGCGTACAATCGATCTTGAATACTATATACAAGGTGTTTACAAACATTTCTATCAATATTAGCCCAAATAGACTTTATACGTGCCACTAACTCAGTTTTACTTGAAGGAGGATTTTCTTGAAGTTTTTCTTCATTATACACCATAAGTTTTCGATGGGATTAAGATCTGGTGATTTGGTGGCCAAGGAAGTACCTTAATGTTGCGTTGGCGGAATCAATTCTTAGTTGACACCGAGGTATGCGGGGACGCTAAATCTTGTTGAAAGATGAAATCATCTTCAAATAAATCTTCTGATGATGGAATCATGTAATATTCTAAAATTTCTTGATATATCAGAGAGTTAACCTTTTCGTAGACGATGCATAACTTTCCAGGTCCTTCTGCACTCATACAACCCCAAACCATGACACTAGCAGCAAATTTTACGGAACGTTTAAGGCATTCTTTATCAATTGCTTCTTGCTTCATTCTCCAAACTCGAATACCTTGATTACCATATGAAACACAAAACATACTTTCATCACTAAATAATATATTTTTCCAATCTTCATTGCTCCATAAATGTCTTGATTTACACCAATTCAATCTTATACGCTTTTGTCTTGCAGTCATGAGAGGTTTTGTTTTCGGTACACGAGATTCAAATTTAAATTTATGGAGACGTCTTAATGTTGTGGATGTAGAAACTTCAACTCCTTCTTCTTTCCATTTTCGGTGCAAGAATCGCACACTTTTAAAACGGTTTTTCTTAACTATACGCTTCAGTTTCCTGTCATCTCTAGCAGATGTTTTTGGTTTTCGGCCACCATTTCGGCGATTATTTTGAAATTTTCCAATTTTTGAATATTGTGTTAGTATTTTACTAACGCTCGATTGCGAACAATGTAAATAATTCGCTATAAAACATTGATTTTTACTGTTTCGATACAAATCAACCATACGAAGTTTAGTAGATTCAGGAATATCACTCACACGGCCCATTTTAAGACGAAAAAGAAACAAACTGCAAAAAAGAATACTGATTTTAAATAAAATAGTCTGAATTTAATCAATGATGCCACCAGTTAAGAATTGGTAATAATTAAAGGAGAATTAATGTGAAATATTCTAATATTTTGAACCACTTGAATAAATATTCTAATATTTTGACTTTTCAAAATAATTTTTTTTGCAATTAATCTTTTCAAAAATGATATTAAATTTAAGATAACAAGTAAGTTTAATCAACAATAAGTTCTTAATAAAAATATCGTTTGCATATTTTCATTAAAAGACATTAAATTACCAAACGATATTTTCAATTTCTAAAAAAAGGTAATTATTCTAATATTTTGAATATGAGCTGTATAATTAAGCTGACAGTACTCATATTTTTCTATCGCGCGATCTAATTGAGATTTTGCAACAATATTAAATAAGACGGAAGACAAAAGACTCCGAAAAAAAAGCGGAAGTTAACAGAAGAAAGAGTTTAAAAATATAAGAATCCATACTAAGATAAAACTACCTTTCATTTAGTATATATAACTATTTAAGTAGTGATTCTGAATTTTTTAAAGCTGTCTTCTCGGTTACACAGCCCAAGCGGAGATTTTTAGAGCTAAACCTTTTCCTCGGAATCTTCATTCTTTGTTTTGTTTAATCTTATTACAAAATTTGGTGTCATTCTCTCAAATCGATCGCGTTAGAGAACACTCTAAATATTATCAGTTTAACCCTTTCAGGTCAGATTTTTATTAATTTTTTAGGAAAACGATACTTTTAAATTAATAACATTATTACTAGCTATTGAAATAGGTTAACCCGCGAGTAGTCGCGACTTATTTCACAACGTCATTAGTCGCGCTCGGTCTTTTCGCCGCTGGCCCCCCCGCATACCAAGTATGTAAAATAAGAAATATTTTTCACCTAATATACGAAAATAACATTACAACGAAGATATAAATTCGCAGTTTTCTTAAATTATGCATTTTATTCATGAGATCTGGAGTAGTTGGAAAAAGTAAAAATGAACTGATATTAGTGATTTTTACGTAGACATTTTCGCCAATTTCAACTTTGTTTCTAAAAATGTACCTGAAAGAAAAGCAGAGATGTCCTGTTACTTCACTAAAGTGGTCGCGAAAGCTTCAAAGTCAGCTACATGGTAGATCTCCGTTGTATTTGTAATGTGATATAAGTTAGGAGAAGATAAGTTATACGGGCGGCGAAAAGACCGACACGCGACTACTGACGGGTTAATCAAACAAGAGTCGCAGCGTTCATAAAATTTTCACACTTTCCAAACACAATATTAAAACGATAATTTTTAATGTAGAAATTCATTGTAGATGTTAAGAGAATCTGACTTGAAGACTTTTGATTTAAAATGTTGGTAGAAAAGTGCGAAAATTTTAGGGACGCTACGACCTCTGATTAAAGCTTAACGACTATTTAATAGTCTGAAAGATAACGAATGCCGTTGTTTTGCATGCTAATAAGTTCATTTTAATATTCAATTCATTTAATAATAGGCTAAGAATTGTTGTAGATGTTTATAAAATATTGTATTACTTAAATATTTAATTTATGAAACCTGCAGCTTAGTGTGTGAAAAAATCAGCCGGCGGCAGTCAGGAGGTTGAGAGAATCTGACTTGAAGACTTTTGATTTAAAATGTTGGTAGAAAAGTGCGAAAATTTTAGGGACGCTACGACCTTTCATTAAAGCTTAACGACTATTTAATAGTCTGAAAGATAACGAATGCCGTTGTTTTGCATACTAATAAGTTCATTTTAATATTCAATTCATTTAATAATAGACTAAGAATTGTTGTAGATGTTTATAAAATAGTGTATTACTTAAATATTTAACTTATATTGCAACTTTCTAATACTTTTTGCGGTATATTACACATGATTCACTAAGGAAAGTAATAACTTTTATTTTAGAGAATGAAATATATTTTTAAAAAAGAATCACAAACGAAAATAAATAAATAAATAAACAAGTTAAATGTAGATTCTGCCATTGCAGAATTCAATTTCACCTCCGATGTAAAAAAAAAAAAAAAAAAATCGACAGAGGTCTTTTAGAAGGGCGACCCCGTTTAGAATGCAATGAACTAACTTCATTTTTCTTGTGTTTATCAATATAATAGCAAACAGAACGGCGTGAAATACCCAATTGATTAGTAATTTCTCTCTGAGACATTGGAATTTCGGAATAATAAACCGATACAATTTGATGTGTTACTTCTTCATTGACTAGATTCATCAAAAACGGATTTTTTCTTTAGTTTAAACGCTTTTTTATCGACTCTGAGAAAAAGAAAATGCATTTTAACAATAAAATTGTATGAATGTCTCGTTTTACCGGCCAGATTACGAAACTAGTCGTTGGGGGCCACCGTAATACTTACCCATCATGGAAATGCATTATATAATATAAGAACACTATTTATAAAATGCATTGCAATTCCAAAACAAAATTTAAACGTATATTTAAATATTCTTAATACACATAGTGATGCTCCATTAATGAATTGCTGATGAACCCATTTCGACAAATTATGTAAAATACCAAACTACACAAGTAGTACCGGATTTCGTAAAATAAACATCCTTATAACTCCAAAAAACAATAACCATATTAACAAACAGTTTACTGCGACAGATTAAGCGTCTCATTTCTAATTAAAACATATCTTTGAATTAAAATTTGAAGAAAATACAGGATCATGAAAAATCAAAGAATGTGGAAACAGGATTACAAATACCTCGGCAACTATTAATCCGACCGACTTCGTTCTTGATGCAAAATTTGTATTATTTTATTGACTTTTACGTCCTTTCCTTAAAATAAAAAAAAATCGAAAATTTTTATATACATTTCATCAGAACGATTTTTGCTAGAGTCCGAAAAAAATAGTTCCGGATAATCGAGGTTACTGATATTAAATAGCCTTCGTCCTATTTTTACTTCCTAAGTACATACAAAATTTTAAGTCTCTATCTCCATTTGTTCGTGAGATAGAGCGTTTACAGACAGACAGACAGACGGCAATTTTTTTTTTTCTAAAAATATGTTTTTCGGAATCTCCAGTATCTGAAGCGTGTAAATCCGCCAAATTTTTTTCTCGATTTTCAAAACGATTGCAAGACTTACCCTATACTACGTATGATAGGTAAGTAAAAGTGTTCCACAATTTTTGACGCGACACTTTTTAGTTTGAATGAAATAGCATCGGAGGCTAAAAAATAAATAATATTATTATTATTAAATTATCACCTGTTTTCGTCTCGCGAGAAAAAACAAGTTGGAAATTGCATGTGAAGCGTAGCAAATTAGGTGCGTTCGCACGATAACGAAGTTTTAAAAATATTACTTTCATACATCAATCTCATAAAACTGTAAATAGTGAATTACAATTAAAACACTCATCAAACAATGTTCTCCCTATACCATTATGTAATGGAATACTTTTATGTGGCCTTGTAAATCAATAAAAAATGTTCTTTGCACCACAAATTATGAAAGATGTGTATTATAATATGTACTTTATAGTTGCATATAAATTTTATTAAGTTCGCATGAGTGTAACACGATTAAAATGCATTTGAAACATTTTTTCCCATTGACCGTAATGTAACGGAATACTTTTAAATTGTCCCTGTAATTGATCTATGCATCCGATTTTCATAAAATTTGAAATAACTCGACAAAATTATGTAATAATTATGTATTTTAAATTTCAAACGTATAGAATATATTTGAAACTTTTTCCCCATTGACCATAATGTAATTGAATACTTTTGATTGCCCCTGTAATTGATCTATGCACACGATTAACAAAAGATTTGAAATAACTCGACAGAATTATGTAATAATTGCGTATTTTAAATTTCAAACGATTAAAATGCATTTGAAACTTTTTTCCCCATTGACCGTAATGTAATGGAAGACTTTTCATTACCCCTGTAATTGATCTATGCATCCGAGTTTCATAAAATTTGAAATGACTCGACAAAATTATGTAATAATTATGTATTTTAAATTTCAAACGATTCGGTTGGGTAGTTTTTGCGTTGTTATATGCGGACGGACAGACGGACGGACAGACGGACGGACTGAACGACCACTATAGGTGCTACGTAATATATAATTACGAACGCACCTAAAAAGATTGAGTATGGCTCTTCTAATACATATAGTAGCATTTTTGCTTACACAATGTACCCGATTTAGTCGACTTTATTTAATTGAGATATTCTGCAATTGCAGTAAAAATGTAAAATAGATTTAAAAACGTAAAATTTTGCTCTGATTAATATTAGGCATTTTGTTATTAAATTTACCGAAATTTACTAATTAGATTTGCTAATATGATTTCCATTCATTTGAAATACGCAATTTCTGGAACACTATTCTACCAAGTGTTGTCAGTAGGCTACATCTTTTAAATTCAGAGTTTTTGATTGGCAATTTTTTTTAATATTGAAATTACCCTTGTTTTCGACTCAACCACTTAACTAATTTGCCTGTACGTCGTACGGGCATAAACAGTTTGTTTCATCCATTACTAAGCGTTTTGATACCACTAATTTTTAAATCATAATTTTATATTGTTAAATGACAAAAATGCTTAGACTAAATAATAAGAAAATTTTAGCAAAAAGTGGTGTTTAATCCAGATTTTCAATTTATTTGATGTAAAACAAAAGATTCTGTAAGTGATTAATTAATTAATCATTAATTAATACATCATTAATTAATAATTATTAATTAATAATCATTAATTAATAATTATTAATTAATAATCATTAATTAATAATCATTAATTAATACATCATTAAATAAGATTAAGTAAGGCAAATCTTACTATTTCAAAAAAGTAGTGTCAAACAAACAATCTGAATTTTTAAGCTATTGCATAGCTTTTATCGCGGGCATTAAGCGCAGCGACCGAGTCTAAAAATTCCGTAACGAGAAAACCCAACACTTCCGTAACGAAAAAACCTAACACTTCGGCTAACATCGTTTTAGCTCGGCAAACTTCGGCACGGTACCCTTCGGTAGACTTCGGCAGACATTGACGCGGCATTTTTCAGATATTAGGATATCAAGTCTCAAACTTATGTTTCTTATGATCTAATTCTCATAGCGCAGCCAAATTTTGTTTGGTAATTTATTATGGGACAGTGTTAATTTGTGGTGACAGGAGACCCCCCCACGGTGAGGATCGAAAAATTTAAAATGCCCATAACTCGCGATCTAATTTTCGTAGCGCGGCCAATTTTTGTTTGGTAATTTATTATGAGACATTGTTAATTTTTGGTGACAGGAGACACCCATGGTGAGGGTCGAAAAATTTAAAATGCTTATAACTCGCGATCTAATTTTCGTAGCGCGGCTAAATATTGTTTGGTAATTTATTATGAGACACTGTTAATTTTTTGTGACAGGAGACCCCCATGGTGAGAGTCGAAAAATTTAAAATGCTTATAACTCGGGATCTAATTTTCGTAGCGCGGCCAAATTTTGTTTGGTAATTTATTATGAGACTGTTAATATTTGGTGACAGGAGACACCCCACGGTGAGGGTCGAAAAATTTAAAATGCTTATAATTCGCGATCTAATTTTTGTAGCTTGGCAAAATTTTGTTTGGTAATTTATTATGAGACAGTGTTAATTTTTGGTGACAGGAGACCCCCCACGGTGAGGGTCGAAAAATTTAAAATGCTTATAACTCGCGATCGAATTTTCGTAGCGCGGCCAAACTTTGTTTGGTAATTTATTATGAGGCCGTGTTAATTTTTGGTTACAGAAGACCCCCCCCCCCACGGTGAGGGTCGAAAATTTGTAAATGTTTATAACTCAAGATCTAATTTTCGTAGCGAGGCCAAATTTTGTTTGGTAATTTATTATGAGACATTGTTAATTTTTGGTGACATGAGACCCCCACGGTGAGGGTCGAAAAATTTAAAATGCTTATAACTCACGATCTAAGTTTCGTAACGCGGCCAAATTTTGTTTGTGTTATTTATTATGAGACATAGTTAATTTTTGGTGGCAGGAGACCCCCATGGTGAGGGTCGAAAAATTTAAAATGCTTATTACTCACGATCTAATTTTCGTAGCGCGGCCGAATTTTGTTTGGTAATTTATAATGAGGCAGTGTTATTTTTTGATGACGGGAGCCCCCCCCCCCCCCACGGTGAGGGTAGAAAAATTAAAAATGCTTATAACTCACGATCTAATTTTTGCAGCCCGGCCAAATTTTGTTTGGTAATTTATTATGAGACATTGTTAATTTTTGGTGACAGGAGACCCTCATGGTCAGGGTCGAAAAATTTAAAATGCTTATAACTCGCGATCTAATTTTCGTAGCGCGGCCAAATATTGTTTGATAATTTATTATGAGACATTGTTAATTTTTGGTGACAGGAGACCCCCATGGTGAGGGTCGAAAAATTTTAAATGCTTATAACTCGCGATCTAATTTTCGTAGAGCGGCCAAATTTTGTTTGGTAACTTATTATGAGACAGTGTTAATTTTCAGTGACACGAGACCGCCCCCCCCCCCCCACCGTGAGGGTCGAAAAATTTAAAATGCTTATAATTCACGATCTAAGTTTCGAAGCGCGGCCAAATATTGTTTGGTAATTTATTATGAGACATTGTTAATTTTTGGTGACAGGAGACCCCCATTCTGAGGGTCGAAAAATTTAAAATGCTTATTACTCACGATCTAATTTTCGTAGCGCGGCAGAATTTTGTTTGGTAATTTATAATGAGGCAGTGTTACTTTTTGGTGACGGGAGCCCCCCCCCCCCTCCCACGGTGAGGGTAGAAAAATTAAAAATGCTTATTACTCACGATCTAATTTTCGTAGCCCGGCCAAATTTTGTTTGGTAATTTATTATGAGACATTGTTAATTTTTGGTGACAGGAGACCCTCATGGTGAGGGTCGAAAAATTTAAAATGCTTATAACTCGCGATCTAATTTTTGTAGCGCGGACAAATTTTGTTTGGTAATTTATAATCAGGCAGTGTTACTTTTTGTGACGGGAGTCCCCCCCCCATCCCACGGTGAGGGTAGAAAAATTAAAAATGCTTATAACTCACGGTCTAATTTTCGTAGCGCGACCAAATTTTGTTTGGTAATTTATTGAGCTATTGCATAGCTTTTATCGCGGGCTTTGAGCGCGGCGACCTAATCTAGAAATTCCGTAACGAGAAAAAATCCTAACACTCGGGCTAACGACATTTCAGTTCGGCAGACTTCGGCACGGTATCCTTTGGAAGACTTCGGCAGACATTGACGGGGTATTTTTGCATAAGTTGATAAAAAATGCTATGCAATAGCTTTATCGCGGCAGTCCCCGAGTGCCACACGTATTTTTTTTAAGTAGCCACTGGCAACAATGATAGTACCCTGGGAATCAAAGAATTAAATAATGTCAATTTTTTTTAATAAGGTATAACTAAACAATCCCTTATATTTAGTTTAAAGATAGAAAACCAACGATTATAAATGCACAAATAAAGTAAGAAAAGGTAGCAAACAGCCGTTTCGAATCTACTATGGAGATTCTTCATCAGTGCAAAACTCAGCGTGCTAGAAAAAGCAATTGAGTTTTGCATTGATGAAGAATTTCCATAGTAGATTCAAAACTGCTGTTTGCTACCTTTTCTTACTTTATTTATGCATTTATAATCGTTGGTTTTCTATCTTTAAACATTTTTGCACAAAGGCTTTATTTGCTATTTTAACCTTATCTTTAGGCTACATCTACACACATCACATTTTTTCTATTAAATAAGACGCTAACGCGCGAATGAATACCTATTAAATAAGACGAAGACTCTTATTCTGAAATAGGGGAATTAGAAAAGGGATAGGTAGTAATAATCCCGAGAACCGACTGCACAAAATCCTATGTCATCGTGCACAAGAAAGAAAATCCTTTAATTTATGGTAATATCCCTAATAGCATGCATGGTCACAGTGACGTCACAGTGAAGTCACTGGGAGTCACTTTGGTCACATCACATCTGTGACCAAAATGCCACCTCTCAGTGACGTCACACTGTGACTGAGATGTGACTTTCTTAAAAATCTTTACAAATTTATAAATATCCTTCAAAACATGTTATTTACTTTAAAAAACATGTTAGCGGGCAATTTAAATACCGTCGCTTTTGTCACATTGTGACAACTTTGTGAAACGTCACAGAAGAGCTCTAAAATGGCCATAACGACTTCACATTTTAGTTACTGTGACTTCACATCGACAATCGATGGTCACAAAGTCACAATGTGATTTCACAACGACGTTGCAGTGACGTCACCATGCTTTACGGGATGGGAATCGAATGATCCACGTCTGCCGGAAGTTAAATGGTGCATAAGCCAAAAAATGAAACTAATGGTTGACCATTAGGTTTAGCATTCTGGTTGTCTTACAATCAAAAGTACTAAAACATGGAAAACTGGGTGCAGGAAAACACAATGCTAAGCATAAGAGTCAACCGCTGGTGGTATTTCTTTTCGACTTATACACTACTTCGCTTCCGGCAGACATGAGTGAATAGAATCCCCTATTACTACTCTTTCATAAAATATAGGGATTTTTCTTGTGCTCGATGACGTAGGGTTTCGTGCGGTCGGCTCTTGGACTATAATTCGCGATGAGACTTTTTCGCATTTCTGCAGCCTAGTATAATCTTAGTGAAAAAAATATTTTTTATAGGAGCAGTACTGAACAACAGAGCAGTTTTGAGAGGTTTCTAATTGAAATCAACTTAACATCCTGTCTTCCCAGGTCAAAATTTATGCTTGTACCAGCAACAAAAATATGCTAGTTATTGCTAGGTATTGCTATGTCTGCCAGATTTCCAGCAAAGTGGGCCAATACACACCATGAACTGCTGGAAATTCTATGCTATTATATGCTAGCTAGCATCACATGCTATATCGCTAGCCTGCACAACAAAAGCATGACAAGCTATATGCAAGCATCTCATGCTTATTTCCAGCAAAGTGGGCCAATGCACACTATGAATTGCTGGAAATTCTGCTGGAACCAGCAATGTGTAATGCTAGTTTATGTTATTTTACTTGTTGGGTTATAGCACTGGGTGCTTGTCTAGCAAACAAATACCAGCATGAATTTCGACCTGGGTTGTAACCAAGATATTTTGTGTTATTATGAGCAGTTGAGAAAAAGTGTAAATGTTGTATAAACAACGCTTCTACTTAATATAAAAAAGGATAATTTAATAGAGAAAAACTACAATTTAAAAAATAATGCGATTTAATAGAACAACACTTTCTCTAACATTATATTGCTTCTCTCAAAAACACTGAAAAGTCATATCCCTACATAATACCTAAGTTTTAGTTTGATAGTTAACGTAAGGAATCTCCTTGGGCTAGTTTCAATGGTTTTTGTTGTGTCACATAGCATACAACTTCTATGCTTGTAGGCCACCATTATTTTCGAAAAGTATGCTTCGTTTTATTAGATTAATGACATATCTCCGATAAAATAAGTCACATTTTCCTTTTCCAAAGTACTAGTAGTCATAAAACGTGACTTAAACAACTCATGGAACTAACCCTTAGTTTTTCCACGGAATATGAGAATCGTATTTCATATTATAAAAATAATTTTCAAATCTTAGATTTTGTTTGAATATTTCGCAAATCTATTCCGCTCTCGACTAGACGGTAGACGTCATCCTCCATGTCACGAGACGTACTAGATATTTGATATTAAAAACATTTTTTGCTCTTTTAGTTTATATTATGTAATGTAAAATTTGAACGCAGTAAGTAGACTGCATTATTTCTTGACCTTCCAAAATTGGATGCAAATAAAATTTTGTTTCAATGTCAAAAAGAAAAGAGTTTCTATAATATTAATTGCAATTTAGAATCATGAGTTCTAATAAAGCAACTTAATATGTTCATCTGTATCTATGTACATAATGTATATAATTTATATTTTCTATTTAATAATAATCTACAAAATGTGAAGATGATCTCATGAAGATGGTTATTTACAAATGGTGAACACAAAACTACATACAATACGTGAAATTAAATACAGAATCGTGACTTATTCAAACATGCTACCACACTATTTTTATCACTTGTGATCTATACTAATAAAATCCGTGCGCCTCTGTCTGTCTGTCTGCTTGAAGCCGATTACAGTTCGCAACGGGCGAGTTGGAAGTCGCGAGAGGCGTCTTTCGATTGGAAAAATTCCGGGGAAGTCATTTCGGGCATTTTCGAGATCGTGGGACCAAAATTTAAAAAGTTATGAATTAAAAACTTCTGGGAATCGGAACGAAAAATGTCTCAATTCCCACACTGCGCCACCTTGCGGTGAAGGACATGAATTTTTCCCCTTTGGCTAAAAGAAGAAACAGCCGAAAATCTCTTTTTCTACCGGCGCTAATTGCGTTTTTTTCCGCATCAATTTTTTTGACTTGCCGTAGAATATTTACTGTAGTTTTCGCTAAAATATTGAACTTAGAATTAAACAGGACTATCGAAACTTTTTTTTGCGCGTTTTTTCTTAAACCATCATGCAGACAGTTTTTAAAGTAGGAAAAAACTGATTACATATTCAGAATCTGCGTAAAAATCTACTTCTGATGAACTAAAAAATACGAAAAAAATGTCTTATGGGCGCGTAGTGCCCACCGAGCAAAACCAAATATTTTTAACGGGACTATGGGCGCAAAGCGACCATAGCTCCGATCCACAATCTTTTTTTTCAAGTGCACGTGGCCCACAGTGCGAAATCACATATTTTTAACGGGACCTTGGCTCTTTAATTTACTTTTTTTGTACTTGAGGATTCGAACACCAAGACTTGCTTATTAAATGAATTTTTTTGCTTATTATATACTGCTTAATACCAAGGTTCGTTTGGAAAAAGTGGCCCAGCTAGCGGGCATAGCTCGCTAGTATAACATGAAAATTCGTGGAATACCTGAATATCTTCATTATTATGTAACCATCTTACTTCTTTAGAGAAAGTTTAATAATTTTCGGCAATATAATAAAGTCAGCTATTACTTATTGTATAATATTTACTTTCAGACTATATATTGTTCGCTTATTGTAAACCTATATTTTAGTTTATACTCGATCTGCTTTTCTTATACATCCGATTTACCAATCTTCTTTCTTCTTAAGTTTGAGATATATTATAACGCTTTCACTTACTGATTACAAAAGTTCTTCACATTTTTCTTTAGTGTTTTTTCAGTCTATATTGGAAAGTAGAATGTTTGCTGAAACTTTTTTTTCCGACTGGTTTCATTAAATTCTTTGTAGACATAAAAAACGACAGCAGTATTCTTTTCGGTATTTTTTTTCATGTGTTTATTTTACTTTATGTTTTTTTTCCAAAACAAGTTTCGATGGAATTTAAAATGGATACAGTGCTAGAAAACAAAACTTGAAACGACATAAATTAATCAGAATTTTCTTTATAATATTTTCATACTGGAATTGTGAATCGTTTCAGTATTTTATTAAAACAAATTGTTTTTTATTCAATATCTCTTCACTTATTTGCTACACGAAAAATTTCTTTCTAAGTTTCTAAAATTTCATTAATTATATATAAAACTATTTTTTTTAACTCGGGAAGATGCGCATACCATAAACCTCTATGGTTGTTGGCCGCCGTTATTTTCGAAAAGTGTGCTTCGCTTTATTAAATTAATGACGCATCTGTGATAAAATAAGTCACATTTTTTCCTTCTAAAGTACTGGTAGTCAAAAAGCTTAGCAAGTGACTTACACTAATCATGATACTAGCCCTAAGAGCTCGTGGAACTAACATTTAGGTTTTCCACGGAATATGAGAATTATATTTCATATTATAAAAATTCTTAATCATTTCCAAATCGTAGATTTTCTAACCGCTTTACTTCTTTGGAAAGTGCTTCATAATTTTGGAATTTATAATAAAGTCAGCTATTACCGTAATTTTCAACGTATAATCCGCGGATCAAACAATTATTTTTCGACCCAGAAAATTTCAAAGAAAAAATCTAACTTTTTAAATATCGGTAAATATTTGACATAAATTTACTAAATAAAATTTCTGTGTCGGAAAATTATTGTTTGATACGCGGATTATACGCCGGAAATTACGGTACTTATTATATTTATTCTCACATTGCACATATTTTACTTAATGTACTCTTATATTTTAGTTTATACTCAATCTGCTTTTCTTACACATCCGATTGACCAATCTTTTTTTTTTTTTTTTACTTTGAGATACATTATAACGCTTTCACTTAGTGGTTACAAAAGTTCTTCACATTTTTCTTTAGAGTTTTTTCACTGTATTTTGGAAAGCAAATATGTTATCTGAAATTTTTTTTTTCAACAGGTTTCATTAAATTCTTTGTAGACATAAAAAACGACTGCAGTATTCTTTGCGATATTTTTTTCATCTGTTTATTTTATTTTATATTTTTCAAAACAAATTTCGAAGGAATTTAAAATGGATGCAGGGTTAGGAAATGAAACTTACACGACATAAATTGGTCAGAAATTTCTTTATAATGTTTTAATACTGGAATTGTGAATTCATTTCTGTATGTTATTAAAATAAATGGTTTTTAATATCTCTTAACTTATTTGCTACCTGTAAGATTTCTTTTTTAAGTTTGTGTAATTTCATTAATTGTTTACATAACTATTTTTTAGGGATAAATAGCTTTCCATATTTTTAATCACGTATATTTTTTTTTACAATTGAAACAGATAACTAGCAAAAGCCATGCTTTGTTTGGATTCGCGAAGTAATATGCTATACGATAAATATTTGAAAGTAATAATATATTTTTAAAATTATTTTTGCATCTTTATTAAGCAAGAACATTATTTTATGTTTCGGCGCATTTTAATTTTAAAATGTATTTCAACCAAATAACTAAGAATTTCCTCAGATTGTTTATTTATGATATAAGAATAAGACTGGTATAAATAAAAATATTTTCGAAGTAGAATTATACAAAATATTAATTAATTTTATTTATTTACAATTCTTTTATTGCCACTTCACAAAAACATAACGTAATTCTTTTAAAATTCATAAATATCGTCTGCTTAAATGATTTCACAAAATAAGAATAAATTGTGTATTTGAATTCCTAACACAGAAAAATACTTTTATAATTGAATGTTAATAAGAGAATTTTCACAAATTTTAATTCATTAAAAATATACTATAATTTTTCTAAAAAAAAAAAAAAGTATTTTATACATTTTATAAAAGAAATCATGAAACTATACATAGTTAAAGGAATAAGCATAGTTAGAAAATCTGAAAGTAGTTTTTGAGATATTTTATCAGAATAATGAAAATATATTTTTATTATTTATTTATTTAATGATGATTCTAGCTATAATTACTGACCCCATGATTTAAGTTTTTCTTCTGAAAACGTACGTGTTTCACTTTTTATTTGAAAAAATGCGTTCGTAATAAGAAAACATGCAAAATAAATTAATAAAATAATAATTTTTTGTAAAGTATTTCTGTAAAAAAATAATATTTTGCAAATCTACAGATCATAATTTATATTTATATTTAATTTCAAGTGAAAATACTGTATAGATTTTTTGTAAAGTGTACGACAAACTGTCATTTGAGTGGCCTAGTAGAGGATTCGCTTCGCTCATCCTAATTATGGTTTTTTTAATTACCAGTTTCTAAAACATCTTTTTAATAACATATTAAACTCTATCTTAAAACAATCTATATACTGTCTGAAGAGATATATTTTTCTGCATCAAATACAAAGGTATTAATTTTGCTAAATGAACATAATTTTGCATTTTTCAGTGGAGAGGAGGGGGACATTCTATAAAAATCGGTTAAACAGATACCACTTATTGTCTTTTTAAAATTATCCACAAATATTCAATCAAAAGTAACAATTTTTATTCCACTAGGTTTATTTTGGAAATCTTATTATACATTGTTTTATAGACTGAAATTGATGAAAAAATACGTTATATTCAATTTATTAACGTCATATCTGTAGCAAAATATCCTGAAAAATGGTCATAATTTTTTATGTTTACTGTTAATAAAACAGTTTATTACGCAGCAATTAATTATTTTTCGTTCAAAAACACTCTTGCATTTGAAAATAATATATGGTATAATTCAGTTATTATAAATTAAATGTCAGGACTTTATATGTGATTTATTAATCACTTTCAGATGACGGATTTTTCCGGTTCTATTGAAAAGTATTTGTAACTCAATTGTTTTAATGAAAAGGCACAATTGAGGATGTGAGTTTCAAAACAAGCCATGTTCAAATTAAAAAAAATCGAGTCATCGCTATCAATATATTTTATTGGTAAATGTGCACTGAAGAAAAAACTACAAGCTACAAATAAATTAGTACATAAATAAAGAAAGAAAAATAGAAAAGAAAAGAAAAGAAAAGAAAGAAAGAAATTATATAAAAAATAAAAACTTGTTTTATCCTTTATTTCTGTTATTGTACAATCTTGGTTTAAAATGAAAATCATTGAACGAAGTCAGTTTTTTTCGTAAATTTTGAAACCCACGTCCTCTCTTGTAATCATTATGTAGGCTACTGGTTTTCAAATTTTAATGTTCAGCGATCTTATTTAATAACTAGAAAACAGCCCGTCAAAATGACGTGTTTGCATTTTTAAAAGGATGATAAAAAATTACAAATGTGGTCAATCAGCCACTTTAGGCTTAAACAATTTTTAAAAATACAGCGATTAAACATGGGGAAAAAATCTATATAAAAAATAAAAGAAAATTTTAACAGAAATGTGCATTTAAAACTATAACAAAACTGTCTGGTGGATGGGGGGATTGTAATGAATAAATCGTAAATACATAAATTTTAAAAGAATAAAATACGGCAAAAATTCAATTATAAAAGATTATATTGTGAAACTACAGCCAAAAAATACATAAAAATACTCAGAGAAAATAAAAAAAAATATCTAAAATGTATTAAAAAAATTCCTATTTTGGCCCTTTTTTAGCTAATACTTAAAAGAAAACACTCTATGAGTTCGAAAACGAATGTCAACAATAAAGAGTAAACAATGAACGTGTTCGGGAGATACACGCGCTGCGCACGCGAGCTCAGGAGTTTTTGCTTCCAAGTACTATATCCGTTGTAAAGTCCACTCCATGTACCTGATTCCTGAGCGCGCGCGCTCAGTTCGCATAGCTCCCGAACGCACCCAATTATTCCTGAGTCGTGATATCGATAATGGAGTCATTCTAAAGATTCATTCACGGAATTTGTCATTCTTGAATGACAACAGTATTAATTTGCTTACATTGTTTGCTTTTTCCGTAATTGCTAGTTGTTTATTTAGAACTAAACATTATAATTAAAGTTTTTGTAGGTTTTAAAGAAAATGAGTAATAATTAAATCTTTTACATGTATATTTTCATAAGTTGAATAGTTAGAATATTTGTGAACGCTCGGAATAGTTAAGCCTAACGTGGACGCAGTTGCAATACGTTTCTTTTTCTCGTGGATGAGTTGACCCTGGAATTGTTATACACGGAGGGGTTTTATATATATATAATTGCATGGTATTTGGCGCGACCACCTTTTTAGATTCGTTCGTAAGTATGTAAATACGTAGCACCTATAAGCTGCGTCTCCAATGCTTTTTTCTAAAACCCCTAGGAACGAACAATTTACTACCTACACCATTTTCAATACACAAACCGGTTTGAAGATGAAACTGGTTAGGTCATTTTCCCCCGGATGTCAGACCTGCAACTAATTAGGTCAGTAATTCGTTTTTTTTTTCCCATGATTCAGGTTTGGGTAAACAAACAGTCAGCATCACTTTACCGGGATTTACTGCTTATCGTCAGCACATTGCGCGTTTTTCGCTAGCGCTCTTGATACGTCGCGTGTTGTTGGCACTGTTCGATTCTGTGATAGCATTTATTTACCGGGGGTCGGTCATTGCAACAACAGAATCACAAACTTAACCCTTAAATGCATATTGTATCATTTTCGATACCATAAGTGTTCCCGATTTATTGGGGGGGGGGGGGGGTTAGTCACATATTCCGTATTCTCACCAGAAATTTAAAAGAGCAATTTTCACTTTACTTATTGGCAGACCATTCGTAGTTAAACAAAGAAAAATTTACTATTTAGATTTTTCTGGTATGAATTTTCTGGTATGAATTCTGATTTTTTGAATTGCGCATTTTTTGGAACGCGTTCTATCCTATGCATTTAAGGGTTAACCTAGAACCGCCGGGAATTTTACTCAAGTTTTATAAAAAAAAAATGTTTCTCACCAGAATTTTAATTTTATATTATTGAACTTATTTAATTAGCCTATTTTTCTGCTGCATACTTTTAACATATCTTATGTAGGAAAATCTGGTTTGAATTGGTTATTATCAATCTGACAGGGGCCATTTTGACCCCTAATGGTAGTTCTAGTGTTAATGCATGTGCATCTGTAATAATTGAATTCTTGGTTTTATTCTATTTGAAGTTGGAGATTTAGTTTAAACAACGCTAGGAAAATGTTGCATTTATATTTTTCATGCGTTATTTATCGTAAATAATGTATATAATATATATATATATATATACAGGGGTTGGACAAAAATATGGAAACACCTTTTGAAATGCATGTTTGAAAAGAAAGATTGATTATAATGAACTATGTTGATGGCACTGGAGTTTTCGCCTACTGACGCCACCTATACAACTTCGTAAAATCGCTGCACCGTTTAATCGTTGTTGGAGCACTGTTATGTGGGATTATCATTGCATTATGTCAGAGTTAACAGACTTCGAACGTGGACAAATTGTTGGCGGGCGTATGGTGGGTGCTTCCGTAAGCAAGGTAGTCGAGGTTTTTAGTGTTTCAAGAGGTACTGTGTCGAAGATTTATTCCGCATATTTGAAATGCGGAAAAAACATCATCCGCTAAATCACAGCGCGGACGGAAGTGTGTGCTGAGATCGTGACAGACGATCATTAAGGAGGATTATCGCAAAAAATAAGCAGACCACAGCTGCAAAAGTTACTGCTGAAATGAATGTCGTGTTACCAAACCCTGTGAGTACCAAAACAATTAGAAGGGAGCTTCATAAATTGGGAATTGCTGGCCGTGTTGCAATTGAAAAGCCATCCATCAGTAATGCTAATGCCTGTAACAGTAAAAAGTTGTGTTTAAGTCATAAAGCCTGGACTATAGAGCAGTGGAAGAGCGTAATATGGTCTGATGAGTCTTCTTTCACATTGTTCCCTACTTCTGGCCGAGTTTACGTCTGGAGAACGCCATCTCAAGCCTGTAATACAGACTGCTTGTTGCCAAGAGTGAAACATGGCGAGGGTTCGGTGATGGTTTGGGCAGCCATATCGTGGTTCTCTTCTGGCCCCATGATAACTCTGTAAGGGCGTATTACTGCTCAGACTTATGTGAACATTTTGCGGGATCAAGTCCATCCAATGGTACAAGCTTTTTTCCCCAAAGTTAATGGTATCTTCCAAGACGACAACGTCCCCGTTCACACAGCTCACATTGTCCAGGACTCGTTTTTTGAGCACGAGGATGAATTTTCGCATCTCCCCAGGCCACCAAAGTCATCAGACTTGAATATTATCGAACCTTTGTGGTCTACATTGGAGCGGAAAGTGCGTTCTCGCTATCCACCGCCGACATCGTTATCTGAACTTGCCCCCTTTTTGCAGGAATAATGGTACAATATTCCTTTGGCAAACATACAGAAACTGTATTTATCCATTCCGAGAAGACTGCAAGCTGTTTTGAATAACAACGGATACCGTACACAATACTAGGCAAGGAAACGTGTTTTTTTTAAGGTGTTTCCATATTTTTGTCCAACCCCTGTATATCGCATATAATAATCGTTTACAAAATATTTGCAACAGAACAATTAATTTCACTCAATCTCAAAATTGCGAAATCTATCTTGAACCAAACAACAGATATATTTTTTAAATTCTATCTTGAAACTAGAACTTACATCAGGATGTGGAATAGCCTACTGTCCTTGTACTGTGTACGTTTGGCCGACGGGGGTAACGGGAAAGATAACGGGGGGCAAGGCTGGCTTTGGGCGGTAAGGTATCGTCGCTCCTTTTGGGGGAGACCGCAAGAAATTGTTGTAATAATATCAATTTATGTAACATACACATAAACTTTAACTAGGTGTGATAAAAAATATATTTATTTCAAATATTTAGAATTTAACTCTCTAAGCGGTTTGCCCGTATTTTTCCAAAAACAACTTAATTCCGTTGCATAAAAAAATATTTTAAACAGAATTGTATTTCAAGATGCATCTGAAATAAAGGACTATGATTTAGAAACAAACAGGGAAAGAAAATTTAAATTAACATTATTTTTATAAGCATAATAATAAATTAATATAAATAATATACGAAAATTTTCATTTATATTTATAATATGAAATTAATTTTGTTATAAGAGAAGATTATTTTAATATAAAAAATCAAAATTTATGTATTTAATCTAAATTGTGCTATATAGGATAGATGGGCCAATAATAAATATCCTTCATGAGTTTGATTATTTTTTTTCTAATTAAATAGAATATTATTATATTCCGATTTTGTTTTTAATATTTATTTATTGAGCAACAATATTTACCATTCTTATAGCCCATTTTCCAATATTAGTCACATTTTTACTGTAAACAACAGTAATATATCAAAGCAATTAAAATTCCAGAAACGAACACCTCTCCTCCCCCATCAACTCCAAAAAGAAATGTTAATATAAATGTTTTTATAATTGTATTTAGAACCAGATTTTAACAGAGATGAGATTCTTACGCGGATCCGCGGTTTTCAGCTTTTTTGTTATTTTCAAATTTTCCGATTTACCAAAAAAAATACAAGAGACGTAATTTTGTTAAAAAAATCGCGAAAAAACGGCAAATTTCCTTAAAAGATCGCCAAAAAACGCTCATTTCCGGCCAATTTTGTCAAAAGATTCGCGGAAGGATGGTTAATTTCGTCACAAAATGCCGAAAAAACAGCAGATTCTGTCAATCGCGATAAAACGACAATTTTAGTCCAAAAATCGCTATAAAACGGCGAATTTCGCCAAATGTTTTGCGAAAAATCACAACTTTTGTCAAAAAATCAGGATAAATCGGTAGATATCGTCAAACGATCGCAATAAACAGGTTGATTTCGTCAAACGATCACGAAAAAAACAGCATATTTCGTTAAACGATCGCGAAAAAACGGTAGATTTCGTCAAACGATCTCGAAAAAACGGCAGATTTCGTCAAAATATTTGCAAAAAATGGCAAATTTTTGAAACAAAAACTTTAAATTTTGCCAAAAGATTCCAATAAATGACAGATTTCATGAAGAGATAGTGATAAAACTAAAAATTTCATGAAAGGGACTCTGAAAAAAACTAACCCAAAAATTAATTTTCAAAATATTTTTTTTTTGCCACTCCAAATACAGACTTTCCTGCTCCAAAATCCATTTTTGACACCTCTAAATCTTTCTGAATGAATGTGACTTCTGAAAGTACCCATTCATTGAACAAAAAATACCCATATATTCAACAAAAATATCCTTTTTTTCAACAAAAATGATTTTTTCAATAAATCCATCTTGCCTTTTTTAAAAAGAAATGCAAACAACAGTGATACATGTTATCTTCTACACTCAAATAAGCATTAATTTATAATTAAATTTGTATCTTGCACATTTATTTTTCTAAAAATAAATAACATTTTTCTCAATAGTTTAAAAAAATAATATTGGTTTTAATTATTCATTAATTATTGTTAAAACAAAAATTATTGCATTTCAATCTTTTTTTCCAAATGAACAAGTTCAATTTTTGCATCTAAAAATGACTTATCAGTGAGGACCCACTTTTGTAAAAAAGAGACCCAGAATTTAAAAATCCTGGGTCTCCAGGACCCAGAACTTAAAATCCAGAGACATCACTAGATATCTTTAATGTGTAATATCCAAGAAAAAAGCAGGAGAAAGAAATTAACCTTGTGCAAGAGCAAAGCTAAAAAACAAAGAAAATTTCTATTTTCTTTGCACTAATACTTAACCAAAAGTGTCTTACTGTTAGAAAATTTCAATAAAAAAATATTCATGCCAATAACAAACAGGGTTTTATTAATGTGCTGTATCTTGATAAACTAAATTTTCATTAGAGTAAATATAAATAATTTCTGCAATTCACGTTAATAATTTCCTTTTAATTTAATTTACCAAAAGCGAAATTGTATGTTATATATTAATACAATTATATTTGTTGCGATTGACATTCCTGTCATTGCTCAAAAGTCGTTCGCGCAGTTTTCAGCTTTTTTGCTTTTTGGTCAATCTCATCCCTGTTTTAATGAAAGCTTAGTAATAAAATAAAATGAAAAGCACGTTCTCTGCAATCAATCTAAAACAAGAAAAAGGTCGAGTCAACATTTTTTTTTGCAATCAGAACATAATCTTTTCAAAATATTCGCCGTTCGAAACTTCTGTATAAATTTTTTCAGCTTACCTAATAAACAAACCGTTTACCGCATACCTTTGTTTGCGAGAAATTTAATTTTTAAATCGGAGTCTTATTTGTTGGACACCCTATACATTCTGTAAGTTGCATTTTGGAATATTTTAGCTTCAAGGCAAATTTCGAAATTTGATTCTCTTCGTAAAAATATTCTTAACAATTAGGTCTTTTTATTTTTATAATTATCAAGTATCTCAAGACACGTATTTTCTGTAAATCTCGAAAACAAATTAGTTTTTTTCTAATTCTGAATCTGTATTTTTTTTAATAACGTACATATATAGAATTTTACTTATATTTTATATTCGAAACTTTGAATCATTTAAAATTAATATACAAATGCACAAAAAAATCTAAAAACATAAGAAATAAAGTTATCTCTCTGACCACATACGCACTGAAATTAATGATGAAAAGTAATCTATATTTGATTTTTCCAAGCCGTTTCCGTTTCTAAAATTTTGAGAAATGATCTTAAACTTATAAGTTTACTGTCAAGGAAAAACGTTTTTATAAATGGATTTTTTCAAAGGTAATCCTGCGATTGAAAAATATTAATCGTATTTCTGAAATAGCATAAATTGAAGCCATGGACTTAATTAAATATATTTAAAAGTGTAGGATTCTACTGTTATTCTAGAAATTTCCATTAACCACTTAACCCTTTAACGATCAAAGCATTTTCATTGCTAAGATGTCGAAATAAATGATTGACACCGGTATTTAAGAACAAATATATTTCTAAATAAGAAAACGTGATTTTTCACATACATAATAAAAAGGATATTTTTAGATAAAAATACCGGTGTCAGTGTTGCATATCGGAATTAAAATTTTGTGGTTTCGTGGCGAAACCAATGAACGTTAAAGGGTTAACCGATCAATATTTTTGAAAAATATCTTTTAAATAATACCTATTCTTTATGTCTTTTACAGAATTTTTAATCTTTTATCACCCGTTTTTCAAAACAGAATTTCTTGGTTAATTTAGCCAGAAAAATGTTAGGGTTAACTAATGCAAAATGTACAATAAAAATTTACTGGTAAAAATAAAAAATCATGCTTGGAATATGGATGACATTGCATGGGATAGGCAAATCATGATTGGCAGAAACAAGTGCCCGTATAACGACGGGCATATCATTGAAGCAATTAATAAATTATTTACATTGCAAAATATTATTATCATTATTATATACGTTATTACAGATAAAGGTACATTTTCATTTATTAATTCGATAAATATTTCTAATCCTTCTACCTTAGATGACTTGAAGTTTGCAATGAAAACTTTTCGCCGTAAGAAATCCGCCTTCTGAAGCTACCGTTTTTGTTTCAACACTCAAGCATGGTATTCAGGGAGCGGTGATAAACACTATAACTCCCGGAAACTTTACTCAAGCTTTATAATTATATGCAACAGCGGAAGTTTTATTTAACCTTCTCATGCATAAATTATTTTTCGTTATTCGCAAAAAAAAAAAAAAAAAAAAAAAAAAAAAAAAATTGTGTGATAAATAAGAACCCATTATAAAATAATTTTATAATTGTGTTGTATGCTAGACAAGATCTGTTCACAAGTCAGATCTATATAAATAAATACTAATTTTTTTTTTTTTTTTTTTTTTTTTTTACTTAACAATGCAATAATTAACTGTCCTTGATTGAAGACCATACGGGAAGGAGAGTTAAAACTATTTGACTTATTTATTTGCCTCTGTGTTTTACATTTAAATTATTTTATGAAGAAATTTCTCGTTCGGATCGAGCTATCGCATCTTTGCTAAGAAAAGTATCACAAATGAAAAATTTTGAGTTATGGCTGCCACAGGGCTCCCAAATGGTCCGCGAACTGAAGATCAGAATTTTCTTAGAGAAATTTTTTTTGTAGATTTTTCTTGCAAATTGTCAAGAAACCAGCTTTGGAAGTTGATTCTAGCGCAAACATATCATGAAATTTTCTGTTAAAAAATACTGATGGTCAGTTCGCGGATCATCTGGGAGCCCTGTTGCAACTTAGATACCAGGTAGCTGTAATGTTTGCAAAATGGACATTGAGTTTACGACAGCTTGAAACAATTTAACGCATTTCCTGAAAAAGTAAACTTTACTTACTCATCATACATAGTTTAGGGTATGTCTTGCAATCTTTTGAAAATCGAAAAACAATTTTTTTTGAGAGAGATTTACACGTTTCAGATATTGGAGATTACGAAAAACATATTTTTAGAAAAAAAAATTGCCGCCCGTCTGTCTGTGTGTCTTTCAGCACCCTATTTTCCGAAAACATTGAGATAGAAACTTGAAATTTGGTACGTACATAGTATGTAAAAAAATAATATATTAAAAAAAGCCTAGTTAATATCAGTAACCTCAATTATCCAATGCTGTTTTTTCGGATTCTCGAATAATTCTTTCTAATGAAAGATACATAAAAATTTTCGAATTTTTTTATTTTAAGGAATGGACGCAAAAGACGATAAAAAATAAAAAACTTTCCATAAAAAATGAAGTTATTCGGATAATTAGATGCCGAGATATTTTTAATCCTATTTCCCACATTCTTTGATTTTTCCCTAATCCTGTCATTATTCATTAAAATTTCAATCCAAAGATATATTTTAATTGGAAATGAGAAGCTTAATGAAACGCAGTAAAATATTAGTTAATGTAATTATCATTTTTGAAGTTATAAGAATGCTTTTTTACGCAATTCGGTATTATTTGAATAACCCGTCGATCAAAAAGCTATCGCCAAACTGTAAGATTTAATGCCAATAATGACTTATCGTAAATGTCACATCTACTTGACATTGAACACGTTACATGTGTTTGTTATGTCATTAAGGGATTTTTAATTCGATGTTTTATTTCTAGTATTATCAATCTTTAACTACTTTATTTGTTATTTCGATATTTAAAATAAAAATTATACCAATTTATATAATTTAATAGTTTGGCAATTTAGATTATATAGTACCTGTAGCCAATATGGACACCCTAAGGAAAATGTATTTTTTTCACCCCATTTACAAGTCATAGGACTCCAAAAATATGTGTCCACTATCCTTGGACTATTGACTATCATTATTAAAATTAGCAACCTTGTAATTAATCTGGTTTAATTTAAATGATAAAAAAAAAGTTTACAAGTGTTCATATAAGGAACTACCTGTCCGTATTATGGACAGGTGTTTCCTTATTGACTTTCTACACAGTGTGTATGGAAGAGCCACTTTTCCAAGGGATTTTAGAGGAGATGGAATAAAAAAATGTATCTTAATGTATTCGGAGGAGGAGGGGGGAGGGGCAGAAAATATCTTCAGAAGATGCATTTAAAAAAGGGGGGGGGGTCATTCTCGGTTTTTACCCTTCGAAGACCCATGCAAAGCCTCTTAGTTACTAGTAAATATTATGAAATAATATTGTTGGTTTTACTTAGCTTTATAGCATCTGTCTGCGAATTTACATCTGTTATTACTCAGTCCTCACAACATGGACAAATAGAAACTTTTTCACCATGGGCAATAAGTCCCACATAATCCTCATGAACATATCTGCCACATGTGATGCATGGGCGCATGTTTGAAAAAGCATCAATACTGCAAAAGAAGCAGTACCAGCTCTCCTTTGTTGAGGAAGTCATACCATTGGTACCTACGATTTCGCCAACAGATATCCTACTGGCGGGGGGGGGGCTTCTTTTTATTTTTCTGCAAGGGTTTTTTGGAGATAGGTTTTGGGGGGGATTGTTCAAATTGCATCTTGTTGAAGAAAGATTTTACCACTTTGATGCCTTTTTAATTTATTGCTTGGCAACGTTGAATTTTCTTCTTTCTTACAGTTGTAGTCGATGGGGATATAAGCTGTCCATATTGGGAACCGGGCGTAGTTTTACTAAATCATGTAACAAATGAATAAGGAAAATATTTTTAAGCAAAATATGCAACAGCAATCGAAAATATGTTTTATTAGCTTTCTAAAATACTCCACTTTTCAACATTTAATGTAATTTTACCATATCTAATAAGAATTTAAGCTTACAAGTAATTAAGATCAGCACATCTCGAAACAACAAGTTTCCGCCTAAATGGCGAACAGCGCGCTTTTTTACACTTTTCAGCCTTAATTATCTTTTCAACTGCTTTTCTTCGCGAAAATGTTGAGCCATCTCTCGATTAAAATTATTACCTTTAAAAATATTAGGGGTGTCCATATTGAGAGCCCTGTCCATATAGGGTACAAATACCTTATATCGATATTGGTCGGCGAGATAATCAAGTAGTACCTGAAATTCCGTAAAACAGCATTACTATGCCTTAAAAATATTTAAATATACTTTTAAATTTTGTTTTGGAATTTTGATGAATTTTATAAATAGTTTACACGAGTTTTATAGTATGCATGTCCATGATAGTTAAATATTACGGTGGCCCCCAAAAACTAGTTTTGAGTTATGACATTTTTGTAGCAATGTGCGATAAATTAAATTGTTAGAAGTAGAAATATTTTTGGGATTTCTTGTACTAAATAAATAATGCATATAAATTTATAGATATACGTCTGTCAAATCCACTTTCTATGCCATAGATGTATATAACTTCAATTCATTTTGTATTTCGCTTCATTTGAAATTCGATTTTGTATAAAGCATAATTTAATAACAATCTAATACACAATTTATGTCTCAACGTGTAATACTTCTTTTTACAAATTTTAAATCATGAATCTTTTGAAAAAGCCTTTAAAATCTCTTTTCATAAAAATTTCAACTAAGGGAGTAGAATGTTTTTTATTTTACTTCAAAATAACTTAATCACATAACAGTGAAACAGACAATGGGGGAGATTTAAAATCTGGTTTTTAAAGAATTACTTTGTAGGTTAATAAATTATACAATACTTTAAAACTGCATTCTGAAATCTCATAAGGAATTGTTTACTTTTTTTTATTTTAAAACTTGAAGAAAAAAATTCATATTAATCATTTAAGTATCATATCGACGTGTTGAGACTTTGTTTCAAACAATGTATGTTTTATAGAGAGTGTTGGAAAATAAATTTACTAGGGTTAATTTACAAGTAATTATGATCACATGCCAGTAATTGACCAAAAACTCATTTAAATGTTAAAAACAAAAATCATTCTGATGATATAGCATTTTTAATAGTTAAAAACATATACAGAGTTGCCAACCTCCGGCTTTTTTTAATTCATGAAAACGTACTTTGAACCAGAAAATTTATTTAATTAGAAGTGTCCAGTATTAACTAAGAGGGTCATTCGAGATTTACTTAATTTCGTTGGCTCAATAAATTTCTGGTTAGAAGTATAATTGTTTGATTTTTAAAAAGCTGAAGGTTGGCATGTTTGCATATATCTAACATCCAATGAAATTTATTGGAAAGATTTTTGCTATATATATTTTTATTGAATGATCAAAAAACAAAGTAAATACAGATTCTAAGAATATCAAAAGTGTGTGCATCAAGTAACATTGTTTTTTTCGCAGTTTTTTATTAATCTTGTAGCATTAAGTTAAATTTAGTTCCATTGGTTCATCGAGTGATGTATGTGGTATATTTTTGAATGATTTAAGTTAATCATTATGCATTTACTGTTAAACTCATAAATTAAATGAGGTTCAGGGGTGATGAACTACTGGATGAGTGAATGTTGTAAGTATCCAGTAATTGACCAAAATGATCAACTACTGATTTTTTGCCTATTTTCATCTATTCCTTGAAGTAAATGCATAGATTTTTACTCAAAAAGCAATAAACACTTACTTTAAATTTAAACAAGTTGGAAGTTGCACGTAAAACGTAGCAAATGTGGTGCGTTCGCATGATAACAAAGTTTTAAAATATCACTCTCATATATCAATTTCATAAAATTGTAAATAGTTAATAGTTTCAATTAAAATGCGCGCCAAATAATGTTTTGTCTATATCATTATGTAATGGAATACTTTTGTGTGGCCTTGTAAATCAATAACAAATGTTCTTTGCACCACAGGTTGTGCAAAATGTATATATAATATGTACTTTATAGATACATATGCATTTTATTATGTTCGAATGAGTGTAACACCATTAAAATGCATTTGAAACATTTTACCCCACTGACCGTAATGTAACGGAATACTTTTGATTGCCCCTGTCATTGAACTATGCATCCGATTTTGATAAAATTTGAAATAACTCGACAAAATTAGGTAATAATTATGTATTTTAAATTTGAATCGATTAGAATGCATTTGAATTTTTTTCCCCATTAACCGCAATGTAACGGAATAAATTTAATTGTCCCTGTAATTGATCTGTGCATCCGATTTTCATCAAACTTGAAATGACTCGACAAAATTATGTAATAATTTGGAATTTTAAATTTCAAATGATTCGGTTGGGTAGTTTTTGCGTTGTTAGTATATGCGGACAGACGGACGGACAGACAGACAGACAGAAGGACGGACGGACTGAACGACAACAATAGGTGCTACGTATTTGCATAATTACGAACGCACCTAAAAAGGAGTTCTTCCAGTAGTTGACCAGGGTGCTTAATCACTAAAAATGCTTGGTCAATTACTGGCCCAACAAATTTAATTACTAACACAGATGTATATTGCCTAATATTATAGATTATTATTAAACTTCAAGAAGTTTTAATTTAAAATATTAAAAATTAATAAATAATTTAATTTAAACATATGTATAGCATGGTAAGAGAAAACAAATTATAAAATTAAATTTTCTGGGTGAAATTATGCAGGATTCAATTACTGGAAAAGTGAAGAAAAACATAAAGAAATACAGAAGACAAAAAAGAGAAGAAAGGTTAAAAGACAAACTAAAAAATTAAAGAAAATTAAGAAACTAAATGAAAAAGTTGTAATAAAAGGCTTCTACATCCAAGCAAAGTTTCATGAGTCATTGGGTGTGCAAGGCATGTCCAGAAAGCTGGATGCAAGAACATATGATAGAAATGAAAGAAATGTGGGTAAAATGTAAGAGTTTTAATGTGCCCTATCATATAAAATGTGTGCTTAATATGTGTTTACACATATAACAATTTGCATTAGATGATATTCAGAGTGACGACGACATTCACTTTGCGACTGTCAATTGTTTTGGTGAAACAGATGTTGATTAAGTTCGATTTTTATGTCCATTTGATTTTTTATGTTTTTATATGGATAAATTGCAGACGTGCCAACCTCCGGCTTTTTGAAATACAAACAATTGCCTTTCAACCAGAAATTTATTTAATTATAGAAATTAAGTAAATTTCAAATGATTCGCTCATTTAATGACAGACACTTTTAATTAATCAAATTTTCCGGTTCAAAATATGTTTTCTACATTTAAAAAAAGCCGGAGGTTGGTAACTATGAAATTGGAAATTAGTAATTATGTCCTCCTCAGTTATTTTGATTATATTTATATATTAATGTCCAGTTTTACCATTAACCAGTTTAACTTCTATCTTTTAAAACATTGGAAAAGCTTGTCGGTATTTTTCCGGTTCAGAAATAACTTTATTTTTCATAAAAATCTCTTGACTAATTAGTTAAAAGAAGATCATGATGTGGCCATTTCTATATATGTGCATCTGTTTTTCTACAAAACAAGTAAGAAAAATCATGCGTTAAGCATAGATTATGAAATATTTTCCAACACTTCCTGAAATCTGTAACAAAACTTCGTTATCCAGGGGAATAAGTTATTACAGTCCATAGCAAAATATGTATTCCAATACTTTTGAACATCCTTGAATTTGATATTTCGGTTGATATATTGACTATATAATTGGGACATTATTGTTGAAATTAATAATATAATGGGGCTTAAACTTAGTTCGAACAAAAATACTTTTAAAACTAGTTAAATCACCTATCAAGAAATAATCATCCGAAAGCGGCCATTTATTCAGTTCTTTGCGTGACCCTTCATATTATGTTATTTACATTCTACAAACATTTCGTAGTAAACTGAATGCAGTTCAACGTAAAAATGCATAACTTATTTAAAAAGCACCTTTAAGTAAATTAGCCTCTTATTCAGTAACTTTTCCGAGATTTTTGAGAAACCCTGTATAACTAAATTATATACACACCATATAATGAGCATACATATAGTGAAACTCAAAAGCGCATATCATAATTAAAAATACATTTCATCCATAAAACAGAAAATCAATCATAATATACAGTACTTCGTTTAGAATATACAATTTGAAATCTTTTGTGTGTTTCTGTAAATGCTATGCACTTCGTATTATACATGAAATAACTCATATTAAGTCTCAGCGAGTATATTAATTTGATTCACACATGAAATCGTTTACCAAAATTAAAATATGTCGCAAACAATTCCTCCTTTATTAGTATGTAATGAAATTCTTTTGCGTGGCCCTGTAAATGAATAATAACTATTCTTTACACCGCATATTTTACAAAATGCATATTTTAGTGCACTTCTTAGATGCACAATTTTTTTATGTTTGACTGAGTGTAGCATCTTTCAAATTCATTTGAAACGATTTTACCCCATAGGCCATAATGTAATGGAAAACTTTTGACTGCCCCTGTAAATAAAGTAATCATGGTAGGAACATTTTCAATAACCAAATTGGCTAAATGTTGCTTCTCATTGGACAGTTTTTGTATTAGATGGTGCTTAAACACAAAACAAATAAAATAATAAAGTTAGCAATAAATTAAGAACATTACAACGAATAATATTTTAGACAATAAAATTATAGACATAGGCAATTTAACACTAGAACCGCGATGACGGGTCATTTTGACCCGTACCAAATGAACAGACGTCGATTGAAACCAGAAGTTTCTTCGCAGAATAAGTTACAGACGTTTCGAATTAAAATAGTTAAAATAAATAAATTAAATAGTTTATTTAAAATTTCTGGTGTAAGATATTTTTTTGAAATTTGAGTAAAATTTCCCGAGGTTCTAGTGTTAAGAGGAGACATGGATAAAATTTTTGAAAAAAAAATTGATTTTTGTTTTATTGGCGTAAAACATTGAATCTTCCTAAATCCACTGGTATGCCCTCTTTTTTAGGATTTCGTTCATCTGACGAAACCCTATTCGTCCCTGTCCGCTGTCTGTCTTTCTGTGTTCAGAGTCCGTATACAAAAACTATATAAGTCAGAGCATTCAAATTTTGTGTACTTATAGCTGAATACTTCTTGTCACACAACAAATCATAATTATTTTTTAAAAGATTATTATTTTATATAAAATATTTTTTAATATCATTAGTGCATTTTTTGGAAGTTTTTTTTTTCTTCTAATTGTTGCACGCAAGTTTAAATAGATATAAAAATTATTTCTTTTTTACTCGTTAAAAAGAAATGGAGTACTTTTGTTGCCATAATTACAAAACTGGTATTAAAAATTACAAAAAATATAAAATAACATCTCCAAAATATTTCGAGATACAACTTTTAAAAACATTGCATTTAAAAGCAAATTTTTTTCCTATACGATGGTGTAAAAATTGAAAATGTGCGATATTTAAAAGTTTAATAATACAGTTGCGTAAATTTCAAAATTAAAATTTCATTTCTTTTAATTGTTGCACGCAAGTTTAAATAAAGTTATTATGTATGTAACAGAAATTATAGGATTAAATAAATCACTTGAAAATCGTTTTTATTTGTTTTTATTTCATCATATTGCATCATATTTATCCTCTAATTTGACACGCGAAGTGAAACATTTCTTTTATTTATTAAATTCCTATTCCTTTAAATTACTAGCAGCCTCTGGTGACCGGTTTCGTCTCCCTTAAATTTATCCTAAGCTTTGTAACGTTTTACATTTATACATAATTTTATTTACTTGCGTACCTTCACTAAATCTGCAGATACTGATGGAAAAATCAACAAATCTGTGCGATCAAAGCAGCATTTTGGAGAAGAATTCAATATTTTGTTCTGGTTGGCGCTATTGATTAATATATCCAAAATGACGCCGAAAAACCACTTTTCACATATGAATTTAAAGATAAAATCTTTTGTAGGAGAAATTAAACGAAACCCCCTGTGTGATCTGCGATTACACTTACCCACTTGTTTATCGTTATAAATAACGGTAAATATTTCTCGATTGACATCACTTTTATAAAATGGTAAAATTGCCTTAATTTTAACCTTGTGTAATATGAGTTACAAATATATAGTTTTCAATTATTTTGTATTATTTCAAAAATAAAATAATAATAATTAAAAACACAATTAATTAATAAAGAAAGAAAAATTATTTATATAATTTGATTTAAAAAATTTAAACAATTTATTAATAAATAAACAATAATAGCCGGGTTACCAGGCCATGCAAAATAACGATATTTTGGAGCCAAAAACCGACGCCGAAAAACCACTTTTCACATATGAATTTAAAGATAAAATCTTTTGTAGGAGGTATTAAACGAAACCCCCTGTGTGATCTGCGATCACACTTACCCACTTGTTTATCGTTATAAATAACGGTAAATATTTCTCGATTGACATCACTTTTATAAAATGGTAAAATTGCCTTAATTTTAACCTTGTGTAATATGTCATTAAATAAGTAGAATATTACCTTTTCAAAAATATGGCACCAATACAGAAATATAAATAAAAAAAAGTGGTTCAGCGACAACATTGGCACAGAATCGGATGCCATGCCCATTTACATTAATTTTACTCTAATGTTTTATCTTTATATGTATTTATTTTTAAATTCTACACGCACCACTATATTTTTGAAATAAATTTTGTAGTATGTACATTTTGTCAAAGCACTAATTAAAATTCTTGTAATTAAACAGGGTTCGCACAATCTTACCACTAAAATTTAACAGTATATTCAAAATGTTTTGCTGAAGAAAAACATTACAAAACTCGAAAGAAACGTTGGTGGTGAGAACTTCAGTTTCTTTAAAATTAAATATAAATTTTCTTTTAACTAATAGTGGTGTCAGAGTCCTTAAAAAATATAAGGAGTGTGCGAACCCTGTTAAAGGGGAAAAAATGGTGCTTATCGAGTAAACTTTTTGAAAGAGTTTTTTATCAAGAAAACTCAAAAGAAGTGACACAGAACCGATAAGGGTTAAATAATTGCTTCATCATTAGCCACGCTTCTGGTTCGTCTGAATTTGTTCACAAGTAGACTGATATTGGCCCTTTTGGGTGGCTGTTTTCGGCATTTTTGATGGCATAGATGACGTACCTCATCAAATATTTTAACACCTACTTTCCAAGAAACGACGGATATATATATATATATATATATATATATATATATATTAGAAATGCAAGCGCTACGCCACAAATGGCTGATTTTCACCATTAAATTTTAATAATATTCTCTATCTTATTACATTTTAGAAATTCTGACATTATATAATGTTAGGAATGCTTTAAAAATTTAGTGATAGCAGAGTTGCCAACCTCCGGCTTTTTTAAAATAATGAAAACGTACTTTGAACCAGAAAATGTATTTAATTAGAAGTGTTTTGCATTAACTCAGAGAGCCATTTTAAATCTACTTAATTTCGTTGACTCAATAAATTTCTGGTTAGAACTATAATTGTTTCATTTTTAAAAAGCCGGAGGTTGGCATGTCTGGTGATAGCCATTTTAAGCGCATCTCTTGCATCCCTGTTTTTTACACGAGGAGAATTTCTTTAATTACCTGTGAAAGTATTTAATAGAAATCGAATTTTTCATCGAAATAAATCGTTATGTTTGGAATACCCTGTATTAGTTGCTATCTTTCAATGTCTACCACAAATTGATAATTCAAAATATCAATGTATTGTTTGAATATTGTACATTTTGAACTTAATTTAAAATAAAATCAAGCAATATGATCATATAATCAAATAATAACAATTTCAGCTCCATTTTCAATTAAATATTTATTGACAAATTGCTTTAAAAATTCCCGTTTATCATCCTATGTAACAAGCAAACTCTAGTATATATTTTTATATTTTTGTTTATTAGATTGACATTTTAAAATAAAGACGCTTTTTTAACATTTCTGTCTTGCTAAATGGGCTACAATAAATCCTATACCAAAGCTGATTATGTTTGAAAACGAAAGGATTGTAATTTTAATAAGGCAATTATTTAAAGCTTAAGTTTTTTTTTACGAAATACAGACAATTATGAATAAGTAGTATTTCGTAAGTAGCAAAGCATTAAAAAAAGAAAAACAGAAGCAGTATTAATGTGTCACCAAGTCGTGGTTGTTAAGCAAATTACAGATATTGAAATGATTTTTCATCTTTTTTTTATCCTTGTGTTACATTTGAATGGATAATTGTTACATATTTCTTCGATTATCGATATTTAATGATATTTTCATTACTACAGATTAGTGATGTTTATGTTTTATGCATTAGAAGTGGATAATGTACTAAGAACGTACTGATTAATCGATTTATTAATCGATTCGTAAGACAAAATACATAAGGTTTACCGTATGAAACTATCAACACAACAACGGTCATGAGCGGTCATTTTGATCGCTACAATAAGAATATATTTCGTTTCAAACAAGAAATTTCGTTATTAAATAAGTTTAGCACTTTCCAGAACAACAAATCCTGTTCATAAAATGAGAAATTATTGTCTGACACTGGAATTTACAAATAATTTTTTAGACATGAGGAATTCCTTAAAATAAGTTTTTATTGTAAGAGGAAAATTCTATAAAATATTATTGATGTTGATAGCAAGTTTGGAATTAAAATGAGCACGACCGGAATAGAAACTTGGTTGCCAGTTTCGCTTTCACTTTCAATTTAGGGGCCGTTCAAATATTACGTAAGCACCTAGAGGGGGAGAAGGGGGATATCGATTTGCTTATTTTTGCTGACAAGGGTAAAGGGGGAGTTTCAATGATGCTTGCGTATTACATTTTCAAAATCTCTTAACCTGGAAAAAATATTAAACATTTCAAATGGAAAAAAAGAAATATCCAATAAATATTAAATTTCTGGTGTCTATTTTGACCGCACTAGGAAAACATAAACGACCTTTTTTATCTAGAGGTGACTGTTTATGTTTCATGCATGAGGGCTTATTATCTCTGAGAACTTACTAGTATTTCCTGTTGTGGGAATGGAATGGAATTGAATAGACTGATGCAATGTATTGTTACAGTACGAGTTTTCCGGGAAAGTTTCCAAAACATAAGTAAAATTCCCTCTTCTTTGTTTCCACCCTCTTTCTTTCAAGAGGTTGAACACCATAGACATACTGACTGACTGCTCTACTGTCTGGTTTCTCGGGAGTTTTGAAAACCTCTCAGTACTGTAGTGTAGTGGTGTTTAAAATAAATGAAATCGGAAGTATGTCGTCTTTTCGAGATACCTTGTATTAAAATCTTTTTAAAAGTTTTAAAAAGTCTGCCTTAGATAAACCTTTGAAGGATAATCAATATAAAACTAATGTGTGGAGGCACTACAAAAAGTTTTCTCAAATTGACAAAGAATTAGAGGTATTGGTACTAAAAATCATTGGGACGAATTGCGTAAGTTAATAAAAACAAATCGGTCTTTCTTGATTATTTTATAAAGGTAATAATAATCAATTTATTCTTAAAAATTTTTAATGACTATAGAATTAAAAAAAATGGTTTTGCATTAAGCAGTAGTTGAACATATCTTCGTTTGCTTCCAAAAAATGCCTCAAACATCGAGGATCGAAGAAATGTCACCACAGTCTACAGTACCGGTAAAACTTTCTCATGCTCAGGATGACTATCCCCGATCTGACATTGATACTCAATGTGCAGAAACACCCATATGCTATTTAAAAACTTTAGCTTCAATTCTTGGACCCATACAATTGTGGTTTCTTTCACAAGATGACAAAACACTTGTACCTTTGGGAACTACAGCAACCAATAAACAGGCTTCGATACTGATGCACTTGGTGTATAGTGTATCCTCACTCGACCACGGCTGGGTATCGCTGAACGCTACAAATTCATCTCATCTGTTTAAGCTGGTATTGTGATAGCTCCCAAAATCGCAGATCAAAGTAAAACCATAAGTTATTCTACTCCAACGTTTGTAGTTATAATCAGGGCCGTAACTAGAAGTAAATATTAGGAGGGGCTAAAGAGAAATAGAGGAGGGACTCATATTTCTTCCCCATCTCTCTCTAGCCAGGGTTCGCACAACTCTACTACTAAATTTTTACAGTATTTTCAATGTATTTCACTGCAAAAAAATATTGGGAAAATTACGAATCGAGGAGGTGCATGCGAGTTCTGTTTCTTAAAAATTAAATATAAATTTTCTTATCATTAATAGTGGTGCCAGAGTCCTTACAAAATACAAGGAGTGTGCGAACCCTGCTAACGCAGAATGATAAATTAGTGTATATTCTCAGTTATGTATATTCGCTGGTAATTTAGTCTACGTTTCTTTTTAAACTGTTGTTATAACTTTATTATATGTTAATAAAAGAATATGATGATGAAATATTCTAATGTATAACTAGAACAAAATTAAACATCATATTAGCTTCATATGTGCAAACAGGATGAGCATGTATTGAAACACTTTTTTTTAGTTACAATTTTTTGCTAAACTGTGAAAATTCCTGAAAATTAAATTAGATTTTTGAACGGAATTTCACTGGGATTTTTAGAACTGAAGTTTATTTAGTGTGTTTGGAATCATTTGTAATGGAAGCTCAAAATGTTTTAAGGGGGACTTAACCCCATTCCATAGCACCCACGTAACTATGGCCCTGGTTATAAGAAGTTGGAAACACAGCTCTACCACAACAAATATTCATGCTCAGGTTTTTGAAATTCTATTAACACTCAAAGACTTAGTGAAAACAGAAGAGGGTTCCATGCAACTTGCAATCATTGCTACGTTTGATGGAGGTCCAGACAAGAATCCGCGCTACCAGAAAGTCATATCGTTTGCTATTAACCATTTCAAAAAGAATGATTTGTATAGAAATTTTATAGCGTGCAATGCTCCTGGAAGAAGTGCACATAATCGAGTAGAAATGCAAATGGCACCACTCAGTCAAGAATTGTCTGGTCTGTTTTCCTACATGACCATTATGTTTCCCTCCTCGATGAGAACATTCTCACTATTGATAAAAAAATGGAACAAAATAACTTTGCATATGCTGGTAAAACGCTTAGATTGGTATTCGAAGCACGTACAAGAAAGTCAATACTTTCTGCAAATTGTAAAATGAGAAGAAAAGAATTGCTCCTCTCCAACACGTAGTGGATTATTTCGTATATTAAAAGAAAGATTCATTTTTCCTCCAATTAAAAATATACAATCGTCAAATGATATCATTCAAGTGAGGAGGAGGAATTTATAGATTTAAGTATCCGTCTGGCCTTAAATCTGAATATTACAGCAAAAGAATTTTTAACGATACTGTATGGCTATTTTTGCCCTTCCATAAAAACCGCAATTACCCGCAAGAACTCGTGGAAGTTGTGGCCAATATCATGCATCTCAAAAGTCAGCAAACGCACGCAACAAAAATCAACAAGGTAACGTAAAATTCGTAGAAGATATCGAAGATGCTGAGTGGATCATCAATGAAGATGAAGTTGATCAAGATTGCATATGAAAAGAAAGCGATTAAGATAATCAAGTAAAACTGGAAACCAATATCATAACAGATATGGAAAAATGGCTTGAGCAGTCCTCATCCGCATCGGAATGGATATGAGAATGTTCAAATTTAAATTTTACAAATGACACGGTTCTTCTAAAATTGCGATCAAAGAATTTTTTTTAAATAGAATTGAACAAGTATTTTTTTACTATTTTTTATGTCGAGTAGAGGTTTAAAAAAAATTAAGTCCTAATTTTTTTAAATTAAATTATTGCTGATAAAAAGTGTGTGTGTGTGTAAGGGGAGGGGTTGTTGTAATTTGCTTACTTAATTAATAAGGGGGATTGCTATGTGCTTATTTTTGCTGACAAGGAGGGGGAGGGGGTATCAAAAATTGCCAAAAACATGATTGCGCAATATTTTAACAGCCCCTTAAGAACTTTGAATTCACACCCGATATTCCGAAAGAAAAAAATTTTTAGGCAATCGTGGAATGTCTGTCATTTAATAAAGAAAGCAATATAATACAGAATTTCTTAGGTGAATGTAGATTTTCAGATTCAAATAAAGAGGTGTCCCAGAGTGGAGTCACTGTGTCAGATCGGATTAAAAGACACAAAGAAGGAAAAATGCTAAATTAAAACTGCTTCAAAAGAAAATTCTAATGCGAAATATTTTTTGTAAAATTTGACTAATATTTTTGGTGTTTTTAGAATCAATAAAGGGGTACTGTCAAATCCTTAGAATAGTGAAACTTTAACTACAACCGTCTTTGCAGAGGTTGATTACCACCGGCGGAAACTGCTACCATCAAATTTAAATATAAATTTTCTGCTTGCTTAAAAGCTGCATTAATGCAAAATTTCTGTCATAAATAACGGAAGAAACATGTATTTATTTCTGGAAATTTACATTAATGGTAACTAGAACTGCCATTTTTGCCATATTGTGACAACCAAGACAAGCTCCTGTCGGTGTCATTGGAAAAGATTATAATGCCTGTACAAACTCATGCCAGAAAAAAACAAATAGAAATTTTTACCATATTTATGAAAAAAATATTTCTATTAACCACTTAATGGTCGCATAAAATGTACGGTTTAAAAATTCAGATTGGCTATTGCCGCCACTTTTTTGAAAAAAAATATTCACTTTATTTAATGAAAAGTAATATGATACCATAATAAAGATAAATATACTATTGTATAAAACTGGTGAAAATCAAACAATTTTGATAAAAAGTTTATTAAATTCAATTAATTTTTTAAATCTCCAGATTTTAAAACATTCACCTTTTATATAAACATTTTAATAAAAAATTTTATTTTTACTTAAGAAAGGTGTTATAATAAAAATAAATGATGTTGACATGTTTCGGAACCGTCAAATAATTTCCATAATCATAATATAAATAAAAATAAAATTTCAAAATATTTCACGGTCAATACAAATGACACGCGACAATGAAATATAGATAACAAAAAACACAAAACACGCGCTCTATTGTAAAAAAACTAAAATAAAATATAGACCATGATCTAAAATATAAATAAAAATAAAATTTCAAAATATTTCACGGTCAATATAAATGAAACGCGACAATGAGATATAAATAACAAAAAACATGCGCTCGATTGAAAAACAATTAAATTAAAAAATAGACCATGATCTAAAAGAATTTCCAACATGGTTCATCCCATTCAAGCAAACAATTTTGACTAAGAGATGTTGAATTCTCAGTCCATGAATGTCTCGGGCGCGACAATTATGTGGTTAATAAGGCACTTACATAATCCAAAATTTTCTCTTTAAATTTACTGGAGGTAGTTTTTCTCTAGTGGTAATGGAAGCTGGCAATCCCATTTGAAAATTAACAACCGCCATCTTTTGAGAACCTCTTCAGTTAATTCACTCGCAGCTGAGAGACAATACACAGTGTGTCTTTTCCTGTTTATTCAAAACTCCATTGCCTAGAGAAAAATTCTGTCTGATAATGTTAATCCACGCATATATATAAAAAAAATCATAATTCTAAATCGTCCCCACTTTTTTTTTGAAATACCGTATTTACTCGTGTATAAGGCGCACTTTTTTTTTTCTCAAAAAAATTAGGGCAAAACTACTAGGTGCGCCTTATACACGGAATAATTTTTTACTGCTGGATGCAGTCGAACGATATACATATGAAACAAGAAATTATCCACAGAAGATATTAAAACTCGGAAAATGTTACTTAATTGAAGTATTACTGCATATTTATGTCATTCCTTGCAGTTTTTTATACAACAGAGCTAATGATATTATCTAAATGCTAATTAGCAATTCTCTTTACTGTCACTCATTCCTATTTCCCGTCATTCTCTTACAACCCGAAGTCTAAAAATGCATTTTCGTCTTGTTTTCTGGTTGGTGTAATGTTTGCTTCGACTTTTTTTTTTTACTGAAATTCATTTGGTCATTTTTTCATTAGCGTATCAAATTTATGGTGCGCCTTATATACGAGATTTTAAGAAATCGCCATTTTTACTTTAAAGTAGGGGTGCGCCTTATACACGCGTGCGCCCTATACACGAGTAAATACAGTAGTAAAATTCCCCCTGCTTTCGTATTGTACATTGAGGTGAAAACAATGCGAAATTTATCATTTTAAATAAGTAGACGCAAAATAACATTACCTGGCGGAACTATTCCTCTAGACCTAATATTTTGACCATGTACAGCAATTATATCGAGATTAAAAGCTAGTAAATGATGGAAATAAATTATTTCATTAGCTCAATTTCTGGCGAAAATTTTTATTGCCACCTTACTTTGATTTGGTGTAACCAAATTGCGGAATTTCGTAATTTCCAGTTGACCTATAGCCTATTAGCTTTGATTTACTTTATAATACACATTCCGTTGTTTTTTTTTTTTTTTTTTTTTTTTTAATAAAGATAATTGGACAGAAAAGTGGTAGAAATTTAAAATAAAAATTTTTTCCCAATTTGAGAAACACGGTTTTCATCTCTCTTCATAACCAGGTTGCCAGTTCTCTCTCTCTCTCTCTCTCTCTCTCTCTCTCTCTCTTTTTTTTTACTTTTTTTTAAGTTATAAATTCATAATTTCCAGGGGTGCGAAATTTTTCAAAAATCTTACCAGTCAAGGATTTATTTCACCAGCCCGTAAGATGTGACACACACGCAGTTCAAAATAGTTATGACAAAATCGCACGCGATAATAGAAGAAATTACTATTACTACATGCATTTTTGTAATTATTTTTTCTATAATATTAAGAAATATATACAGCAGAGGTAAGCTTAATATAAGATAGAACTTAGTACCTTTTTTAAATTATAATAATTTAGAAAGCTAAAATATCTAGGTTAAAAAAGTGTCACTGACAATATCTCTATTGCCTACAGTTTTTCAAAAATTAAAAATTCACTCGCCTTGCCAGAAAATCTTGACACCACTAACGAGCAAAATAATGTATTTCTTCAACCCTGATAAATTCAAATCCAAATCCAAATTTGAATGATATTTAAATGATAGGCTTTTCCATATTATAATATATAAGTAAATATTTTTTCTATCGTCATCTCAGGTATGATTTCGGATTATCCAAACTAAATAAAGGCCAAACTGGTAGCTACATAACAATCCAGAAAGAATAGAGACCCTTGGCGCGATAAAACGCAAAGAGCCAAGAAAGCTAAAACTTCACTTCTTTCTACCCTTTTTCCAGTAACCCATTTGTTTACAGGGGGAAGTGGAGTTCCAATTCATGTGTGTGGAAGAGGGATGAAAGAAGAAACGCGATAAACTTTCGGAGGGTGGGGGGGATAGATGTACTAAAACAATTGAGTTTTGCGTCTAACATATGATTACTATCTTAATTAGAAATCACAACTCTTGTGAAAAATGTTATTAAAATGTTATTTTCAAGATTTATGAAAATCTTCTGCATTAGCGCTTCCCAAATCCTAACATTTTTTTTTCTGCTACCCTTTTATTTGAGTTTTCATTTCGAAATAACCCCATTTCTCATAAATACCACCCCCCCCCCCATCCCCATTTTCCAATCAACTAGATAACGTAAAAATGCTTTTGTTTATAAGCAATCTTCTTATTTCAATCATGCTATAAATTGATACAAATTACATTTTCATTTCTATTATTTTAGTGACTTTACTAACCCTTTTTGTGATTTCCGTCATTAATACTATTTTAGCATACCCCAGCTTGGGATCCGCTGGTCTGCACTAAGAGCTGTCAGTTATTGTTTGTTATAGTATCTGTTTGTTATTGTTTTTAAGTGCATGTTCTGTTTACGAAACTTGTTTATATCGTACATTATAGCTAATATATGTTGCATAAAAAAATGATGGTTATTTAATAAAATGTATGCTGATTTATCCCATTAGTGCATAGCGTCCCATTTTTGGGACGGTTATAAAAATGGCAAGTAAACGCTTTTCACACCCGTAAAAAGGAAGATGAATACTTTTTTTCGCGAAACAAATTTTTCGATAAGTTAAGATAAAAGTTGCTCATATTTTAAAAAAATGGTGGGAAATGCAAAATCTAAATTTTAACGAAGATAATAATTCAGGTCTTAATAAGTAAAATCTAAATTTTAACGAAGATAATAATTCAGGTCTTAATAAGTTGAATAGAAAAATATATTTGTTCGTTTATTAAGTAAAATGAAAATGAAAAAAATAGCCGCAATATGTATGTTAAAACGGCGATTTTTCAAAGTTATTTTTTAAAAGAAATAATAACATTTAGAAAGCATCGAAAAGTGAAATTAAACATTTTTTTACATGTTTTCACTATTATTCTTAACTTCATTTATAAACTAGATGACACATAACACAAGCAACATTTAAATTATTGTTAAAAGCGTCAACTGCTAAATATTCAAAGCTCTTTTTTAAAATTTATAATCAGTGAGACATTTGTTTTTATTTGCTTTTATTTATTGACTCATACGTGAAACGAGCTTAAAAAAGAGTATGTGGTTAACCATTAGAACTATTGCATTTTAAAAAATCATATTTTAATAAAATGAGTTCTGTTATCACAAAAATTAAATACAGTCAAACCTCCCTGAACGACAATTTTTTCATGGAACAAAATCATTCAGTCATCATCCCAGTTGAACTCCCTCCATGAGAAACTCATTTCTTTGAAAAAACTAAAACAAATTCCGTTTTTTTTTTTTTTTTTTTTCTCTGGCCGCTTGAAGAAGGTTTTATTAGAAAAAGAATTACGTAGAGCGCATTACTCACCAAACTTCTAAACTAAGTTTAATTTTTTTTTATTATTCAGGTGACTTTTATGCAGGATTGGGTTTCTGACGTCAGAAACTGGTTTTTGACATGACAAGTGTCAAAAACTGGTTTAAACCGTCAAAAACTGGTTTAAACCGTCAAAAATTGGCTTAAACTGTCAAAGACGTGTAATGTACTTTAAACATTTTAAGAACAAGAGAAAAACATTGAATAAGTCTTAATGATTTAAGTAATTTTTTATTTAAAATTAATTATACTGTAATTTAATAATTACAAAAAATTAAATTACTTTAATTGCAATAAAACATTGTTTTTTAGAATGGTCAAACAGAAGAAAATGATTTTGCACAGTTAATAATCTGGATCAAGTTTACGCCACAGCATCCTATAGCACATAACCAATTTAGCACATTCATTTACACCCAAATGGTTTCTGAGTTTAGAGTGTATGAAGCCAAAGTTACAAAATATTCTCTCAATTGGTGCTGAGCTAGCAGGACTTCATATCAGAAGCATTGCTAGTTGAGCAAGTTTGGAGGCAGCCCAAATTTTCAGATTTATGACAGATTTTTTTTTCTTTTTTTTTTTTTCCTGAAATGATAATATACAATACAGTAAAAGTAAATTTTTAATATTACTACATCTAATGTTGTGTATGTGTGACACATGTTTAATGGGAAATTTTACAGATCAGTGTAGTATTTGAGGTTTCTGACGAGGTTTTTGACAAGAGGTTTTAGCCATGACGGTTTAAACCACGGTTTTAACCGGATAAAACCGCACACTGTCAAAAACTTGCCAACCCTGCTTTTATGTGTATAACCCTTAACTGCTATGACAAAAATTGTGGCATAAATACTGTGAGCGGTCTGTCAGACAACTAATTAACTCTCAGAATACTACTTTTGTATTAAACTTTATATACAGGACTATTATAAATAAAATTAAGCTGTTCAAAAGTTTCTAGAGATAGTAAAAGGGCTCCAAACGAAACAAAATTCGACCAATGTCTATAGTTAAACTAAAAATTAAGAGTTAAACTCTGAAACTTAAAAAACTCCGCGGTCTTTGAGAGCAGTTGAGGGTTAAATCTCTTATTGTCTTTATAGGCAATGTATTTAACTCTGATGGCGAATTAAGAATGATTGTCAATAATCTCTGCTGCCCTGTTTTGTCAGGAAACTCTCAAAGAAATAGATTAAGTAACGGAATCGTCATTATTTGTTCTCGTTCATAAACAATGCATTTATTTACTGAATTTTGAAAAAACCTTAAAATAAAAGTTATAAAAGATAAAAGCGTAACCTCCAAACAAACTTCAATGAATTACTTTTTTAAATCTGGTGTAATTAACTTTTGTTTTGATAGTTAAATTTATTTTTCTGGTGAAAAAAAAAAATTTTAGTAACGTTAATTGTTACCTTTTTCTAGTAATTAAAATCTAGATATAAACATGACCTCCATCAAGAAACCACTTCTCGGAGCGACCACTTTTTATTTTAACGGAACGTGGTCGCTTTAGAAAAGTTTTACGAACATATATATAATACATTTTAAACGCAGCGATATTAAATATGTTAATCATAGAAATTTATTATTATTATTATTATTATTATTATTATCATTATTATTATTATCATTTTGTATCACAAGTTGTCAAATTTCATTTTTAAAGTGAAAAAAAAAATTTTTAATCTGTTTTCTTTTCTTTTTTTTTTTTTCTTTTTTCTTTCTTTTTGTGAATAATATGAGTGCAAAAATGTTTTTTAGTTTTAAAAAGTTATATTGTCCCTACTCAATCAGATTATCTCAAATGTTGATTTTTAATTTTGTAGCGATTAACTTACAATTACTTACAATAACTTACCATTATTAACTTACAATTATATTAATCATTGTTTAAATTATTTCATTATAAAATTTATTTTCTCAAAAGGAAACACTTGTTCATAGGTCTTAATATAATTATAAAATTGCTAATTTACAATTTTTAGAAATTTAATAATTACACAATACAGAATTTAGCTACGTATTTTAATTTAGAATAAATCTTAAATCTTATAAACAAAAAATATTACACATAAAAAATTGCTTATATCAGGGCTGTCCAACCTTTTATTAAGCAGGGGCGCATCTCAGCTCTTTGCAAACAATGACGGGCGCCATTACTAACAGGGCTCAAAATATGCTAAAAAAAATTAAGTTACCGTGTTAGTAGTGATACACATATATAAATGCATATCACAGAAGAAGACCCCTATAGATCGGAAGCTCTACTTAAAAAATAAAATAAAACTTTAAAAAAATAGCTGTAACCAAGCAAATTTCAAATTACATACTTTTCCATGAGGGACTATCTAAAGAATATTTGAATTGCAAAGAGCCAAAATAAATAAATAAATAAATAAATAAATAAATAAATAAAATAAAATAAATAAATAAATAAAACCCGCCTATTTTATTAAAATGAAATAGCAATTAGAGGCACTGTTATGGTTTTTTCAGGGGAGGCAAAAAGACTCTTTGATTTATTTTGGAGATGCAAATTTGTTTTATGAATAATAGTAAAAAAAACAAAGACAGACATGATACTGTCAATCCCTGAGTGGTTCCACAAAGAGATCCTGGAAGAGCTTTCATTGATGAAAATCGTTTCGCATGTTTTTATAGAGTTTTTAAAAAATAAAATGATTAAAATTACTTAAATTTTCCAAAATTTGGGGGAGAAAATGACAATCATTTTCCAATCGTATGAAGCAGCTTATGTGTCAGTGAAATAACATCAAAAACAATAACAAAAAAATTAAACTTTCATCCAAAGGAAGGGGTGTGGACGCATGTTTTTCTGCATTTTATTTCTTGACATATTAAAAAAAGAATTATTGCCAACTTTTACCAATTCCCACCGTCACAATTTCTACAAAATAATTTATAAAGTATAACTATACCTTAATCAAGAAACGCAATGCTATATAATTTTTTTAAGTACTTTTTAAGTTTTGATGTGTAAAATATACTTGCAGAGGTTTTAAAAACATTTCTCATAAAAATATCAAGAATTTTAAATAAAACACTCTTTAAAAGGTGTATAAAATGCTAGTAACAGAAAACCATCAAAAGGGCGCCAAGAAAATGTGCGAAGGGCGCCATGGCGCCCGCGGGCGCCGCGTTGGACAATCCTGGCTTATATGATGTTATTCAAATACAGAATAAACTATTTTTTTCCTTTTCTAGTTTGACTTTTAATAGCATTTTTAAACAATCAACGTTTATTTGAATAGTCATTTTATTATTATTATTTTGTATCTGCTTTATCACCCAAACCAATTTCAGAACTTCTTTATAAAATTCTAAATTTACATTTCTGTTAGAAGATTTTTACGATTTTACAAAAACTAAGAAACTGTATAAACAAAACAGTAAAAAACAAATTAGGCAATTACAGCAAATTATGTTGCCGTGTAGTACAAAAATAACAATGCGTAATATTCGCATTATAAAAATCAGAATTATAAGTTATTTTTTAAAATAACAAAGTTTATCATTTGTTTTGGGAACAGAGGAGAAATTTCTATTTCAAAAGCATTTAACTATAGATTTACACAGTACCATGTTTACACGATACAAAGAGCTGGAATTCATTTCTCCTCCCCTAAAAACTGGTTTTTCTCTACCAACGAAAGAGCCAAAAGCTGCCAACTCCAAGCCGCCAAAGGGCCTCTAGTCTTTCTGGATTGTAATGTAGACCCCGCCGTCAAGAGTCAGTGGTAAAATCCTTATTGAATTTATTTCGATTATGATATTCTGTCTCCTTTTTACTTATTCATTTTTTTTTGGACATGCTAGAATAGATTGGACATGCTAGAATTATTTCAAAAGATTGTATATCAAAGTTACATTATTTATTTATTATTAAATAAGTTTTATTTAAAAGAATTCACGATTCTTTTCACGAAATTTTTTATTAGTAATTCGCTTAAATAAGGAGAAGTTTTCTGCATAAATGGGTTGATGTCATTTTGCCAAGGTGGTAATGAACCGCTTGAGAATATAGTTACAATTGAAGCTTCCCTATTTTAATTATATGTCAGTTCCTCTTTAATTATTGTCCTATGGTCATAATGCATTAGAACAAATTTTTACCGCAGACCATAATGTAACGGAATTCTTTTTTGTTTCCGTACAACTGAATTATAAATTCTAGACACTTAATTTTCATTAATGAACATTATATTGTAAGTATCAATAATAATAAAAATCATTTCATTGCAATCAAAATAAATGTACATGAACTAGAAGACGGACAGTTAGCAGACAAATCGAATTTATTGAACGTGAATTTAACAAACCGCGGACAGACAACAAAAAGAGAGAAAAAACGAATTTGTAAACATTTTTCAACAAAGTTTCTGTAGAGCTATTGAAATTAAACAAAATCCGAAATATAAAAGTAAACAAATTGTTTAGTTTAAAACGAAAATTTGTTTAATTTTATGCATATGTTATGCAAAATCTATTTTATCCTCTATTTTGTTTAATTTATAACGGGAAAAAATTAATTTGATTTAAAACGATATCTCAAAATTTTTTTATGAAATAACATTTTTTTCCAAGGAATAAAATTAGAAAGTCTTAATTACAATGTTAATATGTTAAATATACATACGTATTTTGTTCAAAATTTGTTTAAATACGCCATTTTATCTTGATTTACATAAAATATACACTTCAGTTGAAAAATCTTTGAAAATGAAACTCTTATTTAGTAATTTTACTGCTATTATTAACGTATTTTTTAATAAAATATAATGGACATTAAAAAAATCTAGTTTTTGTATTTTCTGGAGCACATATGTTTCAATTTGTAATGACTCTAAACTTAAAACAATCGTTTGCTTAAAACACTCTCTGGAGTGCATTATTGTAATCACACAGAATAATTGTTGCTATAATTACCTGTTTGTACAGCATCACTAATTTAGACCGAGTGAAATCAACAACATGTGTTTTACACAAATTGCTAATGGGAAAATTATGTTAATTGAATTACCCATTGTACCAAAAGTTTACTTTGTGGCAGAAAGTAAACACTTTAGTAATTTGTTTGAATTGAAATTCATTTTACACTGCATGTGTTATGCACAAATGCTCGTAGAACATTTAATGTTGAATGCGAAACTATGATGTTTACCATTTTAAAATGATGAAGTTTTAATGATATCTTATACAAGCATGTTTACTCAAGATGATAAATTATATTGAAAAATGGTTTAAGATGATAAATTATATTATATTTCGAATATTTGGCGCGAAAATATGAAAACGACACGAGATTATGCGAGCAAGATTTTTTTTCTCGGGAAAAGCACACTATTCTATTGCATCTGAAAATTGATTTTTAGTTGTCGCTTAGAAGCTTTCATTATTCCCAACAGTTTTTTTTTTATTCAAAGTTTACTTTAATATATCAGATCATTTCTCTGATTCAATTCCAAAAATTGTTTTGTTTACAAAAACTGGTGATAAAAGACTGAAAATTAAGCAAACGATTCTTGTCGCGAAGAGTCATAGGTGCCAACCTGACATCGATTATCCGTAATACATGCGTTAACTTGACCCTGGTTTAATGAGTTTCGAACCAGAATTTTTTCAAAGAAATGAAATTAAGTACGTTCCAGTAACAATCCTGAAATAAAAAATTTAAGGATTCATGAAACATATTTTCTGGTTTGAAATGACGTTAACCTGGATAAAACTAATCCAGGTATTATGGTAGATTAGTTGAAAGTTGGCAGCTATGGAGGAGGTTAAAGAATATTCGACACAAAGGTTTTTTTTTTATTCTGTCTCATCGTCAATCGTGATAAATCGCCAAATACATGAAAATTTCATTATTTTTCATGGACGCACAATCGAGGTTAAGCAGATTTTTTCTTTTTTATAAACAGACATATCCATATGAAAAGGACATCCTGTCAATTCCTCTTTCTTAATATTTCCATCGTTGTAATGCATTAGAACTAATTTTTCCACAGACCATAACGTATCGGAGTTCTTTTGTGTTTCCGTGCAAAAGAATTATAAATGTTAGACACTTAATTTCTATTAAAGAACATTAGATAATAAACATCAATAATACATAAGAAATCATTGCAATCAAAATAAATGTACCTGAATTAGGAGACGGACAGATAGCAGACAAGCAAACAAAATTGAATTTCTAGACTATAAATTAAATAGAGCACGGACAGACGACAAAAAGAGAGGAAAATTGAATTCCTAAACGCTTTTAAATAATGTTTGTTCAAATTTTTTTAATTAAAAATAAAATTCGAAACAATAAAATAAATAAATTGTTTAGTTAAAACTAAAATATATAACACCTATTTTCTCGTCTATTTTAATTAATTTATAATGAAAGAATTTATAATTAATTGATTTAAAATGATATCTCAAACAAAGAAATTTTATGAAATAACATTTTCTTCCAAAGAATAAAATAGAAATTCTTAATAACAATATTAATAAGTTAAATATACATGCATATTTTGTTCAAAATTTGTTTACATTCGCCATTTTACCTTGATTTACATAAAATATACACTTCAGTTGAAAAATCTTTGAAGACGAAACTCTTATTTAGTAATTTTACTTCTATTATAACGTATTTTTTAATAAAATATAACGGAATTTAAAAAGAAATCAAGTTTTTTTTCTGGAACATATATAGGACAACATAATAGACAATATAATAGATATTTTAAAAAAATCTATTTTTTGTATTTTCTATAACATATAAATTTCAATTTGTAATGACTCTAAGCTCAAAACAATCTGGAGTGCATTGTTGTAATCACACAGGATAATTGTTGCTATAATTACCTGTTTGTACAGCATTATACATGCCAACATCTCTTAATTATTCCGGAGTCTGATTCAAAATTTGCATTCTGAAACCGGAAAGAATATGAAAGAAAATGTGCCTTCTTTCTATGAGGTACACTTTTAAGTTCACTTTGAAATTTTTGGTAAAATAAAATTTCCGGTTGAAAACATATTCGTCTTAGATTAGACTCCGGAATAATTAAGAGATGTTGGCATCTATGCAGCATCACTAATTTAGACAGAGTGAAATCAACAACATGTGTTTTACACAAAGCGTTAATGGGAAAATTATGTTAATTGAGTAAAAGTAAACACCCAAGTAATTTGTTTGAACTGAAATTCATTTTACATTGTATTGTGTTATGCACAAATGCTCATAGAACATTTAATGCTGAATGCGAAACTAAGATGTTTACCATTTTAACATTAGAACCGCGGCGACGGGTCATTTTGACCCGTATCATATGGAGAGATATCGAGCCGAACCAGAAAACTCTTAATAAAATAATCTAAATTCAAGCTGAGCAAAACCATTTCAATAAACAACTAAAACAGTTCTAAATGAAAATTCCGGTGAGAAGCATTTTTATAAAACTTGAATGAATTTTCCCGCGGTTCTAGTGTGGAAATGATGAAGTTTTAATGATATCTTATACAAGCATGTTTACTCAAGATGATAAATTATATTGAAAAATGGTTTAAGATGATAAATTATATTATATTCCGAATATTTGGCGCGAAAATATGAAAGCGACGCGAAATTATGCGAGCAAGATTTTTTTCTCGAGAAAAGCACACTATTCTATTGCATCTGAAATTTGATTGTTAGTTGTCGCTTAGATGCCTTCATTATTCCCATCAGTTATTTTTTATTCAAAGTTCACTTTAATACATCAGATCATTTCTCTGATTCATTTCCAAACATTTTTTTGTTTACAAAAACTGGTGATAAAAGAATGAAAATTAAGCAAACGATTCTCGTCGCGAAGACGTTAAAGAATATTCGACACAAAAGTTTTTTTTTAATTCTGTCTCATCGTCAATCGTGATAAATCGCCAAATAAATGAAAATTTCATTATTTTTTATGGACGCACAATCGAGGCTCCGCAGATTTTTTTTTATGTAAACAGACATATCCATATGAAAAGGGCATCCTGTCAGTTCCTCTTTCTTAATATTTCCATCGTTGTAATGCATTAGAACTAATTTTTCCACAGACCATAACGTATCGCAGTTCTTTTTTGTTTCCGTACAAAAGAACTATAAATGCTATACACTTAATTTTCATTAATGAACATTATATTGTAAGTATCCATAATAATAAAAATCATTTCATTGCAATCAAGATAAATGTACCTGAACTAGAAGATGGACAGGCGACAGACAAATCGAGTCTCTAGAATATAAATTTTACAGAGCCCTGTCAGACGACAAAAAGAGAGAAAAATCGAATTTCTAAACATTTTTCAACAATGTTTGTGTGGCGCTTTTGAAATTAAACAAAATCCGAAATTTAAAAGTTAACAAATTGTTTAGTTTGAAAATAAAATATGTTAAATTTTATGCATATATTATGTAACGCCTATTTTCTCCTCTATCTTAATTAATTTATAATGAAAGAATATTTAATTAATTGATTTAAAACGATATCTCAAACAAAGAAATTTTATAAAATAACATTTTTTTTCCTAAGATTAAAATAAAATTCGTAATTATAATCTTAATAAGTTAAATATGCATGCATGTTTTGTTCAAAATTTGTTTAAATACGCCATGTTACCTTGATGTACATAAAATATACACTTCAGTTGAAACATCTTTGAAGACGAAACTCATATTTAGAAATTTTTTTGCTATTATTTAAGTAATTTTTAATAAAATATAATAGACATTTAAAAAAAATCTATTTTTAAGCTATTGCATAGCTTTTATCGCGGGTTTTGAGCGCGGGGACCGAATGTAGAAATTCCGTAACGAGAAAAATTGAACGTAACGAAAAACAACAATTCCGTAACGAAAAAAACCTAACACTCGGCTAACCATCGTTTCAGTTCGGCAGACTTCGGCATGGTACACTTCGGTAGACTTCGGCAGACATTGACGCGGTATTTTTCAGATATTTAGAGGATATCAAGTCTCAAACTTATATTTCTTATTTCAGTTACTATAAATCTATAGTTTCAATAATAAAAATTCCTGATAGAATGTGTATAGAAAAGAATCGTCTTAAGATAAAACAAGGTAGGATACTGTATCTTTTAGTGATTGGAGACCCGCCCAATGGTGAGGATCGAAAAATTTAAAATGCTTATAACTCGCGATCTAATTTTTGTAGCGCGGCCAAATTTTGTTTGGTAATTTATTATGAGACAGTGTTACTTTTGGTGACAGGAGACCTCTCACAGTGAGGGTAAAAAAATTTAAAATGCTTATAACTCGCGATCTAATTTTCGTAGCGCGGCCAAATTTTGTTTGGTAATTTTTTATGAGACAGTGTTAAATTTTGGTGACAGGAGAACCCCCACGGTGAGGGTCGAAAAATTTAAAATGTTTGTAACTCGCGATCAATTTTCCTACACGCGGCCAAATTTTGTTTGGTAATTTATTATGAGACAGTTTTAATTTTTGGTGACAGGAGACTTCCCTAAGGTGCGGGTCCGAAAAATTTAAAATGCTTATAACTCGCAATCTACTTTTCGTATCGCGGCCAAATTTTGTTTGGTAATTTATTATGAGAGAGTGTTATTTTTTGAGACAGTGTTAATTTTTGGTGACAGGAGATCCCCCACGGTGAGGATCGAAAATTTGAAAATGCTTATAACTCCCGTTCTAATTTTCGTAGTGCGGTTAAATTTTGTTTGGTAATTTATTATGAGACAGTGTTAATTTTTGGTGACAGGAGACCCCCCCCCCCCAAGGTGAGGGTCCGAAAAAATTAAAATGCTTATAACTCGCAATCTACTTTTCATATCGCGGCCAAATTTTGTTTGGTAATTTATTATGAGAGAGTGTTATTTTTTGGTCACAAGAGACCCCCACGGTGAGGGTCGAAAATATTAAAATGCTTATAACTCGCGATCGATTTTTCGTAGTGCGGCGAAATTTTGTTTGGTAATTTATTATGAAACAGTGTTACTTTTGGTGACAGGAGACCCCCCCCCCCACGGTGAGGGTCGAAAAATTTAAAATGCTTATGACTCGCGATCTAATTTTCGTAGTGCGGCCAAATTTTGTTTGGTAATTTATTATGAGACAGTGTTAATTTCTGGTGACAGGAGACTCCCCCCATGGTGAGGGTCGAAAATATTAAAATGCTTATAACTCGCGATCTATTTTTCGTAGTGCGGCGAAATTTTGTTTGGTAATATATTATGAGACAGTGTTAATTTTTGGTGACAGAAAATCCCCCATGGGAAGGGTCGAAAAATTTAAAATGCTTATAACCCGAGATCAAATTTTCGTAGTGTGGCCAAATTTTGTTTGGTAATTTATTATGAGACAGTGTTACTTTTGATGACAGGAGATCCCCCACGGTGAGGGTCGAAAAATGTAAAATTCTTATAACTCGCGATCTAATTTTCGTAGTGCGGCCAAATTTTGTTGGTAATTTATTATGAGACAGTGTTAATTTTTGGTGACAGGTGACCCCCCACGTTGAGGGTCGAAAAATTTAAAATGGTTGTAACTCGCGATCTAATTTTCGTAGCGCGGCCAAATTTTGTTTGGTGATTTATTATGAAACAGTGTTAATTTTTGGCGACAAGAACCTCCTCCTCACAGTGAAGGTCGAAAAAGTTAAAATGCTTGTAACTCGCGATCTAATTTTCGTAGCGTGGCCAAATTTTGTTTGGTAATTTATTAAGGTATTGCATAGCTTTTGTCGCAGGCTTTGAGCGCGGAGAATCTAGAAATTCCATAACGAGAATAAACCTAACACTCCTCCGGCTAACCTCGCTTCAGTTTGGAAGACTTTGGCAAGGTATCCTTCGGTAGACTTCAGCAGACATTGACGCGGCATTTTTCAGATTTTTGAGAATATCAAGTCTCAAACTTATATTTTTTATTTCAGCTACCATAAACTTATAGTTTCAATGATAAAAATTCCATATTAACCTACATGTATTGTAAGATAATAAAAATATTTTAAACGATATTAACGTATCATTTGTTCAATAAAAGAAAAAAAAAATTGATATCGGTCATCACGCTCAAAAAATATAACTTGAATTAATATCAAAGACAAAAAAAAACTGCATAAATAAAAAATAAGTAAATAATTATAATTGCATAAGTTGATAAAAAAAAGCTATGCAATAGCTTTACCGCGGCAGTCCCCGAGTGCCACACGTATTTTTTTTTTTCTGGAACATATAAATTTCAATTTGTAATGACTCTAAGCTCAAAAAAATCCTCTCTGGAGTGCATAGTTGTAATCACACAGAATAATAGCAGCTATAATTACCTGTTTGTACAGCAACACTAATTTAGGCCGAGTGAAATCAACAACATGTGTTTTACACAAAGCGTTAATGGGAAAATTATGTTAATTGAGTTATCCATTGTACTAAAAGTTTACTTTGTGGCAGAAAGTAAACATCCAAGTAATTTGTTTGAACTGAAATTCATTTTACATTGTATTGTGTTATGCACAAATGCTCATAGAGAACATTTGATGCTGAATTCAAAACTATGATGTTTACCGTTTTAAAATGATGAAGTTTTAATGATATCTTGTATAAATATGTTTACGCAAGATAATAAATTATAATTTTAATGTATAAAGGATCAATACGAAAACCCTGAACGGGTTAAAAGTTTGTGACGCAGCACTTTATCTTGCATCTCTAAGAATTTTTAATTTGGAACTTAAAAATAAGGATATCAAAATTTAGGTGACGGTATGCAATTAATATATATATATTAAAATTTATTCATTGATGCTTTATGATTTACATCTCTCCTAAATTCGAAATATGAATTTTAAAAGATATGATATCAAAATTTAAGTTACGGTTTGTTGTGGCTTACAAGGATTTGTTTTAAAATTCCGTTTATTTATTTATTTATTAGCTACATTACATTTACATATCTAAACAATACTTTTCATTTCGCAATATACTGTTAAATATAAATCACTCTCGCTCAATTTATATAATGTACTGAAATGTATTAATTTGAGTGTATTGATTTATCTTTTGCGCCACGCTATCAGGAATCAAAAGTAAAGTTTATGTAAATAGTTTTTTCTCATCATATTATCCATTTACACATATTTAACATATTTTGGATACAATGAAGAAAAAACCCGCATTCACGCTCTTTAAGCACCGCTATGTCAAAACGTTAAAATATGAGAGCATTTACTTTTCAAATTTTACTCGTGGAAGTTCCTCGAATTCTTCCTCTTTAGCGCAATTAATTACAAAAATCGGAAATTATATAACACACGTATTACCATTCAGAAAGAATGGTGACAAAACATTGTAGATGTTGCAATTTTGTAAATATAATATAATTAATATGAAGCATTCATTGCTAGCAGATCTACACGAACGAGATTCTGTCAATAAAAATTATGACTGGGACTAGCCACATCGTAATGGTGCCAGAAATACATTCCTTTTAGTTTGAATCAAAATAAATAAAGACTATTACGTTTGTTAATATTCACCCCTATCTACGTGATGAATTGGAAGAATATTAAAAAAATAAATATATAGTCGGCTCTCGTTAATTCGAACTCGTCGGGACCACAAGAAATGTTCGAATTATCCGAAGTTCGAATTATGGAAAGTATGAGAAAAAACATGCTTAATATGATATATTACAAAGGAATCAATGTTATAGTGTTTTTTTAATTTATTTCGTCTGTTATCATTAGAATATGACTTAATATTAAATTAGAATGTATAAATACGTAAGCTAATTAAAAGATTAGAAACAAGCACAATGGAAGAAAAATTTAAAGCGTCACTGATGGACAAACGGGGCACTTAGAAAGTGGATATGAAATGCATGGGATTATATGTATACTCGTTCGGAACAACTCTCACAAAAATCAAAGAGAGAAAGTTATTCAAATGATCTGAAATCCGTGAGAAAGAAAGGAAGAATGAAAAATCGGAATTCTCGTTAATTCGAATTAAACGATGTACGGAGAAAATGAGTTCGAATTAATGAAAAAGTTTAACGTTATTCTGCCATTGAAAATTTCGGGACTTCGTGTTTAGTTCGAATTAAGCAAAGATTCGAATTATCCGATTTCGAATTAACGAGAGTCGACTGTATATATAAACAGTAACAATTGTTACGTTTTTGCTTAAAAAGTAGAGAACAAAGCAAAACTTAAAACTTTCTGGTAAAAAATAAAAGAATTAAAAAACCAGTTGTTGCTTTTTTTTTAATGTTAAAGTTGAAAAGTGTTCTGATTCATCCCATTTTACGGTATTTAACTGATTCTTTTTTTGGGGAGGAGGGGGAGTTATAAATTGAAAATAAATTTAAAATGTGGGTTTAGCACCAACTGTTTTAAACTATAATATTCGTAATATTTAATCTAAAACTTTCCGTAAGGAAATAGTATGAAATTGTAGTTAAATAATTTGTGGTATCAAAAAGCTTTAAGTGATGAATCAAGCAAATTCTAATAAAGAAATTGATCCCTTACATATTTGAAAAAGTAAAAAAGATCGCACAAAAATATAACATAAAACTTGTCGCCATTCCTCCTCCATATCTCATTGACCTCGTTACAGATAAGATCGACAAAATTCCAATAGATCAAAAATCTGGTATTTATGAAATCCCCATCACTTTATCTAATAATCTTAAAAAAGTCCACATCGGCATGACAACGCAGAAACTTTTAATTAGAATTAAAGAGCATCGCAGAGATATAGAACAATATAAACAGAATACTGCCCTTGCTCGCTTCTACTTGGCGAACAAGGGTTGCCATATTAATTTCGAGGAAACCAAAATCATAGTTCCATGCAATAACCCAGTTCAAGGTAAAATAAGAGAATCCATCGAAGTCATAGCACGAGAAAATAAACCATGTAATGATAATTTATCCTACAATTTACCAAAAATATGGCATAACATCATAAAATCTTAAAATTTTTTATTTCCTTGCAATATTTTAATTTTTACTCACGTGTAAATGGCAACTTTTTTTTTAAATTTTAATTCATTTAGATTTTAATTTAGTAGAAATATTATCTCTCGATCAAGATGCAAACGTAGTCCTTCCATTATCATATTTTCCTGAAGACGCCCGCAGAAGACGGTGCGAAACGTTGAAAGTTTTATTTTATTTTAATATGTACAAATGTATATTAAAATTCCTGTTTTGTGCACCACTGAGCAATGTGTTATTATTAGTTAAATTTTATGGTGCAACTGTCCTATATATATTTACAAGCAAATTCTTCTTGCTGTACGGTATACGGACAAATCCGTTAAGTGATTAAAATTGCAAAGTAATCAAATTTATTAACATCATTCTAATTATTCAATTTTCTATGCACGTTAACTTTGGCTCGCTAAAATTATTTAGAAGTGATAAGCATTAATGCTATATTGAGATTATAACTACCTGCTTGTACTAGAACACATATTTGAATCTAGTGAAACAGACAACATATGTTTTACACAAAGAGTTAATGGAAAAGTTATGTTAATTGCGTTATTTAGAACCTACAAATGCCATTGCACAGAAAGCAGTACATTTTGTAACGTGTAAGGCATAAGCATGGAATCTTATGTACGAAGCTCAAGTGTTTTTAAAACTCATACGTTTTACTTATGTATGCTTTCTAAATGAAAAATTATAATTTTTCAGATTGTCAGGCAATGATACCCATTTCTAATCTTACTTCCAACTAAAATTAAGAAATAATTTAAATATAGTTCATGACTGTTTATTATAATAGTTATTTTTGGAAATAGCAATTCATTTAAAACATTCGTACGAAGTTAATTTTGCAGATATCAGATATAAAATATTGCACGATTATATACAATTTAATTTTGTAATGGAGCAATATAGATGTGCCCTGGATTCCCTAATAGCGAGGAAACTTTATATCTGATATGCAAGTAAAATTGTTTTTCAATGCAATTGGAGCCATGGAAGAATGTTTAAATGCTGCTGGAGCCCACAAAGTAATAAAGTTTAAAAAAAATAAATAAATAGAGAAATAGAAATAACAAACAAGTTTGTTATGTTAGTTTAACTTACAATTTTTTAACACTTTCCAACAAAGTTGAAAAGTGCTTACGTTTTTGGTTTGTCTGTTCTTATGTCCCTCTGATCCTCTTTTTGCGCCCCAAATCTCGTAAATATACTCGGATTGACATGCAAATTTTGGACTTTATTGACTCTTATCCTAGACGAAATCTATTAAAAATGAACTTTCTACCATAATTAGTTTATTTATAGGGATAATCAAAAGTTTCTTATTACATTACGGCTTATGGGGAAAAATGTTTCAAATAAATTTTAAAGGTGGTACACCCTATCAAAGGTATTCAAATTTATACGCATCTACGAAGTGCACTAAAGTATGCATTTTGTAAAGTATGCAGAGAAAAGAATAGTTATTATTCATTTACACACAAAATAATTCCATTAAAAAAATAATAAAAAGGGAATTGTTTTCAACATATTTTAATTATGGTAAACGGTTTCATGTATAATGAAATACGTCGCTGAGGCTTAATATGAATTATTTCCTGCATAATACGAAGGGTATAGCATTTACAGCGACACACAAAATATTTCTAATAGTATATCTTAAATACTGTATATAACAGATGATGGCTGCTGGATGGATGAAATTAATTTTTAATTATGATATGCGCTTTTAAGTTTCATTAAATGTATGCATATTATATGGTGTGTATAAACGCTAACAGTTACACAATTAAGATAGAGAAGGTTACACAAAAGATCTCAGAAAGGTGATTTAAGTAGTTAAAAGAGTATTTTCATTTGAACAATATTTTAGCAAAAAATTTCCATGTATTAAAGGTACTTGGCAATTACAGGGCGGAAAAAAATAATCAAGTATGTTTCCATTTTTAGAATAAACTGCTGAATGCAAAATTTCAACAAATTAGGCATTTCTTTGCATAATTTAGTTTTACCATCTATAATATTTTCTATATAAATAGAATATATATCAATCGACAGATGAAATACAGGGCTATTCAAAAGTATTACAATACATATTGGACAGTAATAGCTCATTTCCCCGGATAACAAAATTTTGCTGAAGATTTCAGGAAGTGTTGGAAAGTGTTTCATAATTTGTGCTTAATGCATGATTTTTCTTCTTGTGTTTACATGCAATAAATTGAAAATATGCAAAGAAAGCTCCTTTTTTAAGTTAAAATATTCATAACATTTAAGGGGTGAAAAAGTCCGAGTCAGGATTGGAACCAGGGATGTATTGGCTGAAGCCATTAATGCTTTTCCAACTGAGCCATCCCGAACATACACTGGAGTACTAATGCACTCAAATAACTCCAGCGATCACATAGTTTGGTCTCATGCTTTGCATCAGCTCAACAGCAATACATACCTGGTTCGAATCCTGCCCTGGACTTTTTCCACCCATTAGGAAAATTAACATCTGTTATAAATCACTTACCAATTTAATAATCGTGTTATATATGAGGAGCCCAGAAGCCAAGGGGCACAAGTGAAAAAATTCCGATTCGGAGTAAATTGAGTTTAAAGATAATTGATGTTAAATTGGAACATCAATAACAATTGAGTGGATTGAAATAGGAAATTTATGCTTGTTGCATTCTGGTCTTTGTACTCTTATTTCAATAACTGTTAAAAAATAAAGTACAATTTTCTTTAAATGTATAATTAATCAATATTGTTTGTTTTTCGAAAAAAAGTGGTTTGCCTCTATAACTCAGCAAATAATTAGAAAATCACTTATATTTCTTTACCTGAAATGAAAAAAGCATATTTTTAGGTCGTCTGTGTATTTAGTTTATTTTTTTTTTCAATTTTGTCACTTATACCCCTTGGCTTCTGGGGTCCTCATATATTAATCAAATATAATTTTGTTTGCGGCGTTTTCTGCAGTTTCCATACATTGGCCTTCGATTTATACTGTTGAACTAATCCATAGTATCAAACCAGATTATATGATCGTTGAGGTTATTTGGGTGACATAGTCCGCCAGTGTTCGTGTCCGGGATGGCTCAGTTGGAAGAGCATTGGCGGCTTCAGCCAATTCATCCCTGGTTTGAATCCTGGCCCCGACTTTTTCGACCCACATGGAAAATTTAAGTCTCTTATAACTAATTTACCGATTGAAAAATCGTGTGATAAATTAATCTAGTAACAGTATAATCGGCAAAAAATATTTTTTTCAACAATAAAAATTAACTTTTAGGTTCAGAATATACATACTAACATGAAACATGTGTTTCAAAAATTTTCCCTCTTTTCAAGTAATTTTGGTCATGAATTTCTATGTCATTCTTTCATTTCGACATTTTATTAACAGAATGTTTTGCTTTGACGCAAAAGCAAAAGTCAGGGACACAAAAATCTTCAAATTTTCTTTAAAAAAAACTATTGCATTAAAAAATTCTCTGTTTTTTATACTTATAATAACTTATATAATATTTATATATACTTTAAATCATGTTTCAATCTTAATTAAAAAAGTAAATATTATTATTTTTTCGTTTGTTTTCCAAATCCAGCTTCCAAGTAATGATTTTCATGAAAATGACTAATTATGAAAATGTGTTTTCCTTCATGGTGGGTTTTTCACAATTTCTCAAATTTAAATTGTTATAACTCAAGAACTATTAAAGATAAATGCTTCAAACTAGGATCATGTCTTTTTTAATTACTTTAGTTTAATTTTATCCAAGAAATTAATATATATATATTTATTTTGGAAAATTTGATTTTTAAAAAATAAGTTACATCATTTTTTTTTCAAATGTTTATTTTAAATGTGTTTAAATAAATTATATTTTTAAAAAGGCTGAATCAGAATTAAAATATAGATATTTTTGTTTATATAATGTTAAAAAAAAATCAATTAGTAACATTTTGAGTTATAACAATTTTAAATAAATTTTAATTTTTTTTAATTATGTGATTTTCAAAGGCCTTGTTTCTACTACTGAACACAAAATCCTCAAATATCTTTGAATCCATTATTTAAATAAATTGCATAACATATCTAAGAAGAAAACATGTTTAAGATTAAATTTAATACAAGAAATTAAAAATTTTTAATTCAAATAATGTGAAGTTACTAACACACAAACAAATAAATATTTTAAAATACTAACAGCTAATAATGGGTGATAAATAATTACATTTTTTAGTTTTGTCATTTCTAAAATGTAATTGTTTAAATTCTATTTGAGTTGAACCTCATCCAAACCCTAAGAAATATTCTATCAAACCTTAATTCAATCTGAAAAAAAAAAAAAAAACTGACAGTACACACTGACAAGCATAGTTGTATAATATAGACGCACACCATGTGCAGAAAATTTTATGAAGAAACAATTTTTATTTATTTATTTCGACAAAGAATTGCGTAAAAAAAAAAGTGTATCTCAACAAAGAATCATGTAAAAAACCCCAACATTTCGAGAAAATACCACGCGAAAAACATGAATTTCGTCCAAAGACCGCAAAAAAAAAACGTTAATTCAATCCATGAATCGCATAAAAAATACAAATTCCATGCATGAATCGCATAAAAAATGTGATTTACATGCATAAATCGCATCAAAAATGTGAACTACATCCATGAATCGCTAAAAAAAAAAGCAAATTGCATAAAAAATGGGAATTATGTCCACAAATTGCTTAAAATCTGAATTACGTCCATGAATCATGTAAAAAAGCGAGAATTATATTCATAAATTGTATGAAAAACGCAAATTACGTCTATGAATCGTGTAGTAAAACATGAATTATGTTCATAAATCGCCCAAAAAACACGAATTTTGGTGGCAGAAATCTGAAACGGAAATTACCTCTATAAAACGCATAAAAATAGCGACTTGCATTCATGAATTGCATAAAAAATGTAAATTAGATCCATGAATTGCATAAAAACGTGAATTACGTTCATAAATCACTCAAAAAATGCGAATCACTTCCAAGAATTGTGCAAAAAAACACGAATAACGTTCAGAAATTGCAAAAAATGCAAATTACGTCCAAGAATTGGTAAAAAAAAAGCGAATTACATTCATAAATCCTATAAAAACACAAATAACGTCAATAAATCGATCAAAAAACACAAATTTCGTCGATAGAAAGCTCAAAAGATGCAAATCATGTCTATGAATCGCATAAGTATAGCAAATTACGTCCATAAATCATGTAAAATGTAAATTACATTCATTAATTGCATAAAAATCGCGAATTATGTCCATGAATCGCTCAAAAAAAGCGAATTGCATAAAAAACGTAAATTGGGTTCACAAATCGCTCAAAACGTGAATTACGTCCATGAATTGTTTAAAAAAGTAAGAATTACGTTCAGAAATTGTATGAAAAACACAAATTATGTCTATGAATCGTGTAGTAAAACGGGAATTATGTTCATAAATCGCTCAAAAACACAAATTTTGGCAGCAGAAAGCTGAAACGCAAATTACGTACATAAATCACTCAAAAAATGCAACTCACTTCCACGAATCGTGCAAAAAAAATACTAATAACATTCATAAATTACAAAAAATGTGAATTAGGTCCAGCAATTGGTAAAAAAAGCGAATTACATTCATAAATCCTATAAAAACACAAATAACGTCAATAAATCGATCAAAAAACGCAAATTTCGTCGACAGAAAGCTCAAAAAATGAAAATTATGTCTACGAATCGCATAAATATAGCAAATTACACCCATAAATCTTGTAAAATGTAAATTACATTCATTAATCGCATAAAAATCGCGAATTATGTCCATGAATCGCATAAAAAACGCGAATTGGGTCCACAAATCACTCAAAACGTGAATTACGTCCATGAATTGTTTAAAAAACTGAGAATTACGTTCAGAAATTGTATGAAAAACACAAATTATGCCTATGAATTGTGTAGTAAAATGGGAATTGTGTTCATAAATCACTCAAAAAATACGAATTTTGGCAGCAGAAAGCTGAAACGCAAATTACGTCTATAAATCGCATAAAAATAGCGAAGAGTGTTTTGCATTCATGAATTGCATAAAAAACGCGAATTACATTCATGAATCGCTCAAAAAACACAAATTACGTCCATGAGACGCATAAAAACGTGAATTAGATTCATAAATTACTCAAAAAATGCTAATCACTTCCATGAATCGTGCAAAAAAACACTAAGAACGTTCATAAATTACAAAAAATGCTAATTACGTCCAAGAATTGGTAAAAAAAAGTAAATTACATTCATAAATCCTATAAAAACACAAATAACGTCAATAAATCTATCAAAAAATGCAAATTTCGTCGATAGAAATGTGACAGATAGAAAGATGCAAATTATGTTTATGAATCGCATAAGTATAGCAAATTACGCCCATAAATCATGTAAATTGTAAATTACATTCATTAATCACATAAAAATCACGAAATATGTCCATGAATCGCTCAAAAAAAAGCGAATTGCATAAAAACATGAATTGGGTCCACAAATCGCTCAAAAAGTGAATTACGTCCATGAATTGTTTAAAAAAGTGAGAATTACGTTCAGAAATTGTATGAAAAACACAAATTATGTCTATGAATTGTGTAGTAAAACGGGAATTATGTTCATAAATCGCTCAAAAAACACGAATTTTGGCAGCAGAAAGCTAAAACGCAAATTACGTTCATAAATCACTCAAAAAAAGCAAATCACTTCCATGAATCGTGCAAAAAAATACTAATAATATTCAAAAATTACAAAAAATGCAAATTAGGTCCAACAATTGGTAAAAAAAGCGAATTACATTCATAAATCCTATAAAAACACAAATAACGTCAATACATCTATCAAAAAACGCAAAGTTCGTCAACAGAAAGCTCAAAAAATGCAAATTATGTCTACGAATCGCATAAATATAGCAAATTACATCCATAAATCATGTAAAATGTAAATTACATTCATTAATCGCATAAAAATCGCGAATTATGTCCATGAATCGCTCAAAAAAAGCGAATTGCATAAAAAATGTGAATTATATCCACAAATCGCACAAAACGTGAATTACATCCATGAATTGTCTAAAAAAGTGAGAATTATGTTCATAAATTGTATGAAAAATGCAAATTATGTCTATGAATTGTGTAGTAAAATGGGAATTATGTTCATAAATCGCTCAAAAAATACAAATTTTAGCAGCAGAAAGCTAAAATGCAAATTACGTCTATAAATCGCATAAAAATAGGGAATAGCATTTTGCATTCATGATTTGCGTAAAAAACGCGAATTACATCCATGAATCGCTCAAAAAATGCAAATTACGTCGATGAATTGCATAAAAATGTGAATTATGTTCATAAATCACTCAAAAAATGCGAATCACTTCCATGCATCGTGCAAAAAAACACGAATAACATTCATAAATTGCAAAAAGTTGTGTAAGAGTGTTACGTCCAAGAGTTGTGCAAAAAAGCGAATTACATTCATAAATCCTATAAAAACACAAATAACGTCAATAAATTGATCAAAAAACACAAATTTCGTCGACAGAAAGCTGAAAAAACATAAATTATGTCTATGAATTGCATAAAAATAGCAAATTACGTCCATAAATCATGTAAAATGTAAATTACATTCATTAATCGCATAAAAATTGCGAATTATGTCCATAAATTGCTCAAAAATGCAAATTACATTCATAAATCGCATAAAAAACACGAATGATGACCATGAATTGCGCAAAAAATGCGAATTGCACCCAACACAGTGATGGTAACTTGTGGGAAAATTCCCACATCTGTGGGGAAAATAGAGCTGTGTGGGGAAAAGGGGAAACTTGAGGTTTTGTGGGAAATTTTGAGAATTTCCCATTCCACTCTCATGAGCGCGCTTTTCCCCTTTCTTTCTGCAAAACTTTTTAGAAAACCCTTTCTTTCGATTTGCTTTTCAAAACTCCTCGCGAATAGCATCGTAACTATTTTGCTGAATATTGCTGTTGAGTTCCATTGACTCTCGAAGCAGTAATACAACTAAACTTCTCAATGTTAATAGATCAGATTCAACCACGTGACCAGATGCCGCCAATTTTCCACCAACCAATCAAAATTACCTATCTTTTATCTCTCAGAGCTCAAGCAATGAAAGTAGAGAAACCTGGGGGACTTTTGGAAGAGGGGAAAAATGTTATGACGTCAGTCGGAACTATTCTATTCAATTTCGGCTTCGATCGCTCGCTTGAGAAAAGCGTAAAACAAAAACAGTTTTTTAGTTTTAGATTTTAGTTCCAATTTTTGTAGAATGTGTAAAGTGTAGTATCTCAAAAGTTAAATTTTAGTGTTTTATAGCTATGGATTTGGATAAAACAGAAGGCTCGAATATTGCGACAACCAATGTTAAAAGGAAAAATAGTTTTTTTGATAAGGAGAAATCGAAAGAAAGAAAAAATGTATTTCAATACGAATGGCTTCATCTATCAGAATTTAAAGGCTGGTTAACACCAATAGAATCAGACCTAAATCGATGTAAGTGTACAGCATGCGATGTGATATCGTTCTGTGGAAAAAGCGAATTGCAAAAACACGCGGATACAGGGATGCATAAAAGTTTAGTCAAGGTGAAACAAAGTCCAGCAATTAATACATTTATCAATTCAGCTGCATTTTCCGAAGAGCAGGTACATGAAAAAAAGGTTAAAGAAGGAGAAATAAAACTTGCAACTTTTTTTGCAGAACATAACGTTGCATTCCTGGTGGTGGGTCATCTTTTGCCGCTAATGAAATCAATTGCTTCCGATTCAAAAATTTTGAAAGACATGCATATGAAAAGAAGGAAAAAATAATCATTATTGCCTTAAGAATTTATTTTTATATTATGTTTATGTTTATTAAATTACTTATGTTCTTCGGTTGATTGAAAGATTTTTGTTTTGAAGAACCAAAATGAAAAATAGTATAAAATATATTTTGATCATTTGCCGATAGAGGGCAGCACTGCTGAATTTAACAGTGTGGGAAATTTTGAGCTCACGAGGGAAATTTTGAGGGGAAAATTGAGCTCATGAGGGAAATTTCGAGGGAAAATTTCAGTGACGAGGTTACAATCACTGACCCAACATTAAACTAATTTGCGGAAAGTTTTTGGTTTTATACATGTCTGCCAACAAGAACCTACAAGTTATCCTGAAACCCATTCTAAACCAACAAAAATTTAATGGAAAGATAAATTTGTCCAAGAAAGGCAAAATAATTTCCATTGACATACATTGACCAGAATCGAAAAATTCCTATTGAAATCTATCCTATACACTCCAAAACCAGAAAGAAAAAAATCCCTCCAAGAGTAACTCAATCTATCTGCTGCAAAATAAAATACATTGAAATGCAACTGAACAAGAACCTGAAAATTACATTTGAAATCAAACTGAAACCAGATTCAACCCCCCCCCCCCAAAAAAAAAAAAAAAAAAATCCAACCATATCTCGATTCGGGAAAGAAAACTTTATTTCCATAGATACGCGTGGTCAGAAATCTGGAAATTCCAATTAGTCTATGGGTTACCAAACCTTAATTCGATCTGAAAAAAAAAAAAAAAAAAAAAATTCTGACAATACACACTGACAAGCAGAGTTGTATAATATAGACGCACGCCATGTGCAGAAAATTTTATGAAGAAACAATTTTTATTTTATTTCGACAAATTGCGTAAAAAAAAAAAAGTATCTCCACAAAGAATCATGTAAAAAAAACCAACATTTCGACAAAATACCACGCGAAAAACGTGAATTTTGTCCAAAGACCACAATAAAAACATTAATTAAATCCATGAATCGCATAAAAAATACGAATTCCATGCATGAATCGCATAAAAAATGTGAATTACATGCATGAATCGCATAAAAAATGTGAACTACATCCATGAATCGCTTAAAAAAAAAGCAAATTGCATAAAAAATGGGAATTACGTCCACACATTGCTTAAAATGTGAATTACGTCCATGAATCATGTAAAAAAGCCAGCATTATATTCATAAATTGTATGAAAAACGCAAATTACGTCTATGAATCGTGTAGTAAAACATGAATTATGTTCATAAATTGCTCAAAAAACACGAATTTTGGCGGCAGAAATCTGAAACGGAAATTACCTCTATAAAACGCATAAAAATACCGAATTGCATAAAAAATGTGAATTACGTTCATGAATCGCTAAAAAAACGCAAATTACATCCATGAATTGCATAAAAACGTGAATTACGTTCATAAATCACTAAAAAAATGCGAATCACTTCCATGAGTTGTGCAAAAGAACACGAATAATGTTCATAAATTGCCAAAAATGCAAATTACGTCCAAGAATTGGTAAAAAAAATCGAATTACATTCATAAATCCTACAAAAACACAAATAATGTCAATAAATCGATCAAAAAACACAAATAGAAAGCTCAAAAGATGCAAATTAAGTCTATGAATCGCATAAGCATAGCAAATTACGTCCATAAATCATGTAAAATGTAAATTACATTCATTAATCGCATAAAAATCTCGAATTATGTTCATGAATCGCTCAAAAAAGGCGAATTGCATAAAAAACGTAAATTGGGTCCACAAATTGCTCAAAACGTGAATTACGTCCATGAATTGTTTAAAAAAGTGAGAATTACGTTCAGAAATTGTATGAAAAACAGAAATTATGTCTATGAATCGTGTAGTAAATCGGGAATTATGGTCATAAATCGCTCAAAAAACAGAAGTTTTGGCAGCAGAAAGCTGAAACGCAAATAACGTTCATAAATCACTCATAAAATGCAAATCACTTCCATGAATCATGCAAAAAAATACTAATAACATTCATAAATTACAAAAATGCGAATTAAGTCCAACAATTGGTAAAAAAAGCGAATTACATTCATAAATCCTATAAAAACACATATAATGTCAATAAATCGATCAAAAACACAAATTTCGTAGACAGAAAGCTCAAAAAATGCAAATTATGTCTACGAATTGCATAAATATAGCAAATTACATCCATGAATCATGTAAAATGTAAATTACATTCATTAATCGCATAAAAATCGCGAATTATGTCCATGAATCGCATAGAAAACGCGACTTGGGTCCACAAATCGTCAAAACGTGAATTACGTCCATGAATTGTTTTAAAAAGTGAGAATTACGTTCAGAAATTGTATGATAAACACAAATTATGTCTATGAATCGTGTAGTAAAACAGAAATTATGTTCATAAATCGCTCAAAAAACACGAATTTTGGCAGCAGAAAGCTGAAACGCAAATTACGTCTATAAATCGCATAAAAATAGCGAATAGTGTTTTGCATTCATGAATTGCATAAAAAAACGCGAATTACATTCATGAATCGCTCAAAAAACACAAATTACGTCCATAAAACGCATAAAAACGTGAATTACATTCATAAATCACTCAAAAAATGCAAATCACTTCCATGAATCATGCAAAAAAACACTAATAACGTTCATAAATTACAAAAAATGCAAATTATGTCCAAGAATTGGTAAAAAAAGCAAATTACATTCATAAATCCTATAAAAACATAAATAACGTCAATAAATCGATTAAAAAAAACACAAATTTCATCAACAGAAAGCTGAAAAAACGCAAATTATGTCTATGAATTGCATAAAAATAGCAAATTATGTCCATAAATCATGTAAAATGTAAATTACATTCATTAATCGCATAAAAATTGCAAATTATGTCCATAAATTGCTCAAAAATGCAAATTACATTCATAAATCACATAAAAAACACGAATGATGACCATGAATTGCGCAAAAAATGCGAATTACACCCAACATTAAATTAATTTGCAGAAAGTTTTTGGTTTTATACAAGTCTGCCAATAAGAACCTACAAGTTATCCTGAAACCCATTCTAAACCAACAAAAATTTAATGGAAAGATAAATTTGTCCAAGAAAGGCAAAATAATTTCCATTGACATACATTGACCAGAATCGAAAAATTCCTATTGAAATCTATCCTATACACTCCAAAACCAGAAAGAAAAAAAATCCCTCCAAGAGTAACTCAATCTATCTGCTGCAAAATAAAATACATTGAAATGCAACTGAACAAGAACCTGAAAATTACATTTGAAATCAAACTGAAACCAGATTCAACCCCCCCCCCCAAAAAAAAAAAAATCCAACCATATCTCGATTCGGGAAAGAAAACTTTATTTCCATAGATACGCGCGGTCAGAAATCTGGAAATTCCAATTAGTCTATCTTAAACCTAATCTGAACCTGAAAAAGGAAATTCCATATAACCGGAGCCCAGTATCTATACAGGAAAAATATTTTCCATTAAAGCGCAACCTGACCAGAACTTGAAAATTCCATTTGAATTGAACCTGATTGAAACATGAAAAAAATTTCCATCGAACCTTAGCCTAATCCGAAAAAGAGAAAATTATTTCTGCCGATACACACTGACAAGAGTATGAAAGTTCACATGAAACCTAATCCAAACCCGAAAAGGAAAAAACAATGGAATCACAAGTCTGTCCAACAAAGACCAAATAATTTCTGTCCACATACACTGACAAGAATTTCAATTGAAATCTAGCCTAAACCCAGTTCAAACACTACCCCCCCCCCAAAAAAAAAAAAATCCAATTGTAACCCAATTTATCTGCGACAAAATAATATACTTGAAATGCAACTCAACAAGAACCTGAAAATTCCATTTGAAGTCAATCTGAAACCGGATTCAATCCCCCCCCCAAAAAAAAGTATTTAATCAAATCAAGATTTTAGAAAAAATAAGAACAATTTATGTCGATATGTATTGACCAGATCATGGAAATTCCAAAAGAAGTCTATCTCAAACCCGATTCGAATAACCTGAAACTCAATCCAATCCCCCCCCCCCAAAAAAAAAGTAAAATAAAAAAATTAGGAAATAAAAATCTGTTCAAGAAAGACAAAAATATTTTTCCGTCCCCATCCACTGACCAGAATTGAAAACTAGTACTTGAAATGCAACTCGGCAAGAACCTGAAAATTCCAATTCAAGTCAAACTGAATCGAGATTCAAACCCGAAAAAAAAAATTATCCAACCAAATCAAGATTTTTAGAAAAAAGAAAATTATGTAAATAGGTACAGACTAGAGCATGGAAATTTTAATAAAATCTTAAACCCGATACAAACTCTCCCCCCCCCCTTACATAACTAACAAGAAGCCGTGATGACCCCACAAAACATAACTAACAGGAACGAAGAGTCATGCATACTGCATCGATTATGATGCATTTTCTGACTCATTCTGAATATTGGAAACTTATTGTCATTCATGTACAATAATTTTACCATTATGTGCAAAAGAACAAAGCATAATTAACGAGAGTAAAAAATTTTCCATTAAACATGTTTATATACTTTCCATTTTATTCTGAATGCTTTTAAACCTATCAGTTTCATCTTCGTACAATAATCTTCCCATCCAAATCTCCCCTCCCCTGTTAGTTTATATATGTTTTGTGCAAACAGCAAAACATAAATAAACTAACAAGAATGAAAAGTTACACATACAGTATAGATTATGAAACACTTTCCAACACATTTTCATTATTGTAAGCCTATCATTTTAATCCATTTGCAGTAATTTTACCCCTCTATATAAAGAACAAATCATAATTAACAAGAAAGAAAAACCTGTGTGCAACATAGATTATGAAACACTTTCCAGCATATTCTGAATATTGTAACGTATATAGTCTTAATCAATCTGCAATATTACCAACCTATACAAAGGTTGAAACATAATTAACAAGAATCATGCACGCAGCATAGATTATGAAATACTTTCCAGCACATTCTGAATATTGTATTCCTGATCATTTTAATCCATCTGCAGTATATGTATCATCATGTGTAAAGAATAAACATAGTTAACTAGAATGAGAAATGATACATACAGCATGGATTATGAAATCCTTTCTTAGAAATACAGTGCTGAATGTATATTAATTTCTTATCTTATACTAACGTACTTTACTACAGAGTTGTTTTTAACGAAATCAAGTAGCACAGCATATATTAATAATAAAATATGAAATATCTTTTTTTAAGTGGGTGGGGGAGGGGTAATTAAAGGTGATCCGAAATCATGAATATGAATTCTTTGCATTAGTCTTTAATTTTTTGTTTTTATCTTTTTATTATTAACCTAAAAAAAGCACTGATATCAGTACAAAAAACCCTGAACGGGTTAAAAGCTTGTGACGCAGCACTTTATCTTATATATCTAAGAATTTTAAATTTGGGACTTAAAACTAATGATATCAAAATTTATGTGACGCTATGCTATTAATTAATATATACATATATTAAAATTTAATTCATTAAGGTTTTATCAATTACATCTTTCATAAATTCAAAATATGAATCTTAAAAGATATGATATCAAAATTTAAGTGACGCCTTGACGAGGGTTTAAACAATGTTTTAAAATTCCATTTATTTATTTATTGTCTAAATACATTTTCATATCTAAACAATACTTTTCATTTTCCAATACACTGTTAAATACATCACTTTCACTGAATATATATAATGCACTGAAATTTATTTATTTGAATAAATAGATTTATCTTTTGGGCTACGCTATCCAAAATCAAAAATAACGTTTGAATAAATATTTTTTGCGTCATTGTATCCAAAGTAAGTTAAACAGATGCAAATAGATACAATGACGCAAAAAATATGTATTCAAATGTTATTTTTGATTTTGGATAGCGTAGCCCAAAAGATAAATCTATTTATTCAAATAAATATATTTCAGTGCATTATATATATTCAGTGAAAGTGATGTATTTAACAGTGTATTGGAAAATGAAAAGTATTGTTTAGATATGAAAATGTATTTAGACAATAAATAAATAAATGGAATTTTAAAACATTGTTTAAAGCCTCGTCAAGACGTCACATAAATTTTGATATCATATCTTTTAAGATTCATATTTTGAATTTATGAAAGATGTAATTGATAAAACCTTAATGAATAAATTTTAATATATGTATATATTAATTAATAGCATAGCGTCACATAAATTTTGATATCATTAGTTTTAAGTCCCAAATTTAAAATTCTTAGATATATAAGATAAAGTGCTGCGTCACAAGCTTTTAACCCGTTCAGAGTTTTTTGTACTGATATCAGTGCTTTTTTTAGGTTAATAATAAAAAGATAAAAACAAAAAATTAAAGACTAATGCAAAGAATTCATATTCATGATTTCTGATCACCTTTAATTACCCCTCCCCCACCCACTTAAAAAAAGATATTTCATATTTTATTATTAATATATGCTGTGCTACTTGATTTCGTTAAAAACAACTCTGTAGTAAAGTACGTTAGTATAAGATAAGAAAGTAATGTACATTCAGCACTGTATTTCTAAGAAAGGATTTCATAATCTATGCTGTATGTATCATTTCTCATTCTAGTTAACTATGTTTATTCTTTACACATGATGATACATATACTGCAGATGGATTAAAATGATCAGGAATACAATATTCAGAATGTGCTGGAAACTATTTCATAATCTATGCTGCGTGCATGATTCTTGTTAATTATGTTTCAACCTTTGTATAGGTTGGTAATATTGGAGATTGATTAAGACTATATACGTTACAATATTCAGAATATGCTGGAAAGTGTTTCATAATCTATGTTGCACACAGGTTTTTCTTTCTTGTTAATTATGATTTGTTCTTTATATAGAGTGGTAAAATTACTGCAAATGGATTAAAATGATATGCTTACAATAATGAAAATGTGTTGGAAAGTGTTTCATAATCTATACTGTATGTGTAACTTTTCATTCTTGTTAGTTTATTTATGTTTTGCTGTTTGCACGAAACATATATAAACAGGGGGGGGGAGAGGTTTGGATGGGAAGATTACTGTACAAAGATGAAACTGATAGGTTTAAAGCATTCAGAATAAAATGGAAAGTATATAAACATGTTTAATGTAAATTTTTTTACTCTCGTTAATTATGCTTTGTTTTTTTGCACAGAATGACAATAAGTTTACAATATTCAGAATGAGACAGAAAATGCATCATAATCGATGCAGTATGCATGACTCTTCGTTCTTGTTAGTTATGTTTTGTGGGGTCATCAAGGCTTCTTGTTAGTTATGTAAGGGGGGGGGAGATTGTATCGGGTTTAAGATTTTATTAAAATTTCCATGCTCTAGTCTGTACGAATTTACATAATTTTTTTTCTAAAAATCTCTATTTGGTTAGATAATTGTTTTTTTTTTTTTTTTTTTGGGGGGGGGGGGTTGAATCTCGATTCAGTTTGACTTGAATTGGATTTTTCAGGTTCTTGCCGAGTTGCATTTCAAGTACTAGTTTTCAATTCTAGTCAGTGGATGGGGACGAAAATTATTTTGTCTTTCTTGAACAGATTTTTATTTCCTAATTTTTTTATTTTACTTTTTTTTTGGGGGGGGGGGGATTGGATTGGGTTTCAGGTTATTCGGATCGGTTATTTCCATGATCTGGTCAATACATATCGACATAAATTGTTCTTTTTTTTCTAAAATCTTGATTTTATTAAATATATATATTTTTTTTGGGGGGGGGGGAATTGAATTTTTTTTTGGGGGGGGGGGGTAGTGTTTGAACTGGGTTTAGGATAGATTTCAACTGAAATTCTTGTCAGTGTATGTGGACAGAAATTATTTGGTCTTTCTTGGACAGACTTGTGTTTCCATTGTTTTTTCCTTTTCGGGTTTGGATTAGGTTTCATGTTAACTTTCAGACTCTTGTCAGTGTGTATCGGCAGAAATAATTTTCTCTTTTTCGGTTTAGGTTAAGGTTCGATGGAAATTTTTTTCAGGTCTCAATCAGGTTCAATTCAAATGGAATTTTCAAGTTCTGGTCAGGTTGCGCTTTAATGGAAAATATTTAGTCCTGTATAGATACTGGGCTCCGGTTATATGGAATTTCCTTTTTCAGGTTCAGATTAGGTTTAAGATAGACTAATTGGAATTTCCAGATTTCTGATCACGCATATCTATGGAAATTAAGCTTTCTTTCCCGAATCGAGATATGGTTGGATAATTTTTTTTTGGGGGGGGGGAAAGGGGGGGTTGAATCTGGTTTCGGTTTGACTTCAAATGTAATTTTCAGGTTCTTGTTTAGTTGCATTTCAATGTATTTTATTTTACAGCAGATAGATTGAGTTACTCTTGGAGAGATTTTTTTTTCTTTCTGGTTTTGGATTGTATAGGATAGATTTCAATAGGAATTTTTCGATTCTGGTCAATGTATGTCAATGAAAATTATTTTGTCTTTCTTGGACAAATTTATCTTTCCATTAAATTTTTGTTGGTTTAGAATGGGTTTCAGGATAACTTGTAGGTTCTTGTTGGCAGACTTGTATAAAACCAAAATCTTTCTGCAAATTAATTTAATATTGGGTGTAATTCGCATTTTTTGCACAATTCATGGTCATCATTCGTGTTTTTTATGCGATTTATGAATGTAATTTGCATTTTTGAGCAATTTATGGACATAATTTGCAATTTTTATGCGATTAATGAATGTAATTTACGTTTTACATGATTTATGGACGTAATTTGCTATTTTTATGCAATTCATAGACATAATTTACATTTTTTTCAGCTTCCTGTCGACGAAATTTGTGTTTTTTGATCAATTTATTGACGTTATTTGTGTTTTTATAGGATTTATGAATGTAATTCGCTTTTTTTACACAAATCTTGGACGTAACTTGCATTTTTTGTAATTTATGAACGTTATTAGTGTTTTTTTTGCACGATTCATGGAAGTGATTCGCATTTTTTGAGTGATTTATGAATGTAATTCATGTTTTTATGCGTTTCATGGACGTAATTTGTGTTTTTTGAGCGATATGTAATTCGCGTTTTTTATGCAATTCATGAATGCAAAACACTATTCGCTATTTTTATGCGATTTATAGACGTAATTTGCGTTTCAGCTTTCTGTTGCCAAAATTCGTGTTTTTTGAGCGATTTATGAACATAATTCCCGTTTTACTACACGATTCATAGACATAATTTGTGTTTCTCATACAATTTCTGAACGTAATTCTCACTTTTTTAAACAATTCATGGACGTAATTCACGTTTTGACGATTTGTGGACCCAATTCGCGTTCTTTATGCGTTTCATGGACATAATTCGCAATTTTTATGCGATTAATGAATGTAATTTACATTTTACATGATTCATGGATGTAATTTTCTATATTTATACAATTCCTAGACATAATTCGCATTTTTTTAGCTTTCTGTCGACGAAATTTGCGTTTTTATAGGATTTATGAATGTAATTCGCTTTTTTTACCAATTGTTGGACTTAATTCGCATTTTTTGTAATTTCTGAATGTTATTAGTATTTTTTTGCATGATTCATGGAAGTGATTCGCATTTTATGAGTGATTTATGAACGTAATTTGCGTTTCAGCTTTCTGCTGCCAAAATTCGTGTTTTTTGAGCGATTTATGAACATAATTCCCGATTTACTACACGATTCATAGACATAATTTGTGTTTTTCATACAATTTCTGAACGTAATTCTCACTTTTTTAAACAATTCATGGGCGTAATTCACGTTTTGAGCAATCTGTGGACCCAATTTACGTTTTTTATGCAATTCGCTTCTTTTTTGAGCGATTCATGGACATAATTCGAGATTTTTATGCGATTAATGAATATAATATACATTTTACATGATTTATGGACGTAATTTGCTATACTTATGATATTCATAGACATAATTTGCATCTTTTGAGCTTTCTATCAACGAAATTTGTGTTTTTTGATCGATTTATTGACGTTATTTGTGTTTTTATAGGATTTATGAATGTAATTCGCTTTTTTTACCAATTCTTGGACGTAATTCACATTTTTTGAAATTTATGAACGTTATTCGTGTTTTTTTTGCACAATTCATGGAAGTGATTCGCATTTTTTGAGTGATTTATGAAAGTAATTCACGTTTTTATGCAATTCATGGATGTAATTTGCGTTTTCTGAGCCATTCATGAACGTAATTCACATTTTTTATGCAATTCATGAACGCAATTCGGTATTTTTATGCGTTTTATAGAGGTAATTTCCGTTTCAGATTTCTGCCACCAAAATTCGCGTTTTTTGACCGATTTATGAACATAATTCCCGATTTACTACACGATTCATAGACATAATTTGTGTTTTTCATACAATTTCTGAACGTAATTCTCACTTTTTTAAACAGTTCATGGACGTAATTCACGTTTTGAGCAATTTGTGGATCCAATTTACGTTTTTTATGCAATTCGCTTCTTTTCTGAGCGATTCATGGACATACTTCGAGATTTTTATGCGATTAATGAATGTAATATACATTTTACATGATTTATGGACGTAATTTGCTATACTTATGCTATTCATAGACATAATTTGCATCTTTTGAGCTTTCTATCAACGAAATTTGTGTTTTTTGATCGATTTATTGACGTTGTGTTTTTATAGGATTTATGAATGTAATTCGCTTTTTTTACCAATTCTTGGACGTAATTCACATTTTTTGCAATTTATGAACGTTATTCGTGTTTTTTTTGCACAATTCATGGAAGTGATTCGCATTTTTTGAGTGATTTATGAAAGTAATTCACGTTTTTATGCAATTCGTGGATGTAATTTGCGTTTTCTGAGCGATTCATGAACGTAATTCACATTTTTTATGCAATTCATGAACGCAATTCGGTATTTTTATGCGTTTTATAGAGGTAATTTCCGTTTCAGATTTCTGCCACCAAAATTCGTGTTTTTTGAGCGATTTATAAACGTAGTTCATGTTTTACTACACGATTCATAGAAGTAATTTGCGTTTTTCATACAATTTATGAATATAATTCTCGCTTTTTTACATGATTCATGGACGTAATTCACATTTTAAGCAATTTGTGGACGTAATTCCCATTTTTTATGCAATTTGCTTTTTTTTGCGATTCATGGATGTAGTTCACATTTTTTATGCGATTCATGCATGTAATTCACATTTTTTATGCGATTCATGCAAGGAATTCATATTTTTTATGCGATTCATGGATTGAATGTATGTTTTTATTGCGGTCTTTGGATGAAATTCACATTTTTCGCGTGGTATTTTGTAGAAATGTTGGGGTTTTTTTACATGATTTTTTGTTGAGATACACTTTTTTTTTACGCAATTCTTTGTCGAAATAAATAAATAAAAATTGTTCCTTCATAAAATTTTCTGCACATGGCGTGCGTCTATATTATACAACTCTGCTTGTCAGATTTTTTTTTTTTTTTTTTTTTTTTTTTTTTTTTTTTCAGATTGAATTAAGGTTTCCTAACCCATAGACTAATTGGAATTTCCAGATTTCTGACCACGCGTGTCTACGGAAATTAAGTTTTCTTTCCCGAATCGAGATATGGTTGGATTTTTTTTTTTTTTTTTTTTTTTTTGGGGGGGGGGGGGGTTGAATCTGGTTTCGGTTTGATTTCAAATGTAATTTTCAGGTTCTTGTTCAGTTGCATTTCAATGTATTTTATTTTGCAGCAGATAAATTGAGTTACTGTTGGAGGGATTTTTTTCTTTCTGGTTTTGGAGTGTATAGGATAGATTTCAATAGGAATTTTTCGATTCTGGTCAATGTATGTCAATGGAAATTATTTTGTCTTTCTTGGACAAATTTATCTTTCCATTAAATTTTTGTTGGTTTAGAATTGGTTTCAGGATAACTTGTAGGTTCTTGTTGGCAGACTTGTATAAAACCAAAAACTTTCTGCAAATTAATTTAATGTTGGGTGTAATTCGCATTTTTTGTGCAATTCATGGTCATCATTCGTGTTTTTTATGCGATTTATGAATGTAATTTGCATTTTTGAGCAATTTATGGACATAATTTGCAATTTTTATGCAATTAATGAATGTAATTTACATTTTACATGATTTATGGACGTAATTTGCTATTTTTATGCAATTCATAGACATAATTTACGTTAATTCAGCTTTCTGTCGACGAAATTTGTGTTTTTTGATCAGTTTATTGACGTTATTATTTTTTTTATAGGATTTATGAATGTAATTTATTTTTTTACACAACTCTTGGACATAATTCGCATTTTTTTCAATTTATGAATGTTATTCGTGTTTTTTTGCATGATTCATGGAAGTGATTCGCATTTTTTTAGTGATTTATGAACATAATTCACATTTTTATGCAATTCATGGACGTAATTTGCATTTTTTGAGCGATTCATGAATGTAATTCGCGTTTTTTATGCAAATCATGAATGCAAAACGCTATTCCCTATTTTTATGTGATTTATAGACGTAATTTGCATTTTAGCTTTCTGCTGCCAAAATTCGTATTTTTTGAGCGATTTATGAACATAATTCCCGTTTTACAACACAATTCAAAGGCATAATTTGTGTTTTTCATACAATTTCTGAACGTAATTTTCACTTTTTTAAACAATTCATGGACGTAATTCATGTTTTGAGCGATTTGTGGATCCAATTCATGTTTTTTATGCAATTCGCTTTTTTTGCGCAATTCATGGACATAATTCATGATTTTTATGCGATTAATGAATGCAATTTACATTTTACATGATTTATGGACGTAATTTGCTAAACTTATACGATTCATAGACATAATTTGCATCTTTTGAGATTTCTATCGACAAAATTTGCATTTTTTGATCGATTTATTGACGTTATTTGTGTTTTTATAGGATTTATGAATGTAATTTGCTTTTTTTTTTACCAATTCTTTTACGTAATTCGCATTTTTTGTAATTTATGAACGTTCTTAGTGTTTTTTTGCACGATTCATGGAAGTGATTCGCATTTTTTGAGTGATTTATGAAAGTAATTCACGTTTTTATGCGTTAAATGAACGTAATTTGTGTTTTTTGAGCGATTCATGAATGTAATTCGCGTTTTTATGCAATTCATGAATGCAAAACACTATTCGCTATTTTTATGCGATTTATAGACGTAATTTGCGTTTCAGCTTTCTGCTGCCAAAATTTGTGTTTTCTGAGTGATTTATGAACATAATTCCCATTTTACTACACGATTCATAGGCATAATTTGTGTTTTTCATACAATTTCTGAACGTAATTCTCACCTTTTTTAAACAATTCATGGACGTAATTCACATTTTGAGAGATTTGTGGACCCAATTCGCGTTTTTTATGCGAATCATGGACATAATTTGCGATTTTTATGCGATTAATGAATGTAATTTACATTTTACATGATTTATGGATGTAATTTGCTATATTTATGCGATTTGTAGACATAATTTTCATTTTTTGAGCTTTCTGACGACGAAATTTGCGTTTTTTGATCGATTTATTGACGTTATTTGGGTTTTTATAGGATTTATGAATGTAATTTGCTTTTTTTACCAATTGCTGGACCTAATTCGCATTTTTTGTAATTTATGAATGTTATTAGTACTTTTTTGCACGATTCATGGAAGTGATTTGCATTTTTTGAGTGGTTTATGAACGTAATTTGCGTTCCAGCTTTCTGCTGCCAAAATTCGTGTTTTTTAAGCAATTTATGAACATAATTCCCGTTTTACTACACGATTGATAGACATAATTTGTGTTTTTCATACAATTTCTGAACGTAATTCTCACTTTTTTAAACAATTCATGGATGTAATTCATGTTTTGAGTGATTTGTGGACCCAATTCATGTTTTTTATGCAATTCGTTTTTTTGAGCGATTCATGGACATAATTCGCGATTTTTAGGCGATTAATGAATGTAATTTACATTTTACATGATTTATGGACGTAATTTGCTATACTTATGCAATTCATAGACATAATTTGCATCTTCTGAGCTTTTTATCGACGAAATTTGAGTTTTTTGATTGATTTATTGACATTGTGTTTTTATAGAATTTATGAATGTAATTCGCTTTTTTTACCAATTCTTGAACATAATTCGCATTTTTTGCAATTTCTGAACGTTATTCGTGTTTTTTTGCACAATTCATGGAAGTGATTTGCATTTTTTGAGTGATTTATGAACGTAATTCACGTTTTTATGCAATTCATGGACGTAATTTGCATTTTTTGAGTGATTCATGAACGTAATTCACATTTTTTATGCAATTCATGAATGCAAGTCGCTATTTTCATGCGTTTTATAGAGGTAATTTCCGTTTCAGCTTTTTGCCGCCAAAATTCGTGTTTTTTGAGCGATTTATGAACATAATTTATGTTTTACTACACGATTCATAGACGTAATTTGCATTTTTCATACAATTTATGAATATAATTCTCGCTTTTTTACATGATTCATGGACGTAATTCACATTTTAAGCAATTTGTGGATGTAATTCCCATTTTTTATGCAATTTGCTTTTTTTTTTTTTTTTTTTTTAGCGATTCATGGATGTAGTTCACAAAACCACCCCCTTGGCTGTGCCACTGACAACAAAATCTTATGTTGGTGCAAGGAGTAATTTATTCATAGACATGAGAAAAAAGTTTTTGACAACAAACCAAAAAAAAGTACAATACAGGATTTTTACCTGGCATTCTCATAAAATTTTGAATATACTCTGCCTCCCCCCTCTAATTCATAAGTTTTCATACATTCTATATTATATTCCATATTAAGAAGGTGCCACTTGTCTAGTTTTGTTTTGAATCAGAACGCGTTATTAGCATTTTTCATTCAGGTAGAATTTATTTATTTAGAATAGAATTGATAAAGAAAATGAACAAATTGAAAAACATCGAACAGACATGATAGAATCATTACGTAATTTTCATGGTTTTAATAATCCACATGGATGTTTCTTGTTATGCCAATTCAATCTTGCAATGTCTTAATATACAATGAATAAAGTCTGCAATAAAGTTAACCAGAGAATCTTGCAATGGATTTTTGCCGTCGCTTATTCAAATTTACTTAAAAGGAATCGAGATAATGAAATGTTGTATAAATGTTACTTGTTAGCTTTATAGATTACTAGGTACTACTAGGTTATCCCGTCGACCAAAAAATTATCGCCAAACTATAAGATTAAATTCCAATAATGGATGATTGTGAATGTCACATTCAATGACATTAAACACAATTTGTATATTTAAAATGTCATTGATTATTATTTAGACTTTTTATTAATATTTTACTAATTATTTGTTTTTTCATTATTTAAAATAAAAAAATATGTGATTATGTATAATCTGGCGAAATTGGTCGACGGAATAACAGTAGTAGCGATTACTAAAATATTTCAAATTGAAATAATTTTTGAAACTGAAAATGTTTTAGCCAACATTTCACTTAAGTTTAAAACAAGCAATATATAGAAATTGTAAAGTCCCTCAAGTGTGTGTAACTTGCGACCAGACATCTTTTGTTCATCTTTTGTTTACATTTTTAAAAAGAGTAATTTAAATGTAATAATGTACTAGAAATCATAATGAATGCTTATAATAGAGTATAATACAGTCAACTCTGTGAAATTCACAAAATGTATTATCTGCAAAACATGTTAAAATGCAAACATTGAAAAGTGTTTTAACACTTAAACTCAAAGATAAAAGATATGCAATAATTTTATTTTCATGAAATGACAAATTTTAATAAAATAAACTGGGATTTAAGAAAATTCATGTATTTTATACCCTGTATTTAAAAACAATACTTTAAGCAAGCCAGTAAGTTTCCGTTTATTAATTATGATTAATGCAAACCTATTCTTTGCTCAAGCAGAGAAAAAATTAAAAAATAAACAATTTTACCTCTATATATTTTTTGTTTATCAAACAATACACATAAAAAGTTCCTTGGCGAAAGAGAGTAAACTGCATTTCACCCAAAATTACTGACAAGAAAACAAAATGCAGTCCAGATTTTTAACTGGCATTCTCGTAAAATTTTGAATATATCCTGCCTCCACACTGTAATCCATAAGTCTTCAAAAATACAAGCAAATAACTTTATTGCAAATTTACACATCTGTACTAATTAATAATCCATTGCAAGATTCTCCGGTTAACTTTATTGCAGAGCTTATTCGTTGTATATTGACAGTGCGAGATTCAATTGGCGTAACAAGAAACAACATGTGGATTATTAAAACCTGAAAATTACTTAATGATTCTATCTTGTCTGGTTTATATTTTTTAATTCGTGCATTTTCTATATCAATTTAATGGACATTATGTAAGAATATTACTACCTGAATGAAAAATGCTCCGTGTAACTTGCCGCGTTCGGGTTCGGATTCAAAACAAAACCAGACAAGTAGCGCCACCACGCGTATGAATACATACATTTATAAGAGCAAATAATTTAAAATAATTTTTGTTTGAAAACTTTAAAGAAAAATATGTAAGTCGAAATTATATTGAATTTGTATAATTAAAAAATATTTTCCTATTTTAAAAAAGGATTCAAAATATTTTTTCCACAAAATGCAGAAATATGCGATATAAGAAACGTAATATTTTCTTCTTACGAAAAATAAAGGCAAAATAAATAGAAATTTGATTTAATATATATTTATTGAATGTTTTAAAGCACATGATAAGATGTTTTTGTAGTTTAAAAAACATTTATTGCTTCGATGCGGGTGTTTTAACTGTGACCATAAGTACATTTGCCTTTTCGCAGTGTCTTCGTCTGCTAACCCATAGAATAACATGTAATCCGCGAGCTAATATAGTCCAATTTTCCAAGACCAATATATAACAAACAAGAGTTTTCCTAGAAACAAGCCAAGTCTTATTCCCTCTATCTTAAAGAGATTCATATTATATATAAGTTTTAATAAAATCTCCCAGCCCGTTTTCTAGATCTCATTATCAGGAACAAACACCATCGATTTCAGTTTTAAAATGGTTATCGAGATCTAAAAATATACGGCACGTAGAAATGTAAAAATTATAGGATAGGATTAGACTGGGAATATAAGACTATATTAAAAAAATTGGACCATTCTGACCAATATTTGCTGAGTTATTAGAAGGCGGCTTTTCCGATTTCCTTTGATGTTGAGTTAGCTGTATATATGAAGTTCCGCATCTACCCTTATGACGATGGTAGGTTTTGACGATGGTAGGTTTAAAGCTGCGTCACTTGTATTCATTTACACACAAAATAATTCCATTAAAAAAATAATAAAAAGGGAATTGTTTTCAACATATTTTAATTATGGTAAACGGTTTCATGTATAATGAAATTGAAATACGTCGCTGAGGCTTAATATGAATTATTTCTTGCATAATACGAAGGGTATAGCATTTACAGCGACACACAAAATATTTCTAATAGTATATCTTAAATACTGTATATAACAGATGATGGCTGCTGGATGGATGAAATTAATTTTTAATTATGATATGCGCTTTTAAGTTTCATTAAATGTATGCATATTATATGGTGTGTATAAACGCTAACAGTTACACAATTAAGATAGAGAAGGTTACACAAAAGATCTCAGAAAGGTGATTTAAGTAGTTAAAAGAGTATTTTCATTTGAACAATATTTTAGCAAAAAATTTCCATGTATTAAAGGTACTTGGCAATTACAGGGCGGAAAAAAATAATCAAGTATGTTTCCATTTTTAGAATAAACTGCTGAATGCAAAATTTCAACAAATTAGGCATTTCTTTGCATAATTTAGTTTTACCATCTATAATATTTTCTATATAAATAGAATATATATCAATCGACAGATGAAATACAGGGCTATTCAAAAGTATTACAATACATATTGGACAGTAATAGCTCATTTCCCCGGATAACAAAATTTTGCTGAAGATTTCAGGAAGTGTTGGAAAGTGTTTCATAATTTGTGCTTAATGCATGATTTTTCTTCTTGTGTTTACATGCAATAAATTGAAAATATGCAAAGAAAGCTCCTTTTTTAAGTTAAAATATTCATAACATTTAAGGGGTGAAAAAGTCCGAGTCAGGATTGGAACCAGGGATGTATTGGCTGAAGCCACCAATGCTTTTCCAACTGAGCCATCCCGAACATACACTGGAGTACTAATGCACTCAAATAACTCCAGCGATCACATAGTTTGGTCTCATGCTTTGCATCAGCTCAACAGCAATACATACCTGGTTCGAATCCTGCCCTGGACTTTTTCCACCCATTAGGAAAATTAACATCTGTTATAAATCACTTACCAATTTAATAATCGTGTTATATATGAGGAGCCCAGAAGCCAAGGGGCACAAGTGAAAAAATTCCGATTCGGAGTAAATTGAGTTTAAAGATAATTGATGTTAAATTGGAACATCAATAACAATTGAGTGGATTGAAATAGGAAATTTATGCTTGTTGCATTCTGGTCTTTGTACTCTTATTTCAATAACTGTTAAAAAATAAAGTACAATTTTCTTTAAATGTATAATTAATCAATATTGTTTGTTTTTCGAAAAAAAGTGGTTTGCCTCTATAACTCAGCAAATAATTAGAAAATCACTTATATTTCTTTACCTGAAATGAAAAAAGCATATTTTTAGGTCGTCTGTGTATTTAGTTTATTTTTTTTTTCAATTTTGTCACTTATACCCCTTGGCTTCTGGGGTCCTCATATATTAATCAAATATAATTTTGTTTGCGGCGTTTTCTGCAGTTTCCATACATTGGCCTTCGATTTATACTGTTGAACTAATCCATAGTATCAAACCAGATTATATGATCGTTGAGGTTATTTGGGTGACATAGTCCGCCAGTGTTCGTGTCCGGGATGGCTCAGTTGGAAGAGCATTGGCGGCTTCAGCCAATTCATCCCTGATATGAATCTTGGCCCTGACTTTTTCGACCCACATAGAAAATTTAAGTCTCTTATAACTAATTTACCGATTGAAAAATCGTGTCATAAATTAATCTAGTAACAATATAATCTGCAAAAAATATTTTTTTCAACAATAAAAATTAACTTTTAGGTTCAGAATATACATACTAACATGAAACGTGTTTCAAAAATTTTCCCTCTTTTCAAGTAATTTTGGTCATGAATTCCTATGTCATTCTTTCATTTCGACATTTTATTAACAGAATGTTTTGTTTTGACGCAAAAGCAAAAGTCAGGGACACAAAAATCTTCAAATTTTCTTTAACAAAACTATTGCTTTAAAAAATTCTCTGTTTTTTATACTTATAATAACTTATATAATATTTATATATACTTTAAATCATGTTTCAATCTTAATTATAAAAGTAAATGTTATTATTTTTTCGTTTGCTTTCCAAATCTAGCTTCCAAATAATGATTTTCATGAAAATGACTAATTATGAAAATGTGATTTTCTTCATGGTGGATTTTTCACAATTTCTCAAATTTAAATTGTTATAACTCAAGAACTATTAAAGATAAATCCTTCAAACTAGGATTATGTCTTTTTTAATTACTTTAGTTTAGTTTTGATCCAAGAAATTAAAAAAATATATATTTATTTTAGAAAATTTGATTTTTAAAAAATAAGTTACATCATTTTTTTTTCAAATGATTATTTTAAATGTGTTTAAATAAATTATATTTTTAAAAAGGCTGAATCAGAATTAAAATATAGATATTTTTGTTTATATAATGTTAAAAAAAAATCAATTAGTAACATTTTGAGTTATAACAATTTTAAATCAATTTTAATTTTTTTTAATTATGAGATGTTTAATTATATGATTTTCATTACGAGTAATATGGTTAATAGTCACAAAAAAAATCAAAATTTTAGCACAGTAAAAAATAAAAAAAAATTACAATGTGTCCCAGACCCCCTTGAAGAAATTTTGGCTGTTTATAAAGAATTTATATGAGTAAAACGTCCTGCTTCTGATAAAATAGCTGTTTATTTTTTCAAATTTTGAATTTATGTTTTTTTAACGTGTCTTTATTCATTTATGATAATTTTTGTCTTAAGTTGAAATAAAAAGAAAAAAAACAGCTAAATGTAACGCATTGAGAAGAAATAATGATTATCAATTTATTTGAAAACATCTTTTTGTTAAAGGAAATTAACGAATTTACTTTTTGCTGCAGAAACGAAGTTTTGATCCACAGATAAATGGAGCATTATAAGTTGATGCACAATTAGCTCGAAAATATTACTATAATTATCTTGAAAACAGAATGTCATAAAGGAGTTATTTAGTATCATAATGATCATGTACTTTAAGTGATATGACAAATATCAAAGAAATACCATTGGTGATTCTTAAAAGGTCATAAAATTAATAACAATAGATACGTAAGTATTAGTTTCACATCTTTACATTAATATATAACTTAAACTACTAAATAGAACAAAATAACTTAAAGGATTAGGTGAAGATAAAAGCTAGTTAGATGTGGCAATCCCAAAACTTTCTTCTATCTCATACGTACATTTTAATATTTCAAAATTTAATTACACACTTCAATAATTTAATATTATACAAAGTTTGGTTTTCAAATTAAATTTCTGCTTCAGTGAATTGAGCGGGGTAAAAATGTGTTAATGTGTATCATGATATTTATTAAAATCAATAGTTTCCCCTTGTTCTGTCATAATCAGCTTTTAGACGTTTTATCAACAGAATGCTTTGCTTTGACACAAAAACCAAGGTTCGCACACTTCTTGGAATTTCCAAGGACTCTGGCACCACTATTAAAAATAAGAAAATTTACATTTAATTTTTAAACCACAACATTCGCAATCCCCGCCTTCATTCACAGATTCTACGGTATTTTTCTGCAGTGAAACACTTCGAAAATATTCTTTAAATTTAGTGGTAGAACTGTGCGAACCCTGCAAAAACAAAAGTCAGGGATACAAAAACCTTAAAATTTTCTATTTAAAAAATAAATAAATAAAAATTAATAAATACAAATAATAACTATTTGATTAAAAAATATTTTTTTAATACTAATACAGGGTTTTCTACCATTATGACCGTTTTTGGATTGTTGTAAGAAATCTGGACTGTTGTAGGACTTACAACAAGCTAAATCAAGCTAAAAACTCAGGCTAAAAGATAATTGTCAGTCTATTGATATACTGGCCATCAATAGATGGCAGGACCATCAAATTTATTTTTAGCTTGTTGTCGGTCCAAATCTAGCCTGCTTTTAGCTTGAAAAAACGGTCACACTGTTTCTACACTTCGAGGATAAGTTCTAAATTAATATTCGACTTATTTAACGGAAAAAATCTATTTTTAGATATAGCATTCAGTACTTTACAAACTTTCTGATGCAAAACCACCTAAAATCGAAGGAATCCCCTGATGCGTATGAACCCTGTTATAATAACATTTAAATCGTGTTTCTAGCTTAATTAGAAAAGGAATTATTATTTTTTGTTTTGTTTTCCAAATCTAGCTTCCAAGTAATGATTTTCATGAAAATAACTAATTGTGAAAATGTTTTTTTTCTTTAAGATTGATTTTTCACAATCTCTGAGATTTAAATTATTATTACTCAAGAACTATTAAAAAATAAATGCTTCAAACTTCGATCATGTCTTTTTAGATTACTTTAAATTAATTTTGATTCAGGAAATTAAAAAAAAAAATGTTTACCTATTGAAATATGATTTTAAAAAATAAGTTACATCATTTTTTTTAAATCTTTATTTTTAATATTTTTTTATTTAAAAAAGAAGAATAATATTTTTAAAATGCTGAATCAGAATTAAAATATAGGTATTTTTGTTTATTTAAATGTAAAAAGAAATAAATTCAATTAATAATATTTTGAGTTATAAAAATTGTAAATTACCATACTTTTTTTAATTATTTTTTTTTAAAATTATGAATAGTTTTATCATGCGATTTTCTTTACAAATAATATTATTAATGATAACAAAAAAATTCAAAATTTTAGCTCAATAAAAATTATTTTTTTTAAATGTGTCCCGTACCCCCTTGAAGACATTTTGGCTATTTGTAAGGAATTTAAATGGGTAAAACTTCATGCTTCTGATTGCTTATTTTTGAAATTTTGAATTCATGTTTTTTAACTTGTCTTTATTCATTTATGATAACTTTTGTCCTAAGTTAAAAAAAGCTAAATATAACGCATTGAGAAGAAATAATTATTATCAATTTATTTGAAAGAATATTTTTGTTAAAGGAAATTAATAGATTTACTTTTTCCTGCAGAAACGAAGTTTTGATCCAAAGATAAATGGAGCGTTCTCAATTAGCGGAAAAGTATTAGTATAATTATCCTCCAAACAGAATGTCATAAAGGAGTTATTTAGTATCACAATGATCATTTACTTTAAGTGATATGACAAATATCATACTAATAGCATTCCTGATTCTTAGAAGGTCATAAAGTTAATAACAATAGATATGTATATATTATTTTTACATTTTTACATTAATATACAATCATTTACTAAATTATATAAAATAATCTAAAACATTCGGCGGAGATAAAAAAAAAGGGTATTTACTGAAAATAAAATATGTTGCCATTTAATTTTTATATTTTAGTAACTAATATTAATGTTTTTAGGATGGTGATTTCTATGCAATTTACGAAATATCAAATAAATTTGAAGAGGAAAGGCTCTAAATTTATTGTGCCAGCCATTACCCTAACGTAGGCTTTATTTTATGCGGGTGTCACTATCACTTGGGGTTGACGAAGAAAAAACCTTCTAAATTTCACTTTATGCGTTATGGAAAGACCTAGAAACATGGAAATTGGAATGTACTGATAAGATATAAATGATCGCTAAGAATAATTCCTAAAAAAATCCAAATTAAAAAAGAGACAAAATGCACGAAAAGCGTTCTTAAAAACATTCTAAATCTAAGCAATAACAGAAAGTGCAGAACCAATTTCAAAATTAATTACGCCAAATTGATGCTGAAAATCCTTGCTGTAACATACGCTCTATTTCATGCCGATGTCACGAACATCTTGGGGTTGTAGGTGAGAAAAACGTTCTAAATTGCAATTTTTGTGATACTACAGGGGATAGCAATTTGAAATTAGGCATAGTAGATTTTCTAAAATATAAATGATCTTTAAGAACTTTTCCTAAAACATTCGAAATATAAAAACGAAGATAACTGGCAGAAAGCGTTCTAAAATAATTCTAAATTACGATTTCTACGCAATCTCTTGAACTACCCAATCAATTTCAAAAATAGTTACTGGGAATTGATGAGGACAGCCGATGCTCCAATTAGGTATTTTTTCATGTCGGTGTCATCACCACCTGGAGGTCCAGGAGAAAATACCGGTGGCCAACAAGCATAGCAATTTACAGTTGTGTGACAGACAAACAAATTCGCATGGTCAACAGCGTTGCCTGCGGGCTACATTTTTTAAACTCAGATTTCTTGACTGGCACCACTTTCATGAAATAGTAAAATTCAGGGTAACTTTATTTAATAACACATTTAATAGCATACAGTGTCAAGCTATCTAACATGAAAACAGTGTTGCCAGTGGGCTACATTTTTTAAATTCAGATATCTTGACTGGCACTACTTTATTGAAATAGTAAAATTCAGGGTAATTAACTTTATTTAATAATATACAGTCTCAAACTATCTACAGTCACCGCCAAAAAAATCTTGACACTTTCGATTTTTGATGTTTTGTTAAATATCTAGAAATATACACAAGGAATTATTCTGAAACTCCTGGTGTGTAAACAAAATAGTACACGTCATATATTTTGACAAAGATTTTTCCCCGAAATGTAACAGCGGACCGTCAATAAATTGAAAAAGAACGAAGATCTTTTGGATCAACCTGTCAAAACTAATGAAGCAAAACAGTTTAAACTGCAGATAATGATTAAGTGGCTTATTGTGATAAGTTGTGTCGATTTTTATGAATATAGCTTGAAAACTCGTAGAGAAATTAAAGTTTTTATAAAAACGATCCAAAATTTTTCCAAGTTTTTTGCTTATAATTTTCAGAGATCTTCGTAAAACACAATAATCTTTTCAGAAAATATGACAAATAATATTGCACATAACACCCTGTAATCAGAATTAAAAAATAATAAAAAATGTATGATAAATGAACGAGTTTACTAAATACTTTTTTACTGCGCATGCGTCAACGCTATTAAAATTTCATTTGCATATTATGTTAGTTAAATGTATAGAGCAACTTTTGTGAAAGTCTCAAAAACATAGCTTGAAAACTCTGAAAATTATCGTTAATAGAATATTGTCAAAATCCATTATTCCCGAAATGAAGCAAAAAGATGAGGGGCTGTATCCATATTACATTGATTAGTACTTACACAGTATTGCACATATATTTGGATACAACTCCTTATCTTTTTGCTTTATTTTGGAAATAACGGATTTTGACCATATTCTAATTTCGCCGATTTAAAAGAACTAGAACTTCTAAAATAATAGTGGTGATCAAAAATTCGGAGACTATGGTTTTAGGAATCTTTGAACTCCGTGTATTTTTCTGATTTGTCTTTATTAATTTGTGTTAATATTTATCTTTATTTTAACCTTTTTGGGACCGATATTTTTTTAAAGAAAAAATTACATTTACATTAATAACATTAAAACTAGCTATCCAAATAGGTTAATTATTTTTTAACGAATATTTCATTGTGTGAAATATAACTAAAGTCGTTGTGCTTTCTATTCAATAAATATTCATATAACAATAGGCTAAGGAAGAATGTTTGGATGTGTTTAGAAAATATTATATTACAATAAAATTTAACTGGTATTAAAATTTTTTAATAAAATTTGCAATTTATTACACATGATTATTTCAGGAAAGTAACTTTTATTTTAAATTTTTAGAATGAAATATATGTTTAAAATAAAAGAATCGCGAATGGTGCAAAGAGAATTAAACAAATAATAATAATTGTTACTGTTACTAAATGTCTAAATATAAATGAATTCATGTCGTAAATTCATAGACACATACTATCATTACTATATATAAATAAGAGCAAAAGTATTTCTTAAAACAAAATAATACTCCATTAAACTACTGTACTATTAATAGTACACCATACCGTAAAGGGTTAAAAACGTAGCAAAAAAATAATCCAATTGCTAGCTATAATGGTTACCAATTTATTTTAAAACATCTTTTGAAATATGTAACCAATTTATATACCTTGTAATGCAGAAACGAAGTGTCGATCAAATGGAGAATTGAAAACTGATACACACTTAGCTGATGACTATGACTGTAAGTATACTCATAACAGAAGGTCATAAAAGAATTATTATTAGTATCATAATGATCATTTGTTGAAGTGACATGGCAAATATTATGGCAGTAACATTTATGACTCTTTGTAAAGTCGTAAAGATAATATTGACACATATACATATTATTTTCGCCTTTTTTCATTCAAATGTTATTTAATACCACCATTTCATTAAAAAAAACCTGTAAGTATCAGACGAAGCTAAGACAGTTCATAAAGGTGATGATATTCCTTTTAATTTTTATAATTTATTAACTTTTATTGGTGTTTAAATAATATGTTTAATTTTTTTAATCTTAACTTCTGATGTGTATTATGAATCTTTAAACATAAATGTGTATTTTTATATTTGTCTTTATTAATTTGTGTTAATCCTTATATTTATTCTTAAAAGATAGCAAAACAAAAACCAAATAATAAAAATACTAGACATAATGGTTATCAGTTTATTTTAAAAGATCGTTTTGCCAGAGGTAAACTTATATACCTAGTAATGCAGAAATGAAGTTCCGAAAAAATGGTAAATGGAGCGAGGTAAATTTATGCTCAGTTAGTTCGAATGTATTTTTCTGATTATAATTATCCTCCTAACATAAAGTTATAAATGACATTATTCTTAGTATCATAATGATCATTTAATTTAAGTGTTTGATAAATATCATGCTAATAACATTCATAATTTTTTGTAAAGTCGTCAAGGTAATGACTATAGTTACACATGTAACCTCATTTTTCATATTTATTTTGCAACATTTTTTCATTAAAATATATACATATATACATATATATATATATTCGCCACCAAAATATAAAAATAGATTAAGGGATCATATATCTTTTAAAATCTCTGTCCCTAGAGTAAAAGTGGTGTAAATATATTTTATAGAAATACCTATAAAATATATACTGTAAATCTATTTTACAGAATGATTCAACATTACTGAAATAAATAAATACTTTAATTGTTTTTTATTATTAATTTTTTTTTCCAATTTATCTCGTTTTTCAAATTAAATTAAAATTTTTAAATATTTATTTCAAAGAATTTTTATATTCCTAATATAATCTACAAAATGCCGTTTAAAGTTTAATTTAAGTTTTACGTACATATATCTGTTTAAAGTTACGCTAACATGTAGATTCTGATATACCGCGTGAAAAAAATTCTTATTAATAATTGAACTTTATTTTTTATTATATTCTAATCGCTTTTTTTATAATGCCTTAAATATGGTTAAAATATATTACAAAATTTTGTATAATTTCAATAAGTATTAAAAAATTATGGCATCTGGAAGCCAGAATACATTTATTTTGCACCGTGACGGTGATTTTAGAAGGTATGAGACCCCTTAAAGGATTAGCCGAAACTATACAAAAGGATTTCTTTCATTTCTTTTTACGCTGTCAAAGCTAAAATGTTTTTTAATTGGCGGGACTTGATAGAATGTTTTCTGTCTTACAGATTATAATAATTTTAAAAAAAACTCAATTTCTCTTATAAAGATAAAACTTTTCAGGATTTCAAAGGCGTTATTACGAAATCTCTTTTATTGGTAGTCTCAATGTATTACAAATATGTCAAAATTTATTTTTACAATTTTTTATGTTTTAAGTATTATAAATAGTTAATTGCATTGATTATTCCAAATTTGTAACTAATCAGTTAAAAATTTAAATAATAATAATAATAATAATAATTTTAATAAATAAAAAAAATATTTAAAACAAAAAAAACTTATACAGGGTGTCTTTTTTATTAAAAAAAACTGACGCTATTTAGAGCTCTTTGAAGCTCATTTTAATAACCAGAACGGCTTTAAAATTTATAAGCGGACTAATAAAACCAAGGGAAAAAAGATTTAAAAAAAGTTCTGATCACTTCCGATAGGAGAAAGTGTGGCACTGTGGTAATTTATGCAACTGAGAATTACCGTACAATACAGGCAATAAATGAATATGGAAATCTTTGCTTACGCAAGCGACATTAGCGCCATTAATTTAAGCTAAATTCATTTCATGTCCAGGTAAACTCAGAGATACAATTTCAGCCCAAGTTGAAAATGAATCTCACGCTACCACAGCGCGCGTTACTTGTGAAGTTGTATTATTGTAACCAGTGCAATGCACCAGCCGCTCTTCGTTTATTTAGAATACGCCATACACTGCGCAAAGGACATTTTCCCGTTAATGCATTGAAAGCAATGATTCTGAAATTGGGAGAAACAGGCTCGACATGTTACGCTCGGTCGTCGAAAATTTTGTACAAACAACACAAGGTGTCGTGCATGAGAATGGTGGTTACTTTGAATGTGGAAAAATTAATCGTCGGGAACTGAATACGATGAAAAAAACATGATATTTTATCCAAATTATTAATTTTGTCTTTTTATCTAATGTTTTCTTTCAATGTACAGTGACAAATTTCCCCCTATCGACGGAACTATGTTTTTTTTTTTTTTTTTTTTTTTTTTTTTTTTTTTTTTTTTTTTTTTTTTTGAGGGAGGGATCTTTTTTTCCCATGATTTTCTTAGTCCATTTATAAAATTTTGTGTCATTCCCGTTGTTAGAAGGAACTACAGGTTTGCTCTGAATAGCGTCAATTTATTTTTTAGTATACCCAGTATTTTCCCAGCTAAACTGATGCATTGATCTCACAGGCTATTGACACTAATTGTTCATTACAGTCTTATACTTTTCAAAGAATAATGTCACTCGAAAAGTAATTTAAGGGGGCATTAATTACCCCATTGACTGCTTCAAACTTAACCAATCAACCACCAAATCTAATTAGACAAGGACCTTATCAGAAAAGCCGGCCTACCAGATTAGATGCAAATTGGATATTTGTGCATAAAAAATTATCTAAAGTAAGGGTAATATTAGTCCCTTGTTCTTAACTTTAATACTTAACCAATGAACTCCCAAAACTAATCAGGAGAACCCCTTACCAAAATATTTTTAACAACAAAATTTGAAGCGAATCGGATATATCTTTAAGAAAAAAAAATCTATCTTAAAGAAGGATTAACATTCCTATTTTCCTCTTTATATTTAATTAATGAACCCAAAAACTAATCAAGGAATCTCATCAGAATTAATTTGTAGACGAAATATGAAGAAAATATTATAGTTTTGCATGAAAAACCACCCATTTGTCTGAATTAAAGGTGGATTATCCCATTCCTCACCTTTATACTTGATAAATAAGCCTCCAAAACTAATCAAAGAAGCACCTTATCCGAATAAATCTGCAAAATATATTTGAAACAAATTGACCATTTCTGGATGGAAAACCCATTTATTTAAATTAGTGTGACACTGGAAAATTTTGAATAGTGATTTTCGTTTATTTTATTTGAGGAAGAGCTGTTTTTTTATAAATCAATAATTACTATTTAAACTAACTGGTACTTCTTTGGAATCCCTTATTAAAAAAGTAATATATGGTAACATTGTGGCATTCGATATTTCGCTGAATTTGTATTTATGAATTTCGATTTCACACCAGTAAGTTTAAATAATTTTTATATTTTTCTAAGGTCATAGATATTCAACTAATAAAAAGTATTAATCGAAATTTTCCAGTAAATTCTAACACCAGTGAAAAGTCGATCGATTTGAGATGGCGTAACATTTCCTGTAATCTGGCCTCGAATATTTCAGTGGCAGCTAAAAAAATGTGTTTTCTTTCAACTGTCATTATGCTGCTAAATCTATTTTTTAATTAAGTAAGATGATGTAAATATTTAAGCTTTCAGAATGTAAGAATTAAAAAATTAAATCGTCTTGCAAGAATTAAAGTTATTGAGAATATCAAAGAAGTTACTAAAATGCTGTTATTGACAATTTAAAATTCATTACAAATAATTTCCAAAACCTTTTTTGACATTTTTCTACATTTTAAGAATTGATAAAATCGATATTTTTCTGTGATTACTCCAAATTTTAAACCAAGGTATTATTTAAAAAAATAAATAAATAAACCCAGTTTTATCCCTTGAGGGGCGATGGTATATTTGAGTTATATTTGGCATCACTTAATTTTAATTCTCAAGCGCCACTTTGGCACCCGAATTTTGATTAAAAAAAATCCGTTTATTGAATGCGTGAAATGTAGCCCCCTTTTTTTCATATTTACAAAAAAAGTTATTTTCAATTTTCGGTGTCAGTCATTAATCAACAATTAAGCAACGACTGTGTGCTCTGCGCATTCGGCAATCAAGATTTTAGGATATTATTCTGTATTTCCTATAAATGGAATTTGTAGGGGTTAATTTAATTCCATTTGTATGCAAATTTAGGCTATTTTTGCTGAAATTAAGGTGGATTGGTAATAAATTCATACTTCTAATAAATCATGTTTCATTTTTTAGATTTTGTATTTTTTATACTTTTTATACAACATTCAAATTAGTTTTGTTTTCATTTTTTAAAAGCACAACTAAAAATAATGCATCAACAAGATATAATCATAGCCAACTTTTATAAAAAATATATTTTTACCAATAATAATAACAATAATAACAAAAATAAAAAATATACCTTCTAATGCAGAACCGACGTTCCAATAGATAAATGGAGTCTTGTGAATTGATGCTTAATGAGTTCAAAGTACTACTATGGCTATAATTATTCTCCTAACAGTAGGTTATAAAGGAGTTATTAGTATCATACTAATGATTTTATTTTAAATGATTTAACAAATGTTGCATTAGTAACATTCATCATTCTCAATGTCGTGAAAATAATGACGATAGATTATCTTAATGTATCTCCACCACACATAAATGTTGTTTACATATAGTACATAAATTTACATAAATTTTGTTTATCACACTTAAATTATAAAAATACATAAAGTATTATGTGAATCAATAATAAATCTAACAACAAAATATGTTTTCTTTCAACTGTTTTTAAGAATGTGAAAGCTAAGATTTTTTTTATTTAGTTTGATGCGATTAAACGTTTTTGCTTAGAAGTTCTAACAATGAAAATCTTGTAAATTGTTTTTCAAGAATTACATTAATTCATCCTTTCAAAGGAATTATCAAAATGCTCTTACCCGAGAGCACAGAGTACAGACAGAGTCTCAACTCGGCTTGAAAAGAACGCCCTCAGTGGATGACTTAAAAACTAAACCATCGCGTTGGCGATTTTTATCCTCGTGATTTCTGTTTAACTGTAACCATATTCTGGCTTGGCACTTCTTGCTGAATGCTGATTTGATTATCTTTGCACACCTGCTTATGCTATTTGATCTTAGATTTCCGCGCTTATATTGATTCGTAATTGTTACTGTTATTGTTCTTGAATTTTCAAGTTTAAATTATTAGGTCGTTATGTTAAGAAGAGACACATGCATTGTTTGCAAGACGAATACGTCAAATTTATATATATATTAAAATAATTCTTTCATAAATTTCAAAACAAGAAGCAGCAAGCCGTCGCTATATATTTTTTCTTTTTTTTCCTATATCATTTGTCGCCAAGGAAGCGATGTTTTGCCGAATTAGCAACCTCTCTTATGTTATGATCGTAGTTTCAGAGTCATCCGCTCGTATCGCTACTGTCTATGCGTAATCCCATGTTAAACAAGTTGCCATTACAGTGTATAAAAGTTGATTCTCTGTTCCGTACTCTGTGCCCGAGATAACGCGCGCATTTCCAGGGTTTGAATAGTTTTTACTTTGTCATACAATAAGAATAACCGTCATCATATTTTGTAGGAGTCAATTTTTAAAAATTCTGCAATAAAACAAGTTGTAGATTATTTTTAAAAAATAAGTGGTGACAATTGTTAAAAAAAAAAAAAGAAAAAAAAAGCGTCGTTGCGGGTTAATGAAAATTTAAAATTCATTACAAATAACTGCGGAAATCTAATTTTACATTTTTTTACATTTTAAGTTTGGATAAAACGAATATTTTTCAGAATTTATTTGAAATTTGAATCTGTGGTATTGACAGAGCATGATCAAAAAGTTCTTCGGTAACAGTAAATTTTTATGGAAAATTTCTGTTTAGAAGAAAAGAAACTTCGCGTGTTTAAACAATACTCGTTTTTTTCTATTTTTAAAATATTTTTATTTCATCTGGAATATAATGATGTTTCTACGAGCCTTGTATTATGTTTTAAAAAGTTTTTAAAAATCAGTTTAATTATAGTTTAAGAATATATTTCTTTAAATAATTATATCAAATAATACATATATAAAACGCTATTATCACTTTTAAACGAATTTTCTCATTTTCAATTGAAATTAATTGCGTAAAAATTCTTGCTTCTAATGGTTATTTTATATAGTCAGTTTTAAATTTCAAATTTTGTATCCTTTAACTTGTCTTTATTGATTTACGGTAATTTTTATCTACATTTGTAAAAAAAAAAAAAAAAAAAAAAAAAAAAAAAAAAAAAATTACACAGCTGAATATAATACAAAAATATAAAACGCTATTATCATTTTTTAAACGAATTTTCTCATTTTCTATTGAAATTAATTGCGTAAAAAATCCTGCTTTTAATGGTTGTTTTATATAATCAGTTTTCAATTTTAAATTTTGTATCTTTTAACTTGTCTTTATTGATTTATGGTAATTTTTATCTATATTTGTAAAAAAAAATTACACAGCTAAATATAATGCATCGAAAATAAATTATTATTACCAATTTATTTGAAAACTTTTTGTTAAAGGAAATTAGCGATGTACTTTTTATGGAGAAACGGAATTCTGATCAAAAGATAAATGGAGCGTAACAGATTAGTGCTTAACTAAATCGAAGCTTTTACTTTGTCTATAATTACACTCCAAACAGAAGATCATAAATGACTTATTCAGTATCATAATGATCATTTACTTGAAGTGATGCGATAAACAATGTGTTGGTAACCTTGGTGAATCTTTGCAAAGTCATAAAGAAATTGAAGATGCATTATTTTTACATTTTCCCCTATAAAATATTCTCTAACTTCATTAAAACACAAGAAAAACACCTTAAAAGGTTACGAGGATTTCTAAAAAAACAATTATGTTTTCTTATAATTAATTTAATTTAGTAACTTATGTTAATAAAATGTGCCTAAATTGTTAATTTTCTATTTTATTGTGCTTTTGGAATCTTTGAAATATTTAATGTCACAGTCGCATAAAATGCTAGAAATAGATTTCATTAATGAACAATGCAAAAACAACAATTCCAGCGTAAAAGAGGTTAACATTATACATATTTTTAACCTATTGTTACCTTTTTTAACAGTTTAAGTATTAATAAAATGGATATTTTTCAGAGTTTTTTTCAAATTTAAAACTAAGGTATTATTTTTAAAAAGATTCTAAAACTCAGTTTAATAACTATTTTAGGATAAATATCTGAATTTACTCTTTATGAAATTTGTAAAAAGGTTTTCGTAGCATTATATATATATATATTATATATATATATATTATATATATATATATATATATATATATATATATATATATATATATATATATATATATATATATATATATATATATATATATATATATATATATATATATATATACATATTTCTTTTAAAGTTGTGTAAAATTCCTCGTTTTAATGGTTGTTTTATATAGTCATGTATTAAATTTTGAATCTTATAACTTGTCTTTATTGATTTATGGTAATTTTTAACTATATATAATATTTTATAAACCAATACAGAGTTAAATATAATGAAACAAAAATAAATTATTAATAGCAATTTATTTGAAAACTTTTTGTTAAAGGAAATTAGCGGATATACCTTCTGATGCAGAAGCGTAATTCTGATCAAAAGATAAATAGAGCGTAGCAAAGTGATACTTAATTAGCTCGAAACTATTACTTTGCCTATAATTATCCTTCAAACGAAAGAACATAAATGTCTTATTTAGTATCGTAATGATCATTTACTTTAAGTGATATGACAAGCATGTTAGTAACATCCGCGATTCTTTGCAATGTCGTGGAGATATTGACGATGCATTATTTTTACATTTTCTCATTAAAATATTCTTTTAATTCACTAAATTGTAAAACAAAAAAAAAAAGAAAAATCATGCATTAAGCATGGATTATGAAACACTTTCCAACGATTCCTGAAATCTTTAACAAAACTTCGCTATTTAGGGAAATAAAATTATTATATATAGTTGTAAAACTTTAAAAAACAGCTAAGACAATGTTTTTAGGTAACTTCACTCCACACTTTTTAGGCTAGTTCGTAATTATGTAAGTATGAAGCACCTATAGCAATTCATCCGTCTCTCCGCCTTTAAAACATAATACTACTCAACCGAATCGCTTGAAATTAAAAATATATAATTATTACATAAGTTTGTAGAGTCATTTCATATTTTATGAAATTCGGATGCATATTTCAATTACATGGACAATCAAAAGTATTCTGTTGCATCACGGTCAATGGAAAAAATAGTTTTAAGTGCATTTTAATGATGTTAAACTCTTTTAAACGTAATACAATTCAAATGCATCGATGAAATATATACTAAAATATGTACTCTGTACAATCTGTGGTATAAAGAATATTTTTATTAATGTAGAAGGCCTCACAAAAGTATTCAATTTCATAATAGTATAGGACGAAACATTATATGGGGGGAAGGGAGTTTTATTTCTATTTAACTATGTCCCGTTTGATGAAATTAATGTACATTGCTGAAGTTTACTACAAGTTAATTAATATATAACTGAAATGATTACAGAAGCATACAAAAGATTGCGGATACTGTATTGTATCCGAAGTTCTGTTCATTTTAAAATGTTTGTTATAGTACAAACGTACCTTTTTTGTTACGTCAGACGTGAAATGTCTGACTTGTTCTTTTCGCTGTCAGTTGTAGTAGTGCACATTTTAGCATACTATATGTTTCATGTTTAAAAGTTAATTTTTTTAAATAAAAAAATTCTAAAAAATTGGCACAAGTTTTTAGATAGAAGTACACATAGTACATACACTTTATAAACAAAAGCTAGCGGAGAAAGGTTTATTTATTCTTCCTGAAGACATCGAGGACAATTAAAGCAATTTTTTACCACTTTCATATAATTAAAAGATAAAGAGGGATTTTACAGGGAAATAAATATATATTATAACTGCCAACTCTTCCGTTTTTTTTTTTTGGACCAGAAAAATGTAATAGAAAATTTCCCCTTATTTAATCCGTGGATTACGGCGTTTGAAAAACATAAATTTTTCTCTAAATTTGTTCCGGTTCAAAAAAAGCGTAAGATGTTCGCACTTATGTATATATATATACATATATTGATTTTATGCCTTGCTCTGTTTGCGTTTGTTATTATTTTATTATTTCAGGATTAATAAATGGTTGTTTAGTAGTTACTTTCGTGACATCGAGTGAAATTTACCCCATCGTGGCTAAAACAGTTGCATATCAAAAAGTTTGGAGAAGGCAAGGGAAAAAAAACATATGGTTCTTGATTTAACAAGTTAGTTGAACAATCCAGATAATTGCCACTCTATTGCTTTTTTTTGTACTATAAAAAAAATTCCCGCTGTTATACTAGAGTATTTTTTAAAAAAATCAACCACACACACACAAAAGTAAATTGTGGTACGATTTACCATTAAAACACACCCACACACAAAAGTAAATTGTGGTACGATTTATGTTTAAAAAATAATTATAGATCTTTCAATACATCCATGTATTCGACTGTAGATTGCCTAGATACGTTTTTTCAGTTTATCTACCAATGAAACATTCGAATATACTAGCATTTTCTATGAAATTTCGTGTAGTATAATAAAAAAAGTCTGACCATTTGGTATAAGGACGTACTTTTTTTGATAAAATCTTGCGCATATTTCATTAAAGAAAAACTGCGTAGGTGAAATTAATGAACCATTGCATGATTTAACCAACAATATTTGGCTGTAGAATTATGAGTATACTCATAACCAGTCAAAAAATTGTTAATTTAAGCATGTCCATTTATTGTATTTATTGAATCATTGTAGCATCAGTGGATAATAGGCTAAAGATAAAAATACCCAAATAACTACTTTCTAAAGATAGATTTAGAACTGGTAAAAAGCATTAAAATTATGGAAATAGAAGACATTAAGTACCAGTAATAATATTTGAATCTTTTTGTGTGGAATGTTAATTACATTTATGAGCATGTGGTCGATGATTACCAGTAATACACTTAATAGTATTTCGGGAAAACACACAGGTTCTTTCAATGTGTGTATGCGCTGAAATTTCTTGGCAGATTGTAAATAAATATAACCAACGCAAAAACCTCTATTAATCTCTTCAGTCCTGATGTCGCTTGTTGGAGACAGGAAACAACACACTTTAATTAAGTTAAATGCTTCTAGATTTGGTAAAATTACTTCTAGAATTTTTTTTAAATGCATGTATATCATAAAAAAAACATGCAGACTGACATATCTTTGAAGATATTGTATAGTAATGTTAAGCCGGTTTTTGTGGTTGTTGTGTCTGCTTGGAAAGTTTTGGGCGTTCCAAGAAAATAATACTAATAATTCCAAACAGAAACTTTGACTTGAGTACGATTTGCGTTGTTGTTGGCCACAAAAGACCCGTTGACATGGCAGTTAATATACATCAAAATATACACAGAAGTAAAGAAAAAATAAATGGAATAATAAAACGAGATTACCTATAAGATCTTGAAAAGTAAGAATTAAAACGAAAAATAAAAGAATGCAAAGAAAACATCTTCTTCGATGATTTTTTTTTATTTGGATGAACAATAAATCATACTTCACTCTGAAGAACATAGGCAATATATTTACAGGGATTCTCATTTTTATGGAGCCCTGCCTCATCATCATCACTTTTAACAATATAACTTTGATAAGGAAGACATCTTTGAAAAAAGGTTATTCTTCTCTTGGGTAACGAGGAGCAAGATATTAAGCACAAAGACGCATTTCTTCAATACAAACGAAGTCACACAAAAACGGAAGTTATATTCGCGCATCTGGAATAAATCATCACCATTTTGGAAGGGATTTTTCTTGACTCCGCTTGTCCCATTCACAAGGACAATATTTTGTTGCAAGTATGCCATATGGTGGTCGTCAAAATCATTAACATTCCAAAAAAATTCACTCTTGAATTTTATATCGTTTTTTTCGTTTCGGAAGCACAATTCTCACCGTCGTCAAAAGGACCAATTTTCGCCATCTCAGAACACACTCTCTCTCAGATTCTCTTCCGACCAAAAACGCAGCTGCGAAGGGAAAGGGGTTGCCATAACACCATAACTCGCCAATTGGCAGAGTTAGAAAAGTGGCGAGGAATGAGATAAGCCAAACAAGTAAATATTGATAGGAAAATTGAATTTTCAAGATTAAAATTTTATAGCATTTTAAAGGTACGACGCCAATGAAGCAGACAAGTATTCACCTATTTTAAATTACGCATCTGCAGAATTGAATCCGATTGGCCGCGGGAGGGGTTATAAAAATGGAAGTGACATCCCTTTGGAATATCGGAGAATGTTCTAGGACAAACTTCTGCCGGAAGTAACAAATTCGAAATCATTTTATCATTTTGAAATAACCAAAAAGTTACGTAACAAAGAATTTACAGGGGAAGCTTTAAAAGGCAAGAATTAAAATAAATTTTAGAATGAAATTTTAATAATAAATGAATAAAGATTAATAAAATACTTGATAAATTAAATTGAATAAAAATATGGCAGTGGTTATGAGTAACCACAACAGTGGTGCCTCGTAATATTTGTGTGTGCATGTAATAAGTGCATGTATGTGTATGTGCATGATAAGAAACCACATATAGACCGACATACCTAAGAAAATATTGTATAGTAATGTTAAGCCGGTTTTTGTGGTCCCTTGTAATATTTGTCTCGGAACTGAGGAGGTTAAAAGAGTAAATTGCATGATTTCAGAAGAAAATTTTTATAGCACAAATTGAGTTTTAAACCCTTGATTTTTACAATATTATTTGAGAACATAATTTAAAAATAGGGCTAAACATAATTTTTTCCATACTAAAATATTTGCCGTGCTTAATCGAAAAATATGTCAGTCCAGAAAGTCAAATTTGCAGTTACAAATTAATATACTCTTCTCTATAAGATGCTAGAATCAAACGAAATAAATTTTGAAAAGATTTTAAAAAATCTTAATATCTAATCAAATATCCATATTTTTTGTCTTATGCTTAGAATCTTACATTATCCGACTCAAAGTTCATGTTGAGCACATAATAGACAAAACAGCTCTAGAATGAATGAAATAGTTACAGGGTGTCCAGCAAATAACACCCTGATTTCAAAATTAAATTTCTCAAAAACAAAGATCGATAGTAGTATGCGGTAAACGGTTTTTTCATTAGGTAAGCTGTAAAAATCTTATACAGAAATTTCAAACAGTGAACATTTTGAAAAAAATTGCGTTCTGATTGCATAGAATGCTTTGATTTGACATTTTTCTTGTTTTAGATTGCCTGCAGAGAAATAATGTTTCAGCTTACAGTGCAATATTTTAAAGATTTTTCGAAGTAAATTTTCAGAATTTCGAAATTTCAAAAATTTAATTAAAAAAAACTATGAAATATGGCACTCTAAGCCGAAAAACACATTCTCTGGCAGCAATCTAAAGCAAGAAAAATGTCAAATCAAAGCAATCTTTGCAATCAGAACACAATCTTTTCAAAATATTTGCCGTTCGAAATTTTTGTATAAGATTTTTACAGCTTACCTGATAAAGAAGCCGTTTACTGCATAATTCTATTGATCTTTGTTTTTGAGAAATTTTGTTTTCAAATCAGGTTGTTATTTGCTGGACACACTGTGTGTTTAACTACTTTTTGTAGTCTATTTGTTATCTTGAATTTACACCAAAAAATAAGCAATACTGGTATGTATTAGGGAATAAATAAATCTGATGTTTTATGATAATTCGTGATGTAATTCTTGTGATAGAGTATTGCAATAATCATGAATAATACAGCGTAACAGCACCATTTGTTGAGCGGGGTACACAAAAAATTAATCAGCTCCAAAGTATATCAAGGATTAACTGAATCTAAAGTTTTGTGAAAATTCGAACATCAGTTATTGAGATAGAACGTTCAAAAAATGTTTATCAAATCATGACTCACAGATTGACAGGGAGACTTGTAGACAGACATTTTCTAAAAACCATCGAATCGTTTCCTTCTAAAACGTTTAAACATTCGAAAACCTCAAGATCAAAATTTCATGGATCCGATACTTTCTTCTCGTAAAGACAGAAGTAAATAATAAGGGGTATATAATACAGGATGATTCTAAATTCTGAAATAGTGAAAACTATAAGGATTGGCACAGGGCACCGTAACAATCATTTATTACATAGGAATGTATGGACGCAAGTGACGCATTAAGATACAACCAGGGGGATCTTTTATTTTTTCACACCAGAAAATTTCTATATTTTTTATTCTTTATTGTAGACAGACGGTTCATGATTACACTAACAAGGAAGGTCTCCATACGGGCATACTCAGGAAAATCTGAAAAAAATACAGAATGTTCTTCTCATATAGTTATATATGTTTATAAAAAAAATTTCGGCGGAACCTCCTTATAACGTTCGTAAAAAAATAATAAAAATTTCGTTTATTTGGCGATTTATCTCCGGTTGGCGAAAAAACGAAATTTTGAAAAATACGCTATTACGCTTCGAATACTTCTTAAAGAAAAAACTTCCTATGTTCAATTTATTTAAATAAGTTTAGTTTAAGTAATTTTAGTTTTGCATTTTTACTTTACTTTAAGTGTAATTTTATCATATACGTTTATATGTACTTATAACAAAATGAAATTAATATATTTTATCATTTAAAACACAATTTAAATTGATTAAAATTGTTCCAAATTGAAAAATACACTGTTAAAAATCTGCTGCATTTTGCTGCAACGCACTCCCTTGCTTGTATAGAAAACGGTTACTTGGCTGTGAAATGGAGCTTTCTCATTGGTTGGAATAGGGATATTAAATACAAGCGGTGGAGTGCGTTGCAACTGGAGCATTCTCATTGGTCAGAAGAGAGATCTTCTATAAAAGTAGTGGAGTGACGTTGCAGTAAATGCTGCAGATTTTTAAAAGTGAAGTCAATTAAAATCCATTTTCAGATTCGTTAAAATCGTCTGCTTTTGGCGAGGAAATGCACTGCTCGCCAATCCCGCGTCGCTTTCAGCTTTTCATGCCAACTATTCCAAACTATTTTATTTTTTTACATATCTAATAATGTAATTCCGCCGCTAATTTTCACTGATCCTTTATTACCTACATGAGTAGTTTAATTGGTATTTTTTTCAAAAAATTCTGAGTATGCCCCCAATGGAGACCTTCCTTGTAAGAAAAAATTCGTCTTTGAAAATGTTCGATGTGAAATAAAAATTTTTGAATTAGAAAAAAAGAAAAAACACAAAGGTAAATCTGTCATACTCAGGCTACACATGAAAATTAAAAGAAATGGAGCTTTTTTAATTGAAAAATACCTTTTTCATCCCAGAAATTTTTTAAGTAGAAGATTCACGTCTGTCTGTAATATATTAAAGAACAGTATAGGAATTTTCTGGTGAGAACGAGAAATTTTGAAATATAAAAAGGGCAAAATTCGCCCCCTCATTGTACCTCAAAGCGCCACTTGCGTCCATACATTCCTAAGCAATAAATGATTGCTATAGTCAGTGTTCTCGCTGTCGCTCGCCAATGCGCCAAATTGCGACTAAATTCTTCATTTGGCGAGTAAACAAGCAATTAGATTCGCCAAATTGCTAGTGCTCAATTTTTTCTTTTTCTTTTTTGTTTTTCATACATATGCATATATATTTAATATATGCATATTTTTATTTGTAGCGGATAGTTGAAAATAGATTAATAACAATTCCTGTCACAGTTATAAAAACTTAGGTTATTTTAGAACATATAGAAAAAAAGGGGTACATTAAAGGATTAAAGATATATTTTTTTGTGCTACATGGCGAATTTATTTGGCTAATATTTTTTCCATTTGGCGAATATCTTTTGTTTTTAATTAGCCAAATTACTAACGTTGGTCGAATGTCAGCGAGAACACTGGCTATAGTGTTACCAGAAGTTAAAGTATTTACCATGAATTTAGAATCACCCTATATATCCCGCCGTCTTTGAAGAGAGGGCCTTTGTTCGTAACTAGAAAATACATTTTGATAAACTTTAGAATACTATTCATGAATAATTTGCTATGGAACATTATGAATTCCAAATTACTGCGTTTTCGAAAAAGCGGAACAAATTTTGCCATTTGTTTGAGAATCACGTCCATATGTTACAACTGGCCAAGCATAATAGTCCAGGATAAGTATTTATTGGTCAGTGAAGTGTTCGACTGAAGTTTCATGCTTGCATGACAGGAATAGCAAAATTTTAAATATTTAATATCTTACCAGACATTTGCTATTTGGTCGCTTTGCTATTAAAATTAACGTATTTATATGAATCATTTTTTAAAAAGTTCAAAAGGGTTTTTGGTCGTATGTTTTCAGCAAATTTTTTTATGCAGTTTTTCAAGTTAAAATTTAAATATCTAAGACAAAAAACAAAAATAATTGTATTTACCTACTTTCGGGGCACGTTTTTGAAAAATATTAAATTTCTATTAAACACATGAGATTTTAGTTAAAACAGGGGATAAAACTATGTATCGAAATAAATTTTTAATGGAATTTTAATTCACAATAATAAACATTTCAAATATGAGTAATATTTTCTCAAATTTTAGCAAAGAATTCCGTTTAGTATATTATCCACGAAAAAGGAACAACACCAAGTTATATAAAGGACTAACGGAAGCTGATGTTTTATGAAAACCATCAATTCTTGAAATAGAGCTCACAAAAATTGTTTGTTACATATTGACTCCCATAAACCATCAAAACGTATTCAAAACCTTCTAAAACACTTAAATCCTTCGAAAACCGTAAGTCCAAATTTTTCACGAATCCCATATTTTCTTCTTGTAAAGAAGAAAGTATGGGTTCATTGTTCTTGGAATTCTTATTGTAAAGATTGAAGAAAGTAATAAAGTGTATGTAATATATCCCTCTAGCTATGAAAGAGGACCTATTTTTGTAATATTGAAATACATTTTAATAAACTTTAGAATACTATTCATGAATAGTTTGCATTGAACATTATGAATACCAAATTGCTGCTTTTTCGAAGAATCGGTATAGCTTTTGCCATCTGTTTGCTAATCACGTCCATATGTTACATCTGACCAAGCATAATAAACCAGGGGGAATTTTTATTGACTAGTAAAGTGTTGGACTGAAGTTTTATGTGTGCATGATAGGTATAGCGAAATTTTAAATATTCAATATTTTATTAGACTTTGCTATTTTGTCGCTTCGTTTTTAAATTTCACGCATTCATGTAAAACATCCCCACTAAAAAATTTGTAGAAAATCTACAGCTTTTTGCCTGAAATTTGTGGGAAATCCGAAGGTATTTGGCCCATTTTGCAGATATTTTTAAGAATATCTTTAAAAATTTTGCAGATGTTTTAAAGATAAAGCTAAGTCTGCAAATTTTCTTCAGATTTCTGTAGAATTTCTGTAGAAAGTGCCGATTTCTTCAGATAATCTTAAGATTATTTTTAGTGGGGATTTTTAATTAACCCATTAGTGCCTAGCGTCCCATTTTTGGGACAGTTTTAAAAAATTCAATTAAGCGCCTTTCACACCAGTAAAAAAGAGTATAAATAAATACTTTCTTTCTCGATACAAAGTCCTCAATAAAGTAAGATAAAAGTTATTCTTGCTTTAAAAGTGGTGGGAAAATGCAAAATTTGAATTTTAACGAAGAAAATAATTTAGGCACTAATGGGTTAAACTTCAAAAATACATAGAAATACATTTCATAGAAATGTAATTCAATGAAATTGTTTGAAAAATTCTATAAAATGAAAATTCTATGTGTTATTTCATAGAATTCGTTGTAATTCATAGAAATACTTTTGAGAAACTTTAGAATACTATTCATAAATAGTTTGCAATGTAACATTATGAATACCAAATTGTTGTGTTTTCGAAGAAGCTGAAATAGTTTTGCTATCTGTTGGCCAAACACGTCTATATATTACAACTGACCAAGCATCATAGTCCAGTGGAGCATTTATTGGTCAGTGAAGTATTCGACTGAAGTTTTATGTGTGCACGATATGAATAGTGATATTTTAAATATTCAATGCCTTACTAGGCATTTACTATCTGGTCGCTTCGCTATTAAATTTAATGTTTTTATATGAAACATTTTTATTAAAATTTCAAAAGCATTTTTAGTCATGTGTTTATAGCAGATTGTTAAAATTTTTACACAAATTTTTAAGCTAGATTTAAATATCCAAAACAAAAACCAGAATTAAAGAAATTTGTCTATCTTTGGGCACTTTTTTGAAAAATATGAAAATTTTATTAAACGCACGTGTTTTTAGGTAAAGCCGGTAATAAAACTACGTATTCAGATAAATGGTTAATGGTATTTTTATTTACATTTCAAATTTTTCAATACTAATTCAAACTTCAACAAATAATTGCATTCATTTCAAACCATTTTTAATGAAATCTATTTAATATATTTCTTTTTTTTTCAACAATGTAAGATCAAACTATTTAGCTGCGTTATGACGCAAAAAATTTGCAATACCTGTTAAGTTTACTAACATATACGGGGTGGAGAGTGGTCAGGAAAAACACAATAAAAAATGGATACTATCACTTTTTTAATAGAAAATGCTTCGAATATTATAAATGGATTAAAGAAGGTAAATTTATTTTTAAAAATTGCTGGTGTATAACACCTTTTTTGTCTATATTTTTCCCTGACCAATTGACATCTTGATATACCAAATTTTGTGTATAAAACTTGATTTCACTTTTTAAAAAAGTATGTGTATTTTTCAATAAAAACAGCTCTTAAATCAAAATGCACGTACTTAAAAGCTGTATTTTGCTTCATAATACCAAACAATAAGTAGAACCTTGTGATAAAATTTTATTTCAAATCTTTAAAACTTTTTGAGAAATGATGTTTGCTCTAAACAATGAAAAACATAGTTTTCCGAAAAATGCAAATTAAGATTTTATTATGCATAAATGTTTCTATGTTGAGTTGTAATTTTATTTATTATCGCTGAAACACCCCCGTTCGAAAAGAAATACGTGATGTTTCTGCTATTTCTAACATTAACATCTGTTTGTTCCGTTTTGCGGTTTCAGACGTGTGCAAAAATAATGCGTTCATTATGAAATTACGCTTTCTCGTTAAAATTAAGAAACTAAACAATCCATATATATATATTTATATATAGTTGTTGAAAGAATTTTTATTGTAAACAAAAATGAATTTTAATGTGAAGATATGGTAATTCATAGTATGAGTTAAGAAGTCATTTATCATGTTATATGCATAAAGAAGTCACTACATAACTTGTATGTTGCATTTGTATTAATAAAATGTTTGAGGTTTTGGATGGTAAATACACACCATCCGTTTTTAATTTAAGGTATGCAATTCATAAAGTGCATGTAAAAACTTTAAGTACCGAAAGAAATAGCAAAAGTTTTTATAATTTTAATACTAGAACTAAGAAAAATTTCAGTCAAGTTTTGTAAAATACTTAACCCCAGAATTTTGATTTTAAAAAATTTAACTTTAATATTTAAGTTTTTTTTTTTTTTTTTTTTTTTTTTTTTTTTTTTTTTTAATCTTTTAAACTTATTCCATAATGAAATTTCTGGTTTGAATCGAGATATATTCATATGGTAGCCGTTAAAATGGTGGGTCGCTGTAGTTCTACACTATGAATAAATAACTATTCAACTTATTTCTAATAAAAAAACAATTTATTCTTAAATATGTACAGCTCATATTCAAAATATTAGAATAATTGAGAAAAAGAATAAGAGAAAATTATTTGTAATTTATTTATTTTTTATACTAAGTAAATGCAATTAAATTTCTTATAAATTAAATCTGGAATGTTTAGATAAGATTTTAACATTTATAAAATATAAAATACAGCACAATAAATTAGGTATATCCTTAAACACACCAGAATATTAGAATAAAATTTAGATTGGTTCAAAATATTAGAATATTTTATTTTACGCAATAATATTACCTTATGAATATGAAGTAAATGGTAGTTAATATTTTGTAGCATCCCCTTTAGCTTTCATAACAGCGTACAATCGATCTTGCATACTATATACAAGGTGTTTACAAACATTTCTATCAATATTAGCCCAAATAAACTTTATACGTGCCACTAACTCAGTTTTACTTGAAGGAGGATTTTCTTGAAGTTTTTTCTTCATTATACATCATAAGTTTTCGATGGGATTAAGATCTGGTGAATTTAGTGGCCAAGGAAGTACCTTAATGTTGCGTTGGCGGAACCAATTTTTAGTTGACACCGAGGTATGCGGGGACGCTAAATCTTGTTGAAAGATGAAATCATCTTCAAATAAATCTTCTGATGATGGAATCATGTAATATTCTAAAATTTCTTGATATATCAGAGAGTTAACCTTTACGTAGACGATGCATAACTTTCCAGGTCCTTCTGCACTCATACAACCCCAAACCATGACACTAGCAGCAAATTTTACGGAACGTTTAAGGCATTCTTTATTAAATGCTTCTTGCTTCATTCTCCAAACTCGAATACCTTGATTACCATATGAAACACAAAACATACTTTCATCACTAAATAATATATTTTTCCAATCTTCATTGCTCCATAAACGTCTTGATTTACACCAATTCAATCTTATACGCTTTTGTCTTGCAGTCATGAGAGGTTTTGTTTTCGGTACACGAGATTCAAATTTAAATTTATGGAGACGTCTTAATGTTGTCGATGTAGAAACTTCAACTCCTTCTTCTTTCCATTTTCGGTGCAAGAATCGCACACTTTTAAAACGGTTTTTCTTAACTATACGCTTCAGTTTCCTGTCATCTCTAGCAGATGTTTTTGGTTTTCGGCCACCATTTCGGCGATTATTTTGAAATTTTCCAATTTTTGAATACTGTGTTAGTATTTTACTAACGCTTGATTGCGAACAATGTAAATAATTCGCTATAAAACATTGATTTTTACCGTGCCGATACAAATCAACCATACGAAGTTTAGTAGATTCAGGAATATCACTCACACGGCCCATTTTAAGACGAAAAAGAAACAAACTGCAAAAAAGAATACTGATTTTAAATAAAATAGTCTGAATTTAATCAATGATGCCACCAGTTAAAAATTGGTAATAATTAAAGGATAATTAATGTGAAATATTCTAATATTTTGAACCACTTGAATAAATATTCTAATATTTTGACTTTTCAAAATAGTTTTTTTTTTCAATTAATTTTTTAAAAAATGATATTAAATTTAAGATAACAAGTAAGTTTAATCAACAATAAGTTCTTAATAAAAATATCCTTTGCATATTTTCATTAAAAGACATTAATTTTAATGATTTTCAATTTCTAAAAAAAGGTAATTATTCTAATATTTTGAATATGAGCTGTAGTTTACCGTTCTCATTTTCTAAAAGTTTCAAGTAAATATTTTACATTTTTTTCACGAGGCTGCTGAAACGTTTCAAATATATTTAAAATATTATCAACTAGCTTAGAAAAACACCAATTTTATCTGTTTTCCTAAATTTTGCTGTTTTTAAAAGAAAAAAAAATCCATTTGCATAAGAAAAGCAACATTAGTATTCTTTGTTCATGTCTTTCTTTTTCAAAACAAAACTCCGAAAGAAAATTAAAATGCTCAGTACGTTCAGAAATAAAAAATAGTATTTGTATGATACAACCACGCTTCGAAAATATCAATTTATGTCAATGATTGAAATGGTAATTTAATTTTGTTGATGAAATTAAATTACTAACATAAAAGTGAGCAAAACATATATGTGGATTTCTTTTTGCGAAAAAGTAATAGATATTAAAAAAAGCTATTTTTGTCTGCATAAAATGTTTTACGATACTCCTAATTTTTTTTTAAAGAAATGTTATATACCATAATTTTCTATATGCACCTTTAACCCTTTCCGGTGCAGTGTGCCCGGCCTGGACACATTTAATTTTAATTCCAAACTTGCAATTGACACCGATAATATTTTAATAAAATCTTTCTTTTAGAATAAAAGCTTAAATTAAGGAGTTCTTGATTTCTTAAAAAGTCGTTTTCAGGTGCGTTCGTAATTATGTAAATACGTGGTACCTATTGTTCTCGCTCAGTCCGTCCGTCTGTCCGTCTGTCTGTCTGTCCGTCTGTCCGTCTATCCGCATATAACAACGCAAAAACTACACAACCGAATCGTTTGAAATTTAAAATACATAATTATAACATAATTTTGTCGAGTCATTTCAAATTTTATGAAAATCGGATGGATAGATCAATCACAGGGACAATCAAAAGGATTCCGTTACATTACGGTCAATAGGAAAAAAAAAGTTTCAAATGCATTTTAATCGTTTGAAATTTAAAACATATAACTATTGCGTAATTTTGTTGAGTCATTTCAAATGTTATGAAAATCGGATGCATAGATCAATTACAGGGACAATCAAAAGATTCCGTTACATTGCGGTCAATGTGAAAAAAATTTCAAATGCATTTTAATAGTTTGAAATTTAAAAATATTATTATTACGTAATTTTGTCGAGTCATATTTCAAATGTTATGAAAGTCGGATGCATAAATCATTTACAGGGACAATCAAAAGTATTCCATTACATTACGGTCATTTGGGAAAATGTTTCAAATGCATTTTAATGATGTTACATTCATTCGAACATAATAGAATTGGTATGAATCTATGAAATATATACTAAAATATGCATTCTGTACAATCTGTGATGCAAAGTATTTTTATTATTAAATTACAGGGCCACACAAAAGTATTCCACTACATAATGCTATACGGGAAACATTCTTTGGGACGTGTTTTAATTATATTCAACTATTTCACATTTTATGAATAAGATATACGTTGCTGAGGTGTAATAAAAATTACTTCCTGCATATTTACAGAAACGTAAAGATTTCGACTATTATACTGTATCCGGAATACACTTTACTATATCAGCAAGATCTGAATATTTTTAAAACTTCGTTATCGTACGAACGCACCTCATTTGCTACGTTCACGTGCAATTTCCAACTTGTTCAATTCCGGTGTCAATCGACAATTTCTCATTTTACTAACAGAATTTGTCTGCGCCGGAAAGGGTTAAAGCTCTTTTGTTTATTGATTTTTCTGATTTCGTTTTAAAAGTTTTATTAGTTTTTAAAATGTTGCAAAACACAAGTACTGTCTTCTTATGAAAATGGTGCTTTGGAATCATTTCATTGTCAGGAATGAGATGTAGATCTATAGCCAAAAAAGGTAGGAAAATCTAGAATTGGCGCGAACTGTTTTAAGGTTAAAAGACGAGAATAATGAAATAAAGACTGCTAGAGGCAGATTTTAAGCCCTGTTACACACAGATGAAAGGTGAGTTTTAAAGTTAGCATCAACGGGAAAATACTCAAATAAAGAATTTTTACAAATTACTGCGGTCAAACTGTGCCAGAAATCAATGTGCGATACGGTCAATCAATTTGTGAATTTCTTATTTGCAGCAAAATTAGATACCATTTTCTGATTAGCCATTTACTGACTACCCACAGATCTCAGCGTCTACATTTTTTAAAACTAAAAAACAGACTGTAGATGAGAAAGAAATGGAAAAATGAAAATGAGAAACATCGCTCAAGTGCCCAGGGTTGCGAAAAACGTGAATACCTAAATAATGCATCATTTTCGGTAGGTTTACGCGAGTTAGAGCAATGACAGATGGACTAATAGACACATGAACAGATAAATCCAGTTCATTAGCACTGTTCAACTTTGTTGGAAAGTTTAATAATAAGATATAAGTTTTGTTTATTTTGTGACGGTCGATTATCTACTCGAGTGATATAGACCCTAGTGGGAGTGCCCTTCTTGAAGATCTTAAGAAGGGAACCTAACCCGTATTTACGCAAGACTCGAAGACAGCCAGAAAACTCCGAACGGTTAGGCAGACGGGCGCAATTGGGTTCGATTCCAGCACCTCCCGTTTGATAAAAAGAGAAGCAATTTACTCAGTTGTTAACCGCTTCCCTGATTTCAACGTATGCGACGGTTGCAGCGTCATTTAATCTTTCACACTGTCCTACCACAATTTCAAAACAATAATATTTATTGTTGTATTTCATTGTAGATGATCAATGAAACTGACACGAGGATTTAAAATGCCGGAAGAAAAGTGCTAAAATTTTAGGGACGCTGCGACCCCTGTGTAAGCCCTACTGGCAACGTGTTTTTGCTAATCATGATTTATTATTTTCACCAATAAATTTTTATTGTAAATTTTGCAATATTAAAGCCGAGCATTTTTCTGATTCCTTTAATCGAAAATTTCTGTTTTGAAAAACCGGTGAGAAAAGATTAAAAATTCTGTAAAATACATGAAAAAAAACAGCAACTTTTTTTAAATATTGATCAGTTGAGTGGTTAATATTATCCGTAAGACATGGTGACGTCACTGCAACGTCGTTGTCAAGTCGCATTGTGACTTTGTGACCATCGATTGTCGATGTGACGTCACGTGACGTCGATGTGAAGTCACAGTGACTAAAATGTGAAGTCGTTATGGCCGTTTTAGAGCTTTTTTGTGACGTCACAATGTGACCAATTTGTGAAAAGTGTGTCATTTGTGACTACTTTGACATTAACATTGTGACGAACTATGAAAATTTTTTTTGAAAGTCACATCTGAGTCACAATGTGACGTCACTGAGTGGTGGCATTTTGGTCACAGATGTGATGTGACCAAAGTGACTCACAGTGACGTCACTGTGACCATGCATGCTATTAGGGTAGTATTGTAACTAGCCACAATGTGTCTTAATATATTTCTTTATGTTTTTAAAAAAATTCTTTACCAATCGGATAGCAATATTTCTTAAAATATTAAACTTTTATAATCAATCAAATATAAGGTAAATGCACATGTGTGAATTTCATGCTTAAGATATCAATAAATATAAAATCTTTTGGTAAACCATACAATTTTGATAATTTAGTGATTCTCTATCGAGCATGTTAATGTTTTATCGCTATTTATAAGGTATTTTATGATATATTTCATTTTATCCTTTAAATTACTTATAGTTATTCAATATATTTAATCCCTAAGAAAATTTATTATTTATGTAAAATCCATAAGGTGGAATGTCGAAAAATTCGGAAGTTATTCCGACACATTATTTATTAAATAATCTGAGCAAAACGTAATTTATTTTCTCAACAAGTTAGCCCATTATTTAGCGAGTTTAAAGGAAAATTTAAAGCAAATACTATATTATTCATAGCGTTTAACTACACTGATTGAGTTTTGTAAACATAACTTTACAATTTCTAAACAATATCTTAATAACAACAAGCTCATCAATATTCCGGTGGTTTAATGTATGCAATTAATATTTCTGTTATAAAAATGTAACATATTTCGTTCATCAGGAATTATTTAAACTGAACTTGAGGCATCCACTACTTTAATGATTTTAATGGAAATTGATTAAATATAATAATTATATACAGAATATTTTAAGCACACATTGTTAGTAATTGTTTTAAACTAAAGGAAAAAAAAAGCTATTTAAAAGGTAAAATGGTCGAGCATTTTATTTAATCCTATGTGTAAAGTCGCATACCTGTTGGAATGTGTCTTCTACCGTCGTCATTTAATATAAGAATTTTTTTCACACTTTTTAATTACAGAGTCATTAAAAATCAATAATCGCAAGTGAAAAACAACGTTCTTGAAATGCCATTTTTGTGTTGCTGAAGAGCCTAAAAGCAAGAAATTTGGAATGATAGACATAAAATAAAAATGATCTCCACGAACATCTCTTTAAAAAATCGAAAATTAAAAGGGGTGAAAATGGGTTAAATGCGTTATACAAATACTGTAAATGGCGATTTCTAAGCAATCCCTGAAAGTACCAATCCGATATAAAAAAAAACAATGGCGTCAAAATGATGGTGATGGTCTCTGCTCCAGCATAGGCTATCAAAGTTCGCACTGTTCCTAAAATGTTCGTACTTTCCTATTACAATTTTTAAACGGTAATATTTATTGTATAATTCTATGGACCTTCCATGAAGATTTTTGATTTAAAATGCTGGTAGCAACATGTGAAAATTTTAGGAACGGTGCGAGCGTTGGGGTATATTTTAGACACGCGCAGGGCCTAAAAGACCCGGAGCCGGAGTGCGTATGGTTTTCACAATTGCAATCACTAAATTTTTTAAAGTAATCTTCAACTTATTTTATCGCAAAATTTGTTAGAATTGTCTCTGTATAAATTTGTGTCGGTCACCGATAAAAAAATATAATTTTTTGTCGGTGCTTCTGCCATTCGAAAAGTTTCAAGAACAATAAAAATTCTAAAGTGCAATTCCTGTGATCGTGAAGAGCCTAGAAAGTTGAAATATTGCATGATAGTTATTAATATAAAAAATGCCCTCTAAGAACTTTCGAAAAACAAAATTCGAAAATTAAAACGTGTGATGCAAAAGGAAGGAGTGAAAAGCGTTCTAAAAAAAGAGACGTAATTTACGATTTCAATGCATTCTCGAGAAATTATGAACAGATTCCAAATAATTGATAGTGCATCAATAGGGATAATTTTCTAATCCTACAAAGGCTGTATGTTATGCCGGTGCCACTACGATCAAGAGTTTGTCGGAACTCAGGAGTCACTCCTCCTGGCCTTGAGGATTTCAATGACAGAGACCAACCCTTATATTACTTTTTCCTTTAGAGCAGGGCTCCCAAATGGTCCGCCAACTGAACATCAATATTTTCTTAGAAAGATTTTCACTTTATATTTTTCTAACAGATTGAGCAGAAACAGCCTGCGGAGGTTAATTGTAGCGCAAATAAGAAAGAAACTTACTATGTAATTTTCTGTTAAAAAATATTGTTGTTCAGTTCGCGGACCATATGGACCCTGTTAGAACTAGCATATTGCAACACGTACTTATATTCTTAAATTTTGCAAATAATGAAATAGTTTTGAGTAATAAAACAGTTTAATCACGTTTCCTAATTTCTTTCCAAATGCTTTACGAGCAAATAGTCATTAATTTGCATTAAGCATTTCTAAAGTACTCCAAAAACAAAGATATTTTTTGCTCTTTAACACTCACTGCAATTTGGTATGAGCAACAAGCAGTATAAAAGACTAATGGATGCTTTTTCAATTTTAAATCAGTTACAAATTGACATTTTTTTTTTCGAAAAAATTCATTCTTTCATTTTTTTTCACAAAATTTACATTTTTAACATATTTATGAAAAAGAATTTTGTTAAACCGCTTCCATATTTCGCCCGTATGTCGTACGGGCAACGTATTTTTGCCACCACGTATTCTCGCCTCCATATGGCCATCTATATTCCAAACGTAATGTATTATTGTCACCAGTAAATTTTTATTATTTAATATGAGCATTTTTCAGATTCAGTAAGGCAAAAATTTCTGTTAAAAAAAAAAAATCGATGAGAAAATATTAAAAAGACATAAAAATAGGCATTGTTAAAATTTTTATATTATTATTCAGTTAAGTGGTTAACCCCTTAATCGTCGCATTAAATTACGGCTTAAAAATTCAAATTCATTGTTGCTACCACTTTTTTGAAAAAAAAAATATTCTTCTTATTTATTGACAGGTAAAATGATAACAGAAAAAAACCAATTACACTATTTTATAAAACTGGTGGGAATCAAACAATTCTGAATAAAAGCCGTGAAGCTTTGAAGCCCATTAATGTCTCGGGCGCAACGATTAAGTGGTTAAATAGTTATTTACTATGTTACTTTTACTTTTATGATGTTTTAACTGAAAGATATTTTAATTAAATAAGCACACTATAGATTTAGTTTTAGAGTTTAGAACTTATTTTGCTTGTATTAAACTCGGAGCTAAATTCTAGCGTCTTATTAATTTAATGAAGTTATTTTTATGAAGCTTATGTTTCGTAAAAGAGTATTCTTAAAAGATTTACATGAGACTGTATACAACTTCCTTCATGAATTAATTTTACAGCAAAATAATAACTTTTCGAACAATTATATCGTCAAAAATTCATATATACATTAGCGTTTACGTTTATCAGAGAAGGTAAAGCTAGATTTTGCTCATTATTCCTTCTAAAAATAGAAAGTAAGCTTTACATAATCTCAACAAATCGGTGAGTTTCTATATATTTTGTAAATTTCAGCATGTTCTTTCAGTGCAGCTGTTTCGAAAAGATTTAGCGTACACGATTATTTTAAAAATACAATTTCAGAATTTATCTATGAATTATTTATCTATATATTTATTAGTTTCTATGCATTATTCTGCATATTGTTTACATAAAATGCATCTGGTCTATTCTATAAAGCTTTTTCTTTTGTTTTAAAAAAGCATATAAAAATTTAGTCTATCAACCTTTATTACTTACGCTAGAATATTGATAAATCAGCTAAAAATCCGACACTGGTTTTATTTTAACGCGCATTTATCATTCAGTTTTGGGGGCATCGCACTCTAATCTTCATATTTAGTTGGATGTACAACATAATTCAATCTGCTTAACCATTTCTCTGATTTGCCTGTACATCAGGCAATGTGTTTCTGTCAATCATGATTTATTATTTTCATCAGTAAATTTTGCATCGGTCGAGCATTTTTCTGGTTCAATTAGGCAAATATTCCAAATTTAAAACCCGGTAAGAAAAGATCAAAAATTCGGTAAAACATGCAAGAAAACTAGGCATTATATGAAAGATTTTTTTCAAAAATATTGATCAGTTAAGCGATTAAAAAATTAATTTATCCATATGCAATTATGCTATAATTATTAATTCCCTTCATTTTCTTTAAAATATTTTAAACTAATTAAATTTATAAATAATAATTTCTGCGTCTTATAGTTGCTTTTTTGAGTCACTAACAATGTATCCATCTAGAAACCAATTACTTGGTTAGGATCTATTTAAAATTTATTTGTGTTGTTTTACGAAGTATAAAATCTGTAGACACTCATTTCCAATAAACCGTTTCAAAACGCACAAAATTCAAACGCTAAGTCTACATAAAAAAATTCCACAGAAAGTACATTATTATACAACTATTATACTCATTTCATCATAATCATTTATACTAAATCATTTTTTTCTACTTAAATAATAAACTTTTAAAAACAGAATGATATAATTAAACACAATGATATAATTAAATTTCTAATCGTATCAATTTAGCCCTTATCAGTTCAAAATAACTTGACTTGTGTCGTCGGGTCCAGTATCTCTGATTTGAAATAATATAATAAAATGTCTAACCATATGAATTTTAACCCTTATCAGTTCTAAGTAACTTGCCAAGCTTTGTAGTATCTCGTATACAAATTGTATTCGGTTTCCACTATTTCTTTAAAAAAATAATAAAATAAAATAAAATCTTTTGCTTGGAGTTTGACCGTATCATCACGGTGAAAATATAAACTTTATTTTTAAAATACACTGGTGGAAATAGGATATAAAAATAGTATTATATATAAAAATCTAGTGTACGATAAGGGTTAGAATGTATGTACAGGTTTGTTCAAAACTATATGTCAAAAATTTAAAAACAGTTGAGAGGACCTAAATTAGCAGACATCGTACAGGAATGTGGGTGCAAAGATGCAGTTTTAAGACAGTAGAGGAAGCTGTTAAGTACCTTGGATGAAAGTGATTCGTTGGTTTCAATTGTCATTTCCTCTTGGATTTCAAACAACATGCAGCGTTATACCAATGCAGAGCTTGTTGACTAGTGTTGCCGTTGAGTTACAGTTAAAAAAAAATCAGATTTCTTGATTAGCATCACTTTTTTTAAATGTTAAAATTTCCCTCCCCCCCATTAGTTATTATGTCAAAAAATTAGCAAATTTAAGCAGATATTGCTCAGGAATGTGGGTACAGACATGCAGAGTTGAGGCAATAGAGGACACAGTTAAGTTCTTTGTGTGAAAGTGATTCGCTAGCTGGTATCGACATTCCCTAACGGGTTTCGAGCAACCTGCAACATTATACCAATGCAGAACTTGCCGACAAGTGTTGCCATTGGATTACTTTTTAAAAAAAAAATTAGATTTCTTGATTAGCGCAGGTTTTTTTTAAATGCTACAATTTCATTCTTTTTTTTCGTGTCCCTTAGATATTATGGCAATGAATAAGCAAATTTTTGTATTTACAACAATAATGTGCCAATCCAGAAACTAAATTAAAAAAAATTTGCCGACTGAAAACACTCACATGTTCGGAGATCCGGCACAATTCTACCCAAGAATCGTTTAATCTGATTAATTTGACAACCAACCCATTTCCTTGAGCAATCTCGTACATGAAGTGCATGTCGAAAAGCTTCGCTTTGGTGCAATAAAACACGTAGCTCGAAATCGGAGGGAGAAATTATGATTCAAGCCAACGAAGAGCATTCACCAGCTGCATTTAACAGCGATCCCCAGGAAACACACTCCTTTCGGCACACGATCAGACCGCAGCTGGCACAGTCGATTATGTGTCGGCATGGACACAGTGGTTTCGGTAAAGTGTCGGCAGGCTGTCGTCAACTGAAACACAAGAATCTGCTTTTACAGCTGTCGGTTGTCGTAAACTGTCCTTTTATGATTTCATATCGGCAGGCGACTTATACCGGCAAGTGACGCAGGACCGATACGTGATTTCTGATAGTGGCCCGATTAGACTTGCCAAAATTGGACCGAATTAAGAATTTTTACTCTTAACCGACATTTATTTTTTTTCTTTTTCTAAATTTTATTTCAGTTATTTTGACAGGATATCTAAATTTCATGTATTTGCTATAAAATGCTAACAGGCATTAATAGAAAATTTTTCAAAAATAGCCAGTATTTATTTATATACTTCTTTCAATTCATTTAAAAAAGGACTTACAATTATTTGAATCAGCAAAAAAACAGTTTAATCACTTCTTAAAATTATTATTCATTATAATTTTTATCGTAACAAAAATAGTAATAATTAAAAAAAAATACTTCATAAGTTAATTCAGCTTTTCTAATTATATTTTCATTTTAAAAGAAATAGTTTTTCTTTATTTTGTTTCAAAACAAATTATTAAAAAATGTTTAAATTTATTTTACAAGCTATACAAGCTATAAAAATATAAAAATTCAACCCATCTTTTTAGCCTTAAAATTTAAATGAAAGATTCTGAACCACCCTCCCCCCCTTTTAAAAAAATTACCAAACGAAAATAAATAATTTTGATGTATATTCACTTAAAATATAATCATGATTTTTTTTTTAATATAAAATGATTAAGTACATTTTTTTTTTACAAATCTATATTTTTTAATCTAACAAGCTTAATTACATTAAGATTCCTAAAACGAAAATTGTATTAAAAAAAATTCTAAATTCATCGAGTTTATTAAATACTAAAGTATTCTTAAATTTACAGAAATATTCAGAAATATCCTCCATTATAAAAATTATCTACCTAAAGAAAAAATATTGATGTAAATTTATGTTTTTGTTTTATTTTTTAATTAAAAATATTGATAAGTAACAAATGGCATAAAATCAATTCATAATCTAATTAAAATTTATAAATTACCAACTTACTATTTATGAAAATAAGTTTTTCCATGTTAAAATATATGATTTATAAATTAATGCTATGCATGTAGTTACATTATGAATCCTAATAAAAAAAAATATTAACAATTCAAAACCTCTAAAAATAATTCACTTTATTATATGCATAGTTCTTACATTTGTAAGAAAATTAATTTCGTTTACTTTAATTAATTCGCTATGATAATTATTTCTTTCATTTTAGTATTAAGATAACATTAAGTTTGGTTTATTTTAGCATAAGACAATTACAAAATAAATTAATTAAAAGTAAATAAATAAATAATACTACATTAATATATAATACACAAATAAAAATTAATATAAATACACATCAAAATTGCAACTTTTCCATCAGCTATTTAACTTCAACGACAAACGCATTCCTTAATGAAATACTTTCCTCTTATTACCCCATAAAATTACCCACAACAAGGTTCTGTGGTCAAGTGGTTAAAGCACTCGCATTCTGTCCTTGGGAACCAGGGATCGACCTCAATGTCATCCTACGCTGAAGTACATGTTTGGGGATTTTTGACAAATCTAGTTCCAAGATGAATCATAGATGGCGCCAGCAATGATTTTTTTATATTTATGCTGGGGACCAGCTGTATGCCTAAAAGTCGAACGGCAGTCGCCCGGCCGGCCGGCATTTCGAAAAACGTACGGAACCGATACGGCGTGACGGTATCGTGCCGATATCGCCATTAACGGCAAAGCGGCTGTAGACCGATTGTTTACCGATAGCTCTGTGTTTGCTGGGTCTCTATGGACTCAACACTGCATTTCCGCACCCACATTCCGGTATGAAATCTGGTTATTTAGGTACCCTCTATAAAACCTCTACATTTTCGACATATACTAGTTCTAATAGACACATAGCTTGACATATATTTAATTTGCAGTGTCAATTAATATTTATTAAGTTTTATGTATAGTTAAATAGTTTTGTAGTTTTATGTAGTTAATGCAGTTTTGTTTTGTTTGTTTTATGTAGGTATGTAGTTTTATTATTTTTTTTTTTACATTGTAAAATCAAACATAGAAAACTTGTTTGATTTTTAACTGAGTTTCGGCTCATTTCGGTTTTTGTCTCTTGAATTCTTTTAATTAAATTGGCCCAAACTTCACTTAGTAATCGTAGAAACATAATAAAAACGATTTTGAATCGCAAAATATTACACCTTCAAATGAAATAATAAAATAAATTTTCAAAATAAAAATTGGCAATTTTAATTTATGTTATTATTTTCAGGGATCAAACATGGTTGACAGTTTGGTAAACATTCTATTAAGAAATTCATACTGCTGAGCCAAGCATTAAAGACCGGTCACGTGAGTAACAGGTCTGAGTTAGAAGAGTCTATTATTGATAATAGGTCTGGGAGCATTGAAAAGGGAGTATTTCTTACTCTTGCTTTTGTCGGGAATGGGCAGGAATTTCGTCCCCTCCTAATGCTTCCCTACCTTCGAAAAGGTCCGTTATTTTGGCAGTATGTCAAGACAGGTCTTTTAAGACTGGTCAAGCAGTACCAGAAATAAACAGTTAATATTTTACATTTTATTTAATGAGGTTAAAATTAGGAATATCAAAAAAAATTTCTTTAAAAAATTTCAGAATTAGTATGAAATTTTGAATTAAAATTGAAATTAACAATTGAAGAGCAAAATCAAAAAATAGCTTAAAATACATATTGCTTGAAATACATACATTATATACATTCCTTATCTATGTAAATTTTGCAAAACAGCATTTACCTCTATACATTTACCTACCTCTAAATCTATTTATTATTCGAAAACTATTGCTATTGTCCAGTATAGAAACTTCTAAAAGTGGAATTGTTTATTCAAACTTCTATGCGAAACGTATTCAGGTAAACTTTAATCCATTCATGCACCGTTTGCTATGAACCATTTCGAATTCCAATTGCTACGTTTTCGCAGAAGAGAAATAAATTTTACCGCCTATTTTCTAATCACTTCCATATGTTGTCACTGGTAAAGTAAACTTGACCAAAGGGGCCATTTATTGGTCAGTGAAGCGTTCGACTGAAGTATCATATTTACATGACAGAAATGGCGAAGTTTCAGATATATTTTCTCTCATACATTATATATTTGATCATTGCGTACAGTTTTATTTAATGGCTGCAGTAAGAATTGTTATTTCACACAAATTGAACTTTAATGACAAGTTGGGTCATTTCAAAGCGTTTGTTAGGATGTAATCTCAAAGTTACATAAATAATAACCTGTGCTTAGTAACCTGTTACATTGTATTTGTATTTTATGAAATTTTTCGAGTTTCTGAGGAACATATTTACTAATCCTGCTTCTTAAATTTAAATATATTCCCCGTAAACTAAATATCTAATTAACAAAATTTTTAAAACTTTATTACAATTTTCAAGTGTCGTAAAATTTCCTTGAAATTCATCAATGAATGCTCAAGTGTTCAAGAATTGAAGTTTTGTTGGTTGATTCTTTTTCCAGGTTTTCTCAAAATCTTTTTTACATACTTTTCGAAAAACATTTCATTATAAAACTTTCATTTTGAATAAACATTCAAAATGATTTTTTAAAGTAATACTTATGAAATTAAGCATAAAAAAGCAGACTTTAAAATCAAGTGAATCTTCTTCAATGTAACCACTTTTGTAGGTGCTGATTACGGGCCGGAAAAACTTCCATCTGTAAAATTAAGTCGACATTTCCTCTTTATTTAAGCCGTGTAAATGCAGAAATAATAAAAATGAGATATTCATTCTTACTTATGGAAGATTACTTCGACAATTGTCAGGCTCTGTGCCTTTTCATTATTGTGACAATCTACACAATCTCCTGTCATAGTCACGAAAAAAAGATTATAATATCTCGGCAAATTACCACCAGTATAAACTCATAGAAAATTTTATCATATTTCTGAGAGAAACTCTGCATGAATAAGGTACTGAAATATGACAAAATTTTCTATTCAAATTTACCTATGCATGTTAGTCCAGGTAATCAGAAATCCTTAATTAATTTCAACAAATTGCCGTCATCTTGAAACAACCATATCAATTACTTGTATGTGGCATTCGTGAGTTTAATTATTGACAGACTTTTTCGAATAAGAGATCATTCGGATCGTTCCAGAAAATTACTTTAGCATTCATATCGATACGTTTAAAAGACTAAATATGAATATTTTTACTTTCAGTAAATTTTGCTGGATATAACTTTATAAATGTTTCATATTTCAAACTCATCTACGAGGGCAATTCGGAAAATAACCTCCGTTTATGAATTATAAAAAATCTAATGAAAGGAAACATGTTTAATTACTTACGTATGAAAGACACGTTCTTCAGCTACTTCTCAACATAATTGCCGTATTAATTAAAACAATTATCATAACGGTAAATCAGCTTTGAAATTCCATCGTCACAGATTTCTGCCGCCGGCCTATTCAACTGCGATTATTTTTAGTAAATTCAACTCGCACCACTCTTTCAATCCAAAGATTTTTAACATATTCTTTAAATCATATTGACAAATTCCGAATTGCTCCCGTAATATTTTGCTTGACCCACTATTTTTTAAAACATTTTTGGTAGTAAATTTATCCGGAAATTATATAGAAAAATATGTTAAAATTCTTTGGATTGAAAGACTGGTGCGAGTTAAATTTAAAAAATAATCGCAGTTGAATAGGCCAGCGGCAGAAGTCTGTGACGATGGAATTTCAAAGCTGATTTACCGTTATGATAATTGTTTTAATTAATACGGCAATTATGTTGAGAAATAGCTGAAGAACGTGTCTTTCATACTTAAGTAATAAAAAATGTTTCCTTTCATTAGTTTTTTGTAATTCATAAACAGAGGTTACTTCCGAATTGCCCTCGTATGTTATTTAAGAAAGTTAAACATTGTTTGTTTAAATACAAATATGGTCTTCAATGTGCTTCATATATAGATGTAAATTTTATAGATCTGTTAGTATCTCATAATTTTATTCAGAAATTCTGAATTTATATCAACTTTTTAAATTTGCATTGGAAATTCCAAATAGCAATTTTTGCATCATTTAATGAGCAACACCCAATGATATTACTGAAGGCGGAAATGAGTGTTCGGAATTTCAGGTATGAATTCGTAAATTCTGAACAAAATATTCCACTAAATTGGCAGCACTGTATATTCATGATTTATATTGGGACATCATTAAATTTCAACTAAAAAAATTCCATTTCGCTTTCCTAAATTCTACTCCAAGTATATCGAGACTATATCAGGATTTATAATTTCGCAATATTATTTGAAAATTAGGTTAATTGTCTATAATACATTATAGATTTAGCTCTGTTGCTTAATAATAAAATATGTTGTTCGTAAAAAACTTCGATCCAATCACCAGCGTCGTTTTAATTTAATGCCGTTAAACTCTGGATTCTTGTAAGAACGTTTCTATAAAGACTTTTCTTAAGAGATTTACGTAAGGTGTATACAGCATCCTTTATAAATTAATTTTCCAATATTGTAATTATTTTTCGAACAATTATATCTTAAATAAATATCAAATTTGTTTCAGGTTTTAAAGCAAATTGAGATAGGAAAATTAGATAGCAATGTACTATCATTCCTGCTAAAGACTCTTTCGCTTAGATTATTAATTAATTTTCTTGCATATATAATCATTTTTCAAACAATTATATTTCTAAGAAATATCAGATTTACTTTATCGCTGAAAAATAAATGAGAGAGTAAAGCTGTGGAGCAAAATCATTGTTCTGCTAACTAGTTAAATTAAGATTCTTTAATCCAAAAAAAATCTATAGGGGGAACTGGGGTACATTGATGCATGGGGCACATTGATACACCCCCTCTACCGCTCACAGGGTCATTACAGGAAGTTTCACAACAGCTCCAAAAGATGATGCTAGTGTATTCAACTACATACAGAAAATCTTGGAATGATTCAGTAGTTTGATGAAATGGGACGGGTGATTTATTGTTTTTGTTGTTCAAAAGTAAATATGAGTTGTACAGTTGAAATGCTATTATACAACTGTTCCAGTATTTTCCACCAAAATGAATACTCTCCCTGGTAAGTACAGCTACTCTTTATCAGTTCTTCATTATTTATTGTTAGATATATTGTGAAGTGTTGGATTTGAGACTCATTTTATTCAAAATCGCTGTATGGGGCACATTGATACAGTCTATGACGGGGCACATTGATACAGCCTAAATCCTTTAATAGTTCATATTTTCATTATCTTTTATTATTTTTTTTACCATACACTCCTTAATCCAACCTTTTTTTTCACGAAAAATTTCTAATATTAGTTTTTATTGAAGTGAAATAGCTCTAATTTCTTTATATTAGAGCATAGTATTTTTGAAAACAGAAGACGTAGGAACTTACCCAGCATCTAGTGCTAGTAGAACTAATAGAAGAAAAGGACGCCATTCTGGCAAATCTCGAATTTATATCGATTCTCCAGAGAAAAACGTATTTTCGACATGCGAAATGTTAAGTAAGAGAAACAAACTGCAGAACAGAAAATGATACTTATATTATAAACAGAATTTTAATATAATTATCCTTTATTTTCTGTTTATGAACCTATTTATAAACAGAAAAACTGGTAATTTTTTCATCTTTCATAAGAAAGAAGATAATCCTGGGATTGAAGTGCTAGATATGACAAAGTTACCACAGCCAACAATCAGACAAGAAACAGCCAGAACATCAGGTCATAATATATTTAATTTTGATTGCTTTAATATTGCTTAAAAATAAATTGTGGGTGATTTGAATTTTTATAAATAAATATAAAATGGTTTTCTAATTCATTTTCTATGAAAAATATGCATTGGTATTATTCTGTCGTCATTTTTCTCAAACGTATCAATCTGCCCCGGGGATGGGGCACATTGATACAAATGACTTTTTTTGATTTTTTTAAAATTACATGCAAAAATACTATATAAAACAATGATTGTACATTTTTATAGCATACTACACATGTTTTGCTGTCACCTCATGGAAAAAAAACTTGAATTTTCTACTTTCTTGACACCAAAAAAAATCTTAGAAAAAAACTGTATCAATGTACCCCAGTTCCCCCTACATATTTAGATAGTTCAAACTTTCTGTATTAAGCTTCAGCGTAGAGCTAGAAGCTTAAAAGTAATTTATTAAGAAATGGGATTTTAAATGTTATGTTAAAGTTAAGCTTTGCATGTTTATATCGATTCCTTTGTTTATTAGATATGTCAAATATTTGTCTAGTTTTCTTTAACCCTTTTCGGAGCAAGACACTACATTTGCAAAAATGTCTGAGTGACATTAATGAATGACACCAGAATTTATGTAGAAATTTGTTTGAATATAAGAAAAAACAGATATTCCCATACGTAATAAACGGAAAATAGTTATATGACAGTTTTGATTCTACTGTGGCATCTTTGAATTATATCGGGTATTCCATGTATTGGAACATTGAATCACAAAGGGCAGCGGGTTGCCATATTTGGCCTCTTTTTTAGTTCGAAAATTTTTCATTCTCACCAGAAAAATTATATTGCATTATTATGTTTATTTTATGACAGTTGTCTTCTTATTTATAGGCTGAAAACTTTTCTTTCAATTTTTCAAATGTGAATTCGAAGGTCATAAATTGAATGTGGATATCAAACTGACAACCCAGCCCAAATTGTAAAGGGAAGAGGCAACTAAGACGCCACGTCCACTGACATTAAGTTTACTACAACATTCTGTACTATTCATTAGATTTAACTAAATTTTTTTCAGATGTTTATGTATACAGTCGGCTCTCGTTAATTCGAACTCGCCGGAAGCACAAGAAATGTTCGAATTATCGAAAATATGAAATGAAAACATGCTTAATATGGCACTATTACAAAGGAATTAGTGTTATAGTGTTTTTTAAAATTATTTCGTCTGTTATCATTAGAATATGACTTAATATTAAACTAGAATGCATAAATACATAAATTAATTAAAAGATTAGAAACAAGCACAATGGAAGAAAAATTTTAAGTGTGAAAATGAGTTCGAATTAATGAACATTTTTAACATTATTCTGCTACTGAAAGTTTATGTTTATGGAACTTAATGTATTATGTTAAGGATTATGTATTATGTTAAGGACTTTATGTTTAATTCGAATTAAGCGAAGATTTGAACTATCCGATTTCGAATTAGCGAGAGTCGACTGTACTTCCATTCATGTGCTCGATAAAACTGTGCAAGAACTTCACATACGTTAGAAGTGTCTAAGTTTTAGCTCTGTGAAAAATTGTACGTTTCAGAAAAAACTTCATTAACTCCTAAAGTACTCGTGTAATTTCAATTAAATAATTGTTGGTCTTAGAGTTTAAATATAACATCATATGTTCCAGGGAGTTTTTAAAAACTTTGATTCGTTTAATTTAAAAATTTTTTAAAGACCTGAAAAATGGAAAATTTCTGAAAACTTGCTGTTATTCTGAAATAAAAGTGGTCCGATGGGGTAATCTCAAAACTTTCTTCTATCTTATGCACATTAATACTTCCTGAAAAATGCAGAATAGCAGAGACACCGGTTAGGTGGTTTAAACCAAAATTTAGTCAACAATAAATTATGTCAACTTATAAATGAATCTGCAGTTTGTTGAAAATCCGTGCATTAGTTCTTGAGGCAGAACTGTTGCAAAATCTTGAAAAACAAATCTCTATAATAGTGCCACATATTGGGTAATGTATATCAAAAACTAACCAGGATCAATTTTTTACCAGGTACAAACTGAAACTAAAATTTGAGGAAAATCCATGCATTAGTTCTTGAGATACATTTATTGCGAAATCGTGAAAAGTCCAGCATAGAAGCGCCATCTATAGGGCGATTTACACCGAAAACTAAGTAACACAAACCTATGTGAAAGACTAGCTGAAACTGAAGTTTTAGAAAATTCCGTGCATTATTTCTCGAGATAGAGCTATTTCGGTAATCTCGAATAATGAACCATGGCAGCGCCACCTGTTGAGCGATTTGCTCCAAAGCTTAACCAGCACAATGCTACATCAAGTTCTAACTAAATATAAATCTTTATGTAAATCCATGCACTAATTCTTAAGACATGGCTATTGTGGAAATTGTGAATAATGCACCATAGCAGCACTACCTATTCAGCCATATACACTTATGAGAAACTTATCAGATTTAGTTTAAATCAAGGTCTCACAGAGTGTAAAGTTTTGTGAAATTCGGAACATTATTTCTGGAGATAGAGTGCCCACAAATTTTTTGTCACATACAGACAGACATACAGGCAGACATTTTCTAAAAACATGTCTTTCGGGTTCTCTAACCCCTAAAACATGTAAATTCGTCAAAAATCAGATTTTGAAAATCTAATACCTCCATGTATATAACCTTCTTGTAAAGATAAACGAAAAATATATATACTGCTCAAAAGCGCAAATTTTTTATTAATTTCATTAATTGATTTCGATATTAAAATACTAGTACCTAAGAATTTTCTTGTCGAAACTGAAACATATATAGATCACATAATTTCACTCCGATCACATTAAAAGAGAGAATTCATAGCGTATTTTATTAATTTACAGGGACTTACAAAATAAATCGTTTAGAGTACTGCGTAATAATTGCTGGAGAGTACGTTTTAAACTTCGGCAAGCGCTTTTAAATTTAATTAATTTTTTGCTTTATGTATAAATTCTATAGCACATATATAGGGCTGCACAAAACTATCCGCATACATTTCTCATTATTAGAAGAAATTGCTGAAGTGAATTTCTGAAATATATGTATCTATCTCATAAATGAACTAAATTTTGGAATTCCTGTTGTTAATAAAAAGAAATCTCTATATCATATACAGGGTTGCTAAACAATTCGGAGAATTTTCCGATTGTAGATGGGATTACAGCTGAAATTCGGTTTTTAAAATGAGATTTATACATTTCCATATAGCAAAATGAGACGTTTTTTTTAATTATTTTTTAAATGGTGTAGTTTTGTTACATTAATTCTGAATGTGTTGGAACAATGTTTCATAATCTATGCTTGACGCATGTTTTTTTCTTTTTTTTTTCTAACTTATAATTCTAACAATGTCTTTCGACTTATATAATCATTGATTTTCGCAATTAAATTCTGTCACAAAATATTGGGTAATCTTAAAATTATAGTAAAAGTTAGTGGTAGTACTAAACATACAATTTAGCAGCTTATATGTCCATACTTAAAGATAATTTAATTATATACATAACATTATGCGTTTACTTCTGGCAGTTACTAATACAATGTATTCCCCATAATAAATGATGAAATAATAGTCAATTTCATATTAATTTAACAAAAGTATTCCTCATATGTTTATGAAAATTTTAGTCAAAATTGTTCTTAAATGATTTTCCTGGGATTGTATATATCTTCTTTTATGCATATATTTTTCTGATACTTATGACTTTTCTGGGAATAACATGTCGAAATAAAATTATATTTACATCAGTTTATAAATCTAAATAACTAAGTTCAAACAAGTAGTTAAACCTTTTTAAAAGTGTGTTAATGAATTTATTTAATCCTTCGCATATTTTTAAAGATTTTTAATGTTTCTACATTTCGTTTTATGTATTTTTGACTATAATGCCTACATTGAAAGCTACTTTAATTATTGATAATTATCATTGATTAATTTCTTAAAATGAACAATAAATACTTCTCTTTGTCTAATCGTCAAAGTCTTATAAATTTAACGTAGGTTTTTTTCTTTACTTGTTTCTCTGAATATTTACTTTAAGTATGTTTTTAATGTATGTTTTAATTTACTTTAAGTATGTTACATGGGAGTGGATAATTTTTCCTATATAAATTAAATTTGAGGAATCCTAACAAAGTTTTGAAATATTATGCGATAGAGAAAATCTAACTTATTTAAAAGACCAAAATTTAACTTGAAAGTAAAACTCAAATTCTAGTTCATTCTTGTTCATGTTCATGCTAAAAAATTAAAATAAACTTATTTAATTCCATTTAATAAATTTTTATTTCAATACATAACTGATTCTGTGCTTTAATTAAGTGTAAGAACATTTAAAATTCCATACAACGCTTTTTGAAAGATTTCATTACATGGCTTAAATTTGAACTATTGTTAAAAAACTAAATCACATAGTTTTTCTCTTAGACTTATGTAAGAGAATAAGAAATATGTAATAAATTTTAAATATTTTGGTTAGAATGCAATATTATGAAAAGTTAGTTGATAAGATTTGTTAAACAGTTTCTTCGTAATTTAGACAGTCTTGTTAGAGAACATAAATTTTAAAAGTTTCTTATGTGTATACATATTTACTTTAAAGAATATCTTTTAAAATAATATTTATCGGCCATTCTACTTTTACGATGCTGTCTTACAGAAAGATAGTTAAATTATGTAGCACAAGTTATAGATTAAAGTCTTAATTTTAATAATAAATTACTTTCCTTGTAATAAACTTCAAACAAATCCCCAATGTCACATTAATCTAACGAAGCTATTCCTATTATACTTCCATGAATATTTACTTCAAAACATTTCTTAAAAGATTTAGAGCAGACTAGTTGTATCTTCCTTCATAAATTAACTTAGCTGTAGCCTAACAACTTTTTGATCAATTACGACTTAAAGAAAAATCAGATTTATTTCAACGTTTAACACCATATTCGTTCATAAAATTTAAAAGTTTCTTATGTGTACACATATTTATTTAAAAGAATATCTTTTGAAATAATATTTATTGGCCATTTTACTTTTACAATGTTGTCTTAGGGAAAAGGGAAAGATAGTTTAATTATATAGCACAAGTTATAGATTAAATTCTTAAGTTTAATGATAAGTTATTTTCTTCATAATAAACTTCGGACTAATCCCCAACATCATATTAATCTAACGAAGCTAGTCCTATGATACTTCCATGAAAATTTACTTCAAAGATTTTCTTAAAAGATTTAGAACAGACTAGATGTATCTTCCTTCATAAATTAACTTTGCAGTAGCTTAAGAACATTTTGATCAATTACGACTTAAAGAAAATTAAATTTAGGGGAAGATGGGGATACTTAAACCATTTTTTAAATTTTAATTTTTTAATTTTTTTTTATAATTTCTTAGAACAAAATAAAATATTGAAAATGAAAATTTGATATTTTTTCTTCAATTGAAAAATACTTTTAATTAATTTTGAACTATTTTTCTATGTCTAATAAATTTTTCCTTTTTCTTTTACATCGTAGCTCAAGTATCCCCCTCATGAGGATACATGAGCCATGGTGAAGGGATACTTGAGCCAGTGTGGAAAAATACCCCCAAAGAGTAATTTTTTTCGCTTTATTTTTGCACAAATATTTTACAGAATGATAAATTATGATACATGAAGTCCTTCCATTGACTTGAGTCATTTTTTAAATTTTAATTTTTTTAAATTTTACGTAATTTTTTAAAACAAAATAAAATATTGAAAATGAAAATTTGATATTTTTTCTTCAATTGAAAACCACTTTCAATTAATTTTGTACTATTTTGCTATGTCTAATAAATTTTTACTTTTTCTTTTACATCGGGGCTCAAATATCCCCCTCATGGGGATACATGACCCATGGTGAAGGGATACTTGAGCCAGTGTGGAAAAATACCCACAAAAGTAATTTTTTTTCGCTTTATTTTTGCACAAATATTTTACAGAATGCTAAATTTTGATACATGAAGTCCTTCCAAACAGATTTTCAACTATTTGATAACATGTTTGAAGAACAAATTCAGAATGGTTGTAACGCCACACATCTTTTTACTTTTACCTACATGATAACTCAGTAGTACCCTCTGTTGGAGACAATAGAAGTCATTTCTTTGATTTTAAAAAAAAGTTACAGTAACAGAGGTTACAATTCCAGTATTTACAATTTCAATTAAAGTATTAGAGATTATGACCTGTAAAACAATTTAAAAAAGTTATTTTAATATAATAAATGTTAAATGTTATGCTAAATGTTAAATTTTAAATGCTATGTTTACATTTATCTAAACAGGCTATTTTGTTAGTCAAAATGAAAAATAAAATGGATATTTTCATTTTAAAAAATGCATTTAAACATTTTTTTCTAGGTCATTATGTTGTTTAAAAATACATATATGCTTCTTTTTACCCAGTAAAAAAATCTATTAGCGAATATAAGGACGTAATTTTATTTTTGTTGGTTTCACCCATGTCTAATTTCCTAGTGGGGATGGTTGAGCCATGGCTCAAGTATTCCAAATCTCACAGGTTCAAGTATCCCCGTTACCGCTATTTTTATTTATCAGAGTTTCACTAAGTAAAACATGCAGTTATTTGAACTATTTTAGATTCAAAATACAATTTACATTATACTTATTAAATTTATATGTATTGTTGCAACTTTAAACAAAACTTTGATTACAAAAAAAATAAAAAAACATGCACCTAAATATTTACTTCTGATAGGGAAAAAACAACTATTAATTGCCATACTTTCAAAATGGTACCAAGGTATGTGATTTCTTTGTTACATGTTCAGAACTATAAATATGTCACCATGCTGCCTGTTTTAGAAAGAAAAATTAACCAACTATAGATATAATAGGGGTGGCTCAAGTATCCCCTATGCTCAAGTATCCCCACTCTCCCCTACTTCACGTTTACCAACATACTCGTGTATAAAATTTAAAAGTTTCTTATGTATATACATTTTTATTTAAAAGAATATCTTTTAAAATAATATTTATTGCCATTTTACTTTTATGATGTTGTCTTACTGAAAGATAATTTAATTATGTGGCAGAACTTATCGATTAAATTCTTCTGTTTAACCATTTCCGGCACACTGTACCTGGTCAGGGATACCTAATTTTAATTCCAAACTTGCAAACAACATCAATAATATTTTTTTAATTTAGCTTTTACAACAAAAGCTTAAATTACGGGTTTCAAAATATCTAACAAATTCGTCTGTGAATTCCGTTGTAAGTCGATAATTTCTCATTTTACTGGCAGATTTTGTCCTTGCCGAAAAGGGTTAATAATAAATTGTTTTCCTTGTAATAAACTTCGAACTAATCCCCAATGTCATATTAATCTAAGGAAGCTATTGCTATGACGCTTCCATGAATATTTACTTCAGAACATTTCTTAAAAGATTTAGAGCAGACTAGATGTATCTTCATTCATAAATTAACTTTGCAGTAGCCTATTAACATTTTGATCAATTATTACTTAAAGAAAAAATAGATTTATTTCAATGTTTAACACTACAGTAAAGCATCGTTTATACGACGATCATTTACACGACGTTTACATTTATACGACGTTTTAGTGTGGTCCCAATTCATTCCTATTTGTTTTAAAGTAAAAATGTATCGTTTATACGACGCATAAAATCGTTTATACGTCGTTTTTTCGATTTTTACGCTTTTTTTTTTGTTTATTTTTCTTGTATATTTTAAGAACTGGCAGAATTGGCTAGTTATGAATAACACCAAAGAATACATAAGAAAATATTATTAAATATACCTCATCCATAAGCTAACAACGTGGGCATGTGTGGGAATTGTCACAAAAAATAGGAGGAATCTTTTTTTATACAGGACCGGAGATCTTAAGCTTTTCCGACCTGTTTTATTTTTACACTGCACGGCCATTCTTTTCTTATCAGTGCGCTAACAGTACAATTTTTTTTTCTTTTAATTCTTTACTTTTTACACTGTTTCGGCCACAGATTTTTCGGACATATCTTAAAAAAAGAGAGCCCATCTTGATAAAAGAAAAAATTGAAATTTTGAAAGAAATCGAATGCAAAAATGGTGTTAGTAAAAAATTTCGCGAATTGCATCGTAATATTAAGAACTGTTTTTCTTTTTTTGCTACAATAGCAACAGAAATACTTTTCGAACTCTTCACTCATTGCATAAATCATTAATTAGAACTCAATGTCAATCAATAATTTTAAACAACCATAGGTATTTTTCTCTACGTAAAATGATCAAAAGAAAAAATAAGTGTACCATAAAGTACCGAAAACTACCCCTTTAGTAGACAAGAAATTCTAATAATTTTAAAGGAGGCTTATGATTGGAACTTTAGTGAAATAGAGAGATAATAAAAAGCGAGTGAGGGGATATATTTGGAATTTATAGATCCTCAAGGATTTATATAATTTCTAAAATATATCAGATAAGAAAGCATATATTCATAGGGAGCTTTTAACTTTTTGGTTGTTAATTTAAATTGATATTCTCCTCCCTCTCCCACCTCCTTTTTTGGTTACTTATTTTTTTAATTTATAAATGTATGTAAATCAACACGCTAAGCATTAAAATTAAATGGAAACAAAATTAATCGAGTTTTAAAATTGAAAAGCGATTGTACGACGTTATCGTTTATACGACGTTTTTCTGTAGTCCTTTCGGCGTCGTATAAACGATGCTCCACTGTATAATGGCCGAATGAAACATTTATAAAACTACCTTTAGGAAATTCCCCATACGATGTTTCATTAATATTTTTCGATATTGCAATAATAAATGTCTCGTGATTGAAGTAAAGTAAATTATTATTAACCCCTTCGCGACGACGGGGCTCTTTTATGAAATTTTTAAAGTTTTGTCACCAGTTTTTTAATTCAGAAATTTGTGACTTAATAAATCGAGAAAATATGACAAATTTTTCAGTAAAATTTTACTAGTGCGGGTAAGGAAGGATTATTAAGGCTTTTTGCGGCACGTATACGTGTCGCTCGTCCCCAAGGGGTTAAAGATTTTCTGACGCAAACTCAAAATTTTTTGATTAAAAACCCACGAAATACTGTAACACTGTCTGCGGACTCTAATGTTAAACATTAACAGACGGTAGTTGTAAATATATGATTCTATTTTAACAACTTGGAAAATGACTCTTGCTTACAGTTTCGCTATATCGGAGACATTATCTGGCCTTAAATGTACCCGAGTGATACTGCTCTGAATGCTGGTAGACAGGAGATGCTGGCTCGAAATCAATCGCCCCAGTCGGCCTAATCGTTTAGGGATTTCCGTGGTTTTCTTCGAACCTTAGACTTCCTTGTGTAAATACGATTCATGTTCCTTTAGAAAGACCCCACACAGAGGACACTCCCTCAGTTCTCTTAGAGCCAATGTCTCTCGTGTTGATAATTGGCCGTCATAAACATAATCAAGGAACCAACCAACCTGAGACATATCTGAACTCTTGTGATGTCAAGATTTTTTTTTAGTTTTATGATTGCTCCATCTTTAATGTCCGGAAATACAGGATACTTCTGTTACCACGATGAGAAAAAAAATAAAAGTATTACAAACTACTGATATACAACTTCTAAACAAATTGCATTTAAAAGTACATTTTCCTCCTATACGAAGGTGTACAAATTTAAAATGTGAGATGTTTACAAATTTTAAAAAATTGCAGTACCGAAAATTGTAAAACTAGAATTTCATATAAATTTGTTTATGATTGTTCTAGGAATATTAATGTTTAATCCATGGCGTACGTAATACATGACTCCGTTATTAATAAGTCACGTGTGGATCATCATAAAAATGATGTTTATAATTATTTTTTTTTATATGTATAATTTATTTAAAATCTAAAATTTTATTCTTTGAAAGTATCATTTCCCAAATACTCATTGTAATTTGTTATATAATATTACTATTATTATTATTATTATTATTATTACTATTATTATTATTATTATTATTATTATTATTATTATTATTATTACTTTTATTATTATTATTATTATTATTATTATTATTATTATTATTATTATTATTATTATTATTATATTGTCACCAATGTTTTTAAAATTAATATTTTTTTACTAAATTTCTCTTGCTCATGTTGACAAAGCACATCCAAAATTGTTTCATAAAAATGTTGCCAAGCGAATACATTTGGTTAACCCTTTAAGCTCTGGGGGGTGAATTTCTTCAAAATATTCAAATTTTACGTTGACACCAATATTCTGCAAATACATAATTCGATTTATTCTGCATGGTCGAATCACTTTAACAAAAACACGCTTAAAGCGAATTTATTTTAACCACTTAATCGTCGCGACCGAGACATTCACGGGTTGCAAATTCCACAGTCTTTATTCAGAATTGTTTGATACCCATCAGATTTTTTTTTAAGTGTAATTGGTTTTATTCTGGTATCATTTTACTAGTCATTAAATAAGATGAATATTTTTTTTTTTCAAAAAAGTGGTGGGAATAATAAATTTGAATTTTTAAACCATAATTTAATGTGACTGTTAAGTGGTTAACGGGAACTGTTTCCAGTTGCCCCATCAAGTTGAATAGGCATTGAGAAAGATTTCAGCTTTTTTAACACGAACACGCTTAACGTAAAATATTGCTAATCATGAACTGCTATTATATCATATAATTTTTGGTAAATTTCGGTGTCACTAACTACAGTAAAACCCCGATAATTCGGATTAATTGGGACCGGACCCAATCCAGATTATGGAAAATCCGGATTATCCGGAGAATTGGAAAAAAATGAAATAAAATATAACATACTAACAGAAAATCACCTTTATGTTAAACTTATTGAATATTTGCAGACAGTAATAATGTTTACTTTGCTTAATTATACCGAAAACATGTCAGAAAAAGTTTTTTTATTTAGAATACGACGATGAAACAAGTTAATGTTATGGAAATTAGCCAATCGCTTCTCAAACTTGAAAAAAAAATAACCAAACCGATCCGAATTATCCGGAGATCCGGATTGTCGGGGTCCGAATTAGCGGGGTTCTACTGTAATTTCAACATTTTAGCAATGGGAGTGTTTTGCCTCTGAAATGGTTAACGCTTTATCTACCGACACTTTTTATAAGCACCATTAAAATAACTTATTATGAAATTCTTTTAATACGTCAGTCAATTGTAATGCTGTTTAGAATGAGTTACATACACATTATTGATTACACAAAACAAAATGTTTTAAAAAGGATGATTTTGTTTGGCTTTGCTTCTTTTCAGCTTTCTTGGCGCTGAGGGAGGGTGGGGAATGGGATTTTTTTATTCGGAGATTTTCTATATTTATATTGTAAGAACATCATATTTGTACATTTTATAATTCTACAAAATATATAAGAAAATATAAGAAAAAAAATTAAAAATAAAAGATTTGAGTGGGGTTATAAAAATTGCACAAAATCTCTATCAATTCAAATTTATTTACTCCTTCTAAATCCTTCAATTCTTCTAAAATCCTTCAACTATTTATTAAACGATTATGTAAATTTTTTAATTTAGTTTAAACAATATGCGTAAAATGCTTTAGAATGTAAAATTTTCATGATCTCATAATGCGGTAGATAAAGGGTTAAGGTAGACAGTAAAAAGATAAAAAGTTTACAGTTCTTTAACCCATTCGTGCCCAGCACTTTTTGCGTAAATTTTATTTGGTTGGCACCACTATTTTTAGAAGATTTAAGTTTAGTTCATTAATCACGAAAATGCATCATTTAAATAAAATAATTATTGCTTTTCTTTTTTACCGGTGTCAAAAACAGTGCTGAATGCACCTTTTGAAGCGGGCACTAATGGGTTAAAAACTCTATGTTACGAGACATAGGAAACGTTTCCTTTTTGAAATGGGCAAGGTAGCACTTCAATGATTAAAGAAATATATTTTAAAATAAATTTGCTTATAAATTTCGGTTTCATTCATTAATTTTAATATTTAAAAATGGGAATGCTTCGCCCCAGAAATGATTAATACAGACGGGAAAAATATATAAGTTTACAGAAGGGCCGTAGCTAGAAGTGAACAATAGGGGGGGGGGGCTCATAATTTGTTTGTTTTTTTTCTCTCTCTCTGACACAGAAAGATAAATTAGTGCATATTCACATTGTAGATACTATGTTTCTCATTAAACTGTTGTAATAACTTCATTTTATGCTAAGAAAAGTACACGATGATGAGAATTTTGAGTCTATCCGGAGAAATCCGGAGAAAATTTTGAACTGGTGAAAAATTAAATATCATGTAAGCTTCATATGTACAAATAGGATGTGGGAGTGTTGAAACTCTTATTTTACATACAATTTAGTAATTCTGCAAAAATGTGAAATGGTCTCAAAACTAAATGAGATTTTTGAACAGAATTTCATTTGGATTTTTGGAGCAAAAATTAATTTAGTGACCTTGGAATCTTTTCCAGGGGGGGGGGGGGGCTCAAAATATTTTAGGGGGGGGCTGAGCCGCCCATTGCGCCCCCTTAGCTACGGCCCTGGTTTACAGTCATTTTAAACACTGTATTTCGAGATATAAAAAAAATTAAGATTTGAAATGCGTGAGGAGACATTTCTACGATTAAAAAAGGGAAAAAATTATTTACGAAATTACTGGTAGTAAAATGATCATGAAGCCCCTGATGATTTGCTAACACAAAATGGCGAGTAGTCAGGGAAAAACATAGACAAAAAATAGAAACTACCAGTATTTTCTTAGAGAAAATTGTATAAGTAATATAAAGGGATCAAAAAAGGAGAAACTCTTTTTAACGAAATACTGGTATTTAATTCTTTTTTCGTCTGTGCTTTTCCCTGAATACTCACCACCCTGTAATAACTGAAATTTTAAATAATTTTAAAGTTTAATGTTTGTAAGTATTTATTTTTTAAGAAATCTCTTAAAATAATACTGCATGTGTTACTTTAAAATTGAATCAAAAGTAAAGCTAATTTGATTATTTAGACTGCATTATATAATGTATTCTGCAGTTGAATAATAAATTATTTTCCTCGTAATAAGTTTTAGACTGATCACAAATGTCATTTTAATTTAACGAAATTATTCCGATAATCGCTATATGAATATTTACTTCAAAACAATTCTTGAAAGATTTATAAGAGATTTGATAGATCTTCCTTTCTGAAATTAAATTAGTGCACTACACTAATATATTTTTGAACAATTATGCCTTAGTGATAAATCAGATTTACTTCGGTGATTAAATCTAAGTTGAAACAGTATTCATGCCAAAGAGATCAAACAAAATTATTTATTCCTAATTAATAAATATGTATCTCAATATTTTCTGTATTGTATTTTATAGCATAAGAATGTCTCACACAATGTTTTTTTCATTAAGTTCATCTAAAGGAGTACAGCATAGCTTCAAAGTATTAAAATCTATAATAATAAAGAGAGAAGTTTGTGAGTGTGTCAGCGGTGTTCTGAAGAGACCGCTGCGCTGAGAAAGGATTCTCTGTATATGAAGTTTTGCACCTCGAAGCCCGATTTTTGATTTTTTGATTAGATTTTCTTACTTTAATTTTTTAGTTAATTTTTAGAGTTCTTTTTATGTTTTGAAGTGATTTTTCCACATTTGTGAAAGAAATACGGTTTCATTCTTTTAACGGTTAAAACCGTTTAACCCAACATAGTGAATTTAGTTTTTTTTTTTTTTCAATAAATCTCATTCGGAATTCGTGCAGCGATTTTTGAAAATTTAATGCCATTTTTTAATGCGATTTTTAGTACTTTTTCTCATATTGTGGCAATTTTTTTAAATTGATAAACGGAAAATTGTTTCAAACTTTTAGACTGATTTACTAAAGTTTGTGTGCTACGATTTTTGAATTTTATCAATTTTTAATGTGATTTTCAGTGCGATTTTCAAAGTAATTTTTAAAGATTTTTCGAGTTTTTGTGCTTTCAGAGTCTTTTTTTTTTCATTTTTGTCAATATTGTAGGTTTGTTTATGCATCATTGCTATGACGGAACAGGGCAACGTCGGCGGGTCTAGTATGAAATAAAACTTTGTGCAAAAATGTACAAGGATAGAAAAACTATTAGAAATACACAAATAAAGCTCTAAAAGATAGCAAATAGCCTCTAGTAGCGAGATTTTTCATCAGTGCAAGACTCAGCGTGCTAGAAAAAAAAATGAGCAAAGAGACAGAGAAGCTCAGGCTTATATATCCATTATAGTCCAAGAGCCGAGCGTATAAAACCCTAAGTCATCGAGTACAAAAAAAATTATTTATTTTATGGAATAGTAGTAATAGACGAATCTAATGATCCATGTCTGGGAGAAGCGAAGTGGTGCATAATTCAAAAATTAATACCACTAGTGGTTCATTCATAAAAATAGCATTGTGTTTTCCTGCACCCAGTTTCCGCGTTTATATACTTTTGATTGTACGGCAAACACAATGCTAAACCTGTGAGTAAACCACTAGTGGTATCAATTTTTCGCTTATGCACCACGTCATTTCCGGCAGATATGGATCATTAGATTCCTGTAGTACTACCTTTCCATAAAATAAAAAAGGAATTTTTCGTGTGCTCGATCATTTAGGATTTTATGCGATCGCCTCTTGGACTATTACGGCAGTGAACGCGTCAAAAGAAAAGCAACCAATGAGAAGAAAGCAGTATGAAAAACTGTGTCGACAAGTAGAAACACGCAACGGATAACAATCAAAACAAAACCGAGCAAGAAAAGAAAAGGGCATCAAATTAAAGACTTCCAAGTGCTAGGAAAATAAGATGTACTTGATAAGTCATTTTCTAAGGAGTGGGAATTTTTAATGATAGGGTAAACTTCCCAAAAATTAAGATCAGGAATAGAAGGACACTTATGGATAATGATAGCTGAATCAAAATTGAAACTCTGATGTGAAGACAACAATTTTGCGCAATAGCAAAGCGTGCAAGCTCTTGATTAACATTATGTGTAGATTCATAACGGCTATTAGCTACCTTTTAATTCTTTATTTGTGCATTTCTGATCGTTAGTTTTTTATTTTTATAGCTTTAAAGTGCTCATTATTTGCTATAGACCTTTTAAGGAGCACCGGGATGTATTTTATTCCACCTAATTTAAACGAGATTTTCACCAGAAACTATATACGAAATTTTATATTTTTAATGTTGGCGGCAAAATGTCGAAAAATTATGTTTTTCCTTATTCTATATATATATATATATATATATATATATTTCGATTTTCCCGGTGACAATTCAATATTAAAGAGACATTCGAGGTATTAGTACTTGCTCCTCAAGGGGATAAGTAAGAAAAGTAAATTTTAAGATCTAAAAAATATCTTTTACTTACTCCCATTTCGACAAGTTTTATTGCAGCAACGGAAATATTCACAAAACAATAAAATTATAATATTATTTTAGCAAAAAGAATCACACTGAATATCCAGTAAACAAAAAATAAACATCAAGCAAACCCAATCATTATGAAATTAAGTGCAATATATATTAAAAATGGAAATTAGTGAAAGTAAATTATTTTTCATTATTGTTTCATTATTCTGTGTAGCATTTCTCTCCAAATTTTAGGAAACTCATTGGATGCTGGATCATTGGAAATATTCTCACTACATAAAAAGATTTCTATTGATTATTTGATGATGGGTGGCCAATAAGATCTTGAGGACAAATAATGGTATTAATCCAAGAGCCACCGCACAAAATCTTAAGTCATCGATCACAAGAAAAAATCTTTTATTTCATGGAAAAGTAATAATAGAGGTATCTAATACATGTCTGCCGGAAGCGAAGTGGTGCATAAGCCGAAAATTGATACCACTAGTGTTGACTCGTAGGTTAACCCTTTAACGATCATAGCATTTTCATTGCTAAGATGTCGAAATAAATGAATGACACCGATAATTAAGAACAAATATATTTCGAAATAAGAAAACGTGATTTTTCACATACAAAATAAAAGGGATATTTTTAGATAAAAATACCGGTGTCAGTGTTGCGTATCGGAATTAAAATTTTGTGGTTTCGTGGCGAAACCAATGAACATTAAAGGGTTAAGCATTCAGGGACCTCGCTAAGGGGGGGGATTGGGGGAGGAGCCTCCCCCCCCAAACATTCGTGAATGTTGTTATACTTGGCAAATTCACAAACTTAGTTGGCAAATTTTCTTTAAAATTTTAATAGTAACTATAATATATTTTCAATTTTTGATAGAATTGGCAAAAATTACAAAACTAATTGGGAATATTATTAACCTTTTAACAAATAGGGCCTATATTACATTTTCTTATCGTGGTAAGTTGGGAAAATTGTAAAATGAGTTGGCAAATATTGAAATTTGACTTGGCAATTATAGGTCCTCTCCCCCCTCAATAAAAAGTCTTAGCGATGGCCCTGAGCATTGTGTTTGCTGTTAATTAAAATAAGAAAAACGTTGAAAACTGGGTGCAGGAAAACACAATGCTAATCCTACGAGTCAACCACTAGTGGTGTTAATTTTTGGCTTATGCACCACTTCGCTTCCGGCAGACATGTATTATTAGATTCCTCTATTACTAATCTTCTAAACTAATCTACTGTACCAAAAGGATTTTTCGTTGTGCTAGGTGATTTAGGGTTTTGTGCGGTGGACTTCTTGAGTATGATAAGAACGTGATGATTTTTTTAATACAGGAAGTGTTTTTCGGATTGGCCCGATTGGAAAAAAAAAATAGCGACAAAAAATCCTTTTAGTAACTTATCAAATTCTTCAAAATAGCGTAAAGACATCATTTTAAATAATTTATAAACATAAAGTTATTTAAATAAAGTTATATATGTCACATGTTAAAAAAATATAGGATATTTATATAAATATTTTTATGTACATTCATTTTAGATACATCTCTATAATATGTAATTAAATATAGAGATATACATATCCAGAGTGTTTCTAACTTAGTGGCTCAAATTTTAAGGATAGTTTCAGGACACTGTAATACTCATTTATTGCATAGAAATGTATGGGAACAAATTACGCGTTGGGGAACAAATACCAACGGACAAATTTGTCCTTTTTTTTAAATTTCAAAATTGCTTGTTGTACCAGAAAATTCATATACTATTATTTTCTTTATTATTACAGACATTTCATGATTATTTAAAGAAAAAAAGTCATTTTTGGAAATTTTTGGTATTGAAGCGAAATTTTTGAATAAAAAACACACACACAAAACTGGCAAATCTACCAAATACAGGAAATGCATGAAGAGAAATAGAAATGGTGATCTTCTTTAATTCAAAATCTGGAAAAACTGGTGAGAAATGGTATCTTGCTATTAACTAATCGTAAATGTAAATTATAATCGCCGTTAATCGGTTAAAGAAGTAAATCGTCCGGTTCTTCTGTCAATATATCGATAAAATGTTATCTTTAAAGATTTACCTATAATGGAATTGTCTTCTGCGATTAAATTATCATACATGACTTTTCTAACAATAATATCTTGACACAAAATCATATTTACTTTAGCATTTAAAATTAAACGAAACTTTGTTGATAGGTAATTAAGCCCCAAGAAATATATTAAATTAAATTGATTTTAGCCTAACAATGTTATTCTGTTTTAATTTAGTTGTAACTTTTACGTTATTCCCAACATTGAAAGATAATATAATTATACACATTAAGTTTTAGTTTTAGTGTTTCATAATAAATTATTTTCACCTTGATATTCTTTCATGTAATTCCCAACTTAATATCAGTTTAACGAAGTTGATCCTGTGAGACTTTTATGAACATGTCCCTCAAAATTCGTCTTTTATAATTTACAAAATATTGGATATATCTTTCTTTAAGACTAGAAACGCCAACAGCAGTGTATTAAATTGTTACCAGAAATGTATTATTCAATTTGAGTTAGAAATTTCTTTGTAAATAGTTGAATATAAATATCACTTCCAAAAAAGTTACATGGATAAATTCAAAAACTTAAAAAAATAATTTCACTATTAATTGCTTTTTATAAAACTTCAGAGAATTTTTCGGTGTTTTTGGTGTTAAAAATGAATTTTTCAACAAAATAATAACATTTTTAACAAGTATATGTTTATGGAATTTAACTTTTGGCACTCCGTTGCAAAGACATCATCTTTAATTGCAAAATTCGTTTTTGTCATCAGTAATAAAGGAAAATAAAATTTGCTTTTTTTTAAAAAGAACATTTTTGAAATTGTGTACTTGAAGGAAACTTCTTTTTAAAAGTGGTGCTGATCAAATAAAATTTGTTCACGCCGGAGTCCGAAGGGTTAACTTTTAATTTAGACAAAACATTTAAGCTGAGCGACAGAGAAAATATATAGGTATATTATGAAAATGTTAATCTAAATTGACATTATCCTAACTAATAGGTACATGTTGTAACCCTTATATATATATATATATATATATATATATATGACGATTTAACCCTTTCAAGCACACTGTGCCCGGTCTGGGATACCTAATTTTAATTCCAAACTTGCAAAAGGCACCGGTAATATTTTAGTAAAATTTTGCTTTTACAATAAAAGCTTAAATTAGGGGTTTCAAAGTATCTAAAAAATTCGTTTGCTAATTCCAGTGTCAGTTGATTATTTCTCCTTTTACTGGCAGATTTTGCCCGTGCCGGAAAGGGTTAAGGGAGAAACTCGTATAATCTTCACTGGTTTCCCTTTTATAAAAAAAACACACACTCGTGGCAAACGTGGGAAAAAACTAAATAAATAAATGTAGAAGAATCATTAAATTACACATTGGCTGCTGCAAGTTAATTTATTAAACTGTAATCATGAGAGAGGGAAAGGCTCCCTTTGCAAGCCATGTTTAACCGAAACATCAAAAAGAATACTCCATCATTACTTCAGCAAGCCCTCATCGAAGAAAAAACCAAGAATCTATCTCACCACCTCCAGGCTTCCCTCTTAAATCTAAAAAGAAATTTCTATAAAATTCTCTACTCTCTAACCATCATTTTCCCATGTAAACATAATTCATGTCCAACGTCGTGATTTTTATTCCACAGACGATAACTTTATTTTTTAAATAATATTATTTAACTAATTTATAATCGACTCAAAATTTCGAATATATTAGGCAGACGATTATTTTACAGGCGATTAATTTTAAGAGAAAAAGAAAAGAAATGAATTTATTGCTATGCACATATATCAAATGTTGAAGGAAGGAAAATAAATAAATAAATGAAAATAATGATATTTTTTGAAAGGTATGATTTTGGAATAAATTTACTAAGACTTTCTAAAAAGGGGTTGGTAAAAACATAGAAAAAATGAGTTTTATTTGGAATATTAAGAAATAAAGTTTAATTAAGAATATTTTTAATTTAGAGTCATCTTTTTAAATTTACGCATATTGCAGGGCTCCCAAATGGTCCGCGAACTGAACTTTGAGCTAGAATCAACTTCCAAACGTGGTTTCTTGACAATTTGCAAGAAAATTCTAAAAAGAAAATTTCTCTAAAAAAATTCTTATGTTCAGTTCGCGGACCATTTGGGAGCCCTGCATATTGGAATAAATGTTTTTTAAGGCGAATTAAGAATTTATATCGTTTCCATAAAGATTAATAGATTAGATCTAGAAACAAGATTTTAATTTAATAAGTTGAACTAAGTACAGAATATGGTTATAAAGAAATTAATATAGTATAAAGGTTAATCTTAGCGAAAGAATTTAAAATTTGTAATATATATATATATATATATATATATATATATATATATATATATATATATATATATATATATATATATATATATATACCGGGTGTCCCAAAAATGACTGGTGGATTTTAAAATTGAATAACTTGCAAACGGTGACAGCTATTTAAAAAATTTTTGCAGGAGGGTTATGTATAATGTCAGGAGTTTTTTTTACCTTAATTTTTTATTTTAGTTCGCATACCAAACAATAGGTGGCGATGACGGCGATTGAAGACCAGGTGATCAGGCTGAGTGAAGCGTCGACCTGGCCTTCAATCGCCGTCAGCGCAACCTATTGTTGATATGCGTACTAAAATAAAAAAATTCGGTAAAAAAAACTCTTGACATTGTACATAACCCTGCTGCAAAAAATTTTTAAATAGCTGTCACCGTTTGCAAGTTATTGAATTTTAAAATCCATCAGTCATTTTTGGGACACCCGGTATATATACATATATATATATATATATATATATATATATATATATATATATATATATATATATATAATGATTTGGACATGGACGAATGATAATCTGCTTAGATATCGCAAAGAGCGAGACCCGGTTCTGTCGACAAATGCCATCAAGTTTGGCGTTAACTTGTTGGCGGCCAAAATTACTTTTCAAAAGTGAAGTCAAATTAGCATTATTTACTGTACTTCGCCAAATTCCGACATACTTTCATTGTAATCCAATAGAGTCCCTATTTGCCTATTCTTATTATTATTCTCTTTTTTTTCACTAAAAGGTTGATCTTATCAAAAATTTATCAGTATAAAAGTTGTAGATAATGTTAAGATTTATAATAAATGATTGGAATTTACATATTGAGAATTCACGAACATAGGAATTTGTTTCCCTAAGACCTTTTTTTCCCTCCTTTGAGCCCATAATTAAATTTATGAAAAACGTAACGAACATTTTTTTCCCCTTTTTGAACAAAACTTTTCATTATGCAGAATTCCAAATTCTTGAAACAATTTTAACGCAACTTTCTTATCTGGTAATTGCCAAATGGTAATATCCGTCTCAGCTTCGGCAATAAAAAAAATTATAACATTATAAAGTAGTACACCGCCTCTTGAAGTCTAGACCTGTGAGATCACACAAAAATGGCGGATGCCGAGGCCTATTTCTTTAAGCGTGTGTAATGTCCCGTGAATATTCGTACTAACAATATTTAAAAAGCATTTCTGCTTTTTTCTTTTAGACTATACAAATCAAAAAATATTTTATAAAATACTGGTGTCAAAATTTAAGTAGCAGTACATAGGTTAAAAATAAATTCACCTTTGGCAGCCGCCATTTTGTCTCACCGCGCAGACCCAGTCTTCAGAGGGTGGTGGTGGTTAATAGATGAATGACGTCACGAGCAAAGTTGCATTTTGCTTCAAGGTTTGATAGCTAGCAATTCACAAACGGGTTAATTGTTTTCAAATGCTCTCTAGAAAACTCGATTTATAAATTATTATCTCCATAGTTTAATATTTTTAATCAATAACCTGGAAGAATCTGTACTGTTTGTTTATTTTGATGGAATGCGATATTCAGTATCAGCCAAATTTCATCTGAAGTTATTTCAGAATATAGCCATAATGGAAAGAAATTTGTCATTCCAACGTTATTTTTCAAACACTCAAAGAATCAATGACGAAAACAGACATTGGATCTTTAACAGCGGCTGATTTGACCTAAAAAATCTCCAGTTGAAGAAAAATGAATGGGAATCCATTTACAGGAAAATTGCCACCTATCTATTACAGCCAATTTTTTTTTTTTTTTTTTTTTTTTTTTTTAGCACTTCTCAACAAAGCTGAAAAATGCTTATGCATTCGGGTTTTTTTATCCGTCTGTCAGTCTGCCAACGCTCTAATTCCTGTAAACATACTTGGATTTTCATACAATTGATAAAGATTATTTAGAATCACCAAATCATGTTTGGTTTTGAATATGAAGTATGTAGGAATAATGGTTTATTTACAGTGATACTCAAAAGAATTCGATTACATTATGGTATATGAGGAAAAATCATTTGGAGAGTATTTTAATGACACTATGCTATTTCAAGTGTATCGCAACTGATATAAATCGCTGATTAATTTACAGGAACACATACAAGAAATCACTTTTGTATATGAATTGCTGGAAAGTACGTTTTAAAATTCTGTATGCATTTTTAAATTTAATTAGTTTTTTTGCATACTTATTATTTTATAAATTTTTTGTACCTCTCATACAGGCATGCACAAAAGCCTTCGTTGCAATTCTCCGTATTAGAGGAGTATTTCTTAACCCTTTCCGGCGCACTTTGTCCAGTTTGGACACACCTAATTTTTTTATTCCAAACTTCGAATTGGCACCAATAATATTTTAATAAAATCTTTCTTTTACAATAAAAGCTTAAATTAAAGAGTTCATAATTTCTTAAAAGTCGTTTATAAATTCCGGTTTCAGTTGGTAATTTCTCATTTTACAAACAGAATTTTTCGCGCCTGAAAATGTTAAAAGATTACATAATATAACATAAATCTTCCTTTATCGATTAATTTTACAGCACAGTAATAAAGTTTTTAACGATTGCATGTTGATAAATATTAATATTCACATTCGAGTTTAAAATCAACGAGAGTGAACGATACAGTTCGAAAAATAATTGTGAACATTTTAAAATAAATTTAATTTATCCTTTTAGAAATATATTGTAATATTTTAAAACATTTTTTATTAGTTAGCAGTAACTTTAACGATATCCTCTCCATTGAGATACACTCTATTTATAAACAATACATTTTGTTTAGGAATTAGTTTGGGAATTTCATAATAAATTATTTCCCTTTTAATAAACGTCGAAATAATTCCCAACATTGCGTTGTATAAAGTTAATGAAGTTATTCCTATGATACTTTTATGAATATGTACTTCTAAAAGTTCCTTTATGGATCACATACTATTACATGCATCTTCATTAATAGATTAATTTTGCAGCATAGTAATATTCTCACAATTAAATGTTTATAATCTTTGGCACATACACTAAAATAGAGTGACAAGATACTGGTAGAAAAATAACTGTAAAAATATTAAAATAAATTAACTTTATCATAACTAAGGCCGTTTGCATTTTAATATTTTAAAATTTTCATAATTTTGTTTTAGTTCACCTGCAACTTTTACTATATCTCTACATTGAAGATTGTCTCAAACTATGCAATATAATAAGAATTAATTTCAGATTTTAATAATAAATTAGTTTCCCCTAATAAATTTTCAAATAATCCACAACGACGTATTAACTTAATGAAGCTATAGAGCTCATCACCGTGACGTCACAGACAACACAACCCCGCATTTTCCCGCAAACTGGGTCAAAACAAACGCAAGTGTTTGAGCTGAATTGTAATTTGTTTAAATCAGTTTCAGGGTTGAATTTTTGGCTTCACGATAAAACAACACATTTCATCTCTATCTTTTCTGAACTCTGTGGTTTGTTTTGACCCAATTTCTGGAGTTGTGACGTCACTACTGATGAACTCTATTTCTATGATGCTTTTGTAAATACATACTTATTTCAACACGTTTCTTAAAAGATTTACAAAAGAGAAAATACATCCTCCTTCACAAAATAAATTAGTTACATATTAATATCTTTCCCAATATTTTGGGAAGATTGAAAATAATTGATTTACGATTTATTAAAATGCGCATAACTATTATTTCAAATACAATAGCAACTCATCTACCTCGCATTATTATGAATTCTAGCTTATTATAAATTCTAAGCGTTTACGTAGCCTGAATGTTAGTACTAGTATAAGCCTTAAAAATTCATAAATGATTGTTTAAAATAAATATTTACGATGCTTTTATGAATATGTCCTTCAAAAATTTCTTAAAAGAATACTTAATTTTGGATATATTCTTTATAGATTAATTTTGCAATACCTTGATAAAATGTTCAACAGTTATTTGTTAATGGAAAATATTATTTAATGTAAACTAAACGATAGAAAACAAGCTTTAGTTCGCTGAATAATAGTGAATATGTTAAAATAAATTCACTTTGTTTTAACTAATACGATTACGTTTTCATATTTATGATGTTTTCATATTTAAAATTTTTTTCCTCACTTTGTTTTAGTTTAACCCTTTATCTACCGACGGTAGTTATAAGTGCCATATAATTTCTTATTATAAAATTCTTTTAAAATGTCAATTAGTTGTAACACTGTTTAGAATGAGTTACAGATACATTATTTTATTTTGTTCCAAAAGCATTATTGGTTTTATAAAGCAAAAATGTTTTTAAAAGGATGGTTTCTTTTGCCATTGTATCGTTTCAGCTTTCTTGGAGCTGAGGGTGGGGGATGGGGATTTTTCAATTCGGAAATATTTCTATATTTTTATTGTAAAAAAATCATTTTTATACATTTTATAATTCTACAAAATATTAAGAAAACAATTTTAAATAAAAGATTTGAGTGGGGTTATAAATATTGCACGAAATCCCTGTAAATTCAAATTTAATGAATCCTTCTAAATATTTCAATCTTTCTAAAATCCTTCAAAAATTTATTAAAGGATTACATAAATCTTTTAATTTAGTTTAAACAATTTACGTAAAATGCTTTAGAATGTAAAATTTTCATGAATTCGTAATGCGGTAGATAAAGGGTTAACTGTAGTGTTTACAATATCCTTTATATCGAAGGTAGTCTAATTATGTATAATGCATTTAGAATTACCTTTAGAGTTTAATAAGAAATTATCTTTCTCTTAATAAGCTACGAACTAACCCCTCATAACATACTGGTTTAACAATGTTAATCCTATGATGCTTCAATCAGTACTTAGCGTAGAAAGTTTCTTATCTAATTTAGAAAAGACATGATATATCTTCGCTTACAGAATCAAATGGTAGCATATTAATAACTTTCCCAACATTTTAGGCAGACTGGATATGTTTTATTAAAATACGCATAATTTTTATTTCAAATACACTAGTAACTGGTGTACCTCAAAATTGTTACAAATTCTATGTGTTTACTTAGCTTGAAAGGTATTTACTATCTGTTCGCACCAATATTATTCTAATAAAAACTTTCAAATATGTTATTCTTGCGTATGGCAATAGCGTGTGTGTTCTAAGGATTTCTGTTTACAGAAAGTGGTGTCAGTGAGAATTAAAAAATAATCGCCGGTGGTTTATGAATATGTCCTTCCAAATATTCTTAAAAATATTACTTAATTTTGAATGTATTCTGTATAGATTTCTTTATAGATTAATTTTGCAAATACAGCGATAAATATTTATACAGTTACCTGCTGATGGAAATCAAAGTTTAATTTAAACTAAACGATAGGGAAAAAAAGTTTTAGGTAACTAAATAATTGTGAAAATAATAAATAAATCCACTTTATTCCAGCAAATAGGATTATGTTTTCATGTTTTTTCAAATTTCAAATTTTTCCTCATTTAGTTTTTGTTTAACTGTAACTCTTACAATATCCTTTACATCAAAGATAGTCTATGTATAATGCATTTAGAATTACTTTTAGAGTGTAATAAGAAATTATCTTTCCCTTAATAAACTACGAACTAATCCCCAACAACATATTGTTTTAACAAAGTTAATCCTGTGAATCTTCAATCAGTACTTAGTTTAGAATATTTCTTATATAGTTTACAAAAGACATGATATGTCTTCGCTTAAAGAATTAATTTGTAGCATATTAATAACTTTTCCAACATTTCGGGCAGACTGGATATGTTTTATTAGTTATTTATTAAAATACGCATAATTGTTATTTCAAATACACTAGTAACTGGCCTACCTCAAAATTGTTACAAATTCTAACGTAGCTCTTCTTACGTAGCTTGAAAGGTATTTACTAGTATAAGTCTTAAAAATCAATAAATAATTTTTTAAAATAAATATTTAAATAAATAAATAAAATAAATATTTACCATGCTTTTATCGGGACTGCCACAAGCAACTTTATTTATATTCTGTTCGCACCAATATTATTCTAATAAAAACATTTTAGTATATTATTCTTGCAAATGGTACCAAAGTCTGTGAAAAATTTCTGTTGAGAAAACTGGTGTCAGTCAGAATTCAAAAATAGTCGCCGCCCTGGTAGCCCTAGTTTATGAATATGCCCTTCCAAATATTCTTAAAAGATTACTCCATTTTGGAAGTATTCTGAATAGATTTCTTTACAGATTAATTTTCCAGTACAGTGATAAAATTTCTAACAGTTATGTCTTCATGCAAATTAATATTTAATTTAAACTAAAAGGGGTGCACAACCTTTGGCCCGCGGGCCACAGTTATACCACTATTTTTATGCAGAATAATTTTCCTTATAGTAATGACAGAAACTTTGCTATTAAAGAAAAGAAACTACACTTTTCAAATATTCTGGTGTCAACCGATTTTCTGGTAAAAAGGTTGTGCATCCCTGAACTAAACGATAAGGGAAAAAAATTAGATAGCTAAATAAATGTGAAAAACAAAATCCGCTTTATCCTAAAAAATAAGATTACGTTTTCATATTTAATTTTTTTAATTTAATTTTAGTTTAACAGTAAATTTTACAATATCCTTCACATCGAACATAGTCTAATTATGTACAATGCATTTATAATTACTTTTAGCGTTTAAAATTAAGTATCTACTTATTAATTAACTAAGACCTAATCCCCAAAAACATATTGTTTTAACGAAGTTAATACTGTAAATCTTCAATCAGTACTTAGTTTAGAATGTTTCTTATATAGTTTACAAAAGACAGGATATGTCCTCGCTTACAGAATCAATTTGTAGCATAGTAATAACTTTCCCAACATTTTAGAGAGACTGAATATGTTTTATTAACATTAAATTAAAATGCACATAATTGTTATTTCAAATGCACTAGTAACTCGCATAAGTCATAAAAATCAATAAATGATTATTTAAAATAAATATTTAAATAAATAAATAAAATAGATATTTACGATGCTTTTATCAGGGGTGCCACAAGCATTTTTTTATATATTCTGTTCGAACCAATATTCTAACAAAAACTTTGTAGTACTTTATTCTTGAAAATGATAACAAAGTGTTTGTTAAGGGTTTCTATTGAGAAAAACTAGTGTCAGTCAGATTGAAAAAATAGTCGCGTGTGGCAGTCCTGGTTTATGACATGTCCTTCCAAATATTCTTTAAAGATTACCTATTTATGGATGTATTCTTATCCCATTAGTACCTAGCGTCCCTTTTTAGGGGCGATTAGAAAAAAAGCAAGAAAGCACTTTTCACACCAGTAAATAGAAAGATAAATAAACACTATTTTTCTCAAGGCAAATAAATTCCTCAATAAATTAAGATAAAAGTTATTCTTCTTTTAAAAGTGGTGGGAAACCAAAAATTTCCTTTTCAATGAAGAAAATAATTTGGGCATTAATGAGTTAATAGATTTCTTTATAGATTAATTTTGCAGTACAGCGATAAAGTTTCTAACAGTTATTTGATGATGGAAATTAATGTTTAATTTAAACTAAACAATAGGGAAAAAGTTTTAAGCAGCTAAATAATTGTAAAAATAATAACATAAACCAGCTTTATCCTAACAAATAGGATTACGTTTTCATATTTAAAGTTTTTCTTTATATTGTTTTAGTTTAACTGTAACCTTTACAAAATCCTTTACATCGCAATTAGTTGAATTATATACAATACCAGAGCTGCCAACTTCTACGCCTATTTAAATCATATAAGCATGTTTGGAACCACAAAAATGTTTTAGTAAAATGTATGACAAATATATTCAACGTTAAGTTTTACTGCATATTATTGTTAATCATTTATTAAAATTTCTATTTTAAATGTATTTATTTGACTTTAAATAGGCGTAGAAGTTGGCAGCCATGTAATACATTTAGAACTAATTTTATAGTTTAATACCAAATAATCTTCATCTTAATAAATTACGCACTAATCCCAATTACATATTAATTTAACGAAGTTATTCCTATGGTGTTATTATCAATACTTAGTTCAAAATGTCTCTTAAATAATTTACAAAAGACAAGGTGTGTCTTTTGAAACTATAAACCTTTCTTAGAGAGATTCTTATAGAATAAATTTGTAACATATTAATAACTTTCCCAACATTTAGGGAAGTTTGAAATGTTTTATTCACTAATTATTATAATACGCATAACTGTCATTTCAAATGCAAAAGTAACTGCCCTAACTAGCATTATTATAAATTCTAAATGTTTACATAGCCTGAAAGGTATTTAATAGTATAACTCTTAAAAATTAATAAATAATATTTAAATTTATATCTTTAATGTACTTTTATAAATATGCCCTTCAAAAATTTCTTAAAAGGTTACTTAATTTTGGATGTATGCTTTATAGATTAATTTTGCAGTACAGTGATAAAGTTTCTAACAACTATGTGTTGACGAAAAGTAATATTTAATTTAAAGTAAACAATAGAAAAAGTTTTAGATAGCTAAATAGCTGAGACAATCAGAAAATAAATCCGCTGTATCTTAACTAATAGGATTACGTTTTCATATTTTAAATTTTTCATCGTTTAGTTTTAGTTTAACACCAGAATGCCCGGAAAAAGTCAATTCGACTCCGAAAATGTGATTAAATTTCAATTCATGCCAGAAATTTTTTCATAAAATAAGTTAAATTTAAAACACGTAGATTTACTTTAAATAAATCAAGTTATTTTTAACACGTTACAACATAGTTACAACATACTGGCGCTTACCACCGGTGGCCCGCATAAGGGCCTCAGACTCCCTATTTACCACCACCAGTATAATTTTACTGAAAAATTTGTTTTATTTAATTGAAGCATTTTCTCGATTTAATAAGGCATACATTTCTGTTTTTGAAAACCGGTGGCAGAATATTTAAAGTTCCGTAAAAGGGCCCCTTCCCGAAGGGGTTAATAAATATTCTGGTGCCAAATTCTATTATCAAACTTGAGTAAAATTTCCTGGCGTTCTAGTGTTCTTTTAAAATATACTTTATATCGAAGGTAGTGTTATTATATGCAAAACATTTAGAATTACTTTTAGAGTTTAATAATAAATTATCTTCCACTTAATAAACTACGAGCTAATCCCCAATGACATATTACTTTAACAAAGTTCTTTCTATGATTCTTTAATACTTTGTTCAAAATATTTCTTATGTAATTTACAAAAGACAGGATATGTCTTCGCTTACAAAATTAATTTGTAACATATTAATAATTTTAGCAAAATCTAGGGCAGACTAGAAATGTTTGATTCACTATTTATTAAAATGCGCATAATTGTTATAGGAAATACAATAGTAACTCGCCTGTTTTGCATTATTATATATTCTAATTGTTTACGTAGACTGAAAGCTATTTACTAATGCTTAAAAATCAATGAATGATTGTTAAGTATAAATATTTATGATGTTTTTGTATATATGTCCTTCCAAGTATTCTTAAGAAATTACTTAATTTTGGATACATTCTGTGTAGAATTATTTTGCAGTACGGTGATAAAGTTTCTAAACAGTTATGTATTGACGGAAATTAATATTTAATTTAAACTAAACGATAGAAAAAGTTTTAAATAGCTAAATAACTGAAAAAAGTAAAAAATAAATCCATGTTATCTTAACCTTTTATAGGCAAATTTTTTATCCAGTCAAATTTTAGATTATTGTTTTGCACATTATGCTTTCTAATGCTATAGTTAAGGGATATTAGTCATTAATATGGTGGAATTTTTTTTATATATATGTAATTTTCAGAATGTTCCAAATTGGGAACATTAGTCACTTCTGGCGGACATTTCCCAGTGGCCATTGGTCATTTTTAGGATTTTCTGTACATTTTTCCATGTATGATAGGAATTTAACCTGTATTTCAAAAAATCAAGTTACCTAATTCTAAAAATCTATTTCAAAAAATCATTTTTCTGACTGATCATTTTCCATTGGTCATTGGTCAATTTTTATGATTTTCTATACATTTCCTCATTAATGATAGGAATGTAGCTTTTATTTCAAAAAATCAAGTCATTATTTTACTGTTTCTGCTAATTTCTTCAAGTCCGTTTTAATGAAATTTAATTTTTAATAAATTTTTAAACTTCTGTTCTCAATTGGGAACATTGGCCTGCAAAAAGTTATCTAATCAGATTACGTTTTCATATTTTAAATTTTTCTTCGTTTAGTTTTAGTTTAGCTCCAAAATGCCCGGAAGGAGTCGATTCGACTCCGATCATGTGATTAAATTTCAATTCATGCCACATTTTTTTTTCATGAAATAAATTAAATTTAAAACACGTAGGTTTACGTTAAATAAATCAATTAAGTATTTTTAATAAAAATTCTGATGCCAAATGCTATTATCAAATTTGAGTAAATTTTCTGGCCTCTGTAGTGTTCTTTTACAATATCCTTTATATCGAAGGTAGTCTTACTATATACAATGCATTTAGAATTACTTTTAGACTTTAACAATAAATTTTCTTTCTCATAATAAACTTTGAAATAATCCCCAACGACACATTAATTTAATGCAGTTATTCCTATAATTCTTTTATCTATACTTAGTTCAAAATATTTCTTATATAATTTTGAAAAGACAGGAGATGTCTTCGCTTACAGAATTAATTTGTAACATATTAATAACTTTAGCAAAATCTAGGGCAGACTGGAAATGTTTGATTCGCTATTTATTAAAATGCGCATAATTGTTATTTTACATACAATAGTAACTTGCCTACCTCGCATTGTTATAACATCTAAGTGTTTACGTAGCCTGAAACATATTTACTAGCACAATTCTTAAAAATCAATAAATGACTGTTAAAAATTAATATTTATGTTGCTTTTAGAAATATGTCCTTACAAATATTCTTTAGAAATTACTTAATTTTGGATATATTCTTTATAAATTAACTTTGCAACACAGCGATGAAGTTTCAGTTAAAGTTAAATAGTTATGTGTTGATAAAAATTAATATCTAATTTAAGCCAAACAATAGAAAAGAAGTTTTAGATAGCTGAATAGCTGTGAAAATAATAAAAAAAATTCCCTTTCTCCTAACTAATAGGATTGTGTTTTCATATTTAAAATTGTTCCACATTTTATTTTAGTTTAACTGTAACTTTTACAATATCCTTTACATCGAATTACATACAATGCATTTAGAATTACTTTTAGAGATTAATAATGGAATATCTTCCTCTTAATAAATTACGAACTAATACCCAACGACATAAAACCCTGTATCGGGCAATGGTAAAATACTTATCACTTAATTTTTATTATAAAATGATTAATACGCACCGGAATTGCTAGTGAGATAATTTGTATTTAATTTAACCTGAACCAAAAAAAAAAAAAAACAGCATTTACTAAATTTAGATAAATTTCCTAATAAATTCTGGTGGCAGTAAACCTATTCAACATTTTAACTAGAAAATTTACCTGTTAGAAAAAGGGTTAATTTAACGAAGTTATTACTATAATGTTCCAATCAATACTTAATTGAATATGTTTATTAAATAATTTACAAAAGGCAGGATACATCTTCACTTATAGAATAAATGTGTAGCATATTAATAACTTTCCTATTAAATATGGGATACAGAAAATGTTTTATTCATTATTTATTAAAATGCACATAATTGGCAGTTTAATTACAGTAGCAACTCGTCCACATCATATTCGTTATTTTGCAGATGAAATATCAGTTAATATATATACATATATATATATTTAAATTGGACAATTTGTTCAAACTCGTAAGATTCGCCTCATTTCAGAAAAGATGCTTATAAGAAAATACTGGTAGCGAAAAATTCAGTGGTCTGGAAATTGTAGAACCCATACGGACCCTCATGATTGATTAAAATAAATATTTATGGTGATTTTATGACTATGTCCTTGTTACAATATTACTTAAATTTGGATACATCTTTTTTTATACATATTAATATTGCAATACAGTAGTAAAGTTTCCAACATTTATATGTTGATGGCAATTAGCATTTTCAATAGCATTTAAACTAAACCATAGTGAAAGGATAATTATAAGTAGCTAATATAAGTGAAAATAATAAAGTAAATTCACGTTATCTTTGCTAATAATTCTATTTTTTAATATTTTAAATTTTTTCCTCATTTTGTTTTAGTTTAACTGTTAACTTTCGATAAGAGATCATCAATGATATTCTAATTATGTATTAGATCAACCGAGAAATTCTCTTGTATAATGATATTTCATGACTACTTATTTAAAATTCTTATTTCTTCATTGGATCGACTATTGTGAATTGTTAAAATTTGCAAATATTTCACATTAAGGTGAAAATAATGAGATTTTTCCTATTTAAAAAAAAAGTGGTACCAATGAAGAAATCTGAATTTTTAAAAAGTATGCTTGGAACAGGATTATGCGACAGAACTTTCCGGTTCCCCTAATACAATGTACTAATACTATGTTATGAGTTTAATAGTAAATTATTTTACAACGGATAAACTTCGAAACCAAAGTCATATCAATTTAACGAAATTATTCCTATGATGCTTCTATCAACACTTAATTAAAAATGATTCTTTAAAGTTTTACAAATGGAAGGGTATGGGACATTCTTATATAATTTTTACTTTAAGGTACATGAAGAGTAACTTTTTTTTGTTGTTGTTGCACATTCTTAGGCGTTTTTTTCATATACAGTCGAGCCTCTGTTTAACGAAACTCCATACATCGAATTTCTCTATATAACGAATTTTTAGTAGGAACGGTCCCCTTTTCGCATGATTACATCAAAAACAGTCTCTATATAGCGGAATATCTATCTCCCTATAACGATTTTTTTCATAAATTGGCCTTAATTTATTCTGTTTTAAAAAGCTTCAAAATCATATGGAATCAATTTTCCATCACTTATTTTTGATTTATCGTCAGTGCTGAGTGTTTTTTAAACATTATTTCTCTCCTTGTTCTTTAAATCCAACGAATTCATCCCACCTCCCTCACACCTTTCCACATCCTTCTCAAAACAGTATCAATTGGATTGATACACATGTAAGAGAGGAATCAATGAGGAGCACATAATAGAGGTCTTCAAATGGAGGAAAATGTTGACTACAATTTTTCATTCCTTGGTAAAATTTGAGCATTTTTTTTTCTTTTGAGAGCGTACCAATTTTAAAATCAAAACAGCAAAAAATTAGATTTCTTCGTCTGAAATTAATGCAAGTCTTCTTTATTCGATTTTCATTAAGCTTTCAAATAAATGTCTGTTCTCTTTTTTGAAACAGCTTAAATAATTAAGAAATAAAATGTTAAGGTTATATTTACTTTTAAACATTTCAAATTCTTAATTCAAAAGAGAAAAAATAACATTTGCTCAAATTTCACACATTAAATACGATTTTTAACATTATTCTCTATATATCGAATTTCTCTATATAACGAATTTTTTACTGGAACGGTGGATTTCGTTATATAGAGACTCGACTGTATTAGAAACTTTCCACTGCATGACTGCGTAACGATACTAACGAGATAAATAAGTTTTAATCAATTTTGGGATCCAAATATACCATTTAATTTTTTACTAACCCGTGACCCGGATGCTGATTTTTAATTTTGCAGATGTCTGTATAATAATGTTGTAGTAAAATTAACACGATGTAATTTTTTTCTGAAATTGGGATTATTTTTCATGTACATATATTGCAAAACTCATCTTTATGACAATCATTATTTTTTTAAAGTCTGCCCCTGTATTTTAGATTCTTCAGCGTCCCTCTTGCTAAAACTTGCCGAATAACACTTCAAATGTAGCCACAGAATTTTTTTTCCAACTTTTTTCTCATGCAGCAGTATGCTAGAAAAATAATGACTAAAATTCTATGACTAGACATGCATTGCAGATTTTAAATCGCCATTCAAATATCAGTTTGAAGCATTGTGTAGGGTAGCGACTGGTCAGGGGAAAACACATTATTAAAAGTAGTTAAATATCTATATTTTGTTAACCCCTTCGGGATGGGAATCTTTTACGAAAATTTTAATATTTTGTCATCAGTTTTTCAAAACAGAAATGTGTGCTTTATTAACAATAAAACGCCTGGAAATTTTACGCAAATTTTATAAAATACATTTAAAACCAGAAAAATTATTTGAAATTATTTAGTTTATTTGCTTAGATCATTTCATTGCAATAGATGTTTAACTTACTTTTTAAAGATTTTTCTGGTTCGAATCGACCATTAGTCCAGTGATCGGTGTCGAAATGACACCTTTCCGGCGTTCTAGTGTTAAATCGTGAATATGCTCCGATTAAATACGTCTGATTTTACAGAAAAATTTTACTGGTGGGAATAAACTAGGATTCTTATGCCATTTGCGGCACGCACGTATACGTGTCGCTCATCCCCAAGGGGTTAAAGAGAAATTCGTCTTCTCTCATTCCATTATATGTTTTATAATATTTTCTATGAGAAAATATTGGTAATTCATTCTTTTTTTTTTGTTGTTGTTGTTTCTGTTTTTCTCTGACCACTCGCCCCCTGATTGTTGTTGCATTGGTAGTCTTACCATCCCCAAGCACAATTACATAATTTTTCGATGTATTTTCTTTTTCAAAATTTAATCTAATGTAACTAACTAACTGATACTAAAAATCAATAAAAACTGTAACTACCTCTTAGGCTTAACATGTTTGCCTAAATATAAATAGTATCCTTACCGTACTTTTCTTAATATTCCTTTAAAGGTACAGTGGACTTTCAAAATCGCAAAATATTATCAAATTATCGAATTTTCATTTTTAGCATAATAACATTATATGAACTCCTTGCTATTGAACGCAAAAAGAATTTTTCAATTTCGACTATTTTTACTGGAGTTAAAGCATATTTGTCCAATCAGCTGATTCTGCCACGCCCCTTTATTTACTTTTTCGGCGATTCTCAGCTGTAAAATTTAGTTTAGTTTTTCTTTTTACCTTACTCAGTTTTATTAGTTTGCACTGAATACTTATTAATTTTGTGATTTCACAAAACAATACTTTGTTTCTTTTAGCGTTTGTTTACAATGTACTTAGAGAAATTGCTTTTTGTCCCCAATCTATTTTTTCAATAACTCTATTTCAACAACTATTTAATACATTTCAAAAATTTGTACAATAAGAGGTATTTATACTCTGAATATTTCCAGATAATTAAAAAATTCATCAAAGGATAAAAAAAGTTAGTCTCGAGAAGAATTTTTAAAATTCAGATACTTTACGGCTTTTGCATGAATTACTGTCAAAGCCACACATTTTATGTGAATTTACCATAAAAATATGAAACACATATCAGCTATAAATGATATTATATCCCTTATATATAACTGAGTTACTAAAACCTGTTTTTCCCAGAATGAATATTTTCGTCGTTTTTATGATTTCAAAATGTTCCATGCGAAATTCTTTATGCCCAATTTTTCTGATTATTTTTTTAAAATGCTCTCTATGTATGTGTTAACAAACGTTACTAGAAATAAACTTGTTTAGACGCATCGGAGTTTTTAAAATATCAGTTATATGGAATTTTTAATGATTTTTTAACGAATAATACAAAAAAATTAAGTTAAAATCGTTTTTTGATATTTTACAAGTAATGTGCTAAAAATGCTCAGTAACATTTATTTATTTGTATAAATGTGGATCATATTCTGTGTATCATATGCAAATTCATTCTAAGTAAAAATTCAGAAGAAAATAAAATGTTAAACAAATAAAATGTAAGGGGACGGTAAGCAAAATTAAACACGCAAATATAATTTAAACTTTACTTAAATAAAAATATCGTCGCTTGCGACCTTCTTAATTTTGAATCATTAATGAATTTGTCTAAAATTTTAAAATGTTATTTTATTAAGCTTAATTTTGCCATATTTTTATCCCTAAAAATTGAAATTTTGTGAGAATTCCTCATATACTTTCCAGTACAGAATAAATTGCTAATACATTTAAAACTCTTTCAACGTTTAGAAAAATCTGGACGTTTAATGTACATTTACTAAATATTGTTAATGAAAATACAGTAGGAACTAGCTCACCTCGTATTATTATGAATTTTATGAATTTTAAATATTTACGTAGTGTGAAAGGTAAAAATAGATAAGTCTGAAAACTCAATAAATGATTGATTAAAATAAATATTTATGATGCTTTTATGAATATGTCCTTCTAAAAATTTTTAAAAGACCACTTAATATTGGATATATCTTTCTTTATTCATTAACTTTGCAGTACGATAATAAAGCTCCCAACAAATAAGTGTTGATGTAAATTAACACAACCTTTACATTAAACGATAGGAAAAAAATACAAAGCTAAATAATTGTGAAAAAAAAAATAAATTAACTTCATTTTAACTATTAGGCTTTAGTTTTCATATTTTTAATTTTTCATTATTTTGTTTAACTGTAACTTTTACAATATCATCCACATCGAAAGATAGTTTAATTATATACAATTATTAAGAATTACTTTTAGTGTTTAATAATAAATTATCTTTCTTCTAATAAACTTCGAACTTATCCCCAACGACATATTAATTTCACGAAGTTATTTGTAAATGATTCACTCTATACTGAGTTCAGAATGTTTCTTAAATAATTTAAAGAAGACAGGATATATCTTCACTCCCAGAATAATTTTGTAGCATAATAACTTTTCTGACAAATAGGGAAGACTGAGATATTTGTCTCACGTTTTATTGAAATGTACATAATTTTTTGTGAAATACATAGCAAATCGTCTGTTTTCTAATTCTTAATGCTGTCTGAAAAATAATAATGGTATAAGTATTATAATGCAATAAATGATTGTTTTTTAAATAAACTAGCATAAGCCATGCTTTGTTTAGATTCGCGAAGTATTATGCTATAAGATAAATATTTGAAAGTAATAATATATTTTTAAAATTACTTTTGCATCTTCATTAAGCAAAAATGTAATTTTATGTTTCGGCGCATTTTAATTTTAAAATGTATTTCAACCAAATTACTAAGAATTTCCTCAGATTGTTTATTTATGATAGAAGACTGGTATAAATAAAAATATTTTCGAATATACAAATTATTAATTTTATTTGTTTACAATTCTTTTATTGCCACTTCTCAAAAACATAATGTAATTCTTTTAAAATTCATAATTATCGTCTGCTTAAATGATTTCACAAAATAAGAATAAATTGTGTATTTGAATTTTTAACACAGAAAAATACTTTTATAATTGAATGTTAATAAGAGAATTTTCATAAATTTTAATTCATTAAAAATATGCTATAATTTTTCTAAAAAAAAGTATTTTATAAATTTTATAAAAGAAATCATGAAACTATACATAGTTTAAAAAAATTAGCATAGTTTGAAAATCTGAAAGAAGTTTTTGAAATATTTTGTCAGAATAATGAAAATACATTTTATTTATTTACTAGCTGATACCCGTGACGTCGTTCACGTAGCATTAAAAAAAAAAAAAAGATAAACGTTTTAATTAAACAAAACGGTTCATTAACAATAATTTAAAATATATATAACATTTATCTTATAGAAGGCTATGCAGTAGTTTTTTTTTTATAGGGGACTTAAAGAACTCAGTCAAATAAACGGAAAATGTGTTAGATAATATGAACAATCGCGAAAATGAAATTGTAACCACTTATACTGTAGAACAACTGTAACGCATCCCAATTGTACAGAAATCATGTTGTAGTGCATTTCAGAATTCCATATTAAAGAAAGAAAAATCATGTGTTAAACCTAAATAATAAAAAAATATATCCAACATTTCCATAATGCATAACTTCACCGGGACATTCTTTTCTGAAGCTGTGTATATGATATATGTGTTTGTAAATATTCTAAATACAATGTTAAAATTTTGCTTAGTGAGAAAAAGTATAACGAATATTAAAATTCACCTTTAGCAATTTCTAATTATAGACAGAAACTTACTTGAATTCTTTTTTACAGTCCTGTATATTACGTGCAAATATGTATACGATCGCATATTTAGCTTAAATTATTCAAGCAAAAAACCCGATTCAAATTATTGAATTCATATTTCCGGGAATCGTTATTGCACTGGTGACTAATACAGTTTATTGTATAGTCCGATACATGATTTATTTAAATTCTACAAACATCTCTTATTATATCAAATGTAGCTGAACTTCAGGATGCATTAGTTTTCCAAATACATACGATAATTGAAAAAGCTCTTCAGCAATCTTTTCTAATAGACCATACTTTGGATACAATATCTGAGATCTGGACACAGGTCCAAAATCTTTTATGCGTCTCTGTAAATGAACAACAAATGTGATGCAAATGATACTTAACTGCAAGCTTATTGTAGTAAATTTCAGTATTTATCATTGTATTGATTATCTCAGTATATTAATTTCATCATGTTTGAAATAGCGCAACACAATTAAAATACGCTGGGAATATTTTTTTCTCCGTAGACAATTATATTGCCGAACATTTTTGTGTAATCTTGTAAGTGAATGTTAAATCTTTTCACCCCATTTTCTACAGAAATCCTATTTTAGTGCACTTCAGAACCTGATATCAATTTCAATATCATTAAAATAACCTTAATAAAATAACATTATTAAAATACGTTGCAAATGGTTTTTCTTCACAGACCATAATATATTGAAATACTTTGAGCTCCCTGTACGCACACTATAAGTGCTACATTTAACATATTCGATAGTAACCATGTTCTTCTGAACCTTAAAAATGCATGTAAATTTCATTACATTTAAAATTATGTAACATTATCAAAATACACCACAAATGATTTTTTCGCCTTAGACCATAATGTAAAGTTTCCTTTTGAGTGCTCCTGTGATTCAAGTATAATTGCTACCTGGTCCATTTTCAATGCCGCATATGCTATGGTAAATCTCAATAACGTATGTTATTTTCGTATGAATTCCACTATATTTACCCAAGTTGAAAAACGGACAGACAGACGGCAGACCCCACGCACTCGGCATCCGGTATACAGACAGGTTGAAGTCGTAAACACTTTTAGACCATGTTAGAAAGTGTCAAAAAGCGGGTAGTTTCCGCAAAACGAAAAAAAAAAAACAGTGTTAGGAAAAATATACTACAAAACTGTGTTTTAGGTGGCATTTTTGTATAATTTGTACATATATGCTCTGCATACCATAAAAATTTATAGAAATTTATTATAAAAAACATTCTTAAAAGTCACAACATATTTTTACTTTTTAAGAGCTAAAAAAAAATGTGCAATTAACATCCATTTACAAACCTGTTTCCAGTACACTTTGAGCACATTATGCCAAATTGAGATATTGACTGAGGGAATGTATTTTCTCACAATTACATTAAATCTTTAGATTTTAAGCCCGAAAGTGCATTTTTAAAGTGATATTTATTTATATTTTCAGACTTGAACAATTTTCAGAATTAACACACAAAAATATTTTTTTTTTATTTGTTGAACTTTTCTTACTTTCTAAAAATGATAAAAAGTTTTTTCGTTATCATTACGTCATTTACGATATGTATAAATTATTAATATTTTCTAGTCGTTTAATATTTAACCTTTAAAAAAACTTATTTCATTTTAAAATTAAATATTAACCACGCCCAGACGATAAACTTAATTTCCTTTAAATAATAACTTTTGATATCATAATTCAATCCCATTTCATTGCAACATCAGATATATTTATTTTACTTTCAATATGTGACGTCACAGTCGTCTCTTTTTAGCACTTACTCAAAATTACATTGTATTAGTAAAAATGAAAACTTGAAAACTTATACTTTGTTTCATATATGACGTTACATTGATATTTTTAAAATTCTTAATGGAAAGTATTCCTCTGACGTCACAATTGGTAAAAAGTTGAATTTTATAGCCTCGAACCGAAAAAAAGAAAAAGGTTCATTTTGATTACGGATTAATATCTGGAAAAACTACTAAAATATTTATATTCTTGTAAAGTGTGAAGTTATACTTTTGTAAAGTCTTCTAAGTGTAAAAGAAATTTTATATAATCGTTTGCGTGATATAAGAAGAAAAACAGTATTCCTCTGACGTCACAATTGGTGAAATTGCGGTTTTAATCTCGAACCGAAAAACAGAATAGGGTCCATTTATTTATTTCATTTTATTTTATCATGTGAAAATCTTTCAGTTGAAAATTAATTACAGAAGAGAAATAATTATTCCTTTTTTTTTTTTTTTTTTTTTTTTTTTTTTGGCAACGAAAAAAGAAAGATAATTAAATATTATGGAAAATTTTTCAATTTATTCTGTATGAAAAATAGTGAAATATTGAATTATTAAGAAAAATATTTGAATAAAATAAATAAAAATTAGCCTATGTTCATTTCAGGCCAATAATTTACCTATATACAAAAATTCAAAGACATTAATCCATCCGTTTTGAAGCCAAGTTCATTCCAATTTTCGGACACACTTTCACATTTATAATATATATAAGGATTTATTTAATGATGATTCTAGCAATAATTACTGACCCCATGATTTAAGTTTTTCTTCTGAAAAGGTACGTGTTTCACTTTTTACTTGAAAAAATGCGTTCGTAATGGAAAAACATGTAAAATAAATTAATTAAAGTAATAATTTTTTAAAAAATATTTCTGTAAAAAAAATAATATTCTGCAAATCTACAGATCATAATTTATATTTGTATTTAATTTCAAGTCAAAATACTGTATAGTTTTTTTTTTTTTTTTTTTTTTTTTTTTTTTTTTTTTTTTTGTAAAGTGCACGACAAAATGTCATTTGAGTGGCCTAGTAGAGGATTCGCTTTGCTCATCCTAATTATCATTACTTTATAAACGTATAAAAAGTTTCCCTCTATAAAGCATAGATGCAGCTTCGCCAATAGGCAACTTTTTTAAAATTCATGTTTCTATATTGGCACTTTTTTCTTAACCCCTTCGCGACGGAAGTCTTTTTCGAAATTTTTAATGTTTTGTCTCCGATTTTTAAAAACAGAAATTTGTGCCTTGTTAAATCGGGAAAATGCTCCAATTAAGTAAGGCAAATTTTATAGAATAATTTTACTGGTGAAGATAAACAAGGATTCTTAGACCTTTTTGCGGCACATATACGTGTCGTTCGTCCCCAAGGGGTTAAATGCTAAAATTTCTCTCGCTTTTGTCTTAATCCCTTTAGGGACAAGTAATAATATCTCTGCAATATTGAATTCTCACAGGAAAAATCGAAAGATTTTATTTAAAATAAGAAAAAGGGCCATCCATAAATGCAGTGGCTCTTGGAGGGGAGAGGAAAGGGTTGTGAAATTGTGACAGTTTGTGACAAGGGGGTGGGAGGAGACAAGAAGAAATGTGACATCACACACTTTGGTTAAAATTAAGTCATTAAAAATCACCAGATTAAAATTTGAAATTTTTTTGAAATGAAATTATTTTGTGTTCATAAATCAAAATAAGATTTAAAGCCAAATATACTAAAATTCCATTTCAAATTCCAAAATACTACTGTTTTCAATTGCCCTTTCATATTAATAATGTATTACTATTGTACATTAATTACATTTTTTGCTGTAAATTTTAATCTTATTTCATACAGAATAAGCGCACAAAATATTTTTATTGTTATTCTCACAAAAGTCTTTAAAACACACAGTTAAAATAAAAAAATTAATTTGAAGTATAATGAATAACATAGTGCTTTGTTTCTGAGCTCCATGAATATACATATGTAATGTAGTGTGACATGTGACAAAGTGGGGAATGGGGTACGGTGAAGTGTGACATCATTTATGAAGAGCCCGAAAGGCAATTTTTCAACATTTTGCCGCCAAAATTCAAAACATAAAATTTAGCTAAAAGTTTCTGGTGAGAATTTCGTTCAAATTAGATGAGAAAAAATATATTCCACCGCTCCTTAAATAGTTAATTATGTTAATAAATAACGCTAATTTTTTGTATTTACATAAACTAATGTCAATCGAGAAACTGAAATTAAGAAAAAGTATGCAAACTGCATAGATTTAATCATCAGCATTTGTTAATTATTTTGGAGTCTCACCCAAGACAAATGCATTTAAAACTGGAAAATATGTGTAAAAAAATTTTCTTCCCCCCCCCCCCCCATACGGTATTAGATTTCATTCAACAAAGAAGTTTGTTCCATGTAAGTGAAAAATTTTACTGTACCAGAAAGTTTATAAAGGGAAAATTTAGTTACATTTGTATAGTGTTAAAAGCAGTAAATTTTGGAGAGTTGTGTCAAATTCATAGCTTTCAATTGATTTATACTTCTTGCTTTTTTATATTATCCTTAATATTTAACGCTCGAAATTTTCATACGCAATTTTTACGTTTTTACTATTTATTTATTCTTTCGGGATAGTTACGGAACCCGTTACTTTACAAATAAAAAATCATTATTCTTTAATAAAAAAAAGAAATCTAGTTCAAACGTATAAAATGTCGCCTTATTTAATGAGTGATTCGCTAAAATGAAATACTGGCACCGAAAAATTCCTTGTTCTGGAAATGACAGGACCTATACAAACTTTCTACAGTTAAATCTAATTTTTTATGACCCTTTTAACCCCTTAACCCCTTGAGCTCTGATGGTAGAATTTTCTACCACATAATCTTAATTAAGAAATGTCACAATGGCACCAGAAAATTTGACCAAATTTATTTTAAAACGTTTAATGCATTTTTTTTCCCGTGTTTACCGTTAAAAAGTTTTTTTTTTTTTTTTTTTTTTTTTTTTTTGCAAAATACTGGTGCCAGTGTGACATTTAGAATTTTGAAGAAATTTATACCCCAGAGATCAAAGGGGTAATGGTCAATTGCGGTTTAAAAATTCAAATTCATTCTTGCCACCACTTTAAATATATATATATATATGTATTTTTCTTATTTAATGTCAAGTAGAACGATACCAGAACATAACTAAACTAGATCATTTTATAAACCTGGTGGGAATCAAACAATTCCGAATGAAAGCTGTGGAGCTTGCAGCCCGTTTATGTCTCGGGCGCAAGAATTAAGTGGTTAAGTAATCAATATTGTGATAAGCGGCTTGTTGAACGGTAAGTAAAGAAGACTTTATTTATCTCAGAATGAAAATTTTCACGATTTCTCAACTTTAAAAGGATATATCTAAAGTTCATTGCAAGATATACAATGTCTCACAAAAGTGATGGGACACTTGTGCTTTATAAAAAGAAACTGCAATAAAATAAATAAACCAACATATGCAAAAAATTTTTGGGTGTGTTTCATATTTAAAGTTATTAACAATTATTACATAACATACATTTTGTCAAAATATTAAAATATTAATTTAGTAAAAATACAATTGTTCAGAACGGAGCAAAAAATGGCTCACATAAGTGATGGGGCACTTACTTTTCAATCAAATAATTATCCAAAAATTTTACTTTTTAAAAGGTTTTGATATTTTGTTGGATTTCCTTTTACTTTTAAAACATGATTTAACCCATTAACGCCCGAATTATTTTCTTCGCTAAAATTTAAATTTTGTATTTCCCACCACTTTTAAAAGCAAATTAACTTTTATCTAAATTTAACAAGGATTCTGTCTCGTGAAATAAGGTATAAATTTTTCTTCCTCTTTACTGGTGGGAAAACCGCTTTCTTGCTGTTTTTGTAACCGTCCTCAAACGAGGACGCTGGGCGTTAATGGGTAATCTTTTTGGGATGGATTCGACTAATTTTTTGTGATTTCTGGAGTGATTTTACCCCATTCTTCTTGAAGCACCGATTTTAGTTGTTGTTTTGAAGAAATGGTGTGTTTGCGAATTCTTGATTCCAATTCTTGCCAAATATTCTCTATGGGATTTAAGTCTGGAGATTGTGGTGGTGTTTTTATTATTTCAGGACAGTTATATAGCAGCCAGAGTCTAACGTTCAGAGCAGTGTTCTTGGGGTCATTGTCCTGGTAGAATTTAAAATCGTTATGAAGCTTCAATTGTCGTGCTGAAGATTTGAAATTTTGCTTTAAAATAGCAATATACTTGTACTGATCCATTATACTGTCAATAAAAACAAGATTACCAACTCCAGCGAACGACATACACCCCCATACCATAACTCCTCCTCCACCATGTTTTACTGTTGGTACCAAGTTCTGTTTGCGAAATTCTTCCTTGGGTTTTCTCCATACCAAGATTCTACCGTCAGAACCAAATATATTAAATTTACTCTCATCAGCAAATATAACTTTATTCCAGTAATCAGAATTCTTATTTATGTTGGATTTTGCGAATGCTAGTCTGAGTTTTCTATTCTTTTCACTTACGAAGAATTTTTTCCTGGCTACTCTACCGTGATATCCAGCAGATCGAATTACCCTTCTAATAGTCTCAGGATTAACAATTATTCCATATAATGCTTGTAAATCAGCAGCAACTTTTGAAGCACTATTTCTTGGATTTTTTTAATATTTCGAACGATAATTCGTTTTATTCCATTGGATAACTTTGATGGTCGGCCAGGTCTTCTTTTATCCTGAAACATATGATTCTTTTTATATCGTTTAATGATATTGAAAACTGTTGAACGACTCAAGTTAACTGTTTCAACAGTTTTTCTAATGATTTTCCACGTTCAATATGCAAATTAATAACTAATTTTCGAATTTCAGGCGAAGTTTCTTTTCGTTTAGCATTAATGGCTACACAGAGCTAAAAAACACAAAAATTCCAAAACAAACTGGACAGAAATACTGCAGACGATTTTATAAATTATTGCCAATTGCTTTTAAGTAAAAATAAAACCCCAAAAAATATTTTTATTGCTTATTTCAGACGATTTTTGTTGCATATATAATGGTGTCCCATCACTTATGTGAGCTATTTTTTACTCCGTTCTAAACATTTGTATTTTTATTAAATTAATATTTTAATATTTTGACAAAATGTATGTTATGTAACAACCTTTACTAAATTTAAGTATGAAACACACCCACAAAAAAATGTGTTCATGTTTTTTTAATTTATTTGATTAGTTTCCTTTTGTAAAGCACAAGTGTCCCATCACTTATGTGAGACACTGTATGAAATTTTTAATAGAGTTTTTATGCTATATTTCCAACAAATTTTCTTCAGGATTTTTAATTTTGAGTGATAATTGTGAAAATATGCTAATTAATGCAAAATGCACTCATACAAAAACTTCATTTTCTTACTCAAAAAATTTTTATGAAATTCTTAATTAATATTTTTAAATATTCTGAAAACAATTTAAAAGGACACATTTTCTGTACACAAAAGTGTAAAAATTTTGTAAATCGAGCTTGTACTTCCAGAGTTATATCAAAAATTAAATATGTTTAATATTTTTTAATTCTTTTTTTTTAAATATTTACATTTTTTCAGATTTTCTTTTTATATTTAATATTTTTATTATATTAAAATACATTTCAGAAAAAAAAATCCATAACAAAATACCTATAAATAAAAAAAAATTAAATTTTATGCCCCAGAGCCCCTAAAATTTGAACTTGAATAATATTTGACTGAATTGAAACATGAAACCACCGCTTGTTTCATTGTCGTCTTCGAATTCTTATTTCAATAGCTGTAAAAAAAGAATACAATTTTCTTTAAATTTATAATTAATCAATATTGATTGTTATCCGGCAAAAGTGGCTTAGCTCTAGAACGCAGAACATAATTAGAAAATCACTTATATTTCTTTACCTTAAAAGAAATAAGCATATTTACAGGTCGTCTATGAACTTAGTTCAATTTTCTTTCAATTTTGTCACTTATAGCTTTTGAATTCTGGGGTCCTCATTTATAAGTCGTAACCCCTTTGGTTACATGGCCTCATGAGGAGGTTAGAATTCTAGATTATTCTCACCAGTAAAATCTTATTTTAAATTTACTCTTGTTTAATCGAACATTTCGCAAACATTTTGACGATTTAATTAAGAAAAAAAAATCTGCTAAAAACTGGTCCTTAAAAGTATCAAAAATCAGTAAAAGATGCTCGTCCCATAAAGGTTATTACTTTAAAATTTTTCTCATTTTGTTCTATTTTTTCAGCAACTTTAAAAATGTGTTAAAATATCACGTATTTTACGATATATCATTCCTTATAGACTAATTTTGCAGCTCAGTAAAAATTGTTTAACAATTTATGCTATTTGAAAATAATATTTACTTTAGGATTTGAACTAATTAACAGACAAAAGATATAGGTATCTAAATAATTGTGAAAATAATAAAATAATTTATTCTTATATTAACTAAGAGTTATATGTCCTACTATTTTAAAAGTTTCATTAATTTGTTTAAGTTTAACTATAATTTTCACAATATTGTCTACATCTAAAGATAGTCTAATTATATACAATACTTTAAGACATAGTTCTAGAGTTTAATAATAAATTATTTTCCTCCTAATAAACTTTGAATTAATCCCCAACGACATATTAATTTTACGAAGTTATTCCTATAATGCTTTCCATCAATACTTAGATCAAAATGTTTATTAAAAGATTTACAAAAGACAGGCCATATTTTTGCTTATAGAAATCCTTTGCACATTAAAACTTTTAAAAACAATTACAGGAGACTGCAAATGTTTGACTCACTTTTTAAAAATTGGTATTTGAAATGTAGTAGAAACTCGCCTGTCACATTTAATAGTTTATTAAATATTACTTATATAAGTTTATTAAATATTACTTATGGCTAATTCCATGGGTTCGGTAGTGTAAGTCACATAACTTATTAATTGCTATGCTTGTTAGCCACCGTTATTTACGAAAAGTTTGCTTGGCCTTATTCAATTAATGAGAATGTGCCAATAAAATTAATCACAATTTTTTTTGTTCTATAATACTGGTAGCCAAAAATCGTAGCCTGTGACTTACACTACAAGTACTCATGGAAATAGCCTTATATAAGTCTATTTACATATTACTTATATTATGTAAGTCTTTATGTTGTATGAAATGTAAAAATAGTATAGGAGTACAAACGCAATAAAAGATTGTTTTAAAAATCGTTATCGTTACTTTATAAACTCATACAACTTCCCCCTAAGATTAATTTTAAACACGATTATTCAATCGGTAAATTAATTATAACAGATGTAAATTTTCCATTTTTCAATTTTGGGAGAAAAAAGTCCGGGCCAGGATTCGAACCAGGGATGTATTGGCTGAAGCCGCCAATGCTCTACCAACTGAGCTATCCCGGACACGAACACTGGAATATTATTTCACCCAATTAACCTCAACGATCACTTTAACTGGTCTGATACTCTGGATCAGTTCAACAGAATAAATCGAAGGTCAATATATGGAACTGCAGAAAATCGCTGCATGCGAAATTACATTAGATTAATTTTAAACACGATTATTTAATCGGTAAATTATAACAGATGTAAATTTTCCATTTTTCAATTTTGGGTGAAAAAAGTCCGGGCCAGGATTCGAACCAGTTCTGCAGTTCCATATATTGACCTTCGATTTATTCTGTTGAACTGATCCAGAGTATCAGACCAGATAAAGTGATCGTTGAGGTTATATGGGTGATATAGTCCTCCAGTGTTCGTGTCCGGGATAGCTCAGTTGGTAGAGCATTGGCGGCTTCAGCCAATACATCCCTGGTTCGAATCCTGGACCGGACTTTTTTCACCCAAAATTGAAAAATGGAAAATTTACATCTGTTATAACTTCCCCCCTCATGGAAGTTTTATCCATTATAACGAAATATATGTTTCAACCAGAAACTTGATAAAATAAAAAAGTTTTTTATATTTATACAAATTTTGAATCAGATACATGTGTTTGATTTGTGTTGTAATACCGCACCTTGTACTACGCCTGAGTAGTAACACAAAAATGGCAGCTAATGGTGGTTGAATTTTTAATACATGTACGGTCCCTGTAATTTAGTCAAGAGTGTTTTTCGAAGGACTTCTTTGACTTGATAAATGTAAAAAAAAATTAAGCGGGAGAAACTAAAATTCCAGTCTACGGTTCAAGGGTAATGGTTGTATTCGTGTGACAAAATCAGCAAAGTCTTTTATGTACCTTTGGAGTACCGTTTGATCTTTACTTAATTTAGAAATTATGTATTTTAATCATAAAATTTTAAAATCGAATGATTTTGAGCTAAATATCTATAAATAAATAAATAAAATTGCTATTTTGAATTTCTGGTACAAATTCTAAATTTTTGAAAGAAAAATCCAAATTGGCAACTTTGCTCCGGGCTGGGTGACTGTGCATTGTTTTCAATGTTTTTCTTATGGGAGAATATTAACCCCTTCGGTACGCATACATACATGTCGCAAAAAGGCTTAAGAATCTTTCTTTATTCTCACCAATAAAATTTTACTGTAAAATTTACCTTATTTAATTGGAGCATTTTCTCCATGTGAGAAGGAACAAATTTCTGTCTTTTAAGACCGCTGACAAAACATTAAAACTTTCGCAAAAAGCTCCCGTCGCAAAGGAGTTAAACAATGGAGTTATGAATAAAGAGGAGGAGACCTATAGTGTGTCTAGTTGTCGCGAGTGAAGTAATTGAGCTGGTTGTCACAAGATGACGTCTGTTTCTTTTTATTAGTTCAAGAGTTTCTCCCTCCAGTAAATTTGAATAGAAGATTTTATCTAATTTAAGTGCCTTACTGATCAGAAATTTCTCTCATTAATATGAAAAAAAATCTATTTCTGGTGTCAGTTTGACCAAGTATTAAAATCTTCACTGACAAAAACAGTAGATTGTCTTGGTCGTCACAATGTGGCGAACTTACTACAACTGAAATAAATTCGCACCAGTAAAAATTAATATCAGTATTGGCTATTATTTTTGATTGAAAGTTTTCAGTAATGAGGCATTTAAATAAGGAGACTTTTTAGCTCACAGGCTATCATAGCCTGAGAGCTTATGTGCCCGTCCGTTCTGTATGTATGTGCGTAACGCGATAACTCATGATAAAAATATCGGATCCACTTGAAATTTTGTATATAGGTATATCCTGATAAGGCGCTTCCCTGATTAGTTTTTGGAGTTCATTCGATATGTATAAGAGGGGGAACGGGGGGCTCATGCCCCCCGTTAGTTGATATAAATGGGATTTTCATGCAGAATTAAGTTTTCAAAATTTAGATTAGGATCATTCTGATGAGGCGATTCCGTGACTGTTATTAGGTGTTCATTGAATAAGTATAAATAGGGGGAACAGGGGTTCTAATCCCCCCCCCCCCCGTTAGTTGATATAAATGGGATTTTCATGCAGAATTAAGTTTTCGTTCAAAATTTAGATTAGGATCATTCTGATGAGGCGATTCCGTGGCTGTTATTAGGTGTTCATTGAATAAGTATAAATAGGGGGAACAGGGGTTCTAATGCCCCCCCCCCGTTAGTTGATATAAATGGGATTTTCATGCAGAATTAAGTTTTCGTTCAAAATTTAGATTAGGATCATTCTGATGAGGCGATTCCGTGACTGCTATTAGGTGTTCATTGAATAAGTATAAATAGGGGCAACAGGGGTTCTAATGCCTCCCCCCCCGTTAGTTGATATAAATGGGATTTTCATGCAGAATTAAGTTTTCGTTTAAAATTTAGATTAGGATCATTCTGATGAGGCGATTCCGTGACTGCTATTAGGTGTTCATTGAATAAGTATAAATAGGGGCAACAGGGGTTCTAATGCCTCCCCCCCCTCTTAATTTATATAAATAGGTTTTTCAAGCAGAATTTTCAGATTTCGTTCAAATCTCTGAATCGTTTTGGAAGTTTAATGGTTAAGTATAAAAGAAGGGGATAACTCCTTTTAAATTATATAAATGCTAAATGGGTTTTTATTAAGAATTATCTAATTTGCTCTGAATTTTGGATATAGATTTTTTATATGATAAAGCATGTCTTTGATAGTATAGGAGGTTCAATGATTAAGTATAAAAAAAGAGGAAAGGGGAGAGCTGTTTCCCCTTCTTAATTTTTTTTTCGAACGGAATTAACCCTTGAAAATATAAGGCTTTAATGTACAATTAGTATTTGTAGCCTGTGAGCTCAATGCCATCAGTTTAACTGGGCAGTATTCTTTATTCTATCTAATTTTAATGGTGTAATTTTTTCGTGGCAGTAATGGATCACTGCAAAAGCGGTTACAGTTGAAGCTCCACTATTTTAAGGATGTTAATTTCTTTTTAACTCACAGGCTATCATAGCCTGAGAGCTTATGTGCCCGCCCGTTCTGTATGTATGTTCGTTCGTGCGTAACGCAATAACTCATGATAAAAATATCCGATTCACTTGAAATTTTGTAAATATGTATATCCTGATAAGGCACTTCCCTGATTAGTTTTTGGAGTTCATTCGAATTGTATAAGGGGGGGACGGGGGGCTCATGCCCCTCCCCTTAATAGAAATAACTGGTTTTTTCATGCAGAATTAAGTTTTCGTTCAAAATTTAGATATAGGATCATTCTGATGAAGCGATTCCGTGATTGGTATTAGGTGTTCATTGTATAAATATAAACAGGGGGAAATGGGGGTTCTAATGTCCCTCCCCTTAATTTATATAAATGGGTTTTTCATGCAGAATTGTCAGAATTCGTTCAAATGTGTGAATAGTTTTGGAAGTTTAATGGTTAAGTATATAAAAGAGAAGGATAACTCTTCTTAAATTATATAAATGGGTTTTTTTTTAGAATTATCCGATTTGCTCTAAATTTTGGATATGGATATTTTTATATGATAAAGCATGTCCCTGATCAGTTTAGAGGGTTCAATGATTAAGTATAAAAAGAAGAAAAGGGGAGCTGATCCCCCCTCCTTAAATTTTTTTTCGAACGGAATTAACCCTTGAAAATATAAGGATGTAATGTACAATTAGTATGCGTAGCCTGTGAGCTCATATTCATCAGTTTAACTGGGCAATATTCTTTTTATTATTAATAGTTCCATGGGCAAAGGCGCCAACCTGACATCGTTTATCCGTAATACATGCGTTAATTTGACCCTGGTTTAATGAGTTTCGAACCAGAATTTTTTCAAAGAAATGAAATTAAGTATGTTCCAGTAACAATCCTAAAATAAAATAAATAAAGATTCGTGAAATATATTTTCTGGTTTGAAAGGACGTTAACCTGGATCAAACTAATCCAGGTATTACGGAAGAATAGTTGAAAGTTGGTAGCTATGTCCATGGGTTAACAGGGTAACCTTCCCTTCAAAATTGGTCTCAGAAAGCATTCTTGGTTTTGCAAAGCTCGCGAAAGTGGTGAATTGTTCGCAAAATACCATCCCATTCCTTGTGCTTATCAACAAATATGGTTTCCTAGTACAATAAAAGCAACGGTTTAACCCTTTAACGTTCATTGGTTTCGCCACGAAACCATAAAATTTTAATTCCGATAAGCAACACTGACACCGGTACGTTTATCTAAAAATATCCCTTTTATTTTATATGTGAAAAATCACGTTTTCTTATTTAGAAATATATTTGTTCTTAATTACCGGTGTCATTCATTTATTTCGACATCTTAGCAATGAAAATGCTATGATCGTTAAAGGGTTAAATTTTCCATGTGGTAGAACATTCCCAGTTAAGTCTATATTTTTACTTTAAAAATCAGATTTAATTCCACATTTATTGAAAAACTTAATTTTTAATTTTATCTTTAAACCACGGTTGTCAATTTGATGTCCATATTTACCAAGAAAATCTGAATGTGTCACAAAATATTCCCCCTAAAGCAAAGCGGGTAAAAGTGGTCAATGAATTTCAAATTCCCATCCCATTCCCTGTGCTTATAAACAAAAATGACTTCCTAATACAATAAAAGCAACGGTATAAATCTTCCATTTGGTCCATGTATTGTTTAAAAATTTATTGGACAAATGAAGTGCAATTTTAATTCATGTTTTCGAAGCATTCGTTTTCTCAGGAAAGTGTCCGAAACTACATCCCCCGATCCCCCCCTCCCCCGGTAAAAAAATAGTTTGGCTTAAATAATAAAATATTATTATCTATACTACACTTGTGATCATAGTATATTCTGAAATTTAATTTGGTTCTATATATTACAGACTTACATAATACAGATTTAGGTCTTGAGTTCAATAATAATGTACTTTCCTCTAAACTTTAAATAATCCCCAATGTCACATTAATTTAACTAAGTTATTTATGTAATGTTTGTATCAACATATTTCCTTCAAAACTTATCTTAAGAGATTTATATGAAATTGAGTATATCTTTCTTTATAGATTAATTTTTAAACTTTTTAACAATATACAAGCAGCTGGTGCATTTTGACAGCATTTACAAACTATCCTTGATACGTTGAGTGCCATCTTAGTCGCTTGTGACTGACACTGAGTTTTTCATTTAGTAAGCGTCAGTTACCGGCGACTGACAGTCTATAATTTAATATAAAACTTTTAAAAAATATCTTATTTTAATTAATTACTGAAAATTTATATAAAATTTACTTAATTTTTATTTATTACTGCATTATACTTTTTGATAATTACTTAAGTGAAACTTGTAAGAGAAAACTCATAATTTTTATTATTGATTTTAAAGTAAGGAATTTTGGTGTACTATTTAAGAATTTTTTTGTAAGGAATAATTAGCAAAAAAATTCACTTTTTATTAAAAAGTATATTTTTATAGGGGTTTTTATGATTTTTTTTGGTCGAAAAATACACTTTTTAAAATTACTACTCCTCATTCAATTTTCAACATTTTGGTATTACTAAAATTTCTTAAATAGTGTTATAGTATATCTAAAAGTCTTAGGAACAGATATATTTTATTTTCTATTTCAATCAGCTAAAAAAATAAATAAAAATACGCATGGTAAATTTCCTAATTTTCATGTTTACCAATTTATGTAATTTTTTCAGAAATAGTTTAAAAAAAATATCTCCTTACTTTTGTTGCAAATGTTTTTAAGATTCTAAAAGCATAAACACTTTGTTTCTAAATAATTTTACCACTGAGCCTTAGTACTTTGAACTTAGGCAAAATATGAAAAAAATCATTTTCAGGAAAACACATTTTAAGTGGCCGCCAGTCCTTTAAACTCTACAGTGACTACAATTAACAATGCTCATTTGCTACCTGTTCCAAGTGTCCCAGAGTTCTGAAATTTTGCATGGATATTCGCAAATATGTATTTTATCGTTTTCTGTGATAATTTTTTTTTTTGAACTTTTGATGATTGTTGGCCGAAAATGGGGTTAAGGTCTCCCTTAAAACAGTTTCTTTTTTTCATAAGTTTTACATTATATTTTACTCTGCCAGTTACCAGTGACAGAATCGGGCGAAACGGAAAATTCAGTGACAGCTGCTGGCTAATGGTCATGAAAAACACAATTAAATAAATAAGTTAAATATCAGTATTTCCCTACAAATATAGTCGTCTTTAATCCCTAAATATTAATTTAAGTACAGTCGAGTCTCTATATAACGAAATCCACCGTTCCAGTAAAAAATTCGTTATATAAAGAAATTCGATGTATAGAGAATGATGTCAAAAATCGTATTTAATGTGTGAAATTTGAACAGATATTATTTTTGATCTTTTGAATTAAGAATTTGAAATGTTTAAAAGTAAATATTAACCTAACATTTTATTTCTTAATTATTTAAGCTGTTTCAAAAAAGAGAACAGACATTTATTTGAAAGCTTAATGAAAATGAAATAAGGAAGACTTGCATTAATTTCAGACGAAGAAATCTGTAATTTTTTGTTGTTTTGATTTTAAAATTGTTACGCTCACAAAAGAAGGCTCAAATTTTAGCAAGGAATGAAAAATTGTAGTTAACATTTTCCTCTATTTGAAGGCCTCTCTTATGTGCTTCTCATTGATTCCTCTCTTACATGTGAATCAATCCAATTGACACTGTTTTGAAAAGGATGTGGAAAGGTGTGTGGGAGATGGGATGAATTTGTTGGATTTAAAGAGCAGAGAGAGAAGTAATAAAATAATAATAATAAAAAATCTCAGCAGTGACGATAAGTCAAAAATAAGTGATGGAAAATTGATTCCATATGATTTCGAAGATTTTTAAAACTGAATAAATTAAGACCAATTTATGAAAAAATTCGTCATATGGAGATAGATATTTCGCTATATAGAGTCTGTTTTTAATGTAATCATGCGAAAACGGGACCGTTCCTACTAAAAATTCGTTATATAGAGAAATTCGATGTATGGAGTTTCGTTATCGAGAGACTCAACTGTATTTTTTATAAGAAAATACAGTTGTTTATATTGTCCTTTGACCACTCGCCAACCTGGTAAGTCACTGTGTCATTTAACATATTGAGAAGTTCTAAATTTTGTTCAGAAAGTTTGAAAGGTTATTTTTGCTTATTATAATGAGTAGAGAATAAACCCTGATACCCTGGGTTAAACATAATATAGGTGAACGCCAACACCTTTTTTTTTTCTGTGCATACTAAAGGCACAGTGATAAATGACTATATTTTTTAAAGTTTTGCTAACGGCTTTTGATGAAGTATATCTTTATTTTGTTAAAGCTCGTTGTTTGATTTCAAATTTTCAGTTAATAATAATAATAATATCAACAAATAATCTCAATGGAAGCAAGCAATCTGATTTCCACCATTTTAAAAAAATTTGAAAAAAATCTTTTAAAATTAAAGATAAAATATAAAAACGGAAATAAAAATAGCTAGTACTGGCACATTTGCAAATGTTTATTGCACATTTGCGCAAATTTAAAAACTAATAATTATGAAAATTGGCTCAGCAGAATTCATAAAACTGATAACTGAAAAAACAACCTTGTCTGTTAAATATATAGATTTTTCGTAGTAAACTTCAAAGTAATCCTTATACTCACATTAATTTAACGATGTCGATAAAAAGATTCCTCTATAAACTTATATCAAGAATTTTCTGAAAAGATTCATGCTGCGTAGCTAGATGATTGGCAAAAAAGTTAAATAACACTATTTAAATTCTAACTAATATTATGTGTTTTAAATTTTTACACGTTCTACATTTCCTTTTAGTTTTGTTGTAACTTTTATTATATTCTTTATACTGACATTCTGCTTAACCCTTAAATGCAAATGGTATCATTATTGATAACACCAGTTTTCTCGATTTAGTGAATTTTTTTATTCATATATTCCGTATTCCCACCAGAAATTTGAATGAGAAATTTTCACTTGATTTAATAATAGACATCTCGTTATTAAATAAGAAGAAATTTGCTATTTAGATATTTTGGTATAAATTACGATTCTCTGCATTATGCATTTCCAGATTCTAAGCTGGGCTTTAAAGGGTTAAATATACATAATACAGTATACATTTAGTTTTGTAAATTAATAATGAATTATATTTCACGTAATAAACTTTGAATTAAACTCCGAAGTCACGTTAATTTAAAAAGTTACTCTTGTAAGTTTTATAAGAATGTTTCCTTAACACTTGAACTACGGGAAATTCGAGTCAATTTTTAACAAATTATTTCACCAGAAATTTTATTTAAAACAGCTTAACTTTATTATTTAACGTTTTTCTTCTTTGTATCTTTTAAACTTATTTCAAATGCAAATTTTTGGTTTGAATCGAAGCATATTCATATAATAGTCGTCAAAATGACTGTTCATGGTAGTTCTTGTACTGAGAGCCATTCTTTAAAAATTTACATGATATTAGATATACAGTTGGCTCTCGTTAATTCGAACTCGTTAGGAACCACAAGAAATGTTCGAAATATCCAGAGTTCAAATTATGGAAAGTATGAGAAGAGAACATTTTTACAGAGGTAATATTACAAATACATTAATGTTACAGTATTTATTAAATATATTTCGGCTATATTATCACTAGAATATCGTTTAGTGTTGAATTAAAAGATATAAATATATAAATTAAGATATTAGAAACAGGCACAAACGAAGATGAGGTGGAGATGTCATTAATGGACAGACGGGGCACTAAAAAAAGCCGATATCATATACATGGGACTAGGGGGAACTGGCGCACATTGATACATGGGGCACATTGATAAACCCTCTCTACTGCTCACAGGGTCATTTTAGAAAGTTTCACAACAGCTCCAAAAGGTGAAGATACACAATTACATACAGAGCGTCTTGGCAGGATTCAGTAGTTTGTTGAAATGGAACGGGTGATTTATTGTTTTTGTAGGTCAAAAGTAAATTTGAGTTGTACAATTGAAATGGATACAACTGTTCCAGCAATTTCAATCGAAAAGATAACTCTCCCTGGCAAGTAAAGCTATTCTTTATCACTTCCTCATTCTTTATTGTTAGGTAAATTATGAAGTGTTAAATTTGAGACTCATTTTATTAAAAAATGGCTGTATAGGGAACATTGATACAGTCTATGAAGGGGCACATTGATACAACATAAATCCTTTTCTAGTTCCTTTTTTCATTACCTTTTATTATTTTTATTATTATTTACCATACACTTCTTAATCCAACCATTTTTCGCCAAAAATTTCCAGTATTAGTTTTTTATTGAAGTGAAATGACTCTAATTTTTTATAATAGAACATTTTATAGTATTTTTGCTAGCAGAAGACGTTCGAATTTATCCAACATCTAATGCTAGTCGAATTAACAAAAGAAAAAACTGCAGCCTGGCAAATCTCAAATTTATATCGATTTTCCAGAGAAAAAAGTATTTTCGAGATAAGAAATGTTAAGTAAGAGAAATAAGCTGGAGAACAGCAAAGGATAATTATATTATAAACAGAATTTTTATTATAATTATACTTTATTTTCTGTTTATAAACCGATTTAGAAAGAGAGAACCTGGCAATTTTTTCATCTTTCCTAAGAAAGAAGAAAATGCTGGGGTTGAAGTACCAGATACAACAAACTTACAACATTTGAATTTCTATAAATATATACAGAATGGTTCGTTAACTAATATCCTATAAAAAATATCCATTGGTGCTATTTTTTCTCCATTTTTCCCAAACGCATCAAAGTTCCACATTAGGTGTATAAATCTGCCCCGGGAATGGGGCACTTTGATACAAATGACTTTTATTGATATTTTAAAAATTGGATGAAAAATGATATATAAAAAAACGATTGTACATTTTGATAACACATTACACAAGTTTTGCTGACACCACATGAACCGCATGGCACCAAAATAACTTGAAATTTCTACTTTCTAGACACCAAAAAAATTCCTAGAAAAAAAACTGTATCAATATACTCCAGTTCCCCCTATATGTATACTTGTTCAGAACAATTCTGGAAAAAGTGTAAGAAAGAAAGTTATTTCAAAGATCTGAAGTCCGAGGAAAAGTAAAGAAAAATGAAATCTCATTAGTTTGAATTAAACGGAGTCAAGGGAAAATGAGTTCGAATAAATGAAAATTGTTATGTTATTCTGATATTGAAAATTTCGGGACTTCGTGTTTAGCTCAAATTAACCCATTCGTGCCCAGCATCTTTTGCGTAAACTTTATTTGGTTGGCACCACTATTTTTAGAAGATTTAAGTTTAGTTCATTAATCACGAAAATGCATCATTTAAATAAAATAATTATTGCTTTACTTTTTTACCGGTGTCAAAAACACTACTGAATGCACCTTTTGAAGCGTCCCTAGAAAGGGACGCTAGGCACTAATGGGATTCGATTTATCCGATTTCGAATTTGTATTATGTTTAATAAATTATTTTTATAACATTCTATTAACATTTCTCATATCATATAATAAAGTATTTGAATATTTTTATTGCTTTACTGTTATTGCAGTTTTTTTTTAAAAATTGTTGAGTAAGCTACCCTTGACAACTAAAAGATCGATGTTAGCTAGAAGTGGACAAAAATTGTTGTGGGATTAAAAAAAAAAAAGTTAAGTAGGTTGGTTCATTATACGACTATTAGCTTTGATTAAATTAGAATTTTCAGTAAATGAATTTCAACAAAATTATACGATATTCTTATTTCTACTTAATTATTAATAGGAAATTGGTTAAAATTATATTGATAAGATTATTGAAAAAAATATCTGTTTCTTAACAAAATGATTTATTTACTTATTTATTGAGATGGAGCTTGGAAATATAATAAGAATGTAAAAATGAACAACGTTAGAAGTACCAATTACATTAAATTACAAGCAAACTGGTTTCGATAGCATGTAGCTTACCGTCGTCAGTAATAAGGGATTAGGAAATTTGCTCATAGATATAGGAGAGATGGGGGATTTAAGTTGAAGGTTTAATAACCAATAGGACAACAGAGGATTGCAAGTAATAGACAAACGGGGAATGGGTGGGAAATGGAGCCGAAGGAGAGAGAAATGGGTAGAGGGGAAAAAAGTAATTAAGAAAAAGAGATTTTAATGTAATATTTCCAGAAATCTGATTATGGGGAGATGACGAATTTATAATTAACAATATTGTAATAAATTCTATAAATATAGATTACTCCAAGGAAGTTAAGTTCATAAATGGAAGCAAGTATGGAGAGGTATTTTCGACTTCACTTCGGCTAAAATAATCTCCAGATCTACTTTCTATCATAAACTTAACTTCCTAGAAGCATTCCATATTCTTAAAAATTTTCACAATATTGTCAATTGTGAATTCGCCATCCCCCCCTCCACTATAAGATTGCCGGAAATATTGCATTAATTTTTTTCTTAATTACTTTTTCCATCTACCCATTTCTCTCTCCTTCGGCACCATTTCCCATTCATTCTTCTATTGGTTGTTACTTGCAATTCTCTGTTGACCTTCCCTCATCTCTCCGAAATATATATATATATATATATAAGCAAATTTCCTCCTCCCTTAGCACTGACGACGATAAGCTACATGCTGCCGATGCCTGTTTGCTTGTCATTTAATATAATCGGTGCTTCTAACGTTGTTCACTTTTATATTCCTAATTTAATTACTTGTTGAAGGAAAGTTATATTAATTTTAGCGTTTTAAAATTAAATAAACAACAAGGTATGTAGTAAAATCTTTGCTAAAGTTTTAAGTAAAAATTAATTTAATCACTCAAGTAGTTTAATAATTTCTAATTGAAGATTCTGACTGTAGTACTCTGATTTTCCGACTAAATAAAAGTAAATTATTAAAAATTACTTTTAAAGATTACGTGCATAAAAATTAGAGCAATGTAAACATTGTCAGCTATGTATGCCATACATTTACAGACTGCACATGATACGACAACTATTATATACACTATATTACATATTTTGTTTTAAATCTTGTAATAGTTACTTCCTTGATAATAAACTTTAAAATAAATCTCAAAGTCATATTAATCTAATGCACCGCCTCCTGAAGAGTTGGTCTGAGCACTCAGACAAGATGGCCACTGCGGATTTTTTTAACATACGTTTAATCACTTAAAATTTGACACCAGTATTTTATAATAGATTTCTTTGATTTGTACAATCTCAAAACAATAATAATAAAATAAAATAAAAATAAAAATAAATAAATAAATAAATATTATTGGTACGAATACTCAAGGGATCGTATACACGTTTAAAAAATCTGTCTTTGACATCTAAACCCCCAAACCTATACTTCAAGAGGCGATGCCTAATGAAGCTATTCCTATTATGGTTCTACGAATATTTCCTTCGAAACTTTTCTGGGAAGATTTAACTGTTATTTAATAAATCTTATTTATAAATTAATTTTGCAGTATTCTAATAACTTTCACACCGAAAGCTTGTTAAAGGGAAATCCCTTTTATTTTAGTTTCCAATTCTTTCAAATAAATAAAGCAACAAGGTAGATAGCTAAATCATTGTTAACCCATTCGTGCCCAGCATCTTTTGCGTAAATTTTATTTGGTTGGCACCACTATTTTTAGAAGATTTAAGTTTAGTTCATTAATCACGAAAACGTATCATTTAAATAAAACAATTATTGCTTTTCTCTTTTACCGGTGTCAAAAACAGTGCTGAATGCAGCTTTTGAAGCGTCCCTAAAAAGGGACGCTAGGCACTAATGCGTTAAAGTGTTAAGATAAATTTACTTCATCCCAAGAAATAGTTTAATAATTTCTAAATATTGACTATCAAACTGGAAAAAAAAGCCATTAAAAATTCCTGTTAAATATTATTTTACGAAAAACAAAATATTGCAAATATTGGAAATCGTGTATTGTCTGTATTAAAAGATCGTTTAAGTGTATACACTGCTTTATATATTTCATTTTGAATTTTAAAATAACTTACTTACTTGATAACAAACTGCGAATAATTCTCATCGTCATATTAATTTAATGAAGCTATTCTTATGATGATTATATGTATATTTCCTTCGAAACGTTTCTCGAAAGATTTATCTGTCTTTTAATAAAGCCTCTTTTTAGATTAATTTTGCAGTATTCTAATAACTTTTACAGCAATGGTTTATTGAAGAAAATCACATTTATTCTAATACTTAAAATTATATAAAGCAACAAGGTAGATAGCTAAATCATTGGAACGTGTTAAGATACTTCATTTAATTCCAACAAATAATTTAATAATTTCGAACTGATGACTATCAAACTGGAAAATTTTAAATTATTAAAAATTACTAATAAATATCATTTTACGAAAAACAAAATATTGTGCACATTGGTAGCCATGTATTGTCCATATTAAATGATCGGTTAAATATATTCACTGAATTACATATTTTATTTTACGTTTCAGGATAACTTATTTGCTTCATAATAAACTTTGAACTAATTCTCATCGCCATATTAATTTAATGAAGTTATTCTTATGATGATTATATGTATATTTCCTTCGAAGATTTATCTGTCTTTTAATAAATCTTCTTTTTAGATTAATTTTGCAGTATTCTAATAACTTTTACAGCAATGGTTTATTGAAGAAAATCACATTTATTCTAATACTTAAAACTAAATAAAACAACAAGGTAGATAGCGAAATCATTGGAAAGTGTTAAGATACTTCATTTAATTTCAACAAATAATTTAAAAATTTCGAATTGATGACTATCAAACTGGAAAATTTTAAATTGTTAAAAATTACTAATAAATATCATTTTTCGAAGAACAAAATATTGTGCACATTGATAGCCATGTATTGTCCATATTAAATGATCGTTTAAATATATTCACTGAATTACATATTTCATATTATACACATTGGTAGCCATGTATTGTCCATATTAAATGATCGGTTAAATATATTCACTGAATTACATATTTCATATTGTACACATTGGTAGCCATGTATTGTCCATATTAAATGATCGGTTAAATATATTCACTGAATTACATATTTTATTTTACGTTTCAAAATACAATTGACTCTCGTTAATTCGAAATCGGATAATTTGAATCTTTGCTTAATTCGAACTAAACATGAAGTCCCGAAATTTTCAATGGGAGAATAACGTTAAAAATTTTCATTAATCCGAATTCATTTTCTATTGACTTCGTTAAATTCGAACTAACTAGAATTCCGATTTTTCATATTTCTTTTCTTTCTCACAGATTTTAGATCATTTTGAATAACTTTCTTCCTTTGATTTTTGTGAAATTTCTTCCGAACGAGTATACATATAATTCAATGCATTTGATTTCCACTTTCTTAGTGTCCTGCCTGTCCATCAGTGAGGTTTTAAATTTCTCTTCCATTGTGTCTGTTTCTAATATTTTAATTAGTTTATGTACTTATACATTTTAATTTAATATTAAGTTATATTCTAATGATAACAGACGAAATAGATTAAAAAAAACACTACAGCATTAATTCCTTTGTCATAGCACCATATTAAACATGTTTTCATTTCATATTTTCCATAATTCGAACTTCGGATAATTCGAACATTTCTTGTGGTCCCTACGAGTTCGAATTAACGAGTGCCGACTGTAACTTATTTGCTTCATAATAAACTTTGAACTAATTCTCATCGCTATATTAATTTAATGAAGCTAATTTTATGATGCTTATAGAAATATTTCCTTCGAAACATTTCTTGAACCTCTTCAGTCCTGGGACAAATTGTATGAAGGCCATTAAAAAAACTTTGAAATCTTTAGATTCATTATTCAAAAATAAATCACGATTATTTGTTAATTGTTCAATAGCAACATCTGAATGAAACGCAAATCATCGGTTATTGTGTAAAAATAATTTAGAAAGATTTAGACCAAGGTACATATGATTTATTTACATTTTTCTCTTTCGCTGCAATTAAGGAGTTTTAAAATATTATTATTTTTAATTTTCTGTTACTTAAAAAAATACAAGTCATGAGGTTTAAACGTTTTAGTTTAAAATTAAAGTTATGCATTATAAATGAAATGAGTGAAAGGATTTTATTTTAAATGAAATACGAAAAAAATGCTACGAGAAGATTGTTTGGCGAATTATCACCTGTACCCGGTCAATATAAAAATACCGAATTTTTTAATTTTCTAGCGGAATTTCCTGATTTGGCACAAAATTGAACAGGAAACATTAAATTATGAATAAACATATTATGATGCAATGTTTAGTATAAATTTAAAGGAAACCAAATTGGTCGCCAAGAGCAGCTAGTTACCATAAAACACCTTCGAAGATGTATTATTTAATATATCGTTGCTTCCGATATGCACGCATTTTTATAAGCCTTGAATTAATTTTACTGATTCTGGAAGAACTGAAATTAATTTAAAGAGGTTCTTTAGTGTCTTTTACAGGCGACACGAGAACTGAGGAGGTGGAAGATTTATCTGTTATTTAAGAAATCTTCATTGCAGATTAATTTAGCAGTATTATAATAATTTTTACAGCTATAGCTTGTCGATAGAAATTCATATTTATTCCAGTGCTTAAAATTACATAAAACAACAAGGTAGATAGGTAGATACCTTTGGAAGGTGTTAAGATCAATTTATTTAATTTTAACAAATAGTTTAGTAATTTCTAACTAACGACTAAGAAACTGGAAAATTTTAAATTATTAAAAATTGCTATTAAATACTTTTTGTATGAAAAACAAAATATCGCAAACATTGGTAACCCTGCATTGTCTATATTAAAAGACCATTTAAACATATGAAATACAGTAAATATATTGTGTTTTGGGTTTTAAAGTAACTTACTTGATAATAAACTTCGAACCAATTCTCATCTACATATTATTTTAATGAAGCTATTCCTATGATGCTTATATGAATATTTCATTCGAACCGTTTCTTAAAAGTTTTACATGTTATTTAATAAATCTTCTTTACAGATTAATTTGCAGTATTCTAATAATATTTACAGCAATAGCTTGTTGATAGAAAATCACATTTATTCCAGTGCTTAAAATTAAATAAAGCAACAAGGTATAGATAGCTATACCCTTGGAAGGTGTTAAGATCAATTTATTTAATTTTAACAAATAGTTTAGTAATTTCTGACTAATGACTAAGAAACTGGAAAAATTTAAACAATTAAAAATTACTATTAAATATTTTTTTGCGAAAAGCAAAATATTGCAATCATTGGTAGCCATGTATTTTCTATATTAAAAAATGTTTAAATATGTACACTGCATTATATATTTTATTTTGAATTTCAAAATAACTTACTTACTTGATAATAAACGTCGAACTAATTCTCATCGTCATATTGATTTAATAAAGCTATTCCTATGATGCTTATACGAATATTTCCTACTAAACTTTTCTTGAAAGATATACCTATTATTTGATAAATCTTCATTGAATATTAATTTTGAAGTATTCTAATAATTTTTACAGGAATAGCTTATTGATAGAAAATCATATTTATTTCAGTGCTTAAAATTAAATAAAACAACAATGTAGATAGCTAAATCTTTGGAAAGAGTTAAAATATTTTATTTAATCCTAACAAATAATTTAATAATTTCTAATTAATGACTATCAAACTTGAAAAATTTAAATTATTAATAATTACTATTAAATATCATTTTACGAAAAACAAAATATTTTAAATATTGGTAGCCATTTATTGTCTATATTAAAAGATCGGTTAAATATATACACTTCGTTACATATTTTATTTTGAGTTTCCAAAACTTACATACTTGATAATAAACATAGAACTGATTCCCATCTTCAATTTAATGAAGCTATTCTTATGATGCATATATGAATATTTCCTTCGAGACTTTTCTTGAAGAATTTACTTTTATTTAATAAATCTTCGTTATAGATTAATTTTGCAGTATTTTAATGACTAATACAGCAGTTGCTTATTCAAGAAAAATCACATTTATTAGGTTGAGAAAAACTTTCTGGGAAATTTTAATCTGATAGTTAGCAGAATTAGTATTGTATATAGGACTACTCGTGCTAAATTTATAGGAGTTCGGAAATTTCGGTCCACGCGTGTTTCCCGCGTAGAGATCTGCACGGGCCGGTTCCCATTAATGGCATTCGATACGGGCCGGCCTCGGGCCTTTATTTTTTTTCCTATAGTATCGGTCCGGGACTAATTTTATTCTTCCTAGTCTTCACAGACAAAAACAATCAGTTCCTGTTGAATCCTCCCGTATGAAGATCGTTTTCTCGATGTGGCCAAGTTTGTTCATAAATCAGTAAAATTTGGCTTGGTCCGAAATTTTTTGCAAAAAAGGCACATACTTTTAAGACGTCATTATTTACAATTACACATTAGAATCTATTCTTTTTAAAGAATCGTAGATTACTAGGCTTCTTAAAATAGAGTTAAAAACATGAAAAAAAAACATTATGGCGGATTTTTTTAAACTGAAAACTGCAAATTTCTTTTAAACTGTTCATCCATGCAAAATGAATACAACAATACCCAAGAAAAAAATATGTTAAACATTTACCTCTGCTAAGATGGGAACGTATTTTTTTCTTTCGAATGCGATTCCTTCTTCAATGATTTAACTTTTACCACATACCATTTTTTAGATTTTTATATCTCCATTACATGGAATATGGATTAATAATACTAATGATAACTGAAACATTTACATACAACAAACAAAAGTTCATTAAAAGCATAAATATCGCAGCCTGTGGCAGTTCTGCATAAATGTAGATTATAAAAAGAAAGACTAATATGAGTTTTTTTGGTCTGAACTCTTTCGCAAGAGTAAATATCAGTGTTTTATAGAAATTCACTTGGGCCGGGCAGGATTCGGGCCGAATTTTTAACTTTTTCCCTGACCAGGGCGAGCTCCTGCCGAAATTTTAACCTTTGGGGCCGGGCCGAATTTTTTTTTCTATGGATCAGGCCTGGAAATTTCGGCCGGTGCAGACCTCTACTCCCTCGTGCTCTTTCCCTGTGGCTTCTTTTGATACATGCGACACCGGTATACGTGCCGCATGAATCCTCGCTTACTCCCCCCCCCTTCCACACACACACTCACACTCACCAGTTAAATTTTACACTAATATTTGCCTTACTATACTTACCATCTACCTTATTACTACCTAATATTTTGCCTTAGAGTTTCCTAAACTCAAAAAGAACAAATTTCTGTTTTTAAAAATCGGTGAAAAAAAAATATATTTTTGTTAAAGAGATTTTCTAAAAGAAAATACTGCTAGCAAAGATTCTATTAACTTCCAGAACTCGAGAATATATATACTGTATAGAATTATATATACTGTATCACATATTTTATACTTGGATTTTACAAGATTAATTTTTAACATTAATTTGTAACAATATTTTATACTTGATTCTAAATTTTAAAATAATTACCAGTCACATTTATCTAATGAAGCTATTTATACGATGCTTCTATGAATATTTCCTTCGAAACTTTTCTTGAAAGATTTACCTGGCATTTTATAAATAATATTTTATGGTTAAATTTTAAAGCATATTAATAACTTTCACTGTAGTTAATTGTTGAAAGAAAATCATATTTACCCCCAGTGCTTAAAATCCTATAAAGCAACACGGTAGATGGCTTAATCATTGTTAAAGGGTAAAGATAAATTTATTTAATTCTAACAAATAGTTTAATAATTACTATCTGATGACAATCTGACTGGAAAGAGCTAAAATATTAAAACTTACAATTAAAGATTGTTTCTATGACAAATAAAATGAGGTTGTTGCGAAGTACGTTTTTTTTTTTTTTTTCTCAACGTTATATTAAATTAATTAACCTTTCGGACTCCGGTACCTGTTTCACAAATTTTATTCGATTTGCACGCCTTTTTTAAAAGAACTTTCCTTGAAGTAGACAACTTTAAAAATTCTTGAACAGTGCTGAACAGTAGAGCAGCATCAAGGGGTTGCCTAGTTGATCCCAACTTTATACCCGATCTATTGAAATGTGATGTCTTTATGTTTTATAAATGAGTCATTGTAAGAGAGAACTGTAGTGAACTACTTAAGAAAAAAATTTATAAAATAAAAATATTAAGCTAAAAATTTTAAAAATTAAGAGTGATACTTAGAAAAAATAAATTGAGATTTAATTAAAAATTGAGGTCTAACAATTAAAAATTCTCTGAAAGGAAAGGATTCTAAAGAAAATTTTATTTTCCTTTATTACTGGTGCCCAAAACAAATTTTGGAAGGAAAGATTATGTATCCACAGCGGAGACAACGGAGTGCCACCGGTTAATCTATTCCTATGATTCTTCTATGGTTATTTCATTCGAAAATTTACCTGTTATTAAAAAAAAATCTTCTGTATAGCTTAATTTAGTAGTATTCTAATGAATATACAGCAATTGCTTGTGGAAGATAAATCACATTTTTCCCATTGCTTAAAATTAAATAAAGCAACAAGTATTTAGCTAAATCATTGTTAAATAGCTAAGAGAAATTTATTTAATCACAACAAATAGTTTAATAATTTTTGACTAATAACTATCTGACTTGAAAAATTTAAACTAATAAAAATCACTATTAAATAATATTTGTGTGAAAAACGGAATACCGCAGATATTGGTAGTCATGTATTGTCTACATTAACCCATTAACGTTCATTGGTTTCTCTACGAAACCACAAAATTTTAATTCCGATATGCACCGTAATTTGAATTTAAAAAAATCAATTTTATTGTGTATGTGAAAATCTCACCTTCTTCTTAATTACAAATATATTTGTTCGCAATTACTGGTATCATTCGTTTATTTCAACATCTTAGCAAAGAAAATGCTTTGTCCGTTAAAGGGTTAAAAGATCACTTGAACAAATGAAATGCATTAAATAATTTATTTTGATTTTTAACCCGTCAGTAGTCGCGTGTCGGTCTTTTCGCCGCCCGTGTAACTTATCTTCTCCTAACTTGCATCAGATTACAAATACAACGGAAATCTACTATGTAGCTGTCTTTGAAGCTTTCTTGACCACCTTAGTGAAGTAACAGGGTACCTCTGTTTTTCTTTCAGGTACATTTTTAGAAATAAAGTTGAAATTTGCGAAAAAGTCTACGTAAGAATCACTAATGTCAGTTCATTTTCACTTTTTCCAATTACTCCATATCACATGAATAAAATGCATAATTTAAGAAAACTGCAAATTTATATCTTCAATGAAATGTTATTTTCGTATATTAGTGAAAAATATTTCTTATTTTACATATTTGGTTTGCGGGGGGTCAGCGGCGAAAAGACCGAGCGCGACTAATGACATTGTGAAAAAAGTCGCGACTGCTCAAGGGTTAAAATAACTTACTTATTTGATAATGAACTTCGAATTAATCCTCAGCTTCATATTAATTTAATGAAGCTTTTCATATAATGCTTATACGAGTATTTTATTTTGAACTTTTCTCTAAAATTTTACCAGTTATTTAATAAATCTTCTTGATAGATTAATTTTGCCGTATACTAACAACTTTTACAGTAGTTGCTTGTTGAAGGAAAATAACATTTATTCTAGTGTTAAAAAATAAATAAAGTAACAAGGTATATAGCTAAATTACTATTACATTTTAAAATAAATTTATATAATCCCAATAAATAATTTAATAATTTCTAAATTATGACTATCACATTGGAAAAAATTAATCCATTAAAAATTACTATTAAATATTTTTTTTACGAAAAACAAAGGATTATTAATATTGTTAGCCCATGTATTGTCTAGATTAAAAGTTCGTCATAATATATACACAGCATTACATATATTATTTTGAGTTTTAAAATAATTTACTTAATTGATAATAAAATTCGAATTAATTCTCAACTTCATATTCATTTAATGAAGCTATTCATATGATGATTATATGATATTTCTTTCGATGATTCATAGGACATTTCTTTCGAAACTTTTCTTGGAAGATTTACCTGTTATTTAATAAATCCTCTTTATACAGTGGTGGTCAGAATTATAAGAATAATGGAAAATTTCACAGAAAAATTTTATTTATGAACTAAATAAAGTGAAATTTATACATAAAATTCTTTTTTATGCTTGATATCATTTTAAAATTCAAAACATTGAAAAATGCAAAATACGAATGTTTTGCGATAATTAACAAATTATATCATTGATCAAAAATTGGACAAAATTATAAGAACAGTGAATGTTTTTTGCCTAAAACACACTAATAATTAATAATTTCTTTCTTCTTCTCAATTACTTTTAAAAGTCTTGACGTCATGGAATTAGACAGTTCCTTAAGAACATTCTTGGAAAATTTTGACCAGGCGTTTTCGATGGAGGACATGAGCTCTTGCTTGTTTTTATATTGCGTACCGTTTTTGTATATTTCGTGTGCCAGAATACCCCACAGATTTTCCATTGGATTCAGATCTGGGCTTCTGGCCGGCCAATCAATTAGTTTCACAAAATTAGCATCAAACCACGATTTTGACGTTTGGGAAAAATGTACTGAGGCATTATCCTGCTGGAAAAAATAGTCTCCACTCGTTATTAACGGTGCTTCCAGTAAAAGATTATCGCTCAATACTTCAATATAACTCTCAGATTTCATTTTACCCTGCACAAAAACTACTGGAATAGTTCCACCAGCTGCGAAAGCTCCCCAGACCATTACTGAGCCACCCCCCAAAAGCACACTTTGAGAAAATTTGTTTTTCTCTACGGAGATCATACCAGAAGTGGCGAAAACCATCTGGTCCATCCAAATTAAACTTTTTCTCATCAGAAAAGACAACATCATTCTACTTTTTCCCCATAGTAATGTATTTTTTTGCAAACTCCGTCCTCAGTGTCTTATGAGCTTTTGTAAGAGACGGTTGTGACATATGTTTACCATAGAGACCATTTCTTTCTTTCTGTAAAACACGGCGAACAGTTCGAGCACTGTATTTTAAGTTCAATTCGCGTTTTATTTCTGTTGACGTTTGTTTTTTGAAGCAAACTTGCCTTATTATCATTCTTTTCTCCCTTATAGAAACAGAAGATGGCCTACCTGTATGTCTTTGCCGTCCATATTTACCGGGATTTTTAAGATAATTGTAAATAACCCTTCTTGATCTATTAAGCTTTGTCGCAATTTGGCGCACAGAAAAACCTGAACTTTTAAATGCATCCACTTTTCCTTTTTCAAACTTCGAAAGCTTCGTACCCAACGGCATGACTGAAAAACAGAATATCACGATCCCAAACGCATACTACGCATTTATATCGTCTTGAAGTTTCGTTTGCAGAACAAAAATATGCAAATTTTACTTTTTAAAATACATAAATATCGTTGTTCTTATAATTTTGTCCATATCAGAGACTGTATAAATTCATAATATATTTTATAAATTATGAATTTCCCACATATTTCCATGAAAACTTATAAAAATATTCTTCAATTTTCATTATTTTCCAGCCATTAAATTTGCATAAGTTTCCAGCCAAATGCAGTCAAGATTTGGCGATTTTTTGCCTTGTTCTTATAATTTTGACCACCACTGTACATTAATTTGCCGTATACTAACAACTTTTACAGCAGTTGCTTGTGGAAGAAAAATCACATTTATTCCAGTGCTTACAAATAAATAAAGCAAAAAGGTAGAAATCTAAATCATTGTTAAAGTGCTAAGAGAAATGTATTTAATCACAACAAATAGTTTAATAATTTCTAACAAATAACTATCTGACAAGAAAAATGTAAAATATTAAAAATCATTATTAAATATTATTTTCGCGAAAAACAAAACATCGTAAACATTGGTAGTCATGTATTGTCTACATTAAAAGATCCTTTGAACGCATGAAATGCATTAAATGATTTATTTTTATTTTTAAAATAACTCACTTAATTAATAATAAACTTCGAATTAATTCTCAACTTCATATTCATTTAATGAAGCTATTCATATGATGATTATATGAATATTTCATTTTGAACTTTTCACGAAAGATTTACCTGTTATTTAATAAATCTTCTTGATAGATTAATTATGCGGTGAACTCACAACTTTTACAGTAATTGCTTGTTGAAGGAAAATCACATCTATTCAAGTGCTTAAAACTAAATAAAGCAACAAGGTAGGTAGTTGAATCATTGTTAAAGTATTCAGATAAATTTATTTAATTCCAACAAGTAACTTATTAATTTTTAATTAATGATTATCTGACCAGAAAAAGTTAAACTATTAAAAATTAGTATTCAACATGATTTGTTAATCGCAAACACAATGTATTGTCTATATAACCGTAATTTTTAGCGTATAATCCGCGGATCAAACAATTACCGTAATTTCCGGCGTATAATCCGCGGATCAAACAATTCTTTTTCGACCCAGAAATTTTATTTAATAATTGGTGCCAAATATTTACCGCGATTTAAAAAGTTAGATTTTATTTTCAGAATTTACTGGGTCGAAAAAGAATTGTTTGATCCGCGGATTATACGCCGGAAATTACGGTATTTTTTGACCCAGAAATGATCTAAAATACAATTTCACTTTTCAGATTGCCGTAAACATTTAGCTTCAATTACTAAACAAAATTTTTGGGTCCAAAAAGTATTGTTTGATCTGCGGATTATAAGCCTGAAATTACGGTATAAGATTTTTTAAATGTGTGCAATGCATTACATATTTGGTTTTGACTTTTAATATAACTTACTTGCTTGATAATAAATTTCGAACTTATTCTCAACGTCATATTTAATTTAGTTATTCCTATAATGCTTTTATAAATATTTCATTTCAAACTTTTCTTGAAAGATGCACCTGATAATTTATAAATTTTCCTTTACAGCTAAATTTTGCAGCATACTAATATGAGGTCATTCTGAAAAATCTGCAGTTTTTTTAACAATCTGTGAATCCACAAATATGACATTTTCATAGGAATTTTCAGTAAAGATTTATTTTATGATGTACATATGGAAAATATAACTTTTAATTGTTAATAAGTCTGTTCATAATTTCCGGTGTAATGAAATCATTCTAAGATTATCCCAACAAAAATATACCACAGTATTTTCCGGATGACCAATAACTTTCACAGCAACAACTTGTTAAATGAAAATCATATTTATTTCCAGTATTTAAAAATAAATAAATTAACTAAACTAAATGATTTTGAAGAAAAGGAAATTTTTCAACTGGACAAATGACATTCATGGAAAGGAATATGCTTTATTCAGTGGGAAAATATCCTTCTCCTCATTTTGACTTAATTACAATGTTTACAGGAGATTCTAATTTATCACACATTTTCATCGTGTAAATGTTATAGCTCAAATGATTGAAGCTTGTGCTGCAGTTTCCAGACATGTCGAACAAATACGATTGAAGTATATTAGGCAGATTTTTTCCGCATAAATTAATATATAAGGGGCTGTGCACATATAACGTTATCACCTTAAGGGGGATCGTTGGATTTTTTTATGATGTACATACGGGTCCAAAAAGTAATGTTATGTCTTTTTATTTCTAATTATTATTTCTCTTTTTTTAAATATCTTTTTATTAGGGTTCAATTATTTTATATCTTCTGTTTGACAACCGCCTCTCTTTATATATGTGCTTTCTGTACGAGCTACCGGACCAGCTCCAATGGGAAAGCCCACGGAGCCAGTTAATTTAATTTAATTTAATTTTAATTATTTTTTAACCCGGTTTGGTACGGTAGAATGGTGGTGTCTCATCCCCCTTGCAAAGTTAAGTTTGCCTTTCAGTTCAGCTCAAAATTAATTACGGTGTAATTGTCTATATGCGGAGTCCCCTCTTTTGTTTTTCTCCCCCCCTCTCCCCTCTAAATTACCATTTTCATTTGACAAGTACGCATCATCTATTAGGCTCCAGACTCTTAAGTAGGTTGGGCAACGGTGTCCAACTTGGCAGAACATTTTAATCATAGCATTTGGTTACCGGACTCAGGCTATCTGCCGGCTAAAATTCCGTCATGGATTCTAATGGCGTCTGGTGCATGTAAAATCCGTCGTGGGTGTAAGGTCCTCCAAGCTACCTGTGAATTATACCTCTGGAGGTGCCTTGCCAGGTGAAGGTCTCGTCATCTGATCAAGGTTCTAAATTACGAGACCAAATTGAGTAGCCGTTTGCAATACAAACAACAGGATATAACGTTAAGCAACCGTCAAAACAAAGTATGCTAGACTGAGAAGCAAGTACTCAGACGTTATGACGCGCGAAGCGAAGGAATCATGTTTTTTGCCGCTACGCGGCAATTAGGCGGTCACCCGCCCGATACCAGGTATCTAACCCGTTAAGTTGAGGTAACTCGGCAGGTAGGGGCCTGGTCATCGGTTAGAAAGAAAGAAAGGGGGTTCGTAGGGTATGACACTTAATATCGATAGATTTCTCCAGGGGAAGGAGGTCGTGTTTTTTGACATCGTTATAATTTGGGATCCAATAAAAAATTTCTTTTTGAGTAATTTTTTAATTCCAAATATTCTGATATCTTTTATTTATTATTATTTTTGTATGTTTTTATGTAAATATCAAGCTATTAATAAAGCCATTAAATGTTTGTCAAATCATTTCATTTCAAAATTTACCCCCAACGTTTTATATTTGTGTTGTTATGTCATGTGAATAGATGCTGACATCTCTAAGTTATTCCGGAGTCTGAAAAAAATTATATGTTTAAAACGAAAAATATATGAAAAAAAAAAATCTTCTTTCTGTAAGGTGCATTTTGGTATTAATTTCGGAAATTTTTGTTAAATAAAATTTCCGGCTGAAAACATGTTCATCTTGAATCAGGAATAATTTAGATATGTTGGCATCTACGCATGCGTGCAAATATAATTTGCTGTTAGCGAAACCAGAAACATAAATAATACTTGCGTTTGCGAGCAAAGACAGAAAAATAATTTTATTCACTGTTTTGCTGATATGTTTTGCTCTTAAATTTTGCGGGGAGAAGGTAATTGTAAGAAGACAATATTATTGTTGAATTCATTATGTAACAATAATGGAGTTATGAATATTTGCTTCTAATAAACTGCTTCTAATTGCCGCCGGTGAAAGATTCCACCTGTAGACTAAAATAGAAAATTTCACATATTTTAAGCATCTCATAAATGGGCCCTCTTCTCTCACGAATATAGTACAAAATGTCATTTTTTTTTTACTGGTGTCGGTTTGCCCAAGTATTATAATATTTTCACTGATACAGGCAGTAGGTTGTCTTTGTTGGCAAAACTACTACCGCTGAAGAAAACTGCATCCAGTAAAAATTAATACCAATTTAGCTATTATTTTTTGTTACCATTTACAATCGATGACGCATTTAAATAAATAGATATTTTCTATTTAAATGTGCCGGTGGAAGTTTTTTGAGGTGGTTAAGAACCCGTTCAAAAGCGGTTACAGTTGATGCTTCGCTATTTTAAAGATATGCCATTTTCACTTTCTTAATAGTCCCATGGTAGAAATAAGCTACCATTAACCCCTTAAGTGCCACAGACGTATATATTCGTCGCGCATAGTCGATGCGTTAAGTGTCACTGACGTATATATATGTCAGTCCAAAATATGTCTTTTATACTGCGCTGCACCAGTAAAACCACGCCTACAGCTTTGGAGCTAAAAAAAAGAAAAAAGAAAAAGAAAAAAGACTTTGAAGATGTTTTTGAAAGACTGACCTATTTCGATGGAGAAGGGGTAGAAGGAACTACCTTCATAAAGGCTATCGCACTGAGCTAGTCACGTGAAAATACAAGCGAAGTTTTTCCATATTTGACAAGACTCCGCCCTTTTTGTATACCACTATTATTTTAGAGAAAATATTGTTTGGTTTGCCGTTTACTTTTCGCCTTTCTATGACATTGCATGATTATTTACAGACTTCGTTCGCTCTTAAGCCACGCCCCATTTTGTAAGGCCACAAAGGTCTAACTGTGGCACTGGGGAGTGAATCTCGTAAGTTTTTCTCGGCACTTACGGGGTTAAATACTTTAAATTGCTAACTAACACTTTTCGATATTATTTGATATAAACTTGTCACATATATTTACATTTTATGGATTTCTTGAATCTGTAAACTATGTTACTAATAAATATATAATTATATGTGTATATTACTGCAAACGTATAAAAAGAAAGAAGACTAATGTAAAAAATAATTTTTAGACATTGATAACATTAATATCGGGAGAGAGGGAGGGTGCCCGACGAATGATAACATATGATATCATAAGAGAATAGGGTGTTCAAAATTGGCAAAATGTTGATAACGTTATGTAAGCATAGCCCCTAATGTACTGGCACGGTAGGACTAGATATCCCTGTTCAATACTTGGTTTGGATATTTTTCACTCTTTTGGAATGAAATATGGATCTCAATTTTGCTACTCCAATCATGAATAAATGTAAACTGTTAAAATGTTTAATCCTAAAAAATGTATTTTTATTTTCGAAATACATAACTATTAAGAACATTTTGATTAATATAATTTATTAATACACAAATCAAAATATTGTTTATAAACATATTTTTTCTATTTTACGTCAAAATATTTTCCAAAATTTTGCATTCACTGTAAGTTTATCTCTAATGTTTAGCATATTTTGTATACAGAAAACGATTTTAATTATATACGATGCATTATGGAATTAGTTTCGGAGTTTAATAATCAGATATTTTCTTCATAACAACTTCGAAATAATTCAAACTGTATATTTATTGAAAGAAGTTATTTCCGAGAACTTTTATGAATAATTCCACCATAATATTTCTTAACAGATTTACTCGAAGTTGGATATATCTTCCTTTGTAGATTAATTTTCAGCCTAAATAATTTTCATAAAAACAACATAGTGAAAGAAAAGAGATTTATTTTAGCGTTTCAAATTAATTAAGAGTTTAAAGCTACATAGACAAATGATTATTAACACGTTGACGGCCGACTACGAAATAACTCGTAAGTTGTGTTCTTTTCTAGGAAGCCAACTACGAGTTATCTCGCAGTCGGCAGTCAATGTGTTACCGTATTTACGTGTGTATACCGCGCACCTCGTACATTACAAGAAATACTAGCGATTTTTAAAAATCTCGTACATAACGGTCAGCATAAATTTGATATTCTAAGGAAGAATGACCAATGAATTTCGGTAAAGAAAGTCAAAACAGACATTAAATAAGGGGAGAAAACAAGACAAAAATGCATTTTTAGACTAGTGAGTGACGGTAATGTGAATTGCTTATTAGCGTTTAAATAACGTTACTAGCTCTTTTGTATAAAAAACCCACCAGGAGTGAAATAAAGATGCAATAATACTTCAATAAAGTAACATTTTACGAGTATTAATGTCTTCTTTGAATAATTTCTTGTTTCGTATGTATATCGTGTGATTACATCCAACAGTAAAAAAATATTCCGTATATACCGAGCACCTAAGGATAGAAAAATACTGGTGGGAATATTTAATAACATAATGTGATTAAATCAGATTGTCATTTTATGCCAGATTTCTGAAAATTGCCGTGGCAGTCAACGTGTTAACCCTTAAATGCATAGGATAGAACGCGTTCCAAAAAATGCACAATTCAAAAAATCAGAATTCATACCAGAAAAATCTAAATAGTAAATTTTTCTTTATTTAATTACGAATAAAGTATTATCCATTAAGTAAAGTGAAAATTGCTCTTTTAAATTTCTGGTGAGAATACGGAATATGTAAATAAAACCCCCAATAAATCGGGAACACTTATGGTATCGAAAACGATACAATATGCATTTATGGGTTAAAGTCGTCAAATAAAATTATTTAATTCCAACTAATAGATATGCATTTTAATGTTTTTAATTTTTTGTGATGTGTCAAGTTTAATGATAACTTTTTACGATTTTGTCCATAATAAGACGTAACACTAGTCACTGAAAAGGACTAAGATGATAATGTTAAGTCTATGGGGGGCGTTCTTTTAAAAAATCTCGCTCAAATTTTAACATTTTTACATGATTCTTTTTTGAGAAGGATAGCTGACAATGATTTACAACAAGACTACTTTTTACTTTTTCGATTTTGGTTATATATTTTTTATATAATGATAGTTTCAAGTTCAGAATCGGTTCTAACTGCCTTCCAAAATTAAAGTAATTAAAAAAATCTGAAACCAAAGTTGAAAAAGTAAAAACTAGCAGGGTTGTAGATCGTCCTCAGCTATCATGTAAAAATATTATTTCTTTTTAAAATATTAGAACAGTTTCAGTTTCACAACTGGTTTAAACCGGTTCTGAAAATTAAAATAATGTTTAAAAAAATTGGCACCAAAATCAAAAAAGTAAAAACTAGACCGGTTGTAGATCATCCTCAGCTATCTTATGTAAAAAAAAATCTTAAAATTTAAGCGAGATATTTGAAAAGAACGCTCCCATAAACTTTACATTATCATCCGGGTCTTTTTTTGTGCCTAGTGTTGCGAATTAAGGTAGTTTAACATGTTGAGTGCCACGGTGACTGACACTGAACTTTTTATTTATGCTTTGTCTGTCATCGGTGACGGACTGTGTAAAGTATGATGTAAAATTTAAAAAAGTATGTTGTTTTATGTAATGATAAAAAGGTAAATTCGTGTTGTAATAAAAGTTAAGAAAATTAAAAATTAAAACTATATCATTTATTTATTTTTATATGATAGTTTAGACTATCAATCATATATTTTATGACTGTAAAATGTCTTTATAGAGTATATTATAGATTCTTTGTTATGGATGTATGTCTGTTTGTAGCTCGAATTTTATATTATTTTGCGTTTCCATAGATAAGATGGAGATGAAACCGCGCCTTTTATTTGTAGTTCCAAAGTATTTTTAGGCCTGATGAATCTACTTCGGATCTGCAAATTTCATTTATACTCCATTTAATTTATTTTCTCTTTGTTTTAATTTGTTAAACTGCACAACATATAATAAATTTATATATAGTATATATATGTATATGTTACAGGCCAAACCCGATTTTAGTCCAAACTAGATTGACCTAGGCCAAACCGGTCTATCCTAACCCCCAACGGATAAACTAGCTTTTCCTAGGCCAAACCTGTCTATTCTAACGCCTATCGGATAAACTAGTTTTTCCTAGGCCAAACCGGTTTATCCTAACGCCCATCGGACAAACTATGTTTTCCTAGGCCAAACTAGTTTGGCCTACTCTTATAGGATAGACTAGCCTGCTGTTTATTGGTCTGAACTAGTTTATCCTATGCCAATTCAATTTGGCGTGATTTTATTGAATTCAATGACCGCCTCAGCGCCAACATTCTAGTTTGTCCTAGGCCAGTGATGCACAACCTTTTTGCCAGAGAATTGTTTCCCACCAGAATATTTGAAAAGAGTGGTTTGTTTTATTTAATAGCAAAGATTTCGTCATAACTATAAGGAAAAATATTCTGCATAAAAATAGTGGTATCTTTCTGGCCCGCGGGCCAAAGGTTGTGCACCGCTGTAACCTAGGCTGATATAGTTTATCCTAGGCCAATGTAATTTTACGTGTTTTTAGCTCACAGACGTCAAAGTCTGAGAAATAATGGGCTCGCAGGTTCTGTATGTATGTATGTACGCATGTGCGTATGCATGTATGTACGTATATACATAACGCATTAATTATTGATAGAAATATCCGATTGATAGAAATATCCGAAATATCCGATAGAAATATCCGGCACCGTCTATGCATCGCCGTATGAGATACCATAAAGAGAGAAAGGTTACCATCGCCAACAATCGCCAAGTTTGTCGCCAACTTGGCGATATATCGCCAAATTTGGCGACCAAAATTAGTCGCCAAAAGTGACGCCAACTTGGCGATAAATGTAATATTTCGCCAAATTTTTAATTTCTTTACAACACCAGTCGTGTGCACATTATTTGAAAGGTCTGCAACTGCTTATTCATATTATGGATGTCTTGTGTGTCAACCCTCCCACTCTGTGCCCCAGGGAGGCACATTTTTAATTTCTTTACAACACCAGTCGTGTGACACATCACTTGAAAGATCTGCAACTGCTTATTCATATTATGGATGTCTTGTGTGTCACCCCCCTCTGTCCCCCAGAGGGAGCACATTTTTAATTTTTTTTACAACACCAGTCGTGTGACACATCATTTGAAAGGTCTGCAACTGCTTATTCATACCATGGGGTATTGGCGAGCGCAGCAAGCAGGGGTAGTCTACAACTTGGAATCGCGAAGCGATTACGCGGGGGGTTGGCGAGCGTAGCGAGCAGGGGGGCGGAGCCCCCTTAGTATTAAAAATTCTGTGAATGATTCTTTATGCGAAGTAGTTAAATGCTTTTTTAACCCCACTTTGATTCAAAAAAACAAAAATCATGGATTACAAAAACAAAAATCACGAGGCAGGGTTAATTCTTTATTTTTCATTTTGCATTACTTTGTATACATATATTTTATAAATAAAGTGCTTTTTCCGCTACAGTGATACATGATAGTACAGAACAGCTTTTTAAGTAAAAAATTGTCGCATAGACATAATCTGATTTATGTGACATACAATACTTGAGCTATAGTGCATTATGTCCATACCTTTTTAAAATAAGTTGCTGCTGTTTATACTCTACAGGCAGCCTCACACAAAGGTTAGTTGCCTTTCGAACGACAATATTTGGCACCAAAGGATAAGATCTGCAATATAGAAGAACTGGATCGAATGAGCATAATCAATGCATTATACAAAAATGAGTAGTTGTGTTTTGTGGTAGCAACAGTAATTTATTGAAAATGAATACATTTTTGACCTCTGAGTGGATCCAACCCACCTGTCTCAATCGTGGAACTATTAATAAAAAGAAATTTACATATCCTTATAATAGCGAAGCTTCAGTTATACGAATAGATTAATTATTGCTTGCAGAAACATCCACCAATATTTTTATGAAGAAATTTTCTGAATATATAAACGCATTGTTAATGTAAAATTTTAGTCATAAATAATAGCAGAAGCTGATATTCATTTTTAATGGTGGAAGTTTACTTCGGCTTTTGATTGCGATATATTTTGGCAACCTAGACAATCTCATGTCAATGTCAGTAAAAATTAATATAGTAGCTGGGCAATCTGACAACAGCAAAAACAAATAGATAATTTTACTATATTTGTAAAAATATATTGTCATGAATTAGCCAATAGACTTAAGTTTTTATTTTAATCCTAACTGCAATTAATTATATTAATTGTACTTTTAATTTTAAACTTTATAAATTTTCTCTATAATTTTTTTATTTTTATAATTATGTAGTTTATCTACATTTATATTTTTCCCAATTGCTCTACAAAACATAATATTATTTAATTAAATAGACTCACAAGGAAGGTCTCCATACTGGGCATACTCAGAATTTTATGGAAAAAAAAATACTAATTTAAGTACTTATGTATGTAATAAAGGATCAGTCAAAATTAGCGGCGGAATCACATTAAAAATTTTGTAAAAAAAATAAAATATTTTCGAATATTTGGCGTGAAAAAACGAAAGAGTCACTCTTTTTGGCGAGCAGCCGTTTTCCTCACCAAAAGCAAACGATTATAATGCAACTCAAAACTGTTGGATATTTAGAATGCATGAAAATGGTATTTCATTAATTTAAACATAAACGATGATAGATTTTAATATGTTATATATACATATATTACATATCTTATACTATAATGCGAGCAAAAATTGTGTGTGTGTGTGTGTGGGTAAATTTTATCTCAAAAACGGCTCTAACGATTTTCGCAAAAATTTGGATTTTACCATTTTCGGGCACGAGAAGACCATTGGGCTAGGTCACATGTTCGGGAAAATTCGATTACTGGGTCATTTTTTCTCACAATGGGTCAGGATCAAGCTATTTATATCTAGAGAACGGCTGGATGGATTTTAAGGCAATTTTGTATCCAATCGTTTTTTGGCACGAGAAAACTATTGGGCTGGGTCACATGTTCGAAAAATTTCGATTAGTGGGTCATTTTGGGGTCATTATGGGTCAAGCCATTTTTATCTAAAAAACGGCTCTAACGATTTTGACCAAATTTTATATTGTATCGTTTTGGATTACAAGAAGACCATTGGGTTAGGTAACATATTCGAGAAAATTCGGTAAGTGGGTCATTCATGGGGTCATTGTGGGTCATGCTATTTTTATCTAGCGATTTTCTCACGCAATTTTGACTAAAAATTGCATTCTATGGTTTTCGGGCACGAGAAAAACATTGGGCTAGGTTACATGTTCGAGAAAAAATTTCAATGGGTCATATTGGGTCATTAAGAGTCTGGGTCAAGCTATTTATATTTAAAGAACGGCGGGATGGATTATAACGAAATTTTGTATGTAACAGTTTTTTGACATGAGAAAACTAATGGGCTAAATCACATGTTTGAGAGATTTCGACTATGAGGGTCATTTGTGGGTCATGATGGGTCATAATGGGTCATGGTCAACCTATATCTAAAGAACAGGTGGATCGATTTTAACGAAATTTTGTATACAAAATTTTTTTGGCACGATAAAATCATTGGACTAGGTTACATGTTCGAAAAATTTCGATTAATGGGTCATTTTGGGTCATTAAGAGTCTGGGTCAAGCTATTTATATTTAAAGAACGGCGTGATGGATTATAACGAAATTTTGTATGTGACAGTTTTTTGACATGAGAAAACTAATGGGCTAAATCACATGTTTGAGAGATTTCGACTATGAGGGTCATTTGTGGGTCATGATGGGTCATAATGGGTCATGGTCAAACTATATCTAAAGAAGAGGTGGATCGATTTTAATGAAATTTTGTATGCAACATTTTTTTGGCACGATAAAATCATTGGACTAGGTTACATGTTCGAAAAATTTCGATTAATGGGTCATTTTGGATCATAAAGGGTCTGGGTCAAGCTATTTATAATTAAAGAACGGCAGGATCAATTTTAACGAAATTCTGTATGTAACAATTTTTAGAAACGAGAAAACTAATGGACTAAGTCACATATTCGAGAGCTTTCGATTATAAGGGTCATTTGTGGGTCTTAATGGGTCAAGGTCAAGCTATATCTAAAGAATGGGTGGGTCGATTTTAACGAAATTTTGTATACAACATATTTTTGGCATGAGAAAATCATTGGGATAGGTCACACGTTCGAGAAATTTCGATTGGTGGGCCACTTTTGGGTCATTCTAATTTTATCTTGACAACGTTTCGCGCAATTTTGATTAAATTTTGTATTTTATCGTTTTCGGTCACAAGAAAATCATTGGGTTAGGACAGATTTTTGTGAAAATTCGATCAATGGGTCATTTTGGATTATAAGGGGTCAGGGTCAAACCAACTATATCTAAAAAACAGCTCAATCGATTTTATCTAAATTTTGTATCTAATGTTTTTCGGCATGCTAAAACTAAAGAGCTAGGCCACACGTTTAAGAGATTTCGATTATAAGGGTCATTTGTTGGTCATGATAGGTCATGCTAATTTTATATAGAAAATGGTACTCACCATTTTGACTATACTTTGTATTATATCGTTTTTGAGCAAGAGAAAACCATTTGGCTTGGACACATGCTCGCGAAAATTCTATTAGTGGGTCATTTTGGGTCTTAATGAGCTAGGGTCATTCTAATTATATACAATAACGACTCAATCAATTTTACCTAAATTTTGAAACAAAACGTTTTTTGTCACGAGAAGACTATTGGTCTGAGTCGCATGTTAAACAAAATTATATTAGTGGGTCATTTCGCTTCATTGCTGAATGCTGCCAAGCTAATTTTACCTAAAAAATGGCTTGAACGATTTTGATTCAATTTTATATTCTACTGTTTTTCATTACCTGAAGACGATTGAGCTATGTCACATGCTTGATCAAATTTGATTAGTGGCTCATTTTGGGTAATACGGGTCAGGGTCACGAGAATATGGCAAAAGCCAATAACTTGGTGATATTTGACAAAATATTGGCGACATATGGCCAAAAAGTCGACTATAAAAATTACGAAAACCAAAACACGTATTTGGAGCCAAATGAAAGAATGCCTCCAAATTTGGCTATATCTAGCAAAATATATTGTCTTTCAGAATGTAAAGAATTTTTTTATACATTCTTAAGAGGATTCGAGATGCATGGTTAAACCAATCAGAGTCGAGCTAAAAAAGTGATTTAGATCGATGTCCTTTCGTTGTAAAATTTAAAATAAAATAAAATTTATAAATATGCGCATAAAAACATAGTTTTCTTATTGATTGTTTTTCTAAATAATACTATTATAAACATGTTTTACAGTAATAATACAGAGTTAATGATACAGTGAAAATACTATATCGAGTTGAACACAAAGTTAATTTTGACCGAGCTAAGCTCGGTCTCCCCTGCTAGTATATATTATTTGTTGAAGTAGTTATTTAATTAATCACTGGAAAAAATGTTTTCATAGATAAAAAAAAATCATATTGAGAAAAATTATCTCCATACGTTTAAGCATATTCGAAAATAAAATCAGAGGTTTCCATAGCAACAAAATCTAATCGACGATTCTCAATAGACTTTGAGCTTGAAACAAATTTAATTAATTTAAATTATGAATTTCGTTTTAAATCTCAAATTTTGATGATTAAATTTGAATATAATTACATATAAATTTCGATATAACAAAGTTATACTTAAAACAAACTACAACTTACAAAACTAAAATTATTTAAATTAAATTTATGAAAACAAGTTCAATATGAAATTTTTTTTTTCTTGAAGTGTATTAAGTATTTTTTGAAATTACATTTCATCGCCAAACGGCAATAAATCGCCAAATAAGGAAATTTTCATTATTTTTTTTACGGATACTGAATGGAAGTTCCGCCGAAATTTTTTTTTACAAACGTATATATGCCCATGAGACGAACATTCTGTAATTTTTTTCAGATTTTTCGGGGTATGCCCGTATGGAGACCTTCCTTGTGCGTGTGAAGTTGTCATCAACTAGGTAATCCCTCAAAGCTTTTCCACAGTTCAGAATGAATAAGGCGCTTAAATAAGACGAAATTTTCGATTCAAATTTACAAGTGGGAATCTTTTGCCACAGTAGTAAAGAGAAACTGCAGATCTAATTTAAAAATAAGCTGCCATCTTGTGACAACTTCCTCAGTTACTTTACTTGCAATTGCTAGACAATACGCTATATATTGTAATATTAATAATATACATATTCTTCATCGAACAAGGAAGAATCTATATTATAAATAAATATTTTTCCTAACTATATTATAAATATAATTCCACTAAATAATGTTATACGTGGAAACATTGTTTGGGGCGGGCTTTAATTATATTAAACTACTTCATATTTTGTGAATAAGATATACGTTAATGAAGTATAATAAAATTTACTCCCTGGATATTTATAGGAACAAAAATATTTCGACCACTATACTGTATCCAAAGCACGCTCTACTATATCAGAAAGATCTGAATATTTTAAAACTTCGTTATCGTACGAACGCACCTCATTTGCTACGATTCACGTGCAATTTCCAACTTGTTAGATAAAATCAAGAGTTTCTCGTTATTGCAGAAACAATTCCAACCACTAAACTTTGAATAGAAAATTTGTTTTTTTAGACCTATCCACGTAACACTTTTTTACTCATAAATAAGGTAAAAAGTCCCATTCTTTTTTACTGGTGAGAATTGCCCCGGATGCTATAATATTTTCACTTTCACTACAGCTGACTGTTTTGGATTACAGTTAGTTATTGGTTGTCACAATATGGCTGAAATACAGAGCCTGAATATTGCCAGAAGTAAATCCTACCAGAATAATGAAATATCTGTTTTAGACCATGATTATAACTGAAATTCTGTGCTAAGGGAGGCTCTGAAATAAGGAAAAAACTCTGTTCAAATTACTAGTGAATATTTGCCTAGATGGTTATGAGATAAAAAACCGAAACCGGTTACAGTGGAAGGTTCATTATTTTAACCCCTTAATGGTCGTATTAAATTAAGGTTTAAAAACATAAATTCATTATTGCCACCACTTTTAAAAAAGAAATATTCATCCTATTTTAATGAGAAGTAAAATGCTAGAGAATAGTACCAATAACACTATTTTATAAAACTGGTGGAAATGAAACAATTTTGAATAAAAGCCGTGAAGCGTGCAGCCCGTGAATATCTCGGTTGCTACGATTAATTGGTTAAGGAAATGCCAAGTTACCTTTATTAGTAGTTCCATGCACTTCTGTGATCACAAGAATATAGCACCAATATTATCCCACCTCATTAGCGAGTTTTATAAGCTCATTTTGATAATACCAATACGTTTACATGTTCCTCGTATTTTTGTGAAGTCATTACAATCCACCTTTATTGGTTTGCCCTTCTTTAAATTTTCGTAAAACGCATGAAACCCAACTTTCCTTCTTAACCTTCCCATTACTGCGACCTGATATAGCTGTTCACTAAGCTGCTGGTTTCACTGTAATTAAAACAGTTTTTAAATTAATATAATCCTACAAATGTAATCCAGCTTTAACCCTTTCCGGCGCAGAGACGTTTTGTTCGTAAAATGAGAAATTGTTAACTGACACCGGAATTTGCAAAAGACTTTTTTAGAAATTAAGAATTCCCTGATTTAAGCTGTCATTGTAAAAGTAAATTTTTACTAAAATATTATTGGTGCCGTTTGTAAGTTTAGAATTAAAATAAGGTGTTGCCGGAGTGGTAACACTGCGCCGGAAAGGGTTAAGAAATTAGCTATTATTGATACTCTCAAGGCTAATAAGAATATACGTAATCAAAACATTTATACCATATTACAAAAACCCCATTTAAAAAAAAATTAAAATAAATTAGAGAGAAGACAACATTACAAGTTTGCCCTTTTGCTGTGCGGTCTGGATGTTAAACTTTTTCTGTAATATAAAAATCAAAAGGCTATTTTGTATCTCAATAATTTTAGTTCAATTCGAATGTTCTGAATTTTGCTATTGGCGCCGTCAAAATATTAAAGCTAAAATGACGGCGAGGGGCCATTCGGGCCCCTACCAAACGTAAATATTCTAGTTCAAATCAGAAAAGTCTTTATAGAATAAGTTTTATAGAAACAAAGGCAAATTAAATTATTAAATAACTTCAGCAGTTTTAAATAAAAATTCTGGCGTTAAATATTTTTATGAAACTTAAATAAAAATTTCCGTCTTTCTAGTGTTAAATTTTCACTGGTATATGGGCTATGATAGGTGATTTTACGCATTTTAAATTCAGGCAAACACGAAATATCATATGTTAAATAAGGGGAAGAAATATTACAGAAAACATCCGTTATTAATGCAAAATTTCGAGATAGACAAAAAAAAATGTAACTATTCTCTGTTATAAACATATTTAAAAATTCATATAATTCTGTTTTAAATAAAGTTAATGACGATTATGTTTAAAAAAATATTGACAATGTAGCCTCTCAAGCTATTCAGCCAATCTGAACCGTCTGATATAATTAGAGAATTTCAGTTGTCTGAAATATCAGATAAATTTTCCTAACTTTAGATTAAAATAAAAACTTGTTATTTACTATAATATGCACTAATGTTTATAAAACTAGATAATAAATGTATAGCTCATACTTTCTCTAAGATAGTTATTAAATTTATTGTAAAAATATTGATTACTATACACGTTTGGAGTCAAATATAATGTAAATAAAAAAGTTTTATTAGATTTAATTTCAGTAGCGAAACTAAAAGGTAGGCGCCCAAAACCAGTAATATTGTAAGGTTTTCTTCTCCTTGACTTATAGCAGAAAATGTTCTGTCTAGATAAGGGGAAGTAAACTTAAAAAAATCACCGGTGTCCAGAGCACTTAAGCACCCCTCCTAGTTATACTACTGAATTTAATTCAATTAAATATTATTCTATTAATAACTACCTTAGAATAAAACTGAATGTGCATAACATGCGTTTAGAATCAAAATAAAATATATTTAGTGGATTACTTATTTTTTGTTCATGATAAATTAATCAGGAGGACGATACATTCAAATTAAAAGATCGTTAACTCTTTTATTTTTTAAACCAGTCAAAACTAATAACACAACAAAAAATCCTTTTAATGACTTTGCGACCGATTACGAAATAAAATGAGATATCTTAATACAAAATGTGTAAAAAGGCATCTGATTGGACATTATAACAGTTTTTGGTAATGCGTCATTTAAACAATGTATCTTAAAACGCATCTAGCCAGAAGAGATAATGATAAAGATATCTGTCCATTAGCATGAATTCCACAGAAATGCATTTGAATTACATTCTGCAGAAAAATGCATTCACTTTTCTTTAATTAAAATGCTTAGATTTGTTTGATTCAATTTTAAGTGCACTTTAATATGCCTGGTCAAAATTAAGTAGTCATTGTTTTAAATGTATTAACTTCCTATTTGAACTCTTTCAAAAGAAGGAAAATAAGACCAATTACGAAACTTTTAACAATGTTTTAAGATGTCAATAAAGTCTTATTGTCTGTGCGCATAAAGAAAATACTAAATAAGGATTAACTCCTTAAGGGGATCTTGCACATTTATTTGAGCAAAAATCGACCCCAAAATTAGTATTTCTTTCTGTGTTATTGTTTAACTAATAACAATCAAAACTAATAACTCAATAAAAAATTATTTCAATTACTTTGCAACTGATTACCCAATAAAATGGGATGTATTTGTATATAATGTGTAAAAAAAGAATCTCTTTGGACTTTAAAACAGTTTTCAGCAATGAGTCTTTTACACAATGCATCTTAAAACGCATTTCGCTAGAAGAAATAATGATAAAGTTATCTATTCATATTAGCATAAATGCGCCTCAAATGTAACTGTATGTACATTCTGCAGACAAATGCATTCGCTTTTCTTTAATTAAAATGCTTAGAATCCCTTAATTCGATTTTAATTTCACTTTAACATGCCTGGAAACATTAAGTAGTCATTACTTTAAAAGTATTAAATTCCAATTTGGATTCTTTAAAAATAAGGAAAAGCAGACCAATTACGAAAATTTTAACATAATTTTAATGTTTCAATTATACCATATTGTCTATTCGGATAACGAAAATACTGATTATAGATAAACTCCTTAAGGGGACCATGCACCTTTAATTAAGCAATAATCGACCCCAACATAGAATTTTTTTGTGTGCATGTGTACCCACAGAGTACGGAACAGAGAATCAACTTTCATACACTGTAATGGCAACTTGTTTAACATGGGATTACGCATAGACAGTAGCGATATGAGCGGATCACTCTGAAACTACGATCATAACATAAGAGAGGTTGCTAATTCGGCGAAACATCGCTTCCTTGGCGACAAATGATAAGGGAAAAAAGAAAAAAAATACAGCGACGGCTTGCTGCTCCTTGTTTTGAAATTTATGGAAGAATTATTTTAATATGAAATAACTTTGACGTATTCGTCTTGCAAACAATACATGTGTCTCTTCTTAACATAACGACCTAATAATTTAAACTTGAAAATTAAGAACAATAACAGTAATAATTACGAATCAATATAAGCGCGGAAATCTAAGATCAAATAGCATAAGCACGTGTGCAAAGGTAATTAAATCAGCATTCAGCAAGAAGTGCCAAGCCAGAATATGGTTACAGTTAAACAGAAATCACGAGGATAAAAATCGCCAACGCGATGGTTTAGTTTTTAAGTGATCCACTGAGGGCGTTCTTTTCAAGCCGAGTTGAGGCTCTGTCCGTACTCTGTGTGCGTACCGAAGTATTTCAAGTTCAATCAGGCAAAAATGTCTGTTTTGAAAAACCGGTGATAAAAAATAAAATATTCAGTAAACGAAATGAAAAAAAAATAGGCATTATCTGAAAGTATTTTCAAAAATACTAACCAGTTAAGAGCAGTGTTAGTAACACTGCATTAGTTAATTTACATTAAAAAAAATTTCTGTATCAAGTCAAGACATTTTTTTAATCCTCGGATTATTCCAGTATTTCATTTATCAGTATCCATGCATCTTTAGACATAAAGCAAAGCAATCACAGAATCATACTGCAACAAAGTTATTCAAATGGAATATTTTCGTAATACCGATTGCCAATCATGACCATATGTTTCATTGTGTCAGGTGTATTTGAGTAGAAAAGTTATTTTCTGATTCAAAGATTGGATATAGATGAAAAAAAGCAATAACAGAAAATATACGATAGTCATGTTTTATTATTTTAGTACGTGTACTCTTATGAAGAATATCTATAAAATGTATCATATAAGTAAAACATAAAGCTATTCCTGTAAGATCACAATTTTGACGCAATTGCGCATGCGTCAACTTTTTTTTTTTTTTTTTTTTTTTTTTTTTTTTTTATTAAGAACATCTTGAACTTAGTGACACGAAAAAGAAGTTCCTGCTATCATAGCTGGTTAAAGCACCAGTTTAAAGCTTTAAACTTTTGCAGGGATGGAAGCTCGAGCCTAACGTCAGAAAAAAAAAATTGTAATTTTTTCATATACTTTTTTTTTGTATTAATATACTCTATTAGAAAAAAAAAATGTTACATGTTTTTTTATTGTTATTATTAGTTGAATGCTTTATAATGGAAAAAAATAGCAATAGACACTACTTAAAAAATTATAATAATGATTTTATAATTTAATGATAACTTTGTAATTTTGTATAAATATTCTTTAGGTGCCTGATATTCCAAAAAATAATTTTATTTCTCCAAAGATTCTAAAATTAATCCACAACAAAGCCTATTGTTTGAAGGAAAGTTCCAACGGTTTTTTAATGAGCATTCTTGTCCATTTAATGCGTTTTTTAATTTAAAAATATACCATTATTTCTTATTTGATTTTTCATTTTATTGCATGACATACATTACCGTAGTTGCTCGCTTCCCGATTTTTTTAATACGTACCAGTGAAATCTTACAGAAATGTTCACTTTATTTAATAGTAGAAATTAGAAAATCGCATTAACCCGGGAGAACGCGTGCTTACCCAAGGTATAAATGGTTTTAACTTTGTAACCAATAAATTCAAATTAAAACAGCCGCTTTCTTCAGATGCAAATAATTCTTACAAATTTTGCGATAAAATAAGGTGAAGGTTACTTTTAAAAAATTAGTGGTTACAATAGCAAAAACCATTCGCACTCCGGGACTTTTAGGCCCTGCGCGCGTCCTCTCGGGTTAAACAAGTATTTTAGTATTAAAAAAAAATGGTGCATGAGAAGTCGGGAGGTTGGCAACGATGTATTACTATTCAGAAATAGCGGTAGATTTGAAATAAAAAAATACACTCTAAATTTATAATACTGTGATGGTGCTCTATAAAAACTATGAAGTATTAAATACGGAATGGAGAAAATATAATTTTACATAGGTGATAGATAACTATTGTCAAAAATCTTTCTTTATTTCACGCATATAAAGAAATAAATCACAGATCATGCTGTGACATATTTACCGAAATTAGTAATAAAAATCAGTTTTTACTCTGCCTATCATAACAATCTGTTTTTATTGAAGCAGACGATTGGAGAAGAAAGTTACTTTTCGATTCAGTGACTTCATATAAAAGGCAAAAATAAGAAAAAAAAACTATTTCAGACAATTCTTATTTGATCAATGCAGTTTTTAATATTTTATTTCGTGTATTCTCATAAAAAAGTTTCTCTTAATGGAAAAATACTTTTGACATTAAGTTGATAAAATACAGTAGTACATCGATTACGTATATTATATTTGTTAAAAAAAAAAAAAAAGCTTTTAAAAAAAGAAAAGAGGTATTTCAATATACAAATTAAATACTTCCAAATGAGCGAAAAATGGCCCAAGCCGGGAATCAAACCCAGATACTTGGCTTCAAGACCAATTCTTTATCATTTAAGTTAACTGGGCACGACAACCAGTGAACATTTCTCACTTAGATAATCTTATTGGTCATAACATATGGTCTGTCATTTAGACAGCTCAACAAAATGTACCGTAGGTAAAGGAACGCCATACCAATCAGTTCGACTGTGTAAAAAATGCAAGATATTTCAATATTTTATAGCCAATATCATAAAAATAAAAATGTAATAAATATTTCTGACGTGAATCTTGATTAACACTTTTATTTGGTTTAGATTGAAAACAATTATTTCTGTGGTACGTTTCTCCAAATTTTAAAAAAGAAATCTGTAACAAACATTTTTGCTTCTAATTTTTTCCCAGAAAAATTGAAAACCATTTTTATGAATACCTTTGATAATTAAGAGTGTTTGTTAATGTAAACTAAGTACTTTTTTTGTCTAACAATATTTTTCAATATTTTGATTAATTTATATTATTTTAAAAAGGAAATAATAATTTAAAAAATATTTAGTTGATAATTAAAAAAGAAAGCAATTTATATCCTTTTAAAAATGAAAATAAAAGTAAACAATCAGTTGATTAATAAATAAATAACAATAGCCGGGTTACCATGTGAAGCACATATAATTGCCATTTTGTTGCAATCGCGCCAATGTAGTGCGTCGCATCTGTGTCTATTTCTCTACCAGAATCTTCTAGTTTGGCAAAAAAATTGAGCAATTAAAATAAATTATGAATAAAAGCAATACGATTTAATACTTAGAGAAATTCAAGGGAGACCAACTGGTTGCCAAGGGCAGCTAGTTATTTAGAAAAAAATGGTAAATATTTTAAACTTTAAAAAAAGCACTAAATTTACTCTACTGTAATGAGACTGTATCTAAACTATGAAGTATTAATTACGAAATCGAGAAAATAGAATTTTACATGCGTGATTGATAACTATTCTCGGAATTTTTTATTTACTTTCATAGATATCATGAAATAATTCAGAGATCATGCAGTGACATATCTACCGAAAATAATTAAAATTAGTTCTTTCTCTGCCTATCATGACAATTTTTTTTATTGAAGCAGACGTATTGGAAGAGAAAGGTTACTTTTCGATTCAATGACTTCATATAAATGGCAAAAACAAGAAAGAAAGAACTATTCCAGTCAATTCTTATTTTATCAATGCATTTTTTTTTTTATATATTTTATTTCGTGTCTTTTCATAAAAAAGTTTCTCTTAATCGAAAAATACTTTTGGCATTAGGTTGATAAGATATAGTACTATTGTTTACGTATATTATGTTTATTTAGAAAAAGAAAAGAAAAAAATCTTCTAAAAAAAATAGACATTTCAATATTTTACAGTCAATATCATAAAAATAAAAATGTAATAAATATTTCTAATGTGAATCTTGTTTAAAACTTTTACTTGGTTTAGCTTGGAGACAATTATTTCTGTGGTAGGTTTCTCCCAAGTTTAAAAAATAAATCTGTAACAAATATTTCTGTCTTTATTTTTTTCAAGAATTATTGAAAACCATTTTTATGAATATTATTGCTTAATAAGAGTGCTTGTTAATTTAAAATAAGTACCTTTTTCACTAACAACATTTTTCTTTTTATTACATGGAAGGCATATAGTAAAATAAAGATTGTTATTTAGAAAAAATGGTAGATATTTTAAACTTAAACGAAGCACTAAATTTACAGTACTGCAATGAGACTCTATCTAAATTATGAGGTATTAAATACGGAATCTGCAAAATAGAATTTTGCATACGTAACTATTCTTGTTTTTTTTTTTTTCTTTTTCATGCATATCCTAAAATAAATCACAGATCATGCAGTGACATATCTTATAAAATAGAACAAAATCAGTTCTTCCTCTACTCATTTCGACTATCTGTTATTATTGAGGACAGGGCCTAATTAAAGCACGGGGCTCCGGGGCCTTGGCCCTGGGCCCACAAATTAGGCGGGTGATTTTTTTCGCTTAATCAAATATTTTTCAAATAATATTATTTTATAAAATATAAAACATAAAAATTGAAATATTCTGAATGACTCGATAAAATTTTTAGAAGTTTTTAACCTAGGCTCAAACAACTTTGTCAACTCATCAGATAAACCACCTTTTTCCTGCAAGTGTCACAGAAAATGGGTTGCTAGAGGTACCCAATTTTTTAACAGGCCCTGGGCCTAACTTCAGCTTGATCGGGCTCCTAGTGAGGCAGACGTATTGGAGAAGAAAGGTACTTTTTGATTCAATGATTTCATATAAATGACAAAAATAAGAAAGAAAAAAAGCTAGTCTTTTCTCATTTCATCGATGATATATTTAAATATTTTATTTCGTCTATTTTAATAAAATAAATTAACTGTTTTATTTATTTTTTAAAATTATTTACATTGTGTTATAAGATACAGAATAATTATTTTCACATGGCTGCCAACTACTACGCCTATTTAAAGTCAAATAAACATGTTAGAAGCAGAAATTTTAATAAATGATTAACAATATGTGCTGTACTGCATAACACTGATTATATTTGGCATACATTTCATTAGAATATTTTTGTGGTTCCAAACATGTTTATACGATTTAAACAGGCGTAGAAGTTGGCAGCTCTGTTTTCATGTTTTGTATTTGTTTATACGAAACTAATAATTTTTTTTTTTGCCAAAATTATATAATTAAAAATTTAATAAATATTTCTGATGTGAATCATTATTAAAATTTTTATGTGGTTTAATATCTAAATAACAATATCCGTGGTACGTTTCTTCAAAGTTTGAAAAAAAAAATTACAACAACAAGTATTTTTGTTTTGAAATTTTTTCCAAAAATAATTTTAAAAACACTTTCATAGTTGTCAACCTCCCGCTTTTTTTTTAAATGAAAAAACTTACTTTCAACCAGAAAATTTATTGAATTAAATGTTTCTTATTTCTACATGATAGTTAATTGAAACCTATATGATTTCATTAACTAAATAAGAATTCTGGTTTCCGGAATATTTTGTTGATTTTAAAAAAGCGGGAGGTTGGCAAGTATGCACTTTTTGTAGATATCATTGCCCATATAGAGCGGATATTTAATTTTAAGAAATATAGCCTTATTTTCTAACATGATTTTTTTGTTTTATTATATGACAGACTTTACTAAAACAAAGATTACTATTATGTAATTCCATGAGCACATGTCGTGTAAGTCACATACTACGATTTTGGATATCAGTTTTTAGAACGGAAAAATGTGACTTATTTTATCAGAGATATTTCATTAATTGAATAATGCCATAAAAGACATTTCAAAAATAAAGGTGGCCAACAATTTAGCAGTTACTAGAAATGTGACTTGCATGACAAGTGCCCATGGAAATACCCTTAGATAAAGGGGTAGATATTTTAAATTGAAAAAAAAAATCACGCTAAATTTATAACACTGTAATGAGGCTCTATCTAAACTACGAGTTATAAAATACGGAATCGACAAAATATAATTTTACTCACGTGATAGATACTTATTCCGGGAATATTTTATTTATTTCCTTTCACATCATGAAATAAATCACAGATCATGAAGTGACACATCTATTGAAATGAAATAAATTCCGTTCTAGATTAATATTTAGATAAAGTGGTAAATATTTTAAATTGTAAAAAAGAAAAACAATCACGCTAAATTTATAACACTGTAATGAGGCTCTATCTAAAATATGAGTTATTAAATACGGAATTTACAAAATAGAATTTTACATACGTGATATATACTTATTCTCGGATTTTTTTTATTTGTTTTCATACACATCATGAAATAAATCACGAATCATGCAGTGACACATCTACTGACATAAAATAAAATCAGTTCTAGATCACTATTTAGATAAAGTGGTTGACATTTTAAATTGAAAAACACAAAAATAGTCATGCTAAATTTATAATACTGTAATGAGACTCTATCTAAGCTATGAGTTATTAAATACGGAATCAACAAAATAAAATTTTACATACGTGATAGATATTTATTCTCCGAATTTTTTATTTATTTTCATACACGTCATGAAATAAATCACAGATCATGCAGTAACATTTCTACTGAATTGATATAAAGTCAGTTCTTCCTCTGCTTATTTTGACTACCTGTTTTTATTGAGGCGGAAGTTCTGGAGAAGAAACAAAAAAAGACAAAATAGAATTTAACATACGTGATAGATACTTATTCTCGGAATATTTTATTTATTTTCATACACATCATCCAATAAATCACAGATTATGCAGTGGCACATCCACTGAAAAGGTATAAAGTCAGTTCTTCCTTTGCTTATTTCGACTACAGTCGGCTCTCGTTTATTCAAACTCGCCGGGACCACAATAAATATTCAAATTATCCAGAGTTCGAATTATGGAATGTGTGGGAGGTAAACATTTTTAACCCATGCGTGTCCAGCATCTTTTGCGTAAATTTTATTTGGTTGGCACCATTATTTTTAGAAGATTTAAGTTTAGTTTATTAATCACGAAAATGCATCATTTAAATAAAAAATGATTGCTTTTCTTTTTTACCGGTGTCAAAAACAGTGCTAAATGCACCTTTAGAAGCGTCCCTAAAAAGGGATGCTAGGCACTAATGGGTTAAAGGGGTACTATTAGAAAAGAATTAATGTTATGGTATATTTTATATTTATTTCGGCCGTTATCATCAGAATATGACTTAAAGTTAAAAGATATAAATACATAAACTAATTAAGGGGTTAGGAACAAACACTATGGAAGAGGGGGTGAATGTGTCATTAATGGTCAGACGGAGAATTAAGAAAACTGGTATCAAGTGAATGGGATTATATGTATATTAGTTTCAGAACAATTCTGATAAAATAGATGAAAGTTATTTCAACCATTTAATCGTCTCGCCCGAGACATTCATGGGCTGCAAGTTTCACGAGTTTTATTCAGAATTGTTTGATTCTCACCAGTTTTATAAAATAGTGTAATTGATTTTATTCCGGTATCGTTTTACTTGTCATTAAAGAAGATGAATATTTTTTTTTCAAAAAAGTGGTGGCAATAATGAATTTGAATTTTTAAACCGTAATTTAATGCGACCGTTAAGTGGTAAAGGATATAAAATCCATGTAAAACTAAGGAAAGATGAAAAATCGAAATTCTAGTTAGTTCGAATTAAACGAAGTCAAGAGAAAATGAGTTTAAATAAACGAAAAATTTTAACGTTATTCTTCCCTTGAAAAAATCGGGACTTCATGTTTAGTTGTAACTAAGCAAAGATTCGATTTATCCGATTTTGAATTAACGAGAGTCGACTGTATCTGTTTTTATTGGGGCAGACATTTTCGAGAAGAAAGGTTACTTTTCGATTCAATGACTTCATATAAAGGGCAAAAATAAGAACGAAAAGTAAAAAACTGTTCTGTCAATTGTCATTTTGTAAGTGCATTTTTAATATTTTATTTCTCCTGCTTTTTTAAAGAATATCTCTTTTAGGAAAAAAAAAAGATTTCTTACATTATGTTATAAGATACAGCATAATTTTTTTCATGTCTTATATTTGTTTTTACAAACAGAAAAATATCGACACAGCGAAGACCAGTTTTACAACAACCCGAAAAAGTATAATTTTGGTAGAAAGAGCAGGCTACTTTTTTCATTTCAGGTCGTTTAATTTCCACCATATTTTAACCCCTTCGCGACGGGAACATTTTACGAAATTTGTTTGTCACCGGTTTTTAAAATAGAATTTTGTGCCTTATTAAATCGGGAATATGCTCCGATTGATTAAGGCGAATTTTACAGTAAAATTTTACTGTTGGGTATAAACAAGAATTAAGCATACTTGCGGCACATATACGTGTCGCTCGTCCCCAAGGGGTTAATAGTATAATTGGCTCTATTGTAGCATCATGGAACTTCGACGGCCAAAACTGATTGCAGTACCTGGCACCGCAGGTCTCTCACTTATATTAAATTCAATGGTTGTATAACAACAAGTTCATAAAAACTGCAAGACTCATAAAAGTAATCATATCCTCCTCTTCTTTAACCCCTTGCGCCGCTGTGGTTAGCTATGAAACCACTTAATTTTAACTCCCAAATACCACATTGGCACCAGAATTTTGGTAAAAGAAATTTCGGTTTACGGCAAGCTTTAAAAATGGCCTTTTTTCTTATTGACAAATAAAGTTGTTTTCAAATTCTGGTGTAAGTCATAAATTTCAACAATTAAGCATTGAATTTGCGCTGCTTCAAAAAGTGTTAAACAAGTCGAAAATTGCACTTCAAACGTAGAAAATGAGGTGCGTTCGTACAATAATAAAGTTTTTAAAAAAATCAGATCATGGTGTAATAGTATACAGCACTTTTGTTCGGATACAGTTTTTTTTCCGAAATCTTTTTACATGTGCCTTTAAATAATATCTACTTTCTAGTAAAAAAGTAAATTGTAAATTGTAAACCTTAGCAACGTATATCAATTTTATAAAATATAAATAGCTTAATAAAATTAAAACAAGCCCCAAACAATGTTTCCACCAATAACATTACGTAATAGAATACTTTAGTGTGCCCCTGTATTTAAATAAGAAAAATGCTCTTTGCACCACAGATTGTACAGAATACATATAGTATGTACTTCACAGATGAATATCAAATTTGTTATGTTCGAAAAAGTTCAACATCATTAAAATGCAATTGAAACTATTTTCCCCATTGGCCGTAATGTAACGGAATGCTTCCGATTGTTCCTGTAACGTAACTATGCATCCAATTTTCATATAATTTAAAATTACTCGATAAAATTATGCAACTTTTATATATATTCAATTTTAAACGATTCGGTTAGGTAGCTTTTGCGTTGTTATATTCGGACAGACAGACGGACGGATTGAACGATGACTATAGCTGCTACGTATTTATGCAATTACGAACGCACCTAAGAAGGCCCATTTCAGGCACCATACTATATAAAAACAAAAAGAGTACAAATGTTTGGAAAAGCTCATCAGTTAGTAGAAATGTTCTAGTAATAAATATTATAAAAGCTTCAGATTTATGTAAAAATTCGTAGAAATGCAATGAAAAAAATAAGGATTCGAAAGCAAACTTGAGGAGCAAATGAGTATATCAATCAAATTGTATCACCAATTTACGAACAGTCCAATGACGGGGACAGGGAGGTGAAACGGATTGAAATAACAGGTTCATATACCCAATAACAGAATAAGCATTGACCAATCAAATTTAAGTATGGTGGGCGAATGGAAAATTTATTCTCATGCCATTTTATCTGCCATTATATAAAGTGGATATTTCTACATAAAAGGGGGTGGCGAATAATCATTCTGTATTTTGAAAAAGAAAGTTTTTTATATCGGATGCGACGCTTAAAGTGTTAACAAATTATCCTCAAACCTACATACATCCTTACATTTCTCGTACATTTGCATATAAGTATTTTATGATACACACCCTAATACACATTTCCCTATACACAGTTACAAGTTTCTATACCGGAAACGGAATAACATGTTTATAACACTTTCCTACCAGCATTACTGCATCTGGCTAATTTTTTAATTAGATATTCAGAAAATTTCCCCGGAAATTTTTATCAGTTATTTTTCATTTAAAATTTTCGTTCATATTGGATAAATAAAATAAAGGGAAGTTGCAAATTAAATTTTTATGGCGTGGACTCAAAATTTCTAAACAAAACATCCGCCAGATTCTGCTACATTTCATTATTTGCAATAAAAGTTGAAAAGTTTTTATAACGCCGATTTGTTTGGCGACATTATGCGGTATATGAGAAAAATCGTTTGAAGATAATTTAAATGAGATACGCTATTTCAAATATGTTGAAACTGATATAAATCTCTGAATTTCACTGCGATTGAGTTTTAATAGGGCATTCATAACATTTTTAATTTACATACACAGGCACTCAAATGGATTACATTATATTATGGGGGAAAATCGTTTGAGGATGATTTTAATGAGATTACGCTATTTTAAATGTATTCAAACTGATATAAATCACTGAATTTCACTACGATTGCGTTTTAATAGGGCATTCATAACATTTTTAATGTACATACACAGGCACTCAAATGAATTACATTATATTATGGGGGAAAATCGTTTGAGGATGATTTTAATGAGATTACGCTATTTTAAATGTATTCAAACTGATATAAATCACTGAATTTCACTACGATTGCGTTTTAATAGAGCATTCATAACATTTTTAATTTACATACACAGGCACTCAAATGGATTACATTATATTATGGGGGAAAATCGTTTGAGGATGATTTTAATGAGATTACGCTATTTTAAATGTATTCAAACTGATATAAATCTCTGTATTTCACTGCGATTGAGTTTTAATAGGGCATTCATAACATTTTTAATTTACATACACAGGCACTCAAATGGATTACATTATATTATGGGGGAAAATCGTTTGAGGATGATTTTAATGAGATTACGCTATTTTAAATGTATTCAAACTGATATAAATCACTGAATTTCACTACGATTGCGTTTTAATAGGGCATTCATAACATTTTTAATTTACATACACAGGCACTCAAATGGATTACATTATATTATGGGGGAAAATCGTTTGAGGATGATTTTAATGAGATTACGCTATTTTAAATGTATTCAAACTGATATAAATCTCTGTATTTCACTGCGATTGAGTTTTAATAGGGCATTCATAACATTTTTAATTTACATACACAGGCACTCAAATGGATTACATTATATTATGGGGGAAAATCGTTTGAGGATGATTTTAATGAGATTACGCTATTTTAAATGTATTCAAACTGATATAAATCACTGAATTTCACTACGATTGCGTTTTAATAGGGCATTCATAACATTTTTAATGTACATACACAGGCACTCAAATGAATTACATTATATTATGGGGGAAAATCGTTTGAGGATGATTTTAATGAGATTACGCTATTTTAAATGTATTCAAACTGATATAAATCACTGAATTTCACTACGATTGCGTTTTAATAGGGCATTCATAACATTTTTAATTTACATACACAGGCACTCAAATGGATTACATTATATTATGAGGGAAAATCGTTTGAGGATGATTTTAATGAGATTACGCTATTTTAAATGTATTCAAACTGATATAAATCACTGAATTTCACTACGATTGCGTTTTAATAGAGCATTCATAACATTTTTAATTTACATACACAGGCACTCAAATGGATTACATTATATTATGGGGGAAAATCGTTTGAGGATGATTTTAATGAGATTACGCTATTTTAAATGTATTCAAACTGATATAAATCTCTGTATTTCACTGCGATTGAGTTTTAATAGGGCATTCATAACATTTTTAATTTACATACACAGGCACTCAAATGGATTACATTATATTATGGGGGAAAATCGTTTGAGGATGATTTTAATGAGATTACGCTATTTTAAATGTATTCAAACTGATATAAATCACTGAATTTCACTACGATTGCGTTTTAATAGGGCATTCATAACATTTTTAATTTACATACACAGGCACTCAAATGGATTACATTATATTATGGGGGAAAATCGTTTGAGGATGATTTTAATGAGATTACGCTATTTTAAATGTATTCAAACTGATATAAATCTCTGTATTTCACTGCGATTGAGTTTTAATAGGGCATTCATAACATTTTTAATTTACATACACAGGCACTCAAATGGATTACATTATATTATGGGGGAAAATCGTTTGAGGATGATTTTAATGAGATTACGCTATTTTAAATGTATTCAAACTGATATAAATCACTGAATTTCACTACGATTGCGTTTTAATAGGGCATTCATAACATTTTTAATGTACATACACAGGCACTCAAATGAATTACATTATATTATGGGGGAAAATCGTTTGAGGATGATTTTAATGAGATTACGCTATTTTAAATGTATTCAAACTGATATAAATCACTGAATTTCACTACGATTGCGTTTTAATAGGGCATTCATAACATTTTTAATTTACATACACAGGCACTCAAATGGATTACATTATATTATGAGGGAAAATCGTTTGAGGATGATTTTAATGAGATTACGCTATTTTAAATGTATTCAAACTGATATAAATCTCTGTATTTCACTGCGATTGAGTTTTAATAGGGCATTCATAACATTTTTAATTTACATACACAGGCACTCAAATGGATTACATTATATTATGGGGGAAAATCGTTTGAGGATGATTTTAATGAGATTACGCTATTTTAAATGTATTCAAACTGATATAAATCTCTGAATTTCACTACGATTGCGTTTTAATAGAGCATTCATAACATTTTTAATTTACATACACAGGCACTCAAATGAATTCCATTATATTATGGGGGAAAATCGTTTGAGGATGATTTTAATGAGATTACGCTATTTTAAATGTATTCAAACTGATATAAATCTCTGAATTTCACTACGATTGCGTTTTAATAGGGCATTCATAACATTTTTAATTTACATACACAGGCACTCAAATGAATTCCATTATATTATGGGGGAAAATCGTTTGAGGATGATTTTAATGAGATTACGCTATTTTAAATGTATTCAAACTGATATAAATCACTGAATTTCACTACGATTGCGTTTTAATAGAGCATTCATAACATTTTTAATTTACATACACAGGCACTCAAATGAATTCCATTATATTATGGGGGAAAATCGTTTGAGGATGATTTTAATGAGATTACGCTATTTTAAATGTATTCGAACTGATATAAATCACTGAATTTCACTACGATTGCGTTTTAATAGAGAATTCATAACATTTTTAATTTACATACACAGGCACTCAAATGAATTCCATTATATTATGGGGGGAAATCGTTTGAGGATGATTTTAATGAGATTACGCTATTTTAAATGTATTCAAACTGATATAAATCACTGATTTTCACTACAATTACTGTATAACAGAGCATTCACAGCATTTTTTGTTCATTTATAGGGACACTCAAAAGAAATTGATTACAGTGCTGTCTTTGAATAATATTTGTTGGAATGTGTGTTTTAAATTCGGTATGCGCTTTGAAATTTAACTATTTTCATCATGTTATTCCTTATATATAAATTCTGTACCGGATATGCAAGACTGTACAAAACTGTTCACGTATAATTCTTATAAGAGGAAATTACTGAAGCGGAATTTTCATCTGAGGTATATGTATATTTTAAGTGAACATATTTATACAGATGTAGTAAGTAGGTTTTATATAGATGTAGTAAGCAGGTACAAATTTATATATCATGTTTACGGTGCTGCAAAAAATCGAATAATTTTCCAATTGTAAATCGGAAGAGCTGAAATCGGGCTTTCAAATGCGTTTCTGTATGATTCAATTAGACAGAATATTTTAATTTTTTAAACGGTGCAGTTCTGTTACATTATTCTGAATGTGTTGGAAAGTGTTTCATAATCTATGCTTGACGCATGTATTTTTTCTTTCTTGTTAACATATCTTTTGTGTATTACAAGATGCGTAGATCATTTAAAGGACAGCAGAAACGAATTCATACACATCAGCGGCTATGGACTGCAATAACTCAAAATAAGTCATTAATCCGTTTCGTACATTTGTTTTGTTTTGCTTGTACAGTTTTCCTAGTCATTCTATCTGTATAAAATGAAAATTTTTAACAATATTCTTGTAGTGTTAGAGTTCTTTCATAATCTTCAATCTGACGCATGTTTTTTTCTTCTTTTGGTTTATTATATGAGAGTTGTATTGTGTAAAGAATAATATTTAGTAATGCTTTTTAACCCCTTCAGTTGCGCAGTTTGCAGTCTGCAAACGGCTAATTTTGCTATTCCAATTGCGAACTGACACCCGTAAATTTTTAGCACAATTTCGATCTGATAATATACGTAAGGGGGGGGGGGGAGGGGGAAGCTTTTGATTATTTTCAAATAAATTTGTTCGTAAATTGCGGTGTGAATCAATTATTTGAACATCTATGGAGCAGAGAAACCTCGCCCCTGGAAGGGTTAAAGGAAAACTTACTAAACCTATTTGCATTGCAAATTTGCTGTAATGTATTTTTTTAACAAACGCCTGCGGAAATTAATTAACCCCTAGGGACCACTTTACCTGCTCAGAATCCTTCTATGTTTTCAGTAGTTATTTTTTATTCTAAAGTTTATCTTAATTAAGGGGGCTGAGGGGTTGAAAACTTTTCAAAAAATCGATTTTTTTAATGATCTAGTTTGGTTATTCAATTAATTTTTAACTCAATGCAAAAAACCCCATAAAAATATTAGCATTTTTAACGGAATTATAAGCATTTATGTATCAATACTTACATAGCTGCATCCATATAATTTCAACTTTAAGTCGTGTTTTCTCAAAACTTAATTTTTGACGCTAACACCAAGATTAAAAAAAAGCTATTTGATGGAATGGCTTAACTATTTTTTGCATGCATATAACATCGTAATCAAGATTATAAATTAAGGATATAACTATCACTTAATAAAAACAGCATTAAAAAATCTCTCAAAGTTGAAAATTTAAAAAAACCCTAAAAAATACAACTTTTCTTCCATTAAAAATACTCAAAATTTTAAACTATCTACAATATATTAATTCATAATCTAGATAATGATGTTATATGTATGCAAAAAAAATTAAGCCATTCCATCAAATAGTTTTTTTTAAATCTTGGTGTTAGTCATCAAAAATCAAGTTTTGAGAAAACGCGACTTAAAATTGAAATTATATGGATGCGGCTATGAAAGTGTTGATACATAAATGCTTATAACTCCGTTAAAAATGCAAATATTTTTATGCGGTTTTTTGCATTGAGTTAAGATTTAAATGAATAATCAAATTAGATCATAAAAAAATCGATTTTTTGAAAAGTTTTCAACCCCTGAGCCCTCTTAATCAGAGCATTTTCATGATTAAATAACAAAAAACTTTCTGTTTTTAAAAAAACCGGTAATAAAAGATTTAAATTTCAGCATAGAACGTTCCCCACTAAATAGTTAATAATTGAATGGTCTCCTCAGTAAGAAAACGATGGGCTACAAATGCCGTGGTTATGAACCCCTTGGGGACGAGTGACGCGTATACTATACATGCCGCAAAAAGGCTTAAGAATCCTTGTTTATTCCTACCGGTAAAATTATACTGAAAAAATTGCCTTATTTAATCGGAGCATAATCCCGATTTAATAATGCAATAATTTCTATTTTTAAAAACCGGTAACAAAATATTAAAAATTTCGTAAAAGGCTCCCGTCTCGAAGGGGTTAACCCTTTAATGATCGCATTAAATTACGGTTTTAAAAATTCAAATTCATTATTGCCACCACTTTTTTGATAAAAAAAATATTCATCCTATTTAACACTAGAACCACCATTAGGGGTCAAAATGACCCCTGCAAGATTGGTAAGAGCTGATTCGAACCAGAATTTTTTTTGTAAGATAAGATAAATGTATGCAGCAGAAAAATATACTAATTAAATATGTCAAATAGTTTAACATTAAAATTCTGGTGAGAAACAATTTTTATAAAATTTGAGTAAAATTCCCGGCGGTTCTAGTGTTAATGGATAAGTAAAACGATATCACAATAAAACCAATAATGCTGTTTTATAAAACTGGTGGGAATCGAACAATTCTGAATAAAAGCCGTGAAGATGGCAGTCCGTGAATGTCTCGGGCGCTACGATTAAGTAGTTAAAATCAACTAAGCAAATTACATATACTGACTTGTTTCCAGTGACAATGCACTATCTTAATATTTCAAGCACATAATTATAAATTAGTAAATTAGTTTTAATAATTTTTTCAGTTAGCCGACATCAGTTGATTAACCCCTAATTCTTCTTTATAGTTACACCAGTTTGTCAGTGACGAAAACAAAGAAGTTAACGATGTCCTAAATCTCTCTTGCCAACAGCCAGTGAAACTACACAAACGAAATATTTTAAACACTAAAATATAGAAAATATACATACATATAATTAACATTAAAAAATATTATTTTATCATGTAACCCTTTCCGATGCAGTGATTCCATGTTGGGACTGCCTATTTTTACCTACAAACGACACCAATAATATTTTAATAAAGCTTTGCTTTCACAATGGACTTTTATATTAACGGTTTTTTTAATTTTTTTTAAAAAGTCTTTTGTAAATTCCGGTTACAGCCAAACATTTAATATTTTACGAACAGAATATTCTGCGCCGGAAAGTTTAAGGCCCCGCAATAGTCACTGAAAACGATACGGGTGATAATGTCCATGGGAACGTTCTTTTCAAATATCTCGCTCAAATTTTAATTATTTTTACATGATTTTTTTTTTCATAGGATAGCTGAGGATGATCCACAACCGGCCTAGTTTTTACTTTTTCGATTTTCCTTATATATTTTTTATATTATGATAGTTTCAATTTCAAAACCGGTTTAAACTGATTTTGAAAGTTAAAGTAATTGTTTTCAAAACATTTTACACCAAAACTGAAAAAGTAAAAACTAGGCCGGTTGTGGATCGTCCTCAGCTATCCTATGCAAAAAAATCATGTAAAAATATTAAAATTTGAACGAGATACTTGGAAAGAACGCTTTCATAGACTTTACATTATCATCAGGGTCTTTTTCTGTGACAAGTGTTGCGCGTTAAACCTCTTCACTCGACATGTGACTCTCACTCACCTCTACTGTTGTGAAGTGTCCTCATAAATCAGGACGCCAAATGCTTTGGACACCACTAATATCTTTACAGGTTATTTCGCCATCTTTTTTCGCAGATTATTCGGCAAATACATAAGGTCAGAAAAATTAGTTTAAAATACTGGTGTTCAGAACATTTGGATCACCTATTTACACCGGACACTAGTGGTCAGTGAGAATCACCCCTCGAATGAAAAGGCTTAACCCTTCGGACTCCGGCGGCTCCTACATAAATTTTATTTGGCCAGCACCACTTTTTTAAAAGAAGTTTCCTTCAAGTACACAACTTCAAAAATGCTCTGATTAAATTAAGGCAAATTTTATTTTCCTTTATTACTTATGACAAAAACTAATTTTGCAAGGAAAGATGATGTGGAGACAACGGAGTGCCAAGGGTTAATAGTTTAAAGTTAATTAAATTGTGAATGTACGTTGAGACATCAATTTATGAAAATGTAAATAGATAATTTAAATATTTTTTTTTATTTTTATTTTTTTTTTTTTTAGATTTGTGTTGCTATATCTAAAGGAAAGGAATGAAATAAAAATTACATAACATTTTTGTGATGTTATTTCTTTGCACTTTCTCACGAGCGTAACTGAAAGCGATGAATTTTCAACAATCGAGAATGAGATAATCTTATTGTAGCTAAAATTGTATGCCTAAAACAGAGCGGTTTAAAACCATTTATTCTTTTCCTTTTAATTATTTATCAATGCCGGAAGTCAATGATGTACATTTTTTACTCGTAGTACACAAATGGCAATACGAAAAAATGATGTTATTTCACTTATTAAACTGATTACATGCTTGGGTGCGATTGTACCCCATTCATGCAAAAATCCCCATGCAACAGCCCATACAAAATTCTGCTTATTGTCAATTCAAAATCCGACCCGAACATATAAAAGATAGTCGATTTCTAAATAGACCCCAACGTGGTCCGTATGCAAAGTATTTCAAATCAGACCCGACCCAAAAGCCAATCTCCAAAAAGATTGACCTATAATTTCTTGCAGTTATAAACAAAATGACTTAAATCGCATATCAAGTGTCAATTTCATCTGTTCGAGCAATATTGTCCTTATTATTCTCAAAAGTATTGTTTTGCATCAGAAATCATGTTATAGATCTTCTTTTGGAAAAACTAACCAACCCGAACACGTTCGAAAATCTTATCATTAATCTCGAAACTTACCTCCAAAATGATCCAAGCCCAATATAATTTATTACGATTCGACCTCAACTTGGAGCAACATTTAGCTATTACATGACTCGTACTTGACTCGCAATGAAACTTTTAGCTCTAACACGACCAGGATCACATAGTAGGTAAGGTTGGGGTCGAGGGGTCTCCGTGGCCAAGGGGTCAAAGCACCACGCCACTAACCCCCTTGAGCGTAGGAGATTGGGGGTTCGAATCTCACGGGCTGCATTGCAAGCACTCTTTGTGTGGAGCTCCCGGTTGTGTATCTCTTGTGTTGTAAAATATCCTAGTGTTATCTCTTGCCTATACTATTGACAATGATTTATAAACAGGCTTTATGTTGAGCACACAAATCAGATATTTGTTCTTCAATAAACAAGGAAAGTTGGGGTCGAATATAGTTATTTTTTCCACTTTATATAGAACTTTACGCTATGTATATATTCGTAGAATTTCATCATGTACAAGTTACTTTCAGTTACTTCATGAAAGTACAATTGCTTTCATGTAATTGTGTATCTTAATGTCTCTATATTGTAGGCTTTTTATGATGCGCATAACAGTTAGTAAAAAAGGTAGTGCGGTTTTTCACAAGAAAAAAATAATATATTTTAATCGTCAAATATCTATATATGTAATAATAAATCGATTTACTTGAGATAATAAACAGGTTTGCTCGAAATAATATATCGATTATCATGGAATAACATCTGTCTTTTTATGAATTTTGATTTAGCGGCCGTAGTTAGAAGCAATAGAGATGTGATTTATGGGAGTTTCTCTAGAAAAAATTCAAGAAATAAGTTTCTAGTCCTTTATTCTTTTTGAGCATTTCCAGCAGTTATTCCACATCTCTCCAATCTCCACAAACTCATAATAGACAACTTGTTATAAGCCTGCATCACTATAAACATTCTAAACTATTCCGAAGATGACACGAAAATCCTGGCATTTCAAAGGTCAAAAGCATTGTTACGTTCTTCCAAGCCAAAATGACTCTCTCAAAATTCCAAGCCAACCTAGCCCCTCCCGTTTTTACGTAAGGCTTTTAAAGATCCATTAGGATCGTTTTCAACGTAAAGATAATCCAACCCGTTCTCTACCATTTGCCGATAGACGTGACTAGAAGCACGGATTCTTTACGAATCGAGTAATAGCGTTATTTGTCCACGCGAAAAGCGTATGAATCCCTAGCAGACGATTAATTAAATAATAAAACAAAATTAAAATTTTGATAAATGTTTTTAAATTCTAAAAAAGGAAAATGGATTTGCGTAATGAATTTAAGATTTCGCAATAAGATATTGACATTCAAGAAACCATCTAGCTCTTTTTAAGAAAATAATCAATAGATTATGCAAAGTTAAATAAAATAAAATAAAAAGACCTTTAGCCGTTAAAAATGTTAATACATTACGGAAACTGAGAATAAAAGTATGTTTCATAAAACGTTAGAATAAACTCAGGGCGAAAAAAGGGCGAATTTTTTTTATTTATTACAAATTCCCCCTCCCAAAAAGACGGGTGAAAATGTAGGTCTGAGAACTGCAAGTTCACTGAAAGGGAGGTGATACAGACTTAGATCATGAAGTTGTCCATAGAAGTAATAATAAGAATAATAAGAAAAATAAAGCTATTTTTATAAATATGGAATTTAAATTTTAAATTTAGGAGCACTAGTGTGATGTGTGGAATAACTTTAAATTTACAGATAAAAAATAGGAACCAACAAAATTACAAGACATGATCTTGTTTAAAATACACATCATAAAGTAATTTGAAAATATAGGCAATTACTCATAATATATTTTTAACATAAAAATGAAAAACAATAACGCCGAATCCTCTTGACAACAATAAACCCAGACAGGATGGAGAAATTTGATAGAGATTTCATGAAATCAAATCCAAAAGTTTGGCCCACAATGCCCGTCCAAAAAGTCACATTTGGAATTGAATAGTTCACTACCTCTTTTGAAGGAGGTCTAATTATATCATTATAGATCATCCAATTTTCATCATCTAACATCATGATATTAGAGTTTGTTTTTGTAATAAAGTCCTAGAACAATCATAATAGTTCCATTTTTGAAACTTTTGTGAAAATATTTTCTATAATCATATTTTTATATAATAACACATTTTATAATATAGTAATGCAGTAATAATAAATTTTAACAATGTAAAAAACAAACGATATAATAAAGAAACATAATAAGGAAAAATACCAGTATAAGTAAATATCATAATAAGAATAAGTAAATATCATAATAAGTATAAGTAAATCGCATAATAAGTATACGTTAATCTCCTAATAAGTATAAATAAATATCACAAAAGGCATTCTTTAAATTCTAATTTTGTACTTAATCCCGTTTATCTCATCTCATGTATTTGGGGTGAAATATGAGGAGAAGTAGAATAGAATAAAGAATGTAATCAATCATGTAATCAATTAGTTAATCCTGTATTCGAATTAAGCAGAAATATGAACAAAAAATAAAATAAAATAAAATAAACAAAATAAAAACTTTGTTCATGTTTGAGAATTTAAGTTTGAGATCTTTCAACTGGTAAGATTCTTAAAAATAAATATTAATAAATAATAAAGAAAATTAAAGACAAGATTTATTCATGTCAAATAATTACGCATTAACCCTCTCACTGACAAGCCCGTCTATAGACGTTTCCTAAGCTCCAGGTTTCACTGCAATGCAAGCAATAATTAAAATGATATAACTCAGTTGATTTAATGGATTTTTAATACATTGTGCAATGATTAAAACACTCAAGGATAACATTCATATTCGTAAATAAGATTTTTCTATAATTTTGAAAGAATCATATTTTTTTAGCAATTAAAACAAAATGCTGAGAAAACAACATTACAATTTTGCCCTTTTGCAATACTGTCAGAGGGTTAAATATTTTCTTGGTGTGATAAAACATTGCAAAATGCAAGAAGGAAAGAGAAAAAAGAAACAAAACTAAATTCTAATTGACATGTACTTGGACTGGAATTCTGAAGAAGAGAAAAAAAAATTAACATAAAGTGATAAAAATTTGGTTACCTGTTGAATAATTAAGTTAATGATTGATAGATTATTTTTAATATTACAGTTAGGTTCAGTTGAAAATTAAAATGAAAATGTTTGATTTAAATTATTTAAAATTTAATATTTATTATATTATTCTAAGTTATAATTAAAGTAATTCAATACAAAATAAGAAATTTTCACTTTGCCCATTTACGCCGGCATAAACAAACAAAAATTTCCAGACAAGTGATACTCTCGCTGCAGTCAAGAAATATCATTGTCATTTCGTAGGAACTACAGGCTTTTATCTGAATTAAAATATGAAAAAAATTTTACCTTTTGGAAAAAAAAAATTAAAATGGTAAAAACTAAGGATTTAAGTTTAAGCTACAGTTCTAACTTGAGTTTGTTGTTGTTGTTGAGGGGTTGTTGCTCATGACTTAATTTAAATTTATCAGGGGAGTAATAAGGCCTCAATTTAGATCATGTACTATTTCTGAACTTTTGAATTGATTTTGCCTATCAATATCAAAATTTACTTCGGATAATTTGTTAGGAATTTTATAAGGTCCACTAAATATTTGTGATAACTTTCTAGTATTAGGGTACGGAAATTCTTCATAGATAACTAGATCCTTAATTTTAAATTTTGTTCTGCATAATTTTTATCATAATATTTTTTTATTTTTTAAATGAAATTCATCAGTTCTCGCTTTAGCAATTTTAAGAGCATAAATACCGAAAACAATATCTTGAAATTTTACTATATTTAATTAAAATGTTTATTTCAAAAATAATTAGTCTAATAATTAAATTCTATTTCCAAATATATTTCAACAACTATATTTTATCTGTTAGATCCCAGTGAAGATTAGCAAAATTCCATTTTTCCTACTGAATTCTATGATTATAAGGAATTGGGAACTAAAACTTAACCTTAACCAGAAATTCTTCCAAATAAAAACACAGAAATTCATATATCACAGGTTATTTTTAACTAAAATAGCAATATTTTGTGAAATTTTAATTGTATTTTATCTGTTACAGTGATGCACAACCTTTTTACCAGAAAATCGTTTCACACCAGAATATTTGAGAAGTGTAGTTTCTTTTCTTTAATAGCCAAGTTTCTGTCGTTATTATAAGCAAAATTATTCTGCATAAAAATAGTGGTATTTTTGTGGCCCGCGGGCCAAAGGTTGTGCACCCCTGTGTTAAAACACTAGTAGCAAGCGTGGAGTTGTTCCAATTTTTCTTACTGATTTATATTAATTATAAGAATCTGGGAACCAAAACAAACTACCACCAGAAATTCTATCAAATAAAAATACAAATATAAAAGTTAAATTAACATTCTGGCTGAATTTTCTTGTTAGTGAAGCCCTTTAAATCACAAAAAAGCATCCTGATACTCTATAATTAACAAAAATAAATAATTTATAAAATCCAATGTTTTTAAAATAATCCATTAATTTCAATTAATAATTACCAATCGATCTTGTATACTCCTTTATAATACCTTATTATCATGAATTTATCTTTACTACCACACAAAAACAAGAAATTCAACAATAAACATTTTAAGAACAAAAGTAATTCCGTTTTTAGTAATAAGAACAATTTTAACTTTAACTCGAATAACATAACATCGACTATATCAAACATTAAATTTAAGTAAGAATTTCTATGAGCAGAAAAATTCATTCTTTAATTTCAGAACAAACATTATATTTTTGATATCTGTAAAATATATATATATTTTATGAAAATTTCTTGACGAATTACACAAAAAAATATGTACTACCTTAAATATTAAAACTTTTAACACAACCTCAATCTACTACAAATATATCTACTAAGTGTTTACTAGCTTGAGACAAAACTTATTATAAAAATACTTTTAAAATTTCATAAAATTTTGCTATTTTTGTTTAAAATAACCTGTGATATTTGAATTTCTGTGTTTTTAATTGGAAGAATTTCTGGTTAAAGTTAAGTTTTAGTTCCCAATTTCTTATAATCATAGAATTCAGTAGGAAAAATGGAATTTTGATGGAATTTTAATCTATCATGCAAGTAGAATTGGAAAAAATAGCCTTTTCTTTCGATTACTTATCATACATTTACTTAGTACATTATGTGTAACAAAAACATTTTTTTCAACCTTCCTACAAATAAATTACAAGTACCTAATTGTGTTTTCCTGATAATACAAAAAACAAACTTTTGTATGTTATTAAATAATAGATTTTTTTTTTTGTCTTACTGTCTGCCGTAAATCCAGTTTGATATCGGATAATGTAATTGCTTCGATGTATATAACTGATATTATTTAATAGAAAATAAATAGAACTCCCGAGCATTTTGCACTATAATATCGTAAAGAACAATTTTTCACAAAATAAGAAATTTACATTATGAATAGTCATTTCTGCTTAACCCATTAACGCCCGAATTATTTTCCTTGCTAAAATTTAAATTTTGTATTTCCCACCACTTTTAAAATCAAATTAACTTTTATCCAATTTATCGAAGATTCAGTCTCGTGAAAGAAGTTACATATTTATCTTCCTCTTTACTGGTGTCAAAACCGCTTTCTTGCTTTTTTTGTAACCGTCCTCAAACGAGGACGCTGGGCGTTAATGGGTTAATTTAATCCTCTAATGTCCATGGTAGTAAAAGTGCTACAACATCCCTAGTAGCAAACCAATATTGGTGCAACGTTGCGCCAATATTTCATTTATTAGAAATATTTCTAATAAAACGCCAATATTGATTATATATTGGCATTTCATTGGAAATATTTCCATTGAATTCTCAATATTGCACAAATGTTGGTATTACATTGGAAATATTTCCGACATATTCACGATATTGTACAAATGTAGGCGATACGTAGGAAATATTTCCAATAAAACCCCAATACTTAACCAATATTGGCGTTTTATTGGCAATATGTTCAATGAAACCCCAATATTGGCATAATATTGGCTGCAAATATTGGCTAAATGAAGGAAAAGGGTAAACACCCCAATATTGGAGCTATATTGCATGCCTGTATTGCACCAATGTTCCAATATTGCTCCAAGATGTAGCCAATATTGTTTGGCTACTGGGGATGTAGTGTGTATAAAAGTGTTTTGAATTTAATGGATTTTTTTCATTCGGATATTACAAATTCACACCAGTTATTTATAATATCAATTATTTTACTTAATAAAAGACATTTCGTATCTAAGTAAAGCGCATTTTTTACATGGGATATTTGAGATCGATCCAAGTATATTCGCCGTCTTTTATCTTTTCGATATTTTTTTCGGATTTTTTGACTTGATTACTTTTATTTTTGAACTCTTTTAAAAATGAAAATATCGTAGAAAAAGTAACGTAGAAAAGCAGTGTAGTAATTGTCCCGATTTTTCTGTCTCCCTGTATCAAGGAGTTATATAAAAAGAGGGAGAGACATATAATGCATTAAGTTTCAAACGATTAAAATGCATTTGAAATTTTTTTTCTCCATTGACCGCAATGTAACGGAATACTTTTAATTGTCCCTGTAATGAATCGATGCATCCGATTTTCATAAAATTGGAAATGATTCGGCGAAATTATGTAATAATTATATATTTTTAATTTCAAACGTTTAAAATGCATCTGAAACTTTTTTTCCCCATTGACCGTAATGTGACGGAGTATTTTTGGTTGTCTCTGTAATTGATCTATCAATCCGATTTTCATAAAATTTAAATTGACTCTACAAAATTATGCAATAATTATATATTTTAAACGATAATTATATATTTTCAAATGATTCGGATGGGTAGTTTTTGCGTTGTTATATGCGGACAGACGGACAGACAGACAGACAGATGGACGGACGGACGGACAGACGGACAGACGGACGACTGAACAACAACTATAGGAGCTACGTATTAATATAATTACGAACGCACCTAATAAAAAAGCGTAGACACGTAGTGTAATATCTATTAGTTGAGAGTGAAGTAACTGAGGACGTTGTCACAAGATGGCTGCTGTTTTTTTTTTTTTTTAATAGTATCCAAAATTTTTTATTATCGCTAGTGAAATCTCCCACCACAAATTTAAATACAAAATTTTCTTTTGTTTAAGTATCTTATTTGATTGAATTTTTGCTAGCAAATATGACCGAAATTTTCTGCTTCTGTTTACTGGTGTCACTTTACCTAGTATTTTTTAAAATAAATAATCGAAAAATATAGAAAAATAGAGTTTCGGAGTATATCAAAATACAGTCGAGTCTCTATATTACGAAATCCATTGTTCGAGTAAAAAATTCGTTATATAGAGAAATTTGTTGTATAGAGAATAACGTTAAAATTCTTATTTAATGAGTAAATTTTGGACAATTGTAATTTTTGACGTGTTTAATTAAGAATTTGAAATTGTTCATAACTCTGCTTAAAATATCACCATCAGTAAGTACTGTATCAGTACTGTGCAACAGTGAGATTGTAATCTACTTCCAAAAAAATCAGAGAGATATTGTTGACGTCTCCGAATTCCTTAATTGATTTCCATTTCTCTTTTTAAGTGTGCACAAGTCGCATCTTCTCCGTCCTCAGAATCCACATTATCTTCTAGTATACGAAATTCGGCCTTTTTGAAGCAAATGTAAATTGTTTTTTCTTCATAGTTTACCTCCATTGATCCCGTTCTTATATGTATAACTATCCAATTGACACTGTTTTGAGAAGGATGTTGAAAGGTGTGTGGGAGGAGGGGGGGGGATGAATTCCTTGGACTTAAAGAAGAAGGAGATTCGAGCAGAGAAGTAATATAAAAAAACTCAGCACTGAACGATAAATTAGGAATAAGTGATAAAAAATTGATTTCATGTGATTTCAAAGCTTTTTTAGAAATAACTGAATAAAGAACATTTTATGAAAATATTCGTTATATGGAGATATATATTTCGCTATATAAAGACTGTTTTTAATGTAATCATGGAAAAAGGGGAACGTTCCTACTAAAAAATCGTTATATAGAGAAATTCAATGTATAGAGTTTCGTTATAAAGAGACTCGACTGTATACAAAAGCAAAGTGTATTATATACTTAAATTTCACTTAAAACTATTTTTTAGCATTGGTGGTAATGTAACGGAATAATTTTGATTGTCCCTGTAATTAAACTATACTTCCGATTTTCAGAAAATTGGAAACGAATCGACAAAGCTATGCAAGAATTATGTGTTTTAATTTTCATATGATTTCATTGGATATTTTTTCTCTATTATTTGAGGACAGATAGACGGACTGAATGAGAACTGTAGGTGCTACGTATTTACATAAATGCAAAGGCACCCAAAAAGTTTTTTTTATCGTCTCAAAATGATAACTGCCTTAATAGTTAAACTATTGGACAAAGTATTAAATAAAATATTATAGTTTGTTATGAAAATTCAAATTAAACTTTTTTTTTTCATTAAAATTTTATTACGAAGTTAACTTTAAACAATTTAATAAACTTTATAATTTACCTTAGTTTGATTTAATAAAAGTGTACTGCTCATAAGCATATTGCGTTGCAGTATAATTAAATTTTTAAAGGAATGTGATGACTTTCATTTTAATATTTATATAAGAGTCTAATTGAAAATTTGCTGAGAATTATCGGCACATCGTTTTCAAAATTAAAGCATGATTGGAGTACTTGTTTGGATTCACGAAGAAAATTAATAATGAAATATCAAAGATTGTTTTTAATGTTATTTTAATAATGAAACTTTTAGTCGTGGAATTAAATATATATTAAAAATAATTTTACCGTTTTAAAAATAAACGGTTTGAAATATTTCATGAAGGATTTTATGTTCTTTAAGAAGCAATTGCATTTCCGTAGAAACGTACGTTATTTGTTTTAATTTAAAAAAAGTTGATAATAAAACAGTTATTTAATTAAAGTTAATTTCTAGAAAGGCCAATGATTATATATATATATATAAAATACCCGTTAGATATTTATAAATATACATTTTAAAATATAAAACCATCGAAGTTGTTAAGACACTTTATAGACACCCGAGCAGTTCCGACTGATTCACACAGTCAAAATCAGGGGAGACGCCGTATAGAATTTTTCCCCAATGATGACTATGTTACTATAGTAAAAAGCACTATGTGGGGTATTGTAACTCTATTTAAGACCAATGATGTTTTTTACATTTATTACAGTATATTAATGTGCTATTACACCTTTTTAACTGATAAAAAAAATTAAAATTTTGATTTTGTATATTTAAAAATTTTATATCTTCTTAAGATGAATATGATGTTTGTAAGTTATTTATCCGATATTTATTCAAAGTTATCCTAAATTTAGTCCGAAAATTTGAAATGATTCGACAAAATGATGGAACAATCATATATTTTAAATTTAAAACAATTCTGTTCAGCAGTTTTTGATCTGTTATATGTGGACCAACAGACAGATGGGCAGATGGACAAACGGGCTACGGATTTACATAATTATGAAAGCATCTAAAAAAGGCTTTTTTATCGTCTTATAGTAATAATTGCCTTAATATATTAATTACTAAGCAAAGTATTCAATAATATACTATAATTTGTTAGAATGTCATCTTAAAATGATTTTCATTTAATTTTTATTACGAAATTAATTTTAAACAATTTAATGTACTTCACCTTTTTCCTAAGTTTGAATTAATAAAAGTGTACTGCTCATAAGCATATTAAACTGCAGTATAATTAATTTTTGAAAAGGAACGTGATGATTTTCATTTTAATATTTATATTAAAGTCTAAATGAAAATTTGCTGAGAATTATCGGCACATCGTTTTCAAAATTAAAGCATGTTTGGAATACTTGTTTGGATTCGCGAAGAAAATTAGTAATGAAATATCAAAGATTGTTTTTAATATTATTTTAATAATAAAATTTAGAGTCGTGAATTTCATTATATATTAAAAATAACTTTACCTTTTAAAAATAAATTATTTGAAATATTTCATAAAGGATTTAATTTTCTTAAAGAAGCAATTACATTTTCGTAGAAACGTACGTTATTTTTTTTTTAAGTGGATAATAAAACAGTTATTTAATTAAAGTTAATTTCTAGAAAGGCCAATGATTATATATATATATATATTTAAAATACTCGTAAGATATTTATAAATATACATTTTAAAATATAAAACCATCGAAGTTGTTAAGACACGTTAGAGACACCCGAGCGGTTCCGACTGATTCACACAGTCAAAATCAGGAGAGACGTCGCGCCGTATAGAATTTTTCCCCAATGATGACTACGTTAATATAGTGGAAAGCACTACGTGGGATATTGTAACTCTATTTAAGACTAATGATGTTTTTTACATTTATTGCAGTATATTAATGTACTAATACACCTTTTTAGCAGATAAAAAAATTATAATTGTGATTTTGTATATTTAAAGATTTTATATCTTCTTAAGATGAATATGATGTTTGTAAGTTATTTATCCGACATTTATCCAAAGTTATCCTATGTTTAGTCCGAAAATTTGAAATGACTTGACAAAATTATGGAACAATTATATATTTTAAATTTAAAAAAATTCTGTTAAGCAGTTTTTGTTCTGTTATATGTGGACCCACGGACTGACCGACAGACAGATGGGCTGATGGACAGACGGCCGAACTGAACGACGACTATAGATGCTACGTATTTACATAATTATGAACGAATCTAAAAAAGGTTTTTTTACCGTCTCATAGTAATAACTGCCTTAATATATTAATTACTAAGCAAAGTATTGAATAACATACTATAATTTCTTAGGAAACTTCATCTTAAAATGTTTTTTATTTAAATTTTATTACGAAATTAATTTAAAACAATTTAATGTACTTCATATTTTCCTTAAGTTTGAATTAATAAAAGTGTACTGCTCATAAGCATATTACACTGCAGTATAATTAACTTTTGAAAAGGAACGTGATGATTTTCATTTTAATATTTATATTAAAGTCTAAATGAAAATTTGCTGAGAATCATCGGCACATCGTTTTCAAAATTAAAGCACGATTGAAGTACTTGTTTGGATCCGCGAAGAAAATTAATAGTGAAATATCAAAAGTTATTTTAATAATGAAATTTTTACTCGTGGATTTCAATATATATTAAAAAAAACTTTGCCGTTTCACAAAAAAGACTATTTGAAATATTTCATAAAAATTTATTTTCTTAAGAAGCAATTATATTTCCTTAGAAAGCGTACGTTATGGACTTTAATTAAAAAAATGAATAATAAAACAGTTAATTAAATGCAGTTTATTTCTAGAAAGGCCAGGGTAGTAAAGAAAAAGTTAAGAAAAAAGTAATTTTAAAAATAAATAATCGAAAAATTTAGAATAATAGAGTATCTGAGAATATTTAAATATACAAAAGCAAAAGTGTTTTACAGCCTTAAAATGCATTTAAAACTATTTTTTTTCCATTAGTTGTGATCAAACGGAATACTTTTGATCGTCCCTGTAATTAAATTATACAGCCGATTTATCAGCCTTTGTATCTTGATTAATTTTCAAATTAGTCATTATTAAAGTTCGTCCTGACATTTGGATGACTCGGTATTTTAAATTTCAAATAATTTGATTCGATAGTTTTTGCGCTGTTATAAGCGGATACACAGATGGACGGACGGACTGAATGATGACTATAGGTGCTACGTAATTACATAATTGTGAAGGAATCTAAAAAGAGCTTTTTTATCGTCTCAAAGTGATAACTGCCTTATTATATCATAGTTTGTTATGAAAATTCAAATTAAACTGTTTCTTTTAATTTTATTTTATTACGAAACTAATTTTAAACAATTTAATGAACTTTATATTTCCTCTTATATTGATTTAATAAAAGTGCACTGCTTATAAGCATATTACACTGCAGTATAATTAATTTTTGAAAAGGAATGTGATGATTTTCATTTCAATATTTATATAAAAGTCTAATTAAAAATTTGCTGAGAATCATCGGCGCATCGTTTTCAAAATTAAAGCATCATTGAAGTACTTGTTTGGATTCGCGAAGAAAATTAATAGTGAAACTTCAAAGATTGTTTTTAATATTATTTTAATAATGAAACTTTTAGTCGTGGATTTCATTATATATTAAAAATAACTTTAAAGTTTCCGTAATAAGCTATTTGAAGTATTTCATAAAGGATTTTGTTTTTGTTAAGAAACAATTATATTTCCATAGAAAAATATTTTATTTATTTTAATTTAAAAAAATGATAATAAAAATTTTAATTCATAACAGTTAATTACTACAAAGGACAATGGTTATATAAATCGTTATAAAAAAGGCATTTTTTTAATAAAGAATCGAAAGATCTAGCAAAATAGAATATCTAAGAATAGTTAAGTATATACAAGTTGGATAGTGGATGCAAAGTGCAGCAAATGAGATGTGTTTATACAATAAGGAAGCTATAAAATATTCAAATCTTGATGTAATAGTATACAGTGCTTCGGATACATTAGAGTATCTGAAATCTTCTGTGTATCCCTGCAAATAATATCTGCATTCTTTTATACAGAACGTAAGTTGTAGTAAACCTCAGCAATGTATGTCAATTTCATAAATTGTAAAACAATTTGATGTTATAATAAAAAACAATATTGCCCAGTTAAACTGATGGCATAGAGATCACAGCCTATACTTGAACGAAATCTGATAATTCTGCATGACAAATCCATTTACATAAATTAAGGAAATGGCATTAGTCCCCGTTCCCATTCTTAATGCTTATCTAATGTACACCCAATATTAATCATGGAGGTGCCTCTTCAGAATGATCCTACACCTAAGATTTGAGCGAAAACTGATAATTCGCCAAGAAAATCCTATTTATATAAATTATGGGGTGGGGCATTAGCCCCCGTTCCCCTTCTTATACTTATCGAATGAACTCTCAAAACTAATCAGGGAAGCGCCGTATCATAATAAGCCTATATCCAAAATTTCAAGTAAATCTGATATTTTTATCACGAGTTATCCAATACGCACGCACGTGCATACATACAGAACGGGCGGGCACATAAGCTCTCAGACTTTGATAGCCTGTGAGCTAAAAACGCTCCCCAAACAAGGTTTCCCCCTATACCATTATATAATGGAATACAATTGTGCAGTCCTGTTAACCACTTAACCGGCGAGGGGTATGGGGAAATAGTGCTTTAACCCCCGACTCATCTCGGGGCAGCCAATAATCATATAATCTTTCCACGGACTGTGCAATATGTATATTTTAATACGTTCTTCATAGATGCATATAAATTTTGTTAAGTTTGAAAGAGTATAACACCATTAAAATGCACTTGAAACTATTTTTCCCATTGGCTGTAGTGTAGCGGAATACTTTTGATTGTCTCTGTTTTTGAAATGAAAGGACAAAATTATGCAACAATACCCGCCCTCATAGCATGCATGTTCACAGTGACGTCACAATGACGTCACTGTGAGTCACTTTGGTCACATCACATCTGTGACGAAAATGCCACCACTCAGTGATGTCACAATGTGACTAAGATGTAACTTTCTAAAAAAATTTTCACAGTTCGTCACAATGTTAATGTCAAAGTAGTCACAAATGACACACTTTTCACAAATTGGTCACACTGTGACGTCACAAAGTTGTCACAATGTGACGTCACAAAAAGCTCTAAAACGGCCATAACGACTTCACATTTTAGTCACTGTGACTTCACATCGACGTCACGTGACGTCACATCGACAATCGATGGTCACAAAGTCACAATGTGACTTCACAACGACGTTGCAGTGAGGTCACCATGTCTTACGGGCGTAAAGCATGGTGACGTCACTGCAACGTCGTTGTGAAATCACATTGTGACTTAGTGATCATCGATTGTCGATGTGACGTCACGTGAAGTCGATGTGAAGTCACAGTGACTAAAATGTGAAGTCGTTATGGCCGTTTTAGAGCTCTTTCGAAACGTTTCACAAAGTGGTCACAATGTGACAAATTTGTGAAAAATGTGTCATTTGTGAATAATTTGACATTAACATTGTGACGAAACTGTGACAAAAGCGACGATATTTAAATTGCCAGAAACATGTTTTTTAAGGTAAATAACATGTTTTAAAGGATATTTATAAATTTTTAAAGATTTTTAAGAAAGTCACATCTCAGTGACAATGTGACGTCACTGAGTGGTGGCATTTTGGTCACAGATCTGATGTGATCAAAGTGACTCACAGCGACGTCACTGTGACGTCACTGTGACCATGCATGCTATTAGGGTATGTATTTAAATTTCAAATTATTCTCTCGAATAGCTTTTGTTTGGTTATATGCGGGCCGACGAACAGGCGAAGAGATGGACAGACGGACTGAAGGACGACTATATATGCTACGTATTTATATAATTACAAATGCATCAAAAAAGGACTTTTCTATCGTCTCAAAGTGATAACTGCCTTAATAGTTTAATTACTAAGAAAAAGTAAGTATTGAATAAGATGCTATAGTTTGCGATGAAAATTCAAATTAAAATGTTTTTTATTTAAATTTTATTACGAAATTAATTTTAAACAATTAAATGAACTTCATCTTTTCGCTTAGTTTAAATTAATAAAAGTGCACTGCCCATAAGCATATTACACAGCAGTATAATTAAATTTTGAAAAAGAATGTGATGACTTTCATTTTAATATTTATATAAAAGTCTAATTGAAAATTTGATGAGAATCATCGGCGCATCGTTTTACAAATTAAAGCATGATTGGAGTACTATTTTGGATTCACAAAGAAAATTAATAATGAAATATAAAAGATTGTTTTTAACATTTTTTCATAATGAAACTGTTAGTCATGGATTTCATTATATATTAAAAATAATTTTTACGGTTTTAAAAATAAACGATCTGAAATATTCATAAAGAATTTTATTTCCATTAAGAAGCAGTTATATTTCCGTAGAAATCGTACGTTATTTATATTAATTGAAAAAAAAGGATAATAAAAAAATTATTCCATAACAGTTTATTTCTCGAAAGGTCAGTTATTATATAAAAAGTTAAAGGTAAAGAATGAAAAGATCTAGAAAAAGAATATCTGAGACAATTTAAATATACAATCGCAAAAGTGTATAATATCCTTAAAATGCTCTTAAAACTATCTTTCCCATTGGCTTTAATGTAACGGAATACTTTTGATTGTCCCTGTAATTAAACTATGCATCCGATTTTCATAAAATTTAGAATGACTCGACAAAACTATGTAACAGTCGTGGATTTCATTATATATTAAAAATAACTTTACCGTTTCGCAAATAAACGATTTGAAATATTTCATAAAGGATTTTATTTTCTGTAAGAAACAGTTACATTTCGTAGAAAAGTACGTTAATTATTTTAATTAAAAACTAGTCGTTGGGGGCCACCGTAATACTTACCCATCATGGATATGTATATGAAAATAAAACATGTGAAAACTATTTATACAATGCATTGCAATTCATAAACAAAATTTATATATTGTTAATATACATAGTAATGCTTTATTAAAGAACTGCTGATGTACCAATTTCGACAAATTATATAAAATGCCAAACTACTCAAGTAGTACAGTACTGCGTAAAAGAAACTTCCTTATAACTCCAAAAATAATAATTATATTAACTAACAATTAACTGCGTCGGATTAAGCGTCTCATTTGCATTTAAAATATACCTCTGAATTGAAATTTGAATGAAATACAGGATCATGAAAAATCGAAGAATGTGGAAAACAGGATTACAAATATCTCGGCAACTAATAATCCGATAGACCTCGTTCTATATGCAAAATGTGTGTTATTTTATTACCTTTTACTTCCATGCCTTAGAAAAAAAAAAATTCGAAAATATTTATATACCTTTCATCAGAACGAATTTTTCGAGAGTCCGAAAAAAAATAGTTCCGGATAATCGAGGTTGCTGATATTAAATAGGCTTCGTCCCATTCTTACATACTAACTACATACAAAATTTCAAGTCTCTATCTCAATTTTTTTGGGAGATAGAGCGTTTACAAACAGACAGACAGACAGACAGACGGACGGCAAAATTTTTTTTCTAAAAATATGTTTTTCGGAATCTCTACTATCTAAAACGTGTAAATCTGTCAAAAAAAATTTTCGATTTTCAAAACGATTGCAAGACTTACCCTATATTACGTATGATGGGTAAGTAAAATGGAAGATAAAACTTTTATTTCATAACAGTTAATTTGTACAATGGACGATGGTTATATAAATTGTAATGAAAAAGAGTAGTTTTTTTGATTAATGAATCGAAAGATCTAGCAAAATAGAACTTCGAAGAACATTTAAATATATACAAGTTGGAAATTGCATGTCAAGCCTAGCATATGGGGTGCGTTTATACTATTAGGCAGTTATAAAATATTGAAATAGTATAGTATCCGAAATCTTTTGTGAATCCATGTAAATACTATCCGCATTCCATTATACAGGAAATAACTTATAATAAACCTCAGCAATGTATGTAAACTTCATAAAATGTGAAACAGTTTCATGTTATAAAAACGCTCCCCCAAACAAGGTTTCCCCCAATACCATTATGTAATAGAACACAATTATGCAGCCCTGTAAAATAATATCATATAATCTTTGCACCACGGATTGTGCAGAATGTATATTTTAGTACGTACTTCAAAAATGTACATACATTTTATTATGTTTGAAAGAGTATAACACCATTAAAATGCACTTAAAGCTATTTTTTTCCATTGGCCGTAGTGTAGCGGAATAATTTTGATAGTCCCTGTAATTAAACTATAGATGTAATTTCCATAAAATTTGAAAAGACATGACAAAAGTATGCAACAATTATATGCTTTAAATTTCAAACGATGCGCCCAAATAGTTTTTGCTCGGTTATATATGGACCGACGGACTGAACAACAACTATATGTGCTACGTATTTATATAATTACGAACACATTTAAAAAATGACTTTTCTAGGGTCTCAAAGTGATAATTGTCTTAAAAGTTTAATTACTAAGGCAAAGTATTCAACAACATACTATAAATTGTTATGAAAATCCAAATTCAATTTTTTTTGTCATTTAAATTTTGTTACGAAATTAATTTTAAACAATTTAATGAACTTCATCTTTTTCCTTGGTTTGAATTAATAAAAGTGCACTGCTCATAAGCATATTACACTGCAGTATGATTAATTTTTGTATTTCTTGTATTTCCCTGTAATTAAATAATACATCCGTTTTTTATAAAATTTGAATGACTCGACAAAATTATGCAACAATTCTGGATTTTAAATTTCAAACGATTCGGTTGTTTATTTTTTCTTTTGTTATAGGAGGAAAGACAGACGAACTTATTGAACGGCATTTTTAAGTGCTACGAATTTATATGGTTACAAACGCGTCTTTATCTTCTCAAAGTGAAAACTGCCATAAAAATTTAATTACTAAGACAAAGTATTAAACTACTCTAGTTTGTTGTTAAAATTCAAATTAAAATGTTTTTCATTTAAATTTTATTACGAAATTAATTTTAAACAATTTAATGAACTTAATGTTTTTCTTATATTGAATCAAAAGCATATTACATTGCAATATAATTAAATTTCGAAAAGGAATGTGATGACTTTCATTTTAATATTTATATAAAAGCCTATTTGAAAATTTCTAAGAATCATCGACCATTGTTTTCAAAATTAAAGCATAATTGGAGAACTGTTTGGATTCGCGAAGAAAAATTAATAATGAAATGTCAAAGATTGGTTTTAATATTATTTTAATAATGAAACTTTTAGTCGTAGATTTCATTGTATATTTAAAATATTTTTACCGTTTTTTAAATAAACGATATTAAACATTTCAAAGAGGATATTATTTTCATTAAGAAGCAATTATATTTCCGTAGAAATCGTACGTTATTTATATTAATTAAAAAAAGAATAATAAAACATTCATTTTATAACAATTAATTTCTCAAAAGCTCAGTTACATAGAACGTTAAAAATAAGATTTTTAAAAATAAAGAATCGAAAGAACTAGAAAATAGAATATCTGAGAACATTTAAATATACAAAAGCAAAAGTGTATTATATCCTTAAAATGCACTTAAAGCAATTTTTTCATTGGCTGTTATGTAACGGAATGCTTTTGATTGTCCCTGCAACTAAACATCCGATTTTCATAAAATTTGAAATGAGTCGACAAAATTATGCAACAATTATATATTTTAAATTTCAAATAATTTGATTGAATAGTTTTTGCTTTGTTATATATGGACAGACAGACGGGCGGACGGACTGAACGATGACTATAGGTGCTAAGTATTTACATAATAGTGAAGACACCTAAAAAGGGTTTTTTCGTCGTCTCAAAGTGATTATTACCTTAATAGTTATATTATTAAGACAAAGTATTAAATAAAATATTATAGCTTGGGAGACTCAGTCTCCCAAGCAAAATTAGAACTCTCTCAGTTCGTGGCAAGAGGTCAAGTGAAGTCCCTCAGAGACAACACACACAGTGTTGGCGTAGAATAAAGTCGCCAAAATACGAAAAGTTTGCCTATGCACAATGGAGTTGACATACCTAATTGCTGCCAAAATGCAGTTCGCGTGATTGGTATTCAATTTGAATGCCCAGTATAGGAAAGGGTTGCTAAATTATTTTGGTTGCCACCACATTAAGTTACACGTGCAGAAAAGAGGGCTTAGTAACAGCCGAGAAGAATGTTCACAGCCATAAAATTGCTATCGTTATGTCTACAGAAGAGGCACAAACAAGGGGCGAGAAAATCTCGATACGCAGATGTTAAATTCTTTTGAGATATTCTCATGAGAGGAAAAAAGACACATTAAGTGGCATATTTAATCGTGTTACTGGTGCATGACCATAAAAGGAAATGAAAAGTACATCCGATCTGAATTAGCTGACAGCTGGAAATTGTTTCTGTTAATTTTTAAATGCACACACTACACAAAATATTCCATATGCACTGGTTCTATTGAAAAACATTTTATTTATAAAGAATAAATTCACTAGCAGCTCACTGCTGCATATCGTTTGCACTTATCTCAAACACAACTTTACAATAAAAAAAAAAAAAAACAATTCACTTTTTTTCTTTTTTTGAATACTGAGATTTTAATTATAGGTAGCACGGTATCGTCTGCCTACATGGAACATACCGGCCCCCATTGACATGTTTCACATTCAATAACAACTCTTTTTTTTCTAAGTACACTAATTACACAAATAATATAAAAGGTCACTATATATGTTACTTAAATATAAAATTGGAAGAAAAAACAATGTTAAATTATAATTATATATATAATTAATCTTAAAAAAACTCTTTTTTTTAAGTACTATGGGTTTCAGGCATAGGTAAAATACATATTTTACCAATCGATCTTTTAAAAATTCCATTCTGAGTTTTTACCTGAACTACGCGAATTTTCTTATCATTACCGTAATATACTTGAATAATTCTGGCTAAAGGCCACTTATTGCTTGATATATTTTCCTCTACTAACAACACTAGATCTCCTATTTTTACATTATCCTTTTCAAATCTCCACTTACCCCTCTGTTGTAATTCACTTAAATAATTATGATGCCATTTGCGCCAAAAAAAGTTGTACAATTTTAGTTATTCTTTGCCATTTTTGAGGCGATTTTCTTTTATATTGGTTAAATCAGGCTCAATAATGACATTTAATGGTCTGTTTATAAGAAAATGAGCTGGAGTTAGGACTCCAAAATCATCTGCATTATCTGATAATGGGCTCAAAGGCCTCGAAATTAATATTCCCTCTATTTGTATAACTACTGTAAGAAATTCCTCATAAGTGAGGTTAGCACCTCCCACAATTCTCTTAAAATGAAATTTAAAGGATTTTATTGCGGCCACCCAAAGACCTCCGAAATTGGGTGATCTGGGGGAGATAAATTTCTACTCAATGCCTTCACTAGACAAATATGCTGCTAATTTCTCATCAGGTTTTCTTACTAATTCATAAAAGACCCTAAGTGTTTTATCTGCCCCAATAAAATTTTTTGCATTATAGAATATAATTTGGCACATTTACCTCTGCGTGTGATGAATATTTTAAGTGCCGCAATAAATGATTCGGAAGTTAAATCTGAGACAATTTCTATGTGTATAGCCTTAAATACAAAACAAACAAAAATACAGACACAATATTTTTGTAATATGATCCTACCTGCATAACTAATTTTGATCATAAATGGCCCACACACATCAACCCCGAAATATTAAAGCAATAGTCCGATTGGATTCTATCCCTGGGCAAATCGCCCATCAACTGATTTGCAATAACGGGTTTAGCTTTAAAACATGGAATGAACTGATGAACCACCTTTCGACACATTGCACGACCATTTATTGGCCAAAATTTATCTCTTACTAAGGATAGTAAAGTTGAAGCACCAACATGCAAATATTTCTTATGATAATAATTTATAACAATTACAGTAAATTTATTACTCTTTGGTAAAATCGCCGGGTGCTTTTTTGAAAAATTTAAATTACTATTATCTAACCTGCCACCAACCTTTAAAATTCCAAATTCATCTAAGTAAGGGTTGAGGCTTTTTAACTTGCTACTCGGACTTAACGTTCCTTTAACCTCCTGACTGCCGCCGGCTGATTTTTTCACACACTAAGCTGCAGGTTTCACTGCAACATAAGCAATATTTAAATTAGTATAATTCCACAAATAAAACCCAGTTCTGAAATATTAAGTTAGAATTGATGCTATCAAAGATTATACACCGATACTAATAACGTATTTTGCATCAGGTTGGAAAAAACATCTTTTTTTTATATTTTTAATAAATTACAGAGAAAACAATATTACAATATTACCCTTTGGCTGGGCAGTCAGGGGGTTAGTCTGAAGACTATGTATGTCTGCACTGAACGCTTCATTTTGCACTAATTTAATTAAATATTTCTCTGCAAAGTCCAATTCTGACGTACTCAATAGTCCAATACTTTTATAAAGCGGGTTTCTTGCAGTTATCACAAATCTGAAAATATAACTAAAAATACGCACAATCGTTAAATAATTATTACTAAGATTAATCAAGTTATATACAAGACGATTCTCGGTAATGTTACAATTTACAACATTAAATTCATTAAATATTTTAACATTAAATTTGAGCTCTTTACTGAAGTCATCATTTGTTTCTGGTATGGTTATTGTACGTTGAGGATAATCACTGTTCTGAAGAAATGAAGGTCCCTTCCACCACAATTCACAGTTTGCAAGTTTGTCAGGATCCATACATCTGGAAAGTTTGTCAGCAGGATTTTCTTCTGAGCAAATATGATGCCACTGTTCAGCACTAGAGTTTTCTTAAATGTTAGCCACTCGATTTTAAACAAATTGCTTAAGGTCGATTGATTCTTTTTGAAACCATGCTAACACAATCATTGAATCTGACCAAAGGAGAACATTAGTCACTATTACTTTCATGGATGATAATACTCTGTTTACCAGTTTGGTTAGCAACACTGTTGCACATAACTCCAGTCTTGGAATAGTTAGACTCTTTATCGGTGTAACGCGCGACTTGCTAGTGATTAAATTCACCATCACATTTCCTAAGGAATCACTGGATTTGCAATAAACTGCTGCCCCATAGTAACGTTCTGAGGCATCTGCAAACCCATGTATTTCTATAATTTCTGGGTTTTCAATTATAATACGCCTACAAATTTTTATATTATTTACACATTTAAACGACATAAGAAATTGATGCCACTTGTGAAACTCTGACTCAGGAAGCTCGTCATCCCAGTCAATATTGATTCTCCACAATTCCTGCATTAGTGTTTTGGCTTTAGATATAACTGGACCAAGAAGTCCCAATGGGCCAAATAGTCTCGCGATTGTTGACAATACTTCTCGCTTTGTGTAGGAATTGATCAATTCCACCTTAACTCGAAAAGTGAAACAATCATCTCTTGGGTTCCACGAAACCCCTAACGTTTTAGTTTCAATTTCATTTTTAAATTTGTGTCCTTCTTCATACGTCAGTGAAAAATTTTTATCACTTGTACACCACTTATGGAGTCTCATACCTGCTTTATGCATAATCGCTATCAGCTGCCGCTGCAACTCTTTGGCTTCTTCAAGCATAGGTGCACTGCACAAAATATCATCTATGTAAATATTTTCACGAAGAACCGATGCTGCCATAGGATATTTATCTCCTTCATCAATTGATAGTTGGTTGAGAGTTTATATTGCTAAATAAGGCGCACTAACCGTACCATATGTAACGGTCTGTAGTTCAAAAATTTTAGGCTCTTCCTCGAAATTATCGTTCCACAAAATTCTCTGCAATGCATGCTGACTAGAATCAATATTGATCATTCGATACATCATTTGAATATCCGCAGTCAGTGCATAAATATGTTTCCGAAAACCAACCATGATCGTAAATATGTCATTCTGAATGACACCGCCATTATATTGCAATGAATTAAGTGATGTGCCATTTGTTGTTGTGGCAGAACAGTTAAATAGAACTCTCAGTTTTGTGGTGGACCTTTCAGGTCTAAATATACCATGATGTGGAGCTTTATACACAAAGTTAGGTTCCTTCGCTTCTTTAACTGGTTTCATATGCCCCAACATTTCATATTCATTTAAAAAATCTTTATACAATTTTAAGTATTTCTTATCCTTTGATAAGCGAGTCCACAGCGATTTGAGTTTTTTAAGAGCAAGCTCCCTAGATTGGCCTAAAAACGAAGGATTTTCTTTTAAAGGCATTTTCACCACGTACCTTCCTTCCTGGTTTCTCCAATGCGTACGCGCAAAATGCTGCTCACATATATCAAATTCCTTACTTTTTTATAACTCTACTTCGACGTTTTCAACTTCCCAAAATTTTTTTAATGTTTGATTTAAATCTTCCTCCCGAATTAGCCCACAATGAACTTTTACATCACTTTCCTGCTCTATGCATCCACTAGCCACATACCCAAATACGGTATTTTGCAAAAGTAAATTTGAACTCTGAGAATATATTTTTCCCGGTCTTAATAGCTCATAAAATATTTCTGTCCCCAACAACATATCACTTCTATCAGGGAAATTAAATCTATAATCTGCTAATGTAGTTAAATCTGGTACTTCAACATTTATGTTAACCACTTGTTGCGGAATTAAATCTGTAATTTTCCTCACTACTAGCATAGTCAATTCTCTTTCAAAACTTTTATCTCTATTCGCGATTTTTGTATTTACGCAGCCTTTTATTGTCATATATGTGTCATCTAAACATGAAATTAAAGTATTCGTTTTATTAATTCTAAGCTGCAATCGATTAGCACACTGTGAAGTAATCAAACAGGCTTGTGAACCGACATCTAGTAAGCATCTAACTTCCTACCATTCCGAAAATTTATCTTTAATGAGGATACCCGCCGTACTTAATAAAACGGATTTTGTTTTATTTTTCACAAAACTACAGGCGACTCTTCCTCTGATAAATAGATCATTAAATTGCTCACTTTTTCGCCGAGAATATTTAATAGAATTTTGGCCATAAACTCTTCAGGTACATTTTTAGTTCGAAACGCTTTCTCAAGAGATTGAAAAAAAAGATTAAATGACTCAGCTCTCGATGGTAAAGGAATAGTTTTAATACTTTTAATAAAACTTTCCAAGTTATTGTTCCCTATTTCCGTTTCCGATTTTTCTGTTACGAACGTCAAATTTTCCCGAGATTCTTTACGCAATTTGGCTATTTCTAATTCTTTCTCTAACTGAGCTAGTTTAATTTTTTCAAATTCCGAATTTTGTAATTCTAACTCCTTTTCTAATTGCGCTAATAATTTTTTCTAATTCTGTTTCCTCAGTTTCTTTTCGTGATTTATACTGCTCAACAACCGAATTAACGATGTTTTTTAATAACTGCTCATCTGAATAATATTCACTATTCTCTGTAATATTTCTTAAATCAATAATTTTACTACTTTCAGGAGCAGTTAAACCCAATTCCTCAATTACAAGCTTAAGCTCGTATGTATTTAAATTATCAATAATAGACATAATTTAATCAAAATAAACTAGAAAATTTCTCTTACCTTACTCAAATCGCTGCGAAATTCCGTCATATACTCATTATAACTCTTAAATTTATCTGCCTAAACACAATACTTCACTTATTTGAGCACGATATTATTCGAAGAATCTCACAACGAAAGAACTCTTAATATCACATCAGCACAAATTTTTAATTCGAAGATTATTCACTCACATTAATAATTATTTTCACCTCCTTGCGAGACGGGCCATGTTAATTTTTAAATGCACACACTACACAAAATATTCCATATGCACTGGTTCTATTAAAAAACACTTTATTTATAAAGAATAAATTAACTAGCAGCTCACTGCTGCATATCGTCTGCACTTATCTGAAACACAACTTTAGAATAAAAACAGAAAAAACAATTCACTTCTTTTCATTTTCTGAATACTGAGATTTTAATTATAAGTAGTACGGTATCGTCTGCCTATATGGAACAGTTTCAAACGGTTGATTAAATGCGGGCATATTTCTTACGAATAATCTTGGGAAGTTGAAATTTAGAAGGTTAAAGAATAATGGCCGGGGGAAATGAAAAAGAAATGAAACACAATTTTAAACGAATTTTGAATTGAAAATGTAACGGGGGTGCATAGAAATAATATATAACGAAATAAACAATATATAACGAAATAACCGTTATAATCATATATACTACAAATTATGTTCATATTAATAAGGGGCTGCCCATAAATGATGTCATACTTTTCTTCAATATTTTTACCACCTACCACCTTTTGTCACAAAATGTCACGCTTAACCGTAACCCCCTCCCCCCCTTTGTCACATGTCACACTACATTCCTTATATGTATACCTTTTCAGTTCAGAAACGAAGCACTATGATATAGATCATACTTCAAATTTATTTTTTAACTTTAACTATGTCTTTTAAAGATTTTTGTGAGAATAACAATAATAATAATTTGTGCACTTATTAATTAATACAATATTAATATGAAAGAGGAATTTAATAGTATATTTGGTCTTAAATTTTATCTTTACTTTGTGAAAAAAAATACTTCAAATATTTCTAAATAACTTCAAAATTGAATCTGCTGATCTTTAATGTTTTTATTTTAACCAAAATATATGATGTCACATTTCTTTTTACTCCCTCCCACTCCCTTATCACAAATTGTCACAATTTCATGAACCCTTATTCCTCCCTCCAAGCGTAACATCATTTATGGATGGCCCCTAAGGTATATTCCATCGAGTAATACGTGTATACAGGAAGCATATTTAGAAATAGAAATTTTATTTATCCCAGCAGAACGGGTGCCGTGAAATGTGATACCAGAACAGGCATGGGCTGTCAGCAGATCCCAAAACATATTAAGCAGCATAAATACGAAAAAAAAATCTTTAGATTTCTATCTGTTAATCCTTTAACGGACAAAGCATTTTCATTGCTAAGATGTTGAAATAAACGAATGACACCGGTAATTGCGAACAAATATATTTGTAAATAAGAAAAAAGGGATTTTTAACATAGTTAATAGGATGGATTTTTAAAAATTCAAATTCCGGTGTCGTTGTTGCATATCGGAATTAAAATTTTGTGGTTTCATAGAGAAACCAATGAACCTTAATGGGTTAATAAAATTTATGATAATTACTCTTTCTTGTGAAAAAAAGGTAACTGATATGTTTAATTATCGTTATTTAATAAAATATTAAATTAATTAAAAACACTCACTTCTTTTTTCTTATTCAACAATGTTAATTTTTCCCATGTAGCTCTTAATGATTTTCCTTTACAAATTTTATTATAACGAAATTACACATTAGTGTGGATAAGAATACTGAAATTTATGAATTTTCATGATAATTAGTTTGTACATGCATCAGAAGCTTTAGATTTTTTTGACTGCCTGGACATAAAAATTCGTTCTATCATATCACCAAGTCATCGTTCTGGACAAAAAAGAGTTATTGGACTCTTTTTTAGTCTAAGATTAACGATGCTTTTTACGTTTTAAAACACATATATATGTACTTTTCCATCCTTACAATGCCCATAGGGAAATACAGCTGATGAATATTTTGAAGTTCTGGGTGTCAAAATACCCCACGCCCGTCCTGCCAAGTTAATAAAATCTGTACCGTACAAATTTTGTTTCATGCATGAATTAAACTTTTAGGTTTCAAATATTCTTGTTTGATTTGGTCATTATATTAGAACAGGGGTTCTAAAACTATGGTTCCGCGTACCAGTAAGTGGGCTACTTTTTAGGTACGTTCGTAATTATGTAAATACGTAGCACCTATAGTTGTCGTTCAGTCCGTCCGTCTGCCTGTCTGTCTGTCTGTCCGTCTGTCCGTCTGTCTGTCCGCATATAACAACGCAAAAACTACCCAACCGAATCATTTGAAATTTAAAATATATAATTGTTACATGATTTTGTCAAGTCATTTCAAATTTTATGAAAATCGGATGCACAGATCAATTAGAGGGACAATCAAAAGAATTCCGTTACATTACTATCAATGGGGAAAAACTTTCAAATGCATTTTAATCGTTTGAAATTTAAAATATATAATTATTACATAATTTTGTCGAGTCATTTAAAATTTTATGAAAGTCGGATGCACAGATCAACTACAGGGACAATCAAAAGTATTCCGTTACATTACGGTCAATGGGGAAAAACATTCAAATGCATTTTAATTATGTTACACTCATTCAAACACAATAAAGTTATTATGCATCTATGAAGTACATATTATAAAATACATTTTGCACAATCTGTGGTGCAAAAAACATTTGTTATTGATTTACAAGGCCACACAAATTATTCCATTACACAGGGGTGCAAAAATCTAGGCGCCAGCGAACAGTCTCTCACCAATAAAATTAAAAAGTTCTCTTTGCTTTAAATGTGATAGCATTGTTACAAGAACTTTACACGAAACATTATGGCAAAAATAACGAAATAAATTTAGTGGTGAGAGACTGCCTGCTGGCGCCTAGATTTTTGCACCCCTGCCATTACATAATGATATATGGAGAACATTTTTTGTTGCGCGTTTTAATTGTAATTTACTATTTAACATTTTATTAGATTGATATACGTTGCTGAGGAACACTACAAGTTATTTCCTGTATAAAAGAAAGCATATAGTATAGCGTATGACATACGTTGCTAAGTTGTAATAAAAGTTACTTCCTGTATATTTACAGGAACACAAAAAAATTTCAACCATTATACTGTATCGATATACTATCTATTATAACAGCAAGATCTGAATATTTCTTAAAGTTTCGTTATCGTACGAACGCACCTCATTTGCTACGCTTCACGTGCTATATCCAACTTATTTAAATTCAGATTTCTTGATTGGAAGCACTTTTTTGAAATGGTAAAATCTCTCTTGTTATATGAATATTGAGAGAAGCTCAGAATGTTTATTTATATCTCGCTAAAACAGTGTAGATTGGGATAAAATATATTAGTTTAAAATCCATTTTCATGACGTTTAACCACTAAATCATCGCGCCCGAAACATTCACGGGCTGCAAGTTTCACGGCTTTTATTCAGAATTATTTGAATCCCACCAGTTTTAAAAATAGTGAAATTGGTTTTATTCCGGTATCATTTTACTTGTGGCAATAATGAATTTCAATTTTTAGAGCGCAATTTAATGCGACCATTAAGAGGTTAAACATTAGAAGCAATGGTAAAATAATCCCGACGGTTTCAACCGAAATACCCGGCCTTTTTCAAGGGTAAATAAAGATTTATTTTTTAAAATTTTTATTTTCCCTTTAAAAAGGCCGAGTATTTCGGTTGAAACCGTCAGGATAATTTTATCATTGTCCTAATATTTAAACATCATACAAATTGGTATGTAGATTTTAAACTGCTATATTTTATATACACTGTTTTACAAAGTTATAAATAAAAATTCTGAGCTTGGGTCAGTATTCATATAGCAAACGACAGTGTAAAGTACTCTCGTAGTTATTCTTCTTGTTTTCGCTTTCATTGATATGTTATTAAGTAAAATGAATTTTACTATTTCAAAAAAAAAAAAAAAAAAAAAAAAAAATGGTGTCAAATCAGTCCAGAAATCTGAATTTAAGAAAAAGTAGCTTACTTACTGGTACGCGAAATCATAGATTGAGGACACTTGCACTAGAATATACCATCAGTAAAAATTTTAAATACTCTTTAATTTACAATACACATACATTTAACGTCTGAATTTAAAATTTATTAAAATACTGAATAATATAAACTAAAACAGACTTGAATACATTTTTTAAAATGAATAAAATTTTATATGCAAAAATTAAAACACTAAAAAACATTTAAAAATAAAAGAGTAAACGTTCCGCGAAGCTACATGCAAAGCTTCATCAGTAAAAACAGCAGTTTGTTATGCAATGAATAATCATTTGCACTGATGAGGATTTGCGTTTAGCTTGGCGAAATGTTTACTGTTGTATTTTTAAACGTTTTTCAGTGTTTTATTTTTTGTATATAAAATTTTATATATTTTTAAAAAAATCTATTTAAGTCTATCTTAGTTTATATTATTCAATCTTTTAACCCTTTCCGGCACGAGCAAAATCTGTTATTAAAATGAGAAATTATCGACTGACACCAGAATTCACGAACGAATTTTTTAGACATTTTGAAACCCCTGAGTTTGAATGTGTTCCCCGTCAACATTTGGGATCGCATCTTTATCACATTTTTCGTCTGATGTATTATTTTTAGTAAAAAAGAACTCTACATTATTCATTTGTCTTTTCTTCATGGTATTAATTAAAAAAATTAACTAAAACACCACTTTAATTACCGCCAATTACCACAGAATAAGAAAAATGCTAAATCGAAAGAAACAAAAAATTGAGGGAGAACGTATATTTTTTACCGTATGACTGCGATTTGATGACGAAACCTGAGTCTCTTCACGCAGGAGTGAAGCGCAATCTGATTCGGTGTCGGCACATGCATGGTACGAAATGGCGGAGGGAGGAATGCAGACAGGGGGTTCTTCCGTAGGAAAGACGAAGAAATAGCCGACGGAGCATTTTTACTTCTTTTGGAAAATAAACACCATCGCTTCATTTTGAAATAATTCCGTGTATCGTTGTGCATAGTTTGATTTGAAGCACAACATATTAAACGACGAAATTTAATCGCCAACCTTTAATATGTACTCGCCAATGGCGAGCTGGCGAGGGAAAATTTCGCACCCTGCTTTAGTTTGTCTATTTGCTGAAAGAAAGAGACCTTTATTCGAAAGTTTAAATCTACTACTTCAATTATCGGATGGTAATGAATCTTTGTTTATGTAGCAAAGTTCTAATTATATTTATTAATTCCGGTCTAACTAATCAATTTTCCAATACTTTCAAACATTTTACTTTCAAATCTTTTGTAACAATGACGGACAATTTATTATCTTGAAAAAATAAAATCTTTTCGTGAATTTTGCACCCATTTTTCAAACAATATATGTTCAAGATTATCCCTTTTCGATACTGTCCTTTATAAAGATTATACGTAAAAAAAATTTAGACATTTAATATAATTTAAAAGAATTTCACAAACTTCGTGTGCATTTTTAAGCACGGCTTTCAAAGAAATGCTTGTGTACATGTATGTATTGTAAATTTATTAATCACTTAACTTAGTGATGCACAACCTTTTTGCCAGAAAATCGTTTGCCGCCAGAATATTTGAAAAGTGACGATTGTTGTATTACATAGCAAAGTTCCTGTCATTATTATATGGAAAATTATTCTGCATAAAATTAGTGGTATCAGTTTGGCCCGCGGGCCACAGGTTGTGCACCCCTTTAACTGATCCTTTTTTATTTTTTTTTTACATACAAGAAAAATATATGGGATAAAAACTACTTTTTAAAGCAAAAATATTCGTAAAATTTAGTCAAAACATTTTTGCCATTAAATAATATAGATTTGTATTTTAAAAAGTTAGTGGTGTCAAAAAGCTTTAAGTAATCAATCAAACACGCTCTTCTTGCCTGTACGACGTACGGACAAATCAGCTAGTGCTTAATTTTAATTATAGAGTAATATTTTAAATCCTGCCGGAGAAATGGCCCCACATCGGGACCAACTAATTTTAATTCGGAAATTACAAACGGCACCAAAATTAATTTAATGAAATTTCTTTTTTGCAACGAATATGTAAAGAAAGAGTTTTTAGGTGCGTTCGTAATTATGTAAATACGTAGCACCTATAGTGGTCGTTCAGTCCGTCCGTCTGTCCGCATATAAAAAAGCAAAAACTACCCAACCGAATCGGTTGAAATTTAAAATACATAATTATTACATGATTTTGTCGAGTCATTTCACATTTTATGAAAATCGGATGCATAGATCAATTACAGGGGCAATCAAAAGGATTCCGTTACATTACGTTCAATGGGGAAAAAAGTTTCAAATGCATTTTAATCGTTTGAAATTTAAAATACATAATTATTACATAATTTTGTCGAGTTCCTTCAATTTTTTTTATAATCGGGTGCGTAGATCAATTACAGGGACAATCAAAAATATTCCGTTACATTACGGTCAATGGGGAAAATTGTTTCAAATGCATTTTAATGGTGTTACACTCATTCGAACTTAATAAAATTTATATGCAACAATAAATAACATATTATAATATACATTTTACATAATTTGTGGTGCAAAGAAAATTTGTTATTGATTTACAAGGCCACATAAAAGTATTCCATTACATAATGGTATAGGGAGAACATTGTTTGATGAGCGTTTTAATTGTAGTTCACTATTTAAAATTTAATGAGATTGATATATGAGAGAAATATTTTTAAAATTTCGTTATCGTACGAACGCACCTCATTTGCTACGCTTCACGTGCAATTTCCAACTTGTTAATTTCTGAAAAAGTCGTTTGTAAATTCCAGTGTCAATCTCTTCATCACTTTACGAACAGACTTTCTTTTACGCAGAAAACAGTTAACACCTTAATGGTCGCATTAAATTACGGTTTAAAAATTCAAATTCCTTATTCCCACCACTTTTTTGTAAAAGAAATCGTCTTAATTAATGACAAGTAAAATGATCACAGGATAAAACCAATTACACTATTTTATAAAACTGATGGGAATCAAACAATTCTGAATAAAAGCTGAAGCTTGCAGCACGTGAATGTCTCGGGCGTGACGATTGACCCCTTCGCGACGGGAGCCTTTTACGAAATTTTTAATGTTTTGTCACCGGTTTTAAAAAGCAGAAATTTGTACCTTCTTAAATCGAGAAAATGCTCCGATTGAATAGTACAAATTTTACAGTATAGTTTTACCGGTAGGAATAAACAAGGATTCTTAAGCCTTTTTGCGGCACGTATACGTGTCGCTCGTCCCCAAGGGGTTAAGTGGTTAAAACTCAAACATAAGCACTATGAGTAATTTTCTCTCATTTTTTTTCTTTTTTTGTATAATTTATAACATGTTCCAAAAATGTAACATTGGCAAGAAACACTTAATTTTTTCACATGTTTTTATAAAATATGATTAACGACATTTAAATTAAAATCTCTATTTCTGTGCACTATTTTTTCATGATTATAGGTAATGTATAACTATTTTTCAGTATTACTTTTCAGTACAATTTTTCAATAATTTTTCAAAACGATTAAGTGGTTATTGCTACTTCGCACCGATTTTCCAAATCAAAAAATCTTTTATATACACTTTGAGAACATTTGCATGAGAAATATATTACAATATATATACATATATTAAAAAGGTGGGGACAACTAAATTTAAAAATAGTCTCCTGTGATTAAAACTTTGCGAAACCCCTACGCATTTATATTTATTTTTGTAACTATTTACACCTTGTACCAAACGCACGCTTTTGGTATTAATATATAATATACAGGCTCATATAAGAAATTTTTTGTTAGAAAATGGTAATTTGCGCATAAACATATGATTTTTATTTTAATAAATTTTTTCATAGTTATTTCCCACAGATTCGAGAAAAAGAAAATTATATAAAAATTCGTAGTGTTACCTATGTATCCTCAGTTAATAATATGAAATTTTGCAAAACACCTTTTGCGAAAATCGATTTTTAAACAAATAGTAACACATTTTTGTTTTATGAAATATACATATGTGAAAGCTGATAAATGGGGAAGTATATTGTGAGATAAAAAGTAGTGTGACCGTTTTTTCAAGCTGAAAGCAGGCTAGATTTGGACTGACAACAAGCTAAAAATAAATTCGATGGTCCTGCCATCTATTGATGATCAGTTTATCAATAGACTGACAACTATCTTTTAGCCTGAGTTTTTAGCTTGATTTAGCTTGTTGTAAGTCCTACAACAGTCCAGATTTCTTACAACAACCCAAAAACGGTCACACTGATAAAAAGCCACACACGAGTAAAACAAAATATACTTTTATTGAAAGGCGTCTCCAACCCTTATCTGTCTTTCCCGTCACATATCACTTGACAAAATTGGGCAGGAACAAGAAAAATGTACTAAATTTATTAAAATATTGGTGCAAATAAAATTTAAAAATAGGTGCATGTAGGAACCACTATTGTATTTAAACCAATGTTACCATAGCTCACTTTTTCTTTATTTAATTGAGAGATTTTGAGTTCTCACCAGAAAACGTTTAATTATAATATTAGTTTAAATTCATCACAAAATATTTAGTATTGTAATGGTAATAATCGTATTAAAATCTTCAATGAGAAACTGGAAATTTTTTGGTAAATTATTTGGATGTGCCAACCCCAAAACTTTCTTCTATCTAATACATCTTAATGTTTGAAAAAATTGGTTACATATGACAATACTTCAAAATTAATATTTCAGTGCTATACTAACTTTGATTTTCATCTTAAATGTTTCTTATAGTCAATTAATTGCAGCAAAAACGAGTTAATCTAGATAATTCTATTTATTAAAATCAATATATTTTTTTCTTTTTCAGCTGTTTACGGATGGCCAGCTTAGCAAGAAATAACTTCCCATCGCTGCACGAGTTACCAATGGACAATAAAATTACTAAAAATGGAGAAACTTATGCAAAAATCACTATCAGACTTCCCCTTTCGACAAAATATTTCCAAATTCAAGGAAGACCAAATACAAGGAAGACAATTTTGTGAATGTTGTTTGGCCATAGCCAAAAAGCATTCACAAAAAATTTGATTCAATTCCATGCATATCTTTATACACTTTTCGATGGTACAATAAAGAGAGTGGCACAAAAATTGCTATTAGGACGACGCTTTCGAGCGAAATGTTTTCCATTTCAAGAAGAAACTTCTCTCCAAAGCCTAAAACATACACAAATGCATAAATTTATACACTTTGCAATGGTATAATAATGTAAACAGCACAAAAGTCGCTATTTCAGCGAACTTTCTGTCAGATTTTTCTTTCAAATTTAGGGAAGAACTGCTTGCCATGGCCAAAAAGATACACGAAAAATTTAGATCAATTCAATGCATAAGTTTTTTTTTAATTTATCGATAGTACAACACAGAAAATTGCATAGACACTGATATTTCAACGCTACTTTCCGTTGGATTTATTTTCATATTGAGGAAGAACCTCCTGGTGAAAAACATACACAAAAATACTGGTTCATTTCTATCTATGACTTCATATTCTTTTCGATGGTACAATGATGGTACATTGAAAATGGCACAAAATCACTATTACAGTGATTTTTAAATTAACCCCCTGACTGCCCAGCCAAAGGGTAATATTGTAATGTTGTTTTCTCTGTAATTTATTAAAAATATAAAAAAAGGATGTTTTTTTCCAACCTGATGCAAAATACGTTATTAGTATCGGTGTATAATCTTTGATAGCATCAATCCTAACTTAATTTTTCAGAACTGGGTTTTATTTGTGGAATTATACTAATTTAAATATTGCTTATGTTGCAGTGAAACCTGTAGCTTAGTGTGTGAAAAAATCAGCCGGCGGCAGTCAGGAGGTTAAAGGAAGACCTACTTGCTTCAGCTAAATCATACACAAAAAAAATTTTCAGTTTTAAACGTAACTACATAGATTTTTCGATTATACAATGGTGACATACTTACACACAGGCAGACAGACATTTTGTACAAACTTTTTTTTGGAATCTCTGAGACCTAAAACGTGTAAATACCTGAAAACCGGAAATTGAAAATAATTTCAATTACAATACTTTCTTCTATTGCAAATACGAAAAACAAAAACCGACAGGTATGACAAAACTTAATTGATCCTTTGCTTATTTCGGGTTTTATCTTTAAATATGGAACAAGATCGTAAATGCTCATCCATTAAATTTTGGGTTTTAAAAATGGAACCACAGAGTACGGACAGAGCCTCAACTCGGCTTGAAAAGAACGCCCTCAGTGGATCACTTAAAAACTAAACCATCGCGTTGGCATTTTTTAGCCTCGTGATTTCTGTTTAACTGTAACCATATTCTGGTTTGGCACTTCTTGCTGAATGCTGATTTGATTATCTTTGCACGCGTGCTTATTCTATTTGATCTTAGATTTCCGCGCTTATATTGATTCGTAATTATTACTGTTATTGTTCTTGAATTTTCAAATTTACATTATTAGGTCGTTATGTTAAGAAGAGACACATGTATTGTTTGCAAGACGAATACGTCAAAGTTATTTCATATTAAAATAATTCTTTCATAAATTTAAAAACAAGAAGCAGCAAGTCGTCGCTGTATTTTTTTTTCTTTTTTTCCTTATCATTTGTCGCCAAGGAAGCGATGTTTCGCCGAATTAGCAACCTCTTATGTTATGATCGTAGTTTCAGAGTGATCCGATCGTATCGCTACTGTCTATGCGTAATCCCATGTTAAACAAGTTGCCATTACAGTGTATGAAAGTTGATTCTCTGTTCCGGACTCTGTGAATGGAACAATTAAAATTAAAATACATGGATGACTGCTAGATTTTACTAATTATCATTATTTTCTTATTCTTACCATAAAATAATCTACTGCTAATAATTTCTTTTATTACTATTCAGTGAAGTTGAATTAGCAAATGTTTCTTTATATTTATGGTCATTTTCACGAATAAAATAATTTTTTCTTGTAAAGATAGAAGAATTTAAAAAAATCTAAAACCGAAGTTTACAATCTGAAATATTTGACGATATTCTTTTCCCTAAATCTTGCTGAATAACATGAAAACTTCGATACTTTTCTTTCTTTAAATGCTTTATATTAGCTCACGTTTAAAACATATCATAAAATATTTGAGACCAAATGGTCCGATTTGTAGTAATAAATAAGGAAATAATTGATACAATCAAAGGGCTTCATTCAATTAAGTTGTCAAACGAACAACAAAATAGTTTAATTACAATACATTCTTGTATTGAAGACAAAAGAATGTAAAAAACTTCCATATATGACAAAACTTAATTTACCTCTTACTTTTCAAGCACTTGTGTTCGCGAGTGCGGGTTTCTCTTTTTAATATGGAACGAGACCACAATCGCTTTTAAATTATTATTATTATTATTATTATTATTATTATTATTATTATTATTATTATTATTATTATTATTATTATTATTATTATTATTATTATTATTATTATTATTGTTGTTGTTGTTGTTGTTATCATTATTATTATTATTATTGTTATTGTTATTAGTATTATTATTATAAATATTATTATTGTTATTATTTTTACGGAACAATAAAAATACATTTACATGGATGACTGCTAGATTTTCCGAATTCTCATTATTTTTTTATACTTTGCATAAAATAATAAATCTCTGATAGTTTCTTTTACTATTCAGTGAAGTTAAATTAACAAATCTTTCTTTATATTTATGGTCAAATTTTATGCAGTTCGTTTAACACATATGTTTCAGAAACAATTTCTATTGACCAGTCTGCGAAAGAATCAAAGATAATCAACAATTCCAATAAAATAATACAATACAAAATCCTCCTCATATATTTACGTTGTTTAATGATAAGAGAAAGATAAGCAAGAGTTTTTTTAGAGATCAGTCACACGTTAATCTTCTTATATATATGATAATCTTATTGTTTACTTGTATATTTATCACTTTTTTTTTGTATCAAATAACATTTTATTGGAAATATATCTATCTATTTGCTATCAAATAGAAAATATATTATATCTTAAATAAAGTAGTTATTTGTAAGTAACTTGTACAAGTAATTTCAGGGCTCCTAAAGGGTCCACCAATTGAACATCAGAATTTTTTTGGAGAAATTTTCCTTTTAGATTTTTCTTGCAAATTGCCAAGAAACTAACTTTGGAAATTAATTCTAGCGCAAATTCTATGGAAACCTATCATGAAATTTTCTGTTAAAAAAATATTGATGTTCAGTTCGCGGACCATTTGGGAGCCCTGTAATTTGTACATGTTTGGTATTCTTGCAGAAGCTAATAACGGTGTAATTTAATGAGTAAATTCAGATTGCTATAGTTATCAGGTTCAGACCCCAGATTTAAACACGAGATTAAATTGGTGTCTGTAAAAAATATATACAGGGCTGCTACAGACGACTATTTTTATATTCAATTCTTACCATTTTTTTAAAAATACCCAAAGTTAGCAATATGTATGTTAACTTCTAACTGAATCTGAAATTTGATAAAAATCCATTCATTAGTTTCTGGGATAGAACTATTGATGAAATCTTAAAAAATCTACATAATAGTGCCAAATGCTGGGTGATGTACTTCAAAAACTTGTCCTTTTCAATTTTCATCAAGTGCTAACTGAGTCTGAAGTTAAATAAAAATGCATGCATTAAATCTTGAAATACAACTATTACAATATTATGAAAATGCAGCACAGAAATATTTATTGCAAGCCGATTTACAACAAACACTAAACAACACTAATCTATATGAGGGATTAATTGAATCTCAAGTTTACCGAAAATTCGTTCATTAGTTCTTGAGACAGAGCTATTGCAATAATCATGAATAAAACAGCATAGCGACACCATCTCTTGAGCTATTTGTACCAAACAGTAATCAGCACCAAAGACATATATCAAGGACCAACTGAATCTAATGTTATGAATCTAAAGTTACCAACTGAATCTAAAGTTATGAAAATCTGTACATTAGTTGAAGTACAACTATAGTGTGAATTGTGAATAATGCAGCATAGCAGCATAATGCTGAGTGATATACACCAAAAACTAATCAGCTGCACTTTATATCGAGACTAATTGAAAGTAGAACTTTATGAAATTCCGTAATTTAGTTCTTGAGATAGAACACCCACAAAATTTTTGTCACACAGAGACTGACAGAGTGATACACTAACAGACAGCCTCACAGGCAGACAATTCTAAAAACAACCAAATCGTTTTCAGAAGCTTCTAAACCGTATAAATCTATCGAAAACTGTCGAAAATTTTCACGAATACAATACTATTTTCTTCTAAAGATAGAAGAATTTTTAAAAAATGTAAAAACGAAATTTACAATCTGAAACATTTGACAACATTCTTTTCGCTAAATCTTGCTTGAATAACATGAAAAATTTTATACTCTTCTTTGTTTAAGGGCTTTATATAAGATCACGTTTAAAACATATCATTAAATATTTGAAACCAAATAGTTCAATTTGTAGTGTTAAACAAGGAAATAATTGATACAATCAAAGATAGGCTACATTTTAATTCAGTTATCAAACGAACAACAAAATCTGCATTGGCTGAAAATCTGGATATGCATAAATAATTAGGAAGACACTTTTTTAGACAAGGAGGCAGCTTACGGCTGTTTAAAAGGCTTAAATTTAAAATATTAATATGACACTAAATTCCTCTCTAATTACCGAATCTCTGCGATTCATGAAATATTTTATTTCTTAACCCTTTGAAGTGCAAAGCATTTCTATTTGTAAAATGCTGAAATGATTTGATTCACAGCAGAATTTAAAAACAAATTTTTTTGAAATAGAAAAATGCTTTTCTTTATGTATTTGATAAAATGTAAATTTTCATTCCAAAGTTCTGGTGTGAATGTGGCATTTCGCAATTAAAATTAAATGGGATATATTTTATCCCATTGCCCTTCAATGGATTAAACTCCTTCAGGGACAAGCAATAATCTCTTTGTAATGTTGTATTCTCACTTGATTAACTGAAATTTTTTATTTTAAACTAAAGAAAGGCAATTTTAAAACATTTTGCCCCCAAAATTAAAAGTACAAAATTTCGATAAAATTTTGTGGTGCAAATCTTATTTTAATTAAATGGGATAGAATGTATCCCACTGGCTTTCAAGGTGTTACAAAATTTGTGGTATGCGAAGTGCCATAGTTGGCCACCACTTCTCTAAACCTATGGTCGTAGAAAAAAAGAGTATTACATTCAATCTTTTCTACTTTTTATTGATTTCTGTGGTGACTTCGAATCTTAAAATTAACCTCTAGATTGCTGTGCCGGACATATCCATCAGAGTAAACTATTTTCTATTCCGTTTTGTGCCACTTCATTTTGTTAGTTTATTTTTAAGATAAATATGCTGGCAAAAAAACTTTTGACGCAATGCGATTGAATAAAAAAGTAGTAGCAGGTCCTGGACGCTGCCATCGAAACTCTCAAGTCCTCAGGACAGAAATCGTGACGTCATCACCAATGGACCGAAATCTCACTAGTACTAAAAATGACACCGGAAAATTTTGAATAGCAGTTTTCTTCTATTTTGTTTGTGGAAAATATGTATATATATATATATATATATATACCGGGTGTCCAGTAAATAACTGAACCATTTTGAACTTAAATAACAAATAAACGGTTTGAGATAATAATGCGCGGTTTGCGGTATTGTTATTAGAAAATCAATAAATTTTTAAACATGTACTTTGTTAATATAGTTCAAATTTCGAAAAAAATATCGCGCTGGCGGTAACAGGCTGTTTGAATACAGACATGACTCTAATTTTCATAAATATGAAATTTTCGGCTGAACCTGAATCTATATGTTGTCGAATCTGAATCTATATGTTGTCGAATCTGAATCTATATGTTGAATCGACTCTCGAATCAGCTTCAGAACGAGGGTACGTTGGTTGGAAAGTGATTTAAAATAATATTTGTGATTGAACCATCTGTATTATATTTCCCCTCCTCAGTCTTGAGACTGAGATATTATTTTAAATATTATTATATTACATTAACAAAGTGCTTATTTTAAAATTTATTTATATTCTAATAACAATACAGCAAGCCGCGCATTTTTATCTCAAACAGTTTTTTTGTTATTTACATTCAAAATGGGTCAGTCATTTACTGGACACCCGGTATCATCTTATAAAACTGTAATAACTATTTAAACTTACTGGTGAGAATTTGGAATTCCCTAATAAAAAAAATAGCCAGATGCGGCAGTATTGTGGTATTCCGTATCTGGCTGAATTTTTATTTAGGTATTATTTTTTCCATCCTAGCACGTAATAAAACTATTAATTCTCAATCCAAATTCTGAATGAAGTTCCCGTGAAAGTTTCGAAGTATGTAGAACCAAGATTGCCACCTTGGGTTTTTGTTACATTCAGAAATTCCAAAATTGTTAACATTTTTAACATAAATGTGTACATTATTTAGTAAATTCTTCATAACTGTACTGAATATATTTTTACCTTTCGGAATTTCTGTTCAGATGCAAAATTTCTAATTTGTAAAATATGCCGTACTTGCAACACCGCACGAAATAAAAGATGTGCTCTTAGAATTCAGGATTTCATATTACTTCTTGAAAAATTACAGGCGGTTATAAGTTCAGAGCTTCATTAAAGAATATAGGACGCAAGCTACACCTCTAAAAAAGAGGTGAACAAGCTACGGTACAGCTTACTTCTTACACTACATAAAACACTTACTCTAATATTATTTTGGTTACTGTTCGTATTAATGCATACGGATCTACAGAATTAATCAGCGATTACCAACCCTTTTTTTCACGTATGTCTTCCTTAGATATTTCTTTCGAAGTACTCCCTTCCTCATAAATCTGTCCTCCTCCCTCCACTTACTTAACTCGATGTCGCAAACATGCTTATTTTCAATAATAACTTTCTTATCACAACCATATAATAAATCGATCCCAATTACTTTGTTATTTCTAACATTTTTGTGACTTTACTCAGAGTCGAAGAGCGAACCAATGTTGCCAGATGGGCTACTTTTTTAAAATTCAGGTTCTTGATTGGCACCACTTTTTTTGAAATGGTACAATGCCTTTTACTTAATGACATATTAAATAAGGCGAAAGTAAAGAGAATTTTACCGTTACAATAAAGTGGTGCCAATCAAGAAATCTGAATTTTAAAAAAACCAGCCCACTGGAGCGAACAGCACAAAAAGCTAAAGTATCAAGCACAAAAATAAAACCTTTATAAAGTCAGAGCTTCATTAAAGAAAATTGGACGCAAGCTATTCCTTTAGAAAAGAGATGAATAATCTACGGTACAACTTACATCTTTTACTACTTAATACACTTACTCTAATATTCTTCTGGTTACTGTTTGTATTAATACATAAGGATCTACAGAATAAAGCAGCGATTACCAACTCTTTTTTTCACTTACGACTTCCTTAGATATTTCTTTCGAAGTACTCCCTTCCTCTTAAATCTGTCCTCCCCACACCTTTATTCTTAATTCGATGTCGCAAACATGCTTATTTTCAATAATAAACTTCTTATCACAACCATATAATAAATCGATATCAATTACATTGCTCTTTCTAACATTTTTGTGACTTTACTTATAGTCGCATATCGAACAACACAAAAAACTGAAGTATCGAGGACAAGAATAAAACCTTTATTTTATGGAAGAACAATAATTGGGGAATCTAACGATCCATGTCTGCAGGAAGTGAAGTGGTGCTTAAGTCAAAAATGAGCTTCACTAGTAGTTCCCTCGTAGATTTATCATTGTGTTTTGCTGCTCCCAGTTTTGCAAGTATTTATACGTATGATTGTAAGGCAAACACAATGATAAGCCTTCGAAGCAACCCTAGTGATACTAATTTTTAGCTCACAGGCTATCATAGCCTGAGAGCTTATGTGCCCGTCCGTTCTGTATGTTCGTTCGTGCGTAACGCGATAACTCATGATAAAAATATCCGATTCACTTGAAATTTAGTATGTAGGTATATCCTGATAAGGCGCTTCCCTGATTCGTTTTTGGAGTTCATTCGACATGTATAAGAGGGAGAACGGGGGGGCTCATGCCCCTCCCCTTAGTTGATGTAAATGGGATTTTCATGCAGAATTAAGTTTTCGTTCAAAATTTAGATTAGGATCATTCTGATGAGGCGATTCCGTGACTGTTATTAGGTGTTCATTGAATAAGTATAAATAGGGGGAACAGGGGCTCTAATGCCCCCCCCCCTTAATTTATATAAATGGGTTTTTCAAGCAGAATTTTCAGATTTCGTTCAAATCTCTGAATAGTTTTAGAAGTTTAATGGTTAAGTATAAAAGAGGGGGATAACTCCTCTTAAATTATATAAATGCTAAATGGGTTTTTATTAAGAATTATCTCATTTTCTCTGAATTTTGGATATAAATTTTTTATATGATAAAGCATGTCTTTGATAGTATAGGAGGTTCAATGATTAAGTATAAAAAAAGAGGAAAGGGGAGAAATGTTTCCCCTTCTTAATTTTTTTTCGAACGGAATTAACCCTTGAAAATATAAAGCTTTAATGTACAATTAGTATTTGTAGCCTGTGAGCTCAATGCCATCAGTTTAACTGGGCAGTATTCTTTATTGACTTATGCACCACTTCGCTTCCGGCAGACATGGATCTTTAGATTCCTCTATTTCTAACTCTTCCATAAAATAAAGAGGCTTTTTAATTGTTCTTGATACTTTGAGTTTTTGTGCTGTCGGCTATTGGACTATTATCATTTTTGTGATTTCTGCCATTACCGATATTATTTTCACGCACCTCCAGTGAACCATATATACCCCAGGTTATGAACCGTTGTTATAAAGGACAAACATGTCTGTCCATAACGCTGATGTAATTTTAAACCTTATCCGTATGGTTATCAATTTTTAGGAAAAACTTACTTTGAATCTATAAATCATCCTAATATTGGGTAAAAAGCAAATATATATATATATATATATATATATATATATATATATATATTTTCAATTTTTAGCTAAAATTTGAAGCGTTTGTTAATTATAAGCACAGAAAGATATCGGTGTAGCTGCAATGGCTGGTTGTCTGGGGACGAGATTAAGAGAAAAGCTTTAAATTTTAAATAAAAATACCTCGGCAACCACTGCACCGATTTTGATCCGGTCTATACTAAAATGATCAGCAGCACTTTAGAAAAAGAATGAGACATGATATAAGACTCTGGCTCACCTGGTTTCTAAGCTTTTAGCCTTCCATTGCGAGCTATCGAAAACACGACTTACTCAACCTCGCTCTCCGGAGACCTCATATATATTTTATGACTTACACAATTAGAATTAAAAATATTGTATTACTATGTTTTGCAATTAAATGGACTTAAATTAATTATTTTTATCTGCTTAACACTCAGCAATATTCTTTGCATTAACCCTTTCCGGCGCAGAGAAATTCTGTTCGTAAAATGAGAAATTGTTGACTGACACCGGAATTTACAAAAGACTTTTTTAGAAATTGAGAATTCCCTGATTTAAGCTGTCATTGTAAAAATAAAATTTTACTGAAATATTATTGGTGCCGTTTGTAAGTTTGGAATTAAAAGTAGGTGTTGCCGGAGTAGTAACACTGCCCCGGAAGCATTTTCAGAAAGAATCACGTTTTGAGCACCAGCATTGGCGAGTCGGCGAAAGCGAGCACGTTCAGCTAGCTGCTTTGCCAAACACAAAATAAACTAAGTTCAAATGTGTCATAAAACATATGATTAATAGAATTATATTTATTACAAGAGAATCTTTATTTACTGTTTTTAATTAACTTCTCAATTTCTTCGAACGGTTAAGGAAATAATATTTTTGAATTGAAGAAAAAAAAAACTATGTTTAGATGTTTTGTGAAACTTAAAGCATTTTAATCTGAAAAAGTTCTTTGTTTTAAAATATGTTTTAATCGTAAACAACGGTGAATAACATTTCCGCATATTATAGTCTTTGCTTGATAACATTTACGGAAAAACAAATGAACAATAAACGCGATTTCTTTGCAGAAGGAAGGGTTGCTATTCGCTAGGTGTTTGACGTCACAAACAAGAAAGGGTGCGTAACATTGACTTCATCTCCGCGCCAATCGTTGTGCTCAAAACGTGATTTTTTCTGAAAATGCGCCCCGGAAAGGGTTAATATTTTTAGGTATTCAGTAAAAATAATAAAAGTAAATTTTGTCTTAATTGTTTGATCGACATTTTTTGTTGCCAAAGAATTAGATTTTAATTTTTTGTCCAATACAACTATCTGGCATGGTCAAAATAAATTTTACTCCATTTTTTAGACTGTTTTTGATTATTTACAACGATCCTATTTGCCAATTTCATGGCCCATAATGAGAATTACATTGTTTTTAGGTATGTGTATGTGTATAAATTTAGGTATGCTGTGAAGGATTAAGAATGGCAAACACATTTAACCAGATAAGTTGAAACTGGTTTTATTCGATTGAAGTGAAACAACTTCTTTAAAAACCATAAAATAAATTGCGCTAAACGCGCAAATGCTTTAATTCGCAATTTAATTTATTTTATGATGTTTTAAAAAAGTTTTTGTCACTTCAAATACATCTATATCATAAATAATAAGCATGCCTGTGAGTAACATTAACATAATTTTGCCAATGGCAACAGCAGAAAATAGTGAACGATGTTGAATTATATGCAAAGTAAGATTAAAAGGCAATGACTTACACAGCTGACGTTGAGGCTCCTGATATGCAAATTTTCTAGTTAACCATTTGTATTTCCAGAGTGTTTTGAAGAAACACTGTCAAAAAATCTCAAGCAGCCGGATATAGCTTCTTTTTTTGCGTAGAAAAAACCGAAGCAGCGCAAAAGTGCTTTTTATTTTATGCCGAAATGATCGAAGCTGTGCGATAGCGCTTTTTATATTTTATGTCGAAATATCCCATGCGGCACGATAGCGCTTCTTCTATTTTACGTCGATAAGTACCATTTGGCGCACCATCAGTTGTCCACAGCGCTCGAAATGTGCTGGGTTTTCTCGACATAAAAACAGAACAGCGCAATTGCGGTGCTTGGGATTCAAACGGTTAAATAGGACTTTTTAGAAATATTTAAAACAAACTCCATATAAAAATTCGCATTAAAAGAGAAGCTATGTCTAAAACATTTTGAGATCATATATGATCAATGAGTGATTTATATTTAAAGTAAACTTTCTCAAAAAAAATGCTTTTTCATTTCTGAAAAATGATTACTTAAAATTTCACAAAATAAAGTATAATGTATTAAACGTATTGAAGCTTAAAATGACCCATTACCGTAATTTCGGGTGTATAAGCTGCGGATCAAACAATTCTTTTTCGACCAAGATTTTTTTTTTTTTTTTTTTTTTTTTTAAGAATACTAGCATACGCAGCCCGCTTCGCCGGGCTTAATTTGAAAGTTTATTTAATAATTTATGTGTATGGTACGCTTCTCTCTCAGCTGGCGACGGATCCCCCGGTGACTCTACGCTTCTCTCTCAGCTGGCGACGGATCCCCCGGTGACTCTCCCCGGACCATCGGCACTCCACGTGCGTCGGGAGAGCGTCAGAACAAACTTTCAGCATATACATATGGGTGGTTGTACTTGAATGCACAGACCTGCGCGTTTTTTTCTATCTTGCTTTTATACCTCTGGACCGAGTTGGCGCATTGCCAAGATTTGCTTCCTCTGGACCGAGTTGGCGCATTGCCAAGATTTGCTTCCTCTGGACCGAGTTGGCGCATTGCCAAGATTTGCTTTCCCCTGTGCCTCAATTAATTAATTATCCTCAGAATTCCTTTTATTTATAGAGATTACTACTTAGATCGCCGTAAATATTTGTGTTCAACCACTAAATAAGTTTTCTGGGTCCAAAAAGAATTGTTTGATCCGCGGCTTATATACCCGAAATTACGGTATTACGTTTCGAAAGTAAAAAGTTTATAATCATGACTTCGTTTATGTTAAAAAGAATCTCAATCTTACGCATTTCATTAAAGAATATTTTTCTCGAAATGTATATGATTAATTTTTTTTTATCCATTGCAAGTCATTTTGAAAACACTTATAATATGTTTACTCATACAAAAAAATCTTAATTTGTGTCGCCCGTAAAATGCAAAAAATCACACATGCAGGAATAATTAGGTATAAAAATTAGGCGCGACAGAGTTTTAATCCCCTTCTTGGCGCGCTTCCAAAATATCACCACATTGGCGCGCTTTTGCGTTTTGTCTCCCAGAGCGGGATTTAAGTCCAGGAGACACTACGCAAAAGACATACCTTCTTTTAAAAACAAAACTAGCCTTTTTTTAACTAAAAAAAGAAATCAATAATAGATTTTCTAAAGAAATATACTAAGCTTTGAAGTCAAATAATGTTTTTCTTTTATATATAATATGAAACTAAATAACATTAAGATTCAAAACATCTAAAGTACTAAAGAAAGGCCTAAAACACTTACTTTTAAATACAAAGCACGGTCTCTGCATTCAAAAAACAATAGAAATGTAGAAAATACTTCCTTTTAAATACAAAACAAAGGTTTCTAATTTAAAAAAAATTCTCGTATATTGCCCCCAAAAAATTTACTCACTCTATGTTACACTTCTTCTTAAGAACTTACACTTAAGAACTTACACTTCTTCTTCGAAATCCAATGGCCTCTAATGAGACACAGACACAAGATATTTAATTAATTTCAAGGCGCGAGACTTCAGACTTTTAAATGTTTCTCCTCTGTCGTCCAATAAGAAAACTAGAAAAGAAAGAACGAACGGAGCATGCGCAAGCCGAGGATCGGAATCTCTCCGAATCTCCAAGGGTTGCCAAGAAGAGCAGCACCTGAACGGAAAAGAAAGCAAGACATGGCGCAGTCATCGCGCGTCAAAAAAAAAAAAAAAAAAAAAAAAAAAAAAAAAAAACTGCTGCCAAGAAGTGGGTTAAAACTCAGTTTACCCAAAAATTATTATTAATAAAACCATATTAAAAACTTTGTGTGTGTTTATACTTAAAAAAAATGATGAAATGCATCTTTCTTAATGTGTCTTTTCAATTTTATAACCAATCGTTTTCATGATTTGCCTGCACGAAATAAGGTCAACGTGTTTTGCCAATCATGATTTATTCGTACCAGTGATTCCAAATCATGATTTATTATTCTCACCAGTAAATTTTTATTGTAAATTTTGCATTATTTAAATCCAAGCATTATGATTCAGTTAGGAAGAAATTTCTGTTTTGAAAAATTGGTGATAAAAAAATAACAATTTTGAAAAGGATGCCAAAAAATAGGCATTATTAATTTTTTTTAAATATTGATAAGTTAAGTGATTAAAAATTAATCAGTTATTGAGTAGGGCTAGCAGCGTTCCTAAAATTTTCCAACATAGTTATCAGTAATTTAAATAAAAAATGGTCTTGGCAGATTTCTTTAAGGGAGACCCGCACCCCATTTTCGGCCAAAAATCATCAAAAGTTCAAAAAAAAAAAAAAAATTTCTCAGAAAACGATAAAATACATATTTGCGAATATCCATGCAAAATTTTAGAACTCGAGGACACTTGGAACAGGTAGAAACTGAACTATTTAAATTGTACTCAGTATAGAGTTTAAAGGACTAGCGGCCATTTAAAACGTCTTTTCCTGAAAATGACTTTTTTCATATTTTGCCTAAGTTCAAAGTACTAAGGCTCAGTGGTAAAACGATTTAGTAAGAAAGTGTTTATGTTTTTAGAATCTTAAAAAAATTTGCAACAAAAGTAAGGAGAGATATTTTTTTGTAACTATTTCTGAAAATTTTACATAACTTGGTAAACATGAAAATTATAACGAATTTAAGGAAATTTACCATGCGTATTTTTTTTTTTTATTTAGCCGATTAAAATAGAAAATTAAAAATGTCTCTCCTTAGTTCTTTTCTATATGCTATAACACTATTTAAAAAATTTTAGCGATACCAAAATATTGAAAATTGAATGAGGAGTAGTAATTTTAAAAAGTGTATTTTTCGACAAAAAAAAAAAAAAAAAAAAAAAAAAAAAAACTATAAAAATCCCCATAAAAATATACTTTTTAATAAAAAGTTAATTTTTTTGCTAATTATTCTTTACTAGAAGATTCTTAAATAGTGCACCAAAATTCATTACTTTGAAATCAATAATAAAAATTTTGGGTTTATTTTTACGGGTCTTCCTTAATATTTACAATAGAATTCCACAGTAAATATTATGATTTAAAAATCATGTTGGAACAGTTCAAAACGGAATCATTTTGTACTTTTTAAGAATTCTGCTCAGTGAAACATTTAATCAGCATCATATGTAGCATAATAACATTATTATATAATTTGACCGTGGTTGTTAATAAAATTCTATTTATCTTAGACAATTTAAATAAACATTTCTGTATAATTAAATAAGCATATCGACTAACTATTCCTGCATATTTAAATGAAGAATGGATATTATTTAGATCAAAGTCATTAAAATATTCTAAATGGATCAAGCGCTTACTATATGAAGATGTTCTATTCTTTTATGTATCTTAAGTAGCTAGTTGTTTTAATTAGAAATATGCATATGACATAAAAAAAATCTTTTTAAATGTGCAACATTATTTTTAACCCTTTCCGGCACGGGTAAAATCTGTTGGTAAAATTAAAAATTATCGCCTGACACCGGAATTCACAAACGAATATTTTAGATATTTTGAAGCCCTTAATTTAAGCTTTCATAGTAAAAGCAAACTTTTACTAAAATATTATTGGTGGCAATTGCAAGTTTGGAATTAAAATTAGGTATCCCAGACCGTGCACAGTGTGCCGGAAAGGATTAATAACTTATTAACCCTTTCCGGCACACTGTGCAAGGTCTGGGATGCCTAATTTTAATTCCTAACTTGCAAGAGACACCAATAATATTTTAGTAAAATTTTGCTCTTGCAATAAAACCTGAAATTAAGGAATTCAAATTATCTAAAATATTCGTTTGTGAATTCCGGTGTCACTCGATAATTTCTCATTTTTTAACAGATTTTGTCCGTGCCGAAAAGGGGTAAATATTAATTGAATTAAGTTCTCTTTTTTTAATACATGGTGTGATGAAAATATAGTAAATATGTTTTGCATATGTGAATTTGCATTTGATTAATTTTACCAGTAGTCTAATTGTTAAAAAAAACATAAAATTATATTTCCAATTTAGTGAAAATATGTTCAGTGCAAGATTATTCCCAGGTACATCAAGTTTAGCTGTCAATACTTTGCCGGCAATTTGTCCAGGATAATTCAGTTGGTGGAGCATTTGCAGATTAAAAAACATGCCCTTATTTCAAATCCAGCCTGTGCAAATTGACGTTCAGTTGGATTTATGTACATTCTTTACCAGTCAGACTAGTTGTGTTAAAACTAAAGTAGCTTAATATAGTCGAACATTTACTTCAAGATTTGTTACCTTCGATGTATTTGTTCTTTTGATCTATTTCAAGTAATAGCTATGCTCTGTCATATAAATATTAAGTTGATGAATTCTGCAAATATTACAAATACAGGGTGGTTAAAATTAAACTGACGGTATTCAGAAGCTCATAACTCCGGTTCTACTGAGCGGATCCGAATGAAACTTCAGATATATGTTATGTAGATCATGCGGCCGAGTAAAAAAAAAGTTTCAAATTTCGCCACTAGGTGACGTTTTAACAATATAAAATGACAGATAACGATTCAAAAATCAAAGATTGACGGAATATTTTATTTATTTACACACCTCTGTACTCTATGCGCATACCTTATCGGTCAAAAATATGCTGAAAGCGTTCCACCGCGTCATCAATGGCTGCACGCAACACATCAGTAGGAATCATGGAGACATGGCATACGATGCTAGCTTTTAAGTCCGCTAAATTAGTTACACGCCCTTGATACACATGATCTTTCAGAAAACCCCACAGCCAGAAGTCAGAAGGGTTCGGATCTGGCGACCTTGCTGGCCAAGAAAAGGGGAAAGTACGCGAGAAGACATGCTCATCAGAGAAATTGTCTTGAATCACATTTTTTACACATCTCGCCGTATGAGCAGTTGCCCCATCTTACATGAATATTGTGGTTGCCAAACAACCTCTTTGTCTTAACGCCGGGACAACATGATTCTCCAGGAGACTCCTGTATCGATCACCTGTTACTGTACGCCTAACAAACCCGTTCATCGTGACCTTTACGTTCGCTTTTATAGCGAAATTGCTCTAACTACTCATTTACATGTGGTTTTAGCACTACAGCGCCATCTGATAGCAAAGTTTGAAATTTTTTTTTTTTTTTTTTTTTTTTTTTTTTTTTTTTTTTTTTTTTTTTTTTTTACGAAAACCCCGGCCGCATTATCTACATAATATATATCTGAAGTTTCATTCGGATCCGCTCAGTAGAACCGGAGTTATGAGTCTCTGAGTACCGTCAGTTTAATTTTAATCACCCTGTACTTTACTTTTGAAAATGTGGTGTTTATCCCATATTTTCAATTAATTGTATCAAAATGAAAGAGCGCTACTTAAGTTGTTGAGGAACGTTCACTGTTTTAATCTAATAGTACAAATCTTGGAATAATAAAAGCTGAATTTTTAAAGAATCTCTCATTAAATCATTTTCAAATAATACTCACTCTCACAAGAAGAAAAAAAATCCCTTAAAAAAAGAGAGTGATCGTAGATGGAATAATTCTTAGAAGAGTACATGCATTGAAACAAAATATTATAATTCTAGCAGAATAAAATGAAGTATATTCATCTAAAGGTTAATATGAATAACTCAATTGCATTTCTTTTACTAACTGAGAAGTAGATTATCTAAAAAAGCTCTTTGAATATCAAGTTCAAAAGCTACTTTTCAAAGGATTTTCATTTTTTTATTTTTTATTTTTTTTTTATTTTTATTTATTTTTTTTTTTTTACTTTTTCCAAGCTGTGCCTTTGGGACCCACAATTGCACAGAAACTTAAAAGTAATATTTCTGCATTCTTCTTTGACCCTAAGAACTAAATTTTTTGAACTATTAATTTATTGAGCTAATATTTGAAAAATTTTGTGATGGTTAACCATGTCATTTGTAAACAAAATACCACGATAAAACTTCCCTTATTTTTTTTTTAATTTAAAATTTGAGATTCATTAAAAAAGTACGATAATTTAAAAAACGTTACAGCTCAAAATATTATTTGTAGAATTTAATTTTTCTTCCATTAATATAAAAAAAATATCCAAATTTAAATTTTGATTCAATATTTTAAAAATTCAATAAAAAACTATGATAAAAAGTTTATTAAATCTAATTGATTTTTTAAATCATCAGATTTTAAAACATTCACCTTTTATATAAACATTTAAAAAAAATAATTTTACTTAAGAAAGGTGTTATAATAAAAATAAATTACATTGACATGTTTCGGAATCGTCAAATAAGTTCCATAATCATAATATAAATAAAAATAAAATTTCAAAATATTTCACGATCAATACAAATGACACGCGACAATGAGATATATATAAAAAAACACGCGCTCTATTGTAAAAAATTAAATAGGATTCATGGTCTATATTTTAATTTAATTTTTTACAATAGAGTGCGTGTTTTTTTTTTATATATATATTTCATTGCTGCGTGTCATTTGTATTGACCGAGAAATATTTTTAAATTTTATTTTTAGTTACATTATGATTATGGAACTTATTTGACGGTTCCGAAACATGTCAATGTCATTTATTTTTATTATAACACCTTTCTTAAGTAAAATTTAAAAAAAAATTATTAAAATCAATACAAAAACAAAAATATTTAAAGTAAAAATTAAAAAAATATATATAAAACTTTTTTATAAAAAAAATCACACTTTAAAAAATAAATATATTTTTCAAATTTCATATTTTCAATTTATTGTATCAAATTAAAAGAATCACTTATGTGTTTAACGAACGTTCACTGTTTCTATCGACTAGTATAAGTCTTAGAATAACGAAAATTGAAGATTTGAATTAGTAAAATATTCTCCCATAAATTATTCTCAAATAATACTCATTCTCAGAGATGCGGAAAAAATCTCATATTCTTTAAAAAGAAATCGTAGATGTAATAATTCTTTAAAAAGTACATGCATTGAAACAAAATATCATAATTCCTGCAGAATAAAAGAAAGTATTCCCGTAAAGTTTTATATGAATAACTCAATTGCATTTCTTGTACTGACTCAGAAGTAGTTTATCTAAAAGAGCTGTTTGAATATCAAGTTCAAAAGCTGCTTTTCAAAGGATTTTCATATTTTTGGATTTTTTCCGAAATGTGCCTTTCTAACATACGATTTCACAGAAACTTTAAAGCAATATTTCTGCTCTTTTCTTAGATTCAATGAATCAAGAACATTAAATGTGAATATATTTCTCAATATGCAATGAATTTCTATTGTCCAATACCCATATTCAATGAATATGAATTAAATTTTTAAGTGGATCCAGGGCACATTTTAAATTAGTTTTTATTTATTGAGTTAATATATTTTTTTGGGGTAACCATGTTTCATATATAACAAAAAAATCACATGATAAAACTTCTCATATGTTTTTTAATTTAAAATTTAGAACTTATTTAAAAAGTAGGGTAAATTGAAATCGTTATAACTCAAAATATTATTTGTAGAATTTATATTTTTCTTCCATTAATGTATAAAAAAATATCCAAGTTTAAATTTTGATTCAGCATTAAAAATATCAATAAAAAAAATAAAAAATATTTAAAGTAAAATTTTGAAGAAAAAAATGATGTTACTTTAAAAAAATCATATTTTAAAAAGTAAATATATTTTTCAAATTTCATATTTTCAATTTATTGTATCAAATTAAAAGAATCACTTAAGTGTTTAAGGAATGTTCACTGTTTTTATCGCCTGGTAAAAGTCTTAGAATGATGAAATTTAAAGATTTGAATTATTTAAATATTCTCTAATAAATCATTCCCAAATAATACTCACTCTTAGAAATACGGAAACAAATCTCTCATTCTTCAAAAAGAAATTGCAGTTGTAATAATTCTTTAAAAAGTAGATGCATTGAAACAAATTATTGTAATTCTTACAGAATAAAACAAAGTATGTTCCTTTAAAGGTTAATATGAATAACTCATTTGCAATTCTTGTACTGACTGAGAAGCAGTTTATCTAAAAAATCTCTCTGAATATCAGGATCAAAAGCTGCTTTTCAAAGGATTTTCATTCTTTGGAAATTTTCCAAACTGTGCCTTTGGGACATACGATTGCAAAGAAACTTAAAGTAATATTTCTTCATTTTTTTTTAGTCCTTAAGAATCAAGAACATTAAATGCGAAATTTTTTCAATATGGAATGAATTTCTATTGTCCAATTTGCATATTCAATGAATATGGATTAGAATTTTCAAGTGGGTCCAGGACACAAAAATTGAGTTAATATTTTGCAATTTTCTGTGATGGTAAATTGTAATGTACCATGTCAATTGTAAACAAAATCACATGATAAAACTTCTCTTATTATTTTTTAATTTAAAATTTAAAATTTATTAAATAAGTGGGGTAAATTGAAATCGTTATTACTCAAAATATTATTTGTAGAATTACATTTTTCTTCCATTAATAAAAAAAATTATCGAAATTTAATTTGTAATTCAGCATTACAAAAAAATACTATTTAAAGTAAAAATTTGAAAAAAAAACTTGATGTTTAAAAAAAAATCTTATTTTAAAAAGTCAATATGTTTTTTAAATTTCATATTTTCAATATATTGTATGAAATAAAAAAAATCACGTAAGTGGTTAAGCAACGTTCACTGTATTTATCGTCTATTACAAGTCTTAGAATAACGAAAATTGAAGATTTGAATTATTAAAATATTCTCACATATATAATTCTCAAATAATACTTACTCTCACAAATACGGGAAAAAATCTCTTTTTCTTTAAAAAGAAATTGTAAATGCAATAAATCTTTAAAAAATCCTTGCATTGAAACAAAATATTATAATTCCTGCAGAATAAAATAAAGTATTCCCATAAAGGGTCGTATGAAAAACTCAATTTTATTTCTTCTACAGATTGAGAAGCAATTTATCTAAAAAAGTTCTTGAAATATCAAGTTCAAAAGCTGCTTTTCGAAGGATTTTCATTTTTTTTTCTTTTTGAATTTTTAAAAATTGTGCCTTTGGGAGATACGGTTGCATAGAAACTTAAAAGTAATATTCCTGCATTCTTAATAGTTCCTAAGAAACAAGAGCATTAAATATGAACATTTTTCTCAATATGCAATGAATTTCTATTGTCCAATTTCCATATTCAATTAATATGAAATAAAATTTTCAAGGAGACCCGGAACACATTTTAAAATATTTTTTATTTATTTATTTAATATTTTGATTTATTTATGTATTTATTTTATGGTTAACCACGTCATTAGTCAAAAAAATCATATGATAAAGCTTCCCACATTTTCTTTAATTTAAAATTTATAATTTATTTAAAAAGTGGGATAATTTAAAATCGTATAAGTCAAATTATTATTTGTAGAATTTCATTTTTCTTCCATTAATATAAAAAAAATATCAAAATTTAAGTTTAATTTAAATTAATCAAAATTAATTTAAAAGCATAAAAAATCAATAAAAAATATTTAAAGTAATAAAAAAAATGATGTAACTTTTTAAAAAGTCATATTTTAAATAGTAAAAGTATTTTTCAAATTTCATATTTTCAATATATTGTATCAAATTAAAAGGATCACTTAAATGTTTAAGGAATTTTCGCTGTTTTTTTCGCCCAGCACTAGTCTTAGAATAACGAAAATTAAAGATTTGAATTATTAAAATATTCTCACATAAATAATTCTCGAATAATACTCACTCTCAAAAATACGGGTAAAAAAATCTCTTTTCCTTAAAAAAGAGATTATAGGTGTATTAATTATTTCGAAAATACATGCACTGAAAAAAAAATATAATTCCTGCAGAATAAAAGAAAGTATTCTCATACAGTTTAATATGAATAACTCAACTGCATTTCTTGTACTAACTAAAAAGCAGATTATCTAAAAAAGCTCTTTGAATATCAAGTTCAAAAGCTGCTTTTCAAAGGATTTTCATTTTTTGGAATTTTTCCAAACTGTGCCTTTGGGACATACGATTCCACAGAAGCTAAAAAATAATATTTCTGCATTTTTCTTTGTTTCTAAGAATGAAAAGCCTACACACTGACTACACATTAAAAGCCTACACTACTGACTGAAAAAGACCAAGATGATAATATTAAGTCTATGTAGACGTTCTTTTCAAATATCTCGCTCAAATTATAATATTTTCACATTTTATTATTATTATTATCATCATTATTATTATTTTGTTGATTTTGCATAGGATAACTGAGGACGATTTACAACTGGGCAACTTTTTACTTTTTCAATTTTAATTTCAGATTTTTTTAATATATATAAATCACTTTTATTTTCGAAACCGGTTTGATCCGGTTATGAAATTGTAGCTATTATAGTATAAAAAACATATAACTAAAATCGAAAATTAAAAACTAGGGCAGTTGTAGATCGTCTTCAATTATCCTAGAAAAAATATAACATAAAAATATTAAAATTTTAGCGAGATATTTGAAACCCTTCTCCCGTAGGCATAACATTATCATCCGGGTCTTTCTCAGTCAGAGGTATGGGCTCCTAAATATAAACTTTTTCTCAATGTGCAAAGAATTCCCTCTTGTCCAAAACACATTTTAAAATATTTTTTATTTATTGAGTTTATATTAAAAAAATTGTGATGGTTAACCATGTCACTTGTAAAAAAAAATCACATGATAAAATTAATCTTTTTTTAAATTTAAAATTCATAATTTATTAAAAAAGTAGGGTAATTTAAAATCGTTATAGCTCAAAATATTATTTATAGAATTACATTTTTCTTCCATTAATATAAAAAAATATCCAAATTTAAATTGTGATTCAGCATTAAAAAAAATCACTAAATAAATATTTAAAGTAAAAATTTGAAAAAAAAAACATGATGTAACTTTAAAAAAAATCTTAGTTTAAAAAGTCAATATGTTTTTCAAATTTAAAAATTTCAATTTATTGTATCAAATTAAAAGAATCTCTTAAGTGTTTGAAGGAAGTTCACTGTTTTTATTCTCTGGTACAAGTCTTAGAATAATGAAATTTGAAGATTTGAATAATTAAAACATTCAAACACATAAACGGAAAAAAAATCTTTTTCTTTAAAAAAGATTGTAGACGTAATAAATTTTTAAAAAGTACATGTATTGAAACAAAATATTATAATTCTCGCAGAATAAAAGAAAGTATATTCCTCTAAAGATTAATATGAATAACTCATTTGCATTTCTTCTACTGACTGAGAAGCAGATTATCTAAAAAAGCTCTTTGAATATCAAGTTGTAAAGCTGCTTTTCAAAGGATTTTCATTTTTTTTTTTTTTTTTTTTTTTTTTTTTGGACTTTTTCCAAACTGTGCCTTTGGGACCCACGATTGCACAGAAACTTAAAAGTAATATTTCTGCATTTTTCTTAGTCCCTAAGAATTAAGAGCATTAAATGAGCACTTTTTTCTCAATGTACAATGAATTTCTATTGTCCAATTTCTATACTCAGTGAATATGAATAAAATTTTTCAAGGGGTTCCGGGACTTATTTTAAAATAATTTTTATTTATTGATTTAATATTTTGATTTTTTGTGATGGTTAACCATGTCATTTGTAAACAAAATCACATGATAAAACTTCTCATATTTTTTTAATTAAAAATTTAAAATTTATTCAAAAATGGGGTAATTTAAAATCGTTAAAGCTCAAAATATCATTTATAGATTTTCATTTTTCTTCGATTAATATAGAAAAATATCCAAATTTAAATTTTGATTCAACATTAAAATAATCAATTAAAACAATAAAAAAATTTGAAGTAAAAATTTAAAAAAAAAAGGTGCAACTTTTAAAAAAATCACATTTTAAAAAATAACTTTATTTTTCAAATTTCATAATTTAAATTTATTGTATAAAAATAAAAGAATCACATAAGTGTTTAAGGAACGGTCACAGTTTTTATCGCCTAATACAAGTGTTAGAATAACGAAAATGGAAGATTTGAATTATTAAAATATTCTCTCATAAATCATTGTTAAATAATACTCACTCTCAGAAATACGGAAAAATCTCATATTCTTTAAAAAAGAAATCGTAGATGTAATAATTCTTTAAAAAGTACATGCATTGAAACAAAATATTATAATTCCTGCAGAATAAAAGAAAGTATTCCCGTAAAGATTAATATGAATAACTCAATTGCGTTTCTTGTACTGACTGAGAAGTAGTTTATCTAAAAAAGCTCTTTGAATATCAAGTTCAAAAGAGGCTTTTCAAAGGATGTTCATTCTTTTGGACTTTTTCCAAATTGTGCCTTTGTGACATAGGATTGCACAGAAACTTAAAAGTATTATTTCTGCATTTTTCTTAATCCCTACGAATCAAGAGCATTAAATGTGAACATTTTTCTCAATATGCAATGAGTTTCCTTTTTACAATTTCCATATTCAATGAATCTGAATTAAAATTTTCACCGGGACACATTTATAAACAAAATCACATGATACAAGCTCCCATATTTTTTAATATAAAATTTATTAAAAAATTGGGGTAAATTGAAATCGCTGTAATTCAAAATATTTTTCACAGAATTTCATTTTTTTTTTTTTTACATTAGGCTATTTCCATGCGAACTTGTTTGTCTGTTACGTACTACGATTTTTGGATACCAGTATTTGATGTCGGAAAAATGTGACTTATTTTGTTGAAAATATCTCATCAATTGAATAAAACGAAGCAAACTTTACGAAATTAACGATGGCCAACAATTATAGCAATTTTTAGCTGCGTAACAGACAAACAAATTCGCATGGAATTGCCCATTAACAACTTTCGGTGCAAGGCAATTTCTTTGCTTTAGTGTTAAAATTAATGATTGCCACCGGAATTCAGAAACAACTTTATCTGTAAATATGAAAAACCTATATTTCACGCATTCTATAACCGTAACATTTTTAACAAAACTCTGGTGTCAATGTGGCGTTAAGGTATAAAAATTAAGTGGTTTCATAAATATACCACCGCGCTGCAAGGAGTTGAATAAACAGAAATATCCAAATTTAAATTTTCATTCAGTACAAGGCTGCCAAATGATCCGCACACAGAGTACGGACAGAGCCTCAACTCGGCTTGAAAAGAACGCCCTCAGTGGATCACTTAAAAACTATACCATAGCGTTGGCGATTTTTATCCTCGTGATTTCTGTAACTGTTTAACTGTAACCATATTCTCGCTTGGCACTTCTTGCTGAATGCTGATTTGATTATCTTTGCAGACGTGCTTATGCTATTTGATCTTAGATTTCCGCGCTTATATTGATTCGTAATTATTACTGTTATTGTTCTTGAATTTTCAAGTTTAGATTATTAGGTCTTTATGTTAAGAAGAGACGCATGTATTGTTTGCAAGACGAATATGTCAAAGTTATTTCATATTAAAATAAGTCTTTCATAAATTTCAAAATAAGAAGCAGCAAGCCGTCGCTGTATTTTTTTCTTTTTTCCCTTCTCATTTGTCGCCAAGGAAGCGATATTTCGCCAAATTAGCAACCTCTCTTATGTAATGATCGTAGTTTCTGAGTCATCCGCTCATATCGCTACTGTCTATGCGTAATCCCATGTTAAACAAGTTGCCATTACAGTATATGAAAGTTGATTCTCTGTTCCGTACTCTGTGGATCCGCCAACTGAACACCGATATTTACTTTAAAAAATAATTTTTAGAATTTTCTTGGAAATTGTAAACATAGAAGTCCACGTTAAAAGGAGACATGTTATTAGAATTTTTGTGCATAAATTCTTAACCTCTTCAGACCTGAGGTACACAAATGTGTACCTCCAAATTTTTATCATAAAAAGTAAACTGTTCGAATTTTTTGCATTTTTACTTTATATCTATACAGCTGAATATTTTTTGCATTAAAACAAAACCAATAAGTGTCAGTACTGATGAATATTACTTCATAAAATAAATATTTTCATCCGAGCTTCGAAAATACCTTCAAGACATTGTGGCCAAGAAAGTAAGAAATATTCAGGATTATTTATCTTAAATGCTTTACAATAAAAAAAATTGAGGATTCGCTGAATATTTACTTGTTTGAAGACCTCAATTTTGTTATTGCGTAAACTGATGTTACTGATAGCTAAACTGATGTTTTAAGGGGATTAGTACTTTTATATCCATATTTGTAAATCTGAATTACCAGTCCCCTAAAGTACTGATTTCACAAAAATGATTCTTTCTGTCATCTATGGTGTCATTTCGATTATGCAAAAGCAATAAATATATATTTGTAGAATTATTTTATTGCTCAGGTCTGAAAAGGTTATAGGGGACCCTTTAACCTTTTCGGTGTGGACAAATTCTGTTCGTAAGATGTGTAATTATATATTCTCACCGAAATTTACAAACGAATTTTTTTAAATTGAGAATTTCTTAATTTAAGCTTTCATCGTAAAAGCAAAAATTACAAAAATATATTATTGGTGCCATTTGCAGTTTGGAATTAAAATTAGGTGCATCTTAACTGGACACAGTGTGCCGGAAAGGATTAAAGCTTAAAAATGTGAGCCTCAGATGCATCAGGATCTGTCTTGGACTATTCTCATTTAAATTTTCAGATATCTGCGTGCAATAGTTTTCGCTAGTCATCGCACACAGTTAAAAAACGAATTTTTCATTTATTTATATAGTTTTTTAAAGTATTTGTTTTTAATTCAGTAAGTTTCTTGAAATTACCTTTTGAAAAAAAACAAATCTTCCCCAAAAGAATGTCTGAAAGAAAAATTCTGTTCTAAATATACACATTACGGATATCCAAATAAATGTGTTAACAACAGGATTCTCGCAGCCACTTGCTATTGTGTCAAATCGTGACAAAATTCTTCATTTGGCGAATAAAGGGATAATGAAATTCACCAAATTGTGAGTGGGGGATTTCCATGAGCATTTGTCGTGTAAGTCACATTTCTGGTAACTGCTAAATTGTTGGCCACCGTTATTTTCAAAAAGGTTTGCATGACCTTATTCAGTTAATGAAATAACTCTGATAAAATAAGTCAAATTTTTCCGTTCTAAAATACTGGTATGCAAAATCGTAGTATGTGACTTACACGACATATGCTCATGGAATTACCGTGTTGAATTTCTGTTTTTTGTGTGTGTTTGTATGTGATGTTCTAATACAGTCGGTATTTTTCACCGCGTTACTGAATGATTGGTGTCGTCTCCAATGTTCAGTCGCACCATTCTTTTTACAATGCTCTGTTTATAGAGATCCTGACTCAACAGCAATTCAGTTTAGTAGCAGCCAAAGACACAGAAAGCATAATACAATAGGTATTTCTTCATTGTCACTTAATCACTACCTATGCGTATGCGTCGCTACACGAAATGTCCAATAAAAATTACTCGCGTAAATGCCAAATAGAGAAAATTTTTGCTTGAATGTGGTATTGAAACTGGCCGTTCACAATAGTATTTATTAGTTATATACGAAGTATCATTGGCAGGTCAAATGTTTTTTCTTGGTTGAAAATCAAAGTACAGTAAAACCTCTAAATAACGGACACCTCGGGAGCGCAAAAACTGTCCGCTATTGGGAAAACTTCAGAGATAGAAAAATTGCTAATGAATGCTTAATGTTTCATTAATTGATTTTGATATGTCGTAAAACCTCTGTTATATGATTAACCAGAAATGACAATAATTTTTAAAGCAATGAAACTGAAATAAAATTGTGCATACCTTTATCCATTGTTTATCACATCCTTACGAAAATTTTTTTTACAAAAGTTTGCTTTTACTTGCGATTACATGTAATTTGTTTTTCAATGTGAAGTTTTAACTTTGCAAGTAGTTTTAATCCTTTTGAATAATCTTTTTCTACAAAAAAATGGCATAACTGTAACTATATTTTTCTGCTTCATGAAAGCATACTATCTCAGATCATCTGGGTGAAGGGGAGGGTGTGATCACAGATAAATATAGGGGGAGAGAGAATTTCGCCCAGTTCATTTCCCCATTTATCGGTGATCACAAAATTTGTGACTCATTGCCTTGATAAATTTAGAGAATTTTTACTTCCCCCCCCCCCGTTAAAAAATAATTTTCATTCTTTTTTGCCAAAATTACTGTCCGCTAAACGGAATGTCCGTTATTCAGAGGTTAAACAAACAAAAATTCAAGTTTTGGGAGTGGGGATTGGAAAACTGTCCGTTAAATAGAGGTGTCCGCTATTCGGGAGTGTCCGTTATGGAGGTTTTACCGTATCATAGTAACATTTAGTGTATATTTATATAATGGTAAATCAAAGACAGATTTTTTTTTTTATTCAGACTGCTAAAAGAATGTCTGAAACTTTTACATATTTGGGAGACATTTGGAATTTACTTAGTTTCTGTAACAAATAGTCGAGTTTTTTTTTTTTTTTTTTTTTTTTTTTTTTTTTTTTTTTTTTTTGCTTAAAGGCAATTACAAGAAATTAGGTTACTTTAGGAACTATTGAAAAAAAGGGATACAATAAGGGATTAAAGATAGATTTTCCAATGTTTCAAACCGAATCTATTTTGCTAACATTTATTTTCTTTTGGCGACTGTTTTTTATTTCTTATTCGCCAAATTGGTAATGTTAGTCAAAAGCTAGCAAAAACAACCCTGGTTAACAATTTAAAAGTTTTCAAAAGTAGAATAATTTTTTATCATCATCGTAAGTGAGGTTTTACCATAATTATCGAATACAAAATGTCGCCTATTTTAATCACGAATGATTTCTAAAATCAAAAGAAAAAAATCTAAAAAAATCTAAGTCGGTGATTTCTAATCTGAAATATTAATACCAAATGCCTCAGAAATTCTTAGATTCGTACGCAGTTTAGTTATAGGTTGATTCTGCGAAAATAGGTCGTAATGATGAAACTGCAGTATATTTAAACTTTTTCAACGGAAAAAAACTAACGCATTTTTTAAAACATATTGTTTAAAGATAATTTTATTTCATTAGCTCATAAAATTGAAGCATTCATTGAAACATATATTTGAAATAAATTGTTAAGTGTATAAAATACCATTCTCTCATATATCATTCTGATAAGATGATGTCCGCATTCCACCAATTAAATTTATAAAAATAACTTATTTTCGAAAAAATGTATTAATGCTTAGTTTAATTTTCACTGAAATGATATTTTGAAAACAGGAATTTTTAGCTCACAGGCTATCATAGCCTGAGTGCTTATGTGCCCGCCCGTTCTGTATGTACGTTCGTACGTAATACGATAACTCATGATAAAAATATCCGATCCACTTGAAATTTTGTGTATAGGTATATCCTGACAAGGCGCTTCCCTGATTAGTTTTTGGAGTTCATTCGATATGTATAAGAGGGGGAACGGGGGGGGGTCTTGCCCCTCCCCTTAATATAAATAAATGGTTTTTTTATGCAGAATTAAGTTTTCGTTCAAAATTTAGATATAGGATCATTCTGATGAGGCGATTCCGTGACTGTTATTAGGTGATCATTGAATAAGTATAAATAGGGGGAACTGGGGTTCTAATTACCCTCCCCTTAATTTATATAAATGGGTTTTTCAAGCAGAATTGTCAATTTCGTTCAAATCTCTGAATAGTTTTGGAAGTTTAATGGTTAAGTGTAAAAGAGGGGGATAACTCCTCTTAAATTATACAAATGCTAAATGGGTTTTTTTATTAAGAATTATCCGATTTGCTCTGAATTTTGGATATAGATTTTTTTTATGATAAGGCATGTCCTTGGTAGTTTAGGAGGTTCAATTATTAGGTATAAAAAAGGGGAAAGGGGAGAGCTGTTTCCCTTTCTTAATTTGTTTTTCGAACGGAATTAACCCTTGAAAATATAAGGCTGCAATGTACAATTAGTATGCGTAGCCTGTGAGCTCAATGCCATCAGTTTAACTGGGCAGTATTCTTTTTATTTTAAATTTACTTTATTTACAAATTCTTTATTTTCAATATTCACCATTTTGTGCATGTCTCGATTCCTTCTTATTCATAGTTTCATGGCTCAGGCAAACAGATGAAGAAACAAATACAATATGTTCGAGCCCACTTCTTTAGTATGGAATGTTTACAGGGCTCCCAAATGGTCCGCGAACTGAACACCAATAATTTTTAACGAAAATTTTCATAGTAGGTTTCTACAAAATTTGCGCTAAAACTGACCTCCGAAGGTAGTTTCTGCGCAATTTTCTAGAAAAATATAAAACGAAAATCTTTCTAGAAAAATATTGATGTTCAGTCGGTGGACCGTTTGGGAGTCCTGTGTTGAAGCCGCAAGCTATGTAAAATAGCTATACATGCATACAATATTGAATATTTTGAAATTATCAGTATATACGTATTTTCCTATGCACTGTTTTTAAATTTCATTATTGTTACTTTTACATATGCTATAATTGCAATATTACAAATGCAGTACATAAAACAGAATTTATATACTTTTTAGAGTATTCTTTTCCCGTTAGTATAAACTCAACATTAGTGAAACATAAATACATCAGTGAACCATGAATAAAGAGGTATTGAGAAATGCTCAATATGAGTAAGTTTCTATTGTAACCTGTTTCGCTATTCTAACTACCAGTGGGACAATATCCACAAGTAAATTTGTATCAAAATTTTCTGCTTTTTTAATACCTTAATAACACAGCATTTCAATCTTATTTATGACCTAAAACAAATATTTATATTTGCTGGAGGCATTATATTTTAGTGGTTGTCAGAGCCTGCGTTTCAGCAATTTTGTGATAAACTAAACAACTTCCTGTCGATGTCAGTGAAAAAGATTATAATACTCGGATCGCCTTAACAAATTAAAAAAAATTAACATATATTTCAGAAAAATTTAGATGGGTAAGCCTCTAAAATTAAACGATATATTCTATTCAAAATTTGGGCGTGGAAAATTTCTTCAACGGAAATTTGATCTAAAATAAAAAGTCATCCTCAATCTTGTGATAACCTCCTCAATTACTTTGCTCACAATTGGTCACAATCTGCATTATCCTCTTCGGTGCCTGTGCCCCTATCCGGGGACCTCTGTTCTTTTACTTATAAAAACTAAAATGTCTGATTTTTTTTTTACATTTTACATCACTTCTTATTAGCTGAATGTTCTTTGCGTTGAAAACAAACAAATAAATGCCTGCATCTAAGCTGAATCCCTCATAAAGTACATAGTATTTTCATATGAGTTTTCAAAATTCCTAAAAATGTCAAAAAGACAATGTGACCAAGAAAGTGATACATTTTCCTAAGTATTTAACTTAATTTTTTTAGACATAGTAAATCATTTATTTTATATAGCTTAAATTTGTGATTGCTTCAATTTAGGTTACTGGTTATTAATTTGTTGTTTTAAAGGGGTTTGTAGTTTTAGATCCATATTTTTTAATCTATTTTACTAAGTGCCTAAATGATCAATTTCAGAAAAGATATTTTTATCTTTTTACAATGTCATTTTGTTCGGATACAACCAATGAATAAGTATTCGTGTTATTTTTTTTACATCGGAACTGAAGAGGTTAGATGTTTCCAACCTCTTTATTCATAACTTCATTGCCCAGATAATGGAAGAATAAAATTGATCGTAACGTCATTTTAAAAAAACTTTTGCTCTCCATTATCTCCTCTGCGGCAGCATGGCAAGGCAAGTTCAGTGTTCTCGCTGACATTTCACCAGCGTTAGTAATTTGGCTAGTTAAAGATAAAAAACATTCGCCAAATGATTTAGTCGTTGGAGGCCATCGTAATACTTACCCCTCATAGATATGCATAGCACAATATATGAAAACATAACACATGTAAACAATTTTTAAAATGCATTACAATTCCAAAACAAAATATAAACGTATATTTAAGTATTTTTAACACATAATAATGCTCTAATAATGAATTTCTGATGACCCAATTTCGATAAATTGTATGAAACGACAAACTATTCAAGTAGCACTGAATTGCGTAATAGAAACAACCTTATAACTCCAAAAAATAATATTCATATTCACTAACGGTTTCTTGCATCAAATTAAATATCTCATTTCCAATTAAAAGATATCTTTGAATTGAAATTTGAATGAAATACAGGGTCATGAAAAATCAAAGAATGTGAAAAATAAGATTAGAAATATCGCAACAACTAATTATCCGATCGTCTTCGTTCTATATGCAAAATGTGTGTTATTTTATTGCCTTTTACATCCATTCCTTAAAATAAAAGAATTCGAAAATTTTTATATACCTTTCATCAGAACGAATTTTTCGAGAGTCCGAAAAAAATAGTTCCGGATAATCGAGGTTACTGATATTAAGTAGGCTTCGTCCCATTCTTACATACTAAACACATAAAAAATTTCAAATCTCTATCTCAATTTGTTCGGGAGATAGAGCGGTTACAGACAGACAGACACACAGACGGACGGATGGCAATTTTTTTTTCTAAAAATATGTTTTTCAGAATCTCCAGGGTCCGAAACGTGTAAATCCGTCAAAAAAAATTTTCGATTTTCAAAACGATTGCAAGACTTACCCTATACTATGTATGATGGGTAAGTAAAAAAAGTATTAGCAGAATAAATTCGCCGTGTAGCCGAAAAAAAAATAATAATACATATTATATCCTTCAATGTATTCCCTTTTTAGCTCACAGGCTATCATAGCCTGAGAGCTTATGTGCCCGTCCGTTCTGTATGTATGTTCGTATATACGTAACGCGATAACTCATGATAAAAATATCGGATCCATTTGAAATTTTGTATGTAGGTATATCCTGACAAGGCGCTTCCCTGATTAGTTTTTGGAGTTCATTCGATATATATAAGAGGGGGAACGGGGGGCTCATGCCCCCCGTTAGTTGATATAAATGGGATTTTCATGCAGAATTAAGTTTTCAAAATTTAGATTAGGATCATTCTGATGAGGCGATTCCGTGACTGTTATTAGGTGTTCATTGGATAAGTATAAATAGGGGGAACAGGGGTTCTAATGCTCCCCCCCCCGTTAGTTGATACAAATGGGATTTTCATGCAGAATTAAGCTTTCGTTCAAAATTTAGATTAAGATCATTCTGATGAGGCGATTCCGTGACTGTTATTAGGTGTTCATTGAATAAGTATAAATAGGGGGAACAGGGGTTCTAATCCCCCCCCCGTTAGTTGATATAAATGGGATTTTCATGCAGAATTAAGTTTTCGTTCAAAATTTAGATTAGGATCATTCTGATGAGGCGATTCCGTGACTGTTATTAGGTGTTCAATGAATAAGTATAAATAGGGGGAAGAGGGGTTCTAATGCCCCCCCCCCTTAATTTATATAAATGGTTTTTTCAAGCAGAATTTTCAGATTTCGTTCAAATCTCTGAATAGTTTTGGAAGTTTAATGGTTAAGTATAAAAGAGGGGAATAACTCCTTTTAAATTATATAAATGCTAAATGGGTTTTTATTAAGAATTATCTAATTTGCTCTGACTTTTGGATATAGATTTTTTATATGATAAAGCATGTCTTTGATAGTATAGGAGGTTCAATGATTAAGTATAAAAAAGAGGAAAGGGGAGTGCTGTTTCCCCTTCTTAATTTTTTTTTTCGAACGGAATTAACCCTTGAAAATATAAGGCTTTAATGTACAATTAGTATTTGTAGCCTGTGAGCTCAATGCCATCAGTTTAACTGGGCAGTATTCTTTATTTAAAAGTTTTGGTAACTCCGACAACGATTTTTATTAATCTAATTTCAACTATCCGATACAAATATATTAAAAATATATACGTATGTATATGTATGAGAAACGACAAAGAAAAGAAAGAAAAAGCAAAAATTGAGCCCTAGAAATTTGGCAAATCTAATCGCTTCTTTACTCGCCAAATGAAGAATTTAGCCGCGATTTTCCGCAGGGGCGAGCGACAGCGAGAACCCTGGGCAAGTTATAAAGTCTGTTTTCGTAACCCCGGCAACAGCATCGTTTTTTTTCTTTTTTTTTTTTTTTGTATTAGTCTATATAATAGAAAATAAATTTTGCCTATTTTAATCACATCAATTTTGAAATTGAACAGAACTTTTTTAAAAAAAGTGGTGCAGACCGACTAAAATTTTGGTAATGACGCAGAGTTGCTGACAGCCCATATGACGTGGTACACAGAGTTATGAATCAAAACTAGTGCTATAGTTCATTGAAAATAAAACGTTTCTTTTTTCCATGCATCGACATAAAACCTTTGCTGAGATAATGATATCGCAAAGCTACCTGATACTCTTCTGGAAGATTGAAGTAAGAGAAGTTGCTAGAGTTTATTTTGTTTTTTATGTATAACTATTTTGAAATTGAACGGAACACCTTTTAAAAAAGTGGTGCAGAACTACTGAAATTTTGGTAATGATGCAGAGTTGCTGACAGCCCATATGACGTGGTACACAAAGAGTTATGAATCAAAACTAGTGCTATAGTTCACTGAAAATTAAAACGTTTCTTTTTTCCCTGCATCGACATAAAACCTTTGCTGAGATAATGATATCGCAAAGCTACCTGATACTCTTCTGGTAGATTGAAGTAAGAGAAGTTGCTAGAGTTTATTTTGTTTTTTATGTATAACTATTTTGAAATTGAACGGAACACCTTTTAAAAAAGTGGTGCAGAACTACTGAAATTTTGGTAATGATGCAGAGTTGCTGACAGCCCATATGACGTGGTACACAAAGAGTTATGAATCAAAACTAGTGCTATAGTTCACTGAAAATTAAAACGTTTCTTTTTTCCCTGCATCGACATAAAACCTTTGCTGAGATAATGATATCGCAAAGCTACCTGATACTCTTCTGGTAGATTGAAGTAAGAGAAGTTGCTAGAGTTTATTTTGTTTTTTATGTATAACTATTTTGAAATTGAACGGAACACCTTTTAAAAAAGTGGTGCAGAACTACTGAAATTTTGGTAATGATGCAGAGTTGCTGACAGCCCATATGACGTGGTACACAAAGAGTTATGAATCAAAACTAGTGCTATAGTTCACTGAAAATTAAAACGTTTCTTTTTTCCATGCATCGACATAAAACCTTTGCTGAGATAATGATATCGCAAAGCTACCTGATACTCTTCTGGAAGATTGAAGTAAGAGAAGTTGCTAGAGTTTATTTTGTTTTTTATGTATAACTATTTTGAAATTGAACGGAACACCTTTTAAAAAAGTGGTGCAGAACTACTGAAATTTTGGTAATGATGCAGAGTTGCTGACAGCCCATATGACGTGGTACACAAAGAGTTATGAATCAAAACTAGTGCTATAGTTCACTGAAAATTAAAACGTTTCTTTTTTCCCTGCATCGACATAAAACCTTTGCTGAGATAATGATATCGCAAAGCTACCTGATACTCTTCTGGTAGATTGAAGTAAGAGAAGTTGCTAGAGTTTATTTTGTTTTTTATGTATAACTATTTTGAAATTGAACGGAACTCCTTTTAAAAAAGTGGTGCGGACCGAATAAAATTTTGGTAATGACGCAGAGTTGCTGACAGCCCATATGACGTGGTACGCAAAGAGTCATGAATCAAAACTAGTGCCATAGTTCACAGAAAATTAAAACTTTTCATTTTTCCATGCATCGACATAAAATCTTTGCTGAGATAATGATATCGCAAAACTACCTGATACTTTTCTGGAAGATTGAAGTAAGAGAAGTTGCTAGAGTTTATTTTGTTTTTTATGCATAACTATTTGATCATTCTGTTTGATATCTGGTAGGCATTTAAAATTATAATTAGATCGAAAATGGTAAGTAAATGTACTAAAAAGTTATTTTTACTTGATACGAATTATTTTTAACATGCTTTTAGGATATTTTTGAAGAGACATACAAAACAAATTTCGTTATCGTGTTGACGGTCCTATCAATGTATTAATTTCATTCACATGCTTTATCGATGTAGTTATAACGTGTTTTCTAATATTACGTCTCTTTTTCTGTACAAAGTTTGCATAATTTTATGAACATGGCCAGATTACCGACTGGGCAAAGTATCACCAGTAAACAGAGATAGAATTTATAAATTTATTGTTTACAGAATTGATTCGTTAATATGGATTTTAAATAGCTTGGAAGTTTCTTATTTAAATTTAATGGTGAAAGCTACAACGTCGATCATCAGTCTTTTATAACGAGGGGTACGGTAATAATCACTTAATTGTCAACCAAACTGTACTCGAGTGCTTTCTAATTTTTCAATTAAAAAAGTACTTGACAACCGAAAAAAGCGATAACTGTTCTTGGACATGGAATGAAAACTAATTTCTCTCACAGCCTCAATCGGTGATTATTTATTATTTTTTTTTAGTTACTAAATAGTTTGAAAGTTACATAGTTTGTTTTAGAGATCTTGACTGGTGTATAAGATAATTGTCGAAAGCATTTATTCATCACGAAATTAAATTTTCCTTAAAGAGTTTGAAGTACGTAAAAATTTTTTCCTTTTTTGTTTTGTTAAAATTATACAAATATTACAAAAAAGATTTTAAAATTATATAACTTTAATGAGCCTTTTATGTTTGACATATATACTGGTAAATCTGTAGAATATATTTAAGATGCCTTCAAAGAATTTAACTCTAGAACCTCGGAACCGGGTCATTTTGACCTGGAACGAATGAATAGATGTCGATTCGAACTAGAAAATTCTTTATAAAAAAAGTTATATATAGGACGCAGAAAAATAATTTAAATAAATAAGTGATATAATTTAAAATGAAAATTCTGATGTAAAATATTTTTAGAAATTTCGAGAAAAATTTTTCAAAATTCTAGTGTTAAACTATTTATACATATCTTTGAATTTATAATTTTTGGATATATATGTATTTACCTAAGTAAGCTTGTCTGGTAAATTCTGACAACAATTAAATGAATATGTCAAAATAATTGACCCATCAAGAAGGATTTTGAATAAATACAAGATTTGTACGGTTCAAGGATACCTTAGGCATTATTATTTATTTAGGCACTAAATTGGTATTATTTGAAAGTTTTTTCAAAAATATTAATCAGTTAAGTGGTTAAAGACTAAAAGAAAATCTATATTATAAAGGCCAAACGTATCTGTGCGTAACGCATACGTCATTTTGCGAATGGCAACACTTTAAAATTTGAAATAAAATTTAAGACTTGCATTTTTTTCTTTTAAACTTCTAAATACCGCACATTTTCAATTTTTATACCATCGTATAGAGAAAAAAAATTACTTTTTAATGTGATTTGTTTGAAAGCTGTATCTTTATTTGTTTTTGAGTTATTATTTTTTTTTCGTAGTTTTTATACCGTTTTTGAATTGTGGCAACAGACTAACTCCATTTTTATTAAAATGAAAATGAAAAAAGCAAATTCTTTGTATCTTTTTGTTACCTTTTTTTTTTTTTTAAGTAAAATAATTCGTTTTAGTTCGTTTTTATTTATTACTTAAAGGATTTTTAGTTTATTAAAAACTTTCTTTATACTCGATACAACAATTTCTTTTTACACTTTGACGTAACAGGAATATTGCATATGGTATTTATTGCATGCAGGCTATTTTATAAATTTTCATTTACACTTAAAAGAATATAAATAAATTAGTATATGTTTATAGCTAATAGCAATCGAGATTTCAAGTTTTGAATTAAAATGATTTTGAAATGATCAAATTAAAATATTATTTAAAAAAAATGTGAACACGGATAAGAGAGGTGCATATGTAAATTTTGAAGTGGTAAAAATAATGTCGGATCATGGGGCAAAAATTTCTATGATTGAGTCAAAGTGGAGAACATTTTGCAATTTTACATTTTGGAATATCGTGCATAAGAGCCGTAATTGATAACTTAACAATAATACAAGATCTTTATTATATTTTATTGTTTACATATCAATTAAGTTTAATTTTAATAATTTCTACAACTGACTTTTATAGAAATAGTGTTTTGTTAATTTTAGATTAAATATCATTTGTTTAAGGGTTAGACTTACAAACATAAGGTGTATTTTTTATTGTGACTAATTAAGTAGATTTATTATAAATCAATGAAACAGTTCCTTCTTAAGCATTTTCTTTCGTCGAAACTCGACGGGTTCTACCTTGTAATTTTTAAGGCATCAATTTCTTTCTTATCATACAAATGTATTCACAAGTATCGGAATGAAAAATTTTGAATATTTTTTGCTTTGTAATCGTGTGGTAAAAAAGAGAGTAAATAAATTTTTTTATGGTGCGGTTGGTTATTTTTAGGGAGTTTATTTCAGAACTAGCTGACCCACCCGGCGTTGCACGAGGCCCGTTATAATAACCTTAAATTCAACACTCAACTTTATATGAATCTATATTTTTATTGATTTTTTTTTTTTAATGAACCTAGTTTGGGGGACCTTGTTTATTTTCGCAACTTTCCCAACAATTATCTTCCCGAACGAGCCTGGAATCTAGGTCATTATAATTAACCACTTAATCGTCGATCCCGAGACATTCACGGGCTGCAAGCTTCACGGCTTTTATTCAGAATTGCTTGATTCCCACCAGTTTTATAAAATAGTGTAATTGGTAATTAATTCTGATAATTGATTGCTAATTGATTCTGTTATCATTTTAGTTGTCATTAGCCACTTAAATGATTTGCCCGTACGCCGTTCGGGCAAGACGAATTTGTTTAATTTATCATTTAAAACTTTTTGACACCACTAATTTTATAAATATATATAGGACAGTTGCACCATAAAATTTAACTAATAATAACACATTGCTCAGTGGTGCACAAAACAAGAATTTTAATATACATTTGTACAATTAAAATAAATAAAACTTTCAACGTTTCGCGCCGTCTTCTGCGGGCGTCTTCAGGAAAATATAATGGAAGGACTACGTTTGCATCTTGATCGAGAGATAATATTTCTACTAAATCAAAATCTAAACATCATAAAATCTTAAAAATTTTTATTTCCTTGAAATATTTTAATTTTTACTCACGCGTAAATGGCAACATTTTTTAAAATTTTAATTTATTTAGATTTTGATTTAGTAGAAATATTATCTCTCGATCAAGATGCAAACGTAGTTCTTCCATTATCATATTTTCCTGTAGACGCCCGCAGAAGACGGTGCGAAACGTTGAAAGTTTTATTTATTTTAATTGTACAAATGTATATTAAAATTCCTGTTTTGTGCACCACTGAGCAATGCGTTATTATTACCACTAATTTTTTTTTAATGGAATGGCATACTGTTCAAAGGTAGAAAAGTTTAGAATAAATATTACGAATATTTTAACTTAAAAAAAGTGGTATAAACCCATATTGTCCATTTATCGCACGTAAAAAAAACCCAGTAAAGTGGTTTAATAAGATGAATATTTTTCTAATAAAAAAGTGGTGGTAATAATGAATTTGAATTTTTAAACCATAATTTAATGCAACCGTTAAAGGGTTAAAGTAACATGCACTGGAAGTAATAGTAAACCCTATAATACCCGAAAAAAGAATACCAATAATCGTTGAAAATGTTAGTTGCTGAAATCGAAGAGAAGTTTTCATAATACAGAAAGTAGCCGAATTGTCATCTAAGTTGAATGAACCAAATCTCATTGAAAAGATGTGCTTAAAACCCAATTAACCTTTTCCGGCGCAGTGTACCCACTCCGTGCACATCTAATTTTAATTCCTAACTTGCGAGCGGCACCAAGAATATTTTAAAGAAATTTCGCTTTTACAATGAAAGCGAGAATTCAGGAATTTATAATTTCTATAAAAGTTGTTTTTTTTAAATTCCGTTGTCAATCAATAGTTTCTTATGTTAGGAGCAGAATTTGCCTGCGCCGCAAAGTCTTAAAGTGTATTTCCTCAAGCGGATAAAGGTGCTCACTCCTGTAATTTTCTCAAATTAATTTTAACATTACCACAATATTTAATAAATAAATGAAAACTTTTACGTAGCTGCCAACTTTTACGCATTTTTGCTACCACTAAAATTGTACAGAGATATTCCATTTCTTTAATCATGAGATTTCCATGATTAAATAAGACAATATTTACAATAAAATTTTTGTGGTAGGGAAAATGCGTAAAAAATGTCAGCTATGCTTTTAACTAAAGTTACTTTTTAATAAACGCGATTTTTAATTTTAATGAGTAAAAGTTAGTTTTTTAGCCAAAAAGCAGCTTAATTTTCGAAAAAGGTGGTACCTGTGGCAAGGAAAAGAATCATGTCCTTGGAGACAGGTAACTATAATATAGTTGATATTTTTGAAGTATCTCGAGGACGCTAAAACTATGTTAGAGAAAATTGTAAAATAATCTGATAATTCTTCAAAAAGCTGTAAAAGAGCACAAAGAAGGAGATTAATGTTTAAAATTTATGGTAGCTGAAGTCTGAGAAATATTTCAGTAGTTCATGCGATAGTTGGAGGACTGAAAAAGCTGTTAGAAAAAAAGTTAATGAATCAAATCATATTTAAGGGAGTTGTGACAAAGAACCTAAAGGGGACCAGATAATAGTTAAGAGTAAGCCCCAAGGCATGTGAAAACATGTTAAATGGTTTCAGCTCTTAGCACTTTAGACCATCAATTAGTCAAAACTAAGCACATGTATGAATTAATTATTAGAATGAAATTTTAAAGAAATGCACAAAATACGGAGGGAAATACTTAGAAAACGGCTCTAGTGTCTCGGTAAAAATGTAGAGGTGTTGCTGGGCTCCCAAATGATCCGCGAACTGAACATCAATATTTCTAAACAGAAAATTCCATGATAGGTTTCTAAAGAATTTGTGCTAGAATTAACATCCAAACTTTGTTTCTCGGAAATTCTGAAAAAAAAAAAAAAAAAAAAAATTCTAAGAAATTTCTGATGTTCAGTCGGTCTGATGTTCAGGCGGATTATTTGGGAGCCTTGCTGTTGGTCTGCGGAGAAGGGTCCAAAACTCAACTTCAACTCAATCGGAATCTATATGATTTTAGGGTACCCCATACATTTAACTGGAATGTAGAAACGTTAAACTAACAAAATGGAAAAAGAGTTCCAAAAATGAAGATCGGATTAACACTAGAAAGACGGGAAGTTTTTTACAAGTTTTATAAAAAAATATTGAACACCAAAATCTTTATTTAAAACTATTTCAGTTAGTTAATTAACCATTTTTTCATTTGTTTCTGTAAAATGTATTTTAGGAAAAAAATTATGATTCGAATCGACATGTATTCACTTAGTAGGGGCCTAATTGCCCCCTCGCCGTCTGAGGTGTTAAGAGGGGCAAATTATTAACTATCAAAAACCTCAATGAGCCAGGTATCCCCAAGGTTCTAGGGACTTAACTGACATGTAGTTGGGTATAAATACATTTTCAGTAGTTTTTAAAAAAATCGTTGGACCCTAGAGCAATATAAAAAAAAATTGCCTTCATTTCGAAACAGTTTTAATAAAAGCTACACCAAGGGCCGCAATAATTATTATTCAAAATATGTGGTAGGTAAAATACATTTTTTGTCCTTTTTGTAGCAGCTGGAGGACTTAAAATCATGTTGAAAAAAAAGCTATTTAATTGGATTATTTTTAAAGGAGCTGTATAACCAAAAGGAAATAACTGATTGATAAAAACAGGACTCTAACATGAAAAATGTTACAATTCCCTAGTACTTAACACTTTAGATTTACAAGTAGTCAAAATTAAGTATGGGATATGAATTATTCATTAGAATAATATTTTAAAGAAATGCATAAAAAATTGAGTAAATGGTTTAACCCGTTGCGGCACAGGGCAAATTCATTGATTAAGTGTTGAAATTAATGTGTGACACCGTAATTTGAAAACAACTTCATTTTTAAACAATAAAAAGCTATATTTCACACATTCCGTAAAATATACTCCCTCTGTCCCAAATTAGTTGCGACATTTGAATACTTTTGTACTGATTATTGATATTTATGACTTTATGATTTTGTTTGAACATTTTTCAGAGAGCTATACTATCAATCAATAATATTTACGTATCTAAAACTCCCTCCATAATTTCATAAATAAGTAATTTATTAATTTAAAAAATCCCGGTTCAGATGCTCTTAAGCCACGCCCCATTAAGATTCTTTTAACAGTAATAACATAAAACTGTCTTGAATCTAATCAATCTAGAATTTATTTAAGAGTATTTTATTCAGGCTATTACTTTTTTTTTTAGTATAAATTTAAAATTGTTGTATAATTTTACTGGTGTCGATCTACTAAACTGCATCAAAAATTATTTATAACTCCACCTACTTGATATGTAGCAACTAATTTGGGACAAACTTTTCAACTTAAATGTCGCAACTAATTTGGGACAGAGGGAGTAATTTTTTTTTACTAAAATTCGGGGGACAATGCGGTTTTTGGGAATTAAAATAACAATGGGAAAAGAAATTGGGAAATACAAAATTCAAGGACTGACTGGCTTAACCCATTAGTGCCTAGCGTCCCTTTAATAGGGACGCTTCAAAAGGTTCATGTAGCACTGATTTTGACACCGGTAAAAAAGAACAGCAATCTTTATTACATTTAATTGAAATATTTTCGTAATTAAAGAACTAAACTTAATTCTTTTAAAAATAGTGGTGCCAACCGAATAAAATTTGCGCAAAAGGTGGTGGGCACGAATGGGTTAATTCTTCAGCACACGCACCCATTTCTATGACATTACCACACGCACTGGGTCAATATGACCCGAACTTTTTCGTGAACTTCTCGGTAAAATACAGTCATTATAAATAAAATAAATAAAGTCAAATGTATTATTTAAATCGTTTTTTAAGTAACAAGATACATTATTTGTTTTAAAAATCAAATTTCAAAGCACAAAATAACCCAAAAAACTCACCTTTATTTTTGTATCTTTTTTGGCATTCATTCGTTTTCTATCGTTTTGAAACGTTTACACATTTAGTACATAATTTTAACGATCTTTTTCTTGAAAAAAAAAAAAGATGGTTAAGTATCATTACAAACAATATTTTGTATAAAAAATGTATATTTGTTATTTTGTATATGTTGTATGTTGGGTAAAACTGACCCATTCACACTAGCCACTGTAGAAAAATCTCGTATTTCAAGTTTCTGTTCCCAGGATCCTTTTTGCTAGACCATCCAATAAGGTACCAGAAGTGACAGGTGCAAATCTTGAGAAATTCCTGAAAATCCTGAGCATGATACGGAGCGTCAGGTCAAAAATACCCGATGCGTGTGCTTACCGGTTAAACATATAGTTTAAAGATGATTTTATTATTTAAGCCCATACAGTTGAAGTATTAATTAGAACATATATTTAAAATAAATTGTTAAACTTATAAAATATCATTTCCTCACATGCACCTACTAGGGTAACATCCCCAGTAATTGGCATTCGCCAGTGATTGGCACATCCTACAAAAATGTCCTAAAATAAGATTTATATCCAGTCTTTTAAAAATGCAAGACCATATAACAGTTATATGCTCATTTACTTTACAGATTATAACTTTGACTTATGCTACTATGACCATAGTGCCTAGGAAAGAGAAACAATTATGACTTGTATCAAATTAGCCATTTTTGTTGCAAATGCTTCTTATCTGGCTTAAGAAAGACATGCATTTTAATTTATTATTATCTGATTTAAAATTTTAATTGACAACAGTTTTGTTTAGTTGAAAAGGGTTGCTTTAATTGTGTAATAGTTTAAGTGCCATTTACTGGTGATTACAGCAACTTTTTATAAATATATTTTTATAAAAATAGTTTTTCAAATATTTTTGCTTTTAGTGGGTAAAATAGATGCACAGATATGCACTCTTTGATTTAAAAATATTTGCAAGTAAATATTTTATTTCTTGGTAATGAAAATAGAAGTATGTTTAAAGACAAATTCTTAAAGTGCCAATTACTGGGAATGTTACCCTACCACCCAAAATTATGTAAAACAATATCAATTCTTACTGAAATATTTATATTTATTTTGTCTTTGTTATTTATACATAAAGCATTATTCCTAAATATCACGTTGTTATTTTTTGGCCTGAACATACAATTTTTGTTTGGAAAAAAATTTTGTAATTCATCTTGCTAACAATCAGTAGTATTTCTAGACTTAGGTGATTCTACTGTAGCCTGAAATATTGCACGCGTAGTTCGCACATGTCCCTTACTTTTTTGAAAAAAAGAACCATACTGAAAAAATAGTTTATTGTGAAAGGAATAACGTAACTGACAGATTATGTAAATAAATTGAGATGGTGTCATCACTCGTTCAATTACATTTATAAAAATAACTTAGTTTCTTAAAAGTATTAAATGGTGGTTTAGTTTTCACTGAAATGACATGTTTTTTATGTATTTTAGGGATGAGATTGCCGCGTTTTTGCGCACCAGTATTATTTTAGAAAAAATGTCGTTCTCTTAAATCGCAAAAATGTTCTGATTAAATAAACTAACTTTTTCTCTAACAAAATACAAGTGTCCAAAAACGCGGAAATCTCATCCCTGGTATTTATTTTCTTAATTTTCAAATTTTTTATTTGCAAACTTCACCACTTTGAGCATATCTCAATTCTTCTTTATTGAGGCAAACAAACGTGTAAGTAGTTATAATATCATAAGAAATGTTCTAGCCCACCTTTTTAGTATTTTAAAGCCGCGGACTATGTAAAAAAGCTATAGGCTATTGCCATGACAATTTTTCATGTCTGTCACACCGCTGAAATTCGCTATGCTTTTTGGCCATCGCTATTTTAGAAAAGTTTGCTTCACTTTACTCAATTGATGAGATATCTCTGATAATATGAGTCATATTTTTTCATTGTAAAATACTAGTATGCAAAAATTGTAGCATGTGACAGACATAACTATTACGTAAGGAAATAGCCTATAGATACATGCAATATTGAATATTTTGAAATGATAAATATACAGTTTTTTTTTCAATATGCACTACTTTTAACCATTTCGGGACGAGGTACTTTTACACGGTACTTACGCACTGACATCTAACGTTCTATAAAAAACACAGGAAACTGCAAATGATTAAATCGACAAGTTCGAGCGATTAGATTGGTTTTGAATGCGGTACCTCTCGTGTATGAGTTTTGAGAGCAGAACTTCTAATCCACAGCTCTGGAGTATCCGTCCCAAGCTCTATAGTAGAACATACTGAAAATACTTTCGGGAGAAGTACAAATTTTTAAGATTTGGAATATTTACCTAGTACTAACGTTTACGTAACTAGGTACCTTGATACAGTAGAAAGAAACTGATCCTTGAATGATTATTTTATGAGAATTTAAATATTACTTTTCTAGATTTCGTAAATATTATTGGTTTGAAAAGAATAATAAATTTATTATCGAGAACAAAATTGAAAATCTAAAAAAAAAAATAACCCAGAAGGGGCTACCTGATAGTTAAGAGTAGGCCCTAACATGAAAACATGTTAAGTTGTTTTAGTACTTAGCACTTTACATCTTCAATTGGTCCAATTTAAGCATAGGTATGAATTAATGAATTGAATGAAATTTATTAAAAGTGCCCAAAATATGAAGGGAAATGCATAGAACAGGGCGCTAGTGTCCCGGTAAAAATGTAAAGGTCTTGGTCAGCGGAGAAGGATCCAAAACGCAGCTTTAAAATTTTTATTCAGAATGCAAGGAAATTAGAAAAGGAAAAAATCATTTCGCGGAAAAAGTTCAAAGGACTTTTACCCTGTAGGAACCCTATAGGTTATTAGAGTGCCCCACACTTTTAACTGGAATGTAATAACGTTAAGATAACTAAATGGGAAAAGGGCGGTAAAAATGAAAATCCAGGGTTTGTACGGCTCCTGGAATATCGCGACTAGGAAATTCTTTGGTACCAGTATTTCCTTAAGGAAACCACATTTAGGTAAGGCAAAATTTTCGGTGTTTGAACTGAACTTATTTTTTTTTCTAAAAAAAGTACTGTTATGTTACCTAGAAAATTACGGTACTTGTACTAACCCTTAGATCGGATTAAGAGGAACAAATTATCAAACATCAAAAACTTCAAAGTGTCAGGTATCTCCAAGGTTCTAGGGATTTAACTAACATGTAGTTGAGTATAAATATATATTTTAATAGTATTTAAAAAAATCGGTGGACGGTAGAACAATGTTAAAAAATTGCATGCAACTCGAATCTTTTTTTAAAGCTGCGCCAAGACCAAGAATTATTATTCAAAATGCATGGCATGTTATATATATATATATATATATATATATATATATATATATATATATATATATATATATATATATATTGGGCTGGGGAAAAAGTAAGTTCGCTGTTTTCGTGTTTTTCAAAGTGAATTTATTTATATAAATAAAAAAAACTAATCAAAATTTATGTGTTATTTTGTTTGATGACGTTTTGCCATTTTTCTGGTAAAACAATAGTTCCGTCACTGTAGAATTTCTGAGAGTTCTGGGCAAAAAATTGAACAAGGTGATTTTCACAAGCCTTTTTTTGAAGCCAACTTAACACCTTCAAGAGAGTACCGCATAGGGCGGAACAAATGGTAATCCGTCGAATCCAGGTCCGGACTATATGGTGGGTTCATCAAAACTTCCCAAAAAAGCTCTTTCAGTTTTTGCCGAGTGACTAAAGATGCGTGTGGTTTAGCGTTGTCGTGATGGAAGACAGCGCCTTTTTTTCGATCAATTTTGACCGGGTTTTTTAATTGCCTGCTTCAATCGCATTAGTTGTTTACAGAAGATAGTTGAATTGATGGTTTATCCAGGTTTGAGGAGCTCATGATGGAAAATTCCTTTCCAATCCCACCAAACACTCAGAATCACTATCGTAGGCATCAATCCGGGCTTTGCCAGCGTTTGTGAAGCTTCGATCACGATCTTTTTAGCACATTTTTGTTATATGTGATTCCCTTTTCATCACCCGTAATGATTTGCTTCAAAAATGGCTCGATTTCATACCGTTTCAGTAGCAATTCACAAATGAAAACTCTTTCCATTAAATTTTTCACTGTAAGTTTATAGGGAACCCAAATATCGAGTTTCTTTTGGTATCTAATTTTATGTAAATGGTTCAAAAGTGGTTTATGGTTGATGTTTAGTTCCGTAGCAATGTCGTGGGAAGAAATATGTTCAGTCTACCTGGATTGTTTTTAAATTTTCATCGACTTTTTCAAAGATTGGCCAGCCAGGGAAAGGTTCATCTTTAACATCGAAATTTTCGGAAGGAAAACGAGCAAACTGATTCTGATTTTGGCGTTTACTTAAGCACTGATCACCATAAATGCCACACAAGTTTCGATGAGCCTGCGCCAATTTTTCCCTTTTTGGAAGTAAAAAACTAAAATGTGACGAAAATAATCTTCTGAAATCTCTATTTTTAAAACGCAATAACTTTTGACTAGTTAAACAGATGACGCTACCCTTATATCTAGAATTTTTTAGAGACTGTTACCTTTCAAACGCTGTATAGTATGACTTAATTGAGTAAGTATTACTCGAGATATGCGACTTTAAAGATATCTATTGGGAAAAAACGAGTTTACTTTTTCCCCAACCCAATATATTGGCTATTTCTGTAGCAGCAGGAGGAACTAAGAACTTGATGAAAAAAAGCAAGTTAATTGGATCATTTTTATCCCCCTGACCACCGAACAAAAGGGCAAAATTGCAATTTTTTTCCTTACAATTTATTTTGAATGTTAATAAAAGAAGGATTCTGTATCATGGTATAATTGTTTTGTTACGTATACATAGGTGCCAACCTGACATCGATTATCCGCAATACATGCGTTAATTTGACCCAGGTTTAATGAGTTTCGAATCAGAATTTTTTCAAAGAAATGACATTAAGTACATTATAGTAAGAAATCTGAAAATAAATAAATAAAGATACACGAAATATATTTCCTGGTTTGAAATGACGTTAAACTGGATCAAAGTAATCCAGGTATTACGGAAGATTAGTTGAAAGTTGGCAGCTATGCGTATATGCTTATAACCCTTGAAAATATGAATCATAGCTTAATTTCTTAAAACTGGATCATATTTGTAGAGTTATGTTAATTTAAATAAAGCTTCAATTGCAGTGAAACCTGCAGCCAAGTGAACGGATATATCCGGTCGCGGCAGTGGGAAGGTGGGTGCTATAATGAGGAACAGAAAAGGAAACTATTGATATAGTTAAAAACAGGGCGCTAACGTGGAAAATGTTAGGAATTCCTTAGAACTTAATACTGTATATCTACTATTAGTCAAAATTAAGTATGGGATATGAATTATTCGTTAGAATAATATTTTAAAGAAATGCATAAAAAATTGAGTAATTTTTTTAAAAAAAGACTCTAAAACCCCAATAAAAACATCAGGATGTAGGTCTTGGAAGAAGGGTCAAAATTCAACTTTAAAATTATGCACTTCAAATGTGGCAAAATGAGGAGGTAAAATATGCATTTCGAACAAAAAATTCAAGGACTGACTAGTTTAAACATGCATTTTAAAAACGTTTCTATTATTTAAGCTCATAAAATTGAAATATTAATTAGAATATGCATTTAAAATAAATTGTTAAACCTACAAAATATCATTCCCTCGCATGTAACTACTACCACACAAAATTATTATTTTTTTTTAAATCAATTCTTACTGGAATATTTATATTTATTTTGTCTGAATTCTGTTTTTATTATAGACGCATAAAGCATTATTCCTATGCATTACATTATTATTTTTTGTCTGCAGATGCAGTTTTTGTTTGGAAAAAAATTTTGCTACTCATACGTTACATCACACTAACACTCAATAGTATTTCTGGATATTTCAGATAGGTGATACTATTGTTACAGTGCCTAGAAGAGATAGTGTGGAAATCGCTAATACCGGTATAGCTTTCGATCGCATCCAAAAATTTACATTTTCGTAGATGGCGCTGCCGTCAGTTTCATTGCGTGAATTGTATATATGAAGCATATTTCAGCATTGTACATAATTTGAAATATTTTCCTCCTATTATTTATATTTTGGCATGTCACAAATAGTTTCACCTCTCTATATTTTATCATTATTTTCATCATTTATCATTAAATTTGGATACATATTGAAGTACTCTTAATTCAATGAATAAAATTGTTTATTCAAACCAATTTGTGATATTTCGGAAGAGATTTATAGCACAAGAAGATAGATTTACATAAGTACTTTGTTTATAAACGCACAAAATCAATGAAAAAAATGAAGCAAGTTCTTTTTACTAATGTAAACAAAAATATATCAAACAGAATTTATTTAGGGTGCAAATGCAGTTTACTCTCCTTCTTGGCGCGATTTTCAAAAATCGCCAAATTGGCACGTTTTTGCGTCTTGTCTCCCGGAGCACACTGTTTTGCTCTGGATTAAATGAAAATGCAGGGTTGCCATATTGAATGCAGGGTTGCCATATTGAAACATTTATGGCTAAAAAAAAGCCGAATTGGCGAAGGAGAGTAAACTGCATTTCACCCTTTATTTAGAATGCACATGATAAAATTAGTTTATTTAAGCATAAATTATTTTTATTATAATAATTAAATTATAATAATTCCAACATATTAATAATAAAATACTTGAACTATAGTGAATCTCTAGCTTAAAATAATAATATGTATGCTGATCACATGAAATATTACATGAATTATAATCAAGCAATCCGAAACTAGTGTTCTGTAATTCGTACGAGTGCGAAATGCATTTAAAATATATGCCTAAATTTTCGTTTATCCCTAATACATCGTGTATAACAAGCTAATTTTTTTATTCTGTTTTTCACTAAATTTATCTTTAAAAAAAAGTTTCCCATACTTAAATCATGGAACTATTAAGGAAGAGGAACTGACATAGCCTTAAAATAGTGAAGCTTCAACTGTAACCGCTTTCGCAGGGATTCATTACTACCGCTACGAACTTTAACCAATAAAATTATGCAGAAAACTTCTCTTTATTTAAACGGCTCATTAACCGAAATATTCAATCAAAAATAATGACAAAAACTAATATTCACTTTTACTGGTAAGAGTTTACTTCTGTGGCAATAGATCCTCCACATTGTGACAACCAAAACTGTGTCAGTAAAAAGATTATAACACCTCGCCAAACTGACACCAGTTAAAAGAAATAGAATTTTGTTACCACATTTGTCAGAGAAATTTTTAGACAGTAATGCTCGAAAATACAACGAAATTTTCTAGTTAAGTTTACTGGTGGGAGATTTCACAGGCGGTAATCATAAACTGTAAATCTGATAAAATGAAACAGCTGTCATCTTGTGACAACCAACTCAGTTACTTCATTCGCGACTGATAGACAATAGACTATATGTCTCCTCCTTTTTATTCATAACTCCATTACTTAAATTACATCAAAAAAATATCTAAAACACATTACGTTCCTATTCATTCATAGCAATGAACTTGAAGTTAGCGCCCTCTGGCGAAATATGTAATTTTTTGGATATGGTTTCTTTGGTTGATTTCCACACTATCTCTTCTAGGCATTGTACCCTAATTTCCTGCGTATAATCCGCCGATCAAACAATCATTTTTCGACCCAGAAATTTTATTAAATAAAATATAACTTTTCAGATCGCCGTAAATATTTTCCTTCATTTACAAAATAAAATTTCTGGGTCGAAAAAGAATTGTTTGATCCGCGGATTATAGGCAGGAAATTAGGGTACTATTGTACCCTGAAATATTGCACGTGTACTTCGCATGTATCTCTTACCTTAAAAAAAGCTATCCCGAAACTTATTGTGTAAGGAATAATGTAACAGACAAATTGTGTAAATGTTGAGATGATGTCATCACTCCTTCAACTACATTGATAAAAATAATTTAATTTCTCTAAAGTATTAATGTGGTTTAGTTTTCACTGAAATTACAGTTTGAAAACGGTTTTTTTATATTTTTATTTATTTACTTAATTACTTAATTTATACATTCTTTATTATCAAACTTCACCATTTTCAGCATATCTCAATTCCTCTATATTCATAGTTCCATGATTCAGGAAAACAAGCAAGTGAGTATTTATAATATCATGATAAATGTTCAAGCCCAATTTTTTGGTATTTGAAGCCGCAGACTATGCAAAAAAAAACTATAGGCTATTTTTATGCCAAATTCTCGTGTCGATAACACAAATGGAATTCGTTATGCTTGTTGGCCATTGCTATTTTAGAAAAGTTTGCTTTGTTTTGTTCAGTTGATGAGATAACTCTGATAATATGAGTCATATTTTTCAGTTGAATAATACTGGTAATTGTATTATGAAAAATTGTTGCATGTGACAGACATAACTATTACATAAGGAAATGGCCTAAAGATGCAAGCAATATTGAATACTTTGAAATTATAAATATACAGGTATATTTTAAATATACACTATTTTAAACCCCTTCGGGACGAAACACTGTTACAGAATTTTTAATATGTATTTACGCAATGACATCTAATGTTCTATGAAAACCGCGGAAAACTCCAAACGATTAGATAGACGAGCGCGATTGATTTTGAACGCGACATCTCTCGTTTACCAGCTTCGAGAGCTGAGCCTCACTGCCATTAGTGAAGCGTACCTTTCGATAGATCAACCAGTAGAATTCTACTGAAGATGTTTCTCAGAAGATTGAATTAAAAGTTTTTGGAATTTTCAAAATCTTAAAATCTGGAATATTTACCTAGTATTGACGTTAATCTAAGTAGGTATCTTGAATGTGGAAATATGCAAAAGTTGAATGGATACCCAGATATTTTAAATATTATTATTTAAAAAATATTTAAATATTATTGGTGTGAAAAGAATTATAAAGTTATTATCGAAAAAAAATGAATTTGAGTGAATAACTGAAAAAAATTGTAATATTATTACTTACATAATATTTATATATTACTGGCGTAAATAGAATTATAAAGCTATTTCTAAAAGAAAAAAACATTTGAGGGAATTATTAAAAGAAAAATCTGAAAAGTGTTTCTGGCCATAATTTTCAATTAATAAACGAACAATGTAAATGTTATAATATATTTGATGTTTGACTAAATTATCGTCTCAATTATGTGATTTGGTTTGGCTTCTTTTAAATTTAATTCGGTATTTCACACCTGCAACGTTCGTAAATTCATACTATTTTTAAAAGAAATGAAGAGCTCAGATGATAAAGCTGGTGACATAGTCGTCGCTTTAAGTCGCTTTAAATTACATATAAATAAAAAATCGAAAAAAAAATGTTTTTATGTTAATTGCTTTGGTTATCAAATAAAATCTTTGTGAGCAAGGGAGTAAAAATCTAGTTGCCAACGGGAAATCGATTACTACTAAATTTTATGAGTTTTTCCCACTTAATGCTTTTGAGACGAGCGAGCAATATACATACCGCTTGTGCTTAGAATCCTTGATTATTCTATTAGTAAATTTTTCTTGTAAATTTTGCCTTATTTAATCCGAAAAGTTTTGCGGTTCAATTAGACAAAAATTTCTGCTTTAAAAAACCGATGATAAAAGATTAAAAAATCTGTAAAGGACGCCCGTCACGAAGGAGCGACGAGCCCACTTCAGTATACAGCAGGAAAGGAAAACGCTAATGTAAAGTTTATGTGATGGTGTTATTTTCAAATTTCTCGTTTTAATTTTAATATATTTTTTTCTTAGTATAGAAGAACCCAATCTAAGACAGGGCTATTTTAAACTTTTTTTTTATTTTGATTATACAGTGGAACCTACTAAAATGATCACCTTGGTAAAGTTGCAACCTTACTAAATTGATCGCTTATGGAAAATTTTACTTGTGCTCATCCAAAATAATATGCGAATTGTTCGATAATGTGATCACCTGTCTAATGCAACCACCTGTGTAAACAGGGCTGCCACAGGCGACTATTTTTTAATTGTAACTGGTACCACTTTCTTTATTTGGAAATCCTTAATAGACACTTTGTCAACAATATGCAAGAAAAATATATTTTAAAATTTATATTATAAAAATACTGGTAGCAATGGAATATAAAAATAGTCACTTGTGACAGCCCTGTGTAAAGTAACCAATTAGCTTGTCATTATACATTGTATATGTTATTTGATACTGTACAATGAGACCATCCATTTTTCCACAAGCCAAAAATTTTCAAAGACTAAAGTGATCGTTTTCTGAAATTTTATTAAGATTCATTAAAAAAGTACAGCAATTATAGAGACTATTTGCTTAATGTATAAAGTGACAACTTTGTCTTTTATAGTAATATTTGCATTTTTTTAAGGGGATTTTTAATGAAAAGTTTATTACTGACAGTTACATAAACGTTATCATTATGCAATAACAATGAAGATAAAATTGCATATAAATTACAGTGTACCTTGCAGTTATGCACAATTTAAATCAATCTCTATGGAATTTTAAGCGTATTCAAAAGAAATAACGCCAATTTTAAGAAAATTATCTTGTATGTAGTATATTTTAAATTAGTGAATCAGCTATTATGATTGTTAATTAATCAGTTCATTACTTAATATAATGAATTTTTCCTTAATAATATTTTGTTTTATTTTTGGGATCACAAAAATTTTAATGTGCTATTTCGAAAAACTCTCCACTGAGTAATCACATCTATATAGTGATCATTTAAGCCGGTCCCAAAGCTGGTCGGTCATTTTAGACAGGCTCCACTTCATATATAATTTCAATTTCAGGTCCGGTTCAAAAAGTTAAAGTAATTTTGTTTTTTAGATCAGAAACTAAAATCGTAAAAGTAAAAACTAGCCCAGTTGTAGATCGACCAGAGTTACCCTATACACTTGAAGAAAATAATTACCGTAATTTCGGGTGTATATGCCGCGGATCAAACAATTCTTTTTGGACCCAGAAATCTTATTTAGTGATTGAAGACAAATATTTACGTCGATCTATGTAGTTACATTTGTTTCTTAAAAATTTCTGGGTCAAAAAAGAATTGTTTGATCCGCGGCTTATACACCCGAAATTACGGTAATAAAATCATTCAAAAATATTTTTAAAAAATGAAAGAAATTGGAAAACAACCCGAATTGCCAAGTCTCCGGCGTTTTGTACACTTTTTGCGCACTAATTTTTATAAGGAATTTCACTACTTAATAATTGTTGTGGATTACGATTTATTATTCCGTGTGCGCTTTTTAATTTACTTAGCTTTTTACATAATACTCCTTATATATAAATTCTATACTTCATATACTGGATTGCACAAAACTATTCGCATATCATTCTTCGTTTTGGAAGAAATTGCTGAAGGGGAATTTTGAACTGAATTATATGTATCTGTTAAATGAAATAAATTTTGGAATGCATGTTGTTAATATATACAAATCTCTGTATCATATACAGTGTTGCCAAAAAATTCGGATAATTTTCCGATTGTAGGTGGGAACAGTTGAAATTCAACTTTGAAATGCGCTTTATATATTTCCATATGGTGAAATGAGACGTAATATTTTATTATTTTTTATATTATTTATTATTATTTATTATTTATTTATTATTTATTATTATTTATTATTTATTATCTATTATTTATTATTTATTTATTATTTATTATTTATTATTATTTATTATTTATTATTTATTATTTATTTATTATTTATTATTATTTATATTATTTATATTATTAGTTTTGTTACATATTTCTGACTGTGTTGGAAAATGCTTCATAATCTATACTTGACGAATAATTTTTTCTTTCTTGTAAAAAAAAAAAAAAAAAAAAAAAAAAAAAAAAAAAAAAAAAAGAAAAACTGATTACTGCTCTTTCTTACCTTTCAAGTTGTATCATTTTCACTTGACATACAATCAATAAAAATTCATTTTTTTCTATAAAAGAGAATTGTAGTCGTAGTAAAATGATTATATTTGCATGAATTAAACTATAAATATGTAACGACTTCTCGAAATAAAAAGTAAAGATCAATTAATTCTCCCTAAAGGGTTATATGAATAACTGAGATCCATTTATTATATTGACTAAAAAGCAGTTTAACTAAAAACGCACTTTGACTCTCAAGATCAAAAGCCGCTTTTATAAGATTTGGCATACTTTTGAACATTTTATAAAACTGTACCTTTGAGAGATAAATTTGCATATAACCCTAAAAATAAATTTATTTCATTCTTCTTATTTAGAAAAAAATGGGATATCTTTTACAAAGAGAATATTTTTATCGGTATACAGTGAATTTTTCGTAATAAATTAACTGATCCGCCTTAAGTTGTCTGGGTCTAAAATTAGAAAGAAATCAAATGATTAATTACAAATATAAAATTGAATGTCAAGCGTAGAAAATGCGATGCGTTCCTACTACAACGAAGTTTTAAAAATATAACAAATTCTGCGATAAAATGAGTTGAAGATTATTTGTAGAAAAACAGTGGTCACAATTGTAAAAACCGTATGTACTCTGGATCTATCAGGCCCAGCCCTCGTCCTCCCGGGTTAACAAATTATGCATATCAGCGCCACGCAATGGGTGATTTACACGGAAAACTAACAAGGATAAAATTTTATTAGGCGCTAATTGAATCTGAATCTTGATGAAAATCCATGTATTAGTACTTGAGACACAGAGATTGCGAAATCGTGAAAAATGCAGTGTAACAGCGCCACTTGTAAAGCGATGTACAACAAAAACTAAACAAATCGAATTTATATCCGGGATTAACTGAATCTAAAGTCTCATTCGTTAAAATTCGTGCACTAGTTCTTGAGATAGAGCTATTGCACTAATATCATGAATAATTCAAAATGGCATCGTCACATGTTGAGAGATTAGGACGAAAAAAAAAAAAAAAGATCAGCACCAAATTATATCAAAGACTAACTGAATTGAAAGTTTTTTTCAAAATCCGTGCATTAGTTCTTTTGAAAGAGCTATAGAAGAAATTGAGAGTAATTCAGGATAGCAGCGAAACTTGATACGCGATATAGACTAAAACCTAATCAACTCCACTTTATATCAAAGTCTAACTGAATCTCAATTTTTGTGAAATCCCGTGCATTAGTTTCTGAAACAGTGTCCACAGTATCTTTATCATATACAGACTCGCAGAATGATAGAGTGACAGCGTGACTGACAGACATTTTCTAAAAATCATCAAATCGTATTCTGGACTTTCTAAAACCTATAAATCCATCAAAAATTGGAAGTCGAAATTTTACACAAATCCAATATTTTCTTCTTTTAAAGATAGAAGAAAATTAAAAACTGGAAAATACAAGCTGCTGAGTTTTTTTTTTTTTTTTTTTTTTTTTTTTTTTTTTTTTTTTTTTTTTTTTACAGATGTAATCCTTTACGAAACGCCATAACCTGTAATTTTAATTCTTTAAATACAATAGCTTTTGATAAATTAACTTACTCTGAAATGTTCACAAATCGTTTTGAAAATCTTGACATGCTTGTGAGGGAATTACCGATAACATTTACTCACCAAGAAAGAAATTTAGTTTAAACAGTTTGAAGTGCATTAAACATGTCACGTTGTTGTTTTCATTTATTTAATTTTTGATATAATAAACCTTTGTATGGAGAATTCAGAAACGAAGTAGATCATGCCCATAAAATGTTATCTAGAAGTAGGGGAGACCGGGGCTAGTAGTGACATTTTCGACATTTTTTATATTAGCCGTTAGATTTGAACTGAAGTGAAACATTTAGTGGATCATATCATTAGAGTACGTCTGGCGTAACATATATATAAAAGTACTATTGTCATTATTAACGTTTTTCATAACACAAAATGAATTTTGCGTAATCTCGAAATTTGTCACTATTAACCCCCGGTACGGGGCAAGTTGTGACATGATTGGGGCACATTGTGACACATTAATGACACATACAAGTACATTGTAACATATACAAATTATGTAAGAAAGGCGATTAAATAGGATATGTTAAATCAAGAATGATAGATTTATTCATTTATAACGTTCATAACACAATAAAACGTTTTCATGTTTTAATAATATTGTAAATCAAATGAAAGTAAAATAGTTAAATTGCTAACACTTGTAAACTCTTAATACTTTATAAAGATATAGACAGCAATAAAAGGAAAAAAAGTCTGTCTTTCTGAGGAAAGAAATAAAAAGTAAGCCGATACTAATCTTTGGCCATATTCATCTTTGACTCGGCAGACTACTACAACGTGTAGACCTATATCCTATATTTTTAATCACTCGTTGTCATCGCTTGTTTTAGCGTCTGATTTGCAGTTAACCCATTAGTGCCTAGCGTCCCTTTTTAGGGACGCTTCAAAAGGTGCATGTAGCACTGTTTTTGACACCGGTAAAAAAGAACAGCAATCTTTATTTTATTTAATTGAAACATTTTCGTAATTAATGAACTAAACTTAATTTTTTTAAAAATAGTGGTGTCAACCGAATAAAATTTGAGCAAAAGGTGGTGGGCACGAATGGGTTAATACAAATATAATAAGGCTCATTTTTGGTACAATTGGCTCATCTTTTACATGTCATGCATTACACCCAGTCTTCTCCGGGTCTAGAAAGTTTGTATTACTCCAAGCAAACTAGATATAAACAATTTTCGTCATCTTCAGAGCTATCCAATACTTACTTCTCCCATTTTTCAATAACCTAGGTGTAATTTTTTATGCACTGCTTGGCCTTAAAATGCAATTTCTTTTTTGATTTTTCTTCATCAATTTGTTTTCTGCGCTATTTTACTTTTTGTTCTGCTCGAATATTCTCTTTTAGAGATGTGCTTGTTAAAATGGCAGATTTCAATCATTTTCGAATCGATCGCTTGCCTTTTCGAGGTCCTGCTTTAGGAAGTGGTCTTATTTCTTTAAGACTTACCACTGACACATTGCTATTATCATCTAATTCAATGAGATTTCATACTTCTTAAGACAGTCCTACAATCTCACCATCATTGATTAAAGTTATTGCTGAAGTGCTTGGTTTATTAAGAATTACATATTTATTAATCTTTTATCATTGCCATTCTGGTCTTTTACGCTGTCATCTCCGATAGATAACGGTCGATCAGTTACTAAGGAACATAGGGAGTCTTCATCTGTAAAAATGTTCCTATTAAATTACCAAATTCCACTACAACGAAATTCTGCTTGAATGTTTTTTGGAGTGGCAGACTGCGAAGGGCTATTTTGACAATACCTGGTATGTCGTAGATCGACACAATGCGTCCAGGATGCGATTTCAACCATCCACATACAGCCTGATTGTAGAATATTTTGAACAGCCCGCATACTAAAACATTAAGAGGCCGTAATCGGTGACTCGTGTGAGGTGGAAATGATAACAAAATCCCTCCATTGTCCGTGCAATATTCTAAAACAGCAATATTTGGATGAGAACTATGGTTATCAAGCAATACTAAGACTGGCGGCTCTTTCGAGCCCCTCAGATTAAAAAAAAAATATTTCATGAAAAGTAAAAAGTCAGGTCGTGTAATCCACCCACTTGGGTTTGATGTTCCGCAATAACCTATGGGACAATCACGAATAAAATGAGCTTTAAAAATTTACGAGGAAATACAAACATTGGTGGGACTGAATTTGCCAGAGCGTTAATGCCATTAACTGTAGTTACGTTTGTTCCCCTTTCTAAAGAGGTCATTCCCCAACTCTTTTTTACCCTTTTCTACAATTATTTTTAAAGGTTTCTGCACTATTCCTACTCCTGTTTCATCAATATTCCATATATCATTTGAATTAAGTTTATTAGCTTCTAATACAAAAGCTTTTTATTATATTTTATATATATTTTATAATTATTTTATATATTATTAAAAGATAATATATTATTTTATAAATTATTAAAAGATAATATATTATTTTATAAATTATTAAAAGATAATATATTATTTTATAAATTATTAAAAAATATTTCAACATTATGTTTGATAATACTTGTATTTCTACTCAAACTTGAATCAGAAACTCAAAAGGAAATATTAGGATGTCGTTGCATAAACTTAGTCAACCAATTATCGCTTGCATTTTTTTTGTTAATCAATTTTCAGGCATGTTTATGTCATTTCTAATGGCAAACTCTACACTAAATATCGCAGTTCTGCAGGACTAATTCCATAAAACATATATGCTGATTGTTTGGCGTATTCACACAACTCCATCTCCTGTTTAGGTGTGGATATCATACGCGATATTTTATATCCTATTTTCAATATTTCCTTCCATATTAGTAATCTTCTTTTTATTCAAATATCTAAGAAGGGACATTCGGTTAACATTGAACAGTTCTTGAGCTTTCCTTAAACTGCACTTTCCGGATTTAACTTCTTTTACAGCCCTTTCATGATCTACTAAAGTAGCTTTAGCTCTTTCAGTACGCCTCTTGTAATTTCGCAACATTTTTCCTGAAATATAAAAACCTTCATTAAAAATTATGGTGGGGTAAATAGTGACACTGTCACAACGTGTCCCTTAGACTTCGTCACAACTAGCCCCGCGTTACGCCATTTTGAACTTTGTTCCTTAGTTTACGAAATGTTCGAATGATTAACAAATGAAATACATAGAATAACAGCTCAAAATATAAGCATTTAAAAATGTTAGGGAAGTTTACAGGCCTCAGTATTACTAGTGGGAATGACGATTCAAATGCAGGTCGCAAAATTTACTTTTACGATAGAAAACAAGATAAATATTTTTATCTCGAAAACAACGCGACGCTACACTTCAAAAAATACGCAGCACATTAAGACAATCAACCTCTTCACTCACATGATGTGACAGGTGTTGCAACCTATTCATAGCTGCCAACTTCCAACTAATCTTCCGTAATACCTGGATTTGTATGATTTAGGTTAACGTCATTTCAAACCAGAAAATATATTTTATGAATCTTTATTTATTTAACTTCAAGATTGCTAGTGGAACATATTTAATTTCATTTCTTGAAAAAAATTCTGGTTCGAATCTCATTAAACCAGGATCAAATTAACGCAAGTATTACGGATAATCTATGTCAGGTTGGCACCTATGCCTGTTGACTCAGTCAGGAAGCTCGATGGCACAACTTGTCCCTGGCACAACTATTTCCAGTCTCCCCTATTTGGAAATAAAGTTATTACACTTTACTGTATTTAATTTAGAATTATATGATGCATCTACTTTTTATCTATGCTAATATTGTAAAAAAATAAGGTTTGTAATTTTGTTAATCTCTTTAGCCCTTTCAGGTCCTAATTTTTTTTTACCATTTTGAGAACAAAATTATTATTACTTTAATAATGTTAATTGCATCTATCCAAATAGGCTTACTGATGTTTAACCCATTCGTGCCTAGCATCTTTTGTGTAAACTTTATTTCGTTGGCACCACTATTTTTAGAAGATTTAAGTTTAGTTCATTAATGACGATAATGCATCATTTAAATAAAATAGTTATTGCTTTTCTTTTTTACCGGTGTCAAAAACAGTGCTGAATGCACCTTTTGAAGCGTCCCTAAAAAGGGACGCTAGGCACTAATGGGTTAGATTATCTCGCAGTCTGAAATCAAACGAATGTACTTATTTTGTGTTCAATTCATATTAATATGAAAATAGGCTAAGGAAGAGTTTTTGGAGACGTTTGGAAAATGAAGTATTAAAACAAGATTTGAGAGGGTATTACAACTTTCTAATCTTTTTTTTTTCGTTTTTTTTTACGTTTCCTTCAGAAAAGTAACCTATATTGTAAATTTACAGTTATATGAGTCATGAGGAAACGACATTTGAGATAAAAAAAAATGTTCAAATTTTGACCGATAGATGACGTTTTTATGTTCGAGAAAACGACTTTAGGCATATTTGGGACGATTTAAAAAACCAGTAGCCAATGCCATAAGATAATTTTGCACTAGATAATTACTAGAACCGCCGGGTATTTTACTCAAATTTTACAAAAAAAAAAGTTTCTCACCAGAATTTTAATTCTAAGCCATTTAACTTATTAAATTAGTCTATTTTTGTGCTGCAAATGTTTAACATATCTTATAAAGAAAATTCTGGTTCGAATCGAATATTATCAATTTAGCAGGGGGTCATTTTGACACCTAATGGCGGTTCTAGTGTTAAAAAAGAAAGAACGAACGTTACTGGTGAAGCTACGTCATCAGAAAAGCAGTAATTCATCAACTACACTGCGAGGATATCGACAGTTAAAATGATTACGAAAACAATCGATATCGAAGCAGATTTTGAAAAAGATAATGTCTGAATTCGAAGAGACTGGGGAGTTTGTCGCGCTTCAGGAAAAAAGATGGAAATTTGTATCAAATAAAACTACTTAAGAAGTTGCTCTGGCCGTGTCGAAAAAGCATTCAGTTCCCAATATTGCGAGACAAGTGCTTCAACGCTGTCAGATCCTTATGTTGCCCATGAACTGTCTTTGCACCTTAATTATATTACTGTATAGGTGGTTTTACGGCTGATTTTTTTCTTGATCGCTTTTTATAAGAAGGAAAATTCTCAGGGTCATAAAAATTGTTCCATTATGGTATCCGTTGCTACGACCTTCTTCAACACGTTATTATATCGTTACAAAAGCTAAAATATTTAGAGATTATCTATTCATGCAAGATATTACACCACCTCACATTGCCGCCCGAGCAATAACGGCACTACTTCATGTCCGCTTTGAAATTGATCGGGTAATTTCGAGAATTTTTGAAAACCTGACCTCTTCGTTATCCGGGCTTGAATCACTGTGACTGTTCGTTGTAGCATTCTTGAATGATCGCGGGTGTAGGAAGCATGTGGACGCTGCATAGTTTGAAAGCAAACATGACTTGTCATGCTCAAAAAATCCCTTCGCGAAGGGAGTCTTTTACGATTTTTTTATTTAATCCATTTAAATAAGTCATATTTTACTATATAATTCTAATGGTTAGGATAAACAAGGATTCTTAAGCCTCTTTGCGGCACGTAAACGTGTCCCTCGTTCATAAGGGGTTAAACACGCTATAATGAGCTTTGAATATGTACCATATTGACGCCAGTAGAATGCAAATTGAACATAGGTTGTAAAAAAAAGTTTTGTGTTTCAAGCGCCCTCTTCTCAGATGGTGATCGATATTCGAACTATTGTTTTGCAGATTTTTTTCCCATGATCCATATAACATATATTAAAAGTTTCATTGATATCTGTCAACCCGAGTGGACTCTACGTAGGTCGAAACAGAGTAACTTTAACACTTAAATGCATATTGTATCATTTTCGATACCATAAATGTTCCCGATTTATTGGGGGTTTTATTCACATATTCCGTATTCTCACCAGAAATTTAAAAGAGCAATTTTCACTTTACTTAATGACAGACCATTCTTAATTAGATAAACAAAAATTTATTATATAGATTTTCAGGTATAAATTCTGATTCTTTGAACTGCGCATTTTTTTGGAACGCGTTCTATCCTGAGCATTTAAGGGTTAATTATAACCATCCTGTACATACACTATTTAATAAAAAAATACTGTTATACATAAAATTTTAATTTATGTCAACACATCTTATGTAAATAGATGATTATACAAGTAATTCTCTTCGTAGCATAAAGGAAAACTTACATATTTTCTAACTACGTGTAAAAATCAAATTTAGATTGAAAATTATTCAGTTTATTTTGAAAGTCTTGCAATGTTTTTAAGACAAATGTCGAAAGCAGTTACCCATCAAAAAGTTAAAATTTGTCTAAAGAGTTTCAAGTATTAAAAACTTTTCCCTTTTTTACTTTGTTAAAATTATATAAATAGCAAGAATCGTTTTTTGATAAATTATGGGATTTTAATATTGCTTATTATCTTATTTGAGATTTTTCTCAATACATTTTTTAAAGTGGAAGATGAAAAGTAATTTCTAACACTAATTTTCAAAATTATTTTCTGAATGTGCTTATTACTCTATTTAATAAAAAATATTTGTGTACATTAAATTTTAATCTATATCAACACTTTTTATGCAAGAAATTAGAATTTTTTAATAGGTGAAGAAAAATAATTTACCTCGGGGCCTCATTTTCCTCATGTAATTTTCCTCCAATAATTTTCCTCAAATATTTACATATTTCCTGAATACTTTCAAAAATCATATTTAGTTTGAAAATTACGTAGTTTGTTTTTAATATCTTGACATGTTTTTAAAATAGATGTTTAAAGCTTTTAACCGTCATGAATATCAAATCTTTTTGAAGTGTTTCAGATATGTAAATCATTTGTCTTCTTTGCATTATTAAAATTTTATGAATGGTTGAATATGTAAAATACAGAATTTTAATGATGCAGTTTTATCTGACATTTTTCTCATGTATATCTAGAATGTTTTTAACAACTTTTTAAACATTTTAAGCTACAAAAATGGTTTCCGAATAAAAAAATTAAATCAGCAGTTAAAAAGTATTCTGAAAATTTCGCAGCCGGTTTTGAAAGATTTGACTTTTCGACTAATATGAACTCTTTACTGAACTATGTGCCATACCTGATACATTCCTAAACATTATAATTTTTACTATGTGCCATGAATCTCGCAAATATGATCTTTGTCAGGAACATACTAAATACTAGAAAAAAACACTTTTTTGGTTCATATCAGATTACTAAAAAGAAAAATTATAATTCGTTCTTTTGAAACAAAAGAAATTTTTATCAAGTTATTAACCAGTTAACCGTCGCACCCGAGACATTCAGGGGCTGTAAGCTTCACGGCTTTTATTCAGAATTATATGATTCCCACCAGTTTTATAAAACCGTGTAATTGGTTTAATTTTGGTATAATTTTACTTGTCATTAAATCAGATCAATATTTTTTCAAAGAAGTGGTGGCAACAGTAAATTTGAATTGTTAAAGCATAATTTAATGCGACCATTAAGGAGTTAAGATTTACTTTCGTTATTTTTTCTAAGTACGTGAAGATATTATCATGAAAAAAACTGCAGAGTGTTAAACAGATAAAATTAATAAATTTAAGCTCATTTAGTTGCAAACCATAGCAATACAATATTTTAAAACTCTAAATGTTTACATATGGCACAAACCATAAAATATAAAATTTTAGCTGAAAACTTGAATTATGTTTTTTACTATTTTTTTCCATTATAGACCAACATACAGATTGCAAATATATATATATGTTATCGATCAAAAGAATTTACTTAACCTGAACTAGCACAACCCCGTCACAAAAGAAATTAAAGTTAAAAATTCAACAAGACAACAGCCTTGTCAGCGATGGGTTTTATTTCAAGAAGCAGCCTAGCATTCAAATGTGTAAGTAAAGTACGCATAAGTGGCAGTTGGTTTCGGCCAGAGCAGTGATTAGCAAAATCAAGTGTTAAAACACTCGATGGCTACATTTCGCATGCTACCCCACCGCACATTAGTAAATGAATGCCTCACCTGAAACATTGTAAAGGATGTAAAAAGTATGTTCGTTGAATAAAATACACATCCCGAACTCAGCGACATTGCTACAACACAAAGCATAATACATTAAACGAAGCATAATCCATCTCCCAAACGACCAATCCAAAATCATTCCGAGTATGACGCCCATCGATGTATTATTATCTGGATTTAAAAATTTTAATAGACAATAAAATACATATTTCAATCTGTGATAATCGTAAAAGTTTTTCATTTAATGTTAATCTGCTTATAAACTGGTTCTCCCCCATATGCAAATGCACATATATTAAATTCCTCCAGTAGGTTATAATTATTTCGCATTTTTTATCGTCTCTTGGTATACTCTTTATAGCTAAACAATACTGCATTAAGTGTAAAGTCAATAATTATCTATTTTCTATATAACATTTATTTAAAAAGCGTAAATAGAAAATATGAACTTATTTCATTAAGTTTATTTTACTTAAAACAGAAAAATATCTGGAACAAAATTTTCAAAATTATTTTCTACACATTCTTCTTCTATTTAATGAAAGAATAAAATTTACACATCGAATTTTAATCTGTGTCAGCGTTTCTCAATTAAAATATTAGTGTTTCTGAATAGGTGACGAAAATATTTTTCTACATAGCCAAAGGGAATTCTTTCATATTTTCTAATTGCTTTTAAAAATCAAATTTATGTTTAAAGTTTTACAGTTTGTTTTCAATTTCTTGACATGTTTTTAAGATAGTTGTCGAAAGCATTTACCCGTCAAGAAGTTAGAAGTAGTTTAAATACATATTATTCCAGCATACATACGGTTCTTTTGATCTTATGGTTAGACAACTTCAAACTCTTGTCTTTTAGAAAAGTAGAAAATAATTTATTTGCAGATCTTCAGAACAACAGAGACTTCGAAACTTACAAATATTACTAGATATTCAAAAATAATTGTTCAAATCTATCGTACAAGTGCAGATATAAGTTCCAGAGACTTTTTATACAATGTCTCAACACTAAATCACATTCAAAACAACGTAAATAAAACTCAAGCAAAATGCTTAATCGTAGCTCACTCAATGATTGACTGGTAAAATAATAACCACAACAGCTCGTATTGCTTTCCTTATATAGGCTCGCAGCATGTGCTGGAAATTTCTAGAACCTTCTCGAAAAATCCACGGAACAACAAACAATGTATCAGTATATCTAAAGGGGTTTACCATAGAGAGGAAAGGGTTACCATCGCTAACAATAGCCAAGTTTGTCGCCAACTTGGCGATATATCGTCAAATTTGGCGACCAAAATTAGTCGCCAAAAGTGACGCCAACTTGGCGATATCTTTATTATTTCGCCAAGCTGCCATAGATATTCACTGAAAATAATAGACAAGTTTGCTTGATAACAGACACAATGTAACAAAAATTAATATTAGTAAAGGAATGGAGCTTAATAAGATTATTTACATTATTTTACAGTACAAACACTAACTATTTACAAAATTCGTAACACTACCCCCTCCTCAAAGACTGCACGTCCCGAGCAGTGCAATCCTTGAGTTAGAGGAAAACACTTAAAATAAATAAACAAATAAATAAATAATAATAATAAGATTTACATAAATAAGAACTAATTACTATTTACATATTTACAAAAAGTGACTTTCATGACCATGGTCTGAATTCCAGTTTTGAATTTCTAATCACTTTGGCCAAAATAAGGGGCTAGCCGGTTATAATGTACGACCTTGGGCTTGGTGCGTGGCGATTTTCGTATGCGTGCGACGACGTCATTCAGCCTGTTGACGACTGTGTAAGGACAATCCCAGTTTCTTTGTAATTTTGGCGACAGTCCCTTACGACGTATAGGATTCCACAACCAAACTTTGTCACCTTCATTGAACTCATGTCCAGTTGCCTTTATATCGTACCGTGTCTTCATCTTTTCTGATGCCAGTCCGATTCGGTTCCTCGCTAGACAATGATCCTCCTCAATCCGTGCCTGGAGTCCATCCACGTATTCTTCAGGCGACAAAGGAGCGTCAGGAGGACGGCCAAACAAAAGATCCGCAGGCAGACGAAGATCACGACCAAAGAGCATTTGAAAAGGGGAGTAACCAGTGGCCTCATGAGTGGCACTGCTGTAGGCAAGCAGGAAAAGAGGCAATTTTTTGTCCCAGTCCTGTTGGTCTCTAGACACCAGAAGAGAGAGGCTATTTAGGATGGTACGATTGAAACGCTCCACCATGCCGTCCGATTGAGGATGTAGAGGTGTAGTTCGAGTTTTGTCCATGCCGAGTAGTCCACACAATTCCTTAAACACAGCCGAATCAAAGTTTCTTCCTTGATCGGAATGGATTTGAAGAGGAACTCCGTATCTGGAAACCCAGTGTTGAACCAGTAACTCTGCTACGGTTACCGCCTCTTGATTAGGTATGGCGTAGGCTTCAGGCCACTTGGTGAAGTAGTCCATGACAACGAGGATGTACTTATTGCCATCAGATGTTCTAGGAAGAGGACCCAGGATGTCTAGAGCAATTCGTTCGAAAGGAGCTCCTACATTATAACGCTGCAATCGTCCACGGGTGCGCCTCTTTGGACCTTTACGTGCTACACAGGTGTCACAAGTTCGACACCACTTCTCCACATCACTGCGAACATTATTCCAGTAGAAACGCTCTCGAACCTTTTGCAGGGTCTTCATTACACCAAAATGACTTCCTGTGGGACTACCATGCAGTTCTTGAGGGACCATATAAATTCTCGACTTAGGGAGTAGTAGTTGCCATCTACATATCTTTCCATCGTCAGACTCCCATTTTCTGTACAAAATACCGTTCTTCAAATGTAGGGAATCCCAGAGAGCCCAATAACGTATAGTCGTCGGATGGTAATGGGCCATGTCTTGAGAGCTGGGCTTCCTGTTGGACTCCTCTTTCAGCTCTAGAATTGGCTTAATTTCAGGATCCGCAAGTTGATCTTTACGCAGGCTCTCGTCACTCCACGGATCTTGTGATGATGTAGACCCAGTTATAACTTGTCTTACTATAGGACCTTTGGCATTAAATTTCTTCTCAACCCGGTTGCAGTATCTACAATTCTCTGATCAGGGTCTTCTTGAGAGAGCATCTGCATTTCCATGTGATGAGCCTTTTCGATGGCGTATGTATCCACCTGGCTATCTGGCCTTCAGGATTCTTAAAATTCAATAGCCAAGTTAGAGAAGCATGATCAGTTCGGATCAGGAATTTTTGACCGTATTTAAATAGTGATGAAAATGGTCTATGGCTTTCACTACAGCAAGAAGCTCTTTTCTTGTTACGCAGTAGTTTCGCTCTGCCTTTGACAAGCACTTGCTGAAAGAGGCGATAACACGCTACTCGCCGTCGATTTCCTGGGACAGTAGAGCGCCAGTGCTTTCGTTACTTGCATCCGTATCAAGTATAAACTGTTTATCGATTTGAGGATATGACAGAATTGGAGTGGATGTTAATGCCTCCTTGAGCTTTTCGAAAGCAGCATCACATTCCTGTGTCCACATAAATTTTTGATTGGCTTCTGTTAATTTATGAAGTGGTCTTGCAATCACCGAGAAGCCTTTGACAAATTTTCTGTAATAGGTGCATAATCCTAGAAAGCTTCGAAGCTGGTGAACATCTGCTGGACGATTCCAATTTTTCACAGCCGATATCTTCTCCGGATCAGTCCTAACTCCTTCAGCTGAAATGATGTGTCCAAGGTAGGCGACTTCATTTCGAAACAAACTGCACTTCGAAGGGCTTAACTTCAAATTAGCTTCCTTTAATTTTTGCAGCACCCGCCTGAGGTTGTTCAGATGTTCATCAAAAGATTTTCCTATGATTATGATATCATCTAAATAAACAAGACATGCGTCATATGACAGCCCCCGGAGAACCGTTTCCATTAGCCGTTCGAAAGTTGCAGGTAAGTTACACAGACCAAAAGGCATTACCTTGAACTGCCATAATCCTTGTCCCGTTGTAAAGGCAGTCTTCTCGCGGTCGTCCGGATGGATCTCTACCTGCCAGTAACCACTCTTCAGATCCAGAGTCGAGAACCAAGTGTTGCCCTCAAGTGTGTCGTGAGTGTCTTCGATCCTTGGTAGAGGGTAACTATTAGGGTGGATCGAAAAGTATACGAAAAAAAATTTTTTTAGAAATCACTATCGGCGCGGCGTGCAAAAGTTGCCTTTTATGCATACTAGTTTACAGGATTTTTTTTATTAAAATCTATTCATATATTCCGGTGCCCCAAGCGCCCCAAAAATTATTAAAAATTGAGTTTTTTATGATTTTTTTATATTTTTTGTTTATTTATTTTTTTTTAATTACTTTTGACGCGGGGTGCAAAAGCTATCTTTTATCTAGCTTAGCTTACATATTTTTTTAAAATAAAATTCATTCATATCTTCCGGTGCCCCAAGTGCCCCAAAAATAGTTTAAAATTGAAATTTTCTTGAAAAAAAGTATTTTTTGTTTTATTTTGTTTTATTTTATTTTATTTTATTTTATTTTATTTTACTTTTTGAAATTCATTTGGCACTGGGTTGGAAAGTTGTTATTACAACACTACATAACTCTGCAGTTCCCATATATTTTTTTAATCAAAATCAATTCACATCTTTGATGCACCAATTATAATTAAAAACTGAAATTTTTACAAGAATGTATTAAGAATTATAATTTACGAAAAAAACTTAAAAATTTTGAAAACAGTTTAATTAATAACGTATAAGGTTATAAATAACATTGATTTTACAATAATAAGCGACATATAAATTTAAAAATCAAAGCATTAAATCATCAAAATTACAAAAATCGAACTTACGTAGAGAAAAGTTTTACATCCTTCAATTTAGAAATTTACATATTTTTAAAGTTTGTAATCTTTTTTGGTATCATAGTGTTTTATATGGCTTCTTGATTTTATTCTATTCAATATAAAACCGTGTCTCTTTTCTTGCCCAGATACAGTTTCTGATGCCTCAGACACTAGTCGAATGCATCTTTCAACCGCTTGGGTATGACATGCATATTTTGACCATTCATTCGTTTTTACAACTTTTATCATATTCTCAATTTCTTCGCAAGGCACATTCGTCAAAAGAGGTGGTTCAAAACGTCCAACTCGTTCCCAGTCAATAAGTTCAAAATAATCCTTCGCTTTGAAGTTTATTTGGGGTACTTTGAAATTTCTCACTTCTGGTGATTTTTTCTTTTTATTTCTAGCATAAATTAGCTTTCGCATTGCTAAAGATCTGAAATGCTCTCTGTTATCTGTGAGCATTGACAATAGCAAATTTTCAGGGTGGCAAAAAAAAAAAAAAAAAAAAAAAAAAAAAAAACTATTTCGTTGAATAACAGCATCTACGATCTTTCTTAAATTGGGTTCCAAATATCTAGGATATGTGATAAGTTTCCAAATACGACGCGCTCCTTCAGTTATGGATGGCTTTGTTTTGATATGGAACCATACCGGTGCATATACCTTCATAATATATGTTCTAAGAGTAATGAGATTATCAGAAGGATTTTCTGTAGCCACTTATAACCTTAAAATTCTACACGCAGTTGTTAGCCATCTTGAATGATAAACTGGACCAGGTTTCATTAATGTTAGATCAGAACCACATTCACCACGTGATGTTGCTATGCAAATATTATATAAATATTGCTGGTCATTGCTCAGAACTTTTCTATCTAAAGTTGACTTCCAAATAATAAAGTATAAAAAGTTTATTTTATACATTTAATAAAATACGATAAACGATTTCTCATCCTCTCGATCTACGTTTTACGTTAGATAAATTATTCTTTAACTGTTAATTTTACTTGTATTTTCTTGCTCAAAATTTGCATGAAACTCGATTTTCGGCAAATAATTAAAAGTTTTAAGGCACTGGAAAATATTTATCAAAGTCGAAAAATATTTGGATGCATGCTAATATACTATAAAATGCATCTTTTTTATCCAGCTGATAAAAGAATTTAAAAGAAATTAAAAAAACAAAAATTATAAATTTTTATAAAAATTTCAATTTTTTTACTATTTTGAGGGCGCTTGGGGGCACCGGAAGTTATGGATGGATTTAAATAAAAAAAAAAGATTTAACTAATAGATAAATAAGTCAACTTTCGCAACCCGCGCCAAAAGTAATTTTGAAAATATTAAGAAGTAAAAAAAATACAAAATTTATAAAAATTTCAATTTTTAACTATTTTTGAGGCGTTTCGGGCACCAGAAGATATGAATGGATTTCAATAAAAAAAAACATATGTGAATTAGTATGCATAAAAGGCAACTTTTGCACCCCGCGCCAAATCGATTATCCGAATTTCGATTTTTCGATCCACCCTAGTAACTATCCTTTTTAGTGACGTCATTCAGTCGGCGGTAGTCTACACAAAATCTTGTTGAACCATCCTTCTTTCTTACTAATACAATGGGAGACGCCCATAGACTTGTCGATGGTTCGATGACGTCATTTTTTCCATATCCTTAATTAAAGTTTGCACCTCTTTTTGCTTAGCAAAAGGTAATCGTCTAGGATGTTGTTTAATAGGAGAGTGATCTCCCGTGTCAATTCGGTGTTGTGCTATTTTAGTTCGTCCAAAGTCTTCAGATGTTTAAGAAAATAAACTTTGGAATGCTCTAATTAAACTTTCCGCAGCATCCCTTTGATTTGGATCTAAGTCCGTATTTTGTAGCAAATCCTTGACTAAATTATCTGAAGATTTCTGGGGGTGATTGGAATTTTGACTTATGCACGTGACAGGAGCACATGACGCTATCACCTCTCCCTTCCTGATAATCCTCGTCTTATCACTGATGTTAACAATTCTGACTGGAATAATCTTTTTCGAGAGGTCCACTACAGATGAAGCCACCAATACTCCTGCTTGTGTACTATTGTCTTCGGGATAATCTATATGGCCAAACCGATAATTAGTTTCATTTTTAATTACAGCTGGAACTAAAAACTCTGTTCTTGGATTTAGATAGATGTCTTCTTTGGCTATTACTGTTTGTTTACATTCAATTTCGTTATTTAAACCAAAAAGACTTATTTCTTCAAATTTTGAGAGCATTTTGTTATTTTTGAAATCAAGTTTGAAGCCAAACTTCTTCAGAAAATCTAGCCCGATTAAGCAAGGATCTGTTATGTCAGCCACATATGCCGTATGGTAATATTTCGTTCCTCCAAAGTTGATGGTTAAATTTGCCTTTCCATATATGCCTATCTTGTCGCCCGTCACAGTTTGAAGGGTAATGCATGGTGGAGTCCAGATGAATTTACATTTCAATTTTCGAGCCAAATCTTCCCTTATTATTGTCACATTGGCTCCTGTATCGACAATCATAGGGCACTGAATTCCGTTAATAAAGCCTATCACATATAATTCGTTATCACGGCCGCTCATTTTTGATATCTGGAGGATCTTCAGGTGGGGCTTTTCATTCTCTGACAACCTCCGCCCCGCGAGATGGCCACAATTTAGTTTCCCTGCTGACTGTTTGAATTTATCTCACCTTCATGGATTTTGGGGCAATTTCTTCGGAGATGTCCTGTATCACCGCATCCCCAGCACATGAGATTCTGTCTTCTTGAGCTTGTTCTTCCGTATTTCAAAGCTTCAAGTTCTTGATTTATTTTCCTAATTTGTTTCAAGAAGTCGATCTCAGTGTCTGAGCTTTTGTTCACCGTTGCCCCTCGGACTGAATGACGATCTCTTCGGCTGGCTTGTGTAGCTGCTTCCAACTTTAAGGCATATAGTAATGCAGCCTTTAAATCCTGTACATCTGCCATTCGTACCGCTCTCTGCACTTCGGGATCTTTTATTCCGTCTACAAAGTACTGCAGTGAGAGCATTTCCCGTACATTTGTTGGGCAGTCGATGAATGCTAAATTTGCCAGCCGTTCAATTTCCGAGGCAAACTCTTGAAGGGTTTCACTCGATTTTTGATGGCGGCTCTTCATTTTTATTCTCGTATAATCCTTCAAGAATTTTTCTCCGAATCTCATTTCAAGTGCACAACTTAGAGTCTCAAAATTGCGTTGCGTCATATCGGTCAATGTTTGCAGCACATCGGCGGCTTCTCCTCTCAAAGATGCTGTCAGTTGACAAGCTTTCACTTCGTCACTCCATTTGTTCGCTTCGGCTACTATGGTGAATTGGGTCTTGTAAACTTGCCAGGAACTCTTTCCGTCGTATGTTGACAGCTTAATGTGCACGGGAGAAGCAGGCGGATTCCTAAATTCTTCATAATTACCACTAGACGCTGAAAGCTTCTTCTCAAGATCTTCTACTCTTTTATTTAGCTTTGCATCTACGTCAACTATTTTCTCTTCAACGTTACTTATTTTCTCTTCAACGTTACTAACTTCATTCTGAATTTTATCTTCTACTTCCTGTATTTTCTCTTCTACCGAACCTATTCTTCTCTCTACCGACGAGAACTTTTCTTCAAAAGTTTTCTTCTTTTCTTCTTGGCCTTTATTCGTTTTATCCGCCAACTCTTCTTGGCCTTTGTCAATTTTTTCAGTCACCTCTTCTTGGCATTTATCAATTTTATTTGTCAACTGTTCCATTCTTTCTTCGTTTTTATTCATTTTATCCGCCAACTGTTCTTGGCCTTTATTCATTTTATCCGCCAACTGTTCTTGGCCTTTATTCATTTTATCCGCCAACTCTTCTTGGCCTTTATTCATTTATCCGCCAACTCTTCTTGGCCTTTATCAATTTTATTGGTCAGCTCTGTTCTTAATCCGTTAATAGCTTCTAACAGTTCTTTCAGTTGTCCGTCCATTGTTCTTGTTTTCGCCATAAGATCCCGACTCCTGACACCAAATGTTCCAGCGTATATACGGTTCTTTTGATCTTATGGTTAGACAACTTCAAACTCTTGTCTTTTAGAATTGTAGAAAATAATCTATTTGCAGATCTTCAGAACAACAGAGTCTTCGAAACTCACAAATATTATTAGATATTCAAAAATATTTGTTGAAATCTATCGTACAAGTGCAGATATAAGTTCCAGAGACTTTTTATACAATGTCTCAACACTAAATCACATTCAAAACAACGTAAATAAAACTCAAGCAAACTTGCTTAATCGTAGCTCACTCAATGAGTGACTGGTAAAATAATAACCACAACAGCTCGTATTGCTCTCCTTATATAGGCTCGCAGCATGTGCTGGAAATTTCTAGAACCTTCTCGAAAAATCCACGGAACAACAAACAATGTATCAGTATATCTAAAGGGGTTTACCATAGAGAGGAAAGGGTTACCATCGCTAACAATAGCCAAGTTTGTCGCCAACTTGGCAATATATCGTCAAATTTGGCGACCAAAATTAGTCGCCAAAAGTGACGCCAACTTGGCGATATCTTTATTATTTCGCCAAGCTGCCATAGATATTCACTGAAAATAATAGACAAGTTTGCTTGATAACAGACACAATGTAACAAAAATTCATATTAGTAAAGGAATGGAGCTTAATAAGATTATTTACATTTTTTTACAGTACAAACACTAACTATTTACAAAATTCGTAACAATATTTAACACATTTTTCTTTTTAAGTGCGTTCTTAATTATGTAAATACGTACCACTTATAGTCAATCCTTCCGTCCATCTGTTTGTCTGTATATAAGAGAGCAAAAACTACCCAACCGAATATTTTGAAATTTAAAATGTATAATTGCTGCATAGTTTTGTCAAGTCATTTAAAATATTAAAATTGGATGCATTGTTTAGTTACAGGGACAATGAAAATTATTCCGTAACATTACGACCAACGAGAAAAAATACTTTGAAGTGCATTTTAATGATATTACATTCTTCCAAACATAATAAAATTCATATGAATCTACGAAGTATATGCTAAAATATACATTCTGTACAATCTGTGGCACAAAAATATATTTATTATTAATTTACTATGCTACCCAAAAGTATTCCGTTACATAATGTTATGGGGGGGGGGAGAGAACATTGTGTAGGCCACATTTAAATAATATTAAACTATTTCACATTTTATGAAATTGATATACGTTGCTGAGGTTTACCTCAAGTTACTTCCTATATAATAGAAAACAAATAGTATTTACAGGGATACATGAAAGATTTCGGATATACTACTGTATCCGAAGTACTATATACTGTTACACCAAGATTTGATTTTTTTTTTTTAATTCCTTTATAGAACGAATGCACCTCATTTACTACGCAGGACGTACAATTTCAGACTTGTAAATTTCTTCATTCAGTTATGAATATTTTTGAATATTTTTTGAATAATAATAATTTAATATGAATATAATTTTTTGATCGTCTCTTGTATGCGCTTTATAGCGAAAGGATGCTTCATTAAGTGGAAAAATGTGCCTCCCTATTATTGCGAAAATATTACTAATTATCTATTTTCTATATAACGCTTATTCAAAAAACATAAACATAAGTTTTCAATTTTTTTTAAATACATTTTGGAACTAATTTTCTAAATTATTTTCTGCGCGTACTTCTTCTGTTTAATGAAAAATTATTCTTAAACGTGAAATTTTATGCTATGTCAGCGCTTCTAATGTAAACGAATTTGAATAGGTGAAGAAAATAATTTTCTTAATAGCCAGAGGGAATACTTTCATATTTTCTAATTGCGTTTAAAAATCCAATTTATGTTGAAAGTTTTACAGCTTGTTTTTAATTTCTTGAGATGTTTTTAAGATAGTTGTCGAAAGCATTTACCCGTCAAAAAGTTAGAATTAGTTTAAAGAGTTCCAAGTATTTAACGAATTTTTCTTTTTTGTTTTGTTGAAATGTTATAAATGCAAGAATCTGTAAATTATAGTTTTAATGATATAATTATATTGGACACTTTGCTCATTTATGTATTGAACTTTTTAATATGTTTTGAAACAGCTTAACTTCATAAACTGTTTCGAAATTAAAGTCTGAAATTAAAAATTGTTCTGCTACTTTTGTACCCCATTTTTAAAATTATGTTAGTAGCTTAAAGTCTTATATAAAAATTAATTAGCTATCGAGAATTAAAATTTGAATTAACAATTTAGTACCTTGGATTTCGGTGGGAATTAATTTTACTCAATATTTCGGGTAATATTTATGAATAAAAATTTTAGGTTAATAAGATGGCGGAAAAATAATAAAACGAAACAATCCTTGTGAAATTGTATTTCCTAAAAATATTAAATTTGTTGATAAAACTCAGTGTTTGTACCATTAAATTTTAAAATTATAATCAAAGTATTTCACTGCAGAAAAAAAATGCCAAATTTGAGATTAAAGGTCATGTTGCAAATTCTTTTTTCTTAAAATTAAAATATATTTTTTCTTATCATGAATAATGATGTCAGAATCCTTAAATTATATAAGGACAGTGCGACCATTAAAACTGGTGTTAATTAAAATTCGGAAAAAAAAATACTTGTCCTTGAAAAGGTAAAAAAAATTAATATTTGTCACGTGTATGCCACCTTGTACGGATTTTTCTTATCACTGAAATTTAATAGAAAACTTCAACTTAAAACAGTCATTGAAATCTTAAAAAATCCACCGATGAAACAAGACAAAAGTTTCTATTTAATTTTAGTGATGGAAAAAATCGGTACAAGTTGATAGCTATGTTGTCACATTTTAGCTTTATCACTTCCGCAATCTTTAAGTCTCACGAGTATTTTTGAAAAGGTTTTAATTTGAAGTGAAGAAATGTGAACTTATAGTATCTAAAACATTATTACTTTACATTATTACATTATTACTTTATTATAGTATCTTTTATGTATACATATGCATAAATATAATGAATTTTTATTCAAAAATACTGGAACAAATTTAAGTGGTATTTCTATTAGAATTACAAACAATGTTAGCAAATGACATTAAATGTCAAATATTACTTATTTGTTACCATACAAGTAACAAATAGGTAACATTTGAACATTGGTTAGCATCTTAAAAGCTTTTTAAATTTTTAACTTTTCCATTCAATTCATATAGCAGTATTTATTATTTCATATCTTTTTTACCCTTCTGCTATATATACGACTAGCTGAGTCGCCCGGCGTTGCCCGGGCCCGTAATAATATTCTGAAATACACCTGAAATTCGTACTACAAAATCTTATAGAAAGACCTAATCTCGAACTTAATCCCCGCTGCCTACGGTACCGTTTAGCATAAATGCTGTGCACCACACGGTAAAAAAAAAGGGGGGGGGGGTAAGTTTCACATTCTAGAACCAGATGGCGAACTCTTTTCTTAATAAAACCGTTTCTGGACTGAAGAAAGATATTTCATGAAATTATTATTCGAAAATACGGGTGAGTACATTTTTAAAATTCTATATTAAATATGCATTATTTATACCAGGGCTCTGAAATATCCGCATCTAAAACGGCAAGGTCTCAAATATTTGGTCAGTACCTCTCTAAAGTAATTATTGCCCCCCTACCTCCTACCCTATTCTTTAAAATTTATATTAAGTGTTATAAACAATCTGAAAATTTTATATTAAATAAGTAATATTTATTCCAGGGCTTAGTGAAAATCCCTCATTTGAAATGGTAGAAAACGGTACAATTTTAAATATTTGATCGCTCCCCCTAAAAAATCCCCCGCCCCGCATTTCATGCTTACTGACCTTTATAAAATTTACTATGCGTCGATCTGAAAGCTCAAAATGATCGTTTTGTGAGGGTTTTTTTTTTTTTTTTTTTTTTTTTTTTTTTTTTTAATTTTTGTTAATTTGTGTTTCAGCGTTTCTTTTTTGAAATCAACTTTTTATTTAAAAGAAAACTTGGATTTTTATAAATTTATATATTATTAAACAACGTTTAAAGGTATTGCTCAATGCATAACTTTAAAACCTCTAAATGGTGTATTTTTAAAGATTTAACAGTGTACCAAAAAATATTTGTGGTTTCCATATACTTGCTTTTTAAACAGAGCAAGTCATCCAATTAACGAATTAATAATTAATATATAAGGTTGTAATTGAGCGACTGCGAAGAAATTTGTATATTTAAAATCAGCGAAAAATTCTTCATTTAAATTGATAAAAATTAAATTCATAAATTAAATATTCGAAAATATTTACAGGTCGTCTAAAAATGCCACTACTATCTGACGCCCAGCTGTCTGAATTACAAAACACCTGCTCTCGTTCAGAAAAATTTATCGAAATTCTGTTTCTTTGAAAGGAAATAAAATGAGATTTTATAAATGGATTTTTACGGATTTTTCAACTATTTACAGGAGTATGAAAATTATTTTTAGAATTTCTGAAAGAGGATTTTTTTCTGCATGTAGCTGTCTAATTTTTGAGTTTTTAGGTCCAGAAGAATTTAAAATACAGCCCTTTATTAAAAAGCCTAGTACATTCATCGCCATGGCAACCCTGTATTTACAGTAACCATTTTCCTTTTCTTTGAATTTTCGAAGAAATATTCTGTGGTTTAAGAAAAATATATGCCCTTATTGAATTATGAATACTTTTCCTTTCTTCTAATTTAGGGATTTTAATTAATTTCTCAACTAATAGAGCGATTTGTTATTTTATTAATATAGATATAATGAGAGTTGGCAACATTAAGTACTAAGATTCACTCAATATGCAAATATTACAGAAATATTAACTATAGAAAGAATGTTAGGGGTCATGTTTACTTCTGTTATATGAATGCACTGTTGATCAAACCAAAAATGTATTTATAAAACAGATTTTAAAAACATCAATTATAAAAAAGAGGGTTAAACAAATAACTTAAATATATTTTTTTCATGGAATATTTTTTAAAAATTTGACTAAAGATTCCCGGTCATTTTAGTGTGAATTATTATCGATTGTTTATATGATCCTCATTCATAAAACATAATTTTTTTTAAATTTTCTTCTTTGAATCAGCCGCACCTGTGCTCCAGAAGTTCTGTTCTCGAAGCTAGTAGACGGGCTTAACCCCTTGGGAACGAACAACACATATATGTGCTGCAAAAAGGCTTAAGAATTCTTATTTATACCCACCAGAAAAAAAATTTACGGTTAAATTTGCCTTATTTAATCGGAGCATTTTCTCGATTTAATGAGGCACAAATTTCTAATTTCAAGAACCAGTGACAAAACATTAAAAATTTTGTAAAAAGCTCCCGTCGCGAAATGGCTAACGAAGTGCATGGAACGCAATCACGCAAGTCGGTCTAATCGTTCTGAATTTTCCGTATTTTTCTCCGAATCTGGGATTTCCTTGCGTAAATATAGGTGAATTTCTCTTAGAAAGACCCCCAAGGACGGCATACCCTCACTGGGCCTAAATCACTCGTGTTGATTCCATAGTTGGTCGTCATAAACAGAATCAAATCAAACCCTCCTTAAATTTTATTTTATTTAACCCTTGGCTCTCCGCTGCGGAGACATCATCTTTCCGTTTTAAAATTTTGGCGCCAGTAATAAAGGAAAATAAAACTTCACTTATTTAATCAGAGCATTTTTGAAATTGTGTGCAGAAAGGAAAGTTATTTTGGAAAAGTGGTGTTAATCGGATAAAAATTTGTCTAACAGACGCCGGAGTCCGAAAAGTTAAAGCTGGAGAATGAACGATACTTTCTAGAAATAAATTCAAAGGTTGTTTTCTTCAGACGCTAGTTCTATTTATTAAAAAATCATTCTTATACATCAACTTTTAAACTAAATCAACACTTCTCCCGCAAGATATTACTGTTTCTGAACATGTGATGAAAAATAATTTTCTTCATACCCAAAGGGAATAAATACTTACACATTTTCTAAATACGTTAAAAAATCAAATTTAGTTTGAAAGCTACGCAGTTTGTTTTGAAAGCCTTGACATGTTTTTAAGACAGATGTCGAAAGTATTTACTCGTCAAGAAATTTGTTTAAAGAGTTTCAAGTATGTAAAACTTTTCTATTTTTTACTTTGTGAAAAATATATAAATTTGACAATCTGGTAAATTATGGAATTTTAATGGTAGAATCGTATTCGACATTTGTCTAATATATGTATAGAACCTTTTTAATAATTAAAACCTTTTAAATTACATAAACCGTTTTCGGAATTAACAATTACATTTAAATTTCAGAATTATTCTGAAAATTTTGCAGAATTTTTAAAAAGTTTTGACAATTCCTTAAGGACTTACTATATCGAAATTGTTTATCCCCAAATAGGTTTTGATTAACTCCTTTTGAAGAACTATGAGTTTTATTTTACAACACTTAATCAATATTTCTGCCATAATCTTTCAATAAATATTTTCCATTTGTATGCTTGTTGGGAAAAAATGTATTTTTTAATAAGTAATTTTTTAATAAGTTTTAAATAAAGCTGGTGCAGGATGGCGAATGATCAGAAAAATAGAGGAAAAAAGAGAAAAAGAAAGAAAGAAGGAAAGATAGAAAAAAGAAAAAAGAAACCACCAGTATTGTTTTACAGAAAATACTTTTAATAATATAAAGGGATTTAGTCAGTGTTGCAAATTCGGTTGGAAAAATAACCGACTCCAACTCCGATTCCGACTCCTGAAATTTTAAATACCTCGACTCCGGCTCCGGGCTGGCTAATGTATAGTTTAGCTGTTGGTTAAAATTATGAAGGAACGCAAGAAAAATAAATCGAATTTTGACTATTTCAGTGTTAGTTCAGTTCTTAGAGCTTTGAAAGAATATATATATTTTTTCAGTTTTACTAATTTCTGAATTTCGGATACTACAATTCTGAAAAATCCTACTATCGAAATCTAAAGAAGAAAAAAAACAGAAATTTTAGTATTTCGGTTTCGTAGACTTGAAAAAGGGAAACCGATTACAATTTTTATGTTAATTCGTGCCCTCGTCAGCCAAAAAAAAATTCAATTAAAAAAAAATTATTTTTTCGACCAAAAAAAAAAAAAAAAAAAAAAAAAAAAAAAAAAAAAAATTTTACTAATTTGTATATAATTCGAATTCTACTTGAGTTTTTATTAAAAATGGTTTTCATCTACTGTGTACACCGAACAGTATATTGGGTAACACGATACAATCCAAAAATAACAATAATAATTCTTTTATGGATTTAAAGTTACATCTGACTTGTTTATTTTCACTTCAACTGTCTAACAAAAAAAGCTGAAGTCGGAATCGGCTTACTTTTTAGAGACTCAACTCCGAATCTTTTGCCCAAAACTCGGCCTGACTCCGACTCCTCAGTCCAGGACTTAGGTAGCTTAATTTCTCTTTAAAAATATTGGTATTTAACATCTTTTATGATCTCACCACACGCCACCCCTGCTTTGTATATCAAGCTATTATATAAACACTAATACTGGCCCCGAAAATTATTAAAATTATAAAAACATGTCACATTTTATCTTTAACACATGTTTTAACGAAATATAACTTTCTATAACTTGCTTTCAAATTTAATTTTCTGAATTTAAAAAAACAAACTTGGCATCTTATACATTTTCTGTCAAAAAATAATTTCAATCCTTTGAAAGAAAGGGATTATTTTTTTTGCATTAAAATGTCTGTACCGTTTAATGGGAATTCGAGTAAGTAAAGACAAGAAATGGCCTCCCTTATAAGTCTACACTAGAGCAAATGCATTGTACACAACAATTTAGCTCAGATATTTATTTCACAAGGAAAGGTGTTTACATTACATAATGATTAATGACACAATTTGGTACAAAAAATACTGTTACATAAATAAAACTGTTACATCATACGATTAACAAAATATTTAATGAAGATTCATAAAACCTGTGACTAATTTATTGATTATTAATTTCAAAGGAGTAAAATAATAAAAATGATGGATATTTAACTACAAATGTTTGTCTTTACAGATAAGGGCCAAGTAAAGTTAAAAAAGGAGAAAGTAATATAAGCATTATGCTTCCAATTTGTATCTTCAAATCAGTTATCCCAATTGTACTATAATTCCTTCAATACCCCCAAGAAAAGGAAAAAACAGGTTGTTAAGGCATGTTGAAGTCTCGAAACGTCGCATAAAGTAGGCAAAACAAAGGGGAAAAATATTAGCAGTAAATAACGATTAATAATTCAACGAACAAACAGAATCAAAGCATGCATGTTCTTCTATTTTTAGGAAAGATCGTAATTATGTAATTACGTAGCACCTATATTTATCGTTCAGTCCATCCCTCTGCCTGTCCACCCTTCTGTCTATGCGTCCTCATATAAGGGAGCAAAAACGGTACAATTGAATCTTTTAAAATTTAAAAGACATTATTGTTGCATAAATTTGTCGAATCGTTTAAAATTTTATGAAAATAAGATATGCAGTTTAATTACAGGGGCATCAAAATATTACATTACATTACAAATAAATGGAAAAAATAGTTTCAAGTGCATTTTAATGATGCTGCAATTTTTTGCTTCATTCAGCAAGAGAATTAATAGGCTGCACCTAAACTTGTTTACTTTTAAACTACCTAGCGTTGATCTTAATCTCACTAGGTTTCATGACCAGCGAACGCAAATCACAGCGAGTGCAACTTATCTTTTGTTTTTTTTTAAGATCATTTGTATAATTTTGTTATATTTTATTGGTGTGAAAGTATTAATATTTGGAATTTACAAAAATAGTATCTATATTGTAAAGGCCAATTGTATCTGTGCGTAACGCATACGTCATTTTGCGAATGGCAACACTTTCTTATGCAATTTCCATTTTGCGCTGCTGCAAATTTTACACTTCTAAGCATTGTACATTTTACATATTTACAACATCGTATAGAGAAAAAAATATGCTTTTAAATGCAATTTGTTTGAAAACTGTATTTGAATTTGTTTTCGTGATATTAATTTTTTTTTATAGTTTTTAATAACAATTTTGTACTTGTGGCAACAGAATCATTCCATTTTCTCTTAAAATTGAAAAAATTAAGTATCATTTAAGAATTTTTTTTCAGTTTGGATAACAATTAAATGTTTTTTAGATAGAATTTATTATTGCAGAATTGAGAGAATAATGAAGTCTACTTATCCTTGCTATTTTCTGATAAAATTGAAAAACAGTTTTTAAAATCTCTATGTTTTATATTTTTGTGTAGGGTTTAGTGGTGCAAACTCTCATTAGTGACATGCTGTGCCAAAATATTTTGGGCGAAAAATTACTTACTGCTTTTGAAAATACACAAATTTCCGCATAAACTTTCCATATTTTTTTTCTTCTGCATGTGTATTGATATTAATTTTGAGAGACTATGCGAAATGCTTAAGTAAGTAAAAATGACGTTGTGTTTAAAAGAAAACGATCCTTTTCTTAGATAAAACTAAGCATTTTAACACAAGTGTGTATAAATAAATATAAATTATGGCAATCTTTATTCTTCGGAAACAAGATTAGCTCTCAAGTTCAGACTGAGATGTTAACCCTTTGCGGCGCAGGACAAATTAGTTGCTTAAGCGTTGAAATTAATGACTGACACCGGAATTTGAAAACAACTTTATCTATAAACAAGAAAACGTTATATTTCACGCATTCAATAAACCGTAATTTTCTTAAACAAAATTCCGGTGCCAATGTAGCGTTTGGTAATTAACCCATTAGTGCCTGAATTATTTTCTTTCCTAAAATTCGAATTTTGCAAATTACCACCAGTTTTAAAGTAAGAATAATTTTTATCTTAATTTATCGAGGACTTCGTCTCGAGAAATAAATAATTTATTTATCCTCCTTTTTATTGGTGTGAAAGGTGCTTACTTAAATTTTTTGAAACTGTCCCAAAAATGGGACGCCAGGCACTAATGGGTTAAAATTAAGTGGTATATCTGTGAAACCACTGCGCCGTAAGGGGTTAACAATCGTAACTTCAAAACTGAGTTAACTCCTTGAAGGGCGGTGTTGGCGCAATGGCACCTAATCTTAATTCCAAATTGCCACACTGGAACCAGAAATTTTCCCTTTTATTAAATACGCAAAAATACACTTTTATTAGTTTACAAACAAAATTCCGTGTAAAAACTGGTGTCATTCAATTATTTTAACATTTTACGAATACAAGTATCTTGCCCCGGAAAGATTTAACCCTTTAACGTTCACTGGTTTCACCACGAAACCACAAAATTTTAATTCCGAACGCAACACTGACACCGGTATTTTTATTTAAAAATATCTCTTTTATTTTGTATGTGAAAAATCACGTTTTCTTATTTAGAAATAAATTTGCTCTTAATTACCGGTGTCATACATTTATTTCGACATCTTAGCAATGAAAATGCTATGATCGTTAAAGGGTTAAAGTGGTTTTAAAATGATCAAATCCAAATGGCATTTTTTAAACATGGTGAATACGGATATGAAAATTGTGTATGAAATTTTTGAGAAGTTGAAAATGATGACGGGTTCAGATTTCACGTGAAATTCTATGATCGTGTCAATTTGGAATAATTTTTGTTTTGTTTCATCGTATTTATACCAAGCATAAGAGACTCAATTAAAAACTTCATCAGAGTTGCCAGTGGGCTATTTTCTTTTAATTCGGATTTCATAATTCGCACCACTATTTTGAAATGATAAAATTTCCCTTAATTAATGACATATTAATTCAGTTGAAAGCATATGGAATTTTACCATTTAAAGAAAGAGGTGGCAATCAAGAAATTGAAAATTTAAAAAAGCAGCCCACTGGCAACCCTGAACTTCATCATAATAACTAATCTTTATTACATCTTACTGGTTGCATATACGATTAAAGTTTCATTTTAATACTTTGAACAACTGAATTTTATAGTATTTTGTTAATTTTAGCTTAAAATAGCATTTGTTTGAGAGTTAGACTGACCAATATAAGATGCATATTTTACTGTAACTAATTTTGTAGATTTATTATAAATCAATGAAACAGTTCCTTTTATAAACATTTTCCTTCATTGAATTTCGGCGGGTTCCACCTAGTTTATTTAATATAAAAAATGTGCCTGTCACACCTACAAAGTTTTACCCTTTTTTCATACCTCTATTTTTTGATTGAAAGATATATCTTACCTAATTACCGAAAACATACTATTAAATAAGAATTATTTTTTATGTTAAAAATAGTGATAGGGCATATTATAAATGTTAACGGTAATTTTCTATATATTATACATGCTAAAAATAATTGTTTAGTTACATAGTTGCGTTTTCTAAAGACATTTCTTTTTATTAACCCGTTAATGCCCAACTTTTTTACACTTCTTTTAAATCTTCGTTACTATTTTTTTTACCATATAGTAATTTTGAATTATTTAACCGTTCATAATTTGAAAATTAACAATGAAAAAATTTTCCTTATTATTCACTTGTATTGAAATTTAAAAGTTTTTTTTTCCGTTGTAAGTGGTCTATAAATAAATCGCTGGGAGTCAGCAATAGTAGTAAAACAAATATTTTTTATGAAATACAAGATGAGTACATACTATGGTGTCAAGCATCTGTATTAAGGTTTAGAAAATTTCTTAAAATTGCTCATTCAAACGGAACTTTTTTTTTGCAATGATTTACTAACGCTAAAAACTGACAGCTATTATAAAAGCTTTTCCTAAAAATAGTCTAAAAAAATTGTCAGAAAATATTAATTATGAATATTCCGGTATGAGCAAAGAAGAATTAAAATTGAAAATATTCAGCAACGTGATGTTATAAGCTGAAATGAACTGTAATGCTTTTATTTTTCGCAATAAAGGTAATCATGAATATTTTAACCCCTTGGGGAAGAACGGCACGTATATGTGCCGCAAAAAGGCTTAAGAATCCTTGTTTATTCCCACCAACAAAAATTTTACTGAAAAATTTGCCTTATTTAATAGGAGCATTTTTCTCGATTTGAAAAGGCACAAATTTCTGTTCTTTAAAACCGGTGACAAAACATTGACAATTTCGTAAAAGACTCCCATCGCGAAGGGGTTAAAAATAATTATTTAAAAAATTCCACAATGTTGTGCGTAGGCAAAGGTTGTAACTTTTATTACTTTCTCATCATACGTAGTATAGGGTAAGTCTTGCAATCGTTTTGAAAATCGAAAATTGTTTTTGACGGATTTACACGTTTTAGACACTGGAGATTTCGAAAAACATATTTTTAGAAAAAAAAAATTTGCCGTCCGTCTGTCTGTCTGTCTGTCAGTCAGTCTGTCTGTAAACGCTCTATCTCACGAACAAACTAAGATAGAGACTTGAAATTTTGTATGTACTTAGTATGTAAGAATGGGACAAAGCCTATTGAATATCAGCAACTTCGATTATCCGGAACTATTTTTTCCGGATTCTTGAAAAATTCGTTCTGATGAAAGGTATATAAAAATTTTCGAATTTTTTTATTTTAAGGAATGCATGTAAAAGGCAATAAAAAAACACAAATTTTGCATAAAGAACGAAGTTCATCGGATTATTAGTTGTTGAGATATTTGTAATCCTATTTTCCACATTCTTCGATTTTTCATGACCCTGTATTTTATTCAAATTTCAATTAAGAGGTATATTTTAATTGAAAATGAGACGCTTAATCCGACGCAGCAAACTGTTAGTTAATATGATTATTATTTTTGGAGTTATAAGGATGTTTCTTTTACGCAGTTTGGTACTTCTTGAGTAGTTTGGCGTTTTATATAATTTGTTGAAATTGGTGCATCAGCAATTCATTAATAGAGTATTACTATGTGTATTAACAATATTTAAATTTAGTTTTGGAATTGAAATACATTGTATAAATAGTTTTCACATGTTTTATTTTCATATGCATATAAATGATGGGTAATTATTACGGTGGCCTCTAACGACTAGTTTTTATGTCTTGGTGAGCATTTTGGGAAATTTTGGCATAGTGCGCTCTACGCTATGTCGTAGCCAGAGAAGGGGGGGGGGAGGAATCCCGATGTGCTTAACCCTTTCCGGCGCAGTGTTACTGCTGCGGCAACACCTAATTTTAATTCCAAACTTGAAATCGGCACCAAGAATATTTTATAGAAATTTTGCTTTTACCATGAAAGCGTGAATTTGGGAATTCTTAATTCATGTAAGAGTCGTTTTTAAATTCCGGTGTCAATCAACAATTTCTTATCTTATGAGCAGAATTTATGAATTTATGAATTTATGAATTTATGAATTATGAGCAGCAGCCCGGAAAGGGTTAACACCACTAATTTCATAAAGTTTTTATAGCTTTATCTAATCAGACAAATTTCAACTATTAATGAAGCCGAAAAATGCTTAACAATTTTAGTGAGGTGTATTTGTACCACCCCCCCCCCCCCAATCACACACATACACACTACTTCTACGATAATTAAAACTATGTTTGCTAGTTTGGCTATTTCTCTTTTTAAAAATAACATAATAAACTTTTTAAATACAGACCGCGATTTCGTAAAAAGAATTTTTATCTTATATAATCATGAAATTGCTATCATAAAATAAAGCTTTATTTACCATTCGAAATTTCTGTACGCAAAATGCAGGCCACACTGTTAACTCTGAGATGTAAAACCTGAGACTAAACTCTGAAACTAAATTCTGAGACAAATGCACACGATTTGTTCGCACATGGCCAGTGTTTGATTTGAGTCGGATCTCAGCTTTCAAATATGCTTCTTTTAACCTATTAATCGTCGCGCCCAAGATATTCACGGGCTGCAAGTTTCATGACTTTTATTCAGAATTGTTTGATTGCCAACAGTTTTATAAAATAGTGCAATTGGTTTTACCGTGTTTGCTCGTGTATAAGGCGCATTTTTTTTTTCAAAAAATTAGGGAAAAACTTCTAGGTGCGCCTTATATTCAGAATAATTTTTTACTGTTGGATGCAGTCGAACGATATACATATGAAACAAGGAATTATTCAAAGAAGATATTAAAACTCGGAAAATGTTACTTAATTGAAGTATTACTGCATATTTATTTCACTCCTTGCAGTTTTTTATACAACACAGTCAATGACGCTAATTAGCAATTCTATTTACCGTCACTTATTCCTATGTCCCGTCATTCTCTTACAACCCGAAGTCTAAAAATGCGTTTTCGTCTTGTTTTCTGGTCTGGTGTAATGTTTGTTTTGACTTTTTTTTTTTTTTTTTTTTTTATTTACTGATTTTTATTTAGTCATTCTTCATTAGCGTATCAAAATTATAGTGTCCCTTATATACGAGATTTTAAGAAATCGCCATTTTTACTTGTAAAGTAGCGGTGCGCCTTATACACGCGTGCGCCTTATACACGCGTGCGCCTTATACACGAGTAAATACGGTATTTTAGTATCACTTTACTTGTCATTGGGAATAAGATGAATATTAAAAAAATTGGTGTGGATAATGAATTTGAATTTTTTAACCGTAATTTAATGCGATCATTAAGGGGTTAATGATTACTTAAATATCGGTCGAAATTCACAGGAGCCAATAAATACCGCTTTTCGGACCCTGTGGAACAGTTCTTCCGAAACGCGATAGCCTGAATTAGTTTTTCGTATTTCTCCCATCTAGAGTCTTTTGAGATCTTCCCTAGCAAAGTTCTTATGCATGTTACGTAGCGTGAATACAACGACATAGAGTAGCAATATACTCGCAAATTTCCATGCAGCACTCTCAAATTTAGCCACTGATGGTTTCGTAAGCTTTGGCCGAAAGTGTTCGATGGAGGTCCGCTATCTTTTGCCGTATAATCGAGAGCTGATTCTTACTGACCACTAGTGCACCGTGTAAATAGCTGCTCTAAATGCTCCGGACATCATTATTTAAAAATAAATTTCTTTGCTTTATCTAATGACCGAATAATCTGTGATTAAACATGATAAAATAAAGCAAAGTTCTTATGCATGTTACGTAGTGTGAATACAACGACATGGAGTAGCAATATACTCGCAAACTTCTATGCAGCATCAAATTCAGCCACTGATGGCTTCGTAAGCTTTGGCCGAAAGTGTTCGATGGAGGTCCGCTATCTTTTGCCGTATAATCGAAAGGTGACTCTAACTGACCACTAGTGCCCAGTGTAAATAGCTGCTCTAAATGCTCTGGACATAATTATTTAAAAATATATTCTTTTGCTTTATCTAATGACCGAATAATCTGTGATTAAACATGGTAAAATAAAGCAAAGTTCTTATGCATGTTACGTAGTGTGAATACAACGACATGGAGTAGCAATATACTCGCAAATTTCTATGCAGCACTCTCAAATTTAGCCACTGATGGCTTCGTAAGCTTTGGCCGAAAGTATTGGATGGAGGTCCACTATCTTTTGCCGTATAATCGAAAGCTGACTCTAACTGACCATTAGTGCCCAGTGTAAATAGCTGCTCTAAATGCTCTGGACATCATTACTTAAAAATAAATTTCTTTGCTCTATCTAATGACTGAATAATCTGTGATTAAACATGGTAAAATAAACTGTAAGATATTAGGGGTGTCCAAAGCATTTAGCATCCCGATTTACATGGGACACATGACAACATCGGTGGTGAACGAGATTGATCTATCGACCACAAAGAGTTAATCGTCACATAAAGAGAACACTTCTGTTTAGAAACAGCAACACTCTTAATCTCTTGAGGGGCGGTGGAATATATTTTATCACACCTAATTTAAACAATATTCTCACTAGAAAATTTGAACGAAATTTTATATTTTCTACTTTTTTTTTTTTTTTTTTTTAATTAAAATTTTCCGGTGACAATTCAATATTTACAAAAAAATTATTGCTTTCCCCTCAAGGGATTAAAACATGAGGATTTATATCTACAACTTTTACCTTAATCCAGAATATATGTACTATGTTTATCTATTGTATTTTAAAATAAAGTATCAAGTCTAAGACAAAGATACAATAAATTTTCTGTTCAATGTACATGATTTCCATCAGTAAATAATTCTTTTGGTCTACCTCTGTGAACCTATATGCATGCATAGGAAAGTATTGTAATAATGTATCATGTTTATTCTTCAGATATTTATTATTTTTATAATACGTGGGCTATATAAATGATCTGAAATGTATATAAGTCTTTAATTTTTATTACTTTATATGTGACGTTCAATCTAACATGCTCATCAATCAGTAGCGGCTCGTCACGGAGTGCAGATCCGATTTTTCACACCACTAAAATTTAACAGAATCTTTCATATTATGTATTCGGCAAATTTTGTTGATTAAATAAAACTGAAATAACCATACAATTTTAGTGGTGTGAATAAATTGATGCAGCACCACCTGACCAGCCGCTACTGTCATCAATATCATATTATAATTACTTATAAAATATTTCTTACGAATCTCCCGCATTTAAGTTTTCATAAACCTAAGACCGAAAGATCTTAATATGTTGGCTGATTTAGTGTTCCTTAATTTATACAAGAGTGAAGAGATGTAATTAAGAGTGATAATTGCAGCTGTAATTGCCTGCTTGTTCCGCAACTCTTATTTAAATAAAATGAAACCGGATTCACATGGATAATTCCAAGTGCTAAATGTTATAATGGGTTGTTCAACGTAACATTTTAATGCTAGAAATGCTGATGTTATATTTCAATTTAATATTGTATAATCCTTAAATTGTTGGATACTTTAATTTAATATAATTCCCGACCTATGCATCATGATAAAAAATAGGTCCTTTTTAAACCAAAAATTCTATTTGATAAATGATGTCGATTAAATTGCGAATAAAAATATGTTAACCTTTATTAAATAAATTTCTAGGGGTATCAAATTTATCTAACTCACGGTTTAAACAGAAAAAATTAAATTAATTTGATTTTATATTCTTGATTAATGATACCCACTTTATTTAATAACTACCGAATTCCGCGGCTTTGCTTGCGTAATATTTTAAAAATGTTTTGTGACACTTGTATATTAAATTAATATAAAAATATGTTAACCTTTATTAAATAAAATTCTCGTTGTATCATATTTATCTAACCCACGGTTTATACAGAAAAAATGAAAGTAATTTGATTTTATATTCTTGATTAATGATACCCATTTTAATTAATAACTACCGAATTCCGCGCTTTGCTTGCGTAATATTTTAAATATGCTAAGTGACACTTGTATATTTAATTTTATTAGCAGAAATTATACTTTAAGAAATAATTCAAAAATTACTAATAAAACCACAGCTCGATTAAAATTTATTATTTAACTGCTTTAGGCAAAAATGACTTAGATTGCTAAAAACTAAAACTAATCCGTATAACATTATAAATGTGAAAGTGTGTCCAAAAGTTTGAATGTAATCAACTTCAAAACGGATGAATTGATGTCTTTGTATCTTTGCATATAGATAGATTATAGCCCGAAAAAAAAAACATAGGCTATGCTTTATTTATTTTATTCTAATATTTTCCTTAACAGTTCAGAATTTCATTCTTTTTCATACAGAATCAATAGAATGTTTTTAGATAAAATTTAACTAATTTCCTATCCCATTGCAAGCATATCAAAATCTGCAATAATATATTCTACGTGGCAAAAAAATTTCGATTGAGCAATTTTCATGTGAAAAATGAGTTTACAAAAAAAAAAAAAAATAAATAAATAAATAAATAAATAAATAAATATGATGTCATATTTGATATAAAAATAAAGGGAATGATTTTTATTATATATTAAACATGGGTTTTTGCTTTCGACATAATTAGAAGTAAAAAGAATGAAAAAGAATTATATTTTTATCAGAATAATTTAATTGGAAAAATATGACGTTATAATTGAAATAAAACGGGTATTTTATAACAGTCATTGAAAATACGATTACAAATATCTTAGCTACCAATTATTTGATCGACTTCATTCTGTATAAAAAATTTATGATTTTTTTTTCTTTTACTTCATTCCTTAAGATAAAAAAAATTTAAAAACTTTTTTATGCCTTTCATCAGAAAGAATAATTTGAGTGTCTGAAAAAAAATATTTCCGGATAATCGAAGTTATTGATATTCAATAGGCCTTTTTACCATTGATATGAATTAAGTATATATTAAATTTCAAGTCTCGATCTCAGTTTCTTCGGGAGATAACGCGTATACAGACATACAGACAGACACACAGACAGACAAACGGGAAATTTTTCTAAAAATATGTTTTTCTGAATCTTCTATGTCTGAAACGTGTAAATTCGTCAAAAAAATCGATTTTCAAAACGATTGCAAGATTTACCCTATGTATGATGACAGAAGTAAAAAACTTCCTCAAAATTCTGTTCAGCGCCGGATATTTTAGATAGTAATTCATATAAACATAGAAAACTTATATGGTATTTACAAGTTCATCCGCAATTCACAATATGTAAAAATAAAGTCTTTATGTTATTCCTTTGTTACACTAACTGACATTGAATTGTTTAATAATCTCATATCGCTCTAACACAAATAACTGATTATTAAGAAAGGATAAATGTATGTGTATAATCCTTACCACCAGAAACACTGATTGCATTTACATTATAAATAATTGAATATCTATTGTTTAAGCGCAGATTTAAACAATACAAATTTAAATCCCTAATGTAACAGTTTATTCCATTTCAAATAATAGTTTTGAATTGTATTTCTGCAAATAAGTTGTTGGTTTCTTAATGAAAGTTAAATATTTACATTTCATGAAATCTTTGTGCAAATAAAATTTAATTGTATTTGCTTAATTAGAAAAGCTGCGATTTTGTATCTGAGTATTAAGAAATTAATCTTAGGATTCTAAAAGTATTTTACAAGAGTATTTGTTCATGGAAACTTTAAATTTTTGTCTAGGAAAACGAATCACATAAAATAAGATTTGTTTTAATATAATGTATTGTTTGGATAATATAACATTAAAACTCATTAAAATTCTTTTTAAAAAAAATCAAACGCCTTTTGTAAATATACACTTTTTAAAAATTCAATTTTATTTTAACTATATTTGTTAAAGAACGAATCTTTGTCTTCCATCGACGGGAATACATGTTTATCTTCTAATCAATACATGTTAACAGTATGAGTCTATGGGATATATTTTATCCCACCTAACTTAAACTAGGTTCCCACCAGAAAACTTTGACGAAATTTTTATTTTTTTTACTTTGGGAGCAAAATGTAAAATAAATGCTTATCTTTATTATAAGGTAAGTTTTTTCGAATATTCCACTGAATATTCAATATTATATAGACGTTACTGTTAGCCAGTGTTGCCAGATTGGGGATTTTGTCCCCAAATTGGGGAATTTTGGATTTCCAGGAGAATTTTTTGTGGGCAACTAAATCTTGGGGACATGTTTGGAGACAACGACAATTTTTGGTGAAAAGCTGGGGAAATGTTTTTAGCAATTTCAAATTTTACTATTGACATTTGCCAATACTGGATCTGTCTCGAATTTGATATTGCTTTGAAAAGCAAAAATAAAATACAGAAATAATCGAAATAAATCATTGCTCTCGTGGTCGAGCTCACCTTACAGATTCATCACGATGTGCAATATGGACTATCCTCAATCTGAATTTTTATTTATTTTTATTTTTATTTTATTTTATTTTAATGAAATGCACACTACAGAATAACCCATTTACAGTGTTGCAAGAACATCAAGAGACACAAGACTACAGAAATATATACACATATATATAAAACACAAATAATTACAATAATATAATTAAAACATGAATAAAACAAAAATTAAGAGAATAAAAGTTCAGAACATTTATCTTTGAAGACATGAAATGACATATAAAAAATATCAAGATGCACAGAGAGTTCATTAAATATTTTGTAAAATTTATACAAAGAGAAATTACTAATGTAATTATATTTGCGAAATGGTGAGGGAAATAATTGGTTGGACCTGAGGGATCTATTTGGTACATTGAACTTAATAGAATTAAGAATTTCACTACAGTCAATCATGTTATTTATAATCTTGTAAAAAAAATAAAACACAAAAAAGATCCCGTCTAGATTTTAAACTTGGAATGCCAAAAATGCCGCGTAAATAGGAAGCAGAAACATCATAGGAAAAAGTAAGATCACTTTTGAACAATAAGTAACGAGTGAATTTAGACTGCACCTGCTCAAGAATTTTAATTTTATTAAAATAATAAGGATCCCAAATGAGACTGCAATATTCAAGCTTAGGACGTATCAGAGCAAAATATAAAACTTTTAATGCATGTTGATTGGTAAAATCTTTAGTTTTTTCAGATAAGTAAGTCAGGTAGCTTTCCCTGATGCTTGTAGCATGAATAGACACACAAGTACAGAAATACATTTCATTTAATTACATAAATTAATACAAATATATATATATATAAAATTTTTTGTTTATCAATGATGGTTAGTTTGTGTTTCATGGAATGTCAGTAAAGATATTTGTAATTGTATGACCTACAAATGCATACCACAGTCACATTGCTACCTTTATAATTGACAATCGTTCAATAAATGCAGCAACCCTCTGAATTCTTTTCATAAGAAACAAATGAAAACTCTGCAGTCTTAAACGACTTAGACCTTTACATTTCTAAATCTTTAGGGTACGCCCGAAAAGTTCATTTGCTGTATTTCTTAAAAGATTTAATTAAAGATATTAAAAGCAGATATGTTTGCTTTATTATTGACAAAATCACAATGATTCATACAATACAGATGCTTTGCATTAGATAGGTGTTTCAGTAGGGTAAGAGTGACAAAAAATTGAAAATAATGTTTTATAGCTTAAGTCAGTTAGAAGCACATAATGCCGACATCATCTCAAATTCATTCAAACTCTAACTTTTCAGAGATAGTCAAGATCTTGAAAAAGTTATTGGTATAAAAAGTGTAGAAGGAGCTAATGAAATGATAGGCCAGCATCATCGACTGGTAACAATTGAAATCACAAGTGTAAACGAGCTTGTCGTTGTAAAATGTATCTCATTTTTCTTGTCCGTCGATTAGCTGTGAATATTCATGAAAAATTCTGCTAAGTTTATATATATATATATATATAGATATATATATATTTTTTTTTTGTAAATGGGGAATTTTTTTTTAAATGCTTGATTTAGGGAAAAATTTGAGTTTAAATTTGTTAAAAGTTCTTTATAACAGAAAATTGAAAATTGAGAACTTGCCTTTTTGAGTAGAAATTGCGTTGGGGACTTTTTCTGAAAAAAGCCATGATTTGGGGAAATTTTCAGAAGTTTTGGGGAAATTCGCTTTCGACAATCTGGCAACACTGCTGTTAGCCCTTCAAGAGGTTAATAAAGAGTAAATAAAGTGGTAATTCGGTTAAGTGGGAATCTCCTCTTCTGTAATGAGAAACATTTTACAAATTTATTTATTTTTATTTTAGTTTACATTTCCAAACAAAATGTGACGGTATATTTTCCAGGGTATATCGTAAAAGGTTCACAGGGATGCTTAATTTTTAATTTTTTCTGGCGCAGTGATTCTACTGCGGTTGAATGATTGAATGATTGATGCGGTTGAATTGATTAAGATGAATACTTATTGGGGCAGTGATTCTTATAGCAGCATAATGAACTATTTCTATTTTAGGAAAAATTAAGCGGCCAGTTTTTAGGCATGACATCCGGTGAACATTGCTTGTGAGAAATGCTCACCGGTTGTCATGCCCAGTTAGCTTAAACGGTAAATCATTGCCCTTTAAGCCAAGTATGTGGGTTCGATTCCCGTCCCGGGCATTTGTTCGCACAGTTGGAAATATTTAGTTCGTATAACTTTACCAATCAGTTTGATTGTGTTACAATAGCAAATTATCTACGTACCCATCGTTCTATGGAGTTCCCCCTGAGATCTATTCTATTGAGCTGTCTAACCTTCCTACCCTGAATGGGTCTAATCGACCCAGTCCAATAACGCGTTTCATTCGAATCAAACCAGAAAATTTTTCATAAAGTAAATTAAATAAATAACACAAAGATTTAAGTTAAATAAGTACGTTAAATGGATTTAAATAAAAATTCTGGCGTGAAATATTTTAATCAAGTTTTATTAAAATTTCAACAGGGTAGGAAGGTTAAATGACAAACCAGATGTAATGACCAATAAGGTTACCTGAGCTAGAAATGTTCACCAATTGTCGTGCCCAATTAGCTTAAACGATAAAGCATTGATCTTGTAAGCCAAGTATCTGGGTTCTATTCCCGGCCTGGGCAATTTTTTGCTTCAGTTGGAAATATTTAATTCGTATAAATATATTGCACCTATATTCGTTGTTCAGTCCATTCGTGCGTATGTCCGCATATAACACAGCAAAAACTATGGAACCAAATCATTTGAACCTAAAATATATAATTGTTGCATAATTTTGTCGAGTTATTTCGAATTTTATAAAATTCGGATGCATAATTTAATTACAGGTATAATCAAAAGCATTCCATATAATTACGGCCAATGGGAAAAGATAGTTTCAAGTGCATTTTTAATGGTCTTAAGCTATTTCGAACATAATAATAATAAAATTGATACGCATCTACGAAGTATATGCTAAAATATACATTTTGTACAATCTATGGTGCAGAGAATTTGTTTTATTAATTTACAAAACTATTTCATTACACAATGGTTTATGAGGAAGCATTGTTCGGGGTTCATTTTAATTGTATTAAACTATTTCACATACTATGAAAATGATATACGTTGCTCAGATTTACTAAAAAATATTTCGTATGTATATATATATAAAGCAGATAGTATTTACAGGGTTACACAAACGATTTCGGATATTTATAAAATATCTGATGTACTGTATACAATTACACCAAAATCTGAATATTTTTTAAATTTCGTTTTTGTACGAACGCACCTCATTTGTTACCTTTGACGTGCAATTTACGACTTGTTTATTTTACATACATTTTTCAAAGAAAGAATCTTTATAGGGTAACATCCCCAGTAATTTGTACATTAAGGATTTGTCTTTAAACTTATTTCTATTTTCATTACCAAGAAATAAAATATTTACTTGCAAATATTTTTAAATCAAAGAGGGCATATCTGTGCAACTATTTTGCCCACAAAAATTAAAAATATTTGAAAAAGTATTTTTATAAAAATATATTTATAAAAAGTTGCTGTAATCACCAGTAATTGGCACTTAGACTTTTACACAATTAAAGTAACCCTTTTCAACTAAACAAAACTGTTGTCAATTAAAATTTAAAATATACTATAAATCAGGTAATAAGCAATTGAAATGCATGCCTTTCTTAAGCCAGAGATGAAGCATTTACAACAAAAATGGCTAATTTGATATAAGCCATAATTGTTTCTCTTTCCTAGGCACTATTATCATTTCGTAGCAGAAATCAAAAATATAATCTGTAAAGTAAATGAGCATAGAACTTGTACATGGCCTTGCATTTTTAAGAGACTGGATATAAATCTTATTTTAGGACATTGATGTAGGATGTGACAATCACTGGTGCCTGCCAATTACTGGGGATGTTACCCTATTTGATCAAAAGAAATGCATTTTTTTTAAATTCAACACATTTTAATGAAGATTAAATAGAGTACTGACACAATTAAATAGGAATTTCCTGTTCGATTGTAGAAAAGATGAAGCAAATTTAAAAAGGCATTTTTTCTTATATTTTTAAACAAAATGTGACGGAGTATTTTCCAGGATATGTCATAAAAGGTTCACAAGGACAATTAAGTTTTAACCTTTTTGACTCAGTGATTCCAATATGGTCACTATCAAGATGAATATTTGTTGTTTCGGTGATCTTTAAAGCAGCATAATGAACAATATTTTAGAAAGAGTTACGTGGCCAGATTTTAGTTTAAAAATATATAATAAAGTAGTTATAAAAAAAGGTTTTTTTTCTGCACCTTTGTCTATGGCAGAACAGAAAATTGTCTAACTAGAAATAAATATGATACCTAAAAATGAAAATTTGTCTGTCTGTAATTCTATACAAATCGCCCTTTGGAAACCAGAATTGTGAAATGTTACGAACATGAGTATTAAAACATAGCGGTGGCAACTAAATTAATCCGAAATGGAAAAAAAATGTATCGTTAATTTTTAATTAATTAAAAACCACCTACTTAACATCAATTTTCTATCAAATTTAAATATATTTCGTTAAAGCAGTTGCCAACAAATAAAAATCCACAATAAAATTCTTACAACTGTTAATTTTCTATTGAAATATTTCCACGTGAAAAAAAAAATAAATGGTTTGAGATTTTTTTTTCAGTAAATATTACGTTATAACTTTTATAAGCAAGGTTTTCGCTTGAAAAATGTAAACGAAATAAGTAGTTTAACGAATATTAAAAAAAATGGATATTAGGTCATACTGGAAATTTAATGGACGTCAGCTGGTGAATATATAATGCCATATAAGTTTGAAAAAAAAATTGAAACATCATGAAAATACGATTGTGGAAATACTAGCATATTTGAATATTTTGAAATTTGCCGAATTTGTTTTTGCCATTTTGAAATTTATTGCATTAATATACATGCATGTAAGCTTGTATATTACAATTCCCACAACGTTTTAAATCCCTGCGGGTTATTCTTAGTGAAAAACTGTAATAAAAATTATTAAAAAAAAATGTTTAAAATTCCATTCAACGCCGGATACTTTAGCTAGTTGCTCATATAAATACACAAAACTCATATGACATTTACATGAAACTATTAACCTTTTGCTTACGGGATACAAATGATGACTTTTGAATATTAATAAATACCGTAATTTACAAGAATGTATCTTTGTGCTACATTAATTACCCCAGTATAAGTGTGTGGTAGAGGTTATTTTTTAAAAAGTGGTGCTAGTAGAATCAAGAAAAAGTCGCTGCGACGACATATCGTCACCTGAGAATAAGGTGGTTCTATCTGGTCAAAAATCAATTTCGAGTTAGAAGACTGAAAATCAGCATGCTGTGTACGTGCAGCTATTAAAGCTTGCAAAAAACTTTTGGTACTAATAGGTTCATATGTAGGTATAGACAGTAATTCTACAAAATCAAAGTTTTTAAATAACATTTTAATGAATTTTTTTACATTTAAAAAATTCGATGGAACCATATTATTCTCAAATGTCGTGTTATCCTTAGAATAAGGTGGTTATATCATGAAAAAAACCATATTTTTTTTAATTTGTGTAATTTTTTATAGTTTAACGAAGTGAAATTTCGCTGATTAATTCGAATTAACTTCAGTGGATAATAAAATATTTATTACTATCTATATTGTAGCACAATAACAGCAAATTGCCGCTTCCACATTTTCATACTAATTAAACCATCTTCACAAAACTAATGAATATACGCAAGTTAAATATATTATTTAGCTGAATATAAAATAGGTTATATATTTAATTTTATTAAATAGGAGCCCGACAGTTTTCCTTTTTTAGCGAACTATTTCAGTGATGGAAGAATTAAAATTAATACAAAAAATTGTGATTATATTGATAAATGAAATTGAAATGAATTATAAATAAAAATTTTCTTATTACAGTCAGGTATACTCTTGATCTAAAGAAAAAATTTTATATTTCTAAGGGAAAAAATTTTCTTGTTCTTTTTAAAGCAACAAAATAACTTTGATATTCCGTTATTAGTCGAAATTTTGGTATGCTCCATAAATCATGCTTTATCTTATATTACAGTTAGGCTAATTTCTCTTAAACGTATTTTGAAATAGAACGTTTCATCTCTCGGAAACTACTTAAGCATGCTCTGAAGATCTTTTATCTTCGTTAATGCAACCCTTCTTTCTTTGTGCTAATTTAGGATTTGATAAAGTCCTTTATGAAAATGATGTTGATACTCCTTTTCGTTTGGAGGGGCTCCTTTGCAAATTCACCTTTGTGAAACTCTTGTCACAACAGTTGCTCTGAAGGTCTTTTATTTTATCTTTGTAATGCAAGCCTTCTTTCTTTGTGCTAATTTAGGATTTGATAAAGTCCTAAAGTCCTATAGTCCTTTGTGGAAATGATGTTGATACTTCTTGCCGTTTGGAGGGGCTCCTTTGCAAATTCACCGCTGTGAAATTCTGGTCATAACAGTTGCTTGTCTTAAACTCAATATTATAAAGAAATTGTGTGAATCATAATTGTATCACCTTGGTCTACGGAACGAGATTATAGGCAATATTTTTGCTACACGAAAAAATCTAAGAACTGTTCTGATTTCATTCTCAAGGTTGTAAATGGATTACTGCGATTTATTCTCAGCAACAGACGTATGAATGAAAGTGGCGAAAATTATTCTGCTACATTCTTTGTTCTTTCTATTTGGCTCTAAATATTATCCACTTCTTGCTCACATGGTTGTCCAAGTGTACAATATCTTAGAGTAATGCCCATAATATGTGGATGAGATTGTAAAGTATTGCAATTGTATAAGATATCATTTGGTTTCTATACTGAGAAACACAACTGTCACAATATAAAATTTAAACTATCAGCATGTGGAAAGTCTGTCAGTATCTTCCAAACAGTCGTTGATACAGGTGAGCTTATGTCATTCCCATCTCTGCCTGACATGTTTTCTGTCTACAAGCAACAATATGCTTTCTTTTCTTTCTTCCATATTGCGTGTGCTGTCATTTTATACAAGTCAATTTTCTTTATAGAAAAATATGCTGACATCACTTTTGGGACATGTTATAACTTTTCTAATACGCAAATGACTGACTTATCAACGGAATTTCTATCATCATTTTTGAGAGTTCTGGTGGATTCATCTTCTTTTTTTTGTGCAGATCATATTTAAATTGCATGTCATTATTAATTTCTCCCTGTGTTTCAGCATGTTTATACTCCTCACAGGGATCACACATATCTTTCTTTGGTTTATTGAATTCTACGTTGAACTGCGTAAAGATGTGCCTATAACTTAAAAGTTCCGCTGGCTATACATTTCCTTTTTCACCATTTCTGAAAGTACAAGTCATATATTTTCTGTAAGTTAAGCTCTGATTCTAAATATGTTTTTTTAGTTCTTGCTCTGTTGTAGTGTGACTCAGTCTTGGAAAAACTTTCAATATGAGCTTTTATTTTATTCTTGATATCATTTGAGATTATTCTTCTTAAAAAATTTACCTCAAGTATTTTGTTCGTAACTGGAGACAAGGTATTGCCAGTAGGATGTACATAAGTACATAAAGGTACTTCTAACTTACGAAAAACCCATAGTCCTGCTATCAATTCGATTTGTAGAAATTACTTTCACTGATTTTTTTTAAATTGTTTTAGCATCAAGAATATCTAGAGCTGGTGCTTCGTCTAAACTGTCATCTATTCTTTTAACAGGATTTTCCAAATCTAAATGAATTAGGATTCGTCCTTCATCCCTGCTTGTATGAGGTTCATTAATAAAATTAAACACAATTCGCTTTGCATAGCGACGTATAAAAAACCATATTTAAAAGGATTTTTAATGATAAAAATTTCCTCAATATTTTACCAAAAAACGATTTAATTATCGAAATAATATATTCTTTCAGACAATAAATAAAAGATTGCCAGTTTCCATTATATATTGTAAAATAAAATAATAATATATAATCTTACATGCTGCCGTCGATTACTTTGCACATAGAACTCTGTTATTCTGACTGCTTTCAACAATTTCGGATGGAACTATATTATTTTCTTTCGCAGGCGGATGTAAATTATATATATCAAAATTTTAATGCAGAAATGCATTCATTGATACAAATAGAACATTCTTATGCCAAAAAGTCAATTTTTTTCAAAATGTCAGTTAGAACCTTATTATTCTCAGGTGACGATATGTCCCAATCCCGTAATCAACAAGTTAAGAAAGAGGAACTAAGATGTCCAAAATGTAGTGAAATTTCAACTGTAACCTCTTTCATAATGACACCAAAGAATCCTACCAGTAAATTTACTATGCAGAAAATTTCTCTTTATTTAACCGCCTCATTAATGAAATATTTAAATAAAAAATGTTGGCAATTTTTACTGGTAATAAATTTGGCATTTAATTTGGCGGTAATGGTTCCGCCACATTGTGACAATCACCTATCAGTCAGGGTTGGGTTTCTAACGTCAGAAACTGGTTTTTGACATGACAAGTGTCAAAAACTGGTTTAAACCGTCAAAAACTGGCTTAAACCGTCAAAAACTGGCTTAAACCGTCAAAAACTTGTAATGCGCTTTAAAACATTTTAAGAGCAAGAGAGAAACATTGAGTATTTTTTTATTTAAAATTAATTACTGTAATTTAATAATTACAAAAAAAAATTAAATTACTTTAATTGCAATAAAGCATTGTTTTTTAGAATGTTCAAACAGAAGAAAATGATTTTGTACAGTTAATAATCTGGTTTAATTTTACCCCACAGCATCCTATAGCACTTAACCAATTTAGCTCATTTATTTACACCCAAATGGTTTATGAGTTTAGAGTGTATGAATCCAAAGTTACAAAACACTCTCTCAATTGGTGCTGAGCTACCAGGGCTTGATAGCAGAAGCATTGCTAGCTGAACAAGTTTGGAGGCAGGCCAAATTTTCAGATTTATGACAACTTTTTTTTTCCGGAAATGATAATATACAATACAGTAAAGGTAAATTTTTAATATTACATCTAATACTGTATATTTGTTACAGATGTTTAATGTGAAATTTTACAGATCAGTGTAGTATTTGAGGTTTCTGACGAGGTTTTTGAGAAGAGGTTTTAGCCATGACGGTTTAAACCACGGTTTTAACCGGATAAAACCACACACTGTCAAAAACTTGCAAACCGTGCTATCAGAGTCCGTGAAAAAGATTATAATACCTGTGCAAACCAGTAAAAAAAAAAAAAAAAGATTTTTACCCCATTATTGAGATAAATTTCCCATCAGTCAGCACTAAGATAAGACAAAATTTTCTATTTAAGCTTTATAGTGGAAGTTTTCATATGCAGTTATGAGAAGCTTTGGATCAGATTTAAAAAAAACAGCAGCAATTTTATGACAATCTCCTCAGTTACTTCAATCGCAACTTTTAGATAATTCATTATATAGTCGGCTCTCGTTAATTCGAACTCATCGGGACCACAAGAAATGTTCGAATTACCCGAAGTTCGAATTATGAAAAATATGAAATGGAAACATGCTTAATAAGGTACTATTACAAAGGAATTAATGTTAAAGTGTTTATTAAATATATTTCGTCTGTTATCATTAGAATATGACTTAATAATAAATTAGAATGTATAAATACATAAACTAATTAAATTATTGGAAACAAGCACAATAGAAGAAAAATTTGAGGTGTCACTGATGGACAGACGAGGCACAAAGAAAGTGGGTATCAAATGCATAGGATTAAACAATTTTCCCAAAAATCAAAGAAAGGAAGTTATTGAAATGATCTGAAATCCATGAGAAAGAAAAGAAAAATGAAAATCAGAATTCTCTTTAGTTCGAATTAAACGAAATCAAGAAAAAATGAGTTCGAATTAATGAAATTTTTTAAAGTTATTCTGCCATTGAAAATTACGGGACTTCATATTTAGTTCGAATTAAGCGAATATTCGAATTATTTGATTTCGAATTAACGAGAGTCGACTGTATGTCTCCTCCATTTTATTCACAACTCCATTGACATCTACAAGTTCATTCGCGCATCATTATATCCTTATATCCTTATATATATTATAAATGTGAAAGTGTGTCCGAAAATTGGAATGAACTTGGCTTCAAAACGGATGGATTAATGTCTTTGAATTTTTGTATATAGATAGATTGTTGGTCTGAAATGAACATAGGCTAATTTTTATTTACTTTATTCAAATATTTTTCTAAATAATTCAACATTTCACTATTTTTCATACAGAATAAATTGAAAAATTTTCCATAATATTTAATCATCTTTCTTTTTTCGTTGCCAAAAAATAAAAAAACGGAATAACTATTTCTCTTCAGTAATTAATTTTCAACTGAAAGTTTTTCACGTGATAAAAAAAATGAAATAAATAAATGGACCCTATTCTGTTTTTCGGTTCGAGGTTAAAAAGCGCGTCAGAGGATTGTGACGTCATTGTGACGTCAGAGGAATACTGTTTTTCTTCTTATATCACGCAGACGATTATATAAAATTTCTTTTACACTTAGAAGACTTCACAAGAATATATAACTTCACACTTTACAAGAATATAAATATTTTAGTAGTTTTTCCAGATATTAATCCGTAATAAAAATGAAACTTTTTCTTTCTTTCGGTTCGAGGCTATAAAATTCAACTTTTTACCAATAGTGACATCAAAGGAATACTTTCCATTAAGAATTTTAAAAATATCAATGTAACATCATATCTGTGCGGCATTGAAAATGAACCAGGTAGCAATTATAGCTGAATCACAGGAGCACTCAAAAGGAGACTTTACATTATGGTCTACGGCGAAAAAATCATTTGTGGTGTATTTTGATAATGTTACATAATTTTAAATGTAATGAAATTTACATGCATTTTTAAGGTTCACAAGAACATGGTTACTATCGAATATGTTAAGTATAGTACTTACAGTGTGCGTATAGGCAGCTCAAAAGTATTTCAATATATCATAGTCTATGAAGAAAAACAATTTGCAGCGTATTTTAATAATGTTATTTTATTAAGGTTATTTTAATAATATTGAAATTGAGATCAGTTTCTGAAGTGTACTAAAACAGGATTTCTGTAGAAAATGGGGTGAAAAGGTTTAACATTCATTTATAAGATCACAGAAAAATGGTCGGTAATATAATAGTCTACGGGGGAAAAATATTCCCAGCGTATTTTAATTGCGTTGCACTATTTAAAACACGATGAAATTAATATACTGAGATAATACAATGATAAATACTGAAATTTACTACAATATGCTTGCAGTTAAGCATGATTTGCATCACATTTGTTGTTCATTTACAGAGACGCATAAAAAATGTTGGACCTGTGTCCAGATCTCAGATATTGTATCCGAAGTATGGTCTATTAAAAAAGATTGCTGAAGAGCTTTTTCAATTATCGTATGTATTTTAAGGAAAACTAATGCATCCTGAAGTTCAGCTACATTTGGCATAATAAGAGATTTTTGTAGAATTTAAATAAATCATGTATCGGACTACACAATAAACTGAATATATGGTCACTTGTGCAATAGCGATTCCCGGAAATATGAATTCAATAATTTAAATCGGGTTTTTTGCTTGAATAATTTAAGCTAAATATGCGGTCCTATAAATATTTGCACGTAATATACAGGACTGTACAAAAGAATTCAAGTACGTTTCTGTGTATTATTAGAAATTGCCAAAGGTGAATTTTAATCTTCGTTATACTTTTTCTAACTAAGCAAAATTTTAATTTTGTATTTAGAATATTTACGAACACATACACAGCTGCAGAAAAGAATGGGCCGGCGAAGTTATGTATTATGGAAATGTTGGATTTTTTTTTATTACCTATGTATTTTTTATTACACATGATTTTTCTTTCTTTGATATGGAATTCTGAAATGCACTACAACATGATTTCTGTACAATTGGGTTGCGTTACAGTTGTTCTACAGTATAAATGGTTGCAATTTCATTTTCGCGATTGTTCATATTATCTAACACATTTTCCATTTATTTGACTGAGTTCTTTAAGTCCCCTATAAAAAAAACTACTGCATAGCCTGGTATATGATATGTGTTATATGTTTTTTAAATTATTTTTAATGAAATGTTTTGTTTAATTAAAACGCTTATCTTTTTTTTAATGCTACGTGAACGACGTCACGGGTAACAGCTAGTATATTATAAATGTGAAAGTGTGTCCGAAAATTGGAATGAACTTGGCCTCAAAACGGATGGATTAATGTCTTTGAATTTTTGTATATAGATAGATTATTGGCTTGAAATGAACATAGGCTAATTTTTATTTATTTTATTCAAATATTTTTCTTAATAATTCAAAATTTCACTATTTTTCATACAGAATAAATTGAAAAAATTTCCATAATATTTAATCATCTTTCTTTTTTCGTTGCCAAAAAATAAAAAAACGGAATAATTATTTATCTTCTGTAATTAATTTTCAATTGAAAGATTTTTACGTGATAAAACAAAATGAATTAAATAAATGGACCCTATTCTGTTTATCGGTTCGAGGTTAAAAACCGCAATTTTACCATTTGTGACGTCAGAGGAATACTGTTTTTCTTCTTATATCAGGCAGACGATTATGTAAAATTTCTTTTACACTTAGAAGACTTCACAAGAATATAACTTCACACTTTACAAGATAATAAATATTTTAGTAGTTTTTCCAGATATTAATCCGTAATGAAAATGAACCTTTTTCTTTCTTTCGGTTCGAGGCTATACAATTCAATTTTTTACCAATTGTGACTTCACAGGACTACTTTCCATTAAGAATTTTAAACTTATCAATGTAACGTCATATCTGAAACAAAGTATAAGTTTTCAAGTTTTCATTTTAATAATACAATGTAATTTAGACAAAGTGCTAAAAAGAGACGACTGTGACGTCACATATTAAAAATAAAATAAATATGTTCTGATGTTGTAATGAAATGAGATTGAATTATGATATAAAAAGTTAGTATTTAAAGAAAATTAAGTTTATCATCTGAGCGTGGTTAGTATAAATATTTAATTTTAAAATGAAATAAGTTTTTTAAAGATTAAGTATTAAATGATTAGAAAATGTTAATAATTTATACATATCGTAAATAACGTAATAATCAATGAAAAATACTTTTTACCATTCTTAGAAAGTAAGAAAAACTCAACTAATAATTAAAAAAATATATTTTTGTGTGTTAATTCATAAAATTGTTCAATTCTGAAAATATAAATAAAAATCACTTTAAAAATGTACTATCGGGTTTAAAATCTAAAGATTTAACGTAATTGTGAGAAAATACATTCCCTCAGTCAATATCTCAATTTCGCAAAATGCGCTCGAAGTGTGCTGGAAACAGGTTTGTAAATGGATATTAATTCCACTTTTTTTTAGCTGTTAAAAAGTAAAAATATGGTGTCACTTTTAAGAATATTTTTTTACAATAAATTTCTATAAATTTTTATGGTATGCAAAACATATATGTACAAATTATACAAAAATGCCACCTAAAACACAGTTTTGAAGTAGATTTTTCCTAACACTGTTTTTTTTTTTTTTTTTCGTTTTACGGAAACTACCTCAATTTTGACATTTTCTAACATGGTCTAAAAGTGTTTACGACTTCAGCCTGTCTGTATAACGGATGCCGAGTGCCTGGGGTCTGCCGTCTGTTTGTTCGTGTTTCAACTTGAGTAAATATAGTAGGATTCATACGAAAATAACTTACATTATTGAGTTTTGCCATAGCATGTGCGGCATTGAAAATGCGCCAGGTAGCAATTATAGCTGAATCACAGGAGCACTCATAAGGAGACTTTACATTATGGTTTAAGGAGGAAAAATCATTTCTGGTGTATTTTGATAATGTTAAATAATTTTAAATGAAATGAAATTTACATGCATTTTTAAGGTTCACAAGAACATGGTTACCATTGAATATGTTAAGTGTAGTACTTATAGTGTGCGTACAGGGAGCTCAAAAGTATTTCAATACATAATGTTCTGTGAAGAAAAACCATTTGCAGCGCATTTTAATAATGTTATTTTATTAAGGTTATTTTAATAATATTGAAATTGATATCAGTTTCTGAAATGCACTAAAACAGGATTTCTATAGAAAATGGGGTGAAAAGATTTAACATTCATTTACAAGATCACAGAAAAATGCTCTGTAATATAATAGTCCTCGGGGAAAAATATTCTCAGCGTATTTTAATTGCGTTGCACTATTTCAAACATGATGAAATTAATATACTGAGATTAATCAATACAATGATAAATACTGAAATTTACTACAATATGCTTGCAGTTAAGTATGATTTGCATCATATTTGTTGTTCATTTACACAGACGCATAAAAGATTTTGGACCTGTGTCCAGATCTCAGATATTGTATCCAAAGTATGGTCTATTAGAAAAGAATGCTGAAGAGCTTTTACAATTATCGTATGTATTTTAAGGAAAACTAATGCATCCTGAAGTTCAGCTACATGTTTGTAGAATTTGAATAAATCATGTATCGGACTATACAATAAACTGGATATATGGTCACCTGTGCAATAGCGATTCCCGGAAATATGAATTCAATAATTTGAATCGGGTTTTTTGCTTGAATAATTTAAGCTAAATATGAGATCGTATAAATATTTGCACGTAGTATACAGGACTGTAAAAAAGAATCCAAGTAAGTTTCTGTCTATTATTAGAAATTGCTAAAGGTGAATTTTAATCTTCGTTACACTTTTTCTAACTAAGCAAAATTTTAACATTGTATTTAGAATATTTACAAACACATAGATCATATACACAGCTGAAGAAAAGAATGGGCCGGCGAAGTTATGTATTATGCAAATGTTGGATTTTTTTTATTACCTAGGTTTAACACATGATTTTTCTTTCTTTGATATGGAATTCTGAAATACACTACAACATGATTTGTGTACAATTGGGGTGCGTTACAGTTGTTCTACAGTATAAGTGGTTGCAATTTCATTTTCGCGATTGCTCATATTATCTAACACATTTCCATTTTATTTGACCGAGTTCTTTAAGTCCCCCATAAAAAAACTACTGCATAGCCTCCTATAAGATATGTGTTATATATATTTTAAATTATTATTAATGAAACGTTTTGTTTAACTAAAGCGTTTATCTTTTTTTTAATGCTACGTGCACGACGTCACGGGTAACAGCTAGTATATTATAAATGTGAAAGTATGTCCGAAAAATTGGAATGAACTTGGCTTCAAAACGGATGGATTGATGTCTTTGAATTTTTGTATATAGATAGCTTATTGGCCTGAAATGAACATAGGCTAATTTTTATTTATTTTATTCAAATATTTTTCTTAATAATTCAACATTTCACTATTTTTCATACAGAATAAATTGAAAAATTTTCCATAATATTTAATCATCTTTCTTTTTTCGTTGCCAAAAAAAAAAAAAAAAAAAAAAAACGGAATAATTATTTCTTTTCTGTAATTAATTTTCAATTGAAAGATTTTCACGTGATAAAACAAAACGAAATAAATAAATTGACCCTATTCTGTTTTTCGGTTCGAGGTTAAAAACCGCAATTTTAACAATTGTGACGTCAGTGGCATACTGTTTTTCTTCTTATATCAAGCAGACGATTATATAAAATTTCTTTTTCACTTAGAAGACTTTACAAGAATATAACTTCACACTTTACAAGAATATAAATATTTTAGTAGCTTTTCCAGATATTAACCCGTAATAAAAATGAACCTTTTCCTTTCTTTCGGTTCGAGGCTATAAAATTCAACTTTTTACCAATTGTGACGTCACAGGAATACTTTCCATTAAGAATTTTAAAAATATTAATGTAACGTCATATTTGAAACAAAGTATAAGTTTTCAAGTTTTCATTTTTAATAACACAAGGTAGAACCCGTCAAATTTCGACGAAAGTAAATGTTTAATAAGGAGCTGTTTCATTGATTTATAATAAACCTAAAAAATTAACTACCGTAAAAAATGAATCTTACAATAGTCAGTCTAACTCTCAAACAAATATTATTTAAAGCTAAAATTGAAAAAAAAAAAGCTATTTCTATAAAACTCAGCTGTCCAAACTATTAAAATTAAACATTAATTGCATATGTAAAGATATAATAATAAAGCAAAATATAATAAAGATCAGTTATTAAGATGAAGTTATCAATTGAGGATCTTAAGTTTCGTATAAATACGTATTAAAAAATATATATATACAAATTGACACTAATTTAGAATTTTTCGTGAAATCTAAACCTGTCATAATTTCCATCTTAAAATTTACGTGCTCACATTTAACTTTTTATCATTATTATTATTATTATTAGAGTTTTGAGGAGTAGGTGCTGCAGCAAAGAGCCGGCATAACCTCAAATCATCACATACTTTTTATCAATTTTAGAAGAAAATGGCGTTTCTGTTGCCACAATTAGAAAATTCGTAATAAAAACTAGAAAAAAATAATATGTCAAGAATAAATTGAGATAGAGCTTTCAAGTAAATTGCATTTAGAAGTACATATTTTTCTGTATATGAAGATGTAAAAATTGAAAATGTGCAATGTTGAGAAATATAAATTTTGCAGTACCGAAAATTGTAAAACTGAAATGCATAGGAATGTGTTGCCTTTCGCAAAATGATGTATGCGTTACGCACAGATACGTTTGGCCTATATAATATAGACAATGTAATTTTGAGTAAGTGCTAAAAAGAGACGACTGTGACGTCACATGTGGAAAATAAAATAAATATGCTCCGATGTTGCAATGAAATGAGATTGAAATATGATATCAAAAGTTATTATTTAAAGAAAATTAAGTTCTTCGTCTGAGCGTGGTTAATATAAATATTTAATTTTAAAATGAAATATGTTTTTTTTATTTTTTTATTATTTTTTTTAAAGTTTAATTATCAAATGACTAGAAAATGTTAATAATTTATAACGCAAATTTATCCATATCGTAAATGATTTAATGATTGTTGTAGTGAAAGTAAAATTTTGTGAAATTTTATTTTGTGTAAAAAAAAATGTAACTAATTTTGTTTACAGAGATGTATGATTTTCTGTATAATTAATTGTTGAGCAGTCATGAGGCGCCAAGCTGGGGAGCCCATACAATGGGGCTGACAGTATACGTCGGCTATAGTTTATAGCCAGTCACAAAAATATTTATGACAGTCCGCAGGACTGCGCCCCTGTTCTCACCCCCTTGAAGGGGCCACTTCTGGGAAAATGTTGGAGGCAAGGGACGTCGGGGCAAGGGTCAGCTCAGCCGGACCAGGGGAGGAGCATGTAGGACCCTTGTGCAAATAGTTTTGTTCATGATACTTATCAGATGTGGGGCTAATCACAGATTGGCTAAGGGGCTTTCCGAAGGCCAGAATGATGCCCCAAAAAAATCTGAATATGATAATCAGAAGTCCGCCCCCAGTTTTTTTCCCAGAGAAGTTAGTCAGTTTTTTTGTTGGAAGAAGAATGAGAGTGTTGGTGAGTTCTACACGTAAAAAAATGGTCAGTGATAAAAAAAAAGTTAGTGTATGTTCCATCTATGCTGATGTAAAAAAAGAGAACAGGTAATGCTTAATATATATTGTTGTTCCCATATTTATATTACATGTTTTGTGATTAGGGATTTTTGTACCCAGATGAGGACATGGGAAAGTGAATAATGTATAACTTTAATAAATGTAGATTCTGTTTCTAGATTAGTAAATGATGCTTAAAATAAATTATGTAACATTTAAAGGTATTGTAAATTGTATGTAATTAATAGAATTGCAAATAAATTAATTAATTTAAAATTCCCTTTTATCATTCTTCCTAGTAAAATGAGTGTAGTTATTCTTTATATTTTGATGATTGAACCCTAATGATTTTAAGGGAATCCGATAAGCTAGAATGTCTACTAAAAATTCACAACGCTTTGGCGATGATTAAGTAAAAATATCGCTCCTTAAAGTCCAGCATAGGACCTATCATTCTAGCTAGGGATTATATATACGATCACGTAAAGTTACTCAGCGAAGAAAAAAATATATATTTAGAGTTAGAATATGAGTGGTTTGTGGAAAAGCAACTGCTGGTCTATTTCACTCCAACATCTTATATAATAATTAATGTGGTGCCAAGTTCCCTCACGGATATCTCCTTGGGTTAATTAAAATATATTATAACTATGTTTAGAGTATTTATGAAATTTCTCTTCTTTCATATGTATATTCCGTTAACTTCATATCATTTTTCTCTTTTTACCCTCTTTTCGGATTCTAAATTGTAATGGACATTTGCTATGGTATATAATAAATTAACTATTCACAACTCGTGGTGACTTTTAGTATAAAATCATCTTACATAATTTAATATCTAATCATAATAACAACTATTCCCACCTCACTGGGTACACAAAAGTAAACCTCTGGCAAAATTAATTTTTGAGAATGGCATTTTCAAGTTTGATATGTATATCTATATATAGGTGTTTCAGATATTAACTAGGGTTGTATATTTATAGCTATATAGTAAAGATAGCACATACTATGATATTTTATGCATTTGTAATTTGTTTCGATATTAATATTATAAAAATATTCTGGTAATCATGCTGTTAATTTTAAACTGTTATTCTTAGAAATGGTGTATGTTATCGATTTTGAATTGGTTTCTATATGTATAAAATTAAATTAAAAAAAAATACATAACAATAGCAAAATGCAAATTATAAAAAAATAATAATAATAAATGAATAAAGAAACGAATAAAATAAAATAAAAATAATGATAATAAGTGTAATTAAAGAAATATAATAATTTTAAAATTATCACACTATGTGGTAAAGCAAAGAAAATTTAAATAATGGTATTATGTATTGTATAATAATATTCATACATACATATTTCTTTTCTTGTTATTGTGATAATTGTACATTTATGTGTATTGATTGGTGTGTAGCATATGTCGCGTGGGAGAAAACGAAAATCCGTTAATAGAGATAACTCAGGGGTACAAACAAGGAAGCAATTGCAGGAAGCATCAAACAAATTAACTGATAACATTATGGCGGAAGCTAAACCAGATCTAGCGAATATTTTGACATTAATACTACCCTTTGATGGAAAAAAAGTAAAAAATGTCGTCTTTTATTTGAAAGAGTTTGATACTCTAACAGACCAAGTAAAAGTCTCAGAAGACTTCAAATTGCAAATTTTAAAAGCAAAATTTATAGGGGACGCTCGCGATAAACTTGCTTCAGATGATAGTCTAAATAATGAAACTGATTACAAACAATTTAAAACAAAAATGACTAAAATTTTTCAAAAAAAGGATTCATTTGCAGATTCGCAAACAAAATTTAATTCTATTAAACAGAAACCAAATCAGTCTATTACTGATTTTATAAGTGAATTTGAAAGAGCAGCATCGGACTATCTGAATGCTTCTGGGCATGCAACAGAGGATGGAGCTAAAAAACTTTTTGATTTAATTAAAATTAATAAGTTTCTGGAAGCAATTTCCCCAAATATTTCTTTAGAATTGCGAAAATCGGAAAATAAAGATTTTTCGCGTCTATGCGAAAAGGCTAAAACTATTGAAAATGCTTTCAATTCAACAACATTAGAACAAATAAATGCAGTTTCAGCTATAGCGAGTACAGAAAAAAATGAATTTTACGAAAATTTATTAAAAATAAATGCGAATCAATCGACTGCCATATCGGAGCTTAAAATGGAAATAAATAATTTGAAATTGACTAATAAAGAAAACACAACTGAAGGAAATAAATCACAGAAATTTTGTCAAATTTGCAATGATGGTAGGCATGACATTAGCTATTGTTGGTACAATTTAAAGAGTAATAGAGGTTTTAGACAGGATTTTTTTAACACAGGTATGCAGCAAAATTACACTCAAAATGAAAATGGTGTGACCCAAAATTATGGTCATGGAAACACGAGATTTCCAGGTTCCTACTCGACGCAAAATTACACTCCGTTCAATAATCATGGTTATAACAATTATCATGGGTATCCGAGGGATAATTTTAGCAGCCAAAACGCTCCTAATCAAAATTTTATATTCCCTAATAATGAGTATTACGCCGAACACAATAATACAAATCGGCAACAACCTTTTCGGAGAGGTAATACGAGAGGGTGGCGTGGTCAAAACAACCATAACAGACGAAACACCATGCAAGACAATAGAAGTAAAGGAAATAATTCGAAAACAGATAATAATAGAAATAATCGATCGGAAAACAAATAAGGGGGTCTACAATTCAAAATAAAGAAAGGATGTACCCGGGTAGATCCCTTAGGAAGGGGTACAATTTACAAGAGAAAAAACAACCGAAATGGGATGAACAAAGGAATAAAACAGCTCTGATTTCAAGTGTAAATTCTACTAAAGAAGATAGTTTACCTATCATACAATTAGATATTTATGGGATTTCAGTGAAAATACTTTTCGATTCAGGGGCAGCTGTCAGCCTATTATCACCGGACATTTTTGAATCTCTAAAAGAAACTGAAGCAAAAATAAAATATTTAGGTAATCGTATAACTATACAATCTTTTGATAACTCCAAAATATCCTTCAGACACTGCATAAAATTAACGTTTAAAATAAATAACATTTTCACAACCGGTACATTTTATGTAACATCAAAAAGTTTTCAGGGCGATTATGATATGTTATTAGGATATGATTATCTGAAAATAAATAGAATGATTTTAGACTTTAATGAAAAAGCATTGCGGTTTAAAAATACTAGGTTGTCTTTAGAACCACAGAAGGACAAGGACTACAACAGTCAAATTAATGTACTGCATAAAAATAATGATAATACGGTAGTCACAAATAAATCAAATAAAGGAAACACGAAGAAAGTTAAACGAGTTAATACGGAAATTTTCGCAACAAGTGTGAAAGATATTCACATTCAGCCAGGGGAAGTAAAAATTATGCCATTGAACTGTCCATGTTCCATTCAACCAAATCAATTGATTTTACTTGAACCTTTGGAAGATTTTAGGGATTTGATTTCTGAACAGTCAGTTCATGAGGTTAAGAGTACAAACAGAATTAATATTATTATAACAAATAACAGCGGAGAAAAGAAAATAATTAAACAAAATGCGAAGGTAGGACACATTATCACAAATTTTGATAGCAAAAGTAATTTAAACGAAAATGATATCGAGGACGGGAAAATTTATCAAATCAATAATCTGAGTTTAGAGGAAACTAGAGCATTGAGAGAAGCAGAATTTGATATCAAGGATTTTAAAATTGATCATTTATCGAGGGATCTTAAAGAGGAAGTAGCGAATTTATTAATAAAACATGCCCACGCATTTTCTAAATCTTACCAAACTTTGGGTCAAACAGATTTAGTCATTCCAAAAGTGACACTTAGCCATAATTTCCCCATTCAGCATAAGCCTTACAAGACTCAACAAGCGGCGAAAGATTATGCACAACAAGAGATTCGCAAACTTTTGGAGGCTAAGATAATAGAAAAATCGGATTCCGATTATGCATTCCCCGTACTTTTTGTTAAAAAAAAGAGTACTGACAAGGAGAAAATTCGATACCGCATGGCTGTAGATTATAGAGCTTTAAATGAGATATTGGAAGGGTTTCCTTACCCGGTACCCGACGCAAAGACAATTTTACAGGCAATGAGTGGAAAAAAACTGTATTCGGTTTTAGATCTTCACTCAGCTTTTTTTCAAATAAATTTGAGGCCACAGGACAGACATAAATTAGCATTTGTTACAGAATATGGCGTTTTTTCACCATGTCGTTTAAATTTTGGATTGAAGATCAGTAGCACCAGGTTCGCAGAATTAATGGATAAAGTGCTAGGACATTTCCCCAAAGACAAAGTAAATTACTATCTGGATGACGTTATAATAGCTGCCGAAAATCCGCAGGAAATGCTTAAACTTTTACAGGAGGTCCTGCAAACATTTATAAATAATAATATAACTGTGGAGCCTTCTAAAGCTCAGATTTGTAAAGAGGAGATAGAGTTTCTAGGATTTAAGGTTAATAAAAATGGGTATGCACCTTCTGACAGAAATGTGGGGAAAATTCAGCGTTTAGTGCGTCCCAAAAACAAGAGAGGGGTTAAATCTTTGCTTGGATTAGCCAATTATTTCAGAACCCTCATTCATAATTATGCGGAGATAGTTAACCCTTTGGTAGAAATGACAAAAGACAGTGCGAGATTTAAATGGACTAAGGAAGCAGATCAGGCATTTTTGAACATACAAGCAGCCATTATAAATAATCCTACGTTAAAACCACCAAATTTTAACAAGGAATTTTTCTTAATCACAGATGGATCAAAAGTTGCAATCTCAGCCATTTTGGCGCAAGAGGATAATGGGTTTTTATTCCCAATAGAATTTTTTGGACGCAAACTTAAACAAACTGAATCTGTGTACCCGAGTTTAAAATTTGAGCTGTTAGCTATTCATGAGGCTGTCATGCACTTCAAATCAATTCTCATTGGTAGAAAATTCACTATCCTAACGGATAGCAAAGCCTTAACTTATCCTCTAAAACTAGAAAATCAATCGGACATTGTTGCTAGATGGATATTAAACCTTAGTGACTTTGATTACACTATTGAATTTTTAGAAGGGAAAATTAATCCTGCAGATTACGTAAGTAGGAACATATGCAATATTACTACTCAAACTGAATTACAAAACAATTTATTTAAAGTTAATCCCCAACTTTCTGATGAAAATATAAAAATACATCAGTACCAAGATGAAAAATTATCAATTATCATTAAAAAGATTGAATCAGGCAAAAACAAGAAACTTAATAAAAAATTTGCGTTAAATGATAAGAAACTCTTAATATTAAAACAAAATGCAAAACACCCTGAACTAATTATAGTTCCAGATGATTTAAAGTTAACAATTATACAAGAAGCACATGGACCGCACTTTGGATTTGCAAAAACTTATGCAACAATAAAATCACGGTTGTTTTGGTATGGCATGTACCAACATATCAAAAACTATTGCAGTAATTGTGTAAGATGCAATAAAAATAAACAACATCCGACAATTAAAGTGCCGATTCAGGAAATGGATAGAAATCTACAAATTGGGGCAACTATACATATCGATGTGATTGGGCGATTACCTCTGACACTACGTAAAAATTGTTTCATATTTACAATTGTAGATGCGGGTTCACGATTTTTAGAGGCAGTTGCGGTACGGAATGTGGAATCGCAAACATTGTTAAATATTTTAAATAAATACTTTGCTTCTTATGGATTGGTGTCGGAAATTGTCGCGGATAATGGGAAATATTTTAGGTCGGCGGTTTTTACGGAATATATGCGTGCTCTTAAAATAAATTTAAATTTTACGAGCCTGTATAAAGCTTGCGCAAACGGTTTAGTAGAGATCACGAACAAAATATTGAAATCATCTTTGGTGGCTATGAGCAATTCGACATTAGAATGGGACACGCGTCTCGACTATTTTAAATTGCATTACAATACGTCACTACACAGGGCTACCGGATTTTCACCAGCTAAACTATTTTTCGGTCGAGAGATAAGAAATCAGTTTACGATTTATAATTCTCCCGACGAAATGTGCACACTAACATATGTTAAGAATAGGCTAGAACATATGCAGGAAGTGTACAAACAAGCATTAGCAAATCAACAAAAAATGCTGCGTGAATACATTAAAGAAGATGATTTCCAGAAGACTACAAGTTTAAGTCTGGGTCAAAGAGTATTTATGAAAGTTATTGGCAAACCCAGAGCACTTCACCCGCGATTCGAAGTGCCATTTATAGTAGTAAAAGTAGTGCGTAACAATAATTATGTATTACAGGATGAATTCAATAAAAATGCGCCTACGATTAGAAGACACATACAGCATCTCTATGCGCCTAAAATGACAAGGAATGTCGAAAAACTTTTAGAAGATTCGGATAAAACGGGTTCAGTGCAGTAAAAACACTTAAGTACACGATGGGTTAACAACTTATAGGCCGAACATTGAATAAATATGTACATATATATATTTTTTTTCCCTTTGTAAATAAATGATTACTGTTTCGAAGATCTTACTAGAGGTACTAAAAAAAAAAGTTAATTAGGTATAAATTACTCTGTTATTTGAAGTAGCAGAGGTCAGCATTGACAATAAAAGCGATTTGTTGGGACAGCTTTTTTTTTTCTTCGGCGGAGAAAGCGGTTTTTTTCCCCGTAACCCATTCGGAGGCGAGGGCTTTTCTTTCTACCGGAACACACGCTCTCTCTCCCCGATGAAAAATAGGAATGTTTTTTTATGCAAATGAGCTACGAATGTCGGAGCGCCGTTTCCCCCTCCCTTTTCGCTTTTCGTGGAGAGAGGAGAAATGCGCTGTTGGTGACGTCATACTATGTCGCTCTCCGGGGTCAGTGTATACAGGCGTAAAAGCCAGTTCGTGTATGCTGTTCTCGAGAGAGAATTTCTTTTTACGCTAGCCACATGAGGAAACTGGTTGCTAAAGTTTCATTTAAGTACTTTGAGCGATAACACATAGAGAGAATTTATTAATACGGGACAAATCACAGGGAATCGTGTTTTGCAGGCATGCAAGCATATAGCTAAATTAAGTAAGCGCTTATTTGGGTCAGTAATGATAATAATATGAATAATACAGGTTTTTTCACTTTAACGTGATTCACACACACATATGGACAATCTTAATAAAAAAAAAATGGTCGGATTAAGATAAGCAAAAAAAAAAAAACAACAACAAAAAAAATATAGACATAATAAATTTTTAGGTTTTCCCTGTCCCCAGACGAAGTTTTATAAGCTCACTAGGCATGGAGGTTATCTGCAGTCCCGGTTTATAAATTTAACAAATTAAATATTAGTTATTTACAAATTTTGAAACACGCTTCAGTTCATTACAGTACGAACACAATATATTTAAACTTTGTGCTAACAATATAAGTAATTAAACAATCAGCTGGTACACTATATAAGTAGGAGCAGTGATACAATAATCACAATATATACTTGAAATATAAAAAAATAAATTAAAATAATGCATATTATAAAAATGAAACACAGTTTATACAGGGTAAATTTCCACGAATAAATATATAAAGATGCATACAATATAGTAAAACATAATAATTAAATAAATTTCTTTGTGACATACAGCTTCTTCTTCTGTCCTGAAAACATGTTATAATGACAGATAAAATTCATAAAAAAAGAAATAACAATATCATGCGATCTCGCTTTATAGCTTACAATAAGATTCTCATATTAAAAAAAATAAATAAATAAATAAATAAAATAAGTAAATAATAAAAAAAAAAGAAAGACAGCGTGCAAACGCATGCTTGAATGACAATTCTTCATGCTTCTTCATGCAATTAAAAAGAGGGGAGTGTCAATGTTGGAATTGATGGTTTTCTGTTCTTCTTATGAAGAGATGTGTGTGTATCATGATCAAATTACAGGATAATTGAAACATAGATATTAAACATAATAAAGAAATATATGGTTGGGATCTAAAAAAAAAAAAAATTATTGTTGTTGGTATCTAGTTTATTTGCTTTTCACTGAGTTATAATAATAACTTTGACTTAGAAAGACTTGATGCGGGGGTCTCGCTTAGGGATTCGTCATGTAATGCATTAAAAAAAGGACTCAGAGTGAAACGATTACTCGTGATATTACGACACTTCTGGTCCCCTCACTGACTAGGTGTTGGTAAACAAACGGAGATATGTTTCAGTGGGATTGGTTGGGTCAGTTGAGTCGCTAGAATGAGGGGATGGGGGCGTCATGCAAGGAAGATTGGAGGTCATGCTTACAAGAGAGACTTACCTCGTTTTAGCTGAGGAGCCTGCTTCGATTTCCGATCTAGCTGAAGGGTCATGCTTCGCCTTCCAGGAAGTACACAGTTGGAGAAAGGCCATGGCTGGGCAGTAATATCTTCAGTGGGCGCTGAAATAAACCAAACAGATTAGATCTCAGGAATAGTGTAATAAAAATAAGATATATGATTATTGCTAGTACTTAAAATTCCCATATAAGTTGTAAAAAAAAAAATCACTAAAGGTACGATGGCAAAATTGGCCAAAACAGCACTTTGCGAGTAATTCTGTGGATCTATCATTGAAACTGTTTTTAAATAAAAAAAAGGGGTATTATAAGTTTAAAATTAAATAAAACATAAATTCGTTAAGAGTGGGAATGTTCAGTTTCTTAAAAGTGCAAGGGAAGTAACGTCGTTTAATTTCCTATGGAGACAGGATTAAGTGTTACATGGTAGGGCTAAAATAGTAATAATGATAATAAAAAATAATAATAATGAAATAATAATAATAAAAATAATAATGTTATCTTATTAACTCTCTTAAAACATAATAACAACAATAAGCTTCAATTCCATGTCAAAATTTTAAAATACAAAAAAAATGCAAATACCAAGCTCCAGATTCCATATAGAATTGGTTTTTCTGCTTAAATTTAAAAAAATAATTATTAGGCATTAAATACGTAAATTTTTCAGTTTTGTTTAAAAAAAAAACATAAATAAATAAATTAAGATATAAAAGCAAGGATGAGTAATGAATCATTATAATAAGATGGTACATACTTTTAACATAAAAGAGGGGTTGTCTCGATGCGTCTGATGTGCAGACAGCTTCGCAGGCGAAGGTCTCTGCTTCCGGCCGGCATCAGATCATGGAGTCTCAGCTTTTCTGTTATTCACCTGTTAAAAAAAAAAAGGGGGAAGAACCGAGCTATTGTTAGTATAGTGAATTTAAATATATATAGATTTAAGAAAATAAAGAAATAAACATATACATAAAATGTATGCATAGAAGAGCGTAGTTAGATTTCGGCTTATTTTGAAAATTTCATTTTAGATGTTTTAAAATTTTAATACTATTTGGAGCTGCAGTTAGAAAATAAATAAATAAATAAATGGATAAAACATAATTATCAGGACTAAGTTTAAACTATTATTCATTGTTAGCCTTATAACCCTAAGCTGCATTAAAATTAAATGGCAGTAGCATGATTAAATAAATAATTAAAAAAACTGTTCTATACTAGCACGATGAGTCGCTAACTAACCTGATTGCGTCGTGAACCGGCCGTTTAGGCAGATAATAGGTTCATCTTAGGCAGAGCTACTCTGTACGCAATCTAGCGTAAAAAAAAAAAAAAAAAAAAAAAAAAAAAGAGAGAAAAAAATTAATAGGGTGCTTACAAAGCAGGCTAGTTGAATTATGTTTCACTGAGGATTTAATAGATCAAAATAATTGGGTGTATAAAGTTTATAGACATAAGATAGCATCAAACACTCTACAGCAAGACGGTGTGTCATGTCTGGCTCTCTGGATAAAAGTGAGAGGCCAATGATTACGGCTATCAATCATGTTGTCTAAAGTATATAGTAAATAATTCAACTTTTACGAGACACATAAAGCAATTAATATACGGGAATGACTACTGTCTCTCTCTTATAGGCTAAGATTAAAAGAATAAAGCACACTGTTTCACTTAAGTTATACAACATATACAGAGATATATATGTACTTACTTTGTATGAGTAATCCTTCCGATGACGCTTTGAGTGGTCAGACGCGTTGTATTTCTCCCGCGTTGGCAGTAGTATAGGGTCAGCTCATTTGTGGTCTTTTAAAGGAGTGTGAAGTACTAATGACACTTTAATCGTGGGAAACTGGATTCCCGTCCCTGGCTGTCAGTGTTGGGGCGAAAAGAGGAATATATTTTGTTTCTCTTTTCACGATTTCGTCTTCACATAAATTCAGTTGTCTTGAGCGGGTGGTAATAAAAAAAAAAAAATTTTTTTTTCTCTCACGATGACTAGGTTTTGAAAGGGAATTGAACGAATGTAGGGATCAATATAATCGGTATAGATTTTTATATATAGTCTAGAAGGATTTTGCTGCATACGCGTGAACTTTGTTCTGTCCGCTGTAAATATTTTTTCTGGCGTATGTGTTAGTATAATATATATATTTTTTTTGCATACATTGATTCCTCTTCAGGATGTTATATATATATATAATTGAAGATATATTGTCATAGTGTGGGTATGAACAAATATAGAATTGATTTTGAATCGGACTCTTGCATATTGAAGTGTGTTATTCTTGTTTTGTTTCTTTATATACTATTGTCATACATCAATTTTATAAGTTGTGTGTACATTATATGTGAAAATATTAATTATATATTAAAATGCCATTTTTCAGTACAATGATGTAAATTTAGCCAGAGTTTTACTTTCTATATTAGATGCTATCAGAGTTTGGTTTAACATTTGGTCTAGAAATCTGAGCCTATGTTTACAGGGCTCATCTACCAAAATATTCAAAATTCTGGGAACAATGATAATAATCATTACCATAGTAGTGGAAGCAAGAGTGACTTCGAAGTTATATTACACGAAAAGTTCTTTGAATAGGCCATTGCTTGAACTAGAACAAAAATTTGCTAATACCCAGTCTCTAGTAAGCCTGTGAAGGACCGGGCGAGGTCGGGACAAAGTAAAAAGTCTCAATTACGGCATAGCAGCTAAGCATTTCTTTCTCTGCTGTCTGAAGAGCTTTATCAAAGAGGTTGGCTTCACGAATTCCACGGCTGAAAATCGGATTGGGACACAGCAAAAGGACACTTATACTTGTGCCACAGACTGTTGCAATACAATAAGATAGACTGGAATACAGCTGAAGGACACTCAAAAAGGTGTCACAGACTCTTGCACCACACTGTAATGGACGGTAAAACTCTTCAGAGACACTGATGACTGTGCCACTATGATCAATGAACTGGATTCTTCAGCGGTGCGTTGCAATAAAAAGCAGCACAGAACTCATTTTTTTAACATTTCACACACAACAGAACTTGTTTTTTTTTTTTTTCATTTATCCAAGGGGGGGAAGATGTTGTAGTGAAAGTAAAATTTAGTGAAATTTTATTTTGTGTAAAAAAAAATGTAACTAATTTTGTTTACAGAGATGTATGATTTTCTGTATAATTAATTGTTGAGCAGTCATGAGGCGCCAAGCTGGGGAGCCCATACAATGGGGCTGACAGTATACGTCGGCTATAGTTTATAGCCAGTCACAAAAATATTTATGACAGTCCGCAGGACTGCGCCCCTGTTCTCACCCCCTTGAAGGGGCCACTTCTGGGAAAATGTTGGAGGCAAGGGACGTCGGGGCAAGGGTCAGCTCAGCCGGACCAGGGGAGGAGCATGTAGGACCCTTGTGCAAATAGTTTTGTTCATGATACTTATCAGATGTGGGGCTAATCACAGATTGGCTAAGGGGCTTTCCGAAGGCCAGAATGATGCCCCAAAAAATCTGAATATGATAATCAGAAGTCCGCCTCCAGTTTTTTTCCCAGAGAAGTTAGTCAGTTTTTTTGTTGGAAGAAGAATGAGAGTGTTGGTGAGTTCTACACGTAAAAAAAATGGTCAGTGATAAAAAAAGTTAGTGTATGTTCCATCTATGCTGATGTAAAAAAAGAGAACAGGTAATGCTTAATATATATTGTTGTTCCCATATTTATATTACATGTTTTGTGATTAGGGATTTTTGTACCCAGATGAGGACATGGGAAAGTGAATAATGTATAACTTTAATAAATGTAGATTCTGTTTCTAGATTAGTAAATGATGCTTAAAATAAATTATGTAACATTTAAAGGTATTGTAAATTGTATGTAATTAATAGAATTGCAAATAAATTAATTAATTTAAAATTCCCTTTTATCATTCTTCCTAGTAAAATGAGTGTAGTTATTCTTTATATTTTGATGATTGAACCCTAATGATTTTAAGGGAATCCTATAAGCTAGAATGTCTACTAAAAATTCACAACGCTTTGGCGATGATTAAGTAAAAATATCGCTCCTTAAAGTCCAGCATAGGACCTATCATTCTAGCTAGGGATTATATATACGATCACGTAAAGTTACTCAGCGAAGAAAAAAATATATATTTAGAGTTAGAATATGAGTGGTTTGTGGAAAAGCAACTGCTGGTCTATTTCACTCCAACATCTTATATAATAATTAATGTGGTGCCAAGTTCCCTCACGGATATCTCCTTGGGTTAATTAAAATATATTATAACTATGTTTAGAGTATTTATGAAATTTCTCTTCTTTCATATGTATATTCCGTTAACTTCATATCATTTTTCTCTTTTTACCCTCTTTTCGGATTCTAAATTGTAATGGACATTTGCTATGGTATATAATAAATTAACTATTCACAACTCGTGGTGACTTTTAGTATAAAATCATCTTACATAATTTAATATCTAATCATAATAACAACTATTCCCACCTCACTGGGTACACAAAAGTAAACCTCTGGCAAAATTAATTTTTGAGAATGGCATTTTCAAGTTTGATATGTATATCTATATATAGGTGTTTCAGATATTAACTAGGGTTGTATATTTATAGCTATATAGTAAAGATAGCACATACTATGATATTTTATGCATTTGTAATTTGTTTCGATATTAATATTATAAAAATATTCTGGTAATCATGCTGTTAATTTTAAACTGTTATTCTTAGAAATGGTGTATGTTATCGATTTTGAATTGGTTTCTATATGTATAAAATTAAATAAAAAAAAAAAATACATAACAATAGCAAAATGCAAATTATAAAAAAATAATAATAATAAATGAATAAAGAAACGAATAAAATAAAATAAAAATAATGATAATAAGTGTAATTAAAGAAATATAATAATTTTAAAATTATCACACTATGTGGTAAAGCAAAGAAAATTTAAATAATGGTATTATGTATTGTATAATAATATTCATACATACATACTTCTTTTCTTGTTATTGTGATAATTGTACATTTATGTGTATTGATTGGTGTGTAGCATATGTCGCGTGGGAGAAAACGAAAATCCGTTAATAGAGATAACTCAGGGGTAACGCATAAAAGATTTTGGACCTGTATCTAGATCTCAGGTATTGTATTCAAAGTATGATCTATTAGAAAAGATTGCTGAAGAGCTCTTTCAATTATCGTATGTATTTTATGAAAAACTAATGCATCCTGAACTTCAGCTACATTTAGTATAATAAGAGATGTTTGTAGAATTTAAATAAATTATGTATCGGACTATACAATAAAATGGATATATGGTCACCTGTGCAATAGCGATTCCCGGAAATATGAATTCAATATTTTTAATCGGTTTTTTATCTCACAGGCTATCATAGCCTGAGAGCTTATGTGCCCGCACGTTCTGTATGTACGTTCGTATGTTCGTGTGTAACGCGATAACTCATGATAAAAATATCCGATTCACTTGAAATTTTGTATATAGGTATAGTCTGATAAGGCGCTTCCCTGATTAGTTTTTGGAGTTCATTCGATATGTATAAGAGGGGGAACGGGGGCTCATGCCCCTCCCCTTAATTGATACAAATGGGTTTTAATGCAGATTTATCAGTTTTCGTTCAAAATTTAGATAGAGGATCACTCTAATGAGGCGCCTGCGTGATTAGTATTAGATATTCATTAGATAAGTATAAATAGGGGGAACGGGGATTCTAATGCCCCTTCCTTTAATTTATATAAATGGATTTTTCATGCAGAATTATCAGATTTCGTTGAAATCTCTAAATAGTTTTGGAAGTTTAATGGTTTAGCATAAAAGAGGGAGATAACTCCTCTTAAATAATATAAATGGAATTTTATTAAGAATTATCCGATTTGCTCTGAATATTGGATATACATTTTTGGGAGCTGTTTCCTCTACTTAATTTGTTTTTTAAAGGAATTAACTCTTGAAAATATAAGGCTGTAACGCACATAGCCTGTGAGCTCATTGCCATCAGTTTAACTGGGCAATATACTTTTTATTTGCTTGAGTAATTTAAGCTAAATATGCGGTCGTATAAATATTTGCACGTAATATACAGGATTGTACAAAAGAATTCAAGTACGTTTCTGTCTATTATTAGAAATTGCTAAAGGTGAATTTTAATCTTTGTTATACTTTTTCTGATTAAGCAAAATTTTAACATTGTATTTAGAATATTTACAAACACATAGATCATATACATAGCTGCAGAAAAGAATGAGCCGGCGAAGTTATGTATTATGGAAATGTTGGATATTTTTTTTATTACCTAGGTGTAACACATGATTTTTCTTTCTTTGATATGGAATTCTAAAATGCACTACAACATGATTTCTGTAGAATTGGGGTGCGTTACAATTGTTCTACAGTATAAGTGGTTGCAATTTCATTTTCGCGATTGTTCATATTATCTAACACATTTCCCTTTTATTTGACTGAGTTCTTTAAGTCCCCTATAAAGAAAAACTACTGCATAGCCTCCTATAAGAAATGTGTTAGTTATATATGTTTTAAATTATTGTTAAGGAAACGTTTTGCTTAATTAAAGCATTTATCTTTTTTTTTTTTAATGCTACGTGAACGACGTCACGGGTAACAGCTAGTTAATAATATGTAAAAATAATGTCTATATGTTATTCTACTATAATGCTAACTGTCTTTGAAAAGTTTAATAATCCCATTCGCTCTAATGTAAATAACTAATGTTTAAGAAAGGAGAAATATACCGGGTGTCCCAAAAATGACTGATGGACTTTAAAATTCAATAATTTGCAAACGGTGACAGCTATTTAAAAAATTTTTGCAGGAGGGTTATGTATAATGTCAGCAGTTTTTTACCGTAATTTTTTTATTTTAGTTCGCATCTCAAACAATAGGTGGCGCTGACGGCGATTGAATGCCAGGTCGCCGTTTCACTCAGCACTGATCACCTGGCCTTGAAACGCCGTCAGCGCCACCTATTGTTTGAGATGCGAACTAAAATAAAAAATTACGGTAAAAAAACTCCTGACATTATACATAACCCTCCTGCAAAAATTTTTTAAATAGCTGTCATCGTTTGCAAATTATTGAATTTTAAAATCCATCAGTCATTTTTGGAACACCCGGTATAATTCTTATCAGCAGAAACACTACTTGCATTTACATTGTAAATAATTGAATATCTATTGTTTAAGAGCAGATTTAAACAATATAAATTTAAATCCCTGGTGTAGCAGTTTATTTCATTTCAGACAATAGTTTAGAATTGTAATTCAGCAAATAACTATTTTTATTTCTTAATGAAATAATTGTTGGTTTCTTAATGAAAGTTAAATATTTACTTTTCATGAAATGTTTGTGCAAATAAATTTTAATTGCATTAGCTTAATTAGAAAAGCCGTGATATTGTATCTATGTATTAAGAAATTAATCTAAGGGTTTTAAAAGTATTTTACATGAATATTTGTTCATGAAAATTGTTAATTTCTGTCTAGCGAAAATAATTCACATATAATAAGATTTGTTTTAAAATAATGCATTGTTTGAATGATATAATTTTAAAACTCGTTAAAATTCTTAAAATAAAATCAAACGCCTTTTGTAAATATGTACTTTTTAAAAACTCATTTTTTTATTTTGTATATATTTATCAGAGAACGAATCTGAAGGAAATAAATTTTTATCTGCTATTTAACACACGTTAACCTTTTGAGAATCGGTGGGATATATTTTATCCCACCTAATTTAATCAAGATTCTTACCAGAAAGTTTTAACAAAATCTTGTTTTTTTTTTTTACCTTTGAGAGCAAAATGTTTAGAAAATGCTCTTCTTTATTATAAGATAACATTTTTCGATTATTCCACTGAAATTTCAATAATGCAGAGACATTATGCTTGCCACTGAAGATGTTTATGAATAATAAATAAATGGCAGACACAAATAAACAGGAATTTTCTCTTCTCTTGTAGAAATTACTGTGCAAATTTAGATTTTTTAGTTTAGTTTACATTTCCAAACAAAATCTGACGGTGTGCTTTACAGGATATGTAATTAAACGTTAACACGGATACCTAAATTTTAGCATTTTCTAGCACGGTGATTCCATTGCGGTCACTATCAAGGTGAAAAATTATTGCGGAGGCGATTCTTGAAACAGCTTAATGAACAATTTCTATTTTAGGAAAAGTTATGTGGCAATGTGGTTCAAGCGTGCAGAATGAGGAAATAAGGTTGTTGGAAAATTCTCGAAATTTCTCGATCATCTCCAAAATGTATCTGTAATGGAATACTTTTTAAGACCATGAGAACTATTCTCCAGAAAAAAGCGACCAAGAATGAAATCAGCGGTAAAACCACCCCATACCGTATTGTAATCAAGGCTAACTTATCATAATATAAAGGCTTGTCATTCACCAAGTTTCCTTTGACCGCAGTACAGAGGGCGCTGAACTACATGATTTTCACGTTGGTAGCGCCATCTAATGTTAGAAACTGAAATGTTTTCCATTATTTCCTATGGGATTATTAGCAGTAGTATGCACCAGGTGGCGTTACATACGAGACAAAGTCATATAATAAGTTGGCAATTATAGGGATAATTTCAACAATAGATTTTCTCCTGAATGCGAGGCCTTGATATTATGATAAGGGGGCCTTGATTGTAATTATGGTGCAAATACTGTTCATGGACAATATCAGGACACGACACTGCTCGTGCACTTGTCGAAGAACATAGGGAAGTGAACGCTGTTTCGACAACGGCCAAAATGCAGGGCTGCCACGGGCAACTATTTTTTAATTTTAATTACCACCAATTTTCTAAACAGAAATACTTAACACACACTTTGCCAACATTTGCAGGAAAAATATATTTGAAAGTTTTTATTGGAAAAATATTAATGCGCGCAGATTATAAAAATAGTCGCCTGTAGCAGCCCTAAGAATGACTTCTTCGGCACCTTCATTTTAAATCCGTTTCGGTCTTCTAAATTGAACAACAGAAAACTTCCCCGTCTTTTAGAATCCAGGGAAATCATCTGTTTCATAGTCTGTCTCGACATTGGTTATTTTCGTAATCAATTTAAGGGAGACCCGTAAGAAAAAACCCAAAATTTTTATTATTGATTTTAAAATAATGAATTTTGGTGTACTATTTAAGAATCTTCTTGTAAGGAATAATTAACAAAAAAATTCACTTTTTATTAAAAAGTATATTTTTTATGGGGATTTTTATGATATTTTTTTGTCGAAAAATACACTTTTTAAAATCACTATTCCTCATTCAATTTTCAATATTTTGGTATTGCTAAAATTTCTTAAATAGTGTTATAGTATATAGAAAAGAACTAAGGAGAGATATTTTTAATTTTCTATTTTAATCGGCTAAGAAAAAAATAAATAAAAATACGCATGGTAAATTTCCTTAAATTCGTTATAATTTTCATGTTTACCAATTTATTTAAAATTTTCAGAAATAGTTAAAAAATATATCTCTCCTTACTTTTGTTGCAAATTTTTTTAAGATTCTAAAAACGTAGACACTTTGTTTTTAAATCATTTTACTACTGAGCCTTAATACTTTGAACTTATGCAAAACATGAAAAAAGTCATTTTCAGGAAAACACGTTTTAAATGGCCGCTAGTCCTTTAAACTCTATAGTGAGTACAATTAAAAAAGCTCATTTTCTACCTGTTCCAGGTTTCCCCGAGTTCTGAAATTTTGCATTGATATTCGCAAATATGTATTTTATCGTTTTCTGAGAAAAAAAAATTTTTGAACTTTTGATGATTTTTGGCCGAAAATGGGGTACGGGTCTCCCTTAAGCGTCGCTGTCCTCTCAGTACAGTTGACAAGTTACTGTCTTTCTTATAACATAGCTTCAACAGTGACGCTTGTTCATTCTTTTTTAACGGTATCGCCTATAATGATTTTATGGAAGCGGCTATTAGTATTTTAAATCGTTCAAAATTTGTCTAAAGTTGTTACACAAAGACAAAAGCGCCATGTATTTGTGGAATCTTTAACTGCATTTTTATTGCAGATTTTGTTTCCTCCTGCCCCATATAACTTATATTCCCAAAATTCATCTGTCAAAAGAGCGGTCTCTACGTAGGACTAAACCGGGTTATTTTAATTACACCCATCCTTTATATATTCTCAAAAACTAGTTTCATGGGTTTTCTGTAATGTAAGTCCCATACAGGGTTACAAAAAATCTAGACTACCAGCAAGCAGTCTCTTACGATTAAATTTATTTCGTTAATTTTCGCCTAATATTTCTCGCAAATTTCTTAAAATGCTGTTAAATTTTAAGCAAAAAAAAAAAAACTTTTTAATTTTAGAGGTGAGATACTGCCCGCGGGCGCCAAGATTTTTGCTGATTCACATTGCTGGTAACTTCTATGCTTTTTGGACCCTTTTTTTTCAAACGTTTTCTTCCAGTGTTTCAAGCGGATTCTTCCTTAAAATTTAGATTCCTTGATTCACACCACTTTTTTTTTTTAAATGTAAAAGTTCTATTTGTTTTCACCTTAATAAATATATCCTTAAATAAGATTAAATAAAGGAAATTTTACTATTTCAAAAAAGTGGTGCAAATCAAGAAATTTGAGATTTCTTTTTTTTTTTAAATAGCCCACGGACAACAGTTTTTACGCCTTAATCTATTAATTAGGTATTTTCGATGAAGTATGTCACATTTTTCAGTTCTAAAATACTGGTTGTCAAACATCGTAGCAATTCGAACCTATATGTCTTACAATACAAGTAGGCATGGAATTAGTTTATGTCTCTAAAATAAAGTCCCTCAGTGGCCGAGAGATTCTGCTCTTGCAATTAATAGACGGGAGGTGTTGGATTCGAACCCAATCGCGCACGTAGACCTAATCGTTCGTAGTTTTCCGTGGTTTTCTTCGAATCCTGTATTTCCTTGCGTAAATACGGGTTAGGTTCTCTTAGAAGTAACCCACGGAGGCAACTCCAACCCCTTAAGGCCTATATTTTTCGTGATAATAATTAGCCGTCATAAACACAACCTCAACCGTTCCCTTAACACTAGACCTGAACGCATGGTTAAAAGTGTACTATAGGCGGATATTTTTTAACGCATGTACCGTATGGTAATTTAAGTTTCTATACTAGTGTTTTATAAAAGAATTTATTTCCTTATATAATCTCAGAAAAAATATAACGAAAAATTCTTAGAAATTATTAGTGAAAAAATTCAAGGGAACGTATACATGCTGAAAAAAAATATGCCATCGGCCATTTTTCTGTCAGAGCTCCACAACAGAGTCAACCAAGCAAAAAAAAAAAAAAAAAAAAAAAAAAAAAAAAAAAAAAAAAAACAGAAATTCTAGTCGCTTTATTAGGCGTAATTCTTAAGATGAACGTTGAATTATTATAAAAGAGGATTTTTTAAAATTATTTATTCATTTACTTTTATACTTTATTTTAATTATTGTTTTTTATGAGTATATTCTTATTTTGATAAGCAGTAATTTGAAAAATATAAAACTTCAAATTTAATAAAAAGATATGAAAAATAAAATAGATTTTATTTGTTTTTCATAAACAGTTTCTTTTATACAACTAAAATAAATGCTTTTTAACTAAGAAAATCTTCTTATTTAGGACTGAAAGAGGTTTAGATTATTTTACAAAGTTTAACACGGTCATAAAATAAAATGAAAGAAAAAAATCATCATAATCCGAATGGGGATAATTGTTATATTTAAAGGAGATTATGTCTACTTTCTAAAATTTTCGCAATGAAATATTTTAGGGATTATCTTTTATTTTTTCATTTTTATTTTTATATACTATAAAATACAACGCAAATGAAAATATAGTATTTTTTTCATTAAATGATAATGTATTATGTGATTAAAAAATAATAGCTTTTATAAGTTTTACATATAGTATTTAATTGCTTCCCTGATTTGCCCCTACGTCATACAGAAACGTGTTTTTGTCAAACATAGTTTGCCACATATCACGTACGGGCATCCACATATTTCACTTTATTTTTCTCACCAGAGATTTTTTATTGTTCCTTTTCTATTATTTAACCCTTCCCGGCAGCATTTTCAGAAAGAATCACGTTCTGAGCACCAGTCTTGGAAAGTTGGCGAAAGCGAGAACGTTCAGCTAGCTGCATCGCCAAACGCCAATCGTCGTTTTGTTTTGATTTTCAAATCCGAGAAATCATTTTAATCTGAAAAAACTCTTTGTTTTAAACTATGTTTTAATTGTAAACAACGGTGAATAACATTTGCTCATATTATATTCGTTGCTTGATAACATTTACGGAAAAACAAATGAACAATAAGCACGATCTCCTTGCAGAAGGAAGGGATGCTATTCGCTAGGCGTTTGATGTCACAAACAAGAAAGGGTGCATAGCATCGACTTCATCTCCGCGCCAATCGTTGTTCTGGCGATAAGGTGCTCAAAATGAGAATCTTTCTGAAAATGCTTCCCGGTACGGGCAAAATCTGCTAATAAAATAGAAATAATCGATTGACACCGAAATTTAGAAATGAATTTTCAAAATATCTTGAATTCCTTAATTTACGCTTTTAATGTAAGAGCAAAATTTTACTAAAATATTACTGGTGGCATTTGCAAGTTTGGAATTAAAATTAGGTACCCCACACTGGGCACAGTGTGCCGGAAAGGGTTAATCCAAGTATTTTCCTGATTCAATAACGTAAAAAATTCTGTTTTGAATACCGATGATTATTGATTAAATTTTTTTTTAAGACGCAAAAAATAGGTAATCGATCTGTCCCATATTAATTGCTTCATTTGAATATTTTTTTACTGATTATTGATACTGATGATTTTATAATTTTGTTTGAACATTTTTCAGAAATTTCAGGGTGCAATGCTTCAATCGACAACATTTGCTTATCAAGAATTACCCCCGTCCCTTCGTAAATCAGTACCATATTAATTTTTAAAAAATAAAGACTTTGCACGATTTTAAGCCTCGCTCCATTTTGTTTTTTTATTTAGAACGTTCCTTAGAGCATTGTAATTGCAAATTCCATATATCTTTTAAAGATTCATCTCTAATACTGAGATCATATACAATATAATGAAACTAGGCATTGTCTAATGTTATGCATCTATTTCTCTATTTTTCACTACTGGGAAGTTTTTTTCGTATAGCTGGCAACATCTTTTATGCACTCATTTTTCGCAACAATTTCTACAAATTTTGCCTCAGCATTTTTTTTTTTTTTTTGAGTCCGATCTTGGTCTTGCCACTGCAATCATAAACATTACTTTGGTGATAAATCTTTTACTTTTTCAATACATCAAATGCTCAGTTTCATATGGCATTTATAGTTACACATTTTTCAAGTGTTTCAGTAAAAATAGTAATACAGCGTTACACTTTTATTATTCATTTCTTACTTCAGCGTGCTTACTAAATTATTATTCATATTTAGAATTATTGTCACTTTTGTAACAAGTTGAATCTTATTACTTGTTATTTTTATTTTTACACAAATAACACATAATATAATATAATACATATTTACACACGTTTGTATATTATAATATTTACACATAATATAATATAATACTTTTGTAGTATAATTTTACTGGTGTCTATTTCTTAAACTGCATCAGAATTTATTTAAAATTCTACATGATACTTAAATGTAGCAACTAATTTGGAACATAACTTTCAACCTAAATGTAGCAACTAATTTGGGACATAACTTTCGACCTAAATGTAGCAACTAATTTGGGTCAGAGGGAGTATTATTTTAAAGTTTTTTTTTTTTTTTTTTTTAATATTGATCATTTAAATGGTTAAGGATGTGTAAATTCCTCTTTTTAAATAGTTCCATGTTTCTACCAAGCGTAAAGAAAGCGGCGAATTTTATGTAGTCAAGTTCTGTGAATGGAGTTATAAAGATAAGTTTAAACTGGTGTTAATCGATTGAAACTTGATTATCACCGCCCCTTGATTAACACCCTTGTTATCATTTTGCTGTTCACTTCCCCATCTTCATTGTATCCCTCATGCTTTCTGATTACGCTCTTCCGTGATTGGCTGTTGGATTCTACTTTTTTTCTTGACTGTTCCTTCAGTTTGGTGCCTTTCCCACCTTTTCATTTCAGTCGTGCCGCTACATTCATAGTAAACGCAGTTTTTGTTTCTTTTTTCTTTCTTTTTTTTTTTTTTTGGTTTGACGAAGAAAGACCAAGTTCTTTCGAAAGGCTTTGCGCAATGTAATTAATTTAGGGTGTTTTACAGATGTTTGCGTTTTCACTTCAATGGAGTTACGAATAAAAAGGTGACTTATAAGGTGAGACTTTATTGTCTAACAATTGTCAATAAAGCAATTCATGAGGTTGTCAGAAGACGATGGACACTTCTTATAAACGGATCAACAATTTATGCAACCAGTAAAACTGAATAGAAACTTTTATTTGATCCCCATTTATTTCTCCCCCCCCCCCCAAAAAAAAAAAGGAAAAAACTTTTTTTTTGTTTTACTGGTGTCGGTTTGACCAAATATCGTACTCTTTTCACTGACACCAAGAATGGGTTGTCTTGGTTGTCACAATATCGCAGAACCACTAAGGTAGAAGTAAATTTTCACCAGTAAAAATGAATGTCAGTTTTTACAATTATTTTTGAGTGAAATATTTCATTAATGAAGCGTTTAAATAAAGAGAAAATTATTATTTAAATTTACTGGTGGAAGTTTTCCATTGATATTAAAGAATGGTTCAAAATGGTTATAGTTGAAGCTTCGAAAATGTAAGGATATATTATCTCCTTTTTCTTAATAGTTCCATGATTCTAACAAAATAAATTTAAAACTAGTTGGATGTGCCAATCCCAAAACTTTCTTCTATCTCATACATACATTTTAATATAAAAAAAAGTAGTTACTCATTTTAATGCTTTAATAATTTTAATTCAATACCTTACCAACTTTGATTTTCATCTTAAATTTCTGCTTCAATCAATTAATCGGATTAAAAGCGAGTTTCTGTCTCTGCACGAGTCGATGGACAATAGAATGATAAGCAGATTTTTTTTCAAATTCAGGGAGGACCTACTTGCCTTACCAAAAAATAATCATATACAAAATGTCTAGTTCAGTTCTAGAACTAACTTCATACACTTTTATGTGGTGCAATATTCAAAATGGCATAAAATTCGGTATTGCAGCGCCCTCTTCCGGCGGATTTTTTTCAGATTCAGGGCGATCCAACTAGCCATAGCCATACACTTACACAAAAAATTTCGTTCAATTCGATGCATAACTTCATGTACTTTTGGTCGGTACAATATTGAAAATGGCACAAAAATCGCTGTTGCAGCGCCCCCTTCCGACGGATTTTTTTCAAATTCAGGGAGGACCAACTAGCCATAGTCATACACATACAGAAAAATTTGGTTCAATTCGATGCATAACTTCATATACTTTTGGTCGGTACAATATTGAAAATGGCACAAAAATCACGATAGCAGCGCCCCCTTCCTGCGAAATATTTCAAAACTGTAGGAGGATCTACTTGCCACAGCTAAAAGCATTCACAAAAAATTTGGTTCAATTCTATGCATAACTTCATACACTTTTTGATGGTAGAATGGCGACATACAGACACACAGACACACAGACACACGGACAGACAGACATTTTGTAAAAACATGTTTTTTGGAATCTCTGACCCCTAAAATGTGTAAATCCGTCGAAAACCGGAAGTCGAAAAAAATTTCGATTACAATACTTTCTTCTATTGAAGATAGAAGAAAGTAAAAAATTGAAAAAAAAAAAAAAAAAACATAAATTAGGCGGCATTTTCAAGAACTTTGAATGATTAAAATAGTCTTAGCTAAAACTATTTTATTTTTTATTTATTTTTATAGTTTGTGTTGAATTATTGCGTTTCTTATTGAGTATACTTTTAATTCTATGAGCAGTAATCTTTTATCATTTGTCTATTTATTTTGAAAAATATAAAACTTTCAAATTTAATAAAAAGATGTGAAAAGTAAAATAAATTTTATTTGTTTGCCATTAACATTTTTATTTATATAACTAAAATAAATGTTTTTAACAAAGAAAATCTTCTTATTTAAGTCTTAAGAAAGTATGTATTGTTTTATGAAATTTAACAAGCACATAAAATAAAGTATAAGAAAAATAATACTTGTAATTCGGATGGGGCTTATTTTTATATTCCAAGGAGATTATATCTACTTTATAAAATTTTCGCAGTGAAATTTTTTAGAGATTAACTTTTTTTAATATATATATTTCTTTTCATTACCAATACACTACAAATGAAAATATAATGTTATTTCTTTAAATAGTAATGTATTGTTTGATTTAAAACCTTTACAGAGGGGTTGTGACAGCATCTGTCTGATAATGTATGCTAAGTCGGATTGATGCTTTCCGAACCACCGAGTAAAGATTAAAAAGTTAATAAATTTTATAAGTTTTACGATAGTTGTTAACTTGTACGTATTTTTCTTACTAGTAAAATATAATGATAATTTATGAGTTATTTAAATGCTAAAGATGTTAGTTTCGGAGATCCAATGAGCTTTATTCTTCCATAAAATTTTAGTGGTATGAAAAATCCGTTCAAGTTGGTAAATACGGTTTTACTTACTGTATTTAACCACTTCCCTGAGTTGCCCGTACATCATACGGGCATTGCGTTTTTTCCAATTGTAATTTATTATTCGCACCAGTAAATTTTTATTGTAAATTTTGCTTTATTTAATCCGAGCATTTAACCGATTCAATTAGGCAAAATTTCTGTTTTGAAAAACCAGTCACAAAAGATTAAAAATTCTGTAAAAGAAGTGAAACAATAGGCATTATTTGAAAGTTTTTTCTTCAAAAATATAGTTAAGTGGTTAAAAACATTATAAAGAGTATATAATTAAATACAATAGTGAAAGAAAATAATTTGGGAAATAACTATCAACAGATTCTTAATGACATTTTAATGGATATCATACATGATTTTCAAAAAAATTATAAATAAATTATAAGACAAATGAAAATAAAATGCCATTTTTTTTTAAATGACAATGCATGCATGGTTAATCTTTATTTGATTTAAAAAATTATAACTTTTACTTACTGAATTTAAACATTAAATTTAATTTTGCAATTAAATTTAAACATTTAAATGTTCTAAAAGAAATTGAAAAAAATAAACCAATGAAAGCAAATATGTTAAAAAAAAAACGATCAGTGATAGAACAGTGTCACACCTGGTAATCGATGGACACCACAAAATTTTAATAGTTTTCTTCAAGACTTTTCAGGACAGAATTTCTGAGATTATTTTTAAGGTAATAAAATACTATTCAAATTTTGTGTTGAAAGTTGCTCAAGCGCTGCTCCACTATGGAATTATGAATAAAAATAAGGGATCATATAATGCTTTGTATGGCAATAGACCACAAGCATTTCTGACGTCAAAGAACAGTACGATGGATTATAGCTAATCAGCTTCTCGATTTAGTCCACAAATGTTCACTAAAAGCCAGTCAAATACTGCAATGCCTGTGCGAAACATTGCGAACTCCGCCCAGTGCGAGTGGTCAATTGCGAGTGAAGTAACTAAGGAAGTTACCACAAGATGACGGTTATCTTGATGATATCTATTTAATGGTTATAGCAATTTCAGATTATTACCGCTAAAAACCTCCACCATTAATCTTGAATAGAAAATTTTGTCTATTTTAAGCGTCTCATTCGTGAGTTTCGCGCCGTGCGAAATTTAACTCACAAATGCGGAAAAATATTTCTATTTCTTTTTACTGGTGTCAGTTTGCACAAATGTTTTAATCTTTCCTGTAGGAAAGACATTAGGTTGCCTTGGTTGCCACAATATGTCGGAATTACTAACGTCAAAGCAAAGTTCTACCTGCAAAAATTATCAATAGTTTTTGTATTTAATATTTATAGAAATTTCAAATTTAAGAGGCTTTAACCCCTTGCGGACGAGCGACATGTAGACTTGCCGCAAATAGGCTTAAGAATTCGTATTTATAACCACCAGTAAAATTATACTGTAAATTTTGCCTTGTTTAATCGGGGAATTGTCTCGATTTAATAAGATACAAATTTCTGTTTTTTAAAACCGGTGACAAATCATTAAAAATTTCGTAAAAGTCTTTCGTCGCGAAGGAGTTAAATAAAGAACTTTTCAACTGAATTTTACTGATGGAAGTTTTTTCAGTAGTAATATACTCCTTTGAAGATTATTACAGTTGAAGTTTCAGTATTTTAAAGATATGCCAGTTCCTTTTTGTAACAGTTCCATGTGTGCCACTTTTGCATCACAGAACCGTGAATTAAATCTTAAGGCCCCAAACTATTCATTGAAAAAGACCCGGATGCCAATGTAAAGTCTATGGGGGCGTTCTGTTCAAATCTCGCTCTCAAATTTTAATTTTTTTTTCCTCATAGGATAGGTGAGGACGATCCACAACCGGCCTAGTTTTTTACTTTTTCAATTTTGGTTTCAGATTTCCCCCCTCCCCCCCCAAAAAAATGCTTTAAATTTCAAAACTGGTTCTTAAATTGAAGCTCTCATAATATAAAAAATATATAAGCAAAATCGAAAAAAAAACTAGGCCGGTTGTAGATCGTCCTCAACTATCTTATGCCAAAAAAATCATGTAAAAGTAAAATCATGTAAAATTTAAGCGAGATAATTGAAAAGAACGCCCCCATAGACCTTGCTTTATCATCCGTGACCTTAAGTGTATCTTGACCTTGGGTACCGTGACCTTAGTGTAGATTTTTAATGTTTACTGACTATCACATACGATCAAAAAGTCACTCTATACAAATTAGATAAAATGATAGATAACACCATACATAAGATGTTACTTTAGTACAAATTTTCTATGTAATTATGTGTTGAAAGATAGAAAAAATCAATATGCATATTGCATATTTTCTTGCTTCTACTTTTCTGTCACCACATTTTCCAAATAGCAATCTTTGCCTTATACAATTTAAAGAGTACTGTGCGGAAATATTAGCAAAAAATGGTTTAAAAATTAACAACTAAGCGTCATGGATTTTCTAACTGATACTAACGTAATCATAAAGAAGACATTTGATTACTGTAATTTTAACAATAAATGTTAAGCTATGATACACTTTATTTTATCTTGCAAGTAATTTGTAGTCTTAATGATATGGTAAAAGAAATTTAAAGTGACGAAAACTGGGAAATGTTTATTTAATAACCTTACATTCAAAAATTGCATTTTTTTCAATAACAAATGGAATTTAGTTTTGAATGCTTTCATCTTCCATTTGTTTTATAAAAATAATCGTATGCAAGCCCATATAAAATAAATATATTATTAATTTTGATTATTATTTACAAATTTAGATTATTGTATTTCAAATATTTCAGAGCACAATCAGATATATATATATATATATTTTAATTTTATTTTCTTTGTTGTAAAATCTTATACATAGGTTTTTTTCGCACAAATACATTGATTGAAAAAGAAATTAAGTAAAAAATCAAAATCTATGATAAAAATTTAGAGAGAACTTTGTAAATTTTAATACTTCATAGTATTTGAGTTATCAGAATATTTTACGATTGTACCGGCTAATTACCACCGAAGGGGGGGGGGGGGAGAATTTCCGCAAGTAAATTCAAATAGAAAATTTCTCCTGATTGAGATATCTTAATTTGAAAATTTTCAGTCAAAAATAGTGGCAAAACTACATATTTATTTTTACTAGAGGAAGTTCAGTTTTGGGAGTTAGGATCTGCATTTCTGTTATTTTTTAACAAACAAAACAACCTTTTGTCAGCGACTGTGTAAAAGATTTTAAGACCGTGACAAACTGACATCAGTATAAAGCAGTGGTTCCCAAACTTTTGGGCTGGCGGAGCCCTTTTTGAAAAGAATTTGTAAGGCGGAGCCCCCTAACACCAAGGTATTATGTGGTTTACAAATTAATGTTTATCATATCTATGAAGCAGGAAACAACCTGCTGAATAAAAGTTTGATCCAGTAGTCTCCAACATGGGGTCAAGCTCTCAGTTTACCCCCCCCCCTCTTTTTTTCGTACAAAAATTCCCAATTCATACTAGAAATTTTGAAAAACAATTTTTTATTTATTTAACTCCTTAATGATTATTTTTCCTATAACTATTATTGAATACTACTAATTAAAAATAAGGAGTAAAATCCATTTTTTTGTATTGAAATATCTGTTTTGTATACTCGAGATATGTCTGCCAAACACAGCAAGAATTGTAGTTAAAAAATTTGTGTTTTCTTAAAGTTTCTAGAAGCGAATAAAACATTCTCTTTTTATCCAAGCGACGTTCGACAAATACTGTTAATGATATTCATTTTTAAAATAAAAAATATTATTTCGGGATTCCCAATATGAACTCAGAATTAGAGATTAAAATGGTAACCCTGTCTGGGACATGCACCGCTTTCACAGCTACATGAAGTTATTATCATTTATAGCGAAAACCACACACACAGAAAGAAAAAAGGTAAATTATACATTTTTTTGTTTACAAAGAGAGACTTCTGTGTAATTTAAATAGGTTACTCGCGAACAAAAAAAAAATATTTAAACTAAGTCGTCCATGAGTAATTATATAACAAGTTTTCGCTAGACCTTTCCATACGTAATGGAATCATATGATTATGAATTCTTATTTTGTTCTTCTTTGCGTTTGTTGTACTTTTGAACATTCAACAAAAAATGAATCGTCCCTGAGCTTCTTCATTTGTACTATTTTTAAAACTATTTAGAAGCATATCATTGTTTTAGTGTTTAAAAGTGTACTAAAAAAATATTTCTTCACCCTTAACAGCTCGAAATTTTTGGATACATTTTCAGACTTAGTTTTAAAGATTAAAAACCTGAAATTTGTTTATGGGATTTTTGAAGAGATGTATATGAAGCCGTGTGTTTTCAATTTTCGCCTAGTTAATTAGAACTTGACTTATAATCAATTACTTCCTCACGTATGAACATTATTTCGCTCCCAGTTCTCTCGCTCCGGTAAATTTCATTCAAAACTATAACGCAAGGTCTTTTGCAAATATATTCTGTCTTTATCAAACAATCGACAAGCACCGCTAATTGTATAGTTTTGGAATGAGAAAATCTGCCAACTGAGTGCGTTTCAGAACAAAAATGAATTAAAAAATGAATCTGAAAGTACCCAGTTTGGATTCAAATACACTCTTAAGTGGGCGAGACAAAATCTATAACAAGTATTATTAGATGCAGCATCATTCTCTTTTTTTTGGATGTTTCATTTGAAGTATTTATCTATAGATTCCAGTTTTGAAAGAAACTTTCTTTCACCATTGCTTTTATCTCAAAATAGATATATAGTTAAAAATTACACATGTTAAAAGAATTTTAACATGTAGAAAATCTTTATTAATAAAACGGAATGTATGGTTGGGTTTAAATTTATATGAAGACGAATACTCATTTTAGAATAATATAAGCGGGGGGATGGGGGGGGGGGCGAGAACAAATATTAAGAATGTTAGTGTGATGACAAATGTAAAGAACCAATATATATATTTTTAATTGTTACAGCCTTATTTCTGATAGGAAAATGGGGCATAAGAACTTGAGAATCTTAGTTATTTCCGAAGCCAATTAAATCAAAACATTAAAGAGGGCTTATTAAGTGATGCAAGATGCAATATATATATATATATATTGCAAAAAAAACTATGTATGTTTGCAACATACATAGTTTTTTTTTTAAACAGAATTATGTAAAATAGCATAGACAATTTTAATACCTAATAAATAATAAAAAATAAAGTAAACGGATTAAAAGAATTAAAGTTACAAAAAGAAAATGAAATCTATATCCACAATGCGTGCAAATACTAAATGAATCTAATCACGGGGTTATTAAATGATAGATGTTACAAAAAAGAGGCATTTTAATCGACAAACATTGTTTTATTTTGAAAAACAGTATATTAAATACAAATATACAAATAACATAAACAGATCATGAAAATTAGAGTTATAAAAATGAATATATATACACAATATACACAAATGTAAAATGAATGCAATGAGAGACTTTAAATGATACAAGGTGGTATAAAAAAATGTTTTAAGATGCTTTGATAAAAAAATCAGTATAGAAAACTTAAATAACTCAATGTTAATGCATATAACAACAGGTTAAAGAAATTGAAGTTGTAAAAAGAAAAACAAATACATACGGTACACATACATATAAAATGAATCATCAATTCAGAATACTATTTCTTGTAGTGTATTTTGAATCAAATTTTAAAAACACATAATGCAGAAACTTAAAATAATGTAGTCTAAACCAAAAATATTATATGAAAAAAGGTAGGGATGGGATTTCCGCTTTTTTGGACACCAGTAAAATCTTCAGAAAATGTTGTTATTTTAAATCACAAAAATGTCCCGATTTAAAAATATAGCATTTTCTCTAAGATTTTACTGGTGTGCAAAAAAGCGGAAATCTCATCCCTGGAAAAAGGTTACATAAATAAAAAATAGTGGCATGGGTTTGGCTCACCCTGCATCCTACCGAGGATTCCCTAAAAACCCATATAGACTTGAAAATAAATCCAGTAGTAAACTAACAAAAATGTCAGTAACCGGGTTACCAAGGAATCCCAACTCTTGGCTCAAATTTTCAAAAATTACAATTACACTAAGAAAACTAATTCTGATGATCAAAATAATAGTTCACAAACCCCAAACTCTCAAAATTCTAAGGATCAAACTGTTAACACTACTTCGTCAACTCTGGATAATCCGACCGGTATGTTTAATTTTTCAGATTCTAACAATATTTAAGCTAATTATACTAATGGTATCCAAGATGTTTTCAAAACTTTTAAGGATTTTAAAGAAATTCTGCAAGTCACTAAATTTATAAACTGTATCAAAAACATTTCAACTAAAACAAAACAATATAATGATTCTATACAAAAAATGCTTGTTATTATAACAGAATTTGATATACTTGCAAACCAGCTTCACATTAACGTAGATTAATGTCTTTTTATAGTTAAACTTTTAGTAATTTTTATGTTTTTGTGTTGTCCGTTTTATTGTGTTAAAATAAAAATTGAAAAAAAAAAACTTTTTCATTAGTAATATTTTTCTTTTTATGTATATTATACTTGATATTCATTTATATTTTTCTTGCATTTATTCTTATACGCTCTCCTGAGTTACCAGACCTTGCGGTCGACGAGCTCTTCTATGATTTGTTTACCCTTTATCCTTGTGTTTTTGTGTATAGTTAGATTGAACTCTCCTCATTGTAAATATTTTAAATATTTTTCCTTACCATGGCTATTTCTTTTTGGCTAAATGTTAAAGTTAAATTTTTCGCTTTATTTCTTATAATTTTTTCCCATTAATATTTTTTTTGGACAATTTATTCTGTTAAACTTAAATGTATGGTCTCTGTAAAGGGTCTTTTTTTTTAGATTGGGGCGTTTTTCCCTGCGGTAGCTGTTTCACCTTTTGTGGACTGGCTTGCTCAGTTTGTGGATCTAATGGACATTTTTCTTTTCTTTTTCTTTTTTATTTTTTTATATGTATTAAGTTAAACTTTTGGTTTTTTCTGTACTAATTTTCTTAACCTCTTTTTTTCTGCGGCAACTAGTCATGTTTTAACAGCTTTATGTCTCCCATTGCTTTGAAATTCACTGTATCTAGATATCCTGAATGTAAAGTTGCTCAGCAACTAGGAAGTAGAAGTACCAGATTACATTGTTCCATTGTTTGTGATTTAAAAAAATATATAAAAGTATTTTTCATGCTAGTGACAGATTATTTATTATTTACACACACACACAAATATTCCGACATGTTTTCGAAAATTTTTTCTTTTATTATGCTAATTTCTTACATTTTTTTTATTTTAATAGAATTCCGCGGAGCCCTTCAAAAGTATTGGCGGAGCACACTTTGGGAACCTCTGGTATAAAGAAACAGAAACATTTTACAACGTTACTAGTAGAACCGATCGCAGTAGATATTCCGAACACATAAATTTCTTTTTCCATCGTTTCCAAATTACGTGTCACAGTAATTTGGGTAACGTGATCAAGTTTCGAAATTGAAAATCATCATCAAAAAGAGGAAAATGCTTTTACTTTCTAAAAAAATTACATATTTTTTCTGGTAGAAGAAATTTTTTTAATACATAACTATTTTTCCTTTTTTAAACTATGGTATGCAAAACAAAGTTGCCAAATCTCTGGCTTTTTCGATACCAATATTTTAGTAAGGAAAATGTAGCTTTCTTTATTCGAAATATTTTGAGATCTAAAATAACATGTTCTCTCTAGTAATTATGGTAAGGAAAAAGCAGGATATTTTGCACCTTTATATATGATTTAAAAATACTCATATTTGAAACAGGCATTTTTTTGTATCTGAGAATAGTAGTCAAAAGGGCGCGCAATTCTTTTTGCTACATGTAAGCCTACTCCGGGCCTTTCAGACGCAAAACTTTTTTTACAAATTATTTACAAGTTATCTATTTTTTTTAAATAAATCATCTGTGCCTTTCTTCTGATATGGATTTTTTCATTACCTTTTTGGAAAATAGTTGTTGGCCTCGGTAAAGAATTGAAAAACCTGAAGTATATTTCAATATTTTAATCGTTTGAATTCCGCAACTTATTTTATTTTATTCGATTTCTGATTGGTCTATTTTTAATGTCCAAAAATGAAATACTTCAGATTTTATTTCATTCGTTTTTTGATTGGTCCATGTTAAATGTCCAAAAATGGAATACTTCCGTTTTTTATTTTATTCGATTTTTGATTGTTCCATGTTTAATGTCCAAAAATGGAATATTTCTCTTGCTACAATGACAAAACAAGTAATAAAAACTACCAAAAAAAATTAATAACTGAAAAAAAATTGAGATACAACTTTCAAACAAATCGCACTTAAAAGTAATTTTTTTTTCTCTATACGAAGGTGTAAAAATTGAAATCTGTGATGTTTAGAAGTTTAATAATTTGCAGTGCTGAAAATTGTAAAAAAAAAAAAAAAAATTCCTTTGAAATTTGTATATGATGGGTACAGGAATATTAATTTTTAATCCATGGCGTACGTAATAGAGGACTCTGTTATTACGTAAACCATGTTTTGTTAAAATGATGCTTATTATTATTATTATTAATTCAAATACAAAATGTATTCACAAGTCTTTAAAATTTTAGTCTTTGAAAATATCATATTCCAAATAGTCATTGTAATTTTTTACATTAGATTTTTTTATTATTATTCTATTTAAATCGCGATTTCCTATACTTTCATATCGTAGACAATGTCAAGGTGCAAACGGATCCTGAAATTTTTCAGACCAGAAATCGATATTTTTGAAAGAACCTATTAAATAATGCCTGTTTTTTCTGTATCTCAGTGTTGCCAATGGGCTCTTTTTTTTAAAATTCAGTTTTTTTAGACTGGCACCATTATTTTGAAACGTTAGATCACCTTTTGTTTTCGCCTAAATTATCATGTCATTGAGTAAGGCACATTTTATCATTTGTAATAAGTGGTGCCAATCAAGAATTTGAATTTTAAAAAAGTAGTCCGTCTGGCAACACTGCTATGTCTTTTACAGAATTTTTAAATCCTTTCTCACCAGTTTTCCTGAACAAAAATTTTTGTCTAATTGAAAAAAGAGAAAATTTTTTTACTCCATACAAAAATTACAATAAAAAATTACTTGCGAGAATAATAAATCATATTTGGAATTTGGATGCCCGTAAGTGTTTCGGGCAAATCGTTATTGGCAAAAACACGTTGCCCATATGACGTCAGGTCAAATCAAGGAAGCGGTTAAATAAGCTTAAATTCTGCATGTTTGAACTAGATATACAGAAAAACCCCGATAATTCGGATTAATTGGGACCGGACCCAATCCGGATTATCGAAAATCCTGATTATCCGAAGAATTAGAAAAAAAAATGAAATAAAATAAAACATACTTACAGAAAATCACCGTTATGTTAAACTTATTGAATATTTACAGTCAGAAACAATGTTTGCTTTGCTTAATTCTTCCGAAAAGATGTTAGAAAAAGTTTTTTTTATTCAGAGTACGACGATGAAACAAGTTAATGTTATGAAAATTAGCCAATCGCTTCTTAAACTTGAAAAAAAAATATGGCTAAACCGATCCGGATTATCCGGAGATCCGTATTAACGGGGTCCGAATTAACGGGGTTCTACTGTATTTATTATTTAAAAATACTGATATTTTACTTGGAAAATGATGGGTCCTGTATGAACTCTGAATGTGATGCATTTTCTTTTAAACAGGTTGTTAAATACCTATTATGATTCTGTATTCATTTCTTAACAAAATGCATAAAAAACGTATTAAAAATTTCTATTAGTATACTAATTATGACAGTTTTATTAAAACTACGTATCTGCTGTGAAATGTCAAACGTGATAGTAAAACTTTGACTCGCGTTTATTCAAAACTCTGAATTTTGAAACTAGGCGGAGTGTTGCTAAAAAGCTATCCATTGTAATCAAAAGAATTTTTTACAACATATTCTTTTTTGTATTAGCTACAACATAAATCGAGAAAAATGTAAAATTTTATCTTTTGTTTTGTGCCTTGAAATTATTCTTAAAAAATTGAAATTTTCTAATTCTTTTTAATTATCGAGTTCATTTTTTATTTTAGCTAATATTTTTTACAAATATTCAGGTTTTAGGATAAAGGTAACACTATTATCTGTGTTTATTGTCACCAAAAATGTCGTTTTATATGCATAATTTCAAATTTTATCGTACGCACTGGACGTATTATTTTTTTTCCATATTATCATATGCATTTTTAAATTTATTAATTTAATATTTATTTATGAATTTACAAGATATATCTTAATAATCTGATATACTGAATCTTAATATACTGAACAAATATCTTAAATTTATATTTAAATAAATATTACGTTTATGAATTTAATATTTATTTATGAATTTAGTGCTCAGTTTTTGCTTTTTCTTTTTTTTTTTTCTTTTCTTTTTTTTTTTTGCGTGTGTGTGTTTAATATTTTAAATATATTTGTAGCGGATAGTTGAAATTAGATTAATAACAATCGTTGTCGCAATTATGAAAACTTAGGTTATTTTAGAACGTCTTGAGAAAAAAAAGGGGGAGGGGGTACATTAAAGCATTAAAGATAAATTTTTTTAGTGCTACACGGCGAAACTATTTGGCTAATATTTTTTTTCATTTGGCGAATGTATTTTATTTTTAATTAGCCAAATTACTAACGTTGGTCAAATGTCAGCGAAAACACTGGCTTTCAATATCAGATTTTACATTTGAATGAAATTTGATTTTTACTTATGACTTGTTACACAAGTTTTGAAGCTTAGAACACAGCGATTTATTTGCTTTTTCGCCGCGTTCGAAAGTATCCTACCCCTTTAAAAAAGAAAATTTACCATAACCGTTGAAAACGCAGCACATTTGATAGATTATTTCTCACAAGTTCGTCAGTAATGAACTTATTGGTATTTTGTACCCTGCGATAAATTTCGCCTGAAATTCAACAAATCACAGAAAAAAAAATATTTTCCACTTTTGATTTTAACCCATTCGTGCCCAGCATCTTTTGCGTAAATTTTATTTGGTTGGCACCACTATTTTTAGAAGATTTAAGTTTAGTTCATTAATCAGGAAAATGCATCATTTAAATAAAATAATTATTGCTTTTCTTTTTTATCAGTGTCAAAAACAGTGCTGAATGCACCTTTTGAAGAGTCCCTAAAAAGGGACGCTAGGCACTAATGGGTTAAATCAATATTTTAATCCTTGGCAAGCCGTTGTCTCCGCTGCCTAGACATCATCTTTCCTTTGAAATTTGTTTTTGGCAACAGTAATAAAGGAAAATAAAATTTTCCTTATTTAATCGCAGAATTTTTCAAATTGTCTACTTTAAGGAAAGTTCTTTCAAAAAAGTGGTAGTAATCGAATAAATGTTGTGTAAGAGTCCGAAAGGTTAACACTAGAACGCTCGAAAGGAGTCGATTCGACTCCAACCATATAATTAAATTTCGTTTCGAGCCAGAAATTTTTTATTGAAATAAGTTAAATTTCAAACACGCAGATTTACGTTAAATAAATCAATTAAATAATTTCGAATAAAAATTCTGGTGTGAAATATTATTATGAAACTTCAGTAAAATTTCTCCGGGCGTTCTAGTGTTAAAACACGCAAAAGCTATTACACACCTAATGTTTTGTATAATGCTTCCAATAAGTCTTCAAAATAATCCTATCTGCACCGTAGGTAAGCCATCTGAAGGAAGCGAGAGATATTTCGTATAAATTAGACCATACTGTCGCACATGAGATAGAAACTTTAGTACTTTTTATTCCATTCGGTCATGGAACTACGAATAAAGAGGTATTAACATATCCTCAAAAAGGAGAAGCTCTAACTGTATCTGGTTTCGCAGTGAATCATTGCCGCCTAGGCAAACTTTCACCAGTAAATTTGAAAAGAATTATTCTCCTTACGTCAACGCCTTTCTTAATGCAGAATTTCAGTGATAATTATGTCCAAAATTAAATGTTTTATTTTCTGGTGATAATTTACTTCTGTGAAATTCAGACCCTGCGTTTCAGCCATATTGTGACACCCGAGACAACCAAATGTGGTAAAAGAAAAAAGATTATAATAACCGACCAGTAATCACCAGTAAAAAAGAACGGGACTTTTTACGATGTTTGTGTAAAAATATTTAATGATTAACCTGCTAAAATAATCTAAAGTATTTTATTATTGTCACCGGTAAAAATTTATTGCAAATTTAATATCATTTAATCCGAGTATTTTTCTTAATTAATTAGGCAAAAGTTTCTGTTTTAAACCAGTGAAAATATAATAAAGGTACTGTAAAAGGCATGAAAAAATAGACATTACAGTAGAACCCCGCAAATTCGGACCCCGTTAATCCGGATCTCCGGATAATCCAGACCGGTTTGGGCCATTATTTTTTCAAGTTTGAGAAGCGATTGTCTAATTTCCATAACATTAACTGGTTTCATCGTCGTATTCTAAATAGAAAAATCCTTTTCTTAAATATTTTCGGAAGAATTAAATAAAGTAAGCATTTTTACTGTCTGTAAATATTCAATAACTTTAATATAAAGGTGATTTTCTGTAAGTATGTTTTATTTTATTTCAGTTTTTTCTAATTCTCCGGATAATCCGGATTTTCGATAATCCGGTTTGGGTCTGGTCCCAATTAATCCGAATTATCGGGGTTTTACTGTATTTGAAAGTTTTTCTCAAATAATGTCTTTTATTTGATTTTATTTTCATTTTCATTTTATTTTATTTTCAGTTAATTTTATTCAGCTAAGTGGTTAAACAACTGTCTAATTTCACTTCAGTTTCATTTGTTAAAATCCACACAAATTTATTGCTGAGAAACGCTTTATTTTTCGCAAATAACAAATGTGAAATCTTAGCAAAATATTTCTTCTCAGGTTTTTTATATATTTTTTTACTTTATTTTATTTTACTGATTTTTTTATGTGTGTGTGTGTGAAAAATATAATGGATAATAAATTAAAAAATACTTTTTTTGTGTGAAGAAACATTTTGAATAAAACTTTAATCCCGCAATTAATATTTTGTAAAATAATGGATGTATTTTTACTTTAACAAGCAATCAGTACAATTTACAAAGAAGTTTTATCATTTTAATGATCATTTAGAAATTTTTATTTTAGATTTTGAAGAAAAAAATATTTTATCCTTTTGTTAATGTATCGACACTATTTGACTTAAATGTTTACTTTATTGTTTGAATTTCGCAAAATAATGAATACATTTTTTTTTAATTTAAAAGCAATTACTAACTATTATAATTAAGAATATTTCTTTAACAAACATTTAGTATATTTTAAGCTTTAAATGAAAAACCATTTTCTATTTATAGTAATCTAAATATTCAAAAAAGTAATATTTTTTTTATAATTAAAAGGTTTAAAAATGCACGTCTTTAATTCAAGGCAACAAATTATAACCTATGAACAAAGACTTTTTTTCATACAATAATCTTTAAAGAAAGGTCTCCTTATGGGCATACTAAGAAAAATGTGAAAAAAAAAATATACATAAAATGTTCTTATCATATTTATATATACACAGGGGTGCAAAAATCTAGGCGCCAGCGAACAGTCTCTCACCAATAAAATTAAAAAGTTCTCTTTGCTTTAAATGTAATAGCATTGTTACAAGAACTTTACACGAAACATTAACCTTCCGTCTACCAGACGGGTCCATTGGACCCGACAGCAATATTTCTGGTGTCAATGGTAAAATGAGAAATTGTCGATTGACACAGGAATTTATAAAGGACTTGTCTAGATATTACTAATTCCTTAATTTAAGCTTTCATTGTAAAAGCAAAATTATATTAAAATATTACTGGTGCCGTTTGCAAGTTTGGAATTAAAATTAGGTGTTGCCGTAGATAAATGGGTGTTTTGTCTGGTAGACGGAAGGTTAAGGCAAAAATAACGAAATAAATTTAGTGGTGAGAGACTGCCTGCTGGCGCCTAGATTTTTGCACCCCTGTATATACATATTATTATAAAATAACAATAATAATAAATCGGTGGAACCTCGATAGAGTGTCCGTAAAAATACTGAGTTTTTCGTTTATTTGGCGATTTATCAACAGTTGGCGATGAAATAAAATTTAAACAAACACGCTTTTACGTTGAGTATTCTTCAACCTCTTCACGACGGGACCTCGTTACTTAAATTTAATCTTTTACTAGCGGTTTTTCTTAAAAGAAATTATTTCTAGTTGAAATGTGAAAATGCTCTGAATAAATAAGTTAAAATTTACTACAAAAAATAACTTGAGGAAAACTGAAGGATTCAATTTTCAGATGCATTAAATCATTTGTTTTTGGTAAGGAAAAATAATTCCAGTAAAATCTTGTGTCGTTTTCGTATCTTCGTATCTTGTGTCGTTTCCGCCAAATATTCAAATATATATATATATATATATATATATATATATATATATACAGATTTTCTACTGTAATTCCGCAGTTAAATTTAACTGAAATTTTATTCCGCAAGATTTGACTCTATCGGTCACCGCCATTATTTATGTTTCAAAATTTCCAATGCGAACAATTCGAACAATGTAAGCCTGTTTATGGACCTCCTAGTTGAAAGAACAACTTTATATCCAGGATATCATAATAAGCCGTGTTGCATGGGCATGGGGAGCCATAAGAAGAATTAAAAAATAATGTTTAGAAGTGGCAAGCCACAGTTAAGAAAAATTAAATTAGCTAGCTAAATTAATAAAAAAGTAAAAAAATTATAAAAAGGAAAATGGAAAAAAAAAAAAAAAAGAAAAACTTATAATGTTCGTAGTGTTCGAAAAGCAAAGGACGAAAAAGCTACCGAAGGGATGCCCCAATAAAAAAAAGACTCTTTACAGAGACCATACATTTTTTTTCTTTTAAGAAAAACAAAAGGTTGTAAAGTTAGTTAACACTAACAGACTAACATTTTTTTTTATTAATATAAAATTTAGACAGAGACAAACATAAAGAGAAAAGTTTAAAAGAGGGTTGAGGGAAACTCAATCATCCCCTTCCAATATCATACTATATCTGGGACGCTTCCTATATTAATGGGATCAGAAACCCCATAATCTGGAAGCTCCGCAACAATTTCATTGGGTAGATTGTATAAAGTTTTATAAAAATTTTGAGATAATTGATTAATTCGTTTTTTAAGAGAAGTAGTGTTTAGGTCTCTACGAATTGTAGAGTTTCTTAAATACCTACATACCATGAATAAGGCATTGAAATAATGAGAAAATTATATTTAAATTTACTGGTGGCAGTTACGTTTAGCAATAATCAACTGCAGTTCCAGCGGTCACATTTGAAACTTTTTTCTTTTAAAGAAGTGTTACTTAATTTCTTTTCAATAGTTCCATGTACTGGGTTCTTGTTAAAGTTTCTTCTGTTTTTTGATCAAAAATAACCGAAGCAAGAGTTTATTGAAGAATATCTACTCAGTTTTGTTTCTGCAAATTTTTTTCTACCTTTTCAGGAATCTGATTATGATATCTTTCAAAAACTTTTTTGACTTGGTACCAAAATACTTAACGAGGCGATTTTTTATGCCATTGAAACAGTTAATTTTTTTGTTGAAAAGAATTTTCGAGTGAAAAAAGCAAATAGTCATGGGATAGATCAATGTCCGAAGAGTACGGAGAAGTACATCAAACCGAAGAGTACATCAGAACAATTCAATCGAACGCAAATTTGTTTTTCCCAATCAAAGATGTCCCAAACGCTTCTTTTGTTATTCATGTGTTATTTTTTTATTTAGTTAAAACCATTTTCTGAAAAGAGGAATCTTTTACTCTAACTTTGACAACATCTGCAAAAGGAAAACACGACAAAACACGTTTTCAAAAGTATTCGTCCGAATAAATTGTAAAAATAATTGCTAATGAGCGACCTGCCCGTGACTTATTGGTCAACAAGTTTGCTGATCGCAATTTAAGCATCAGAAAGTTCGTTTTTTGAAAAGATTGGTCCCGGTGGACAAATGTTGGAACTTTATAACAACCAGAAATGCAAACAACCCTGATCCAGTCGAGATAAAATACTCATTCCTGTCGCTAAAACCGGACTCTTAGAGAAGAAAGATTTGATATCCATTTGACAAAATTCGATCTACTACAAGCGATTTCAGACATTCTGATCCATCCTTTTTATTCACCGGACATTGTTCCATCTGATTAATATTTGTTTCTTTCTCTCAAAAATTCTGTTCAACAAAATAATGAATTCTCTGAGTATTTTGCAACAAAATCAAAAAAAGTTTGAAAAGTTGGTGTTATTTGGTTATCGTAAAGATAGAAGAAAGTTTGTTTAACAGATTGGCACAAGCGTTCTTCAATAAAATATTGCCTTCATCGAAATTTCCATGGTTTATTAAAAAAATAAGAAACTTTTGGGACAACCTAATCCAATTTAGGTAAATTTTATGATTTTTTTAAAAGTTATTATTACAAAGAACAGGGATATCACCTTCGGACATTTTCAATTATATTTATTGACATTTTCATTATATATTAATTTTTTTGTAAGATTAGAGGCTATATTATATCTTGGTAACTGCACATGTATAATATTCACATTCAAACAGGCGACCGTTTTCCCCCTGGTCATGTGCATCTGAAACAAATATAATTATCATATTAGGACAGAGTGTTTAGTTTATTGGACTTCATATCAAAATTTAGTTTTAGAGGTTGATTTTTAATAAAATGGTGACTACTGAACCAAAAAAAGGTGATTATTTATCCAATCTTTTAGTCCTTTTTTTTTTCACCTTTTGAGAATTCTAAAAATATGTAATCAATGAAAAGCATACTTTTCTGTGGTGTATGCTCCAAGAAAACAATATTAAATAAATGTTTAATTTTCGTACATCAAGAAGAAAATAAAAGAATGTTACAGGCGATTATTTTTATACTGAGGCCGAAACTTTATTTTTAAAAAGTACGTTTTGTAGTATATTTCTCTTGCAAATGTTTTTAAAGCGTATGTAAAAGATTTTTGTTTTGAAATGCCAAATTGTAGTGAAATACAAAGGTATGAAATATAATTACAAAATAGTCATTTATGGCAGCCCTGAAATGAGACTTCTGTAGTTTTGCAACAATTGTATACAGCCCACTGCTGGGTTTGAAATGCCGACATCCACAGATGCCTTGCTGATGTTATTTATATCTTTCGGGTCTGATGTACTATACCTAGTACATGTCATTTAATGGAATATTATCTTGTTTTAAGAAATACTTTTGTTACTATTTACATGCAGTAATGTTAGTATATGTCTATACATTTACTGTATAACTTCATTTATGTTTAAGCATTTACTATTTACAATTAGTATTATTATTTCCTTGATTCTCATTTGCGCTGTTTGCGATTCTTTTATTTTAATCCTATATTTCGCTCTTTTAATTTAAAATAAAAGTTACTTTTCTGAATGAATCATGTGTAATAAAGCGCATAAAACATTAGAAATTTGTAATATAAGTTAAAACTTATTGTAATACAATATTTTCTAAACATTTCCAAAAATTCTTCCTTAGCCAATTGTCATATGAGTATTATTGAATAGTACATAAACAAGATTCGGTATGTTTCAGACGATGAAATATTCGCTAAACACTAATTGATCAATTTTAATAGCTAGTGATATGTTATTAATGTAAAAGTAATTTTTTTAACCGACAAAAAAAACCCGACAGGACCTAAAAGGGTTAAATAAATTATAAATGGCCATCCCCATTATAATTGTATAATTTTATTAAAAAATATATATCTTCTAAAGTAAAGATTGATTAGAAAACCATTAACCGCTATGAATGATAAATATCTTTATTATAATACAACGACTGTGTTTTTATTTACCTTTTTAAAAAAAGCAAAGATTAATACATTTAAACTAACACGAAATATTTATTTTTTACTTTGTAGAAAAAATTAAGAGAATATTTAATTATTACTTAGGTTTTATATATCTGCTATTTTCAATATAATTTCTTCTATTTTGCGAAAAAAAATACCGTATTTTATATTTTTTAAAAAGTGCTTTCTTTAATAAAGATATTGTATTAAGGAAATAATAATGGAAAAAACAATTGATGAATTATTAAAGAATAGATTCTGTAATTTTATGCATATAAAAAAAAAAAAAAAAAAAAAAAAAAAAAAAAACAGGAAAGGTTCTTAGAGATTTGGAAACATTAATCTACAAGCAGAATTATTAAAATAATGCATGTATGTTTTTAATAGCAGATGATTATTATCAGGATGCGAAGATGAAATCTCTTTTAATGGTCATTTTGAAACTTTGATTAAAACTTGTAATAAAAAATTACCTCCTCTTCTAAAGAAAAGGAAATGGCAAGAGAAAAAATATGTTAAATGATAGAAGCTTTTTTATGAGTATTAAGATTTCAAAAAATGGAGAGAACATTTGTTCGTTAAGAAGCAACTATTATCTTATTAGGTGATGAAAAGCTCATTTAATGATCATTTACAAAATATTTTAAATTTTAATAAAATAAATTGCACTTTTTTTTAAATGTTGAAAATGTTAAGATAAAATAACGTGCTTGGAAAATACACATTTCAAACATCAAATAATACATTAACAGGCAAACATCAACTAAAGAAAATAATATTTTTTATATAATAATCTTGGTGTATATTTATTTAAATAATTTACTTTTAAAATCATATACATTTTTAAACTTTTTAAAGTAAGTGTACCAACATATATTTTTATTTATTACTGTCTTAAATACAAAAGATTTAGCTATATCATTCTAAATTAAGATTTCATAGTAAAGAAGAATAACAAAAAAAGTTTTAAATATTCAATGAAAGATAATTCATTTCTCTAGAGTGGAAAATATGCTAAAACATAAAAATAATTGTTCAGTGAATATTTAAAAAATAAAGATTACATGCGTCTATCTAAATTGTTTTTATTGAATATGAACAATAATTTTTTTAGAATAGGGTTGTTGTGCTTTTACTTACTTTTTTTAAATTTCCTTATAAGTAATTAAAAATAAAATGTTATTTAAATGTTTAAATGTTTTATTTCGTTAGTTTTTGTTGGTTTTGTTGGTTAAGTTTTATTATTGTTACAATTGTCTTGTTTTGTTTTTATTTAAATAATTTACATTTTAAATCTTTTGTATTTTAAAACTTTTTCATATGTGTAAACTAACATATTTTTTATTTAGTATTGCCTTAAAAAACAAAACGTTTAGCAATATGACAATAAAATAAAGATTTCATAATAAAGAGGAATAAGGAAAAAAGTTTTAAAAATTTAATTAAAGTTAATTCTTTTTTCTAATGTGGAAAATGTGCTAAAAGTTTAAAAAAAATATTTGTTACATGAATATTTTAAAAATAAAGATTACATACTTTCATTTAGAATTTTTTTTAATGATTTTGAACAATGATTTTTTATAACAAGCTTATCACACTTCTACTTATTTTTTTTTCTTATATGTAATCAAAAGCAGCATGTTAGTTCGCTTGCATTAATATGAAATAAAATATTTAAATGTATAATTTTATAATGGGAATTTGATAAAATGTATAATAAATTAGAGAATGGTTTTTAAGAGGGAAATTATTGTATCTCTGACCATATTGTTCCTTTGACAGCTTAAACTGTAACGCCATTCAGCAGTATTTTATGAATTTTTGTGTAATTAGTGCATACTTCTTCACTAGAGGAATGTGAAACTTATTGTTTTTTATTCAAAACAAAGAAAACTCCTGTGGCTAATAAATACTAATCTATTTTCTTTATAAAAATGTAAATATTTATTTATTAATGTTTTGCCAAATGGTATTGTTTGTGCTTTGTCTTTGTTGATAGAAATAATTTGACATGGTAGCTATAGACTTTTAAAAATATAATGTGGCTTGTAAAAATGATTATCCTAACCCTAAAAGTGTAGCATGCTTTTTAACTTGCACTAGCATGGTGTTGTACTTCTCAATATGATGAGTTGCTGTACCTTTGACCAAGTCAAAGGTTGGACACTCTTAAAAAATTGTCTAAACATTTGAAGTTTTATGGCTTACTTACTACAACTTTTTTGAAATCAGTTAATGCTATTTTATGACGATATTTAATAGCTATAAGAATGTTTTACAGCATCACTTGTTTGGACCTGGTGGTTTTTGATATTGCGGCGAGATTGGAGGTAAGAATAGCTCATATCCCTCTTAAAATCATACAATCTCCAAAAGGAAAAAAAATGTTGGATGCATAAGGCGCACCACACACCAGTAAGAAACTGAACAAAAAAAGTCAGACATGCGACAATTTCACCCTTATAACAAAGAAAAAACAGGTTTGATCAGTGTAATTTCCCTCCTCTTTCATGATTTTTGACGCATGTCTCCCTGGCATGTGGTGCGTCTAATGGTTGAAGAAAGGGGAACAATTATCACTATGAATACTACTATTAGTGCATGTGGAAATAGCATCTACTCTTTGTTTATTTATCTCATGGTCAACTTTAAACTATTTATGCTTCATGGAGTGCCTCCTGAATCAATCAGGGATGTAAACCCATCAGTCTAATTCCAACAGTTATTTCTACATATTTTGAAAAATGTAAACCTAGTACTGAACGACCAGTATTTGCTATTATTTTATAACCACGAATCGCATATTAAAATACCAATAATTGATTTAATTAAGAATAGTGGCGTGATACTAATGATTATTATCCATACACCAGCCATAGATTTTAACCTTTTGATAGGAGTGTTTATGGTCCTTTTAAAGGCTTCTATAATCAAGCTGAGAATAAATGCATGGTTTCTTTAATAAATGTTGAGGAGCTTCTTGCAATCTTCAATTTGTTGAACTTGCGGACACAGCAGTTCGTAGTTCGAAACAGTGTTATGAAAGTTTTTATAGTCACAAGATTTATGTATTTCGCTAATGGCGAATTTCTTGCAGCTATTGTGGCAAACAGGCCAATGCTGAATGAAACTGATTTTGTTGAACAATCAACGAGTGGATTATCTCAAACTGACAATATCATTTCTCAATGTTGCAATTTAAATCAATCGCCAATTATCATTAGATATGAAACTGTGAGATCTCGTCCAAAAGTGCAAGCAAGGGAAATGTCAAATAAGGGTGGCTTAGAGGGAAATTTTGTATCCTGATTGATATTTCTAATAAATAGCTATTGAACCTGAAAAAAAAGCAATTCTGTAAACGTAAAAACAATGATACTGAATATAATGATTTTTTCTTCATAGTTGTGTTCTCTAATTTCTAGGTCAGTAGTGCAACAACCCATGGTTAAAGGTACAACTATGCATTGTGCCTCTGAGCATGATGTTATTATTTTTTAATTGAAATGAAACATACTAAAAGTAAAACTAGAACTTTGAAAACAATTACGTACGATAACACAGATGATACTAGTTAGAATATAAAAAAGAAATTGAATTCAATCTTAAAAGTTAAATAAAGAAATTTGAAATTTTGCAGAACGGCGAAAAGAAGAACTCCTTCCCCTATATTGAGTGTAATTGTTATGTATGTGTAAATAAAGGCAAAGAATGTTTCCTATTATAGTTCAAAATTTAAAGATATTTAACATTTCGGACTTCGGTGCCTCTTATATAAATTTTATTCAATTAGAACCACTTTTTTTAAAAGAATTTTTCTTGAAGTAGACAATATCAGAAATTCTCTGATTAAATAAAGAAATTTTTTTTTCTTTATTACCGCTGCCAAGGACTAAAATTTCGTTAAAACCCTTTCCGGCACACTGTGCTCGGTCTGGGATAAATAATTTTAATTCCAAATTTGCAAACTGCACCGGTAATGTTTTAGTAAAATTCTGCTTTTAAAATAAAAGCTTAAAGATTTCAAAATATCTAAAAAATTCGTTTGTGAATTCCGGTGTCAATCGATAATTTCTCATTTGACATCAGATTTTGCGCATGCTGGAAAAGGGTTAAATAGGGAACATATATATATTCATTTACAAATGAAGGATGTCAAAAAAAATATTCTGAAAATGATTATTCAGGAAATTTTATTTCAAAGTTAAATATTTTTTTTTCCTTCTATTTAAGAAAAAAATGAGCAATGCGATAAAAATAAGGATTTTAAACAACAAACAGTGAATAATTTAAGAAAGATTTTTTAATATGTCTTGCTATATATATATATTTTAATTCTATTTACTGTATATAAATTAGTAAAATGTCTAAGCGCTGACATGAAAACTAAGTGAAATGTTTAAATAAATGGCACTATAATAAGGATTATAGTTGAAAAAAATAATTCAAAAAGAAACATCTTAGAACTTAAAATATTAAATGCAATTAAGTAAAAATTGGGCAAGATAAATCTCTATAAGATTTAAGTATTTGATTCGAATTAGAATTTCTTTTCGCAAAGTAATAATCATATTTGAAGAAAATATCTTATAATGATATTTTAGTAAAACATATTTAAACTTTTAGAGAAAATAAGAAATATGCGCTAGATTGTTAAAACTGCTGTTTTAAGAAGAGTTATTTTATACAAGGAAATAATGTCATGACTCCTTTTAATAATAATTTGGGAGATTCTTGTTTTTATTTTCGTTTTAATGTATCGAAGTAAAATTAAACACTCCTCTTGTTAGCAGGAACAACAAAGTTTAAATATCTTGTAAAAATATCTAATGAGAATGTTGCAAAATAAAGAAAACTAGAAATATCTGATGTAGAATTTAATGTATTGCACATGCTTGCTGTAAAAAATAATAACGATAAAATATATAAAAAGAAGTTAAAGAATGTATTATTTTATTTTTATAAAAATATTTCCATGTGTTGGAAAATAGTATCCTTTTCCCGTGGTTAGAATATGTACCGTCCTTTTTCAGGTGAAGTATCAGTAACATATTTTTTAAATACACCTAGTTCAAACACGCGAAATTTTCATTTTTTAAGTAGAGATTTTCTATAACAAAATACTGGTGAAAAGGAATTTCCTTTTCACCAGTCAATACAGGATCCGGTCAATACAGGATCCGTCTGAACCTTGATTCTATACTGTCGGATCCGTACGACATTATAATGTCATGCGCAAATAACCGTTAAAATAATTAAAATTAGTGTTGAAATCTAGCTTTTTTCTCCGAGTCGGATTTAGTCTAAAGATCCTCACTGACGGTAACGTGCGGCCTTGAATTTGTATGATTTGGTATTTTTAAGCAAAAATCTACCTAAATGAGCCTTTAATGTTATCCAACATACGTGTAATGGACCCCATTGCCTTATTATGTCCAAAATAATATTGCATGTTTATGATACAGTAGACTCCCTTGAATATGCAATCCTAAAATCTACAACTCTCTAAAAACCGCACATAATTTACAGATGTAAACAATGAAAAACTCAGTTCAGATATAGGGATAAAATTTGACTTTTTCTGTTTTATATCAATTCCATATATTTTTTAATTAGTAATTTTGTTAATATTAATGAATTCATGCTTTTTTATGAAATAACAATATAGTTTTTGAAAAAGTTTTAGATATTGCTGATAGCAATGGTAATTACAATCTTCTTACCAGATATATTTATGGATTAATCAAGTTTTTTTGGTTGTTAAATCTGGCTAAACATGAAAAAGAACTTCCTTAATTTATTATTTTGATTTTAATTAGTAATGTATCTTTATGAGGCAAGTTTCATTTTATAATTAAAAAAATACATTTCATTTTTATAATGTATATTTAATCATACATTATTGGTCATTAACTTGACCTTTGCTTTTAGTATTTTAATCATTTTAAAAATTACCTAATTTTTGATTAGATTAGTTTATTACTTATTTTAATATTTTATTATATTATAAGCATATATTATAGTTCAGATTGCACTGTTAATTACATTCAAATGACTGTTTAAAAATTGTAAACAAAACAATGACCAGAAATCCGCAAAATTCTAAAATCTGCACAACCTCTATTGTGCTATTAAACGAAAATCCTTCCAAATGTACCGAATGTAGTGCGCACCACTGCTCTTGGCAGCATACACACTTCAGTTTGAGTTATTTTATATTTTTAAACAAAAATCTATGAAGACGAAAGTAGTTTTAGGGCCACAATTCCTTCGGCAGCGTACACAGAATGTTTTACATTTGATCTGGTCTGATATCAATCGATCCTCATATTTGTATCATTCTATATTTTTAATGTAAAATCTTACCTAACAAAATAAAATTCCTCCGTCATCGTGACCAGATATTTCTATACTTGCATTTAGAGATATCGAAAAAAAAAATGGAATTAATAGACACTTAAAATGCTGGTCAAAAGTTTCTGAGGAAATCTTAACAATAAAACTTGCCGGATGTGGCAATTCCAATATTTTCATCTGTCTCTTAAACGTTAATGTCTCCTGTATTATTAATACTTCCTGAAAAATGCAGCATATCAGCGCCAATGGTTAGATCATTCACACCAAAATCTGCTCATTAATTCCTTAACTGGTTAATTCTTTTCCATTCAATAAATTGAAAATAGCGGATTTACACCACTATTATTCAAATAAAATATTCGTTAGATTTAGTCTAAAGATTTCCGCCTTTCAATAGTATGAAAATTTTCTTAAAAATAATAGAGGTGTCAAAAAGCTTTAAATGATGCAATAAGCAAATTCGTCTTGCCCGAACAGCGTTCGGGAAAACCAGTTAAGGGGTTATAAGTCAACTTCTATCTGAATCAGAAGTTGATTGAAAATACTACTATGTTTTTCAAAATAAACTATAGCAAAAATCGAAAAAAAAATCTGCATATTAGTTCCACTTGAAAATTTTCACGAATCCTTGTAAAAATAGAACAAAGTAAAACACAATGCAACCTATCATATTCTTTTCCTGTGTTTAATTAAAACTAATAAGTTTTTAAAACATACCGGTTAATTAACTGCGCCATTATTAAATTCTGTTTTTTTTTTTTTTTTTTTTTTTTTTTTTTTTTTTTTTTTTCACCATTCAAAAAGGGAAAAGAAAAAACTCCGATTCCCCGCAATGTGCTCTCCTTTTAAAACATGACATGAAGCATCCCAATCCTCAAAATGGAGAGTTTGTGCCTGGGACATACACGAAATGGTCGCTGGAACTATAGCTAACACATTTATTAGCGTACAATAAGGGGTTTTTTTTAAATCGATCCCGAGAAATTTTTTAAATAGTTAATGATAATATTTCATAAGCAAAAGTTACAACCCGAAAGGTATCCTGAATAAGGAGTACATTATTTATTTATTTATTTACTTCCTCCCTGGAAATAAAGGAGATTCTTTGGAAAACACAAAAAGTGGGTATATTTTTCTCTTCCTCCACTTGAAACTACGTATCATATGGACATGCTTGGAACAGAACTTAATTCTGACGAACGGCTGGAAATTTAAGGTCATTCATTAAAAGTTTTATACTTGAGCTAATTAAAAAAAAAGATAAAATGTGGATCTCGTGTCTTTCTTGTGTGTTCATCCAAACTTATTAGCTTCCACGTGTAATGGGACTATTAACCACACTGTTAAAACTAATGGTGACACATTGCACCTTTTAGGGGTGAAAGGCTTGTCTCACTGGTGACACCCCTAAAGGAGCCAGAATGACACCTTTAATTAGAGTGAAAAGATGGCACCCTTAATCCAGAGTGTCCAATAATAAAAAATAAAAAAATATACAAACCGACTTTTGGCCGTCGAAGGATTCGAACTCACAACGTCTGATTACAAGCTCAGCGTTCTAACTGCTCGGCCATCGAGTTCACCTTCATTCGCTCATAGACATAGATTTTACTTGCCGTCACAGAAAACAGAAAGACACAGGTCACAGCGCATGCGCATGGTTCCAGTCACCCGATGAGGTGCCACATTGCTGTCAATACGAAGTGTATCGCACCTTACTTAGCTCCAATCACCCAGTAAGAGACCTGTCGGGACTGCAACCACATATCCAAGCCCCTGTGGCACCCTAGGATTCCAAATTCCCCGGGTTCCAATGGACCCTAGGGCCTTTTCACCTCTGGATCCCAAATGGCACCGGTTTGTCACCTTCACTTTTAACAGTGCACTTAATGTTCGCATTAAATTACGGTTTAAAAATTCAAATTCCTTATTCCCACCACTTTAACCACATTTCGTTTTAACCGCATTTTGTATTTAACCCCGTAATCGTCGCATTAAATTACGGTTTTAAAATTTAAATTCATTACTGTCACCAATTTTTATAAAAATATATTCATTTTATTTAATGACAAGTAAATTGATACCAGAATAAAACCAACTACACTATTTTATAAAACTGATGGGAATCAAACTATTCTGAATAAAAACCGTGAAACTTGCAGACCGTGAATGTCTCGGGCTCGACGATTAAGTGGTTAATAAAGATGAAATGAATTATCATTAAAATAGTGAAACCTCGACTGTAAACGCTTTTTCAAGGTTGGATTACGTGTGAAGTAAATTTCCGCCAGTAAATTTAGAGAGGAAATTTCTCCTTATTAAAATGTTTTGTTAATGCAAAGTTTTAGAGAAAAATAATGACAAAAGCAGGCAGTCATTTTTACTGGTGGAAGTTAACTTCGGTGGTAGCTAGGCCACGGATTTTCGTCACATTGCGATAACCTAGATAACCTTCTGTCAATATTAGTAAAAGATTATAATACTTGATAAAACTGACCCCAGTAAAAACAAATTATTTTCACCATATTTGTGAGGGAAACTTACCTCGAATAAGGCATTTCAATAAGATGAAATTTTCTATTCAAGTTTACCGGTAGAACTATTTCATGCTGATAATCATGATTAGGATGTAATGGGGTTAAATTATTAAATTTGTTATTTCAAAAAAGTACTGGTGAAATCTGTAAAAATATTTAAAAAAAAAAAAAAAAAACTCCATTTTCCTTTATGAAATTATATGCACGATTTTTGAAATGTCTCTTATGTTACATTAAAACCAGTTTTTAAAAAATGGAAATAAAATAACAACAAAGCTATGTTTTCTAGATGTTAACAGAGAAACATTTAATTTTAGAAAATTCAAACGTGTTTATATGATATTTATATTTGCATCCAATCCTTATAAAAATATTTACTTTTTACTATATTTACAAAAGGAAATTACTGGATTCGTAAAAAAATGCGACTTCCAATTTTCGATGGATTCATATGCTTTAGAAGGTCCTGAATACGTTTTGGTGGTTTTCAGAAAATGTCTGTCTGTGTCACTGTCTGTCATTCTGTGAATCTGTACGTGATAAAAATTTTGTGGACGCTTTATCTAGAGAACAAATGCATGGAAGTTCACTAAATGTGATATTTAGTTATACTTTGGTATAAAATAAAGCTGATTTGTTTTTGGTTTATATCACCCAAAAGATGGCGTTGCTAAAATGCATTAATCGAGATTTCCATAATGGCTCTATATTACGAACTAATACCAGGATTGTCATAGAACTTCAGATTCAGTTAATACTTGATATAATATAATACTGATTACGTTTTTTTTTAAATCGTTCAACAGGTGGCGCTGTTACGTTGCATGCAAGGAATTTCATCAAACTTCAGAATCAGTCAGTCATTGATAAATTTTGTCCTGTGTAATTTTAATGTACAAATTTTAATGTAACGACAAGTAGCGCTGTTATGCATAATTTTTAAGACTTCCGTAATAGCACTATCTCACAAAGTAATGCGTGGAAATTCATCAAACTTTAGATTCAATTAGAAGTTGACATAAATTGTTGCTGATTAGATTTCGTTGAAAATTACCTAATCGGTCGCGCTGCTATGCTGCATTTTCAGGAAGAATTAACATATATGATATAAAAAGTTTCATGTTTGGCACTTCTAACTAGTCAGTCTTAAGGTATTTTTAATTGTAATGAGAATAACAGAAATACAGCATATAAGTAATTTAAAAACTATTCTTTTTATATATTCGTCTTTCTTTATAAGGAATAATATTATGAAATTGTAACGTCATATTTTAATGCATAAATGTCTTTAATTAGTTTTTACATTAAATTTTCTTAAGAACCTTATTATGCATTAGATTTCCTATGTAAAATTAGGAGATAAAACTGGTGAAAAACAAAGGTAAATGCGAAAACATAGACGCAAAAGGAAAGAAAAATAAGATTTCAAAACTAATTTTCTAAAAATAACTGAAATAAAATAGTAAAAGTATATTTTTAGATGTAAAATAATGCGCAAACGGAACATTTAGTACACACATACAGACGAATTAAATCAGTTTTTTTTTTTCTGGCGAAACTTGCGAATATTTTCAGGTTATTGTTATTACTGTTTTTTATTTGCATAGTGAAAGAAACAGAAACATAGTATATGTATAGTTAAAAAAAATAAAAGAATGTTTTCTACCTTTTCTAAAGAGAGAAAAAGAATCCCATAAACTTTACGTGTTATAAGTTAACATGTAAATAAATTTGCAATAAAGTATCTTTTATTTAAAAATAAATTGCCTCCATCTTTAACTGTCAAAATAGCACATTTTTATTTCCCATATTTACATTCTCAAAAAAAAAAAAAAAAAAAAAAAACATTCGTTAAAAAACGCCTGGACAGAAGAGACAACAATTTGCTGATTACCTCAGAGATTAGAAGAACTATCCATATTTTCAACTTATGTCTTAAAACAAATCTTTGAGTACATTAGATAGAGCAAAATTTAATTTCGAAATTCACGTGTAAATGTGGCAATTAAGTGGTATCTATACATATAATAAAACAGTAGGACCCGGTGTGTCTGTACATTGAAGATAATTGACAAAAATGGAGTCAGGGCGATAAAAGAAAACCAATGAAACACAAAAAATTTTTTTTTGAATTTTTTGTCTGTCTGTCTGTCTGTCTGTCTGTCTGTCTGTTTGTTCGAGGTTATCTTCGTAACTACTGAATGGATTTTTATGCAGTTTTCACTAATGAAGAATGCACACTCCCGGGCAGTGTATAGGCTTTGTTTCATCAAAATCGGACAACAGACAAAAAAGTAACAAAAAGAAACAAAAGAAACTATTAGGTGCGCTGCTCACGTTTTTTAGTACATAACGTTTTTTAGTACATATAAAATCCAATAGACGTCACTGTGCGATTTTAAAACGCGCTATCGTTATGTTTTCGCCAGTCTACTTAAGTATGAGAAAGTTTCAAGCTGGCTGTCGTTCCATGTGGTTTAGTCGGTAGAACGTCAGTGCGCCATACTGATGGCCCGGGTTCGATTCCCAGCATGGAATTTTTTTTCACTATGTTGGCATTAACGCCTATAAGCAATTAAAAGAATTTGAAATATTGTATTCAAGGCGAATTTTCTCTCTGGGAAAATTTCCTTGCATTAATATGTCAGTGTAATTTTTTTTTCGATTTAATTTTTTTTTTCGAAACTTTGTTTTTCTTAAAAAATTACAGTAAATATTTGATATTTCCCAACGTTTTTTGAATGATCGACTTGCTTTTTTTTTTTTTAATGTATGTCTGAACCTTATCTAACTACTTCTTCAAGATTTCTTTAGATAAACCGACCAGCGTAGCGGGCGAAGGCCGCTAGTACATAATATATCGGTGCCCCTCAAGGAGTTTGCACCTGCTGATTCTCATCTGTCACTGGGTGCGGAGTATTTCTGTTGCATAATCTTTCTATCTTTGATCTGAATTCAGAAGAGGGGAAATAACATAAACGTGGTTTTTACAGTATTTTTTCTTGCATCTCTGTGTATACAATTTGATTACTTTGTTCAATTCATTTATTTGATTATCATAATTTACTTTTCCTGCAATGACAACAGTTTTATATCTGGACATTTTTGTTTATTAAAAATATAAGAAAGGTTCAGCTAATTGAGAATGTTTGAAAAATATTCTTTCGATTTTTTTTTTGTATAAAAATCTTGTTTGCCCTCATAACATAAGATTTTATCTTTTATTTAAATATAAATTGCCTCCATCTTTAACTATCAAAATAGTACATTTTTATTTCCCATATTTAAATTCTCAATAAAACATTCGATAAAAAAACTCTTGGAAAAAAGAGGCAACAATTTGCTGATCATTTCAGAGATTAAAAGAACTACCCATATTTTCAACTTATGTTTTAAAACAAATCTTTAAGTACATTAGATAGAGCAAAATTTAATTTCGAAATTCTGGTGTAAATGTGGCAATTAAGTGGTATACATAATATATCGGTGCTCCTCAAGGAGTTTACACCTGCTGACTCTCATCTGTCACTGGGTTCGGAGTATTTCTGTTGCTAAACTTTCTATCTTTCATCTGAATTCAGAAGAGGGGAAATAACATAAACATGGTTTTTACACTATTTTTTCTTGCATTTCTGTGTATACAATTTGATTAATTTGTTCATTTCATTTATTTGATTATCATAATTTACTTTTCCTGCAATGACAACAGTTTTATATCTGGACATTTTTGTTTATTAAAAATATAAGAAAGGTTCAGCTAATTGAGAATGTTTGAAAAACATTCCTTCGATTTTTTTTATAATAAATGTTTTGTTTGTTCTCATAACAGAAGATTTTATCTGAATTGGAATTATTCAAACTAATTCCAATATTGAGTAAATGTTTAAAATCTAGCCTTTTTTCCACTGCCTATATTTAAATAGAGTTCGTTGAACTTTTTTTAATTCATGTGTAACAAATCTCTCTGACTTCCGAGTGTCAGCCGTGTAGGGTAACTTTAAACCATACTATAAATATCATCTGAAATAATACATTATACAAAAAGTATTATAGTTAGGACAACTTTGAACTCGAAAGAATATTTTCTCATATATGTAAAGATTCCTAATTTACTTTTCCTAACATCACAAGATTTGCATACTTTATACATCTGAAAATGTTTTAAAACGGTTGTGCTTTTCTATTTTCAATTTATCACCTGTTAAGGAATAAATAATCTAAAAATATTAACAGATTTACAATATTGGATAACAATATATCTGATAAATGTGTAGATTGTTACTAACTATGAAAATTTAATTAGTTTACAACAACTTCAAAACAGAATTCAAAATTAACTTGAAAACAGTACTTTACAAAAACAGTCGGATGATGCAATTAATTGCGCATAATATTGCGAGTTCATTTTCTAAAAATAAAAATAGAAATCCTAGTTTAGAACCTTGCCTACAGATCACAGTTCTGGAGTATATTTAATCTTTTGGTGCAAAAAATATTGAAAAATAGGACGTGGAACAAAGTTCCTCATGGGTCAAAGTTACCCTGAATGACAGTACTTAAAGTTAAAAATAATCGTTTTCTACGATTCAAGTACAGTAAAACCTCCATAACGGACACTCCCGAATAACGGACACCTCTATTTACCGGACAGTTTTCAGATCCCCACTCCCAAAATCTAACTTTTTGTATGTTTAACCTCTGAATAACGGACACTCCGAATAGCGGACAATATTTTTGACGATAAAAAGATAAAAAAATTATTTTTTACGAGAAAAAAAATGTAAAACGCCTCTGAATTTACGAGGGTTGTGTCACATATTTTGTGATCACAGATAAATGTAGAGAGTGGACTGGAAATGCAAGTTCTCATCCAAAGCAATAATGTTAAAATTTAAAATTCTGTCCGCTCCCCCCCTCCCCCGCCAAAGCATAACGTAAAACGTATGCAAGCCACTTGATCAGTACAAAATTTTAAATCCTGGTGTTGAAAGCTTTTGCTACGTTACATTTTTTTAAAGTTAGATTGTATGAAAACACTTGAGAATCGTCTAAAATTAAGTTAATGCTTCGATGCTATAATTTGGATTTCTTCAGCTGTAAAAAAATAAAACCAGAAAGTGCGTGACAATGTTCCATAAAAGCAGGCTTAACATTAAAAGAAAATGAAACCAACATTTCCGACACAAATGAAGAATTAAGCGAAATAAATGATTTGATAAAATATATCAGGAATGAAGAAACTGCCAAAATTGTTATTAATATTGGTGATGAGTTACTGAAGAAGAATCAATTGCTATATACAATTATACTGCTTCAGAATTTTCGACAAAAGTACTTTTAGTAATGATGAAAGAGATACTGATTCTGAAGATGTTTCCTGCAATACCGAGAATTTCCAAGAAGTGTCAAAATACAATGAACAGTTTCACAGGTTTTTTTTTTTTTTTTTTTGTAAATGAAAGATTGTTCAGAATGGTTAAAATTACTGACAGAGTTAAAATTTCACATTGAAAAACAAATTACATGTAATCGGAAGCAAAAACAAACTTTTATAACATATATATACTTTTTTTCATTTAAACAGTGGATAAAGGTATGCACCGTTTTATTTCAGTTTTCTTGTTTGAAAAAATAATTTTAAATTTTGATTAATATAAAACAGAGGTTTTAGGACATATAAAAGTCCTTTAATGAAACATTAAGAATTGCTTAGCAATTTTTTAAGATCTCATGTTTTCCCAATAGCGGACACCTCCGAATAGCGGACAATTTTCGCATTCCCGAGGTGTCCGTTATTTAGAGGTTTTACTGTATTAAATATATATACTGGGTGTTTCAACAATTACCGGTATATTTGAAAAATCCATAAAAGTTAAATGGGCACCGATGAAATAAACCGTTTGATGCAATATGATTGGGACAACAGTAAATTTTCAGGCAAACAAACTTTCGAAAATATTTACAATTTTCAACAAGAGATAGCGCTGCAAGCGATTTGAAAGATATAGCAGAAAACGCAGTCTGTGAGTTCGCCATTCTGTAAGTGGTCTTTCTGCTGCAAACGTATGCTGTTCACAGATTGCAAGTTTGCTGTGAAAAAATGGTGCATTCCTTTGAACAGAAGATTTATGACTTGAAAGACCAGGTGTACCGCCACAATCCAGAAACAATTGAACAACTGAAACAGTACATCTTTTCTGTATGTGAAGCCATCCCGCCTACACGTTTACAAAGGTTTCTGGTAATTTCGTTCAGAGACTACGCCATATTATTGCTGCGCATGGTGGATATTTGGAAAATATCGTACTTCAGATTTTTTCAAACTGCAGCGCCATCTATTGTTGAAAATTGTAACTAATTTCGAAAGTTTGTCTACCTGAAAATTTACTGTTGTCCCAAGCATATTGCAACAAACGGTGTATGTCTATCGCTGCCCGTTCAATTTTTATTGATTTGTCAAAAATACCGGGCATTTTTGAAACACCCTGTATAAGTAGTAATACATGTTTGTAGGCATGAGATTACCGCGTTTTTGACGATCAATACTTTATTAGAGAAAATGTTAAATCACAAAAACGTTCCGAATAAATGTAATAATATTTTCTCTACAAAATAATGGAGTGCAAAAACGCGGAACTCTCATCCTTTTTCACTTTCTTCTATCTTCAATAGAAGAAAGTATTGAAATCGAAATTTTTTTCGACTTCCGGTTTTTGACGGATTTACACGTTTTAGGGGTCAGAGATTCCAGAAAACATGCTTTTACAAAATGTCTGTCTGCGTGTGTATCCGTGTGTCGTCATTCTACTATCAAAAAGTGTATGAAGTTATGCATAGAATTGAACCAAATTTTTTGTGAGTGTTTTTGGCTGTGGCAAGCAGGTCCTCCTTCAGTTTTGAAATATTCCGCCGGAAGAGGGCGCTGCAATCGCGATTTTTGTGCCATTTTCAATATTGTACCGACCAAAAGTATATGAAGTTATGCATCGAATTGACCCAAATTTTTTGTGTATGTGTATGACTATGGCTAGTTGGCCCTCCCTGAATTTGAAAATAATCCGCTGGAAGGGGGCTCTGCAATCGCGATTTTTGTGCTATTTTCAATATTGTACCGACCAAAAGTATACGAAATTATGCATCGAATTGAACCAAATTTTTGTGTATGTGTATGACTATGGCTAGTTAGTCTTCCCTGAATTTGAAAATAATCCGCTGGAAGGGGGCGCTGCAATCGCGATTTTTGTGCCATTTTCAATATTGCACCGACCAAAAATACATGAAGTTATGCATCGAATTGAAAGAAATTTTTTGTGTAAGTGTATGGCTATAGCTAGTTGGATCGCCCTGAATGTGAAAAAAATCCGCCGGAAGGGGGCGCTGCAATACCGAATTTTATGCCATTTTCAATATTGCACCACATAAAACTGTATGAAGTTAGTTCTAGCACTGAACTAAACATTTCGTATATGATTATTTTTTGGTAAGGCAAGTAGGTCCTCCCTGAATTTGAAAAAAAAATCTGCCTATCATTCTATTGTCCATCGGCTCGTGCAGAGACGGAAATTCGTTTTTACTCCGATTAATTGATTGAAGCAGAAATTTAAGATGAAAATCAAAGTTGGTAGGGTATTGAATTAAAATTATTAAAGCATTAAAATGAGTAACTTTTTTTTTAATATTAAAATGCATGTATGAGATAGAAGAAAGTTTTGGAATTGGCACATCCAACTAGTTTTTTTTTTTTTTTTAACAAAAATTTTAAATTATTCCTTTAAGTTCACACTTTAACGTTTACACATAAATTAAAAGACTAATAAATTGAACAGATTTATTTTAATCCATTTTACTATATTTTGAGTATTTTATTTCAACTTAAAAGAAGTGAAAGAATTCTTCTGATAAGCGATTACAGATTCGCTGATTGACTAAATTTCGCGAAAAGAAAAAGGTGATTTCGAAAAGTCTTTTTGTTTGACTTAAGAATTTTAAAGTAATGACCCAGTACTTATTTTAAGTATTGTAAGAAAATGAATCGCGTTTTACGTTTATTCTGTCATTTTTAGTATAACATTTACGTTTAGGTGAAAGTGTGTTGTTGTAATGTGCAATTTTTATGCTCAAAATTCAATTTTTCTTAATAGTAAAAAAATATTTATGATTTTAGAGACATCAAGAATTTAAAAATTATACAGGGTGTATCTAATTTACTGCAAAACTTTAAGGGGTAATAGTACACACCAAGACAAACAATATTAAGCAGGAAACTGTTCAAAAGAGACTTTTCGAAATCACCTTTTTCTTTTCGCGAAATTTAGTCAATCAGCGAATCTGTAATCGCTTATCAGAAGAATTCTTTCACTTCTTTTAAGTTGAAATAAAATACTCAAAATATAGTAAAATGGATTAAAATAAATCTGTTCAAAAGAGTCTCAAACGTTTTTCAAGGGAGATAGGCGCCATTAAAGTTTAGGGTCCAAAATTTCAAATAAACATAAAAAACAGACAAATTAGTCGATTGATTTGCGGTTTTCACTAAAACTAAAGATAAATTTCAAAAAATGCCGATAGAGGACGCTTTAGATTTTGGAGAAATGAAAAATTATTTTTTACCGTATTTTTTTGCATCTCATTAAAGGTTTTCGGAAGCTTAGACTTAATTTTTGAGCTCAAAATCTGAATAGTTGGGAATAGTTAAATAGCGCAAACTGAACCGTGTTCAAAGGTTCAAATTTCAAATAATTTTAAAAAACGGAAAAATTGGTCGATTCATTTACAGTTTTCGTTAAAACTATTCCTTAAATTAGTATTTTCTTAAAAATAAATTTTAAAGAAAAATTTCGAAAAATGCCGATAGAGGGTGCCTTAGACTTTGGAGTTAAATTCAACGTATTTTAATCGTTATTTTTTTTAACCTCATTAAATGCTTGCAAAAGCTTATACTTAAATTTTGTGCTCAAAATCTGAATAGTTTAAAATGGTTGAATAACGCAAATTGAACTGTGTTTTCAGAGGGAGGGGGAGGAGCTTCAAATGTGAAATGATTATAAAAAAACGGAAAAATTGGTCGATTCTTTTGCGGTTTTCACTAAAACTACTCTTTAAATCAGTATTATCTTGAAAATAAATTTTTAAATAAATTTTTTAAAGATGCCGATAGAGGGCGCCTTACAATTTGGAGTAACGTACAACTATTTTTAAACGTTATTTTTTAACCTCATTAAATGCTTGCAAAAGCTGAGACTTGAGTCTTGAGCTTAAAATCTGAATTGTTGGGAGTAATTAAGTAACGCAAATTGAACTGTGTTCGAGGTGGGGGGAGGGTTAAATTTCAACATTAGAACACAGTTTAATTTGCGCTTCTTAACCTCTCCTAACGATTCAGAATTTGAGCTCAAAATTTAAGTCTAAGCTTTTGCAAGCATTTAATTAGATTTAAAAAATGATGGTTAAAAATAGTTGTTGGTTACTCTTAAGTTTAAATCGCCCTCTAAAGAAATTTTTTGAAATTTATTTTTAAAATTTATTTTCAAGAAAATATGGACATAAAGTATAGTTTTAGTGAAAATGGGGCAAACGAATGGAGTGTTTTTACCGTTTTTATAAGCATTTGAAATTTGAATTCCCCCCTTCCCTTGAACACAGTTCAGTTTGCGCTACTTAATCACTCCCAGCGATTCAGATCTTGAGCTCAATATTTATGTGTGCGCTTCTAAAAAAATTTTATGAGATGGAAAAAATAACCGTAAAAAATAGTTGTTCGTAACTCCAAAGTGTGAAGCGCTTTCTCTCGGTATTTTTTAAAATTTATCTTTAAAATTTATTTTTAAGAAAATACTGATTAAAAGAGTAGTTTTAACGAAAATCACAAACGAATCGACTAACTTTTCCGTTTTTTTTTATAATCATTTGAAATTTGAATTTCTGAATACAGTTCAGTTTGCTCTACTTAACCACTCCCAACTATTCAGATTTTGAGCTCAAAATTTATGTTTAAATCTAAGCTTCCGAAAAATATTTAATGAGATGCAAAAAATAACAGCAAAAAATAGTTGTTTATTACTGCAAAGTCTAAAGCGTCCTCTATCGACATTTTTTTTTTAATTTATCTTTATAATTTATTTTCATGAAAATACTGACATAAAGTTTTTGTGAAATTCGCAAATCAAGCGACCAATTTTTCCGTTTATTATGTTTATTTTAAATTTTGGACCCTAAACTATAATGGCGTCTATCTCCCTCGGAAAACGTTTGGGAGCCTTAGTTTCCTATTTAATATTACTTGTCTTGATGTGTACTATCACCCCTTAAAAATTTGCCCAGTAGTTTAAATACACCCTGTATATAGGTAATAATATGTGTTTAATTTTTTTTTTACAAAAATTTTAAATATTCCTTTAAGTTCTCACTTTATCTTTTATACATAAAGTGAAAAGACTAATAAATTGAGTAATTCTAATCCATTTTACTATATTTTTAGTATTTTATTTTATCATAAAAGAAATGAAAAAGTTCTTCTAATAGACGATCACAGTTTCGCTCATTGACTAAATTCTGCGAAAAGAAAAAGATGATCTCGAAAAGTGTTTTTGTTTATCTTAAGAACTTTGAAGTAATGACCTAGTACTTATTTTAAGTATTGTCAGAAAATGAAACAAGTTATACGTTTATTCTTTCATTATTAGCATAACATTCACGTTTATGTGAAAGTGCGTTGTTATAATGTGTAATTTTTATGCTTAAGATTCAATTTTTCTTATGGTAAGAATGGATTTATGATTGTAGGCATCAAAAATTTAAAAATTATACATTGGTAATAATACGTGTTTGATTTTTTTTGCCAAAATTTTAAAATATCCTTTTATGTTCACACTACAACGTTTAGTGGAGAGTGGGGGTGCTTGAGCATAGAGGATACTTGAGCCACCCCTATTATCTCTACAGTTGGTTAATTTTTCTTTCTAAAACTGGCAATATGGCAGCATAGTTATAGTTCTGAACATGTAAAAAAGAAGTCACACACCTTGGTACCATTTTGAAAGTATAGTGATTAATAGTTGTTTTTCCCTATCTGAAGTAAATATTTAGGTGCATGGTTTTTATTTATTTATTTTTTTGTAATCAAAGTTTTATTTAAAGTTGCAACTATATACATAAATTTAATAAGTAAGATTTCAATTGTATTTTGAATCTAAAATACTTCTAATAGTTGCAACATTTATTTAGTAAATCCCTGATAAAGAGAAATAGTGGTAGTGGGGATACTTGAGCCAGTGATATTGGGGATACTTGAGCCACGGCTCAACCATCCCCACTAGGAAATTAGACATGGGTGAAACGAACAGAAAAATAAAATTACATCCTTATATTCACTAATAGATTTTTTTTCTGTATATAAGGGAGAATAACTTTTCATTTTATTTCTTTTTCTTAAAAAATAACGACCTATAAAAATGTTTAAAAATGCATATTTTTTTAATAAAAATATCCATTTTATTTTTCATTTTGACTAACAAAATAGCCTGTCTAAATAAATGTAAACATAGTTTTCAATTTAACTTTTATTACATTAAAATAACTTTTCAAAACTGTTTTACAGGTTATAATCTCCACCTTTTTAATTAATTAGGTCCAACATAATAAAATATTTCTTTTTTAATATAATATATTAAGATTAATATTTTACATTGAAATTGTAACCTCTGTTACTGTAACTTTTTTAACTAAGAAAATTGAAGAAGAACTGGTAAAATGTGCACACAAAAAACAAGAAAATCTACAAAAATCACAGTTTAAACTTACCTGCATGGAGCCATAGGTGAAGACAAAATCTTTGTCTGTGAAATCAAAAAAGTATTTGAAATGGTAGAATGATACATGTGGATCAGATTCCGACGGCTACTCAATTAAAAGCATGAGTTCGTCAATATCATTAGAGGAAAATTCTGTCAATGATGATGATGATAGGAAAAGAAAACCTTCTATTGATGATTGGTTACTAAAAAATATGCTGGAAGAAAACTTTAAAAAGATTTGTTGGACAAATGCTTAATATTTTGAAAATTAAATTTGATCGAAGAAATGCAGATTCTAAATTTAAATGGCTCACAACTGAGGATTTTTATACCGTCGACATAACTCACGTTGAAATGATCCTTCGACAACAAGTTCTAACGACAAAAAATGATCGTATTACTAGCTTTGTTTTCTCAATTGGTTTTGAAGGACTTTATGTATCATAATTTATCATTCTGTAGAATGTTTGTGCAAAAATAAAGCGAAAAAAATTACTTTTGCAGGTATTTTTCTTTACTGGCTCAAGTATCCTTTCACCATGGCTCAAGTATCCCCATCATGGGGAAACTTGAGCCACGGTGTAAAACAAAAAGTAAAAATTTATTAGACATAGTAAAATAGTTCAAAAGTCACTGAAGGTGGTTTTCAGTTGAAGAAAAAATATCAAATTTTGATTTTCAATGCTTTATTTTTTTGTAAGAAATAATAAAAAATTTTTAAAAATTAAAATTCAAAAAATAGCTTAAGTATCCCCATCTTCCCCTACACATAAAGTGAAAAGACTAATAAATTGAATAGTTTTACTTTAATCCATTTTATTATATTTTTAGCATTTTATGTTAACTTAAAAGAAATAAAAGAGTTCTATTAAACCATCACAGATTCGCTCATTGACATCGCTCATTTCGTGAAAAGAAAAAGGTAATTTCGAAAAGTCTTTTGTAAAAGTTTTTTTGTTTGACTTAAGAACTTTAAAGTAATGGCCTATTGCTTATTTTAAGTACTGCCAGAAATGAATCACGTTTAACTTTTATTATGTCATTATTAGTATAACATTTAGGTTTTGGTGAAAGCGTGTTGTTGTAATGTGCAATGTTCTATTTTTCTTAATGGTAAAAATGGATTTATATTCCAACAACATGGATTTATATTACATCAACAATTTACCACAATTTTGGAAAACTTTTGTTAGAAAATGCAACAGCAAAAACAGTTTTATTGCATTATGTACATTATTTTTATTGAAATTATTAGATAAAAATATTTATTGATTTGGAGTGTAACAAAGAATGCGCTTTAAATTGGATGGTACTTTTTAATATACCATGAACCTTCAAAAAGATTGAAATTATCTGAAATATCCCGGCATATTTTATTTCTGTCTCTAATAAAATAATGACCAGAAAATGCATTCTTAACATATCCATTTGAGAAGGTTACATTTTTATATAACAGTATAATTTATATTTAACCTTTTTCTATGTTTAAAAATAATGTAAACATTTAAAATTTTAATTTATATATTTTTTTTCTTTTTATGCATCAAGAATTTAAAAATATATATTTTGAAAAATACGCGTTAATTTTATTATAGAACTTTTGAAAAATTGTTCAATTTAACATTTTAACATTTACACGTAAAGTGAAAAGACTAATAATTTGAACTGATTTATTTTCATACATTTTACTAGATTTTTAGTATTTTATTTTAACTTAAAAGATATAAAAGCCTTCTGATAAACGATCGCAGATTCGCTCATTGACTAAATTTCGCAAAAAGAAAAAGATGATTCTTGATGAAGTCTTTTTAAAAAGTTTTTTTGTTTGACTTAAGAACCTTGAAGTAATGACAAATTACTTACTTAAAGTACTGTCAGAAAATGAATCACTTTTACATTTATTCCGTCATTGTTAGTATAACATTTACGTTTTGATGAAAATGTGTTGTTGTAATGTGCAATTTTTGTGCTGACGATTCTATTTTTCTTAATGGTAAAAATGGATTTATGATCTTAGAGATTTCGACAATTTACAACAATTTTAGAAAACTTTTGTTGGAAAATGCAACAATAAAACCGTTTTAATGTATTATGTATCTTATTTTTGTTGCAAATATAGGATAAAAATATTTATTGATTTGGTGTATAACAAAGATTACGCTTTAAATTGAATTTTACTTAGTAATATAACACGACACTTAAAAAAAATATTTGAAATATCCCGGCATATTTATTTCTGTCTCTAATCAAATCGTGACCAGTAGATGCATACTTAACATTTTTATATTACAGTATAATTTATATTTAATCTTTTATATATTTAAAAATAATATAAACACTTAAATTTTTAAATAATATTTTTTTCTTTTTGTGCATCAAGAATTTCAAAATTATATGTTTTGAAAAATACGTGTTAATTTTTTTGTATAAAACTTTTAAACAATTGTTTCTAAGTAACATTTTAACATTTACACGTAAAATGAAAAGAATAATAGATTAACTAGTTTTATTTTAATCCATTTTACTATATTTTTAGTATTTCTTTTGAACTTAAAAGAAAAAAAAGAATTTTTCTGATAAACTATCACAGAATTGTTCTTTGATTAAATTTCGAGAAAACAAAAAGGTGATTTCGAAAAACCTTTTAAAAAAGATTTTTTGTTTGACTTAAGATCTTTGAAGTAATGACCTAGTACTTATTTTAAGTACTGTCAGAAAATGAATTACATTTTACGTTTTTGTGAAATTGTGTTGTCGAGAAATGTAATACCGCATTTACTCGTGTATACCGCGCACCCCGTATTTTACTAGAAAAAATGGCGAATTTTAAAAATCTCGTATATAACGCGAACCGTAAATTTGATATTCAAGTGAATGAATGATCAAATGAATTTCAGTAAAGAAAGTCGAAAAAAACATTACATCAAGCCAGAAAACAAAGCGAAAATACATTTTCAGACTTCGAGTAGGGATTGAACGACGGTGAAGTAAGAGTGAGTACAGCAGTCAGAATTGCTAATTAGCGTTTAAGTAATGTTACTAATTCTGTTGTATAAAAAAAGAAGGAGTGAAATAAAGTTGCAGTAATGATTCAATTAAATAAGACTTTCCGAGTGGTTATGTCTTCTTTGAATACAGTTCTTGATTCATATGAATATCGTGTGATTACAATCAACAGTAAAAAATTATTCCGTGTATAACGCGCACCTAGGAGTTTGGCCTTAATTTTTTGAAAAAAAATGTGCGCTTTATACACGAGTAAATACGGTATTTATTTATGTCTGCCCTAAAACAAAAATTTTTTCAAACACTTTCATTCATTCAGGCAGATAAAAATTACCTTAATAAAGAACAACGATTTTTGTTTATTTTTTTTAGATACTTACACAGGCAGTCCTAAAAAACACAATTGTGTAAATTTAAACAAAGACCGGCTGCAAAAAGTGCGAACCTACACAATTGCGCGAATCACCTCTTGGTATAACATGACATCGGCTGTTTTTAAATACAGGGTGTTTCACAAAGGACCCCTAACTAAAAAATCTATAACTCGGAAACGGTGATAGATAGAAACATGAAACAAGTGGTGGGTTTATTAAAAAAATCGTAAGAATCATATACATAAATCAGAAAATTTAGTTAAAAATAGCGCTCATAGATGGCGTTGAGAGCGTTAAGACCTTCTAAAGAAACACTGTTAAAAATTTGAAACTTTTGCATCGTCACTCCACCGCTTATATAGAAAACGATTACTTCAACGTATTATGGAGGATTCTCATTGGTCAAAATAGAGATATCCTATAAAAGCGATGGAGTGATGATGCAGCAAAAGTTTCAAATTTTTAACAGTCTCTCTTTAGATGGTCTTAACGCTCTCAGCGCCATCTATGGGCGCTATTTTCAACTAAATTTTCTGATTTATATATAAGATTCTTACGATTTTTTTAATAAACACACCACTGGTTTTATGTTTCTATCTATAACCGTTTTCGAGTTATAGAATTTAAAGTTAGGGGTCATTTGTTAAACACCCTGTATATATATATGTATTATCAAATGCGATCTTATTGATTAGGGGAAACCATCAAAACATTTTACTTCTACCAAAAACATTCCCGGTCTTAAAGAGATATGACAGATTATGATTGAAAATTACATGGTATATCTAAATATACCACGGTCCTTGAAAGTGTTAAAAATGACTAGAAATATACAGGCGTGTTAATTTCTATCTCTATTAGAATCATGCCCAGAAAAAGAAATAGCAAATTCAATTAAGATTGAAATATTTTTTAAACATTTAGAAATTCATATTTACACTTCATTATGTTTATAAAAAATTTACACGCTTAAAACAAAACACAAAAAACTGATAATAATCTTTTTCTATGCATTAAGAATTAAAAAATATATAGGCAATAAAACGTGTTTAATTTTATTTAAAAATAATTAAATTATACATTTTAGTTTACACTTTAACGTTTACACATAAAGTGAAAAGACTAATAAAATAAATAGTTTTATTTTAATCCATTTTACTATATTTTTAGTATTTTATTTCAGCTTAAAAGAAATGAAAGAATTCTTCTGATAAACGATCACAGATTCGCTCATTGACTGAATTTCGCAAAAAGAAAAAGATGATTTCGAAAAGCCTTAAAAAAAAAATTTAATGGCTTAAAAAATTTGAAGTAATGACCTAGTACTTATTTTAAGTACTGTCAGAAAATGAATCACGTTTTGCGTTTATTCTCTTATTATTAATATGACATTTACGTTTTCGTGAAAGTGTGTTGTTGTAATGTGCAATTTTGAATGCTCAAGATTCAGTTTTTCTTAATGGTAAGAATGGATTTACGATGTTAGAAACATCAACAATTTAAAACAATTTTAGAAAACTTTTTTTCGAAAATGCAACAGTAAAAACAATTTTAACGTATTATGTATTTTATTTCTAGCTCAAGGATAAAAATATTTATTGATTTGGTGTATAATTGTGTGCAAATGTACAAATTGTCTTTATATCCACTGTAATTACATTTTCCATATTATGGTCAGAATGCAACTAAATTACGGTTATATAACCGATTTCTATAAAAACAGTTGATAGAACAGGTTACTTGGTTGCAAATTTTTTATAATGAACTTATTCGAATAAAAATCTTTCTTACAAATGTTTCATAGTTAACAATTCTTAAAAATCTTTCATAGTAATTTTTTTTTTGTTTCCTTTAAAGTTACCAGAAAAAATACAAAATTATTCCCATTTGTCCAAAGACTTCGCATTACTTCTTCTAATGCATATACTTACCTCTAAAAGTGAACTCAAAGGTTTCCTTTTTGTAATAAAAATCAATCATGCAATAAATACAGGTAAAAGGAACAAGGAAAAGGAATAAAAGAATGGCTTAAATCCTTATCCTATTTTGAATGCCGCTAGAAATTCGTAAATGATTCGGAAACAAATTGCAAATGACAATATTTTAGAAATTTATTAATGGAACACGAAATATTTACGCATGGTGAATTACTTAACGTCTGAATTTATTTCGTACGCACAATTTATAAGGGAATTGCATAAAGAAATTAAAAGTGAATCAATACAACATATAGGAGGAAAAATCAGATATTTTATTATTGGCTTTTTATTGAAGAAAGAATAAAAATGGAGTATTTTGAAGTTTCTTCAAATGACAATAAAAGATGCATTAAAAAATAAGGTATATTTTTAAAAATGTTCCTGTATGTTAGGATAGAAATGATTTTTTTTCCACTTAAATACTTCGATAGAGTAAAATATACATTGTAAAATTAAATAACTTATTATTAATTCTTTGTTGAAGTGAGAATTTAGAACGGAATTTAATGAGACATTGTGCACTTATCCTTGTACAAAATTTTAATAAAATTTTTATTCTTGCATAAATATTACATATACATTTCTACTCTCCTCAATATTAAAATTTTCAAATCAATATTTATTTATTTATAAAATATAAAAATATCTTAAATGTCTGTTTTTGGGAATCCATGTTTTATAATCCTACAGAATAAGAGCAAAATCATATTATCTGTTTATTGAAGACATGTAAAGGGGTGGAGTGATTAAAGGTGACAGTGATAATTTTCTAATTAAATAATGGTTTAAACACAAGTAATAAATCTTGATTAAACACATAAGATGAATATATGTTCAAATTTAAACTAAACATAACTAAATTCTTTCATTTGGACTTTTTTTTTGTTTCCTTTAAAGTTGCCAGAAAAAATACAGACTTATTCCCCTTTGTCCAAAGACTTCGCTTTACTTCTTCTAATCCATATACTTTCCTCTAAAAGTGAACTTAAAGGATTCCTTTTCATAACAAAAATCAATCATGCAATAAATACAGGTAAAAGGAACAAAGAAAAGGAAAAAGAATAAAAGAATGTCTTAAATCATTATCCTATTTTGAATGCCGGTAGAAATTCGTAAATGATTCGGAAACAAATTGTAGATGACAATATTTTAGAAATTTAGGAATAGAACACGAAATATTTACGCATGGTGAATTATTTACGTCTGAATTTATTTCGTACACGCAATTTATAAGGTAGATACATAAAGAAATTAGAAGTGAATCAATATAACATATGGGAGGAAATATCAGATATTTTATTATTGGCTTTTTCTTGAAGAAAGAAAAAAAAGTGGAGTTTTTTGAAGTTTCTTCAAATGAGAATAAAAGATGCATTATAAAATAAGATATCTTATTAAAATATGTTGTATGTGAGAATAAAAGTGAAATTTTTTTCTATAAAATATTTCGATAGAGTCAAAAAGACATTTTAAAATTAAATATCTTATTAGTAATTCTTTCTTGAAGTGAGAATTTAGAACGGAATTTAATGAGACATTGTACACTTATTCTTCTACAAAATATTAATCAAAATATTATTCGTACATAAATATTACATATATATTTCTATTCTCCTCAATATTAAAATTCAAATCAATATTTATTTATTTACAAAAAAGAAAAATATCTTAAAAGTCTGTTTTTGGGAATCCATATTTTATAATCCTACAGAATAAGAGCAAAATCATATTATCTGTTTATTGAAGACATGCAAAGGGGTGGAGAGTTGCAATGATAAAAGGTGACAGTGATAATTTTCTAATTAAATAATGGTTTAAACACAAATAATAAATCTTGATTAAACACATAAGATGAATATATGTTCAAGTTTAAACTAAACATAACTAAATTCTTTCATTGTGACTTTTTTTTTGGTTTCCTTTAAAGTTGCCAGAAAAAATACAAACTTATTCCCCTTTGTCCAAAGACCTCGCTTTACTTCTTCTAATCCATATACTTTCCTCTAAAAGTGAACTCAAAGGATTCCTTTTTGTAACAAAAATCAATCATGCAATAAATACAGGTAAAAGGAACAAAGAAAAAGAAAAGGAATAAAAGAATGTCTTAAATCATTATCCTATTTTGAATGCCGGTAGAAATTCGTAAATGATTCGGAAACAAATTGTAGGTGACAATATTTTAGAAATTTAGGAATGGAACACGAAATATTTACGCATGGTGAATTATTTACGTCTGAATTTATTTCGTACGCGCAATATATAAGGGAGATACATAAAGAAATTAGAAGTGAATCACTATAACACATGGGAGGAAAAATCAGATATTTTATTATTGGCTTTTTCGTGAAGAAAGAATTAAAGTGGAGTTTTTGAAGTTTCTTCAAATGAAAATAAAAGATGCGTTATAAAATAAGGAACCTTATTATTAAATGTTCCTGTATGTGAGAATAAAAGTGAACAATTTTTCAATTAAATACTTCGATAGAGTAAAATATGCATTGTAAAATTAAATAACTTCTTATTAATTCTTTCTTGAAGTGAGAATTTAGAACGGAATTTAATAATACATTGTGCACTTATCCTTGTATAAAATATTAATCAAAATATTATTCGTACGTAAATATTACATATATATCATTTCTAGTCTCCTCAATATTAAAATTTAAATAAATATTTATTTAATTACAAAATAGGAAAATATGTTAAATGTCTGTTTATGGGAATCCATGTTTTATAATCCTACAGAACAAGAGCAAAATCATATTATTTGTTTATTGAAGACATGCAAAGGGATTAAAATAGCAAATAAAGTCTTTGTGCAAAAATGTTTAATGATAAAAAACCAACGAATATAAATGCACATATAAAGTAAGAAAAGGGGGGCAAACAGCTGTTTCGAATCTACTAACGAGATTCTTCTTCGGTGCAAAAACTCAGCGAGCTAGACAAAGCAAAACTGAGCAAAGAGACAGAGAGACACATGCTTATACAGGGTGTTTCGCTACCAGACCGACAAACTTCTAGGGGTGATAGTAGACATAAAGACAAACATTATTAAATGGGAAACTATGGGGCGCAAACGTCTTCTGTAGGAGCTAGGGGCCATTAAAGTTTAAAGTCCAAACATTCAAACGCTGATAAAAATTAGAAAAAAAGGGTCGATTTGTTTGCGGTTTTCTCTAAAATCATTCTTTATATCACGATTTTTAATTTTTTTAATTTTAAAGGTTAAGTTCGAAAATTGTCGGTAGAGAGCGCTTTAGACTTTAGAGTAACGAACAAATACTTTTTGCCGTTCTTTGGTGCATGGGGTTGAAATTATTCTAAAGTTTAGACTTTAACTTAAATTTTAAGCCCAAAATCGGAAACATGGGGATCGGTTAACTCGCGAAAATTTAACTGTGAACCATGGGAGAGATTTTAAACGCTCATAAACATTGGACAAACTAATCGATTTTGTTGCGGTTTGCGTGTAGGTCATTCCCTTGGTAATTATTTTATTCAAAATGACGCACAGCTGTGGTGTCCTCATTTTTTCATAGAGGGCGCTTCCGACATATCTCTTATATTTCAATGGCATTACTTCTGGGTGTTTTGCTACCAGACTATCATACTCCCAGAAAGTGTTAGGGATGGAAAAGCGACACGGAATCACATAGGAATGTAACATTGAAAATGTCTTTTTTGCGAGTTATGGTTAAAGGAAGCAGAGAAAAAAACAACAGAAACAAGCAGAGGAACAGAAACACGTTAATATGATATAAAACAGTTTGTTTAAAGGTTTTACTAGAAAAGATGTTCGAAATTACGACCAGAAGTAATTCGACATACTTGACAGCGGCATTGCATGTAACTCCTCACGCTTTGAAAGATTCCTGGAATCTTTGATAGATTTCTGGAAGATACAGAAATACGAGCTGCTAAGTCTTTAATTGATGGTACGGGATTCTCATACACCCAACTTTTCATGTGACCCCAGCAGAAGAAGCTCATACTTGATAGGTCCGGTGATCTAGCAGGCCAATAAACCGGGCTACCATGACCTATCCACCGCTGTCCATATGTTACGTTGAGGTATCGGTGAACATCATTGGTAAAATGTGGAAGAGCCCGATCATGCTGGAACCACATAGAGCTGCGCAACGAGAGAGAAACTTTCACTCGCATTACCATTCAGCTCCATCTACGGCAAGAAAATCGCAGCGCCATCCATTGTCGCTGTCAAGCTTGCCGGACTTTTCCTGGTCGTAATTTCGAACACTTTTTGCAGTAAAACCTTTAAATAAACTTTGTTCTGTCACTTTAACATGTTGCTGTTTCTCTGTTTGTTTCTGTTGTTTTTTTCTCTGCTGTTTTTTAAACGTAATATGCAAAAAAGCAATTTTCAACGTTACATTCCTGTGTGATTCCGGTCATCTTTGCATCCCTTACACTTCCTGGAATTATGGTGGTCTGGTAGTGAAACACCCAGGAGTAATACCATTGAAATGTCGGACATGTCTCGGAAGCGCCCTCTATCAAAAAATGAGGACATGAAAGCTGTACGTCATTTTGAATAAAATAATTACCAAGAGAATGATCTACACGCAAACCGCACCTTTTTTCTAATTTTTATGAGTGTTTGAATTTTTGGACCCTAAACTTTAATGGCCCCTAGCTCCTACAGAAGACGTTTGCGCCCCATGGTTTCCTATTTAATAATGTTTGTCTTTATGTCTACTATCACCCCTCAAAGTTTGTCGGTCTGGTAGCGACACACCCTGTATACTCGCTACGGGAATGATCCCGCCTAAAGAAAAGCAACCTATGAGAAGAAAGCAACTGGTTGGACAAGTAGCGACATCTACCGGAGAACAGACAAAACAAAAACTAAAAAGCGAGGGGAAAAGGACACTCATGGATGATGGTGTCTGAAGAAAAGTTAAATTTATGTTGTGAAGATCAAGAATGTTGCGCAATAGAAGAGCGTTTAAGCTCTTGATTTTTGACATACATTGTATGTTCAGTTAAACGAAATCTTAGAGCACGTTTAGTCTGGCCGATATAAGAAAGACCACATTGGCAAGAAATTAATGCAAAGGTATGGAAGGGTTTCAGTAATAAAAGGTGACAGTGATAATTTTCTAACTAACAAGGAAGGTCTCCATATGGGCATACTCAGAAAATTCTGAAAAAAAATTACAGAATGGTCTTCTCATGTGGATATATACGTTTTTTAAAAAAAAAAATTTGCCGGAACCCCGATAGAACGTTCGTAAAAAAATAATGAACATTTCCTATTTTGGCGATTTATCATCGGTTGGCGACAAAATAAAATTTCAAAAGGTAATTTTTTATGTCAAATTCTTTTTAAGGTAAAAATGTTTCATCTTGAACTTGTTTAAAGAATTTTTTTATGTAACGTTAGTTTTGTCAGCTTTAGTTTGCTTTAACTATATTTTTGTTATAATGTATTTAGAATGAAAAACTGTGAAATTTTATGAATTAAAATAATGTTTAAATTAATTAAAATTGTTTCAATCTCAAAATTAATTCCATTCTAATTGAGCTCTGTCGATTCAACTTTGTTGCTATGGAAACAAAAATTCTCCGATATTGAAATGCAGGTACTACTCTGTTATCCCGTCGACCAATATCGCCAAATTGTATAAATCGCCAAACTATGCATATTGACATAATTTTTATTTTAAATAACGAAAGAAACAAACATTTAGTAGAACATTAATAAAAATACAAATAAAAAATTGAAATAAAAATCACTTAATGGCATTTTAAAAACATGTATCGTATTGAATGTGACATTCACGATCATCCATTATTGGCATTTAATCTTATAGTTTGGCGATAGATTTTCGGTCGACGGGATAACCTAGTAGTACCAAAATGCATTACTGCACCATCATCATCATTCTCATACTCTCGCTTCAATATGAAAGTATTTTTATATAAGAAATTATTTTTAAAGTGATATTTTTAAAGTGATAACTCTACAAAAAGCAACAGAAATATGTAATATAAAATACACCTATATCGAACTCTCTCATTGTTCAAATTTAAACTCATTAAATACTATTTACACATATTCTAAAATTTAATTGACAAGAAATTTTTAGGTGCATTAAGATCGTTTGCTTTTGGCGAAGGAAAACGCTGCTCGCCAAATCGCGTGACGCTTTCGTCTTTTCACGCCAAATACTCGAAAGTATTTTATGTTTTTTACTAAGTTTCTTTTGTAATTCCACCGCTAAATTTGACTGATCCTTTTTTACATACATGAGTAGTTTAATCCGTATTTTTTTTTAAATCTGAGTATGCCCAGTATGGAGACCTTCCTTGTAAGTGATGGTTTAAACGCAAATAATAAATCTTGATTAAATACATAAGATGAATATATGTTCAAGTTTAAACAACAAATGTACATTTAAATATAATAAAGGAGATTGCATAATGTATTTTTTAAATACTTGAGATATAAACAACTATCATATGATGCTTCAAAATATTTCAGTGTTTACACGTTTAAAAATATAACAATGTCAGCGATATCGTACATAATTTTCCAAACTTATAAGAATTCCGAAAAAAAGTTTTATTTTTTTTAATATTTTAAGCAATTTATTCTACTACAACTAAGATCAGAAGAAAGGCTTTTGTTAAACATAAAGCATCATTTTTAGCATTTAAATCTATATATATTTTGAAGCTTAATTGCGAAAAATCACATAAATATAATATATTGGGATAAAATTCTTTTTACAAGTGTCATTGTAAATATTTCTTTCAGTACAGTTGCCAGGGAAAAACAAAAATATGCTCGCTTGTAAAAAAGAATCCCTTTTACTTTTTGTAATCGATATATTTTCCTCTAAAAATGAACTGAAAGCTTTTCTTTTTCGTAATAAAAACCAATCATGCAAAAAAATACAGGTAAAAGGAACAAAGAAAAGGAAAAGGAATAAAAAGATGCCTTAAATCATTATCCTATTTTGAATGCTGCTATAAGTTCATAAATGATTTGGAAACAAATTGTAGATGACAATATTTTAGATATTTAGAACGGAAGGCGATATATTTATGCATGGTGAATTATTTACATCTGATTTTATTTTCTAAGCATAATTAAGAAGGGGAGTAGACAAAATAATTAGAAATTAATGAATAAAACAGAGAGGAAAGTAGTATGAAATCAAATATTTTATTATTATTTGTTTTTTCAAGTGGAAATTCACAACACAATTAAATGGGAAACTACTGATGCACTACATTTGATAGGAACGTGGAGCGTAATGCGCATATGTGAAAAGGGATAATCCATGTCGAATATGGGAGAATCCATGCCATCACGGTATGAAATTGTTTATAATACAACCAAGATATGTCGCTTTTTTTAGAAAATGTTTCTTGATTTTGTTATTCCATTATATATTACTTACCCATTATACGTAGTATAGGGTAAGTCTTGCAGTCGTTTTGAAAATCGAAAAATTCTTTTTGACGGATTTACACGTTTTTGACACTAGAGATTTCGAAAAACATATTTTTAGGAAAAAATTTTTGCCGTCCGTCTGTCTGTCTGTCTGTAAACGCTCTACCTCCCGAACGAATTGACAGAGAGACTTGAAATTTCGTATGTACTTAGTATGTAAGAATGGGACGAAGCCTATTTAATATCAATAACCTCGATTATCCGGAACTATTTTTTTCGGACTCTTGAAAAATTCGTTCTAGTGAAATGTATATAAAAATTTTCGAATTTTTTTATTTTAAGGAGTGATCGTAAAAGGCAATAAAATAACACAAATTTTGCATAAAGAACGAAGTTGATCGAATTTTTAGTTGCCGAGATATCTGTAAGCGTGTTTTCCACATTCTTCAATTTTTCATGACCCTGTATTTCATTCAAATTTCAACTCAAAGATATATTTTAATTGGAAATGAGACGCTTAATCCGACGCAATAAGCTATTAGTTAATAAGACTGTTATTTTGAAGTTATAAGGATGTTTCTTTTTCGCAATTCAGTATTACTTGAGTAGTTAGGCGTGTTGTATAATTTATCGAAAGAGATTCACCAGCAACTCTTTAATACAGCATTACTATGCACAATAAAAATATAAATACACGTTTAAATTTTGTTTTGGAATTGCAATCCATTTTACAAATAGTTTTCAAATGTATTATTTTCATATATTATGTATGCATATATATGATGGGTAAATATTACGGTTGCCCCCAACGACTAGTTTTTAAATATTACATAATGATTCTATTATATTAATGTAAATTATAAAAAGATAATTACAGTAAAAAGGAGGATGGATTAAAGATATGATTATTAAACTAAACTTAATATCCTTTTACCTAACCGTATATCTTAGTTCAGTATTTTAATCAATGATTTAAGATGATTAACAATTGCTATGCGGAATTCTAAAAAATTCCCAAATTAGCGATTTTTTAATTTTTTTATTTACATTATTTATTTGCACTATTGTTCACATATTTTCTACATTATGTATTATATTATTTACATATTATTTGTTTACTTTGAATCTGAATATTTAGGGAAAACTCTAAAGCCAAAATATTTCTTGCTCTGGAAATTACCTCAGTCGTTGTAATCCTAGAAATTGGCAGAAGTTCAGCTATTCAACAGAATGAGAAAAATCATCATCAGTCTTATATACTGTCTGTTTTTTATTGTATTTTCTTCAAGAATTATTTATTTTGGGCAAACTTCCACCGTTAAAAAGGAATAGTAATTTTTTATTTATTCATGCCGATAATTTTGTGTCAATGGGGCGTTTAAATAAGTCTAATATTTACATTTAAATTTACCGGTGGATGTTTCCCTCGTATGAAATCTAGCCTTACTTTTTTTCTTTGAGTACTTTTTACAAAATCAGATTTTATACAACATAGCAGTTCCTGTCTTTTCTTAACCCCTTGGGGACGAGCGACACGTTTGCGTGTCGCAAACAGGCTTAACCCATTAGTGCCTAGCGTCCCTTTTTAGGGACGCTTCAAATGGTGCATGTAGCACTGTTTTTGACACCGGTAAAAAAGAACAGCAATCTTTATTTTATTTAATTGAAACATTTTCGTAATTCTTGAACTAAACGCAATTATTTTAAAAATAGTGGTGTCAAGCGAATAAAATTTGCGCAAAAGGTCTTGGGCACGAATGGGTTAAGAATCCTTGTTTATCTCTGCCAATAAAAATTTTCTGTAAAATTTATCTTATTTAATCGGAGCATATTTTTCGATTTGATAAGGCACAAATTTCTGTTTTTAAAAACTGGTGCAAAAAAATTAAAAATTTCGCAAAAAGGATCCCGTGGCGAAAGGATTAAGATAATAAGTATAACAAAAAAGTTATGAAAAGTTTTTTAAAATGCAGATACAAATGCTAGTAACAGTTTAAATGTTAAATGTTATTTCCACAAGCTTCTAGAAAAATCCAGAAACTTATGGAATAACATTCAATGTATCACCATATCTAAAGGGGGGTTACCATAGAGAGGGAAGGGCTACCATCGCCAACAATCGCCAAGTTTGTCGCCAACTTGGCGAAATATCTCCAAATTTGGCGACCAAAATTAGTCGCCAAAAGTGACGCCAACTTGGCGATATCTTTAATATTTCGCCAATCTGCCGTAGACAAAAAATAATAGACTGAAAATAATAGACTGAAAATAATAGACAAGTTTGCTTGATAACAGAGACAATGTAACAAAAACTAATATTAGTAAAGGAATGGAGCTTAATAAGATTATTTACATTATTTTACAGTACAAACACTAACTATTTACAAAATTCGTAACAATATGTAAACATTTAAAAAATTGCAAACATTAAAGAAACAAATGGTAAAATAAAAGTTTCAACACTAAAACAGACAAATATTACTATGAAAATAACCTAAAAGTATGAATAAGTTTTTATTACATTAAATGCATTAATATGTAAACATTTAAAAAATAGTAAACATTAAAGAAACAAATGACAAAATAAACGTTTCAACACTAAAGTTGACAAATATTATTATGAAAATACCATAAAAATGAAATGAAGTTTTCACGCATTTCGGTACGGTATTATAAAAATACCGTACCCTGTCTTCTTGCAAGCAGCTGAATGTTTCAACTACTATCCGCTTGAGGACTGATCAAATTGTATAAAAACAGAGATACATGTTTTCCACTTCACCTATACAGTTTTAAACCTTTTCAATCATATGTCCAGTATGGTGGGTCGAAAAAAAATCAAAAACTGATTTTCAATTCGCAATACCTTGGAAAATTGCTAATTCGAGAACTTAAAATTGGTTAGGAATATAAATTAAATTAGTTTATATTTTCAAATCGCGTATGCGCTGTAAAGTTTGTCAAAAAATTGAAACATGCAAATTATTACAATTTTTTTAGATTAGCCTTTTAATGAATTAGTAGAGTAAATTCTTATGTATTATAACATTCTTGTGTACAAAACATAATGATGAAATATAATTTGAATCCATCAATATCTTCTGGTCTCGCATGTGCTCTAAATTTGGTAGGAGCTATTACACTTACATATTGACAAGCTATGCAAGATAAAGGATTAGCGTAAAAATGTGATTCTTGCCAACCTTTAGGACAAAATCGCTACCGACAGATGTTGATCGATTTAAATAATATTTCAGAACTGTGTTTTTTAATAATTACACAAAAAAATTTTAGCTATTACATTCATAAAAAGACTAATTTTAAAAAAAATGTAAAAATAGGAATTTTTTAGCTTTTTGCTAAACATCACCATGCATACGCGACCGAAATATATAAACCAATTTTATGTCTTTTTTACCCAATTTTTAGTCTCTCGAATTCGCCCCTTTTCCGTGGTAATGCGAAAATTCTTTTTTTCATTATTTCGGCCCACCCTAACGTCTAGTATACCTGAACGTAATTTTTCTTTACAAAACATGTTTTGACACCAGCAATAGAAGAAGCACATTTTGCCGTATTCATCTAGAGCAGATCAGTTAAATGAAATTGTGTACTTGAAGAGAAACACATTTGAAAAATGTGGTGTCAACAGAATAAAATTTGTGAAAAAAGCGTTCCAGTTGAAAGCATTAACCTATATCCCCTAAATAAATCTTTCATTATTTAAAAAAAAAATTAGATAAAATGACTCTTATATTAGGTTGGCTCAAAAGTTTCTTCCATTTTTTGACCAAAAATAATACAAGCGAATTTCGAAAGTGGCGGGATTTTATTGAAGAATATCTACGCTACTTTGATCTGCGAATATTTCTTCACATTTTCAGAAGTCCTATATTGCCTTTTTTCCAAGGATTTTTCAATCTAGTTCCGAAATACTTACCGATGTGATTTTTCGTCATTCAAACAGTTAATTTTTTCTGGTGAAGAGAATTTTCGAGGGAAAAAAGCAAATAGAAATTGGATAGAGCATTGCCTAAGAATAGGGAGGCTACGTCAGAACATCTCAATCGAGCACAAGGAATTTGTTTTTCCTAGTCAAAAGCTTCTTTTAAAATTCATGTACTATTTTTTAATTCAAATAATACCACTTTCTGAAAAAACAAAACCTTTTATTTACTCATTGATAACATTTGTAAAAGAAAAAAAAGGCTGGCTTATTTTTATAACGAATGTCGTAGTACGTACATCTCTCAGCGTCGTAATCGGTAGTGCCGAGGGGCCCTGTTCAGGGTCACCGGAGGAAGTATTCCGATAGCAGGCTGGGAGTGTGCGAAAATGACGTTCGGATATTTTGCATTAATTAAACATAGAGCCACATACACTTTTCAATTTTCTATAATTTACTAAATTCATCCAGTTTTATTACTACTTTTATCTAATTTTCACAATTGATTAGGGTATTTTTCTACAGTAGCTCATTATGCCCATTTTTACGTTTTAATTTTAATTTCTGTAACTAGTAGTCAGTTCCTGCTATTGCTGCCATTCAGGTCTATATATTGAACTCTTGTGTACTATACCAGCTACTAACCGTGGATGTGTAATATATCCACAGGCGAGTCGGGCAAAACTTTATTCGAAATCGAAATCGTAAAAGAAAAATAATACAAAACGTGTTTTTTAAAATTTTGGTGCAAACAGAATATTAATAATAGTTGCTAGTGGCCTATATGACCATGGCCTGTCGTTGAGCAACTTTATAGATCGAATTTTTAACATCAAAAATATCCTTTTTTAGAAAGATTGGTTTCTGTGTAATAAAGTTGTATGCTTTATAACAAGCAGAAACGCAATCAATCCAGATCCAGTTGACATAAAGTTCCCATTCCTGTCGCTAAAGCTGCACTCTTACTGAACAAAGTTTTGGTTCTTATTTGGTGAAATTGGATCTATTAAGAGCAACTTTCACACAACCAGGTCAATAATTTTGAAAATTACTGTTGGCATGTAGACGTGAATTTAGCGATAGCCATGAAACACCCCGATATAGCAAACAAACGAGGTATTGTCTTGAATTATGACTACTCCATACTACATGAATCTTTGGCTGTCAAAAGCAAACGTCTTGCATTTGATTGAGACATTCCGACCCAGCCTCCTAAGTCTCCGGACATTGCTTCATACGACTACTAGTTGTCTCAGATGAAAATTTTGTCCGCCACCAAAAAAAATAATTCTTGCAATGAAATAAAAACTTTCCTTGGTAAGTATTTCACCCCTAAATCAAAAACGTTTTGGAAAGCAGGTGTTGTTAGACTGCCAGAAAGATATAGAAGGTTTATTCGACAAATTGGCTCAAGCATTCTTTAATTAAATAATGTCTTTGTCGAAAATTCCATGGTTTATTGTTTGCAAAAAAAGAAAGAAACTTATGGAACAATCTAATACAAATATTAATAGTTCTTAAATTATGTTTAAATGTTTGGAAATCAAGTTCTATAATTATAACAACATGTAAACACTACTTTCAAAACAACTTATTCGGGTAAATTTCCTCTTTTATTACAATTATCACTTACCTGTTTTTTCTTTTTCAGTAGCCCAGCAAAATACAAAAATACTTCTGTTTGCCAAAAACACATTTCTTTTCTTTTTTCTAATCGATTTATTTTATTCCACAAATGAATTCTAAGTTATCATTTTTCATACTGAAAATCAATCATGCAGGAAATCAAAGATGAAAGAACAAAGAAATGGTAAGGAAATAAAAGGATGTCTTAAATCATTATCTTCTTTTTGAATATTGCTACAAATTTGCAAATGATCTGGAAGTAAATTGCAGATAACAATATTTTGAAAATTCACATCGGGAACAAAAAATGCTTATGCATGATGGAATAATTTACTTCCGGATTTTTTCACGCATATTATTAAGACCAGGACTATTAAGAAAAAATAAGAAATAAAATAACAAAAAATAGGAAAAAAGCACAAAGTGTTGAAATGAAAAGAATAATGAATGATACACACAGATTATATAGAGTATAATGAGTTTGTAAGTATTTGCTTGTGAGTGTTTGTGTGTAAATAATCACGTGTATCTGTTCGTATCTACAGTTGTGTATAAGTGTTTTATAAACTTAAACATATAGATAATTTAAACCAGGGGTGGCCATTTGATGTCACGACTGATATAATTAAGTTTTGGAAAGAAGGTGTTATTAGACTACAGGAAAAATAGAGGAAGGTTATTAAACAGATTTGCATAAGCGTTCTTTAATTAATCATTGTTTTTATCGAAATGTCTATGGTTCGTTGTTTGCCAAAAAAGCGGAAGAAACTTTTGGACGATCTTAATAAAAATATCAATAGTTCTTCAATTATCTTTAAATGTTCGGAGATCAAGTTCTATAATTGTAACAACCTATAAACACTACTTTCAAAACAAATTATTCGGGTAAATTTCCTCTTCAATTACAAGGGTAACAGAATGTCCTCTTTCTTATATAGTAGCCCAAGAAAATACAAAAATACACCCGTTTCCAAAAAACGCTATAATTTTCTTCTTTTTTCTAATCAATGTCTTTTACCCTAAAAATGAATTAAAAGCTATCCTTTTTCGTACCGAAAACCAATCATGCAGGAAATAATAGATAAATGAACAAAGAAAGGGTAAGGAAATAAAAGAATGTCTTAAATCATTATCCTCTTTTTAAATGTCTGCTACAAATGATCTGGAAATAAATTGTAGATATTAATATTTTGAAAAGTCACAACCGGAACAAAAAAAAAATGCTCATGCGTAATAAAAAAAAAAATTCTGGATTTTTTTCACGCATATTATTACTAACTGGACTATTTAGAAAAAAAAAAGAAATTAATTAATAAAATAGAAAAAACGCTAAAAGTGTCGAAAGTAAAACAATAATGAATGACAAACACAGATTAGATAGACATTAATAATTGTGTAAGTATTTGTTTGTGAATGTTTCTGTGTTAGGATTAGTGTGTATGTGTTTGTATCTTCAGTTGTATATAAGATAAATTCAATGAAAATTTGCCGTGTCTGTCACACAACTAAAAATCGCTATGCTTGTTTGCCACCGATATTTTCAAAAAGTTTCCTTCGCTGTATATAACAGATGAAATATCTCCGATAAAGTAAGTCACATTTTTCCGTTCTAAAATACTGGCAGCCAAAAATCGTTGCATGAGACAGACATGGCAAGTTTTTATAGAATTAATCGTAAGTGTTTTATAAACTTAAATATGCAGATAATTTAAACCAGGGGTGGCCAACTGATGTCACGACTGATGAAACGATTGATATTAAGTTTTCACAAAGTTTTGGAAAGACGGTGTTATTAGACTGCCGGAAAGATAGAAGAAGATTTATTAAACAGATTGGCACAAACATTCTTCAATTAAATACTGCCTTTATTGAAATGGTTTGTTGTTTTCAAAAAAGTGGAAGAAACTTTTGGAACAAACTAATTCAAACAGCTCTTAAATTAATTATGTTTAAATGTTAGAAAATCAAGTTCTATAATTATGGCAACCTGTAACCACTACTTTCAAAACAACTTATTCGGGAAATTTCCTCTTTTGTTACAAATATCACAGTACGTCTTTTTTCTTTTATAGCGATCTAACAAAATACAAAAATACATCCTTTTGCCAAAAACACATTTCTATTCTTCTTTTTTCTAATCAATGTCTTTTGCCCTATAAATGAATTAAAAGTTATCATTTTTGTTACCGAAAACCAATCATCGAAGAAATAAAAGATGGAGAACAAAGAAAAAGATAAACAAATAAAAGGTTGTCTTAAATCATTATCCTCTTTTTAAAAGTCTGCTAAAAATCTGCAAATAATCTGGAAGTAAATTGTAGATAGCAATATTTTGAAAATTCATAACCGGAACAAAATATGCTTAGGCATGATGAAATAATTTACTTTTGGATTTTTTAATGCATATTATTCATTACTGGGCTATTTCGAAAAAATAAAAAATAATCTAATAAAATAGAAAAAAGCTAAAAATGTTGAAAGTTAAAAAATAATTAATGGCACACACAGATTATATAGATATTAATAAATGTTCGTGTATGAGGTGCATATTAATAAATGTGTATATTCGTGTGTATATGTTCATGTATATTAATAAATGTTCGTGTATGTATAATAAATGTTCGTGATATTCGTGTGTGAGGTTTGTGTGTAAGGATTCATATGTATGTATTCGTATGTTCAGTTGTGTATAAGTGTTTTATAAACTTAAAAATGCAGATAATGTAAACCAGGGGTGACCGACTGTTGTCACGACTGATGACACGGCTGATATCACTGTGTTTTGGAAAGAAGATGTTAAAGTAAACTGCAGGAAAAACAGAAGATTTATTAAACATATTAGCACAAGCATTCTTCAATTAAATAAAGCCTTTATCGAAACTTTTACAGGTTTTTTTTGCGAAAAACGGAAGAAACTTTTGGGGCAACCTATTACAACATTAATAACTCTTCAATTATCATAACATTTTGGAATTCAAGTTCTATCATTATAACAACCTTTAAACACTACTTTCAAAACTTTTGTCTTTTATGAGTAAATTTCCTCTCTTATTACAAATGTCATAATGTGTCTTTTTTCTTTTATGGCGGCCAAACAAAATAGAAAAATATTTTGCCAAAAACACATTTATTTTCTTCTTTTTCTAATCGATTCCTTTTATCCTAAAAATTAATTCGAAGTTATCATTTTTCATACCGAAAACCAATCACGAAGGAAATAAAGGATGGATGGACAAAGAAAAGATAGGTAAGTAAAAATCTGTCTTCAATCATTATCCTCTTTTGGAATGTCTGCAACAAATTTGGAAATGATCTGGAAGTAAATTGTAGATAACAATATTTTGAAAAGTCACAACCGGAACAAAAAATGATTATGCATGATGGAATAATTTACTTCTGGATTTTTGCATTCATGTTATTAACTGAACTATTTGTAAAAAAATAAAGAAATAAACTAATAAAGAGAAAAAAAGCTAAAAGCTAAGAAAGTGAAAAATAATGAATGACACACACAGATTATATAAATATTATAAAAATATGTAAGTAATTGTTTGTGAGTGTTTGTATGTAAAAATGTATGTAAGACGTGTATCTGTTCGTATCTTCAGTTGTGTATAAGTGTTTTATAAACTTAAATATACAGATAATTTAAAACAGAGGTAACCAACTGATGTCTCTACTGATGTTACTAAGTTTTGGAAAGGAGAAGTTATTACTACTGGAAAGACAAAAAAAGTTTGTTAAACAGATTGGCACAAGCGTTCTTCCAGTAAATATTATCATTATCGAGATGTCCACGGTTTGTTGTTTGAAAAAAAACCGGAAGAAACTCTTGGAAGAACATATTACAAATATTAATAGCTCGCCAATTGTCTTTAGATGTTCGAAAATCAAGTTCTATAATTATAATAACCCATAAACACTACTTTCAAAAGAAGTTATTCGAGTAAATTTCATCTATTGTTACAAATGTCAAAGTATGTGTTTTTTTCTTTTACAGTGGCCAAATAAAATACAAAAATACTTTGCCAAAAATACATTTATTTTCTTCTTTTTCCATTCGATTTCTTTTCTCCTAAACATAATTCAAACTTATCATTTTTCATACGGAAAACCAATCATGCAAGTAATAAAAGATGAATGAACAAAGAAGCGGCGAGGAAATAAAAGGATGTCTTAAATCATTATTCACTTCATGAATGTCTGCTACAATTTTGCAAATGATAACACTGTTTTAAAAATTCACAACCGGAACAAAAATGCTTAGGAATAATAAAATAATTTACTTCTGGATTTTTTTCACGCATATTATTAAGAACTGAACTATTTAGAAAAAATAAGAAATTAATTAATAAAATAGAAAAAAAAGCTGAAAGCGTCGAAAGTAAAAGAATACTGAATGACACGTACAGGTTATATAGATATTAATAAATGCGTAGGTATTTGTGTGTAAAGAATGACGTGTATGTGTTCGTATCTTCAGTTATGTTTAAATGTTTTATAACCTTAAATACACAGATGATTTAAACCCAGAGTGACCAATTGATGTCACGACTGATATCACGACTGACATCCCTACGTTTTGGAGAGAAGGTGTTATTAGACTGATAAATAAATAAAAAAAAATTTTGATTTTTATTTATTTATTTATTTATTTATTTATTTATTTTTTTGTCACGAACGTTCTTCAATAAAATAATCTCTTTATCGAAATGTCCATGATCTGTTGTTTGCGAATAAAAAAAGTAACAAACTTTTATAACAACATAATACAAATATTAATACCTCTTAAATAATATTTAAATGTTTGGAAATCAATTTCTTTAATTATAACAACCTATAAACACTACTTTCAAAAAAGATTTTTCGGGTAAATTTCTTCTTCTATTACAAATGTCACAATTTGTCTTCTTTCTTATATAGTATCCCAGCAAAATACAAAAATACATCCATTTGCCAAAAACACTTTTATTTTCTTCTTTTTTCTAATCAATTCTTTTATTCTAAATATTAATTCAAAGTTATCATATTTCATACCGAAATCTAATCATGAAGGAAATAAAAGATAAAAGAACAAAGAAAGGGTAAGGAAATAAAAGGATGTCTTAAATCATTATCCTCTTTTTCAAAGTCTGCTACAAATTTGCAGATGATCTGGAAGTAAATTGTAGATAACAATATTTTGTAAATCCACAACCGGTACAAAAAATGCTTAGGCATAATGAAATAATTTACTTCTGGAATTTTTTTCACGCTTTATATTAAGAACTGAACTATTTAGAAAAAATAAGAAATAAACTAATAAAATAGAAAAAAAAAAGCTGAAAGTGTCGAAAGTAAAATGAATGAATCGCGTAGATTATATAGGTATTATTAAATGTGTAAATGTTAGTTTATGAGTGTTTGTGTATAAAGAATCATGTGTGTGCGTTCGTATCTTAAGTTGTGTATAAGTGTTTTATAAACATGAATATACAGATAATTTAAAACAGGGGTGGCCAATTGATGTCACGAATGATATCACGACTGACATCACTATGTTTTGGAGAGAAGATGTTATTAGGATGCCAGAAAGATAGAAAAAGATTTATTGAACAGATTGGCACAAGCGTCTTTCACTTAAATACTATCTTTATCGAAATAGTTTGCTGTTTGCAAAAAAAAAAAAAAAAAAAAAAAAAAAAAAAAAAAAAAAAAAAACGGATGAAACTTTTGTAACAACCTATTACAAATATTAATAGCTCTTCAGTTATCTTTAAATGTTCGGAAATTAAGTTCGATAATTATAACAAACTATAAACACTACTTACAAAATAACTTATTTGGTAAAATTTCCTCTTTTGTTATAACTATTGTCACAGAATGTCTTATTTCTTTTACATAAGCTCAACAAAATTCAAAAATACATCTGTTTGACGAAAACACTATTCTTTTCTTCTTTTTTCTAACCAATTTCTTTTATCCTAAAAAACGATTTCAAAGTTATAATTTTTCATACCGAAAACCATTTATGCAGTAAATAAAAGATCAAAGATCAAAGAAAGGGTAAGGAAATAAAAGGATGTCTTAAATCATTATCCTATTTTTGAATGCCTGCTACAAATTTGAAAATGATCTGGAAGTAAATTGTAGATAACAATATTTTGGAAATTCACAACCGGAACAAAAAATGCTTAGTTATGATGGAATAAGTTACTTCTGGATTTTTTCGCGCATATTAATTATATCTGATGTAAATAAAACGAAATTTTGCAACCTGACAAAATTATGCAACATTTGTGTATTTTAATGTTCAAATGATTCGGTTGGGCAGTTTTTCCTCTGTTATATGCGAACAAACAGTCGCAATGAACTACGCGATGACTACAGGTGATACGTATTTACATGATTATGAACACACCTAAAAATCTAATAAAATGGAAAAATAGCTAAAAGTGTCGAAAGTAAAAGAATAATGAATGACACACACAGACTATATAGATATTAATAAATGTATAAGTATTTGTGTGTGAGGTTTCTGTGTATGTGTTCGTATCTTCAGTTGTGCTAAGTGTTTTAATCTTAAATATACAGATAATTTAAACCAAGGGTGGCCAATTGATGTCACGACGGATATTATGACTGACATCTCTACGTTTTGGAGAGCAGGTGTTATTAGACTGCCGGAAAGATAGAAGATTTTTTGATAGATTGACACATAGTTTGTTTGTTCTTTGACCATAGTTTGTTCTTTGACAAAAAAAAAGGGAAGAAATTTTTGGAACAACCTAATACAAATATTCTCTTAACAGTTCTTACATTATATTTAAACGTTTGGAAATCAAGTTCTATAATTATAATAAACTATAAACATTACTTTCAAAACAACTCATTCGGGTAATTTCCCCGACTATCATATTATGTCTTTTTTTATATTGTCTCAACAAAATACAAAAATACATCCATTTGTCAAAAACACATTTCTTTTTTTCTTTTTTCTAGTCGATTTCTTTTATCCTAAAAATGAATTCAAATTTATCATTTTTCCTGCCGAAGACTAATCACGCAGGAAATAAAAGATGAATTAACAAAGCAAGGGTGAAGAAATAAAAGGCTGTCTTAAATCATTATCCTCCTTTTGAATGCCTGCTACAAATCTGCAAATGATCTGGAAACAAATTCCAGATAACAATATTTTGGAAATTCACAACCGGAACAAAAGAAACGCTCATGGAATGATGAAATAATTTACGTCAGGATTTTTTCTCGCGTATTATGTAAATTTGAAGTAAGTAGAAAAAAATAAGAAATAAACTATAAAAATAAAAAAAAAGTTGAAAAGGTCGAAAGTAAAAGAATAATGAATGATGCCCACAGATTATATAGATATTAAGGAATGTGTAAGTATTTGTGTGTAAAGAATAACGTGTATATGTTCGTATCTTCGGTTGTATTTAAGTGTTTTATAAACTTAAATATACAGATAATTTAAATGGTTAACTGATGTCACGACTGATATCACGACTGACATCACTACATTTTGGAGAGAAGGTGTTATTAGACTGCTGGAAAGATAGAAGAATATTTATTGAAAGATTGGCACAAGCGTTCTTTGTCTTTTGAAAATGTCCATGATTTGTTGTTTGCGAAAAAAACGAAAGAAACTTTTGGAACAATCTACTACAAATATTAATTGCTCTTAAATTATCTTTAAATGTTTGGAAATCAAGTTCTATAATTATACTAACCTATAAACACTACTTTCAAAACATCTTATTCGGATATGTTTCCTCTCTTAATACATTCGTCACAATATGTCTGTTTTCTTTTATAATTGCCAAACAAAATATAAAATACTTTACCAAAAACACATTTATTTACTTCTTTTTTCTAATTGATTTCTTTTATCCTAAAAAGGAATTCAAAGGTATCATTTTTCATACCGAAAACCAATCATGCAGGAAAAAAAAGATGAAAGAATAAAGGAAGGGTAAGGAAATAAAAGGATGTCTTAAATCATTATCCTCTTTTTGAATGTCTGCTACAAATTTGCAAATGATCTGGAAGGAAAATGTAGATAACACTGTTTTGAAAATCCTTAACCGGAACAAAAATATGCTTTTGCGTGGTGGAATAATTTGCTTCTGTTTTTTTTTCATCAACTGAGCAACTTTAAAAGATACAAAGGTGGAAAACGTTAAATAAAAATGTTAAACTGTTTCAAAATTCTGGCATGTTATATTTTTATAAAATTTAACTAAATTTTCCGATCATTCTAGTGTTAAAAGAATCCCTTAAACTTGCTTCTCTAATCCAATTTTTTTATTATAAAATTTAATTCTAATGAAACTTTTTTCATACAAAAAACAATCATCAAATGAGTACAGTATGAAGAAAAAATGAAAAGTAGAGGAACTAAAAATAAGTCTTCAAACTATCATTTTCTGAATGTCTGTTTCATATATCCAAATGATTAAAAAAAAATTTGGTGACCTTTTGTATTTAGAGTTATTTTACACATATAATTGAAAAGCCAAGTAAAAAAAAAAAAAAAAAAAACTAAGAACTCAGTTGCAATGGTCTGTATGGTAAATTTTATTTTTTTTTCAATATTCATATTTTAATTGCAATTAACCGTAAATATTTATTCCAAATAGTTTGCTTAATTTCTAATGATAGATAATTAGAATATAAGGGATAAATATGTATATCAATTACGTGTGCAAAGATTCATTAAAAATAATTAGTGTTTAATCGAAATGTCCATAAGCAAATAATAATTTTAATCAATTTTATGCATAAACAATAAAAATAATGTATGTAAAGCAGTAAAATGGAAATAAACAATGCTTATAAAATAATTCAATTTTTTATAGCATATGTGATTTTACTATTATCATTTTAATTAGTGGATTTTTTTTACTTTCTTTAAATAATTAATTTACTTTAGAATAAATGAAATACAAACGGTGAAGTAATCACCCAATGGTAAAACTAATGGTGATTACTTTTACCATTTTTGTTTCCGATATTCATTAGCAATAATTAATTATTAGTCTCTATTATTTATAAACTAATGCATTTCATAATATTAATCTTTAAAATACACATATATCATTCAGAAACATTATAATAAATGAAAAGTCTCATTAAGCATAACAGCAATTAGATAAAACAAAGATTTTGATAAACGAGGATTTAGAAAGAGATCACTGAAACGTAAGACAGTTTAAATGTTATATACTTTTTTTTACATACATATTACCTTTCGACACCTAAAGAAAAAACATCACTCTGTGTAAATATATTGAGAAAAATGTATAATTAAATGATCTTTTACAGTCAAAGTATCAAAGCTTTCTGTTTAATTAAAATAAAACGTAATGCATTCGTTACGAAACACATTCTTTCTTGTTAATTTTTAATACGGAAAGAATAATTTATTTACTAACTATTTTGAGTTAATCATCTGCATAAATAATATATTACTTTCATTTGTTGAAACATCGGCGTCAGTTAATTAATCTGATATTTTTTTAGTACAAATCACAATTATTCTTAATTGAATCAGTACATAAGCTAATTTTATCGAAAAAAATATCGCTTTTTTCAGTGTTGGGATACAATGTATTTTGAGTTACATTTTGAATAGCCTTTATCTTCATTCCTAATAAAAATAGAAATATTTGATGTTTTACAATTCTTAAATCAATTTTTTCCTTACATTTGTGATATTTTGAAATCCAAATTCGTTTAATTGACTGTCAAAGAAAAAATACTAAGTACGTTAAATTACATTAATTTTTCAATAAATCTTGAAGAATTGTGAATTCACAACTATTAACAAACACAAATACTCATGTATATCACAAATATTAATAAACACAAATACTCATGTATTTCACAAATATGAATAAACACAAATACTCATGTGTTTCACAAATATTAATAAACACAAACACTCATATATTTTATACGTTTAGCTAGGCAATTACATTCAGAAAGCGCACACTACTGATAGTTTTCACCAAGTATGTTTTTCACCAAGATGTGACTTGGCAAACCGATTGCTTTTTAATATGCGAATCGAGATTGAACGAGTTCTATATTTTCATCCGTGAACCCTATTATGTGACTGTCTGTGCTGCTATTTCCCGGTCTTTGAATAAAGTCGATCTAAAACAGACTTTGCCCTTTAAAAACCAGCATTTCCTCAGTCATGGATGTCTCAAATAAACATTTTTTTAAACCCCTGAACGGAATTTTAAAATATACAATTTTTTTGTTTTCGATTTTGTACAATATTCTGTTTTACACAGATATAATTTTAACCGTACAAATGTTAGATATTTATAGCGATAATTACTTTTTTTCTGCAAATATTTCTACTTCCATCAAATATATCGCTGGTACCCTGTCAAACTATCCAATATTGCCAATGTTGTCAATGGGCTAGTTTATTAAGATTTCTGGTTTGATGCCACTATTTTGAAATCGCAAAATTTGCCTTATGTAACATTATAGGCTATTACAAAATTATAAGACCACTCAAAAATTTCCCTTTTCAAAACAAAGAAAATATTAGTTTGAATTTAAACGTAGTTGTATGAGAAGAAATAACTCTTGAATATTCATTTAGCTCAGAAAAAAAAAAGTTTGAATAATTTTTTGTTTCATGCTAAACGATATTACAGAAATCCGCTGTTCCATACACATAGGACCACTCTCATATTATTAATAAAGTAGGCGATTTTCTTTTGAATTCAGAGTTTATCTGTTACTTAAAACGACCACTCTCATATTATTAATAAAGTAGGCGATTTTCTTTTGAATTCAGAGTTTACCTGTTACTTAAAACTCTCTAAAATTTAAAAAGAAGAATTAAATGCAAAAAATCTGAATTGTATCTGATCCTTTGAATTTATTAGTAAAATGCCTAGTCGGAGTGAACTGTCTGAAATCGAAGTGAGAAGAGTACGGTTCTACAAATCAAAAGGAAAGTCTGAACGTTAAATAAGTAAGATTCTTAATCGTTCTTAATCTGCGATTCATAATGATTTGAGTAAGAAAGAATTGTATGGAATGCTTAAACGATCTGGTTGTAAAAAGGAACTATCAGATCGTGATTATAGGTGAATTGTCGAATTGGCAACAAGAAAATATCAGTTAACACTTAAAATAGACAAGTGATAACTATAAAGGTATCACATGCAACAGTGTGGCGAAGTTTGAAATCTACTGCTAGTTTTATTTATCGCAAATTAAACAGTAAACCAATACTACTAAAATACCAAAAAAGAAGGTCGTCTCAAATGAGCAAAAAATGTCATATCCTTAAACTCTGAATGGAGAAATATATTGTTTTCAGGCGAGAAAAAATTCACTATTGATGGTCCAGACGGTAATAATTGCTACTGGCATGATTTAAGGCAAAAATCTCACGAGTTCTTCAGTAAGCAGATGGGAGGCGGTTCCGTTATGGTGTGGGGCGCAATTTCATATGCAAGTAAATGCTATTCTCAAAGAGTAGAAAGGAAAAAAGAACTCGGACAGTTACCAATGAAAGTTGTTTCGAAGTCTGATACCCTTTGGACCACTTTTATGAGGTACAACGTGGAAGTTTCAAGAAGATAACGCTCCCAGTCATTCATCGAAATCAACAGAAGTGTGTCTTAAAAGAGAAAAGAGATGTTTTACATTTGCCAAGTCAAAGCCCTGACCTATATCCCATAGAAATTTGTGAGGTCATTTGTCTCGCCAGGTGTATGAAAATAACAAAAAATATCATTCAACGTATGCAAAAGAAATGGCCAATTTGGAAAAATGGGGACAATATTCCCGAATCTTTCCTTAAAAATAGAGGCAATTGCTGGTAATTATGGTTTAGCGTACCACCCTCAGAACAAAGAACATCGGAAATTCGATTACGTAGGGAAGAAGCAAATTTAAATGAGAAGTTCATCGACCAATAGAAAAAAAATACTGATACTAGCCAATAGGAGAATAGTATAGGTAATACAAAGAAAAAAAATGCTATTAGAAATTTTAAAAAAGATGATTTTATTTCGTTTTTCGACAATCTGATAAAGGCGGATTATCGAAGGTCACAATTAAAAATGTTGTTAAAAGATGTTAAATTTATATTATATTTCGCCAAGCTACATCTTAATAATTATATTCTATATGCAAGTGTAACAAGTTTTCTTTTTTAATCTCTAAAAATTGTAGAAAGTCTGAAAGAAAATGGTTAAATTACCAAAGCTGCCAACTTCTACGCCTATTTAAATCGCATGAACATGATTGGAACCACAAAATAGTTTTAGTAAAATATATGCCAAATATATTCAAGGTTGTGTTTTACGCTCCATATTTTTAATTATCTACTAAAATTTCTGTTTCTGATATGATTCTTCGTTTTTAAATAGGCGTAGTAGTTGGCAGCTATGAATTACTTTTAAATATTTCCAAATTTCTGGAATAAAACAAAAAAGAATTATTATTAACAACCTTCAGAGCACATAAAAGCACAATTTTGGTTTCTTACCAGTGTAAAAACATTAAAAATGTACCTCTTCTTAGCATATTGTAATCACTACTAGAAGTTATTCAAAATCCGAAGAGAACTCGTGATGTAATAGATTTTTACAATTCCACAAAATAGATATGAGAATTTTCCTCGTTTTTTCCCACCAATATAATCTTAGAGAAAATGTTATCTTACTCAATCGAAAAATGCTGCAATTTAATAGAACAATAATTTACCTAATATTATAGTGGTATGTAAAAACGCGGAAAAAATGTCATCCCTAACAAAAACTGGGGTTGATGTTGTACGCAAATCAAAAGGTCATCAAATATTCCATAAAATCTGCACCAAAGCTTTGGATAATGCCTGTTTTTATTTATTTATTTGAAATATTTTAGATTCAGACGTCATAAATGCATGGATAGTTTTCAAAGAAATAACAGGTTGTAATAAGAACAGAAAAGACTATATTCTAATATTAATATAGAAGCCAAGAGAGAATTATCTTGCTACAGAAGATGAAGTTATGTATTTCCGGATCATCCTAGAAATTACAAACAAAACTACTGCCAGATAAAGTACTATAAAGACAATAAAATACTGTATGTGAAAGATGTTTAAAATTTGTGTGCGAATTATACAATTCAATGCAAGGAAAAAAGAAAGAAAGAAGAACATAGCAATTAGTGTTAATTGCTAATGAGTAAATCGAGTTAAAAAATCATAGAAATTTGAGAGTAAATTTAATGTTATAATCATGGGTCCAAAAAACAGCATACGTGTGCCAGCCAGTTGGAAATAAATAACGAACTTTGTACTGTGAACAAATTTTCATATACATGAAAATTTCAAAATGCCGTCTGATTTAAATATTTAAGATATATAGTATTTATTTTTACATATAAAGATATTTTTAAATAAATTCAATCTATCATGAATTTTAAAAATGTTATTAACAATTCTTTATCACATATTTCCGGAATTCTGCTTCTGGGGCCTCAAGAACTGGTGACACAGAATGTTTTGTTCTCGAATTTCAAATCATCAATGTTGGGTTTAAAAAAAAAAGGCCGAACTTGTCACCAGTCTGTAATATGCGAGTAACTTGTGTAACTTGTGAATAAAAAAATCCCAAATGCGCATTCATCTACTTCTTTTATAGCTGCGGATGTGCCACCTTGTATTACTATATCTCTTTATTAATTTTACGTTCGTAACTTTGTAAATATATAGCATCTATAGTTGTCGTTCAATCTGTTCGCCCGTCCGTTTGTCTGTCCACTTACAACAGAGCAAAAACTACCAAATCGTTTGAGATTTAAAATATATAATTGTTGCATAATTTTGTGGAGTCATTTCAAATTTTATGAAAATTGGATGCATTTAATTACAGGAACAATCAAAAATATTCTCTTACATTACAGTGAATAGGAAAAATAATTTAAGGTACAGTTTAATGGGATTACAATTTTTGAATATAATAGAATTGACACGAATGTATGAAGTACATACTAAAATATAAATTCTGTATAATCTGTGATGCAAAGAATATTTATTATTCATTTATAGGGCTACACAAATGTTCCACAGCATAATGGCATACGGAGAAACATTGTTTGGGGCGTGTTTTATTTATGCAGAAAGCAAATATTTACAGAAACATATATTTACAGAAACAGTACTGTATACTATAACAGCAAGAACTGAATATTTTTAAATCTTCGTTAAAGTACAAACGCACCTTATTTCCTACGCTTCACGTGCAATTTCCATCTTCTCTTAATAGAATCATACTGACTGATAAAATATCACAGGAATTGAGATCTTTCTAATGGAATAAATAAGTTGGAAACTGCACGTCAAACGTAGCAAATGAGATGCGTTCGTATTATAAAGAAGTTTTAAAAATATTGAGATCTTGGTATAACAGTATACAGTACTTCAGATACAATAGAGTATCCGAAATCTTTTGCATGTGCCTGTAATTATTACCTGCTTTTTATTAGACAGGAAGAAAATTGTAATAACCTTAGCAACGTGTATCAATTTTATAAAATGTGAAATTGTTTAATGTAATAATTAAAACGCATGCCAAACTTTGTTTCCACGTATACCATTATGTAATGGAATACTTTTGTATGGCATGCACATTAATAACAAACATTCTTTGCATCACAGTTTGTACTGAATGTATATCTTTATATATATTTTGTGGATTATTATCAATTTTATTATGTTCGGAAGAATGGGACATCTTTAAAATGCCCTTGAAACTATTTTTTCCCATTGATCGTAATGAAACGGAATACTTTAGACTGTCCCCCTCACTAAACTATACACTCGTTTTTCATAAAATTTGAAAGGAATCGACAAAATTTAGCAATAACTATGAATTTTAAATTCCAAAAAATTCGGTTAGGTAGTTTTTGCTCAATTATATGCGAACAGATGGACAGACAGACGCACGGGCGAGCTGAATGAAGACTATAGGTGCTACGTATTTATTATACATAATTGAGAACACGCCTAAGAAACGCATTCTTCTAACACAGTTCATATTATCAAAATGTTATTTGAATGAATTGTTTTGGTCTGTTATTGGTTGAGGTAGTACAATAGGCAAAGCATTGAGAATAAAAGATATAGGTTCTGTGTTCGACTCTGGGGCTTGACACTTTTCACTCAGTTAGGGTAATGTTAATTAATATTATAGTATTCTGCACTAAATTATGAAGAAACAGAGATTGGAATATAGAATGTAATTATTAATCATTATCAAGTAGGATGGTCGTTCTGCCAAGCCAAGTTCGAAAAAAAAAATAATAATATTAAAAATAATAATATTATTAATATTATATAATAAAAAAGAATTATAAACAGAAATACAGGATTTTTTAAAAACAGTCGAGATAGTGAAAATGATCACTTTTCTCTTCGCCAAACATTTTTTTTCAATCAAGGTACAGACAATAAGGCACAAAAAATTATAAAGATAAATTTCAAAAAATGTCTATAGAAGGCGCTTTAGACTTTTAGATGCAGCGAACAACTATTTTTTACGGTTATTTTTTTGAGTCTCATTAAATTTTTTTAGAAGCTTAGACATTTACTTAAATTTTGAATTCGAAATCTGAATCACTGGGAGTGGTTAAGTAGCGCAAAATTGAACTGTGTTCGAGGGGGATGGAGAGTTAAATTTCAATTCCTGATAAGGCACAGGTTTCAATAAGGCACAAAAAAACGTATAAGTTGCATTTTCAGACATATAATTATTCAATCTACGTGCTTTTGTAAAGTTCAGTTTTTAAAAAAGGAATTTCTATCCTTAAAAAGCAAAAAACTATTATTTAATTAACAAATTATGCCAACTGCGATAAACCTGCCAACGATCGTGCACTATCTACATTACAATAGCGCAAATCAGTTTAGGTTAATATGTAGGGTTATTTAAAGTTTAATATGCCTCGAGATTAATTTTTCAAATAAAAGAGTGTAAAAGTTAATTTTTTGAAAGATCTTTAAAATAAAGTTAATTTTTGAAAGAAGAGATATCTTGCAAAAAGTAGTCATTTGAAAAGTTATTGACATTAAAAATCTCATTTCTAATGTAAACTAAATTTTTGAAAAAAAATGAGTTGAGTGTGATTTTTATATAAAAAGAGGACCATGGTAAATGATTTTATCTTTGTCGTGAGCAGAAAATCACCGCAGATAACAACTTTGACGTCAATGTATAATGAAATACGATTTTACCATAAAACGTTTATTTTATATAGGGTAATATCTGAAATTGCCGAACCAATTTGAAAATTAAAGGTGACAAAATGATTGTGACAGACTCTGATCAAACGCAGGTTTTGTCTCATGCTGGAGCCATTTTTAGCCATATGCATAAAAAAAAAGATCGAAAATTGCAATTAGTGTGATACCTTTAGGGAAAGATTCCTGAACTTTGGCATAGTTGTAGTTTTAAAATGTAAATTTTCCCTAAGAACTGTTTCTAAAAGAATGAAAATTTAAATGTAAGAAACTGTTGAAAATGTTACAAAAACTGTCATAGTTATGAGTTGTTTGATGGTTTTAGGACTATGAAGTAGAATTTTAAAATGATTGTTAATTTTAAAACGTAAATGTTTTGACAGAAGAGTTAAAAAAATCGAAAATTACAAAGAAAACCCAGGAATAAAAAAATTCTAATTTGCTATTATTGTGTTAGATTGGGAATAAAAACCTATAGTTGGATATGGTGGTCACTTTTAAAATATAAATACACGCTAAAGAGCCGTCTGAATAAAATAAAATAACATAATATAAAAAATAAAAATGAAAATGAAAATGAAAATAAAAATAAAAATAAAAACGGAAACGAGCTGAGAACATTCTGAAAAAAATCTAACCTACTATTTGAATAAAATCGCAAGGGCATGAGCTTGAAATTTGATATGACTGTTTAAGTAGCGGAAACTGAACTGTGTTCAAGGGGGAGGGGGGAGGTTCAAATTTCAAATGATTATAAAAAACGGAAAAATTTTTCGATTTGTTTGCGGTTTTTGCTAAAACTATTCTTTATGTCATTATTTCCTTGAAAATAAATTTTAAAGATAAATTTCAAAAAATTCCATTAGAGGGTGCCTTAAACTTTAGAGTAACCAACAACTATTTTTAACCGTATATAACTATTATAACCGTTTAACTATTTTTTGTATCTAATTAAATGTTTGCAAAAGCTTATACTTAAATTTTGAGCTCAAAATTTGAATCATTGGGAGGGGCTAAGAAGCGCAAACTGAACTGTGTTCAGGAGTTGAAATTTAACTCTCCATCCCCCTCGAACACAGTTCAATTTTGCGCTACTTAACCACTCCCAGTGATTCAGATTTCGAATTCAAAATTTAAGTAAATGTCTAAGCTTCTAAAAAAATTTAATGAGACTCAAAAAATAACCGTAAAAAATAGTTGTTCGCTGCATCTAAAAGTCTAAAGCGCCTTCTATAGACATTTTTTGAAATTTATCTTTATAATTTATTTTCAAGAAAATACTGATTTAAAGAGTAGTTTTAGCGAAAACTGCAAGGGAATCGACCAATTTTTCGGGTTTTTTTTTTTATAACCATTTATAATTTGAATCTCCTCCCCACCCCCACCGCACCCTCTCTGAACACAGTTCAGTTTACACTACTTAACCAATCTCAACTATTCAGATTTTGATCTCAAAATTTAAGTTCTAGTCTAAGCTTCCGAAAATATTTAATGAAATGCAAAAAATAATTGTTCGTTACTTCAAAGTCTAAAGCGGTTTCTATCGGCATTTTTAAAAATTTATCTTTATCATTTATTTTCAAGAAAATACTGACATAAAAAATTGTTTTAGCGAAAACCACAAATCAATTGACCAATTTTTTACGTTTTTTATTTTATTTGAAATTTTGGACCTTAAACTTTAATGGTGGCTATACCCTTTGGAAAACATTTGAGACCCTTGGTCTCCTATTTAGTATACTTTCTCTTCATGTGTACTATTACTCCCTCTTTTTTGTAGAAAAAAAAATAGAATCACCCTGTATATATTTTTCTATGGCAACACCACTGTCGCTTTATGATCAATAAACGTTCTAAAGTTGCCATTACCCTGATATATTATAGTTAGCTTTAAGGCTGTGTTTAAACACTTGGGCACAGGTGTCATATACTCACCGCATTGGCGCGATTGCAACAAAATGGAGATTTTATGGCACACTCGATAACCCGGCTACATATATTATTTTTTTTAAATTATATAAATTTATTCTTTTATATTTATTAATTTCTTTTTTTATTTATTATTATTTCCGTTTTACAATTATAGAAAATGTTAAATAATATACAGAAATAATTTGTATTTGAAGTTTTCGCCAAATTTGCATCGGGAAAAAAATCTCTCCAATATGGTGCGTGTATAATGTCTCTGTAAATGCTTGTTTTGTCATCCTTTGATATTATTTTTCAAGAAAATCTTTTTTTTTTCATCCTTTTGAAGCTCATTCACAAAAAGATGTAGGGAATCAAAAACGGGTCAATATATATGGAGTTTAACTCTACTTAACGGAAAATTTTCTCTTTTGCCAGACATCAGTCAGTTTGCTTTAAAAACCATTTAAGATGAAAAACACCCCTTGGCACAAAAAAAGATGTCGATACTCATAACAATTGAATGATGGTCTATTCGCATCTTAAGATGTAAATGTTAGCTAGTAATTGATTCTAAAAAAATCATATTTTTTAAAAGCGAATAAATTACAGGTCATTAAATATTTTTAAGGTTAGAAATATGAAATGTGACATGGCTGTATGTACATCATTAAAAATACCGTGAAAATTTTGAAAGATTTTAAAACAAACCGCATCGACATCTTAGAAAAATTATTTCTATTGCAATAAAATAAGAAATGTAAACAGTGAACATTTAACACTTTTAACACTAGAACCGCCATTAGTGGTCAAAATGACCCCTGCCAGATTGCTAACAATTGATTCGAACCAGAATTTTCTTTATAAGATATGTTAAATATATGTAGCTGAAAACTAGATAAATAAGTTCAATAGATCAAAATTAAAATTCTGGTGGGAAATACTTTTTATAAAACTTGAGTAAAATACCCGGCGGTTCTAGTGTTAAGCCCCTCTATATTTAAACTTGATTATCTAAATTTCTCGTTTTCATATTTTCTTACAAGGATAAAAAAAAGAAGAAAGAAACTTATGACGGCGGAGTTATAATACTTTATCTGAATACTCTATTTAATTCAATGAACCTCAATTGCACTATATGGACATTAATGACCGGACACTTTCAATTTTAGACATTTTGTCAAATATTTAAAAATATGTACTTGTCGTACTCTTCTAGAACTTCAAAATTATAAAGACTATATTAAACTTCATATTTATCAGTGTCCATTTGATAAGGAGGACAGTTAACGGACTGACAAAAAAAAAAAAAAAAAAAAAAAAAAATCAAAGAAAAATCAATAAATATTGTGTTTGCTCATTGTTTACAGAGCCTATACAAAAAGTCATTTTAATTCAATTGTGTAGAACTGTATAAATTACATATAATTTGTTTTAAAAAAAGAAATGATATTCACCAAAAAACAACTTTTCAAAAGTAAAAAAAAAAAAAAAAAAAAAAGCCAAGCTTAAAAAAAAAAGATTAAAGTTGTGGCTAAAAAATAGTGTAATATCAAATTTCCAAGCTTATATTAAGGTTCTTATTTAACATTTTCCATTTAATAAAATTATTATTTGTAAGTCAAGTGCCTTCGTATATGTTGATAAAATCCTTTTCTGCCATACAAATATATCATAACGTGTTTCTGAAAATTCAAATGTTTTAAAATTATGCATGATGGGCTTGACGGCCATCTTCCCATACTTTACTCAAATGTCTAAGACCCCAAGTTCGTAAAAAATCTTAATAAGTTTGTAATAACAGCAATTTATAACTTTTGGTTTTAGCTACAGAGAAATAAATTAAAAAATATTTTTGGTTTTAGAAAAGAATTTGATTGTTACTGCTTTTAAACTATTAATTACTCTAAAAAAGTAATCATCGAAAAATCATGAAAAAATGTCACCATTATTTTAACAAATAAATTTCTAAGTACACAATGTCGTTGAGGAAAAACATATAATGTAGTCTTTAGTAAAATGTCGAAATTGGATTTTCAACTGCAAACTGATAAATTCAAAAAGACTGACAGTGTGAGAAAAAAAAACTGATTTCCATTGCTTTAAAATAACTAATTAGTTTGTGAAATAAATTACAAGGTGAATCCTTTAGATAAATCACTATTGATTTGTAAAATAAAATTCCGCGAATAAAAGGTCTTAAAAGAAAAGCTTAAAATGTCTGCTTAAGTAACAATTTTGAATTTCGGATTTTCACTATGGATTTGGGTAGATAGAAATTTGTGTGAAATATGAAAAGAAGGCCGCCAAGTCCATCGTGCATAATTTTGAAACATTTTAATTTTCAGAAAGACGTTATGATATATTTGTATGGCAGAAAAGGATTTCTACCAACCTATACGAAAGCACTGGACTTACAAATGGTAATTTTATTAAATGGAAAATGTTAAATAAGAACCATAATATATGCTTGGAAATTTGATATCATCTTTTATGATCATATGATCTTTTTTTTTTTTAAGCTTGGCTTTTTTTTTTTTTTTTTTTTTTTACTTTTGAAAAGTTGTTTTTTGGCGGATTCATATTTATTTCTGTGAATAAAAAAATATTTTAAGAGAAAAAAATTATGAATTTGGATTAAATAAATGAAATAATCATCAACATTTCGTTAATTATGCTTTAACTATTAAACTTCTTTGCATTTAATTTTCTGTTTTCAAGTTTATTGAAATTTTTCATTTTTAAGTAATTTAAATTGTATAAAAGGTATCTTTCAATAATTATGAGGACAGTTTTTGTAAAATAATGAATTATATGCAATCTCAAATATTTTATTGCTCATTACTTGGTTTTAAGATTAACATGTAAAAATTAGAATCTAGTTAATAAAAAACTTTGCCCTAATTATTCGTTGTTATATATAAATGACTAATTTTAACTCAGGATTTACGTCTTTCGTACTTTCTTATTGCCAGAAGGATGAAATTATATTTTACTTAGCAATTATTATATAATAAAAAAATTATGAAGCTCATTATAAAAGATTTCATGGTTTGTAGTTGATAATATTTTGTATAAAGGAATTTACACATGTACACATCAAGGCCCCCTTATCATAATATCAAGGCCTCGCATTCAGGAGAAAATCCATTGTTGAAATTGTCCCTATAATTGCCAACTTATTATATGACTTTGTCTCGTATGTAATGCCACCTGGTGCATACTACTGCTAATAATCCCATAGGAAATAATGGAAAACATTTCAGTTTCTAACATTAGATGGCGCTACGAACGTGAAAATCATATAGTTCAGCGCCCCCTGTACTGCAGTCAAAGGAAACTTGGCGAATGACAAGCCTTGATATTATGATAAGTTAGCCTTGGTACACATATGTGCAATATGTATTGTATTCTTATTATAGCACGTAGTATTTCACTTTTATTATTATTATTATTTTTTTTTTAAATAAAAAAGTTTTTTCTATTAAAATAAAATATAATTTTATGAAAGATTACTGAAGCATAAGTTATGTATAACTTGTATATGATAATTTCTTGCATAGTTTATAAAGTTCTTAAAATACTGTCTGAAACATAAGTTATTGTTTTCGACGTTGTTCTAGTCCGTCTTTAGCATTCAAAGAAGTGTTATTTTGAAAACTCATTGTAATTCGCAAATGAAAATGCACGAGAAACGTTTGGTAATAAATCTTTGTAAAATGTATTAAAAAATAAAATCCAATAGAAATGTGTCAGGATCTTTTTTCGGAGATTGTTTCCGACAATTGCAACACCAAATGATGCGACTGAGCTAAAATTTTCAGTAAATGCAAAATAAGTGTGTTACGCAAACGATTTAAATTTCAGAGCTTACCACGCATGCGTAGGCTGCGCAGTTCTGCGGAAAACCACATAAATCAAATTTCTTTCAGCTTTTCTGAAACCTTATAAATAAAATTATGTAGCCGGTCATTGAAAATTGTCTATTGTCATCTGTTAGCGGAAACATTTGACGAAGCATAACTACACTCCATCGACGGAATAAGGCAGCATTTCAGCAAATGACGGAATTTGAACGGGGGAGGAAGAAATCATTGGCTTTCGTGAAGGAGGGATTTTTGATTGTTCAATAGTAGCTCGTGTGCTATGATCTTGGAAGCAGTAGACCCACAAGAATGGGACAGTTCGGAAATAATGGAATGGACGCCAAAAAGTGACACCAGCGTGCGAGGATAGATGTCTGGTTCCCATGGCGTTGTCAGATCGTACAGCTTTGTCTAGAAAGTTGGTAATTTAGATCAAAATTTTAAAAGTGCATACTTAGTTGATTCGTCGACGTCTGATGCGCAATTCATTGCGTATCTTAACTTCTTTATATAGGATCCCTCCTCACGAAAACCCATCGACGCCTGTCGATAATCTTTCTAAATTTTCAAAACAAGTTATATGCTATTTCATTTTTACATAGATTTTTTGAATAAACTGATTTAACCCTTTCAGGCACGGGCAAATTTTGTAGCAAAATGAGAAATTATCGACTGACACCGGAATTCACAAACGAATTTTTCAGATACTTTGAATCCCTTAATTTAAACTTTTACTGTAAAAGAAAAATTTCACTAAAATATTATTGGTGCCGTTTGCAAGTTTGGAATTAAAATTAGGTATCCCAGACCGGGCACAGTGTGCCGGAAAGGGTTAATAAAAAGATAATTGTAGTGGTTTTTTCTTTGGGGGGAGGGTAAAATATTTACAAGACTAATAAGATTAATTAACAAAAAATATTATTAAGAGAACCTCATAGTTCTTTACAGGAAGAGTGTAAGATAATGTATTGTGATTCTATCTGTAATTGGAAAGCATTTTGTATACGCACATTTTTCATAAAAAATATTTTTTGATTGAATGAAAGATAAATCTATGTTTGAAAGTTGAGAAAATAGCCACATTGAAAAATATTTAGCTTAGGCTTTTTCTCTGTGCTTACAGGATGTGATCCAGTAAAGTATTTCATATGAAAAGTATTATATACTTTTACTAGCAGACAAATTTAATGCATGTTATCCTGCATTTTTTCAACCCCCTTCGCGGCGGGACCCTTTTACGAAATTTTTAATGTATTGACACCGGTTTTTAAGTAGAGAAATTTCCACCGTATTAAATCAAGAAAATGCTCCGATTCAAAAAGTTAAAATTTTTCAGTAAAATTTTTCTGGTGGGGATAAACAGGGATTCTTAAGCTTTTTTGCGGCACGTATACGTGTCGCACGTATACGTATCTTAATGGGAATTAAAAGCCTTATCACCCCCACCAGTGGCTGAGAGGTTCTGCTCTCGAATCTGGTAGAAGGGAAATGGTGGGTTCGAACACATTTGCGTCTGTCGGCCTAATCGTTCGGAGATTTCCTTGTTTTCTTTGAACCTTGGATTGCCTAGCGTAAATACTGGTTAAACTCCCTTAGAAATATCCCCATGGAAGGCATCCCCCACTTAGGGCCTATATCCCTCATGTTTACAATTAGCCGTCATAAACAAAACCAACCAATTAAAATCCCTGCCGAAGCATAAAGGGGAACGGCATTAGACTGGTTGTGATGTCAAGATAATAGGTATTTGCTACATTTGACGTTTATATCATTTTCGTTTTTGTTATTTATAGGTAACTTTTGTGTTTGAAAACTTGCATTTCTTGTTTGTTGCCAAAATTTTGGATACGAGTGTAAATTAGTCTTTTTTTATTTATGGTTTATGCATGTATATATTGGTGTAAAAATCTAGGTACCGGCGCGCAGTCTCGCATCACTAAATTTTTTCAGTGTTCTTACAAAAAATGTAGTCAAAATATTAGACGAAATGTAAGGAATAAAATTTAGTGGTGTAGTAAATAATTTGCTTTATTTAATGACATATTAATTAAGGAGAAAACAAGAGGAATTTTACTGTTTTAAAAAAGTGGTGCCTATCAAGAAATCTGAATTAAAAAAACAACTTACTGGCAACACTGACGATAAATGAAGACTTGCAATAGCTTTTCCCGATTAATGCACGATTCCATTCTTTGTGTTAAAAAAAAATAAAAAAATAATATATTTTCGAAATTTTTCAAAAAAAAAGGAGAATATAAAAAAGCAAAATTTCTGTTCCTGCGACTAATTTTTGAAACGTTTTCTAACAATTTTAAAGAAAATATGTAGGAAGACATGAAACAAAACTGTTTCAAAATTGCTGTTTTTGATCTTTTTCGTTCGATTATTTTCTTTCACTTAAATTTATGAAGTTTTGTACCTTTGTTTATTATGAAAGGCATTTAGATTCAGCATTTGTAAACTTAGAAAATTATTTAATATTATTTGTAAAAATTAAAAAATATACTTTTATGAATTAGGCTGAAACTGAGTGTAGGTCATCCATACAAGTGCAAAGCTGAAATATAAATAGTTAAACCAGACTCTGCGGGAAAATATTACCGTAATTTCGGGTGTATAAGCCGCGGCTCAAACAATTCTTTTTCGACCCAGAATTTTTTTTTAAATGAATGTTATTACTTAGATCGCCGTAAATATTTGTGTTTAATCATTAAATAAGATTTCTGGGTTCAAAAAGAATAGTTTGAGCCGCGGCTTATACACCCGAAATTACGGTATATATTTTACAAGAAAATTATTTTATATTAATCTGACTATTATTAATTCGTCAAGTCAAAATAGAAGTGTTTAATGCCAATCAGATTCCAAGCAAATCAATAACTGTGGATTCGAGAACAAAGGAATTACATTTAAAGCGCTCGTGGTACATGTTAAGTTTGCTACTGAAGTGCTGCCACTTTCCTCTCCTGCGGCCGATTGTAAAAACAAACAACCTTTGCTGATAAATGATTTGTTAGTATTTCATTTGCTTTTTATCCTTTGAAGAATCTTATATTAAACTACTAGAATTCTGCTATATATACAGCATGACCACTAAAGTCTCTTGCCACCCTCTTAACCTCAGAACGGCTACTGCTATATTCATATAAGTGGCGTCTAGGTATAGTAAAGTAGCCACTGGTTAAAAACTAAATTGAATGAAGCCGATAGGGTGCCACCAGGTGGAAGGCTGCGTGGCTATCATTCCTATCTCAAAAACGGGAAGTGATTAACAAAGTTGTGGAGCATCATGAATTTAGTACGAAAATATACTTGTGGCATTAATTCAAACAATGGAACAGTTAAAACAACGCGCATTTCCGTTTTCTTGAATTTCAACTCTTCGACATTCCACAAAACGATCTTAGAACTTTAAAAACAACTCGTTATGACAATATGCCATTGTCAGAGATGTTTAAAAAATTTCATCATGAGCTACAATGTTCATTTTGATACACATTTGTCCAAAAGTTACACTTTTCTTTACCGTTCAATTTTTATGACGTTACGGTATAGAAAATCATGAAAAAACAAATATACATTTTAACCGTTCTATTCTTCAAATTAATGACCACAAGATCATTTTTAGTACAATATTGACGATATTGTAATTTTCCCCTTTTCTTTTTGTTTTCCAGATAAAAATGCTACTTCATTACGTGCGACCAAGTGGTGCCGTATGGGCTTCATTCTGTATCTCATGGCTACTTCACCTGGACACCACTTTTATGAATACAGCATCAGCCGATCCGTTGTTGAGCGAGTGACAAAAGACGTTTGTGGGCATATTGTATATTTGATGCGGTTATCACAAAAGTTATGAATAAATAGGCAGAGGCATATAGTGAATTGTGTATCAGTTGCGAGTGAAAAAAAACTAAGGAAGTTGTCAAACGATGGCAGCTGTTTCTTTTAACTAGATCAACCGTTTTTTATTATCGTCAATGAAAACTTCCACAAATAAAATTAAGTTGAAAACTTGTTTAATTTTAGCGCCTTATTCATGAGATATTTCTCTCCTGATTATGGTAAAAAAATAATGCTATTTCACTTTACTGGTGTCAGTTTGCGCAGATATTGGAATCTTCACATTGACACTCACAGAATGTGGTGTTGGTTGTGACAATATGGAGGTATTATTGCCGTCGAAGTAAATTATTTCCAGTAAAGTTGAATATCCGTCTTAGCCATTATTTTTGATTGAAATAATCCATTAATAAGGTGTTCAAACAAAGAAAAAAATTATACATGTATTTGCTGGTGGAAGTTTGCCGTGGTAATCATAAACTCGCGGTAATAATAATGAAAGTGGTTACAATTAAACTTCAATATTTAACCCTTTCCGGCGCAGACAAATTCTGTTCGTAAAATGAGAAATTGTTGACTGACACCGGAATTTACAAAAGGTTTTTTTAAAAATTAAGAATTCCCTGATTTAAGCTGTCACTGTAAAAGTAAAATTTTACTAAAATATTATTGGTGCCGTTTGTAAGTTAGGAATAAAAATTAGGTGTTGCCGGAGTGGTAACACTGCGCCGGAAAGGGTTAATACCTTGCGACGCGGTGGTATATCTATGAAACCACTTAATCTTAATTCCCAAACGCCACATTTGCACCAGAATTTTGATAAAAAAAAATTGGTTTATTGAATGCGGGAAATATAGCTCTTTCTAACAATGGATTTGTTAAAAAATATGTCAGTTCCTTTTCCTTAATATCAGCGTTAACACAAATTAAAAGTGTTTCTTTTCTATTTTTATTTTCGTTTTGTCATATTTCTTAATAACGCCTTTTTAGTGTATTTGTATGATTTTTTACTAATATTTTAGAGGTATTATCTTCTACTATCCAATAAAGAGAAAACTTAATGCATCCGCATTTTACTCTAAAAAGCAATTTGAAACAGAAAAACTTACTACTAGCTTCAATACTATGATATTTCACGGATTAAATTCTACAGTAGGGAAATCCTTCTTTTAGGGATTTTAAAAGTTTGGAACTATGGTTTTCAGAGAATCATAAAGATTATGCATAAAAAATAGAAAAAGTAAAGAATAAATTTTAAAGCACATGTCTAGATGTAACGATATAAAATAAATAATATATGCGAGTAAAATTACTAATTTCACTCAACTTTTCAAGTACACTGATGATATTTATTATCTTAAAAATTATACTTTTAGAATTTTACTTTCTTTTAACTTCATATAAAAAAATAAATAAAAATAAAAATAAATCCTAACATTTTTAAAATTTTTGTCTGATCAACAATTTTGAAAAATATTATAAATTTTTACTCTCTTCTATCTTGACAAGAAAGCATTGGATTCGAAAATTTTAGAATTTACATGTTTTAGGGCTCAGAGAAATATGTTTTTACAAAATGTCTGTTGATGAGTCTGTAAGTCTGTCTTTATGTGACAAACATTTTGAAGGCGCTGTGTCTCAAGTAGTAATACACGGAATTAATTTTTGGTGTATATCGCTCAAGAGGTGCCGCTGCTATGCTGCATTATTCTCAATTTCTACAATAACGATAGCTCAATAAATAGTGCATGGATATTCAGAAAACTTTATATTTTGTTAATATTTCATATAACATGGTACTGATTCCGTGTTGGTGCAAATTGCTCAGCAGGTGGCGCTGCTATGGTGCATTATTCGTGATTATCGCAATAAGCTCTTTCTCAAAATCTAATGCACGCAATTTCGCAAAAGTTTACATTCTATGACTGCTTGATATAAAATAAATCTGATTAATTTTTAGTGTACATCGCTCAATAAGTAGTACTTCTGTGCTGCATTGTTTACAATTTTTACAATAGCCATATCTCAAGAACTAGTGCATGGATTTTCATAAAACTTTATATTTAGTTAGCACAAATCAAGTATTAAATAATATGGTGCTTATCTTGTTTTGGTGCACTTCGCTCAATAGGTGGTGCTGTCGAGGTGCATTATTCGTGATTATCGCGATCATCTGAACTAATGCAGAAAATTATCTTAAAATTCAGATGCAGTTAGTCCCTGATATAAATAAATGTTGTTTAGTACTTGGTGTAAATCACCTACAGATAACACTGTTATGCTGGATTTTTCGTGATTTCGCAATAAATGTATCTCAAGAACTAATGCATGGATTTTCATCAAATTTCAGATTCGGTTAGTACCTGATAAAAAATTGATCCTGGTTAGTTTTTGGTGTACATCACCAAAAATGTGTCGCTGTTATGCAGATTTTTAAAAAGATTTTTCAATCCTCTATCGCATAAACCAAAGCACGGATTTTTATTAAATTCAGTTATAAGGTGAAAGAATTTTTTGCTGACTAGATTTTGATTTAAACCACCTACTCGGTGGCACATGTATAAGATTTTCTGATTGCTACATCTGACTTGTTTTATATGACTTTCATAATTTTACGTAGAATATATTATTTATTAAAAAATAAATAGGAAAATATCATGTAATAATGTAGCTTAATAAAATAAAATAATACTAATTGTCATGCTATATACGTGTGATGTAATAACATAGTATAAAACAAATAAATATCGGAATGTATATATTGCACAAACTAATTTCTTTTTTCAAAATATATTTAAAAGTCTGTTTATATCACACAGATTTCAAAAACATATTTCTTCATAACATAAATTCTTATACATTTTTTAAGTATAATTTGTGGTTTTAAATTCTTAAACTACAATATTCTTAAAATCGTAAAGTCGCAAAATACACAAAAGAACTCTACGACGGAAAAAGTCAGAACTTAAAGAATAAATCAAAATCAAGCTGTATGAAATAAGTCAAATGCGTAGCTCCCAGGTCAAAATTTATGCTTGTACCAGCAACAAAAATATGCTAGTTATTGCTAGGTATTGCTATGCCTGCTAGATTTCCAGCAAAGTGGGCCAATACACACCATGAATTGCTGGAAATGCTATGCTATTCTATGCTAGCTAGCATCACATGCTATATCGCTAGCTTGCACAACAAAAGCATGACAAGCTATATGCAAGCATCTCATGCTTATTTCCAGCAAAGTGGGCCAATACACGCCATGAATGGCTGGAAATTCTGCTAGAACCAGCAATGTGTAATGCTAGTTTATGCTATTTTACTTGTTGGGTTATAGCACTTGGTGCTTGTCTAGCAAACAAATACCAGCCTGAATTTCGACCTGGGCTGCTTCACTTATTTCAAGCTTTTTAGTTTTCAAATATTAAGATATTGATACACAAAAGAACTCTACGACGGAAAAAGTCAGAACTTAAAGAATAAATCAAGATCAAGCTATATGAAATAAATCAATTGTATAACTGCTTGACTTATTTCAAGCTTTATAGTTTTCAAATATTAAGATATTGTTTAATGTCTCAAAAGATTTCAGAACTTTTAAATTTGCTGCTTGTTTCATTAAAATTGTGAATTCGATATCGCAAAAAATATTTTATTTCATCATTCGATTATTTAATAAAGTATATTTCCTTATTTCTATGAAAATTGCATGCATTTTTAATCACTGAGCAAATTATTACCGTTGAAAAGAACAAAAAAAAGGATATATCAACCGAATGTTTTTTTTTTCTTATGCTCAATTCAGTGATTTTTATTTAGTTACTAATGTAATTAATCATTTTAAAGGACAACACAAAAAAATTAAATTATTAATACTTTATGAAAGGCAAATGAATTGTATGCAGGATAATTGCGTTAACTTTTCATTTTTTTAAATTATTATAAGTGATTAATGTCTATGAACCAGTGGTCAGATATGCTGTGAACCATTGTGCTCAGTCAACTATGAAATAAAATAACAAGAAACGTGGTTAATCTGAACTTTAAAAGTATAAATTAAGATCAAGCGACATGAAATAAATCAAATGCATAATTGCAATATTTATTCCAAGGCTCTAGAGTTCAGAAATATTAAGACACTGCTCAATCTCTCAAAAGTGTTTGAAATTTTCAGATTTACATCTCTTACAAAACTTTTGAATCTGATTTTGCAAAAAATACTTTATATCTTCATTCTATTACTTAATAAAATATTTGCCATTATTTTTATGAGAATTCAAAGAATTTTTAATGCTTGAGCATATTAATACTGTTGTGAAAAACGAATAAATGATATAACAATCGATTTTCTTTTCTGATCGATTCGGTGATTTTTTTTTAGTAAATAGTGTAATTTATAACTGTTTTAATAGGGCACACAGAAGAATTTGAATTCGATATAGTTTGTGCGTAATAAATGTATTAGACGTATGTTAATGATGTTATGTCTTTTTCAAACGTTTTGAAATGTCATATACGTTACTGAGATTAATGGACCAATGTCTAGACATTCTGTAAAACATTGATTCACAATCGAATACAAAACGTAACAGCGAAGAATACATTACATCAATTTATAACACGATCAATCAATCGGAACTTCGATTTATTCTGTTGGATTGATCTAAAGTATCAGACCAGATTGTGCGATCGTTAAAACTACTTGGGTGAATTAGTCCACCCGTATTTGTCCGGGATGGCTCCGACGGCTTCAGCTAATACATCCTTGTTTCGAATCCTGGTCCGGACTTTTTTTCACCCCCTTGGAAAATTTACATCTGGTTTAGCGAAGAATATAGTCAATAATCGTAAGGAATGTTGAGCTGTTGTCGATTAATATTCCTCCGTAAGACAAATGTTTAAGTGCTATATTGTAGACAAATTAGAAGACGCAAGAGAGTTTCAGACCCAAAAAATTCACCCCTTCGGTAAAGGTGAAAATTGTGAATTTAAAGTTGTTACCTGATGCACCGGGGTTTTACAAGATTGCATACGAGTTACAGAAGCTATTGGACAAGATGTGGCAGCACCCATTAAACAAATCGCTTTAGATGCTAGAACTCAACCATTTAGCTTCAATACATACTCATTATTCGTGAAGATAATCATTTGCGGATGTTGAGCTGTTGTGGATAAATACCTCGCCGTAACAACAAACAGTAAAGTGCCGTAAAACGACATTTTGTTGAGAAGTTAATTGATAAGAAAGAATTTCAGACCCGAAAAATTCATACCTTTGGTAAGTATGAAAATTGAGGGGAATCTTTGAAACCAAAAATTAGCGTTCTATCTTCTAAGATAACCTATTTATTGGTTGCTGCAACACTTTGTTCAATGGTTTCTGAAACTTGTATGAAATCTTGTAAGACCAAGTTTATCTGACAACAATATTTAAATTCTTAACCTTACTGTCATCATTAAATCATTATTTTACAAAAACGTACAATAAATCCATTTTCACCGTCGTCTAGAGACGTTTTGAGGTTGGAGTAGATTTTAGAAAAATTTATTAAAAAAGACTTTGACTGTTTTATTTTATGGTGATTGAGTATGTAGAAGAGTGTATTTACTATATTATCTCTATAATATTATTATAATGTATAATATCTCTATATCATTATTATTATCTCTATATTAATATAACTCTTATTATATTATCTCCCTCCCCGATTATCTATTAAAAAATAGGTCTATTTCATAGAAGCTAATCAAAAGATTTTCTTTTCTCCAGCTATTTTTAATAGTTCTACTTTACCTTTTTGGGCAACCCTATAGTTGATGTTCCAACTCTTTATTGTGGAGTTTTTGTAGTATTACAGCCATCAATATACTTCAAAACACAGTTCCTACTGTCTGTTAATTGACACCGACTTCATTTTTTACACTCGTACACTTAGAATTTGCAATTTGGAACAATTTGGAACATTTTTACTTGATGTCCTCTTCTTGCCATTTTTGGAAATTTTACACAAAACGTGCTACAAAACAATATATTGTTTAAAAAAAGTATGAAATTTTCATATTTTCATAAATAAAAAGTAAATAGATAAACCGAAAATGAACAAAGTGGGAAAACTCGCACAGATGCCCCCAAATATTATTTATAATTTTGCATTAATGATTTTTAGTTCAAAAATAACAAAACATTACTTAATATAATTGTATAAGAGGATTCCTGTATCCGGTGAAATAATTACCCTCTTGAGGACTGGCACATTTATTGACATTTTAATTTTTAATGCCAGTAATTCCGTATGATATTTTTTACCTTGCTTAGAACAAGAATTAAGCGATTCGGCAAGGCATTTCACCTGATGTATTCCATTGCTAAACTAAAAAAATCTCATATATTATACATATTTCGCATTCATGTCTTAACTTCTTCAGTTACGAAGTTAACATAACAATGTAAATGCTTATTCAGTGTTTTTTTTTACAAACAAAATAACATCATAAATGACAGAAAAATATCTTTTCTGAAATTTATCTTTTAGGCATTTAAGTAAATTAGACTAAAATTTATGGCTCTAAAACTACAAGCTCCCTTAAAACACGAATTTAATAACCATTAACTTATATTAACGCAATCACAAATCTAAGAGCTTTAAACAACAACAAAAAAAAAATCCTCAAAAAAAAATCTTGAAAAAGATTACAGAGAAAAGATGAAAAGTTAATCACTTATGAGAATTTATCACTTTCTTGATCACACTGTCTTTTGGGCATTTTTAAGGATTTTGCAAAGTAACATTTATTTTATAAACGCAGGTAGCGTTTTTATAGATGCAGATATTTATTTGTTTGTTTTCATCTGGAAAAAATTAGCTGTTACTAAGTGATGCGAAAATGCAAAAAATCTGACATTTAAGTTTTTATAAGGAAAAGAACAGAGGTCCCTTAATGGGAATGCAGAGATCGAGAAGGTTAAAGAATTGCTTTAATACTTTATATATCGACGGTACTTATAAGTACCATTAAAATTACGTATTATAAAATTCTTTTAATATGTCAGTTAGTTGTAATACTGTTTAGAACGAGTTACAGATACTTTAATTTATTTTGTTGCAAAAGCATTATTGGTTATACAAAACAAAAATATTTTTTAAAGGATGATTTCTTTTGCCTTTGTATCTTTTCAGCTTTCTTAGCGCTGAGGAAGGGGGATGAGGATTTTTCCATTTGGGAATATTTCTATATTTATGTTGTCCTATTTGTACATTTTATAATTTTACACAATATTAAAAAACAATTTAAATTAAAAGATTTGAGTGGGGTTATAAATATTGCTCAAAATCCCTGTAAATTCAAATTTTATTAATCCTTCTAAATCCTTCAAAAATTCTTCAAAAATTTATCAAATGATTACGTAAATCTTTTAATTTAATTTAAACAATTTACATAAAATGTTTTATAATGCAAAATTGCCATGAATTCATAATGCAGTACATAAAGGAAGAATTGCTTTAAAAGAAAAATATAACCGTCTAATTTTTTTTTCTTAAGAATGGTAATCTTCATGATCTGAGATTTTTATCTGTGTAAAAGAAATAATATTTTTTGTGAGAATTTGAGTCTTAAGAAGCCGTAGTCTGAAAATCGTAAAGCTGCTAAGTTCGTAGAAGAATTCTAAGATATAAAGAATGAACCGTAGAAAAATAAATGATATGAGATAAATTTCAATTGCATGAGTGTATAAACATCTTGCGAACTTTTTTCATAGTATTAAGATTTTTAATAAAGGAATTCCAGGACAAATTTTAAAATAATTTTTATTTATTGAATTAAAATTTCGAATTTTTTGTGATGAATAATCACATTTTTTTTGTAAACAACAAATAAATAATATATAAACCCTCAAAAAAAGTTGTGGAAAAAGATTTAAGTTAAATATGAGAATTTATCACTTTCTTGACCACACTGTCTTTTTGGCATTTTTAGACATTTTGCGAACTTTGGTGAAAATAACATTTATTTTATGAGGGATTCATATTAGATGCAGGTATTTATTTGTTTTCTTTGAACGCAAAAATTAGCATCTATTACGAAGTGATGCGAAAATGCCAGAAAATCGGACATTTTATCGTTTATAACGAAAAGAACACAGGTCACGAATTGGGATCCAGAAATCGAAAAACTTAAAGAATTACTTTAAAATAAAAATATAACCGTGTATTTTTTTTTCATTTTAAGAAAGGTAATCTTCATGATCTGAGATTTTTATCTGTCTAAAAGGAAGAATATAAAAAAAAAATGAGAGTCTTAAGCCGCCATAGTCTGAAAATCGTAAAGTTCGTAGAAGAATCCGAAGATATAAAAAATGATCCGAAGAAAAATAAATCAAGATTAAATGATACGAGATGAATTTCAAATGCATGGGTGTATAAAAATCTTGTGGGCTTTATTCACAGGACTAAGATTTTGATTAAGAGGGCCCAGAACACATTTTAAAATATTTGTTATTATTGAGTTAAAATTTTTAATTTTTTTCTGATGGTTAAACATATCATTTGTAAACAAAATCATTTGATAAAACTTCTCATATTTAAAAAAAATAAATTACAAATTATTAAGTACGTAGGGTAATTTAAAATGATTATAAATCACAATATTTTTTGTAAAATTTTATTTTATTTTATTTTATTTTTCTTTTTTTCTTTTTTTTTCTTTTTTTTCTTTTTTTTTTAAATAAACAGAAATATATAAATTTTAATTTTGACTAAGCATTTTTAAAAATATCAATTTTTATAAAAATCTAAAAATATTTAAAAAAATAATAATAATACAACTTTTTTTTAAAAAAAATCGTATTTCAGAAAGTAAATACTTTTTTTTTCAAATTTGCTGAATCAAAGTTAAAGTAAAATAATAAAAAATGTTCCAGGTTTGAAGCATTTATCTTTAAAAGATCTTATGTTATAACAATTCGAATAATACAAATAGTGAAAAATAAATTCATGAAGAAAAACGCATTTTTATAGAAAATCATTTTCCATAATAACAATATCTTGAAAGCTAGATTACTTAAACAGAAAAATATATTTCCTCTTCTAATTAAGATAGAAGCATGATTTAAACATCATTATAAGAATTATAAAACAGAGAAATTTTTAGTGCAATAAATGTTTTTTGGGATAATTAATGATTAATGATTAATGTGTCCCAAACCCTCTTAAGATTGAAAAAAACAACAAAATTTTAGAACTTTTGATTTCTTAAATTTAAAATTTTATAAAATTGCATTCCTGAGGGTGTTAAAAGGGAGTGGAACAATTTAGAACATTTGATAATTCTCAGCAGCCATATTAAGTAGAAGCGTGAAACGATAGAAAATAAATCTATTAAAAAATAATTAAAGACGTGTTTCAGCGTTTTTAAAGTTTCCACTCCTGATGGGATTTAAAGTGGAAATAAAAAAATCGCAGACTTTCTTTGGACCCGTCATGTGACATATCATCGGAAAGTCCTCGGACCGCTCTTTCATCCCGACTTTTCATCCCGAATCGCTCTCTCCTGGGGAAGGGGGGCAATTTTCGAATTTTTTTGAAATTGTTATGTTTCATTATTACAGATCGGATTTTTGACGGGGGCCTTCAGATTATTTGAAAATTTCAAAGACAGGGGAAGGTTTTATATCGGGGAGACGTGAGAGACGTTGGAACTCTAGAGTAGGGGAGGGATTTTTTTTAATTTGGTCTACACCCCTCATGTGATATAACGTTGCAGTGCTCTACTCATATTATACACTTCCAACACCTCTAAGATATTTCGCCCTATCTCAGAAACATGTTTAGGTAGAAACTAGGAAATTCAAGAAAACAAAAGTACTAGAATAAATGACATAGGTACTTCAGTCATTCTAGAGCTATTTTGTATATTATGTCGTCAACATCGACTTTCAACAGGATAATATAACATTATACGAATAAGACAACAATTACAGATGTTTGATACTATAAAAAGCAAACGTATCTGTGCGTAACGCATACGTCATTTTGTGAATGGCAACACTTTCGCATGCAATTCAGTTTTGCAATTTTCGGTACTGCAAATTTTATACTTCTAAACATCGCACATTTTTAAATTTTACACTATCGTATTGAGAAAAAAATTTACTTTTAAATGCAATTTGTTTGATTTGTTTATCTCAATTTCTTTATGAGTTATTAATTTTTCATAGCTTTTAGTACGGATTTTATAATTATGGCAATAGAAATACGCCATTTTCTCTTAAAGGATTAAAGAGTCATTCTCAGATAAAGAGAAATTTTGGATTCTATAAAATGATTAGACTCTAATAATTTAACTCTTGATTTCTGACTCAAATTACACCAGACATTTAAGAAATGGGAATTTTTGCTAAGGAATAAGAATGACTTTTTTAAAATGTCTAATATTGTCATTAATATGACCTTGAAATCAGAAATATAATGCGCTATGATAATGACCATGGTAATGACATTTTTAAAGTTAACCCTATTTTAGAACTAAACTATAACAATTTAAAACTTAAGGAGTATTTATTCTGAAAGCAGTCTCAAACTGTCTTTGTAACTGATTCTGTTAAAGTACTGAATAAGCATTTCAACAATAAGGAGCTTGGTAATGACACATGTTAAGTACACAGACTGTAATTTTGGAACAAAATCCATAAAATGAAGTCGTTCTTGCATAATTAATTAAAAATAGGTACTACAGCTCGCAAGAAGGTGTGGAACTATGCAATCTGAGATAATTTTCATATAAAAATAACATATAGGGGAAAATTAAATGAAAAACTACTGTGGGGCATGGTAATGGCAGTTAATGCAAGGGAAAAACTTTAAATAAGTATAATCAATAAAAATGTTTTTTTGTTTTGTGTAAGGTATTAAATGTATAAAAAGTAGAAACCTCAAATATGCCCATATAATCATTACATTTGATCTAAAGCTTTCCAAATCTTAACAATAAGGGTTTGAATCAAAAAATTTGAATTTTGAGACAAGCCATGGTATCGACATTTGGAACTTTACAGCGTTTTTAGATATTGAAATTGCTTTTATTTTCATATTTAAACTAGTGCACAATGTAGTATTCAAACAGAAAAGTTCACAAAAAATGCAAACATTCATAGCTGACTTGATTAATTCACATTGTTTAGCCAAGGACATAGAATTTTCCCTTTATCAGAGAATGTCCCTAAAGTTGATAGAAATTGAAATAAAAATATCATGTCAAAAGAAATTGTATGACATAAAATCCGATAAACTTTGTTTTTATTGCGTTTTTATTCATCAATTAAATGTTTTTTTAGTTTATCGAAAACTTAATTTACAAAGGATACAACAATTTCTCTGTACAAAATTGTATTTTAAATAATATTTGAAAGACTTCACCGCATTTAGTCAGTTCATATCAGAAAGCTAAATGAGTGCAATTTTATTTAATCGTATGTATGTAATGATATTATCCAAATCTTGAAAAAAAAATGCAAATGAATGATTTCTGATAAAACATGGAGCTATTATAATTCAAATACTGTTTTGCTGCGTTTGTGTAATATTCCGTCCTAGTGATGTCATATGCAAATTTTTCTATCGATGTTATTTAAGACTGGATACGTAAAAATAGAATGATGCTTTTAGCGGATGCAAATAACATATCTTTATATAAAAAAAGCAAACGATTTTTAAATGATCAAATTAAAATACTATGAGAAGTTCGTATGTAAATTTTGAGACAATGAAAATTATGAGGATTTAGATTTAACATGGGAATTCCATGATCATGTCAATTCGAATATATTTTTTTCATTTGCTTTATACCAAACATAAGAGCCTCAATAAATAATTTCATTATAATAACTGATCTTTGTTGTACTTTATTGATTGCATATGCGATATAAGTTTAATTTTAATAATTTGAACCACTAAGTTTTTTAAAAATAGTTTTTTTTTTTGGCTAAAGATAATATTTGATTGAGAATTAGTCTGACCAATGTAAGATGTATTTTTTACTCTTGCTAACTTTGTGGTACTTTTTAAAATCAATGAAAAGAGTTCCATCCTAAATATTTTCTTTCGTCAAAATTCGACGGGTTCCACCTAGTTATTGTTATTTTTAAATCTTTACTAGATGTACTTCGTTTGATTCATGATTCCTTCAGAGAAATCGACCAGCATAGCGGGAGAAGATTTCTAGTATCTTATATAAAAAATTATACATTTATAAATCACGCTAAATATTTAATTTGAATTACTAAATAAAATTTCTGGGTTCCAACATGAATGTTTTATCTGTGGATTATTGGCCAAAATTACGGTAATCGCCATTTTTATTTGAACACAATCAAATAGCGGAAAATTCATATTTTCAAATGAAATTTGTTTGAAAACTTCATCTCAATTTACTGATTTATTATGGTTTTAATGTTATTTGAAAGCATTATAAATAAAATATATGTCTCGAGCACTGAAGATTTACTCATCTGCATTTTAAACAACATTAATAATTGATCTCTCGTTCCCTGTTAATATTTCATGACAAAATTATTTCTCTATTGATGAACAACAAAATAATTAAATTATGTTTAGATAATTTTAATTATATATGTAACTGTTAATTAAAATCTAAAATTTTAAATTTAAAGCTTCAGTTTGAAATTTACATTTAACATTTATGTCATCGAAGCGCTTAGACGTTGCAATGACCAAAACGGATTACCTATTGTAAGTACTAAAATCAATAACGAGATCTTGGCGAAGTACCGCCTTTAAAAATTTTTTAGATTTTATTTGATTAAGTTTTATGTGATTAAATTATTGATACTTTTTCATGCGATAATGTTTTTTGCTGTTAAGTGAACAAGGGACCTTTGAAATCCTTATTATTTATGTTTTTAAAATTGCATTTTAAATATTATACACAGGGTAAATTATGTGCATTATAACGTATATTTATCCCAAAAAATGTAAAAAAAAATTTTTTTTGAAAATAATAGGGAAATTTTTGTAATATTTCAGATTTAACGCGAATTTTTCAAAATGTCTCATGCGCATTCCATATCAATTAAAATCTCCAATAATATTTATACAAGTTTGATTTACATATATAAATAAAACTGTGCATTGAATTTTATATATCTGAATATAAAGGTAAGAAAAAATATATTTTCTCATTTTTTCTGAAATTTTGAGTATTTTTGAACCTATTTTTACAATTAACTACCTACAACTTTTACAATTATTTTTATTTTGAAAAAACCATGCACAGTTTTATGACATATATTGTGATAAATAACCATAAAAAATTTCAAAGCATTCAGAGAAAAAAAATGTGCATGGAGCATTTTGAAAATTTTCCGTTAAATCTAAAATATTACAAAAATTTTCCCTTTTTTTTTTTCAAAGATTTTTTTTACATTTTTTGTCATAAATATTTGTTATAATGCATATAATGTACCCTTAAATAATATTCAAAGTGTAATTTAAAAAATATAACAAAAAATGATTTCAAAGGTCCCTTGTCCCCTTAAGCCTTGTAGAAACATTATTAAATATGTTTAAAAATCTGATAGAGTTTCCAAAAAAAAAAAAAAAAAAAAAAAAAAAAGTTTTTAACCGATTCTCTGTCACTTGGGCCGATCGAGTTTTAAATCCTAGTATTCTCAATATAACAGTATTCTGGGACGATTGCTGCATAGTATACATTTTAAAGTAATCCATTTCGTACGAATGCTCTGAATTGCTACTTGGAAATTAATTATTCCACTATTCATTACATTGTCCATTATATTTCAACTACTCAGTTACTGAGTTTGTGAGTAATTAATAGTAACGCTAACTAATATTTTATTTATTTATTTTATTTTGTATGTAAATCATTTTCTAAGAACTTGGATTAGAGAAAGGTTTTTTTCTTATTTTTGAGGTTGGATAACATTACATTCACATATTTTATTGTATAAGTGACATACCAACATATATATTGTATACAAAAATGTGTACAACAAAGAGACTAGATATAATTAACAAAAGAAAATCTTTGGAAATCAATAATAAATGACCGAGCAAGAAAAAGAACTTGAGCGAGAGATAAGGTCATTCCTTAATTTACAGGGGAGGACCCCAGTATTTTTATTCGAGGCAGAAGCTGAAAGAGAGTGTTTGGAAAATCTTGGCAGAAGTCTGGTTTGAAGAGGCTGGAGATTTGAGGTGTGGCTTTTCCAGTGAAAGTGTTTCTAATATTCGGCAGGATGTGCTATATCTGAGTTAAAATTGTAAATAAAGTTTTTTATGTACATAAATTATTCTTTAATATTAACATAATAAGTTAGAATTTAATTGTCATCCTTCCCACATTGTGCCCGATATCATGCATATATCGGAGGTGCTAGCTTATTAACAAAACAGCGGTTGCAAGAAGTCTTTACTTGCTGCTGACTGGAATTTGCAGAATAACCGTCAGCGTATTGATGACGAAAAAACGTAGCAACATTACTTGTAATTTATGCAGTTTAAAGCATTAAGCAATGCACATTCTTTTTTAATGCCTAAGATGCATGCTATAATTATACATTTCAATCATATTTTCTGGTATGCATTTTAAATATACCGGGTGATCCAAAAGTCAGGAGAAACATTAAAAACGAATAATTCAAAAACGAAACAAGATACAAAGATATGGTTTGCACCAACCGGGTGGAAAAGAAACCGGGTTTATGTGGCTACGAAAAAAATAGTTCAATTTCCAACCAATAGATGGCGCTTATGGATTACTGAATTACAAGCGCGACAGGCATTCCAAACAGTCACCTTTTATGCAAGATGAAGCACAACCTCATATTACTCTGCCTGTGTAACGCCTGCTACGCTCAATATTTGGGGGGATCTCAATTTCAGTACGCATGGCCTATAGGATTTCCCGATCTGACATCCTGGTCACTTTTGGCTGTGGGGATTATTGCAGTCAAAAGTGTACCACGACCAACCGGCATCACTAGCAGCACTGAAAGATACCATTCGCCAAAATGTGTCTGCCATAAATCAAGAAATGCTACTCTATGCTGTGAACGGTGAAGTGCCTCGTCTCGCAGCTGTACTTCTGAATGATGGGATAGCACATTGAACATTTACTATAGTACTAATTAACTGTAATTAAGCTGATTTGTAAGATGTCAATTTTTTTCCATTTGTAAATCAGCTTTATGTGCATTAAATCACTATAGCGCCTTCTGTTGGTTCCCGAAAGAACTATTTTTTTCGTTGCCACACAAAACCCGGTTTCTTTTACATCCGTTTTTTGCAAACCGTACCTTTGTATCTTGATTCATTTTCGAATTATTCATTTTTAAAATTCGTCCTGACTTTTCGATCGCCCTGTATATATATCGTACATTTTTTACAAATATGCTTTGTCATAAATTACATGCTTTTATCTTTCATCGGGGAAATGGCTTCTTCTTTAAAGATTTTAAGATTTTAAATCCACCCATATACTGAGAATAGTAAAGTTGCTAGATTTAAAAACTAGGATATAAGTAAGGTTTAAAAAATATATGTATCAAGATCAAACCACGCATCATAAATCAAAGAAATACATATATTTTTTTCTTTTATGGGTTTAAAGTAGTCAAGTTTTAAGTTTAATACTTCGAAAAGCCTGCTCTTCAAATTCTGAAGAAGTAAAAATATTATTTCATAAAAGATTAAAAATGTGTATTTATCATTGAAACATCGTTTTTGACAGAAATTTTATTGTCAAGCTTCAGTAAAAGTTAAAATATTTTTGTTTATTTATTATATATATATATTGCGTTTAAACTGTTAGTAAAGAAATAACTATAATTTATAACGCCTAATGTCAAATAAGGTTAATTTTGTGTGTGCCACTGAATGAAATTGAATTGTAAATTTATACACCACCCCCTTCACCCTCGTCTTCGATCTTGCACTGAAACTGTAATGCTGTAAATCTAAAACTCTTCGGAACGTGTTTTTTAGTTTATAAAAAGGAAGAAAATGTATGAATACGTATATATCTTATATATATAAGTTAGGCAACAAGGATAGAAGCTAATAAAATTCAGAATACGTCTGAAATCTGAAAAAACAAAAATAGCATAAAATGATACAAACGTATTACCAAAAAATAAAAAAATTGCAGGAAATCATAATCTGAAATACAAATCAAAATGAGGCAATTTACTCTTATGGCTTAAAATTCTAGTAGCAGTTATTACTTTATCATAAATACGCTTTTATTTTATTTTAAGATGCTATCTTAAGGGTGTATTTCGATTCAAACTGCTTATTTTCCGATTTATTTTTGAAATCATTTTTGCTCTCAAATACACCAAACTTTCAAAATCTCTTATTCAGAAAGTACTCAAGGTGCCGTAATCGTCGATTCTTTGATAAATGCAGAAAATATTGCAAAAAAAAGCAATCAAAAACGGCATTTCGAAATGATTTTCCCTAGCGGGAGTTTTGGGAACGAAAAAAAGGCTCTTACTGAAAAGATAATTGTTTATAACTCAAATTCTAATGAATTGAGCGTAAAATGACATCACACGGCACCTCCTACGTCCCTTCAAGAATCCCCTCAGCAAGTTTCATGTTTCTACTTTTAAAAATATGTCTGAAATTGTATCGGAAAATTTCGAGCTGTTGAAGGTGGAAGAGCGTTTTTTCTAATACACCCTTAAACATATAAATACATAGCACCTACAGTCGTCGTCTGTCCTGCCTGACTATCTGTCCATCAGTCCACATATAACCGTGCAAAATTTATCCAAATCGAATAGTTTGAAATTTAATTTATATAATCGTTGCAGAATTTTTTTGAGTCATTTCAAATTTTATAAAAATCTAATCAAAATAAAAAAGATATTGATAAAAGTTTTCTTCATTATTTTCAATCTTATAATAAATATTTAATTGTATAAAATGTCATGATATATAATGATTCTAAGTTATTATGCTTATTATGCCCTGTTTAAAATGGAGTCATGTTATTTTTGTTTTACTGAATTTAATATAGAAAATCGTAACATATTCTTTATTCACGCATTATTGCACAAAGATATGATTATTTATAAAAGTGATTATGGTAGGAACGCACCTCATTTGTCAGGTTTGAGATACAATTTTCGACTTCTTTAAGTTTATATTTATTAAAATCATCACACAATAGTTTTATAAACAATTTCTACATAAAAATGTTGCTTCTGAAAGTATTTGAACTCCTTAATAAGTATTTATTGCTTTTTTGTTCTTTCAAAAAACATGTTCCGAATTCAGAAGCATTCTTATCATGAATTCAAAACCTTTAACAATCCTCCTTATTTGTATTTATTTAAAAGTTTGGAACAGTCCCCTAGTTACTTTACTTTTCAGTTATGATTGTTCATTTTTATCTGGCAATGATTTTATTTTATTTATCGAGTTTATTGGTTTTTTGATAATATGTTGGCTAGTGAAAATATTTTTCAAGCAAATTTGACATAAATTTGCTGTTTCTCAGAACATGCGAGCTTTCAGTAATTACTTTTTTCAGCAAGAGTATTTTCAAGCTTTAAAGTAATTTAAAACATTTAACAATTCTTTTTAATTCCGTTTAATTAACAGGCACCTGTCTCTATTTGAGTATGCTTAGTAAAATTGAAGAAATAAGCATATCTTTATATTTTATGACACTGCTGTTTTTTAAATAGGACTTATACGAAAGGAAAACAGTTTGCCGTAACATCAAATTAGAATATTGAGTTGCTTCTCAAAGTATTTGAACTCATAATAAGTATAACAGTTGTAATACTTCCTTTTTTTCGGGTAAAAAAAGTCCGGGCCAGGATTCGAACCAGGGATGTATTGGCTGAAGCTGCCAATGCTCTACCAACTGAGCTATCCCGACATGAACACTGGAAGACAATTTCACCCAATTAACCTTAACGATCACTTAATCTGGTCTGATACTCTCGATCAGCTCAACAGAATAAATCGAAGGTCAATATGTGGAACTGCAGAAAATCGCTGCATACGAAATTACATTAGATTAATTTTAAACACGATTATTTAATCGGTAAATTACAACAGATGTAAATTTTCCATTTTTCAATTTTGGGTGAAAAAAGTCCGGGCCAGGATTCGAACCAGGGATGTATTGGCTGAAGCCGGCAACGCTCTACCAACTGAGCTATCCCGGACACGAACACTGGAATATTATTTCACCCAATTAACCTCAACGATCACTTTAACTGGTCTGATACTCTGGATCAGTTCAACAGAATAAATCGAAGGTCAATATGTGGAACTGCAGAAAATCGCTGCACACGAAATTACATTAGATTAATTTTAAACACGATTATTCAATCGGTAAATTAATTATAACAGATGTAATACTTCCACTTTTCTTGGGTGAAAAAAAGTCCGGGACAGGATTCGAACCAGGGATGTATTGGCTGAAGCTGCCAATGCTCTACCAACTGAGCTATCCCGGACACGAACACAGGAGGACTCTTTCACCCAATTAACCTCAACGATCACTTTAACTGGTCTGATACTCTGGATCAGTTCAACAGAATAAATCGAAGGTCAATATGTGGAACTGCAGAAAATCGCTGCACACGAAATTACATTAGATTAATTTTAAACACGATTATTCAATCGGTAAATTAATTATAACAGATGTAATACTTCCACTTTTCTTGGGTGAAAAAAAGTCCGGGACAGGATTCGAACCAGGGATGTATTGGCTGAAGCTGCCAATGCTCTACCAACTGAGCTATCCCGGACACGAACACTGGAGGACTCTTTCACCCAATTAACCTTATCGATCACTTAATCTGGTCTGATACTCTGGATCAGCTCAACAGAATAAATCGAAGGTCAATATATGGAACTGCAGAAAATCGCTGCACACGAAATTAGATTAATTTTAAACACGATTATTCAATCGCTAAATTAATTATAACAGATGTAATACTTCCACTTTTCTTGGGGGATAGCTCAGTTGGTAGAGCATTGGCAGCTTCAGCCAATACATCCCTGGTTCGAATCCTGTCCCGGACTTTTTTCACCCAAGAAAAGTGGAAGTATTACATCTGTTTAATCGTGTTTAAAATTAATCTAATGTAATTTCGTATGCAACGATTTTCTGCAATTCCATATATTGACCTTCGATTGATTCTGTTGAGCTGATCCAGAGTATCAGACCAGATTAAGTGATCGTTAAGGTTAATTGGGTGAAATAGTCCTCCAGTGTTCGTGTCCGGGATAGCTCAGTTGGTAGAGCATTGGCAGCTTCCGCCAATACATCCCTGGTTCGAATCCTGGCTCGGACTTTTTTCACCCAAGAAAAGTGGAAGTATTACATGTGTTAAAATTAATTTACCGATTGAATAATCGTGTTTAAAATTTATCTCAAAGTAAGTATTTCTTGTTTTTTGTTCTTCCGAAAAACATGTTCCGAACTCTGGAGGCATTCTTATCGTGAATTCAAAACCTTTAACAATCCTTCTTATTTGTAATAATTTAAAAGTTTGAAACAGTCCCCTGGTGAATTTAATTTTCAGTTATGATTGTTCATTTTTACCTGGCAATGCTTTTATTTTATTTATCGAGTTTATTGGTTTCTTGATATTAAGTAGTCTAGTGAAAATATTTTTGAAGCAAACTTTGCATAAATTTGCTTTTCTCAGAACATGTAAGCTTTTAGTAATTACTCTTTTTCAGCAAGAGTATTTTCAAGCTTTAAAGTAATTTAAAACTTTTAACTATTCTTTTTAGTTCCGTTTAATTAACAGGCACCTGTCTCTATTTGAGTATGCTTAGTAAAACTGAAGAAATAAACAGATCGTTATATTTTAACATACTGCTGTTTTTTTTAAATAGGACTTTTACGAAAGGAAAGCAGTTTGCAGTAACATTAAATTAGAATATTGTGTTGCATCTCAATGTATTTGAACTCATAATAAGTATTTCTTATTATGAATATTCTAACATCAAATTAGAATATTGTGTTGCTTCTCAAAGTATTTGAACTCATAATAAATGTTTCTTGTTTTTTGTTCTTCCGAAAAACATGTTCCGAACTCTGGGGCATTCTTATCGTGAATTCAAAACCTTTAACAATCCGTCATATTTGTATTTATTTATATGTTTTAACGGTCCCCCGGTGACATTAATTTTCAGCTATGACTGTTCCTATTATTCTGGCAATGCTTTTATTTTGTTTATCGAGTTTATTAGTTTTTGATAATATTTTGGCTGCAGAAAATATTTTTGAAGCAAACTTTACATAAATTTGCTGTTTCTCAGAGCATTTGAGTTTCCAGTAATTATTTTTTTCAGCAAAGTATTTTCATGCTTTAAAGTAATTTTAAACTTTTAACAATTCTTCTTAGTTCCATTTATTTAACAGGCACCTGTCTCTATTTGAGTATGCTTAGTAAAATTGAAGAAATAAGCGGATTTTTATATTTCAAGACATTGCTGTTTTTTTTTAACCGGACTTTTACGAAAGGAAAGCGGTTTGGCGTAACATCAAATTAGAATATTGTGTTGCTACGGTTCTGAAAGTGAAACAATGTTTCTTTTCTTCAATTTATTATTTCTTTAAATTTTAAACGAAATAAAAAAAAGATTAGTATTAATATTTGCGTAATGGTTTTCATTTAAATTTTCAATAAACTTTTTGGGAAGATATTTTGGCATGGTTTCAGGATAGGTTGTTTTTGTTTTCGACATGGTTGTGACATGTTTTTATGACTTAAAAAATGCCACATTCAAATTAAATACTTAAATTATCACATTTCTAACCAAACTTTAGAACGAAAAAGAGGGGGAAATGCGCAAACTAATAATAGGAATAATAAGTTGTCTTTAAAAATAAAAAAAACTTGTTTAAATTTCACCATTTTAAAAGGTACATTTTGGCACAATAATAAAAGACTCAATGAAAGAAAGTGATTCTAGGTCTAAGAAAGTTCTACAACCTCTGATTATAAAGATCGGTGAATAGTCCTGTAACATTAATGTAGATAAATTATTAACGAAAATTACCATACCACCCTTCGAAATAGTCATCTTCCATGAATATGCACAGCAGAAATATGCTATACATGTCCTGGGAAATTCACAAGAAGCCTTCTTTTGAGAAGGAGTTCAAAAGGTTCGTCACGTTTCGTTGGATGTCAGCAATATGGTCAACTCTCTTTCAAAGAGCGTTTCAGTCGTGGAAATAGGAAGAAGTATGAGATCTGGCGAGTATGGTGGATGCTGAATTTGCACCACCGCTCAAGAATTTCTTTCAAAGCTTAAAACCAAACTTTAAACTGATCATTTGTTCGTTAATTTTCCTGTTCTCAATTAAAAACCAATACACTAAAAAAGCACTTTTTAAAGCACGTCTTGCACAGAACATAAACGACGCTCAACTGAACAACGGTGGGAGAAGTTTTGTTTCCCCAGTGTTGCCAGATCGGCCGTTCTGAATTCATTTACCGAACTTTTTTCTCAGAGGTAGTATTTATAAATTGTCCGATTTCCAAGACAAATTAAAAAAAAATTTGAAAAATTTAAGTAAATTAAAAAATGTATCTTCTCGCAGAATTTTGAACATTTAAAGTTTCTTTTAATCTATTCGTAGATGTGTGCTGTATTATTTTATATATCAGATTTAACAGAAAGTAACTAGTTAGGGAGAAAAAAAAATAAAATGTACAAATGCAAGTAAAATTTCAGTAAAATCCCAAACTTTTTTATGTGTAAATAATAATAATAATGATAATTGTAATTTAACAAATTACAACGGCTATTTGGAAAATGATATTTTCAAAAACTCAAATTTTAAAGATTGTGAAGATTTTTAAAGATCTATATTTAAATTTATAATAGTAATAAACATCATTTTTAGGATGATTATAACAAGTCATATATAACGTACACCGTACATTAAACATTAACATTCCTAGATCAACAATAAAAAACAGTAGATTAAAGAGAGACAACTTTAACTGTTTAAAATGTGAATTTTTATTTGATTGAGTTAATCAGACTGACTTCGGAACGCCTCCTATTACGTACGACATGGATTAAACATTAATATTCCTGGATCCATCACAAACAAATTTTAAATGAAATTTCAGTTTTACAATTTTCCGTTTTACAAGAACTGCAAATTTTCCAACTTCAAAATATCGCACATTTAAATATTTTACACCGTTGCTTAGAGAAAAAAAATGCACTTTTTAATGAAATTTGTTCAAAATGTCTATCACAATTTATTGATAAATTATTAATTTTTTGGCAACAGAATGCACATTTTTTTAGCTCATCGTGTCAACAGAAGTATTCCACTTTTGCACATTAAAGTTGGACCAATCAAAAAATGAATAAAATAAAAAAACCGAAGTATTCTATTTTTGGACATTAAAGTTAGACCAATCAGGAAACGAATAAAATAAACCAACATTATTGCGGAATTCAACCATTAAAAAGATTCAGATATGCTTTAAATTTCCCAATTCTCTACCGAGAACAACAACTATTTTTTTCCAAATAGTTAAAAAATATATTTTATTGTAAATCTGATACTTTATCAAACACACCACAACAAACAACAAAAAACAGAAGAAAAATGCGAGTCAATTGAACAATATATATAAACGTTTTATCACGTTTATATACATAAACGTTTTGAGCATGCCTATTCGCCGAAAAAACTCACACTGACAAAAATGACTTTCATATAAAATGAATCGCGACATTTAAAGGGACAACGATGTAATAAACTCGCTTTGAATTGTGTATATAATACTCGTATCTTTACGAAACATCTTTAGAATGCACTAGGAATAATAAAATATAATCTAAGCAAAAAATTTAGTACAGTAGACTCCCTCAAATCCGCACTCCTAAAATACGCAACTCTCTAAAATCCGCACATATTTTACAGATGTAAACAATGAAACAGTCAGTTGAGATGTAGGTGCAAAATTTCACTTTTTTAGTTTTATATCAATCCCATACATTTTTTAATTTGTAATTTTTGTTAAGGTTATCGAATTGATGTTTTTTCCAAGAAGAAAGAATAATTTATTTCTGAAAAAATAAAGAAATTGCTGATATTGTTATGTTTAAGCTGACGCTTTGGTCAGGGCATCAAAGGAAATTATAATGTTATGTTTATTTGAAAGTGGAGAAAGCACTTTTTATTTGCCTCTACCCACAATTAGGCCAAAGTGATCGTGATAATGACAGCACATCGCGGAGAATGGTGGCCTGCAAACGACCCACGTGACCATCCTTACTTCACTTAAAAAACAATAAAAATATTCTTTATCCATGATGACATAAAATGTCATACATAAAGTTAAAAAAATATAAAATTGAAAAGGTAAAAAAGGTTACCTGTCAAGTCCTTGGATGTTGATGACAAATAAATCCAGACAATAGGCACAATAAATTATTATGCACACAAAATTTGAAGAAAAACTATTTTTATTTCATGAAGAACTTGTTTTACTTTTTTTATGAATAAATATTTCTTCACATATTTATATTATTTTGACTCGTACATATTAATCTCTCTCTTCATAAGAAAAACCATATCATAATATATGCTAATCACAACAATTGCTATCTCCAAGCAATAAAAATTCTTTGTCAATAATATATTTTAGATATCTCAACAGGATGTAATTATAAATTTTCTTATGACATAAAAGGAGAATATAATATTATTTCTTCTTAAAAAAAGAACAACTTTCATAATATGAACTTTCAAAAACAAAATATATTATACTTCATATTGCATAGATACAAACCAATATTTTCTTCATAACGCCCCTTGGGTATTCAAAAATTATATATATAAAATTGGGCAAAATAATGAAGTAAAAACTTTATGAAAATCAAATATCTTCTCTTGATGAAAGAAAAAAATGTTCACCTCTTAACGCACACGTTCTTCACCTCTGCTTGTTTTTTCAGAGGATTGAGAACATATAAAAGCACAATTGAAGAATTGATCACATAAAAATTTGACGAAAATTTTGGACGAAAAGATGAAGAATAAAACTATTTAGAATAAACATGTCGACAACCTTCTTGAGTTAAAAGTGGCATCAATAGAGCAACACGTAAAAGGCTTCACGACGTCATCTCATTTAATACGCATATCCAAACAGAGTACACAACAAAAATACTTTCAGGATCCTTTGAAACAAAAGGTTTGCTCCTCGTTGCTTAACAGAAATCAACATCACTTTCCTAGATGCATTTTGAGGGCAGCACTTTTTCTTTGCCGCACTTAAAAATCAGCATCGTAATAATCTCAACATAACAAAAAAAAACCGTTCCATCCTTCGTTAACGGGGGAGCACCTCGGCCCCGAAATTACACTAAAAACTTTCAATCATACGACTGCATCCATCACAGCAGGTGTCTATCGGCGCAACTGACTCAGGTGGCCGCGAGCCCAGGGGGAAAAGAGAAAGGGGTTACTGTAAATGCAAAATACGCCAATTTGGCAGTCAGCAAAAAAGGGGGTGAGGAAAAAATAAGCCAAATTACAATATACAGTATGAAAAAATATGTAACTATTAAGAATAAAATTGATAACCATCTTAAGAGGGGAGGCCAAAGCCGGTGGCCATGTACTTAACGGCTTGAAATACGTCACCTGTGAAATTTAATTTGATAGGTTAGGGGTGTGTCCGAATAAACGGAAGTTCCACCCAAAAGAACTAGCGAGAATGTTCTCGAACAAATTTAAAACCGGAAGGAATGATTTCAAACAGAATTTTACCGGCTTGGAACATTCGAAAGCTAAGCAAGAAAGAAAACATTACAGGCGACGAAATGAAAATAAGCGAAACCGAAATTAAAATTTAAATTGAGAACATTAATAAAAAGGAAGGTGATATGAAATAAAATGGCTAATAAAAATGAATTAAATTAAATATATGGGGGGGGGGTATGGAGTAACCACCACATATTACCCAGGGTCCCCCAAAAGAAAATATTGGTGAGATGACAAAAATGACAATTTTTCATCGAGACAATATTTTCTAACACATGTACAAATATGCTAAATAATTACACAAAATAAATGTATCAGCAATAGTTATAAAAATATACATAATTGTTGTACATGATATTTAAATAATAAAAAAAAATAATTACTGTTATGATAGTAATCCTTATGAAAATATACCAACTGTAGTAAATGTTAACATGAAAGGTATATAAAGTTTCTTTCAGAGGTATCTATCATATAAAAAAATTAAAGTCTATGTGCAGAAAAACAGTCCATAACTTTGAAGAGTCTCTTGTTAGGCTGTGCAAAATGCACTATAACAGTAGAATGCTTTAGCATATGTCACAATATTTGATTACACAATAATATGTATATTTATATTCTCAGTTGTGAACAAAAATGAAATATACTATAACTGTATATGAATCATACTATAACTATATATAAAATATATGGTTTCAAATAGTACATGATGACTTGAATGAATTTGTAAGTTGAAAATTGAACAATAAAAAAATATATATATAAATGGTGCAGAGAGATTAGTTAGGCTCTCATAAAAAATATTTACTTATATCACCACATAGCCTTTTAAGCTTTCAATAAATCTTAAATGAATAAACTTTAGTATTATTCAATAACACATTTTCACAGAAAATAAAATTAATTAAGTTGCAAAAAGAATGGTAATAAAAGCATGATATTATTTTTCAACAAAAATATCTTCAAAATGAATATAATAATTTTCAAAGAGAGAATTTTTACACTCTCATAAAGGAATATTCTTAAACATTTTCAATATAAATTGACAATAATTGCATAAATACCTTTAATACTATACTTCATTCAAAATAAACATAAAACATAGGATGTTTAATATTCCGAAAAAAGGAAGAAACTTATATGAATATGTCAATCTTATATATGACTTGATAATGTCAACTTACAAAGAAAAATCAATTGTGTCAAAATTTCTATATAGAAGATATCTAGAACATATTTACTTGTAAATTTTCAAACATTTTTAAAAAAAAAATTAAGTAAGTGATCACTTTTGCATTTGTCATAAATCAAGAATTTGCTTTATATAAATATATATAATGACTCATTAAACATCTTTGGATCCAAAGTATAAACACTCAAAAGTATACAAAAATATTACTTATTGTGAGTCATTCACTTTCTATATTTCAACAAGAAGAGAAGAAAACATTAGTATGAATAAGTTTATCATGCACTTTCTCTCTTTTTTTTTTTTTTTTTTTTAAAGAGGTTAAATGTTAAAGTATGCATGCATTGTAAGGAAAAGACACAATAGGGAAAATAATTTGATGAGTACTCATCTTTATGTTTACCTTATATCAATTACAATTTCACCTTTCTTATTAGAATGCACATTTGTCAAAAATCACCTTAAATACTGACATCATATTCTAACAAAGACAAATTCTTTCTCAATTTTTGCATCAACTATTGTAATTAAAGACTTTATAAAATTTAAAAGTATGGCATACATGAGATTATGTGTAAATATTGTAAAAATTATGACTTATAGATAATTACAGTAAATAATAAAACTATTAAAATTCATACATACATCCCGAGGATGACCGTTGAGTTGTACCAGGGAGAAGAAGACTTAAAAAAAAATGAGAAAAAAATAATAACAGCTGCCTGCAGCCTGGAGAAAAGAAAAAAAAAATTACATAGCGATTCTTCTTGCTGGACAATCAGTGCGGCTAGCTTCGACTGAATATATTACAAAGCAAAAGTCATCCTGTAAAAGGAAAAAGAGAGTTAGTCTATTTTTTATGCAGTTTATGATTGCGAGGACGAAGATCATAACTTCTATATTGAGTGGATTTGCTTTTAGCACCAGTATGAGTGCCATCAGGAGGAGCTTGTGACAGTACCGATTTACTGGAACATGAAGATGTTTGCTGGCATTTAGAAGAAGAAAGAATTTGAGGAGAAGTATTACAAGCTGCATCATGATTTGAAACTTGAATAGAAGAGTGTTGTCTCACAGGAGTGGAGGATGCATTATCAACAGCTGGTTGATCATGTGATGCACCTTTTGAAGAAACTGAAGGATGTTGCAGTGCTTCATTTCTCTTTTGAAGCTTCAAGATTCGATTAGTGTGAATCAACATTGGTGAAGCATGACTATTATTGGGATCTTGAATTTGAATGAGCACAGGAGAAATTATTTTCTTGACCACGTATGGGCCTTGTATCTTTTTGTTAAACACAGTAGGAAATTTTGCATAAACAATGTCATTAACATTGATGTTGGAAAACTTTAATTTTTCTCTGGATTTTTGGTACACCTTTTGTCTAGATGATTCGTTATTCTTATAAGCTTGATAGTATACTTTTTCAATAACATCCATCAATTTATGAATTTCATATGCAGTATTGAGAATTTTCCATGAAACTTGAGATTTATAATTGGAATAAATATCATTTATTTCTCTGCCAAAATGAAGAAGATTTGGGGAGAACTTTGTAGCTGGATGAGGTGTAGCGTTATATATGGATTGATGAATTTTTAGCGCAGTGGGTATATCACATCCTTGTGAAGCCATTGTGTTCACAGACGATTTTATTTGAGAATTGACACGTTCACTTAAACCGTTAGCTTGGGGATGGGCTACAGAACTATGCTCCAATTTAATGCCAAGCTTTTTGTTAAAATATGAAAACATATCACTCGTAAATTGAGAACCATGATCAGTAAGAGTTAATTCAGGTTTTCCATGAGTGGAAATATAATGCAATAAAGCCTTTGTAACTGACTCAGCACTGATATTATTCAAGGCATATAATTCTAAATGACGAGAAAAATGGTCTATCATTGTTAACACATATTGACGATTTCTCAATGGGCCGAGTAAATCCATAGAGACCTTTTGATTGGGAGCTGTTGGGAGTGGTGCAGGTAGGTATGGAGCAGTGTTTTTTTTATGATTCTTATTTACTAAACAAATTTCACAAGAGTTGACATAATTAATGGTATCAGAAACAAGGGTTTTCCAGGTAAATCTTTTCTTTAAATTAACAATGGTTTTATGAATTCCAGTATGAGTAATATGAGCAATTCTTAAGGCCTTTGCTCTAAGTGACACAGGTAAAACAGCTTTGTGTAGCTCGATATCTTCTGAAGAGAAATGACCATTATAACAAAGTAACTCATTACTTGGATTAATATAGTAGCCATTTAAACTTTTAGATTTTTTGTTATTTTTAAGATCTTCATAAATTTGTTTGATTTTTGGGTCCTTTTGTTGTTCAGAGAAGATGGTGTGATCAAGAATTTCTAATAAAGGATCTTGGTTATTATCCTTAGTTAGAAGTGAAGAGTCACTTTGAAGATGACATGTATGGTGGATTTTGTCGACTAAACCACATAGAAAGTGAGGAATGTCATTATGTAAATCGTTTTGATTATCAACAACAGGTAGAGGTTCTTGTGAAGAAATAAGATCTGGATTATTATTGAGATCTTCAGTAGGAATGTGAGGAGTTCTACTCAGAAAATCTGCCAAGACATTTTCTTTGCCTGGAACATGTTGGAATGTGTACGAGTATTCTGACAGTTCTAACATCCAACGAGTAGTAATATCAGCAGGTGATGTAGCTTTTTTATAATTATTAAGTGGTTTGGCATCAGATAGTAGAATAAAGGGTCGACCAAAAATATAGTATTTAAAAGCAGTTATGCCTTTGTAAATGGCATAAAGTTCCAATTTGATGGCAGGGTAGTGTCTTTCTGATTGAGATAGAGTTTTAGAATAATAGGAGATAGGTTTTAGTTCACCATCAAATTTCTGCATAAGAACAGCTGATATTGCTGTTTTTGAGGCATCTGTATTAACATAAAATGTTTCATTCCAGATAGGAAGATTGAGCATAGGTTTATGAAAGAAAATGTCCTGTAATTCTTTAAATGCATTTTCTTGTTCAGATTTCCAGGAAAACTTATTTTTAGGTTTGGTGACTTCAATGAGAGGAGTAATCAAATTAGAAAAATTAGGTATAATTGATCTATAAAATGAACACAAGCCGATAAAACTCTTTGTTTGCCTCTTGGTTTTAGGCGTTGGAAAGGAAGTAATTTTTAAAATGTTACTTGTAATAGGAAGAATTTTATGATCTGTAAGTTGGAAACCCAAAAAGTTAATACTAGTTTGCATAAAGGTACACTTTTCAGGAGACAAAGTAATGTTATTAGCAATAAGGGTGTCTAATAACTTTGTGAGTTTCATGGTCATTTCTTCAAATGAATTAGCGCCCACTACTATATCATCTTGATATGCATAACAGGAGTCAATCTGAGATAATTGAATCACAGAGTCGATTAATTGTTGGAAAGTGCTGGCGGCCGTCTTCAAGCCAAATACTAAACGTAAATAGGTAAAAATTCCCCATGGTGTAGTAAAACTAAGTTTATCTTGCATATCTTTAGGTACAGCAATCTGCCAATATGCAGAGGGTAAGTCAAGAGTGGTATAATATTTAAATTTTGACAACTGCACCAATAGATTTTGAATCCTAGGAAGAGGATATGAAGATGGAATTATTATGGAATTTAACAATCTTAAATCAAGAGCCAAACGATACTTTTGAGGCTTAGACATATCAGTTCTCTTCTTTTTAACAAGAAGCATGGGACAGGCCCAAGATGAATTTGATCTCTCAATAATGCCAGCGTTCAACATTTGATTAATTTGGTCAAGAGCTTCTTGCTCGAGTGCTTGAGGTACAGGAAAAGGTAATGTTTTTACTGGATGAGAATTTAACATGGTAAACTGAGGATTGACCAGGTCAGTATGACCTAAAGTGTCAAGAGATTTCGAAAAGGCAAGCGCTTTACTACATAATAATTTTGTTAAAGCTTCCCTTTCATGAGGAGGTAAATGTTTAAGATCAAAGTCATTTGGAGATAATTCTTGAATACGTTTTCTCTTAATCTCTTCAGATGGCAAAATTAAAGTACAATATTCGTTTTCAAATTCTAAATCAAAGGAGTATTCTTCAATATCTTTTTCATCTACATTGATACATTCACCAATAATTGAATTTTTATTTAAATGTATATCGAACTTTGAAATATTCTGACATACAACCAAAAATAAATCATTTTGAATGGAAGATTTTGAGTGCAATGATTCATGTAATATAAGGCCTTTATTTTTTAAATTGGGTTTAAAAAGAAAATATTCAGATGGAGGATTCAGATACTTCACATGTAAATACACAAAAGAATTAGGAGGTATTATTCTCTATTGAGTAATTGTACCATATTGGAACTCACCAAAATTTTATTACCCATACTTAAATGAGGTTGCTTTTCACCAATATAACTACTATCACTAGTATTTTTAGATGAGGAATTCTTGTTAAGTATATTATTATCATTAGTAGACACATAATTCACCACATTAGCATAATCAGTTGGAAAATAATTAGAAAAATAAGTAGAATGACCATCAATATAAGGATTATGAAAATTCATAGCAGAATGAGCCATATTATTTGTAAACAAACCATTATTTTGAACATTATAATTATAAGGATAGGTTGTATAATTATTGAACAACTGTAAACTTGAATTATCATAATTTGCACAAGTATTATCAATGTAAGTATCACTCGTTAGATTATTTGATATAGGCCTTTCATAAGAAGGCATTCTGTGTGCATCAAGAGAATATGGTACATTTGAATTAACATAATTATATTCAGCATTCATAAAATAGCAAGTAGGAGATTCATTATAACTTTGAAAAGGAATATGCTTGTCTTTAAGTAATATAGACTTAAAGCTTGGTGAAATAGTAATAGAATGTTTGTTAATAAACTCAAAGCCAAGTATGGCTTGAAAGTGAACATTTTGAATTTTTGTAAGGTAAAATACATGATGAAAAAAATATTTATCAATCTTAAAAGCTATCTCTATGCATCCTTTGAAGAAGACCTTAGAATTTATGGTCGATACAGATACATTTCTGGATAAAAATTTGTAATGAAGCCTGGATTTAATGCTATTAAAGCATTCTTCATCCAAGAGAGATAAACTTGATCCAGTATCTATTAATGTGGAGATTTCATTATGTTGAACATTTATTAGGATGCATGGAAGAACATAAGAGTTGTTAAAAGAACTGCATATGACATGATTTTCTTGTATGTCATCGTTGATTTGAAAATTTTGTTTGGAAGGCAAAGAATTATATGAACAAGAAGATTTGTTAAATTTAGATGTCATAGGAGAAGTTTGGACAGCTGTGGATGACACTAAAGTGACTGACGAGCGTTTGTCTAATTGTTGATGTTTGTTGTTGTTGTCAAAGTGTACTGACCCTGAATGAGAATTACGGGAGAGAAGGCGGTCAGTAGAACCAGTCTCCCTTATTTGTTTAAATGATAAACATTGTTATTTTCAGAAGAAGAAGAGGTGTGGCTTTTCTTTCTGTACGGGTGAGACGAAACCTGAGTTGAAGAGTTTTGATTAGAATTACCAATAATGTTTTTGAATTTGTAGCATGAGTCCATACGATGATTAAATTTCCCACAGAACGCACACTGCACAACATCTCGTCTGTGATAAAAGGATGTAGAATTTTTTTTGTGAGAATATTTGTCAAAGGTTGGTTGATAAGGACGTTTCCGGTGAAAGTTTTGATGACGAGAATTATTGTTACGTTTATTTGTAGCCTCTTGTCTCGGTGGAGAAGGCGAAAATGTCCTAGGTCTTCTTTGAAAATTACGAGAAGTATGAGAACTGTCCTTTTGAGTTTGTAAAGGAGAGTAGTTGGTTTGAGAATTGTGATAAATTTTATCCTTCGTATGCTTTATAGGAGTTTTATGAAGAGTATTACTAGAATTATCGTGGACATTTTCAGAATCGATACAATAGGCTTGATTAAAATTTTCATAAGATTTTTTAGGGGGAGAGTCATAAATATTTTGAAGAAAAGTTGCTCGTTCAAGAGCTAATTCGAAGGACGTAATATTTTCTTCTAAGAGTTTACGTTTGATTTGTTTAGGTAAAGCCTCAAGAAAATGAGTAAACTTTAATGAATTAAGAGCAGAAAGATCCAATTTTGGATAAGCAAGTCGAAGTTGTTTATCCAACCGAAAAGCAAAATTTTTAACTGATTCATTTGAATCTAAGGTCAAGTTCTGTAAAGATTTTAGAGAAACAGACTTTTTTGTGGGTAAGAAATAGTCTATAAATGCCTTTCGAATTTCACTAAAATTAGAGTTCTTGAGCTGTGACTGAGTTTCCAGAAAGAAGAGTAAGGCGGTGCCCTGAAGTTTTGATTTAAAGAGAACAAAAAGTTCCTTGTCTGTAAAGTTATTTAGTTCCTGTAAGTCAGATAATTGATCGAAGAAAAATTCTACAGTCTGAGGGTTACCGTCGAAAGGTTGGATTGCAATATTGAGTTTGGCTTTTGGAGGCATGATGAAAAATTTAATATAAGAGCTCAATATATGACATGATAAATTTGGTTATTGACTGGTCTTGTGATGAATAATATATATAAATTGACCCGTTACCTAAAATATTGATGACTTTCATTTACTTCATACATCATTTTTATATGTAAAAAAAAAAGAAGAAAACGTATACTAACATATTAGTATCATATGAAGAATATAAGACCCAAATATTTTATGTAAATATTTATATATAATATGGTTCAAAACATAAATTATTATATGTATGACAAGAAGAATAATTTATCTTAGCATGAACAATAATTTTTACCAGTACCTCCGTTAAATAATGCATATATATATTAGTTGCAAAATATAGCAAGACAAGAAAAAATATATATGGAAAAATTATGTTATATATATATCATGCACTGCTCCAGAAAAATATTATTTCAGTATAGAATCAATATGTTGCAATTAATTACTGCACCACTCTCAATAATAATATAATTAATAATATTAATGTATGAAGAAAATAATTTGAAAAATAATGAAGAATTAACTGAAGATAATGACGACAATATGTATAAATATAACAAAAATATGATGGTGGCAAAGGAAAAATGGATGGTCATGGAATGTTGGATACGCTTTGGTGACGGCACCACAGGAAATTATAAGATGCCGTGTTCAAAAAAATAATTGTAATTGTTCAAGCGTTGGTCACTGCACCAAAGGAAATAAGTGTTATGTTTAAGCTGACGCTTTGGTCAGGGCATCAAAGGAAATTATAATGTTATGTTTATTTGAAAGTGGAGAAAGCACTTTTTATTTGCCTCTACCCACAATTAGGCCAAAGTGATCGTGATAATGACAGCACATCGCGGAGAATGGTGGCCTGCAAACGACCCACGTGACCATCCTTACTTCACTTAAAAAACAATAAAAATATTCTTTATCCATGATGACATAAAATGTCATACATAAAGTTAAAAAAATATAAAATTGAAAAGGTAAAAAAGGTTACCTGTCAAGTCCTTGGATGTTGATGACAAATAAATCCTGACAATAGGCACAATAAATTATTATGCACACAAAATTTGAAGAAAAACTATTTTTATTTCATGAAGAACTTGTTTTACTTTTTTTATGAATAAATATTTCTTCACATATTTATATTATTTTGACTCGTACATATTAATCTCTCTCTTCATAAGAAAAACCATATCATAATATATGCTAATCACAACAATTGCTATCTCCAAGCAATAAAAATTCTTTGTCAATAATATATTTTAGATATCTCAACAGGATGTAATTATAAATTTTCTTATGACATAAAAGGAGAATATAATATTATTTCTTCTTAAAAAAAGAACAACTTTCATAATATGAACTTTCAAAAACAAAATATATTATACTTCATATTGCATAGATACAAACCAATATTTTCTTCATAACGCCCCTTGGGTATTCAAAAATTATATATATAAAATTGGGCAAAATAATGAAGTAAAAACTTTATGAAAATCAAATATCTTCTCTTGATGAAAGAAAAAAATGTTCACCTCTTAACGCACACGTTCTTCACCTCTGCTTGTTTTTTCAGAGGATTGAGAACATATAAAAGCACAATTGAAGAATTGATCACATAAAAATTTGACGAAAATTTTGGACGAAAAGATGAAGAATAAAACTATTTAGAATAAACATGTCGACAACCTTCTTGAGTTAAAAGTGGCATCAATAGAGCAACACGTAAAAGGCTTCACGACGTCATCTCATTTAATACGCATATCCAAACAGAGTACACAACAAAAATACTTTCAGGATCCTTTGAAACAAAAGGTTTGCTCCTCGTTGCTTAACAGAAATCAACATCACTTTCCTAGATGCATTTTGAGGGCAGCACTTTTTCTTTGCCGCACTTAAAAATCAGCATCGTAATAATCTCAACATAACAAAAAAAAAACCGTTCCATCCTTCGTTAACGGGGGAGCACCTCGGCCCCGAAATTACACTAAAAACTTTCAATCATACGACTGCATCCATCACAGCAGGTGTCTATCGGCGCAACTGACTCAGGTGGCCGCGAGCCCAGGGGAAAAAGAGAAAGGGGTTACTGTAAATGCAAAATACGCCAATTTGGCAGTCAGCAAAAAAGGGGGTGAGGAAAAAATAAGCCAAATTACAATATACAGTATGAAAAAATATGTAACTATTAAGAATAAAATTGATAACCATCTTAAGAGGGGAGGCCAAAGCCGGTGGCCATGTACTTAACGGCTTGAAATACGTCACCTGTGAAATTTAATTTGATAGGTTAGGGGTGTGTCCGAATAAACGGAAGTTCCACCCAAAAGAACTAGCGAGAATGTTCTCGAACAAATTTAAAACCGGAAGGAATGATTTCAAACAGAATTTTACCGGCTTGGAACATTCGAAAGCTAAGCAAGAAAGAAAACATTACAGGCGACGAAATGAAAATAAGCGAAACCGAAATTAAAATTTAAATTGAGAACATTAATAAAAAGGAAGGTGATATGAAATAAAATGGCTAATAAAAATGAATTAAATTAAATATATGGGGGGGGTATGGAGTAACCACCACAGATATCATTGGTAATCACAATCTTACCACATATACTTATGTAAAATTGTAAACAAAGCAATGACCAGAAATCTGCAAAATTCTATTATCCGCAAAACCTCTGGTCCCAAGCTGCGCGGATTTGAGGGAGTCTACTGTAAATCAATATTTTAGTCATTTTTTGTCGAACGGAGAGTATCGTGCTCCCTTAATTCAACGCCATCATAAAAATGTATAAATTCTTTTTATCATCAATATTTCTGAAGATATTGGTCGAAACTTGTTAGATGCTATCAAAGTAAATTCTTTTCCTCTACAATCTTTCTGATACAATCAATTAAACATAGTGTTCTGTAAAAACATTCACTTTCAGGGTCCGTATTTTTTTTTTTTTTTTTTCTTTTCTTTTTTTTTTTGCGAAAATGAAGATATTGCGGATTTTGCGATCTGCAAACTTTGCGAATTTCATAAGGACAGAAATGAAATTTAAAAAAAATCCGAAACTACCTAAATAGATCCTTTATGCATGAAGAATTTTAAGAAACTTCCTAAGAAACAGTTTTGGAGAATAACATGAGATAATATTCAATGGCTTCAAAGAAACTGGTATAAATATTGAAAGCTAATGTATTGCATTCTATTAGTTGTATTATTGTTTTTATTCAAGAAATAGGTGATAGGATTCTAGAAACAGTTGTAAGTAGTCAAGAAATTTCTGTACTTATTTAAGGAGAATATATATATATATGTATATAAATAAATAAATATATATATATATATATATATAAATATATATATATATACATGTATGTGTATATATATATATATATATATATATATATATATATATATATGTATATATATATATGTATATATATATATATATATATATGTGTGTGTGTGTGTTACAGGCCAAACCCGATTTTAGGCCAAACTAGATTAGCCTAGGCCAAACTAGTCTATCCTAACGCCCATCGGATAAACTAGTTTTTCCTAGGCCAAACTAGTCTATCCTAACGCCCATCGGATAAACTAGTTTTTCCTAGGCCAAACTAGTCTATCCGAACGCCCATCGGATAAACTAGATTTTCCTAGGCCAAACTAGTTTGGCCGAACGGTCATTAGGATGAACTAGTTTAGCCTGCTATTCATTGGTTCGAACTAGTTTATCCTAGGCCGAACTAAATTGTCCTAGGCCAATTCAATTTGGCCCTGATATTTTTTAATCTAAAGATCGCCATGGCGCCAGCTTTCTAGTTTTGATCTATTTTATCCTAGGCCGATGCAGTTTGACGCGATTTTAGCTCACAGATTATCAAAGCCTGAGAGCTAATGTGCTCACAGATTCTCTGTGTGTGTATGTAACCATTTACGTACGTATGGCCGTATGTACGTACGTGTGTACGTAATGCGATAACTCCTGATAGAAATATCCAATTTGCTTCAAATATTGGACATAGATTTATCCTGATAATGAACTTTCCTGATTAGTTTCAGGGGTTCATTGAATAAGAATAAGGGAGGAGAACAAAAGGCTAATCCGCACCCCCCCCCCCTTTCCTCAGTTTAGTTAAATCAGTTTTCCATGAAAAATGATCAGATTTTATTAAAATTTTAGGTATAATGTCATTTTGATAAGGTACATCCATGATCAGTTGTGGGTGTTCATTCTTTACGTATAAAGAAAGGAGGAATGGGAGGTAACACTCTTAATTTATGTAAATAGGTTTTTCATGAAGAATTCACCGATTTGTTTCAAATTTTGGATGTAGGTTCCTTCTGATAAGGCTTTTACCTGATTAATTTGGGGGGTTCTGAGCTTAAATATAAACATGGAACGGATTTTTTTTTTCAATCAGATAGAAACTTTCGGTTTTATGAAAAGATTATTAATTCGTAACAGATATTGGTTTTTTGCACACATTACTTCAGGCGAAATTGTTCATATTAAGAAACTAAATATCCGAATCCTTTTAAAAATAAGAAAAAGCTTAAATAAGGCATGACACTTGAAATTTAAGAGGGGGGGGGGGTAGAGTAAGAGGACGCTAGATTTTTTTTTTTAAAGCTCAGCAGTTTTTAAGGTTTTAGCTGCTAATTAAATATTACCATTATTTGAAACTTTTAGAAACATAATAAAACATAATGTTAAATATTTAAGAAAAAAGATGGCGCGTCAAATACCACTATTTTCTATTAGTAATTTTTGTAAAAATGTTAAATTCTTGTTGGAACTGTTTGAAACTTTGTGATAGTTTATAACCCATGATAAAAATTGTAAAAAAAGTCCTATTACGAAAGGGAAAGAGGGGGGGGGGACGAAGAAAATCAGGAAATATAACGGAAATTTTAGGTTGGTCTAGTTGAAATTTTAAGATAGTTTATTACACATGATATACATTTATAAAAATATGTTCCGCGTTTAATGCCACTATTGACGAATAGTGATCTTCGCAAAAATCTTAAATTCTTGTTTTGCAGCACCGCGACATCGAGTAACATAACTACTGATAGATTGTTTAACGGAGTTTCCTTCATATACAGTTTTGTTGGCAATAGGGTGCGCTCCCTGGTGATGGAATGTGGAACTAATATAACGCGAGCACCCTGGTGTTGGAATTTGAAACTAATACAACGTGATCTAGTTTAAACAAGCTGGCTTTGCCTACTATTGGGCTCCTTTTTTTATATAAAATCTCAAAACGGACATATGTTAAGCGAACGAACCTCAAAGAGAAAGTAACATGATGATAAATATTTAAGAAAAAAGGTGCCGCATCGAAATATCACTATTTTTTAATAGCAATTTTTGTAAAAATGTTAAATTCTTGCCGGGACTTTTTGAAAAATCTGTAACAACGTCTTTCAAATTCTAACTCAATCTGAAATTTGATGAAAATCTGTGTATTAGTACTATTTGAGATAGAATTATCGCAGAAATCATAAAAAAAAACTGCATAAAAGCGCCATCTATTGAGCCATTTACTCTAAAAACAAAAGAATATTAATTTATATCAGGGACTAACTGAATTTAAAGTTTGATGAAAATCCCTGCATTTGTTCTTGAGATAGAACTGTTGCGATAATTATGAATAATGCCACATAACAGCGCCACCTGTTGCACGATTTATTCCAAAAACTAAAAAATACTTTTGCAATTTTTATATCAAGGAATAACATAATCTGGAGTTTGATGAAAATTAATCCATTAGATATTAATGCATTGATTATTAATTAATGCATTGCCTGAGATAGAGCTATTGCAATAATCACGAATAATACCGTATAGCAGCGCCACCTTTCGAGAGATTTACTCCAAAAACTACAGAATACTAATTTTTATCAGAGACTTACTGAATCTAAAGTTGGATGAAAACTCGTGCATTATTTCTTGCGACAGAACTATTTCAGGAATCGGGAAAATTGAGCACAACAGTGCCACATATTGAGCAATTAATATAAAAAAGTAAACAGAATTAGTTCATATCACGAATTTACTGAATCCAGAAGTTTGATGAAAGTCCGTAAATAAGTTATTGAAATAATGTTGTTGCATATCGATAAAAATGCAGTTTAGAAGCGCCATCTGTTGAACGCTTTACATGAAAATGTAATCAGAATCAATTTATATCAGGGACTGTCTGAATATAAATTTTTATTAAATTCCGTTCATTAGTTCTTGAGATACATACTATTGTAAAAATTGTTAAAAATGCAGCATAGCATAGCCATGTTGAGTGATTTACTTCAAAATAGAAACAACACCAACACATCTCATGGACGAACTGATTCTGATGTTTGATTGAAATTTTTATATTAGTTATTAAGATAAAGCTAATGCGTAAATCATAAAAAAATGCAAAACAGCAGCTCCACCTGATGAGCGATTTACACCAAAAACTAATCAGCATCTATTTAGATTACCTGAATGTAATTTTTTATTATATTTCGTGCATTAGTTCTTCTGTTCATTAGTTCATTAGTTCTTCTACAGCTTACGCCAGCGTATAGCAGGTGTGCTAGACACGTACTGCCGAATGCCCTTTTCCTTTTCGAACGAACTTCGAAATGAACGAAATTCAAATCTTAGCAAGCGTGCTGAGTACGCACCGCCGAATGTAATCCTCCTTTTCGAAAGAGCCTCGAAGCGAACGAATTTCCAACCATATCCCCGCTGCCCGCGCCAGTCACATAGCGGGCGAAGCCAGCAAGTTTTAACTAAGCCCCGTTATATTAGTTCCTCATTCCAACACCAAGGAGCGCACTCTATCATTAACAAAACTGTATCTGAATGAAACTCCGTTAAACAACCTATTAGTAGATATGTTACTTGATGTCGCGGTGCTTTAAAAGCTAGAATTTCCGTTATATTTCCTGATTTTGTCCGCAACCACACCCTCTTTCAAGCCGAAATGTGACTTTTTTTATTTATTTATATCAAATGCCATAAACTGTCACAAAGTTTCAAAATGTTCCAGCAAGAATATAACATTTTTACAAAAATTACTATTAGGAAATAGGGGTATTTCGATGCCGAATCTTTTTTCTTAAATATTTATCATCATGTTTTTTTCTCTTCGAAGTTCATTCGCTTTAACATACGCCCGTTTCGAGATTTTATATAAAACAAGGGGCTTGATAGCGGGCGAAGCCGGCTGATTTGAACTAAATCGCTTCCAAATTCCAACATTTGGATGCTTGTGTTATAATAATTCCACATTAGTCCGTTATATTAGTCCGACATATGTACGTACGTACATAAGTATGTACATACGTACATACATACATACGTACATGGTTACATACACACACACAGAATCTACGAGCACATTAGCACTCAGGCTTTGATAGTATTTGAGCTAAAAGCGAGTCAAATTGCATCGGCCTAGGATAAATTAGATCAAAACTTAGAAAGTTGGCGATCTTTAGATTCAATAAAATCACGCCAAATTGAATTGGCCTAGTACAATCTAGTTCGGCCTAGGATAAATTAGTTCAAACCAATGAATAGCAGGCTAAACTAGTTCATCCTAATGACCGTTCGGCCAAACTAGTTTGGCCTAGGAAAATCTAGTTTATCCGATAGGCGTTCGGATAGACTAGTTTGGCCTAGGAAAAACTAGTTTATCCTATGAGCATTAGGATAGACTGGTTCTGACTAGGCCGATCTAGTTTGGCCTAAAATCGGGTTTGGCCTGTAACATATATATATATATATATATATATATCGCTAGGCGTAAATTTCCGCGATTAACACGGGCTCGCAAAAAACGCGAAAATGAAAACCCAGTAAAAATACGTACTTTTACAGTTTACAAGTGCTTGAAACAATGTTCTTGCGCATAGACAATATTTTATTCGAATAGTAAAATCATTCTTTCTCTTCATCACTGCTGTAAATTTCCCTGAATACCTATATTATAAAGGCCAAACGTATCTGTGCGTAACGCATACGTCATTTTGCGTACAGTAACACTTTCAAATTTTAAATGAACTTTCGGTATTGCAATCTTTGCTACTAAAAAATTTTAAACTTCTAAATGCTGCACATTTTCAATTTTTACACCATCGTGTCGGGAAAAAAAATGTAGTTTTAAATGAAACTTGTTTGAAAGCTGTACCTTAATTTGTTTTTGAAATATTAATTTTTATGTAGCTTTTCATACTGTTTTTCTAATTGTGGCAACAGGAGTACTCCATTTCTATTAAAAGCAAAGGAAAAAAATGGGGAAAAATTCATTGCTGTAAAATTTATGTTGCCATGCTTCTCAGTAAAAGAGAAAAAATTGAAATTTAAATATCGTCATATCATAAAACACGGTGAATTTTGATTTAATTTACAAACTATTAAACTGTTGATTTACACATAAAAGAAAATCAACAGTTTAATATCTGTTTCAGCTAAGAGTATTGAGACTTCAAATTTTCAATCAAAATGATCAAATTAAAATGCCAATTTTTTTGAAAAGGTGAATACAGATGTGAAACATTTGTAAATTTTAATATGGTGAAAATGATGCCGGGTTTAGATTTCACGGGGAAAAAATCCTATGATTGAGTCAAAGTTGAATAATGATGCCGGGCCTTTTTTGCTTTTTTTCATTTTGGAATACTAGCATAAGAACTTTAATTGATAACTTCATCATAATAACATATCTTTATCATTTCTTACTGCTTATATATACGATTAAAGTTTAATTTTAACAATTTCTACAACTGCGTTTTATAGAAATAGTATTTTGTTAATTTGACAATAAATATCGTTTGTTTAAGAGCTAGACGTACCAATATAAAATGCATTTTTTACTATAAATAATTTTGTAGGTTTATTATAAGCCAATGAAACAGTGCCTTCTTAAACATTTTCTTTCGTCAAAATTTGACGGATTCTACCTTGTTTATATAACAATTGTAATTCGATCGAAAGCCATACAGTAAAATCTTTTTTTTTTTTATTCTAATCATTCATAACTGTCCTCGTCTAAATCTAGGGCTATCAACGTAAGCGACATGATATACACGAAATAAATATTTCCAACTGAGCAAAAAAATACCTAGGCCGGGAATCGAACCCAGATACTTGACTAACAAGGCCAATGCTTTATTTTTTAAGCTAACTGGGCACGACAACATGTGAGTATTTCTTATTCAGATAACCTTTTTGGTCAAAACATGTGGTCTGTGAATTAAGCAGTTCAATAGATCGCAGGTAAAGAACCTCCACATACAATGGGTATGTAGATATACTTTTCGCTCAGTTTTTTTCGCTCGGTTGGAAATATTTAATTCGTATGATAACTTTACCAATCAGTTTGATTGTGTTAAATAATTCGGACATGATACATGTTAATAGCTTTCCTGAAAATTTATCAAACAGCGTAAGCTCCATTAAAATCCCTTCAGCAAAACTCAAGTTCTAAGCAGCGAAAATTGATAAGCACGAAAGCACAAGTAGGAAATTACCATTCGCATTTTAAATGCATAGTAGAAAACCTTTTTGAAAATAAACAAATAATATCTGTTAAGAAATTTTCTATTTTTTTATTATTATTTAGATTTTCTTAGATTTATTTATAATTTTTTGTATTACATAATGTCATTTCGCTGAATTTTAAATAAAACCTTTAATATATTATTTAAAAAAAAGAAAAAGAGAAAAAAAACAAGAAAATTATGCATGAAGGACATATTATGAAACACTCCCGTACTCATATATGATATTATTAAAAAAATCATTTCCACAATATATACATATATGTAATAATAAAAATTATTCGTTACTATGTTAAATACTAAGTTACTTCCAAATTGTTTTACATATTTTTTTTCAATTCTTTTTATAACATTTAAAAACATTATTAATAATTCCATACCTTTAATCAACCCTTTTTATTTTATTTTATTCTAAAAAACATTAATCTTTCAAAACAATTCTTTTTTAAAAAAAAGTAGATCGCGTCCATAAAAACACGCGTGTTTCATAAAAATTTCCCATATTTCAAAAAATATGCCCCGTAGGTAGGTACTAAAGGCATTAACTGTTGCTTTAAATAATCAAACATTTATTATATAAAAATACTGGTACCATATAATTTCTTGGTCCGGAAATTCATGGACCTGCACGAATCCTGGTTATGTAGTGCATTAGTTTAAAATTTCGAATTAAGATTTGTTTGTTTTATGTTGTTTATGATTTTCTTAGATTTGTTTCTTTGATACTATTTTCGATTTATATTTCATGTAAAATCATTATTTGTGCGTGAAACCTTTTTATTAATTTTTCCTCAGGATTAATTATTTCTATTCAATACTGCCATTATACTTCTTTTGTGAATTTTCTGAACTCTCCGAAATTATAAAATTACTTTTTAAGCACATTCTTGATAAATTTGGTGTTTCTTAAAATATTTGTACTTTTAGTAATTGCCACTTTTTCGATTCCCAAAAATTCTTTCCAAACTCTGAAGAATTGTTATTTAGAATTCAAAAGTTTTAACAAGTTTTCTTAGATGTATTTATTTAAAAAGGTTTAGCTGAAGTTTCCTGTATTTGAGTATGTTTAAAGAAAATTGAAGCGGAAACAACTGCTCTATAAAATAAGTCTTTCCAAACGAGAAAAGAAATCTTAACGCAAATTGATAAAATTGTGTTGGTATTTTGAATGTGAAATGAAGATTCTTGTTTCAATTTTGTTTTGTTTACTCAAGTTACTTCGCTAAATATATTTTTTTTTAACATCCTCGAACTTTAGCTTTTTATACATGATATTGTTATATTCTTTACACACTTATATTTTCATAATAACATTTTTTTTTAAATCATATAGAACTCTAGCTTTTTATGCATGATTCTGTTACAACCTTTGCACATGTATATTTTCATAATAACATTTTTTTTTAATCATAAAACATCTCTAGCTTTTTAAGCATGATTCTATTATATGCTTCTCACCTCATTATTTAAATAATAATTTTGTCGGAAATGTATATTGTATGGTATATGTATATATTTGGTTAATTCCGTAAATTCCGCAATGATTAATAATAACTGGTTATTATTAATAATGGCAACGTCATTTGATAAATTTGTAAATACTGTATATTAATCCTATTAACCGGTTATTATTAAAAATTACCAATGAAGCTCGGTCAATATGATTAACTGAGCTTAGTAACAAATATGTCCTTTACAAGAACATGTAGTATATCATAGCTATACGAAGATAATAATAAAAATATATACTCAATCAATCCCACCGCGTTTATGAAATGTGCGACAAACTCAAAAGAGAAACAATGTAATGTTGGAATAATTGATTGCTAAGGACCATATTTTTGTTTCTTTTTTCATATATATATATGTGACGATTTCAGGAGAACTCGAATTATTTCCACTGGTTAAACAGAAACACGCAGTCATGGCAAGCGAGGGAAAAAACAAAAATAACAAATAAATGTAGAAGATCCAATAATTAGTCATGGGCTGCTGTAAATTCATTTATTAAATTCGTGATAATGAGGAAGGAAAAGCTCCTTTTTGCAAAAATTCCATCATTATTTCAGCGAGCTGTCCTCATCGAAAAAGCAACCCAAGAAATCTTCAGAATCTTCCTTTCATCTCGAGACTTCCCCCTTTTAAACTAAAAAGAAAGTTCTGGAACATTCTGTAATCTCTAACCATCATTATTTTATGTAAACAGAATTCTTGTCCAGCTACGAGATTATTTTAAACAGACGATAAATTTATTTAAAAAAAAATATTTAACCAATTTATAATTGACTCAGAATTTTAAATATCTTAGGCAGACGATTTTTATACATGATTAATTTTAAGAGAAAAAGAAAAGAAATGAATTTATTAATATGCAAATTATCGTTGACGGCGGAAAAATAAATAAATAGATAAAATAAAATAATGATATTTTTTAAAGGTGTGGGTTTGGAATAAATTTAATAAGACTTTCTTAAAAAGGGTTGATAAAAACATAGAAGAAATCAGTTTTATTTGGAATATTAAGAAATAAAGTTTTAATTAAGAATATTTTTAATTTAGAGCCATCTTTTTAAATTTACGCATACTGGATTAATGTTTTTTAAGGCAAATTAAGAATTTATATCGTCTGCATCAGGATTAACAGATTAGATTTAGAAACAAGATTTTAATTTAATAATTTGAAGTAAGTACGGAACACTATTATAAGAAAATTAAGATAGTATAACGGTTAGTTTTGGCGAAAAAAATTTAAATTTGTAATATATATATAGATAGATATATAATTTATTTATAAGTCGTAAATTTTTGTCTTTGAAAAAAATCATTTTCCAAATGGTTCTTGTAAGCTGCTTATTTTTTTTTATTGATTTTAAATTGTTATTTGTGTGGTAAACATTCTTTCTTTAATTTTTCCCTCACGACTAATCATTTTATTTTAACAATGCCTTTTTATTTTTTTCTGTGGATTTTCTGATTTCTCCGAAATCGTAAAATTATTTCTTAAGTTTACATTCTTGATAAATTTGGTGTTTCTTAAAATATTTGCACTTTTAGTAATTGGCACTTTTTCGATTCCGTAAAATTCTTTCCAAACTCCAAAGAATTGTTATTGGAAATTCAAAAGTTTTAACAACTTTTCTTAGATGCATTTATTAAAAAAGTTTAGCTGAAGATTCCTGTATTTGAGTATGCTTAAAGAAAACTGAAGAGGAAACTACTGCTTTATAAAATGAGGCTTTTACAAACGAGAAAAGAAATCTTAACGCAAATTGATAAAATTGTGTTGGTATTTTGAATGTGAAATGGAGATTCTTGTTTCAATTTTGTTTTGTTTACTCAAAGTTACTTCGCTAAATTTAATTTTTTTTAACCTTCTCGAACTTTAGCTTTTTATACAATAAATTATATATATATATAATTTATTTATAAGTCGTAAATTTTAGTCTTTGAAAAAAGTCATTTTCCAAATGGTTCTTGTAAGCTGCTAAATTTTTTTTATTGCATTTTAAATTGTTATTTGTGTGGTAAACATTCGTTTTATTAATTATTTCCCTCACGACTAATCATTTTATTTCAACAATGCCTTTTTATTTTTTTTCTGTGGATTTTCTGATTTCTCCGAAATTGTAAAATTATTTTTTAGGTATACATTTTTGATAAATTCGGTGTTTCTTAAAATATTTGTACTTTTAGTAATAGCCACTTTTTCGATTTCGTAAAATTCTTTCCAAACGCTAAAGAATTGTTATTGGAAATTCAAAAGTTTTAACAACTTTTCTTAGATGCATTTATTTAAAAAGTTTAGCTGAAGATTCCTGTATTTGAGTATGCTTAAAGAAAACTGAAGAGGAAACAACTGCTTTATAAAATGAAACGTTTACAAACGAGAAAAGGAATCGTAACGCAAATTGATAAAATTGTGTTGGTATTTTGAATGTGAAATGGGGTCTCTTGTTTCGATTTTGTTTTATTTACGCAAAATTACTTAATATTATTTTTTTAACCGTTTCAAACTCTAGCTTTTTATGCATAATTTTGTTATATTTGTCGCACCTCTATATTTTAATAATAAATTTTGTAGTACATATGTATTGTATAGTATCTGTTTTTATACTGTATGATAAATGTCTTTAAATTAAAAACTAGAAGAAATGATCCTTGAAATGCAGTGAGGCCAACCGAATAAAAATTAATAATATTAAGGATTTCTATCTTTAGAAGGTGTTACCAATTAGAATTAATTAAATTAGCCTGTGACAGTCCTGTTACTGTAGAATATGGGGGTCTTAGCAACTATTTGTTCATTTACAGAGACACACACGCACAAAAATATCACTCAGAATGCTGACCATGTGCGATAATCTATAGAAGTGTTTTGATGTTTGAAGAGTGATGTATGAATTGAAATGTTTAACAATAGCTTAATGCATTACATAGTATGAAGAGATTCTATATTCCACATACAGAGTTGCGCAAAATAATTTGTGAGCATTATTCTCTATAGGCATGAATTTCATAGATGTTTTTAACTCTTTTCAACATAGCTGAAGAGTTTTTATGAATTTGGTTTGTCTGGTCGTCTGTCTCACCAGTCTCTTATTCCCTTGAATATAATTGTGCCATCGACTATATTAATGCAGTTGATATATGAGAATCTCAGAAGCTAAGGGGTACAAGTGACAAAAATTCGATTCCGAGAAAATTGAGTTCAAAATTAATTGACTTTAAATTTGAACATCAATTAAATTTGATTGAAATGAAACAAAAAACTGCCACTAGTTTCTGTATGATCGCTGAACTCTTATTTCAATAACTGTGAAAATAGTAAAGTACAATTTTCTTTAAGTTTATAATTAATATATTTAATATAGTTTATAATTAATCAATATTGCTTATTATTCGGGAAAAGTTGTTTATCTCTAAAACGCGGCACATAATTAGGAATTCCTTTATATTTCATTAACTGGAAAGAAAAAGCACATTGCCAAATCGTCTGTGATCTTAGTTCATTTTTTTTCAATTTTATCACTAATATTCCTTGGCTTAAGGGGTCATCATATGTTAAGTGTAAAACATAAGTTGAAACCTGTGTGAAACTACTAAAAATCGTCTTAAGGCCCCACTATAGGCAGAGAAAAGGACCCAGATAATAATGTAAAGTTTATGCGAGCGTTCTTCTCAAATATCTCGCTCAAACTTTAATATTTTTACACGATTGTTTTGCACAAGATAGCTGTGGACGATCCACAACCAGCCTAGTTTTTATTTTTTCGGTTTTGCTTATGTAGTTTCTATATTATGATAGTTTCAGTTTCAGAACCGGTTTAAACCGGTTTCGAAAGTTAAAGTAATTTTTTTTTTAAGAAATCTGCCAACAAAACTGAAAAAGTAAAAATTAGGCCGGTTGTAGATCGTCCTCAGCTATCTTGTGCAAAAAGATCGTGTAAAAATATTAAAATTTGGGCAAAATATTCGAAAATAAATCTTCCATAGAATTTACATTATCATCCGGGTCCTTTTCTCTGCCTAGCGTTGCGCCTTAAAGTACCATCAAAAAGTTTTAAATGCGATCGGCTTTTCGTCTCTCTTCGTCAGGCTCAAAAGAGACGATCCTACTATGAAAGCGCAAATGCTCTTGAAATACTAGAAGAAGCATAATCAAAGAATATACAGTGAAACCCCGATAATTCGGATTAATTGGGACGAGACCCAATTCGGAATATCGAAAGTCCGGATTATCCAGAGAATTAGAAACAAATGAAATAAAATAAAACATACTTGCAGGAAATGATTCTTATGTTAAACTGAAAAGTGCCAGAATTCAATGCTGCATCTTTATAAATATAAATAATTTACTGCAAGTAATATCGTTGAAGCGTTTTGTCACATTAACAAGGAAAGAGACCTATGTGCTGACAAAGATCGGAAAGCTATCCTTATCAGACAATGCGTCTTATAGGGACTATTTTACAGTGGTTTCTTGCGATACTCTAAGTAAAAGTTTATTGTGTAGTGATTTTTTATTACTTTTCTAAGTGGTTTAAATAGAAAATTGGAATTGCCAAACTTAGTGATACATCGTTGTTTCTTTAAAAGATAACATCAAAGAATTTAAATAAGAAGGCTTATGCTATTCTTTCAAAAAAAATTCAGAAAAAGTTTTTTTATTCAGAGTACGACATTGAAACAAGTTAATGTTATGGAAATTAATCAGTCGCTTCTCAAATTTGAAAAAAAATTATCAAATCGATCCAGATTATCCGGAGATCCGGATTAACGGGCTCCGAATAGCGGGGTTCTACTGCAATTTGAAACTTGTGTGAAATTATAAGAACTAAAAGATCTTAAAGCACCATCAAAAAATTTTAATTGTTATAGGCCTTTCGAAAGATCTTTTTATTTCTTCGTCAGGCGCGAAGAAGACGACTTGCTTCTATTTTGAATGCAGACTGTCTTGCTGCTTATTGTTTTTTATTTTCACAAAATTTACTTTTTTGTAACCTACAAACATAAATAAAGAAATATTAAGTCAACCGAAAAGTTCTGTCGTATAATTTCATTTTATGCCTACTTTTTAAAAAAATTTAGATTTTTTTCATTGGCTCCACTTTTTCGAAATAGTAAAATTCCCGTTGTTTAAAACAATAGCTTTGCATGTTTGTAAAAAAACTGGTTTTTTTCGCGACAGCTCAACTTGTGGTTGGCAAAAATTCGAATTAAAATTAGGAAATTCTAAACTAAATGTAATTTTCACGTCGAAAAATAAAAATCATATCTTATAGCTGTCGGAAAATTACCATTTTCTAGTAAAAATTTCTTCATATGTGCCAGCATATTATATATAAATGCCGAAAGTTTGCATTGAGTACTACACATAAATATTTGCAAAAACATGTACAAAAAACATTTAAATTCATTAAAAGGCGTTATTTGGGGCGGAGCTGCTCATCTTCGATATCTGAAGAATATTTGGAATATACACTTACAGAATTGCTGTATTTTAAATTTTAATGAAGACGTGGTCATCATTCTCAACGTTGATGATGCTGTATGGATAACAAAATTTCTTTTTGGTATAGCATACAACAACAGGGAAGATAATTTGTGTCATAGAAACAAACTAGAATCTTTGATATCGAAATGTAACAACAGTGACGAAAACTAATTTAAATTAAAATGGTTTACATCAATTTTTATAAAGATAAACTAATGTTAGTAGTTTCAAGCTTTTTAACCGAGCTGTTTACAATCTTGTTAAATTTTTATGGCTAAGAAATAGTTAACCACCATGATCAAAAACAGATTTAATGCAATGAATGATTTCTATTTCTTAATATGTCATCTAAGAATGATAATCCGAAATGTGATTCTTATGTAAGTTTTTTCAAAAACCTTGTAGTTACAGAAGATTTTTTTTTATTTTTATGTATAATACATTACCAAGTGTCAGTTTTTTTCCCGTAATTGTCACAGTTTTTGAAATTGAGATCTAAAGCACTGAATCCGACTATGCACTTGCATATAAGATTATAATAAATTCACCAAAAATTACAATATTTCGTCTTTACAATATTTTAATTTCCTGGTAATTTTCCCACTGCTTTTTTGGACTATATTTATTTAAAAAACATTTTTAATTCATCAAACTTTAAACGGTTCAATATAATAGAAATATATTTTTCAATGCAAAATATCATCTATTCTGTCAGCTTTCTTTCTTTTGACTCACATTATGTACCTTACGTTAATATTTATCTTCGGATTAAAAATCCTCAGAAATCTGCTATTTGAAAAAAAAACCAGTTATGCTCAACACATATATTTAATAAAAAAAATTATCTATTACTACCAGGGTTCTCACCATTCTACCATTAAATTTTAAGAATATTTTCAAAGTGTTTCATTGCAGAAAAATATCGTAAAATCTGTGAATGAAGGTGGAGGTTGTGGTTTAAAAATTAAATGTAAATTTTCTTATTTTTAATAGTGGTACCAGAGTCCTTGGAAATTCCAAGGAGTGTGCGAACCTTGATTACTACCCAATCTTAAGGGCCCACAATAGTCATAGAAGAAGTACACAAAAAGACCCGGATGATAATGTAAAGTCTATGGGGGCGTTCTTTTCGAATATCTCGCTGAAAGTTTAATATTTTTGCATGATTTTTTTGCACAACATATCTGAGGGCTATCCACAAACGGCCTAGTTTTTACTTTTTCGATTTTGCTTATATATTTTTTATATTACGATAGTTTCAATTTCAGAACCGGTTTAAACCGGTTTTGAAAGTTAAAGTAATTTAAAAAAAATCTGAAACGAAAACTGAAAAAGTAAAAACTAGGCCGGTTGTGGATCGTCCTCAGCTATCTTGTGCAAAAAACATCATGTAAAAATATTAAAATTTCAGCGAGATATTCGAAAAGAACGCCCCCATAGACTTTTCATTAGCGCTCGGCTTTTACCGCGTAACTAGTGTGTGCTCTTAACGATATATCTTGATGATGAATTAAAAGAGCACAATAAGTTCCAATTTTATTAATATTTATATGACATTCATTCTCAGTTGAGATGTTAAAAGACAGCCCAAACAACGGTAATTATAACTGAACAACTTACTCACATTACCCTTCATTATCAGTGGTGAGAATGTTCGAATAAAATTCATCGTAGTAACTGTCATTACATTTACATATCGAACAGTGTTGATGTTTTCCATTTGAAAATATTTTTCACTATTCTCTTCTATACAAACCATCAGTTTTCGATATCGAAATAATATAGACAGAGTTGAAAATTATGAGCTTTACTCTTACTGAAATCTAAAATACATCAGTTGACACATTGTCTGCATACTTTGTTCCAAAGATAATTCAGATTTCGAAGTTGCATAGCTCCGCCCAAATTACATCTTTAAATGAATTTCAATAAATTTTATAGATATTTTAGTAAATATTTATATGTAGTACCCAACGCAAACTTTCGCCATTTATGTATAATATGCGGGCGCATATGAGGAATTTTTTACTAGAAAATGGTAATTTTCCGACAATTATAAGATATGATTTTTATTTTTCAAAAGCTTTTTATCGCTTTTTCACGTATTTTTTATTATCAGAATATTATACAAAAATTACCAGTTATGCATCTTTATTGTCTATATAAACTCAATAAATCGTATGTAATTCGGTACAATAGTTTTTCAGAAAATGAGGTTTTTAAAAAATCGAAAAAACATTTTTATCTCATAAAATATTAATATTTATAAAGTGATAATAGGGGAAATGCATTATCAGATATGCAGATACACCTGGGAAAAAAATCAAGAAATTTAATTGAAAGGCATGTTTCCACTGCTTATCCGGCTATGCCCTTTGTTTATAATAGAGTTTTAAGTTATAAAAATGCAAAAGCAAAAAAATGTCTCAAAAATTAAAACACGTGGAGCATTTTAAAATTTCGTTTAAAAATTTAAAATCTTTTAAAAATGGAAATTTTTTGAATGTGTTTTACATGCTTTTGGTGAAATGTATACATGCATAAAATTTCATATTGCTATTATGAAAAACAATTAACGGCCACTGTCCCCTTAAGTGTAATATTACATTTAATATTACATTTCTGTCACAACCATTAAAGCATAAAATTCTCTTTTTAAACATATATCTCACATTTCAGAAAGTACATTATTATACTTTCAATAGGGCTAGTTCCATGTGTTTTGTAGTGTAAGTCACATTACCTTATAATTGCTATGCTTGTTTGCCACCGTCATTTTCGAAAAGTCTGCTTGGCTTTATTCAATTAATGAGAATGTACCGATAAAATAAATCACATTTTTTCGTACTAAAATACTGGTAGCCAAAAATCGTAGCCTGTGACTTACACTAAAAGTACTCATGGAAATAGCCAATAGATAAAGGTTGGTACACTTTAAAATATCTATTTTAAAAGTCTAGGCTGTATAACTTTTAACACTTTTTGTTCCGACTGTACTTTAACGTACCATAATAAAAAATTATTACAAATTTCCTAAAAGCATTTTATTTGAATTGTTCATTTATGACAACAATGCTCATATATTTTGCTTCGAATTGTCTCTATAATCTTCTACCTTCTCACGATATTATTGACACGCATTCTGGGCAAATTTGTTGTTTCTGAGATAATTTAAACTTTTAGCAATTACTTTTTTTTATCCAACAAAACTTGTTTTAAATTTAAAAGTTGGCCAGTCGTGATTTAAAAGCTTTTAACAATACTTCTTTCAAGTTTCTTTATATTTTTCAGTCTTTGCAAAATAAATTCATGCACATTCTCAAAATTTTTGTTGTTTCTCAAATTATTCGAACGTTTGATAATTACTTTTTGTATTACTCAGAAAAACTAATTTCAAATTCTAAAGCAGTCTTATCGAAATTCAAAACTTTTAACAATTCTTAGTTGCATTTATTTATAATTTTTGCCGCAAATGTCACTATTTGAGTAACATTAGAAAAATTGAACAAATAAGCAAATTTTTGTATTTTGAAACAACGACAGTTTTATAAAACAAAAATTTTATAAAAGTAAAGAAATCAGATCAAACGAGAAAACTGTTATTGTTTTAATTATAAAAAGAGATTTATTATTGGTGTTGCTATCAATTTACTTGTTTTTTTTTTTTTTTTTTTTTTTTTTTTTTTTTTCTTTTTCCGCTTCTTTGAAAATTTCAGGGATTTTCCTCCACACAAAAATAAAGAAAAATAACATGAAACTCATGTTTCAAAAACTCGATTGTGTTATACTTTTAATAGATAAATGTTGATAAATTTTAAAATTTCTGTCTTAAAAGTTTAGGCTGTATAACTTTTAACACTTTATACCCACACTGTACTTTAAAGTACCATTATGAATGTTTGTTGTGAATTCCCTAATATCATAGAGAATTCCTTTAAAATGTTTTATTTAAATTGTTCTTTTATAACGACAATGCTAATATATTTTACTTCGAATTGTCTCTATATTCTTCTACCTTCTCACAATAATATTGAAAAGCCATTTTCGACAAATTTGTTGTTTCTCAGATAATTTAAACTTTTAGCAATTTCTTTTTTTAATCCAGCAAAACTCGTTCTAAATTTAAAAGTTGGCCAGTTGTGAATTCAAAACTTTTAACAATACTTCTTTGAATTATCTTTATATTCTTCAGTCTTCGGAAAATACATTCCAAATACATTCTTGACAAGTTTGTTGTTTCTCAAATTATTCAAGCATTTTATAATTACTTTTTTTATTATTATTCAGAAAAATTCGTATTAAATTCTAAAGCTGTCTCATTGAAATTCAAAACTTTTAGCAATTATTAGTTGCATTTATTTTTAATTTTTGCGGCAGATGTCACTGTTTGAGTTTGCTGAGAAAAATTGAATAAATTTTTTATGCTTTAATCCCTTGGGTACGAGAACATATATGAGGACCCCAGAAGCCAAGGGGTATAAGTGACAAAATTGAAAAAAATTGAGTTAAGTGCACAGGGTATCTGGAAATATGCTTTTTTCATTTCCGGTAAAGAAATATAGGTCATTTTCTTATTATTTGGGGAGTTATAGAGATAAACCACTTTTTTCGAAAAACAAACAATATTGATTAATTATACATTTAAAGAAAATTGTACTCTATTTTTTTAACAGCTATTGAAATGAGAGTTCAAAGATTAGAATGCAACAAGCAGATGTTTCTTATTTCAATATAGCCAACTGTTATTGATGTTCCAATTTAACATCAATTATCTTTAAACTCAATTTACTCCAAATCGACATTTTGTCACTTGTACCCCTTGGCTTCTGAGGTCGTCATACACTATACATCCGCAAATAGGGCTTAATAATTCTTAACTATTCCCACCAGTAAAATTTTACTGTAAAATTTCCTTTGTTTAATCGGGAAATTTTCTCAATTATAAAGGCACCAATTTCTGTATTTAAAAACCGATGACAAAACATTACAAATTTCATAACAGGCTTCCGTCGTGAATTTGATTAAACAAGTGTTTCTATTATAAATATAAATAATCTAAAAAAACTTTGTAAAATCACCATAAAAAAAGAAAATTAAACAGAAAGCGTTTCCAGCTTCAAAAATACCGCTCGTCATCAGCTAATCCAAACACGTGTCACAAGGGACAGAGTGGAAATAAAAGTGAAACAAAGAGGGAGGAGATTACAAAGAGTGCGACAGGTGGCGCTGCCTGACAGAGCCAAGGAAGAAGAGAAAAGTAAAGATAAAGTTAAAGAAAGAAGGAGGAGTTTACAAAGAGTGTCACAGGAGGCGCTGGCTAAAAGAGCCCAGGTGGAAGAGAAAAATGATGATAAACTAATAAAAGAAAGAAAACAGTGGGAAAATGAAAATAAATAAATCGCCAGTGATTTCGGTGTTTCTCAATATAAGTGTTTCTATTTTTTGTCACTCTCATAAAATATGAAAATTCTCTTTTCAACCTGAAACTCATGTTTTAGAAAATTAATTCTATTATACTCCTAATTATTAAAAGTTGCTAAACATTAAAATATGCAATAAAAATGTGTAAGCTATATAACATTTAATACTTTATGCCACGAATGTACTGCAAAGTACTATTATAAAAATTTGCTTTAAGTTCCTTAAAATCATACAGAATTACATAAAAGGTTTTATTTAAATTGTTCATTTATGATGACAAAATATGATGATGCTTAAATATTTTGCCCCCAAATTGTCCCTAAATTCTTTTACCTTCTTACAATATTATTTAAAAGCATTTTGGTCAAAGTTGTTGTTTCTGAGATAATTTGAACTTTTGGCAATTATTTTTTTTTACCGAACGTTGCTCGTTCTAAATTCCAAAGTTAGCTTGTCGTGAATTCAAAACTCTTAACAATTCTTCTTAGATTTTTTCTTTTTCTTTATATTCTTCAGTCTTCGCAAAATACATTCCAAATACATTCTCGACAAGATTGTTGTTTCACAAATTATTCAAACATTTAATAATTACTTTTTTATTATTATTTAGAAAAACTCGTTTCAAATTCTAAAGTAGTCTTATCGAAATTCAAAACTTTTAAAAATTATTAGTTGCATTTATTTGTATTTTTTGCCGCAGATGTCATTATTTGAGTAGGCTTAGAAAAATTGAATAAATAAGCAAATTTTTAAAGAACGACAGTTTTACAAAACAGAAACTTTACAAAAGAAAAGAAAACAGATCAAACGAAACAACTGTTATTGCTTTAAATATAAAAAAAGATTTATTGTTGTTGTTACTATTTTTACCCTTTTTTTCTTTTTCGGCTTCTTTGTAAGTTTCTGGGATTTTCTAACACAAAAATATAGAAAAATAACAAGAAGCTCATATTCCAGAAAGTCGATTATGTTATATTTTCAATAGATAAACGTTGGTAAACTTTAAGATATCTATTTTAAAAGTTTAGGCTATATAACTTTTAACACTTTATACCCTCACTGTTCTTTAACGTGCATTTGTAAAAATTTCCTATAAATTCCCTAATATCATAAGAGAATTCCTTAAGAACATTTTATTTAAATTGTTAATTTATAACGACAGTGCTTATATATTTTGCTTCGAATTGTCTCTATATTCTTCTAACTTCTCACAATATTATTGAAACGCCATTTTCCACAAATTTGTTGTTTGTCAGATAATTTAAACTTTTAGCAATTCCTTTTTTTTTAAATCCAGCAAAACTCGTTTTAAAATCAAAAGTTGGCCAGTTGTGAATTCAAAACTTTTCACAATTCTTCTTAGAATTTTCTTTACATTCTTCAGTCAACAAAAGACATTCAAAATATATTCTCGACAAGTTTTTTGTTTCTCAAATTGTTCGAACATTTAATAATTAGTTTTATTTTTTATTTTTCAGAAAAACTCGTTTCAAATTCTTAAATAGTCTTATCGAAATTCAAAACTTTTTAATAATTCTTAGTTGCATTTATTTATAATTTTTGCCGCAGATGTCAGTATTTGAGTAGGCTTAGAAAAATTGAACAAACAAGCAAATTTTTGTATTTTTAAACAACGATAGTTTTATAAAACAGAAATTTTGCAAAAGAAAAGAAATCAGATCAAATCAGAAAACTGTTATTGTTTTAATTATAAAAAAATGATTTATTATCGTTGTTGTTATTGTTTGTACTTGTTTCTTTTTTTTCTCTTTTCTTATTCTGCTTCTTTGAAAGTTTCCGGAATTTCCTCCACACAAAAATAAAGAACAATATTATGAATATCATGTTTCAGAAAGTCGATTATTTATACTTTCATCAGAAAAACGTTGGTGAAATTTAAAATACATGTTTTAAAAGTTTAGTCTATATAATTTTAAACACTTTATACCCCAACTGTACTTTAACGTATACATTATAAAAATTTACAATAAATTCTCTAAAAATATTATTTAAATTTTTCCTTTATGACGTCAATGCTTATATATTTTACGTCAAATTGTGTCTATATTCTTCTAACTTCTTACAATATTATTTAAACGCATTCTGGAGAAATTTGTAGTTTCTCAGACAATTTGCACTTTTTTAGCAATTACATTTTTTTTTCAAAGTTGGCCAGTCTTGAATTCAAAACTTTTAACAATACTTGTTTGAATTTTTTTCACATTCTTTAGTCTTCACAAAACACATTCCAAATACATTCTCGACAAGTATGTTGTTTCTCAAATTATTTGAACATTTAATAATTACTTTTTTATTATTAAAAAAAAACTCGTTTCAAACTCTAAAGTAGTCTTATCGAAATTCAAAACTTTTAACAGCTTTTAGTTGCATTTATTTAAAATTTTTGCCGCAGATGTCACTATTTGAGTAAGCTTAGAAAAATTGAACAAAGAAGCAAATTTTTGTACAACGGTAGTTTTATAAAACAGAAATTTCGCAAAAGTAAAAAAATCAGATCAAACGAGAAAACTGTGATTGTTTTAATTATAAAAAGAGATTTATTGTTGTTGTTGTTGTTATCTGTTTGTTTGGTTGTTTTTCTTCTTTGCAAGTTTCCGGGATTTCTTCCAAGAAAAATAACGATAGCAATAACACATAAAAATAACAATTACATTAAAATTAGTCTCAAATTCTATTTTTCACTGCATTCATTTCGGAACTCGTATGTATCCCATTGTTTTCCAGGCGGAATATCAGTATTTTTGTTAATTTATTTATTTTATAAACCAATTGGATGTGCCAATGCCAAAACTTTCTTCTATATCATACGTATATTGAATATTTCAAAAAGTAGTTACAAAGGTTAATACTTCAATATTATTAATTAAACACTATTCAAACTTTTATTTTCATTTTACATTTGTGTTTTAGTCTATTAATCGGAGAAAAAACGAGTTAAAGTGGATCATAATGTTTCTCAAAAGCAATAGTTTCCCTTATCCTGTCATCATCCGCAGTTTCCAAATAACCGACCAAGCAGAATGCAACATTTCGTCGCTGCACGAGCTGATGAAGAATAGGACGGCGAAGAATCTAGAAAATTATACAAAAAGGGCTATGGTACAACAAATATTTCCAAATTCAAAGAAGATCTGCTGGCCACATCCAAAAACATACATTAAAAATTTGGATTAATACAGGGCTCCCAAATGGTCCGCGAACTGAACATCAGTATTTTTTAACAGAAAATTTCATAATACGTTTGAGCTAGAATCAACTTCCAAACGCGGTTTATTGAAAATTTGCAAGAAAAATCTAAAAAGAAAATTTCTCTAAAAAAATTCTGATGTTCAGTTCGCGGACCATTTGGGAGCCCTGTTAATACTGTACATAATAACTTCAGCCACTTTTCGATAGTGCAACAATGAAAATAGCAAAGAAATTTCTTTTACAGGGACCTCTTCCGGAAGATTTTTTATGAAATCCAAGGTGGACCTGCTTGTCATGCCCCAAAATAATCATGCACAAAAAATTAGTTCAGTTCCAAGCATGACTTCATGCACTTTTCTATGGTACAATATTGAAGGTGGCACAAAAATCGCTATTTTAGCACCCCCTTCGAACAATTTTTTTTTCCAAATTGAGGTAGGACCGACTAGCTATAGCCAAACACTTACAAAAAAAAATTGGTTCAATTCAAGTTATAACTTCGTTACAGTTTTAGGTGGTACAATATTGAAAATGACACAAAAATCACAATTGCAGCGCTCCCTTCTGGCGGAATAATTTAAATTGAAAGAGGATCTGCTTGGCACAGCCGAAAACTTCTACAAAAAATTTGATTCAATTCTATGCATATCTTCATACATTTTTTGATAGTAGAATGACGACACACGGACACACACGCAGACAGACATTTTGTAAAAGCATGTTTTCTGGATTCTCTAACCCCTAAAACGTGTAAATCCATCAAAAACCGGAAGTCAAAAAAAATTCTATTACAATATTTCTTTCTATTGAAGATAGAAGAAAGTAATAAATGAATATAACTCAAATGCAAAAAATTTCACCTTATTTAAAAAGAATTTTTCTATTTGAAAAGGATGGTGCCAAAGAATTTCTTCGTCTGAAAATTCCAGGACCCATTCGGAACCCGATTTTCGGTATGAAAACCGTAAGCTTCCTTTCACGATTAATTTGTGAATTATGTTTACCAAATCTACTTTTATATGATGAAAGAAAAACTAATGCAAACTCTTTACCAGGTAAGTAAATTTGTTCAAAGGCAATTAATCTAACAAAATGTTTTTTAAAAAATATTCGGTAAGTTCTAGCGAGTTTCCAATAGTTAATTTAGAGGTACCCGTAAAGCATGGTGTCGTCACTGCAACGTCGTTGTGAAGTCACATTGTGGCTTTGTGACCAACAATTGTCGATGTGACGTCACGTGACGTCGATGTGAAGTCTCAGTGACTAAAATGTGAAGTCGTTATGGCCGTTTTAGAGCTCTTTTGTGACGTTTCACAAAGTAGTCACAATGTGACACATTTGTGAAAAATGTGTTATTTGTGACAAATTTGGCATTAACATTGTGACGAAACTGTGACAAAAGCGACGATATTTAAATTGCCAAAAACATGTTCTATAAAAGTAAATAACATGTTTTGAAGGATATTTATAATTTTCTAAAGATTTTTAAGAAAGTCACATCTCAATCACAATGTGACGTCACTGAGAGGTGGCATTTTGGTCACAGATGTTATGTGACCAAAGTGACTCACAGTGACGTCACAGTGACCATGCATGCTATTAGGGTAGTGCATGAAAATTCAGTTAAACTGAGAAATTAAATTTATTACAGATTTTTTAAGAATATTTGTCCCAGCTAAGAGAAATATAGAAATAGATTTGCATCTTTATGCTAATTATGCATCTTTATGCTAATTTGTTCCTTGTTATTGTCCTTATTTTGTTCCTTATCATTTGTATCCTTATCACTTTCGACAAAGTTAAAAAATGTTTATGATTACGGTTGGTAGGCCGTCTGTCTGCGCTGTAATTTCCGTAAATATACTGTGATTGTCCTGAAATTTTCGGACGTTCTTGACGTTTACCCTAGCACGAACTCTACTTCAAATGAAGTTTCTATCATGGTTAGTTTATTTCCAGGGATAATGAATTTTTACAGTCACATTACGAGCTATGGGGAAAAATCGTTTTAAATGAATTTTAAAGATGTTGCACCCTGTCAAACATATTAAAATTTATATGCATTTGCGACGTGCACTAAAATATGCATTATCTAAAATAAGCAGTGAAAAAAATAACTCTTATTCAGTTACAGGGCCACACAAAAGAATTCCATTACATAATGATAAAGAGGGGAATTGTGTGCGACATATTTTAACTATATTAAACTATTTCATATGTAATAGAATTTATTTATATCGCTATAATATAGATATACTATAAGTCATACAATATAATCATGTACAATGCGAAGCATTTACAGGGACACACAAAAGGTTTCGAATAGTATATTATTGTATATGTATCCGATGATGGCTGATTGATGAATGAAATTTATTTTAAATATGATACGTATAAAGTTTCACTAAATCTATACATAGTATATGATGTCTATAAATGTTATAGTTGATATACAGGACTACACACAAGAGCTCGCAAATGTTACTGAATTTGAGCGTATAATTACTTAAAGGTTGTTTTTAAATAAATTATGCATTTTTACGCTGCAGTTCATTCAGTTTACTAAGAAATATTTGTAGAATATAGATAAAATTATATACAAGGCACGCAAAAATTGGTACATGGACGATTATGAAGGATAATTTCTGAGAATATGATTTCACCAGTTTTACAAGTGTTTTAGTTTAATCCTTTGCGGCGAAGAACAAATTCATTGCTTATCTGTTGCAATTAATGACCGACATAGGAATTTGAAAACAACTTTATTTGTAAATAAGAAAACGCTATATTTCACGCATTCAATAAACCGTAATTTTTTTAAACAAAATTCCGGTGCAAATGTGGCATTTGGGCATTAAAATTAAGTGGTCTATCTATGGAACACCGCGCCGCAAAGGGTTTAAATAAATTTTGTTAAAATAAAAACAAAATGGCATGTAATAAAGGTACTAGGTAACCAGCAGGGCTGAACAAAAATTCAAGTTGTCAAGTATGTTTCCATCTATTAGTCTAATTGCTAAAAAAGAAATTTCAACCTGCTAGGAATTTTCTTGCTAAATGAAATTTCCAAATTATATAGTAAATATATCAACCGACTGATCAAGTAAGGGGCTGTTCAAAAGTATTAAAATACATATTTGACTATAGACAGTAATCTTATTTCTTTAACCCTTTGACGTTCATTGGTTTCGCCACGAAACCACAAAATTTTAATTCCAATACGCAACACTGACACCGGTATTTTTATCTAAAAATGTCCCTTTTATTTTGTATGTGAAAAATCACGTTTTCTTATTTAGAAATATATTTGTTCTTTATTACCGGTGTCATGCATTTATTTCGACATCTTAGCAATGAAAATACTATGATCGTTAAAGGGTTAAACAATGAAATTTCGTTAAAGATGTCAGGAAGTCTTGGAAAATGTTTCATAATCAATTCTTAAAGCTTGATTTTTCTTACTTGTTTATTACTATTATTATTCTGGTATTTTCTTCAATAAATATGAAAAATACGAGGGCAATTTGGAAAGTAACATCCGTTTATGAATTAAAAAAAAACTAACGAAAGGAAACGTGTTTTATTACTTGCGTATGAGGTACACGTTCTTCAGCTACTTCTCAACATAATTGCCGTATTAATTAAAACAATTATCATATCAGTAAATCAGTTTTGGAATTCCATCGTCACAGACTTCTGCCGCCGGCCTATTTAACTGGGATTATTTTTTAATTCAACTCGCACCACTCTTTCAATCCAAAGAATTTTAGCATATTTTTCTATATTAATCTGCTGATAAATGTACTACCGAAAATGTTTTAAAAAATAGTGGGTCAAGTAAAATATTACGAGAGCAATTCGGAAACTAATTTTCGTTTTGTTGTATGAATGAAAATCACGCCTACTTTCAAAAAAAAATTATTTACATCTCAAGAGTACAGATGTCTTCCATTTTTCAACATAGTCACCATGTACATTCAAGAACTTGTCATAGCGCTTTACGAACTTAACAATCCTTTCTGAATAAAACTCAGCTGTCTGCAAATTCAGCCAATTCTTTCCTCAGCCGGTTTGGAGAACCCCATGCCATTCAGAACGGTATGACCCCATGCCATTGACTGTTGCTTTCTTTCAGCATTTACATACGCAATCCAAGTCTCGTCGCCAGTCACTATTCTATTCAAAAACTTCTCCCCTTCCGTGTTGTACCAGGAAAGAAAGCCCATACGAATAACTTTGTGGGTCTCCGTGAAAATCTTGGGACCCGCCGATCACAGAACTTCCGCTAGCCTAATTTTTTGGTGACAATTTTGTACAAAACAGTCCGAGAAATGTTCGAAAATTCTTGGGAAAGTTTCGAGATTGTGAATCGACGGATCTGACGAATTTGGTCTTCAATTTGTTCGACGAGATTATCACTCACTACAGACGGACTCCCACTTCTTGATTCATCATGGATGCTTGCTCTTTTTGCCTTTGAAAAACCTGACCCATTGACGCACGTCACCTTCACTCATAATGTTTGGGCCGTATATGGCACACAGTTCACGATGAATGTCCGCTGCTGACAGTTTCTTCGCCCAAAGAAATCTTATTACTCCTCGTACATCGCATTTGGCAGGATTTTCAATAGCAGTGCACATATTGTGACGTTATAACGAGGAAACGCGCGGTAGTTGTTAAGTAGAGGAATACATTTTTGAGGGAAAAATAATTTTTTATAAGAAAAGACTTTTTACAGATTTGTAAGAGACTTTTTTTTACTGAAATAAATAATTCTGTATGCGCAAGTTTTATTTAGAAATATTTGACACAGTTAAACTAAATTTAGAAATTGATTAGCATCTTTACGCTACTTTAGTTCTTTATCATTTTTTTAGGAATGAAATTTAATAAGTTCCACTTAGAAATCTGAAATTAAATAAATAAAGACTCATGGTATAAATTTTCTCGTTCGAAATAAGCTAATCGGGATCGAACTGACACACATATTACGGAACAGTAGCTGAAAGTTTTCCAGATATGTATAAATATAATTAAGCTGAAACTTATTTTCGGTATTTTCTACTACAAATATGAAAAATACATTTTTAACTAAAAAAACTATTAAAAACTTTCAGTACTAAATAATAACAAGAATACATATTCATTTTTACCAGTTTAACTACTTAATCGTACCCGAGAAATTCACGGGCTGCAAGTTTCACGGCTTTTATTCAGAATTATTTGATTCCCACAAGTTTTATAAAATAGTGCCATTGGTTTTCCTCTGGTGTCATTTTACTTGGCATTAAATAAGAAAAATATTTCTTCTTGAAAAAGTGGTGGGAATAATGAATTTGAATTTTTAAACCGTGATTTAATGCGACCATTAACAACCTTAACGCGCAGTGTTGCCGGGTCGGCAACACCTAAAGTTCCCCCCGGTTAGAGACACAAAAACTCCGTGAATATTCAAAAACTACTCTAATGGTTACATTAATCCTTTCTTATGAGTTCTAGATGGCAGCACCACAGAGATCAAACTCTACTGTTTTTAAATAAGAGGTAAAATGTTTAACTGTAACACGCGCTTCACAGCAATGCTGTTCTCACTTCGCTTATCAATGTTTTACTTATGGGAGGTTACCACTTCGGCAACAGCTGTATAATTAAAATGGTTAGTGCAATCTTTACAAAACAATACCTGTGTACTCCTCTTAGTCTAAATAGATTGCCTAAATTTTTTTCTTTAAATTCCAATTTTAAAGAGTAGTACGTGGGAAAGGGTTAAGTGGTTATGTTTATTTCGGTGGTAGACAAGCTTAGCCTTTTCGACAAACTGTGCCAACTAAGACAACTTTCAGTTGATGGCAGTAAAAATGATTGGACTACCTGAGATGTATTATGGCTACAATATGCATAAAAATCGTTTAATAAAATTTTAAAAATGTGACATAACTCCAATTTTCTAGGCTAGAATTGTGTAGTAATTTTTAGTAAATAAATACCTTAATAAAATTTAAACCAAAAAATTAGATTAGTTATTAGCCTTTACTTAAGTATATATATATATATATATATGTATATATATATATATATATATATATATATATATATATATATATACAGTTGAGTCTCTATATAACGAAATCCATCGTTCCAGTAAAAAATTCGTTATATAGAGAAATTCGATGTATAGAAAATGATGTTAAAAATCGTATTGAATGTGTAAATTTTGAACAAGTATTATTTTTGATGTTTTTAATTAAGAATTTGAAATGTTTAAAAGTAAATATTAACCTAACATTTTATTTCTTAATTATTTAAACAGTTTCAAAAAAAAAAAAAGAAAAAAAAGAAAAAGTAAAAGAAAGAAAAAAAGAACAGACATTCATTTGAAAACTTAATGACAATCAAATAAGGAAGACTTGCATTAATTTCAGACGAAGATATCTGTAATTTTTCGTTGTTTTTATTTTAAAATTGTTACGCTCTCAAAAAAGACCTCAAATTTTACCAAGGAATGAAAAATTGTTGTTAACATTTTCCTCCATTTGAAGGCCTCTCTTACGCGCCTCTCATTGATTCCTCTCTTATATGTTTAACAATCTAATTGACTCTGTTTTGAGAAGGATGTTGAAAGGTGTGTGTGGGAGGTGGGATGAATTCGTTGGATTTAAAGAACAAGGAGAGAAGTAATATAAAAAAAACTCAGCACTGAACGATAAATCAAAAATAAATGATGGAAAATTGACTCCATATGATTTCGAAGCTTTTTTAAAACTGATTAAATTAAGACCAATTTATGAAAAAATTCGTTATATGGATATAGATTTTTCGCTATATAGAGACTATTTTTAATGTAATCGTGCGAAAAGGGGACCGTTCCCACAAAAAATGTATTGAATTCGAATGTATTGAATGTATTGAAATTCGATGTATGGAGTTTCGTTGTATAGAGACTATAATATATATATATATTATGTTTCAAATTTTATGTGATATCAATTCTCAAAGAATTATTTAAGAAGTTACATCATAAACATTTATGAACAATATTATCTGTTAACAGTTTCTCAATAATATATGTATATATTACTGCATTTCACATTATATATTATAAAACTTTTTAAAGAAATATTTAAGAGGTTCTATCTTAAATACAGTGTTTAGAACTGTGTGATCGGAAAACAGTGTATAAAAAATCTTTTCGGAATGCTTGAAAGGATTTTAGAAAATATCCTACAGAAGATCGCAAATAGAAGAGCTTTCAAAAACGATAAAGTTTTGTAAAAGTTTTTTGAAGCAGTAAGACGAACTGGAAAGCAAGTATTTGGATTTTTTTTTCTTGAAAATATCTTTTGAAATACATATTTTTTAACATTTTTCTCAAATATCAGAGGTTAAAAAATTCAGATGGAATAAAACATCTTTCAGACATAGTTGTAAACAATTCATAATTCTTAAATACTATGAAAATACGTTGCTTCAGGTTTTAAGGTACAGTATTTTACCAATTACTATTAATTAATAAATATTTATTACTTTTTTTAACTTCTAGTTCACATATTATTAATCATTACGAAAAAGGTACATTTTGGAAATGTATATATTTGTAAATTCTACGACTGTCATTTTCTTTCCAATGTTAAAATAAAAAGAAGAAACAACTATAAATTTAAAATTGTCTTCAAATGTTACATCAAAAAGTATTTTTTCATATACTATCACAAAAATTGATTTGTTTTAACATATTTTTTTGGTCTTTATTAGGCACCTCATGCAACCTTATGTACTATTTAAATTAATTGTTTAAGGAAAAAAAGTTTGGAATAGAAAAGTAATCTAACAAGATTCCATTATTTATAATTAAAGCAATTAATGAATTTCTGATACTTAAATCAATCATGAATAAGGCGAAACCCTGTTACAGATTTTTCCCTTTGAATTTAAAAGTAAATTTCTACTATTAACTTATAAAATAAACCATAAAAAAAGAAAAAGAGAATATTAAACTTTCGAGTGCCTTGCCCTTAAGTTGCAATTCCATTTTTTCTGATGCATGTTATTAATACTTTCCAACAAAATTGAAAAGCACTTATGCATTCGGTTTGTCTGGTCATCTGGTCGTCTGGCAACGTTCTAACACTCGTAAAACTCGAATTTTCATACACTTGTAAACCTTATTTAGGGTCCTTTAAGCATGTTTGGTATTGTATTTAATTTAAGTGGGGTTGATAATTCATTTACAAGTTCACACAAAAAAATTCCATTACATTATGGTATGAGGGAAAAATCTTTCTGCAGAATATTTTAATGACATTGTGTTATTGCAAATGTATTAAAACTGATATAAATCACTGAATTTTACTAATATTACGTTATAATAGGACATTCATAACATTCAGTGTTAAAACTGTTGTTAGCTTTCGTTTTTTCAAAACAAAATGCTTTCACCTTTTTCATTTACGTATAAAAATTAAATTATATTTTAAGTTATATTTACATCCAGTGTCATTTAGTTTTCTACTGATTTTATGTGTTATGAATACGGTTCTTATGAATGAACCGAAACATGTCAACTTTTTAATTTTTTATTTGTGACACCTGTTCTAAGTAAATAAATATGAAATGTTTTTTATACATTCATAACATTTTTAATCCATTTAAAGGGACACTCAAAAGGAATCGATTACAATACTGTCTTTGAATAATTGCTGAAAATGCATTTTCGTTTTCGGCATGAGCTTTTAATATTAACTGTTTTTATGTGCGTTCATAATGACATAAATACGTAAAAATATATTATCATATATGTAGCCATACTTGGGAAAAAAATCATTGCGTATGCCTGCAGAAGCTCTTTTATACTAACTGCAAAAAATGCATGAGACGAAGCAGTATTTCTTTCTTCACAAAATTTGAATGTTTCTGTGCAAATCTCTCACCCATATTAACTCATTGAAAACAAAACATTATAATGAAAAAAATATTTTTGTAGCACCATAAAATAACATCCAAACATTTTCGTATCTTGCATATAATACCAGGGGTGCAAAAAGTTTGGCTCTTGCGGGAAGTCTCTCACTACTAAAATTTAAAAGTTTTCTTATCTAAAACTTTAATTACATTCTAATACGATTTTTTCGCGTAATATTAGAAAAAAACAATAAAATAAATTTAATCGTGAGCGATTGCCTGCTGGCACCAAGATTTTTGCACCTCTACTCCATACTATAAGAAAAAAAAAGGCATACAAGTGTCGCTTTCACATTTAGAGGGTAAAACAATAATGTATTTCTCATATTGAATTGCCACCAGAATAATCAAAATGTGATTTTTTTAATATGAAAAACACTTTTTTTTAACTGTTAACAAAGATAAAGTTAAAAATACCCTAATTTCCTGCGTATAATCCGCGGATCAAACAATCATTTTTCGACCCAGAAATTTTATTAAATAAAATATAACTTTTCAGATCGCCGTAAATATTTGCCTTCATTTACGAAATAAAATTTCTGGGTCGAAAAAGAATTGTTTGATCCGCGGATTATACGCAGGAAATTAGGGTATTTGTCAAAAGTTTCTAGTGCGGAAGTTGTTTCTAGGTGGTATATATCATTTCACACCACAGCCATTGAATATATCAGCCTTTTCACTTCTATGGGAGAAATTTAGCGAGTGACTGTAGCGCCCTCCAGCAGCCGGTATTCCAAAACTTGGCATTTGATGCTCAGCTTTCGAAGAATAAACTTCCATTTGTTCTTTCGCTCAAAGATGAAAACAGGTACTATTCTGTTTTAAACTTTATTTCGTTTTTAACAAAACTTTTTTCTTATTTAGGCTAGATCTAAAATTGTGTTTCATGTGTGTAGAATGAATAAAATAATAATATTTTTTTTAGTGTCTGTATAAAATGAATAGAATTTTCTTTTGTTTTTTGAAACTATATTATGAATTATATTTAATGTTGGAGAACAAACGATACCACATTTTAATGTTAATAAAAAGAAATTATTTATTCATTTACCTGTTGTTTAGTATTATATATTTTTTCTTTTTAAGATTTTGTTCTTAATTATTATTATTTTGGTAGCTATTTAAATCTTCATTTCTTACGCCAGTCTTGTATGATTACTTTCTAGTTTGTACGATTTAGAACCATATCTAAATATTCTATTCCAATATTAATATTATTACATATTCTAATCAAACAGAATTATTTAAAATAAATTTAGCAATTTGGATGCAATTTAAATAAAGTATTTTCGGGATGGGACGAATAGTGATTTAGCCGAATACTCAATATTCGGCGGCCGAATACCAACTTTTTTTCCAATGAAGAAAATAAATTTTGATTATGTATAATTTAAAAAATAGGAGCTCATTGATAATTATTACTCTTAAATGTTCTTATAAATGTATTTTTAAATTTGAAAACCTTATTTTAACACAAAAAAATTATGAAATTACATTGTATTCTTTTATCTTAATGTACATCAAATTGATTTTCAATTTTTTCCCCCTTTTTTTTATGTGAAATGTAAGCATCCACCTATCTACTTTTAAAAACCAATATTCTTGTTGAATGAAATGCATTTGTCTTAATTCTTAATCCTTAACTCTTGGCATCACAGACACCCTGCTGTTTTTATTTTTCACAACTTAACTTTTAATTTTCAGTTAAATTATTGTTGTTATAGTTTAATTTTGATTCGTCTGGTAGCTTAGTAGTATCGCTAAACATTTTTGAATGATTGTTTTTATTACAATAATAGGTCTTAACATAAAGTTTAGCACAAAAATAGTAACTTATAAGTCAGTCAGCCCTTTATTCATTCTATGATCAAGTGGTCTCTGATACTGCTCACATTTATGGAACAATTTTTGTCACAGCAGTTACAAGTTTAACTGCTAGTTTCAATCTCACATTCTTCTTTTTTTTTTTTTTTTTTTTTTTTTATCGTTTTTTCCATGGTTCAATTTATAATTTTCAGTTTAACTATAAATACTAGTGAAAGCTACTCATACTTTTTCATAACTCATTTGTTTTAGGAGAAACAAGATAAAATTACACACTGTGTATCTTTGTACCATCACTGCATACTTTTACCCCAACCAACGGAACAAAGATATGCTCAGGGGTGGGGAATTTTTCAAAAATCTTACCAGCCATGGATTTATTTCACCAGCCTGCAAGATACAACACGCATGCAGTTGAAAATAGTTTTGACAAAATCGCACATGAAATTACTATTACTACTCAATACATTTTCGTAATTCTTTTTTCCCTATAAAATTAAGAAATATATGCAACAGAGGTAAGCTTAATATAAGATAGAACTTTAGTATCATATTTACACTGTAATAATTTGGAAAGTTAAAATATCTAGATTGAAAAAGTGTCTCTGATAATGTTTCTATTGCCTACAGTTTTTTCAAAAATTAAAAATGCACTCGCCTTGCCAGAAAATCCACTCGCCACTGGCGAGCAAAATGATGTATTTCCCTATCCCTGGATATGCTGAACAATGCTTTTTGAAAATTACAATTTGACTGAACACTGGTTGATGGTGACACGTGCCTAATGTTTGAGTATATTTTAACCCCTTGAGGGGCAAAGCACTTCTGCTACTAAAATGTTAAAATGATTGATTGACACCGGTATTTATAAACAATTTTATATGAAACAAAGTAAAAGCTTTTCTTCGAGTATATCATATGAAACAAAAATTGATTCTTAAATTTTGGTGTCAATGTGGCATTTGAGAATTAAAATTAAGTGGTATATAACATATACCGGTGCCCTTCAAGGGGTTAATCATTAATCACATAAGTTTAGACCAAATATTTTGTTAAAAATCAAAATTTATGGGAAGTGTGCATCTTTACCCCCACCTTATTCTTTTATAGATAATACTTATTTTTTGTTACATGTATGCTCTGAATATTCGTTTATTATTTTGCATGAAGATTAAAGATACTTTTTTTATACTACACGGCGAATCTATTTTGCTGATACATTTTTCATTTGACAAATGTTTTTTATTTTAAATTAGCCAAATTACTAATGTTTGTCAAATGTTAGTGAGAACACTGCTTGACCCTGACCAAAAAAGATCCATTAATCGAATTTTATAGGACATCAGAATTCATACTCAACAGGGAATTATGGGATTCCTGGGAAAATCGGGGGATAGATTTTTGGTTCTAAAAATTAGGGGATTTCTCAAGGGATAATACAAAAAAATTCCCAAACCTGGGAAAACCTGGCTAAATGACTAGCTACTTTGGGAAATTGAGGGCAATTGCTACTGTCTATATGCTTGATGATTTGAGATCTGTCGGCATCCGTTCAGTCACTCGATACACCTTCTAACGTTGTAAGTTTTGACATAAGTTCAAGAGGAATTTAAGTAAAATGAAGCAAGTTTTTAAGTTGGTATGGCATTTGTAGTCTTAATATTGTTCATATAATGTTTTTGAAAGAGGTATTAAAATTATAAAGTGGAAATTAAGGATAGCCCAGCAAGGCATACAGACTTCATCCATGTTTTATACAAATCAATGTTTCTCTTTTAAAGTTTTGTTGGTTTTGTTCATATAGGTAATATGTAAACTTTATTTTTGAGATTACCTTGCTTTCATTTTATTTTGAGAAGGTGGGATGTCATGATACTAGTTTAAAACATGCCATTAATTGCTGACATGGAAAAATTGCATATCCTGGGGATTACACATCATAATTGTACATTAGGGGATTCTCAGGGGATTTTTTCTTCGAAAATGAGTATGAACCCTGAACATGTAACCTAGTCCAATGGTCTTCCCATGCTTGAACATGGTGAAATAAAAAATTTTAGTCAAAATCATTAGAACTTTTTTTAAGATAAAATTTCCAAACACAATTTTTGCTTGTGTTATAGTATAAGAAAATTTCATATTTGTTGACAATGCTTCAACCAGTGAAAGTTATTAAATTTCTAAATACAGAAAATTAATGATTACTTAAATTTAATTTTTTTCTTTCACAGGATCAGTTTCTTCAGATTATATAACGATAATTATTGATGACTGGTGGCACTTCTATGCTGCATTTTTCATGAAGTATCAACATTCATAAGATAGAAGTAAGTTTTAGGATTGCAACATCTGACTAGTTTACAACAGTCCACTCCCTTTTCCACAACCCTATAATCTAGGGATGCACCGGATATCCGGCTGCTGCCGGATATCCTGCTTATTCAGCACTCAAACCGGATATTCGTTCCGTCCGAATATTTTAATATCCGGTTGCCGGATAGTAAAACATTTTTGAAATTCTGTTTTTTACATAAAAAAAAAAATTTAAAACTAATTTGCTCCTTGACAACCTTATCTTATTAAAAAGCAATGTTAACGAAAATAAATACTTGTATATTTTCACAATTATGAAATTATAATGTTTATATGTAAATGAAGATATATTTAAAATATGACAATATTTTGTCAGAATTGTAAAACCAAAACTAGAATATATATTACAACTTCAAATTTTTTATTTTTCTTAAAAATTGTTTTTAAATTTCAGTAATGAAGTAATTTTACACCTCTCAAAAGTTTTATTGTAATTTTCACCAGTCAAAATTTAACTGCAAGTTCAATTATTCTGTCGTAACTGTAATTGTAAAACCAAAACTATAATATCAACTACAGTTTCAACTTTGTTTTGCTTTCAGTTTTTTAATTGCCGTAATGTAGTAGTTGACTTTTATAGTTCTTCTCAAGTGTTTTGTTAATAACTTTATTATTAATTTGAGTTATGAATATCAACAAAAGAGGAAGATCTAAATATCTAATCTAAAAGTTTTATGAAGTTGCTGTTAATACATAAAAAATTCTGAGTCAGAAATGTGTACAATGGGGCCGTCTTATAAGTGCTAAAGTATTGAGGATTAAAAACCATGTAGAAAAATAAAGTTTCCAGCAAACTAAAGAGTTTATTTATGAATATTCATACTCCAGATTCAAAGTGTGTTTGTTTAGAAAATCAAGAACAAAATGGTGCTGATATTGAAGAAACCATTCAAATTTTGCTGGAACATCAATTGCACAAGTTAAGCAGTCTACAATAGAAAAAAATGTGGTAAAAACAAAAGAAAAATATACAAATTGCATTTTTTTTAAAACATATTTTAGTAAAAATTTCCAAAGCAATTGAATTACGCCTTGTTATAAGTCACCCAGTCATGTTAAAATTGCAAGTGACCTTTTAAATAAAGTTCATTCTGAAACTTGTTCTGCAATGCAAAAAGAGCTTAATAGGAAAACTGTAACTCTCACTCAGAGTCGAGAGGAGTAACATACACAACTATCCCATTTTTGTTAATTATGTGTCAACAGGGTAAAAAAAAAAATTTCTGTTAGTTAATCGATACAACTCATCTATAAAAACCTCAAGTCACTATCTAAATCTGGTGATAGAGACTAAAGAAAAGGTAGAAAAAAATATGCATGTAAAGTTAGAAGTTTTATAAGTAAAAATGAAAAGGCAAAATAATATTACATTTCAATATTTAATTATTACTATGTTTTTAAGTAACTTTGACTTAATAAGTTAATTGAAATCTATTAATACTTGCATAATATAAAATTATAATATTTTTTTCTCTCTTTAAACAAGCATAAAATCGAAATATTATTAAAATTAAAAATGAGAAATTATTCGGCCGGATACCGGATATTCGGTAAAAGTTTGTACCGGATATCTGTTATCCGGTATCCGGCAAAAATCCACATCCGATGCATCTCTACTATAATCCGTACTATATTTCAGATGTAAACAAACTGTTAAAATCTCCTTTTTTTTTAACCAAGATAATGCACACTTTGACCATAATAAAAGTTGAACTGTACTTGTACTGATGAATTTAGAAATTTTCAATGCATTTCTGCATTCATTAGAAGGAAATGTTTTATGTATCTTATAAATAACTATTAAGATTGCTATAGTCTGTACACATTTGCTGGCTATATAAAAGATAAAATAGCTCTTGAGGATATTTAAAAAGAAAAAAAAAACTTATGTTACTGATTAAGGAATTCTGACTCTTAAGGGCATCAAAATTAAACTGCATTGCATGAATAAAAAATGATAAAGCAAACCACTATCACTGTGATCTAGTGTTTATTCTAGACCAAACTTGAAGGGTGTAGCACCCTGCCTTTTTTTTTGCAATAGTAAAACATGGGTGCAAGTTTTTCCGTCCTGAGACGGAATTCCGTCTTTTAAAAATTCCCGAGGACGGAAAGGAGACGGAAAAATCTCCGAGGACGGAAGCGGATCGCGAAAAACACGCGCTTTTCATCAAAGGATCACGGGGAAAAAAACATTATTTTTGTCAAAAGCTTGCGAAAAAAAACGCTATTCCTGTCGAAGGATTGCGAAAAACACGCTATTTCTGTCGGAAAATCGCGAAAAACACTTTAATATCATCAAAGAATTGCGAAAAAAGGCGCGATTTTTGTCAAAAGCTTGTGAAGAAAACGCGATTCCTGTTAAAAGATCGTGGAAAAGACGTCATCTCGGTCACAGATTGCGAAATAGATGCGCCCTCTGTCAAATGATCGCAAAAAAGATGAGTTTTCTGTCAAAAGGTTGCAGAAAAACGCAATTCCTGTCGAAGAATCGCGAAAAAGATGCTATTTCCGTCGAAGAATCGCGAAAAAGATGCTATTTCCGTCGAAGAATCGCGAAAAAAGGTGCTATTTCCGTCGAAGAATCGCGAAAAAAGGTGCTATTTCCGTCGAAGAATCGCAAAAAAAGACGCTATTTCCGTCGAAGAATCGCAAAAAAAGACGCTATTTTCGTCGAAGAATCGCGAAAAAGATGCTATTTCCAGTCAAAGAGTACTAAATAGAGGCAATTTTTGTCAAAGGATCGCAAAAAGACGTGAATTTAATCAAAGGATCGTGGAAAAGACGTGAATTTCGTCAAAGGATCGTGGAAAAAACGCGAATTTTCCCAAAGAGTCGAGAAAAAGACGCGATTTCCGTCAAATGATCGCAAAAAATTCCACAATTTTAATCAAATGATTGCAGGAAAAACGCGATTTTTATCAAATGATCGTGAAAAAGATGCGAATTTTGCCAAAGCATCGTGAAAAGATGTGATTTGTGTTAAAGGATCGCAATAAAGATGCGAATTTTGCCAAAATATCGAGAAAAAAACGCGATTTCCATGACTTGATCGCAAAAAAACCCCTACGATTTTCATCAAATGATAGCAGACAAAACGTGATTTTTGTCAAAAGATTGCAAAAAAGATGCTATTTCTATCCAAGGAACGCGAAAAAGACGCAATTTCTGTCAAAGGATCACGAAAAAGACGCGAATTTCGTCAAAAGATCGTATAAAATACTTGGATTTTATCGAAAATCGCAGATTTCTGCTGAAAACTGTAGAAAAATCGCAAATTTCGGTGAAAAATAGTAGAAAATCATAAGATTCTGTTCAAAATCGTAGAAAAATCACAATTTTTGGCAAAATATCGTAGAAAAGTCGCAAATTTTGTTGAAAGATTGGGGGAAAAACTAATTTCGTCATATGGTCGTGGAAAAAAAACACGAGTTACGTGCTCATGTTCTCACTCAGAGGGCGAAAAATATTTTCAGTCTTGGCAAAATTTCAAACTTGCACCCATGTAGTAAAATGCACCACTTTACCCAGAGATTTTTAATATATTTTTCTTATTATTATTCCATAGTATTTTAAATTTGTGTTCTCAAAAATGATGGCATTTTTTTTTCTTTCTGGGAAAAAAAAAAAAAAAAAAAACATGAAACTGTTTAATCATGTTTTAATTTAATTGTATTTTTATGTCATAAAATCATTTAAAATTAATGCTACTTGACTTGTATTTAAAATTTATGCATTTTGCCGCTTTCTTTTTCCCATTCTAAAAGTAATAACAATTTTTTTCTTGCAAAAGTGCTCTTTTTTGCTGCAGTAGTGCCCTTTTGAGTGAACAGAATCATGCCCTTTTTATTTCAAGAGTGAACACTACTGTGATGTTCGAAAGATTTAAAAATAAATGGAAATGTTTTCCATTAATTTTGTATTATATCATTTAAATGTGTTCCTATTGACTATAGCTTTTTATGCATTAAAAAAATATTTTCTTTCATTTGTGTTATTTATTGGCTGCATATTTACTATATTTGTTGATAAATTCCGAATATTAGAATGTAAACAAAGAAATGACCTATAATCTGCAAAATTCTATTATCCGCAAAACCCTTGGTCCCGACCTGTGCAGATTAGAGGGAGTGTACTGTATATGGAGATGGAATACTAAAAACCTTTCTATTAATGAATGTAAAAAAAAAAAAAGCTTGTGAAGCACAAAAAAAAAAAAACCCAAAACCTCAATATTAATTTGAATTTTGTGTACTAAGATTTTTAATTTTTCATATGTTTTCAGGTCTGCCATTCAGTTTAGCCATATACAGTAGACTCCCTCATATCCGCACAGCTTGGGACCAGAGGTTTTGCAGATTTTAGAATTTTGCGGAATTCTGGTCATTTCATTGTTTACATTTTTAAAAAATAATTTGAATGTAATTAATAATGAAATCAAAAGTATAATGAATGCTTAAAATATACTAAAATATTAAAATAAGTAACAAACTAAAATAATAAAAATTTAGATAATTTTTAAATGATTAATACTACATACTAAATGATACTACATACATAAATGATTAATATATAAATACTAAAAGCAAAGGTCAAGTTAATAATCAATAATGTACAATCACATATTCATTATAAAGATGAAATGTATTTTTCCTAAATTATTCAATGAAACTTGCCTCATAAAGGTACATAACTAATTCACAATCAGCATCATAAAATAATGAAGCTTTATTTCAAGTTTAGCCAGACTTAAGTAATAAATCTTGATTAATACACAAATATATTTGATAAGATTGTGATTACCAATGATATCAGCAATATCTTTATTTTTTCAGAAATAAATCATTCTTTCTTTATGAAAAAAACATGAATTCAGTAATCTTAACAAAAATTATAAATTAAAAAATATATGGAACCAATATAAAACTAAAAAAAGTCAAATTTTGCACCTACATTTGAACTGAATGTTTCATTGTTTACATCCATAAAATATGTGTGGATTTTAGAGAGTTGCGGATTTGAGGGAGTCTACTGTATTTTGAAAATCAACAGTTGGTAGCACTAAGTATCAATTGTAAGAAAATGTAGAATGCTGCTTTTCTTTCACTCAAAAATTAAATTGAAAAACATTCATTATAGGGATGCACCGAATAGTGATTTTGGCCGAATGCCGAATATTCGGCCGACAGGTGAACCGAATACCGAATATTCGGTTTTCCAAATACTTTTTATATTTCAAAATTTAAAGGTATTAAAATGTTACTTTTTAAAACAGTTTTACATAATATTTAATAAAAGAAACTTACTTTGATAACCAAGAGCTTTTTATAAGAGCATTTAGTATTGAAAAATCTGGCTTGAGTTATTTAAGAAGTGCAGTTATCGTTATGAAACTTTAAATAATAAAATTTTCTACGAATCAAAACAGACATTTTAAAATCAAATAATGAAAAAATGGCCGAAGAAAAATTTTACAGTCTGATAATTGTCCTTTTTAAATAACTCAAGGCAGATTTTTTTCAATATGAAGTACAAATACTTTCAACTTAATTCTGAATAAAGGTATGTTTGGCTCATAATTCTTTTCTTATGAATAGTGGTATTTTCCACCCTTCTCATCATATTATATTTTAGAGAAATCAAAGCATGTGAGTAGAATATATGTAATCTTATTTATTGTTAATGTAATAAACGAACACACAAGTTTTGACCTAGAATGAGATGAAATACAATGTACTTATGACTCAATAAGTTGATTATGGTTTCATGGACAAAAATTGTCTGATAGCTTTTACTAATCTCAAAAGTTTTTTTCTTTTAAAGGACTTTTATTTGCGGAAAAGCAAGAAACAGGTTATTTACTAAACAAAATTTAGAAACTTGTATCAACACATAATTTATTCCTAAGGAGAATCCTAATAAATCACCATTTTAATCCTTCTCATGGTTAATTTTCTTAAGTTATACTTTACAAACAGCAAATAAATAATGTAAAAGCATTCTATTTTATTTAAAAAGATTTTTTTTTCTAATTATTTTAAATATAAATTAAACATTTGACAGTTAAAAGTAGAAATAGTGAAAAGTTTTTAAAAGGTTTTATTAAGTATTGGATTCGGCCATATCGAATATTCGGCAGGCCGAATAGTTTCATATTCGGCCCAACCGAATAGTTTAATATTCAGCCTAGCCGAATATTCGGTAACATGGCCAAATACCGAATAGATACCGAATATTCGGTGCATCCCTAATTCATTACAAATTACACTTGCTTATAATTAAATTATTTCTGTTTCTTTATTTTTTTCTTGTCGTTGTCAAATTACCGGTCAAAAGAGGCTTTGCCACTAGTGCTAATTTTTTGAGTGAGTTTTTTTTTCTTTCAGGATTCTTTCTGGTTTTGTATTTTAAGTGTATTTTTTGTCACAGTTTCGGTTTTTTCAAAATTATGTGGATTTTTGCCCTTTTTATTTAAAATGATTTTTATGAGAATAAGTGTAACTGTGCTGCAAAGCCAATGCTAGTTTGACATAATGTAACATGCATCAACATAGGACATTACATCATGTCTGAACTGAGGTTGAAGTTTTTAAAAAACTTGAGTCATTCTTTTTTTTTTTTTTTTTTTCTCTGTATAATCGATTTTGGTGGAAACTAGCCTTAATTCTTCTTAATAGTGCTGGACAAGCAATACGGTTTTAGGGTTCCGTACTTATAAAACAAAACTGTTATAAAATCAATCCTCTATCTGTCTGTATCTCTGTCACAACCATTTTACTCATATACTATGAAACATAAAAAAGCTTAAAGAGAATCCTCAAAAACGTCATTTTTTCAATGCCTTCAAAACTTTGTATGTAACTACAGTATTTTTCGTATTCTAAACCTAAAAAAGGGGATTTTTAATTAATAATAGAATTGTAAACGATATTCTGTATTAAATTCTACTTATTTCTAAACTGCATAATGGCTTGCAGGTCTTGATTTTCAGGGTGGGACTCGCACCCAAAATTTTGAAATCCTGCCCCAAAAAAAGTATCGTGGGCAGGGGGCTCCCGCCAAAAAAAAAAAAAAAAAATCACAAATTTTCCAAACATTTTTGCATTTTGAAACTACAATTAACTCTCACGGTTTTTTTTTTTTTTTTTTTTTTTTTTTTTTTTTTTTTTTTTGTGCAACTGAATGACATATTTTACGAGTTTTTGTGTTGCGAAAAATCGTTTGAATTCCCGCTATTTTTCACAAACAGTCATCAAATTTCGCATTTTTCCCCCCTGCGATCGATTGACAAGTTTTGTGCGAATTACCATCGAGAGAACAGACAATTCAGTTTGAAATTTTCCAAAAAATTAATGCTTTCGATTCCAAAAGTTATGAAACATAGTTTATCAACCCTGAAATTTGGATAGTTATGTCCAAATTTCCAGGATAATTACCGATTTTTCATAGCTTTTGAATTGAGCTGAATAGCTTATTTTCATAATCAATTTCATCAATCGATCGCAGAAATTTTTGCTAGATTATCACAATAAAAACACCAATTTTTTCAAAGAATCGCTCAAAAAACTTGACTTTCCTTAAAAGATCTCAATAAAACACGAATTTCTTTTTAAAAAAATCACGGAATAAACACGAATTTAGTGAAATGACTGCTGAATAAACGCGAATTTCGTGAAATGATTGCGGAACAAATGTGAATTTCATGAAAGCACTGTGGAATAAATGCAAATTTTGTGAAAGGATCGCCATCTCCATATAAACAGCGTTGTGTGAAAGGGGGCAGGGGGGAGAAAGGGCAGTTAACCCGGGCACAGAAATTTATGGATACCATTTTCTACTACCAAGATCATTTTTGGTCGCTAAGAAGGAAAAGAACACTACATTGAAACTTTGCTCCGAGCGCAGTTTTCTCTTCATACGTTTCTTCATATGAACACAAATTTATCAAAATGCCGCTTAAAAAAACACAAATTTCATGAAAGAATCTCGAAATAAATGTGAATTTCATTAAAAGATGGTATAAAAAGTGCTAATTTCGGTAAAAGATAGCGGGAAAATGCCAAATTTGTCAAAGGGTTATTCAGGGGTCATAGGCGTAAGAACCAGGGGAGCTGCGGGAGCTCTGGCTCCCCCTGGAATATTTTAGATGAGCTCAGCTTCCCCGGGAGAAATTCTCGCACCACATCTATTTACGATATATTGTTGAATTAAAAAATGCATACTTTTTCTAACACTAATCCCGGATGAAACTGACCAAAATGCATTATGATCGGAATTAAAATTATGTCATCGGAGGAATTAATGAAGATATTATTTTCTGAAGTTTACCTTTCAGCAGAATTTATTTTGGCGATTCCAACATCAGTAGCAGCAGCTGAGAGATCTTCCAGTACTCGTCAACGGCTTCAAACATATTTCTGAACAACAATGGGTCAACAGAGATTCCATTTGATGCTACAGCATATTTATAAAGAGGAGGTTTTTAAAATTTATCTAGAAGGTAATTGAAAAAAAAATTGTAAGCAAAACAATCGAAAGAACTTTAACTTTTGGGATTGGGTGAAGCTTTAAATTGGAATATTTTATTCGGTATCATCCATAAATTAAGTTTTTGTGTATCAAGTATATCTAAAAAAAAATACCTTAATTGGATTAAAGAGTTGCTGATCTTTCGATATGCTTTTTTTTATACTGCTGTTTGTGAAAAGTCTACACTATGAAATGTACACACAGTATGAAATAATCTTCTGAAATGATTGAAATTATGAACGAAATGATACGTTTCCAAAATGGACTGTATTCCTCTGATGTCACAATAGGTAACATGGCGATTTTTATAGCCTCAAACCGAAGAGGACAGCAGGGGCTATTTGTTTATGGATTATTAACTGGAAACAAATGCTACACTACTTATGTACTTTTTTGTGTAAATGAAATTTTCTGTAATGTGGTAAGTGCAATAAATAGTATTCCTGTGATGTCACAATTGGTAAAATCAGTGGATTAAAAAGGTGATCTGATGGGGCTACCAGGGCCGTAGCTAGAAGTGTACGATAGGGGGGGGGCTCAAGGGAATATAGGAGGGGCTCATATTTTTTTTGTTCTCTCTCTAATGCAGAAAGATAAATGAGTGCATATTCACATTGTAGGTACTATGTTTTTCATTAAACTGTTGTAATAACTTCTTTTTATGCTAAGAAAAGTATATGAGGATAAAAATTTTGAATGTATAACTGGTGCAAAATTAAACATCCTGTTAGCTTCATATGTACCAATAGGATGAGGGAGTGTTGAAAGTCTAAAGTCTAAACCATTCTGTTTTAGACAGATTTTTATTAGAAAATGTATTATTTTGCAGATATAAGGAAATAACAATTTCAACCAAATATCAGTTATACATAGGCTCGATTTACACGCCTTTTACTGTTTAAAACATAATATATGCTGATTAAAAGGTCATTATTAATTTTTATTAGTTTTAAAACATTAAAAAGCTTACACTTGCTATTTATCAGTAGAAAATCTGTAATTTTAGGGTAGTATCCTTCGAACCTTGGATTCTGATTTCCTTGTATTGATACGGATTAGGATCCCTTAAAAATACTACCATGGAGGGCATCTCTTTCTAGCCATTATCCTTACTGTAGATAATCGGCTGTAATAAACAACACCATCACTGTGACTTTAGGTAATACATAGATAGAGATATCTTCTCTGTATAAAATAGGCAGCCTTGAACCTTTATTTTTATTTTAGTTTTTAATTTATTTAAATCGTAGTATAAACTTGTTATTTAGCTTGTTGTAGAACAGTGATGGTTATATTATTTCCATAGTATTACAAAATATTGATAAAAAAGGCGGCTCTATGACTGTTTAACGTTTTGATTAGAAATAAACTTCATTTACATTAAAAGTGAATCATAAATTTAATTGAGTGATTCTGAATTTTGAATATATAAACAGGTTTCAGTCTGTCACAAATTATCATAAAAAAAGAATTCAGGAAATAATATTAAATTTGTCAGTTAATTGATTGGTATATCTCGGAAAAGTCATCATGGGGATTCCAAGTGTATCTCTTTTATGAGAAAATAAAAAACATTTTTCAATACTTAAGTTTTACAAAATGTCGTGCATGTATTCTCCAAAATGGGTTCTGAAATGTGTTGAAGGAGGTGTGTGTGTGTGTATGGATGGGGGGGGGAGGGTAGAATGAGAACGTTCTTAAATAATTTTAAATTTGCTGTTTACTTCAGTTTTATTTACTATTTATTGAGATACCTTTTAGTAATTTTCAGTAACCCACTACAAAAAATGTGGTAGAACCATGGAATTATACTTGTTAAGACAGAAATCTGCTTAAACGGAAAATTTTTCCAATTGCATTCTGTTCTATCTTAGCAGATTTGATTGTATAATGCAGCGGTTCCCAATCTATGGGTCGCGACCCACTGGTAGGCCACGGCAGTTATTTTGGTGGGCCTCGGAAAAATCAAGGTTTGTTATCAAAATATATCTTTTATTTCATCTGTTTGAAAAAATATGATATGACAATTTCAGCAGGAAGTATCTAATTAACCAAAAAGTTATGTGTTCATAATAATTAAATGTATTTTTAGCTATATTTGTAGTTTGTGCATTTTTTTAATTACTATTCACTGACACACATTGAGATTACCGATTCTTTTTTTTGTTGATAATATATCTTCCGTACAAAAATTTGCGTTTTTCGTTGGACAGGATAGCTGAGCGTATAGAGATCGTACAAAAATTGCTATACTGAAATACAACTTTTTCTTTAGTGGGTCGCAAAATTTTTTTTAGTGAAGGTGGGTCACGAAATTTTTTTTCACTGAAAGGTGGGTCGCGTACCAAGAAAGTTTGGGAACCGCTGATATAATGCGTTTCCTGTTATGATGTGTGTTACCTGATTTAATAAAAACTCTTTTAAAGCGGAATTTTTAATGTTTCTTGCGATTCCCTCGTAGAAACTTTTACTAAATCTGTCCCCTCCGAAATGATAAGTCTAGATACGCCACAGGGTAAAATGGAAGTTTTTAATGCCTCGAACCAAAAGGGAGAATAGCATCCATGTACCCCTCTCTATATAGCGAAATATCTATCTCCATATAACGAATTTTTTCATAGATTGGTCTTAATTTATTCAGTTTTAAAAAGTTTTGAAATCATATGGAATCATACGTATTGACACATACGACTAACGAGTCATATTTCTAAGTAACAATTTGGTATTTCTTATCTTTAAGAATACCAGTTACCTAATAACGAATAGGTGTGGTTTGCAACAGCTGTACTTGTTAAAAGTAGAGTTAGTTCTTTTCTATGTTTGAAGCACAAACAAATACGTTTGGTAAAGTTTTTTTTTTATATTTTACTATTATTTCTCTTTTTTTTTATAAATTTTTTTGAAAAATGTGTTAAATATTAGACTACAAAAATATTTATTATTAAAATTTCCTAAAGTTTATTTTTAATCTGTCTTTAATTATTTTCAGGTTAAAATTGCAAGACAAATTTTCAGTAAAGTGTCTCTGCTGGAATGAGTGCACTAATTTCAGGCAATTTTCTGCCAGCTGAATCTGCTGCAACTGCTGACTTTGTGAGAATGATAAATGACCTATTTGGCTCTTGTAACGGCAACAGCAAACATCCTCCAGATGGTACAAAGTATCATTGTGTGGCTTCTGAGGGTTCTTATTTGCAGTTCTGGACTGATACATATGAAGAATTAAAGAAATATTATTTTGTCTGTTCTAGCAGCAGAGATCAGCCACCAAAGAAAAAAAGAAAAATTACATCTGAAGAAATTAAAAAAAAGTCATTTTGTCAATTCTAGCAACACAGATGAGCTTCCAAAAGTAGGAAGAATTGCATCGAAAGGACTAAAGGGTTGGGTCTTAACAATAAATTCTATGAGAGGCTTATATGATGAATTAAAGCTAATTAATTTTTTGCTATTTTTATGCAAATTGTACTGTGTGAATTCTCTACTTGGAGTTGGCATTTAAATGCACATTGCAGTTTATAAAAGGTCTAATAATTTAAAAATGTTTTGTAGAACTATGTAGAACAGCTTATGTTGGATATTAATCATCTTAAAGTATGTGGTTTGTTTGTGAAGAATATTTTTGAAATATGTACTTTGATTTGTGAACTTGTGCATTATCATTAAATTACTTAGTGCAACTTTTTGTTTGCATTTTTTTATTTCCACCATGCTACTTTATGCTTTTTTTTAAAATAAAATTAGTAAATGAATTTTCAAACTGCTATCATTATTTTACTTTGCTAAAACACTACCCATACAAGAACACCTCAGAGGATTTCTGTTTACGTCAAATTCTCTTTACATGTTAGGATGTATCCTGAACATCCTTATGTACCCTCTCCTATAAATTTATATTAGTAGCACTTTCTGACCCATTGCAGCTTTGATTATATATATATAATAATGAATCTGCCAGATGTACATACTAAATCTGCCTGGTTGCAATTTTATTTTGGGAGAAAAATTCCATAACGATTCAATATTTTTTGTGACATTCGACATCAAGCTCTGCATTACATATTGTGTATAAATCCCTCAAAAATCAATTTGAAGGTTCTTATATTTTTATTTTTTAAGTTTAATGATTAACATAAAAGTTTGCATCAGTAAAATTAATCAATGTACTGTCAACAGAGCTAAAAATTGATATCGACAGAATGAATGGTCAAATGGCCAACTAGGCTAATGCATATTTGTTGACATGAGTGAATGTTTAACACCTAACTGAATATGTTTTCAGCTTAAAATATATATGATGAATTTTTTTTTAAATAATTATTTTTCAAAATTTTATGCTTGGTATGAGAATTCCTTACTTCAGTTCCTGCTTTCTAGCATTACATTGTAGAAAGATCATGATTCTGTATTACGCAATGTTGTTAGTGAGCTTAGATCAATAATGAATATGAATCTTTATTGGAATTTCATATTTTTTATTATGCCTGGTGTTAAGTATTGAATTCAGGTATGCTCCTCTGAATGCGGTGACATGAATTTCATTCTTATAACTGTAAAAATTAAAATTAAATTGATAACATATAACTAAGGAATAAAATTGTCAATTCTCCAGTGGTGAAAAACTCTTTTATTTGTTACTGAAATACTGTGTAATAAAGAAATGACTTCACAAATTTCAATATTTGCTACAGGTAATTTTCTTTAAAAAATTTTTGCGAGTGTATTAAAACATATTAGTTTTTGAATTGTATCTTTTCAATATGGCATTTTAGCGAAACCTTAAAAAATGCATTAAACATTTAGTAATGGATATTTCAACAACAAAGTACTCGATAAATTATTACAAAAGTTTATCATGTCCTGTGTTCACACATGTATATATTGCTACATTTAATGAATATGTGCAGTTTTTTTAAGGAAGAAGAAGAGGGATTAAGATATTAATTTAAGTAAACTAGCAAAAGCCATGCTTTGTTTGGATTCGCGAAGCATTATTTTATAAAACAGATATTTGAAAGTAACACTATTTTTTAATATTACTTTTGCATCTTTATTAAACAAAAACGTTATTTTATGTTTTGGCACATTTTACTTTTTTATTTGTGATGTAAGACTGGCATAATAAAATATTTTCGAAGCAAACTTTTACAAAATATTTTTAAATTTTCAACTAAAAGCTCTTTTAAAAATGTTTTTACAATTTCCAGTAGCCACTGGTGTTTTTTAAAGTTGTTTGAAATATGCATGTTTCTAATCTTTGTAATTAACATCAGATAATTAATCTTTGATAGCTATTTTAGAATAATATATTTGAAGAGAGCTTAAAGAAAGTTACTTCTTCAAAATCCTATTTTCTGGAAAAACGTTTGAAATCTGCTTTCGTTGATACTGTGAATTTTTAACTGTAAAACATTTTATTCTAATTTCTTCGTTTTTATACATGTTAGCATATGAGAATTTTTTATATTGTAGAATTTTTCGTAAGGAAAATTTCAATTGAATGCTTAATTTTGAAGGATTTTCACTCTCGACAACGTTACATACGTTTTTAAGCCAACTGGTGTTTATATATCCTCAATATCTACAACTGCTTCATCTAATGTTAAACCTTGGGATTTATGAATTATAACAGCAAAAGCTAACTGCAGAAGAAATTCTTTCCTTGAGCATTTTATGCTTCCATTTTTCCAGAATTTAATTATTGGGGGAATCGGTACGCACCAATTTTTATAAGTTAAATTACTGCAGTATTCAAATTTATCCATGATTATTCGTGATATCTGATCTGGTGGCTTGCGATTTTCTTTAATACATGCAACAAAGTCTAAAGTCCCATTCACTAAACCTTTTTTGGTCCACAAATAAGAACGTAATATTACTTTAGATCCAAATGATAAAGTAAGAAATGGTTAAAGCCTATTTGTCGTTTCTGAATCTGCCAACTTTGCTTTAGTACATTTATAAAGAGCGTGAATCGAGGCAACATCTTCATGCAGTTCTTTTAATTTTTCATTTATATATTTGTTTAAAATTTTGTTTGCAATTCTTTTGTTACCACTTTACAAAAAAAAAATCCATAATACAATTCTTTTAAAATGTTTGAGTGTCATCTGTGCAAACGATTTTGCAGAATAATGAAAAAATGTTTTATTTATTAATCATGATTCTATCTATAATTACTTACTCCATGATTTATATATTTTTTCTGAAAATTACGCGTTTCATTTTTTATTTATTTGCTAAAATGCGTCCGTATTGGAAATGCATGTAAAATAAATTAATTAAAATAATTTTTTTTAACGTTTTACAGTAAAAAAAAAATATTGTGCAAGTCTACGGATCATAATTAAATTTTTGTGTTTAATTTGAAGTTAAAATATTGCATAGTTTTATTGTAAAGTGTACGACAAAATGTAATTTGAGTGGCCTAGTAGAGGATTCGCTTCGCTCATCCTAATAAGGAAGAATTATTAAAAAGTTGCTAAATTACTGATACACCAAAACTAAATCTTTTACAAAAATAAAATAATTGGAAATAAAAAAAATTTTGCGATTGATTTATACAATGTTTTCGCACTCTCTTTAAAAGGTTGCTAAATTATTGATACGTCAAAGCTAAAACTTTTACGAAAATAAAATAATTGGAATTAAAAAAGAATTTCGTACATATTTTAATAAAAATCAGATAATTCAACAAAAATATTTTATTGCTGTATTTCATGATGTACTTTTTTTTAATTATTATTTTTAATCGGAATAATGGTTAATCTTATGAAAATGTTCAATTTAAGACATTTATCTGCAGAATTTCAAAATAAATTTTAAGTTGCTTTTTTAATAGCGATTTAGTATTTTAAAATATAGTGATATAAATATTTGCTTAGTATCAAATAAATTCACAGGATAAGAAAAGGGAAAAACTATACATAGACACATATATATATCTATGTTATTTTGGAGGGGGGGGTGGGTGGGTGGAGTAAGGGATTAAAAACTAAGAAATTAAAATTTTTTCATTATTATATATGCGTCTATGTATAGTTTTTCCCTTTTCTTATCCTGTATGTACATAAAATCTTCAAATGAATTTATTTGATACTAAACAAATATTTATATCACTATATTTTAAAATACTAAATCGCTATTAAAAAAGCAACTTAAAATTCATTTTGAAATTCTGCAGATGAATGTCTTAAATTGAACATTTTCATAAGATTAACCATTATTCCGATTAAAAATAATTTTAAAAAAAAGTATATCATGAAATACAGCAATAAAATATTTTTGTTGAATTATCTGATTTTTGTTAAAATATGTGCGAAATTCTTTTTTAATTCCAATTATTTTATTTTCGTAAAAGTTTTAGCTTTGACGTATCAATAATTTAGCAACCTTTTAAAGAGAGTGCGAAAACAAAACACCGATACAAACGGTAAAAGGAACTGGTAGGTGGTTTCCCTGCAGAGCAATCTGTTTCGCCTACCAGCCGCTGTGGCGCTGAAGTGCGCTAAGAAATTTAACACGTAGTGACTGAGCTTAAGTATTCAATAGCTTTGTTTCCCACCGCTCTTCGAGTGGTTAATTCTATCAACTCCGGATTCTATTCCATAAATTTTATTAATCGGCACCACTTTTCAAAAGAAATTACTTTCAATTATACAATATAAAATGTTCTCTATTTATAGCCATATTTTATTTTCTCTAATTATTTGTGTCAACAGGGTTCGCACAGTTCTACCACTAAATTTTAAGAATATTTTCACAGTGTTTCACTGAAGAAAACTGTCGTAAAATCTGTAAATGAAGGCGGGGATTACGAATGTTGTGGTTTAAAAATTAAACGTAAATTTTCTTATTTTTTATAGTGGTGCCAGAGTCCTTGGAAATTCCAAGGAGTGTGCGAACCTTGGTCAAACACAAATTTTGCAAAGAAATACAATGATACTTTAAAAATATTTTTTGTTACTTAAGAAAGATGTAACACAATACATTAAAAATAAATTATTTTTAGAATTATTTCGTTTACAATCCAGATAAAAACCATAATCATAATATAATATTAAAAAAATACTAATCGTGTCTAGGTAAATACAAATGCCGCGCGACAATAGAATGTACAAAAAAAAAACAAAAAAAAACGCGCTTTAATGTGATATATTAAATTTAAAAAATAGACTATGATCTAAAATTATTTTCTAATGTAACTCCTCCTATTCAAACTTTCCACGAGTAATGTATTTATTAACTCTAACAATAACTTAGGAATAATAAACGAATTAGTATCGCTACAAACAATCGCTTTACTCGTATATATTTCAAGGGACTTCCTTATAATGTACTTCCAGTAAACATTTGTCAGAAAACACAATTTTATTTCATTAAACAAAATTTATGTACCCCATCTAAATATGTTCTAGATAAAGCCGCTTTTCTAAGACCAAATTTAATTCATAAAATTTAATTTATCGATCAAAAGGAGAGATGAAAAATTCTGGTTAATGAAAGCAAATTGTGTTTGTATCAAATTTTCATCGTAAGCCCAATGTAATCCATAAAAATATGCAAACGTAAAGGAATGGTTTGCAACGATAACGTTTCTTTTATTGTTCCTGAATAAATTCCTCGCGTTAAGCTTGAATAGGAGAAATTACATTGGAAAATAATTTTAGATCATAGTCTATTTTTTAATTTAATATTTCACAGTAGAGCGCCTATTTTTATGTTTACATCTCATTGTTGCGTGTCGTTTGTATTGACCGTCAAAAGATTTGTATTTTATATCATGATTATGGTTTTTACCTTGACTAGAACCGAAACGTGTCAAAAATAATTTATTTTTAAACCCTTCGCGATGAGATCTTTTTACAAATTTCTTAAAAGTTTGCCAACCAATTTTAAAGGCAGAATTTTGTGTTGCTTCTAAATTTTGCTGGTATGATTTAATTTTTTATAACTAAGATATTTCAAAATTTCATTTTTCGTATATGCCATCTTTTAAGCTTTTCTCGTACTACATCTCTAAACCCGCCCTCGGTAATAATATATTTATCAAAGTGGGTTTTTTTTTCATTTGAGTAATATTATAGCTGCCAACTTTTACGCATTTTTCCTACCACAAAAATTTTATAGTAAAAATTGTCTTATTTAATCGTAGAAATCTTAAGTTTAAACAAATGGAAAATCTTTGTACAGTTTTAGTCGTTGCAAAAATGCGTAAAAGTTGCCAGCTATGGTAATATACAAAACTGGTTGCATTTATTTTTCGCATGTTATTGATTCAAATGATGAAAAGTCAGTAAAATGGCATTTTATATTGAATACCCCTAATAAGAAATAGTTACATTCAAAAATGTTTTATAATAGATTCTGTGAAATGATGCATTAAAAAGTAATAAAGTCTCTTCCGCTTGACCGAAAGGAGAATGGATTAAAGTCATGTTGAAATTCTTATAAACAAAATAAATGGACAATATTTTTCTCTTTTTCCATTGTTTATTTGTCAATTGTTTTTCAATCAGGGAGTTGTTAATTTCTTAAAAAATCTTTTTTTAAAATTCCGATGTCAGTCAACAATTTCTTATTTTAGAAACTTTTTTTTTTTTTTTTTTTGAGATTTACTTTACATATTTTCCCCGAAACTTAATTAGATATACAGATATGAATAAGAATAGGAATGGGGTATTCTATATTTTAGAATTAAATAATTTTGTAATAACTTAACCCTTTCCGGCGCAGTGTGTTCACTCCCAGACACACCTAATTTTATTTCCAAGTTTACAAACGACACTAATAATATTTTAGTAAAATTTTTCTTTTACGATGAAAGCAGGGAATTCTTAATTTCTGAAAAAATCTTTTTTAAATTCCGGTGTCAGTCAACAATTTCTTATTTTACGAACAAAATTTCTCCGCGCCGAAAAGGGTTAATGGCATTAATATCAATATATTTTCATAGAAAAGAAAATATGTATATATCATACTATTTTGAACCAAAAACTATTTTACAAAAAAAGAAAAAAGTTTGATTTATTCAAAAATTATATCGATACTAAATGAAAAAGCCCTCCCTCCCCCCAAAATAATAACGTTAAATTCTTTCTGTCCCTATGTTTCTAGATAAAATCAGTGATGAAAAGCAACACGAAACAACTTGTGAATAAAATCAGAAAAGCAAGGACATATAAATTTTACTGGCGACAATTAATTTTTATAAACGAGACAGAACAAACTTTCTGAGATCACTAATTGAATATATAATCTGAAATTAAGATGCAATAACATATCTTCTAACTTCTACGGATTTTTGTAACACAAAAAATTATTACAAAATTTTATTAAAATAGTAGCTTTTTATTACTAATGCATTAAAATGTCATAAAGTCCTTTTGCACTTGCCCAAAAGAAGAAGAAATTGAGGGTATGTAGAAGTTCTTATCAACGAAACAAATGGATGATATTGTTACAAGCTTCATTTCAAATATACTTCACTTATAGAGTCTCGAAGCGTAATTACATATACAGATATGAAGAACAATAGTAATGCCATACAATGGGATATTCGGTATTTTAGAATTAAATAATTTTATAATCATTTAATGATTTTAATATCTGTATATTTTAAAAAAATAGGTAACCGACTAAAAGAAAAATAACATACTAATTTGAACCAAAGAACATTTCCCAAGTAAAAAGAGAAAATTCTCATTGAATCGAAGATGATATCGATATCAAAAGACAAACCCTCTTCCTCCTTCTAAAGTAATAAGGCTATTTAACCCATTAACGCCCAGCGTCCTCTTTTGAGGACGCTTACAAAAAAAGCAAGAAAGCGGTTTTCCCACCAGTAAAGAGGAAGATAAATATATACCTTCTTTCACGAGACAGAATCCTCGATAAATTTACATAAAAGTTAATTTGATTTTAAAAGTGGTGGGAAATACAAAATTTAAATTTTAGCGAAGAAAATAATTCGGGCGTTAATGGGTTAAGCACGGTCCTTAAGTTTTCTAGATAAAGTCAACAGTTAGTGCAATAGGAATGCAATTTGTGAATAAAAATCAGGAAAGAAATTACATGTAAATTTTACTGGCGTGAAATAATTTTTCCCAAATGAGATGGTTCAAACTTTTTGAGATCTCTAATCGAATACATAATTTAAAGGTAAAATGCCAATGAGATAGCTGCCAACTTGTACGGATTTTTCCTACCACAAAAATTTATTAAAACATTTTATATAAAACAATCGCCGAATTCAAACGATTTCCAACGATGAAAAAAGACATTTTTTTTTATTTTAGTGGTGGAAAAATCTATACACGTTGGCAACTATGAAATAATGTTAAATATACATTTATTTTTATAGTAAAACAAATATACGTTTAAAACTTAGTAACAAAGAAAATATACCAGTGAATCTTAATATATCAACTTTTCGTATAAACTTTGGAATAAACACTTATATAATTGCCGCATTTGAAATTTAAATGACTACATGGGCATCATTATCAACACTGTCGATATTGTTTCGATATTAACATTTTTTCTTGGTGTCGCATGCAACAACAGGGAAGAAGGCATTGAAACAAATTACTTTCTTCGATATCGCCTATTTACCATCATGTTAAATGCTTATGTCTAAATAATAGTTATAATTATAGTTATATAATATAAATACTTATATTATGTCTAAATAATAGCCGTAATCAGAAACAAATTCATTGTAGTAAATGATTTCTCTTTTATACTATATCATCTGAGAATATTAATTGAAATGTGATTGTTGTGGAGGTTTCTTGAAAGAAATTTGTGTTTACAGAAAAAACAAAGAAATATACATCATTATTCAATATATTATGTTATATCATCCATCATGTCATTATTTTCAATATCGGCTGGCAAGAATTTATCATTTCTAAATACCGTACATCAAAGCTGCCAACCTCCGGCATTATATAAATTAAGAAAACACATTTTAAACCATAAAATCTTTTTAATTAGAAGTGTCTAGCATTAAATGCGATTAGTTGTTTGAAATTAACTTAATTTCGTTAATTAAATAAATCTCTGGTTGGAAGTATAATTGTATGATTTTTCAAAAGCCGGAGATTGGCGTGCATACGTACACGCAAAAGGTAGAAAAACGCAGTACTAAAAAAGAAACAGAATCGAACTAAGTCAATTTCATTACCAAGTATGTTATTAACTTTACCAAACACTTCCTTGATTTTTATTTATTGTTTGCCTATAAAATCCTAAATCATTATTGCGAATGCGCAAATGGCATGAGATCAGTTCGCTGCTGCTCTCATTTGGCAACAACAATCTATAATAATTCTTAGAGAGATATTTATCCAAAAGTGTAAACCGTCAGAAATTCTTCCTACGCTGTTCAGAAATGAATGGATATCTGTTGTGATTAAAACTGAAAACGATAATTATTAATTTCTTTTTTCTATCTTTGTTTTTATATATTATCTTTCTTATATTACAGAATTTTTTTTTGTATGTAGAAAATAATGCAATACTTTATCACAGTGTCAGCTGTTTTTTCTATAAAAGTCACTGTTCTTTATCACTTAATAGTCCACTTAATTCTTAATCACTTTACCGAGAAATTCACGGGCTTCAAGCTTCACGGCTTTTATTCAAAATTGTTTGATTCCCACCAGTTTTATAAAATACTGTAATTGGTTTTATTCTGTTACCATTTTTACTTGTCATTAAATAAGATGAATACTTTTTTTTTTCAAAAAAGTGATGTTAATAATGAGTTTGAATTTATAAACTGTAATTTAATACGACCATTAAATGGTCAAAAGTGCGGCTTAAAGCACTGAACCTGACAATGTATTTGCATATAAGTTTACAATTATATTCGCAAAAAATTAGCCATATGGTTACAATAATTTAATATCCTGGTAATTTTTGCATTTTATTAATATTGATGTATATTTATTTGAAAAACTTTTTTTCTCTCGTCAAATATTAAACGGTGCAAAATTATAGAAATGTTTTTTTCATTACAAAATATCATCCAATGCTGTCAGCTTTCTTTCTCTGTCGTATTTTTAAGTTATGATTATAGTTAATGAATAAATTCTTTGAGAAGAGCTTGAATAGGAGGAGTCACATTGGAAAACATTTTTAGATAATAGTATGTTTTTAATTTAATAATTCACAATAGAGCACGTGCTTTTATATACATTTGACTGTTGCATGTCATTTGCGTTGACCGTGAGATGACTCGTATTATTATATTATTATTATTATTAAGGTTACTGTCTTAATTGGAACAGAAACATGTAGAAAATGATTTATTTTTAATATATTGTGAAACACCTTTCTTAAAAAATAGAAAGTATTTATTAAAATGTTTATGAAAAGGCGATATATTTTTTTGCTTAATCATGTGATGTTAATGTAACATTGAAAAGAGGGAAAATGTCATATGTTTCTATGGATATGAACCTAGCTAAAATCATTTCAGCCAAGTTTATTGATACAGACAAATATTGAAAATAAACGTTTCCAGCACATTTGAATAAAATTTGATACAAAAAATATTTCAAAATTTTACTGGCATTAATTAATTTTTAATAAAGAAGATATTTCACAATTGCATTTTCCATACATACCATCTTTTAAGCTTTTCTCTTACGGCATCCCTGAAACAAAAAACTTTGACTTAATGATAGAAATCTCGTGAATGATATCGTAGATAAAATAAAATGTTACTAAATCATTTAAAAATGCGCATAGATGACATTTCTTGTAGAGAAATTTTGTTAAAAGTTTTTTTTAAAAACGAAACTTATTATAAAAATGCTGGCTTCAGTAAATGCTTTTGTTAAGCGTAAAAACATAGCATATATTTTTTTTTCTTGGAATTTTTCTTGCGCTTCGAAACACATACGTATGAAAATATCCTTACATATATGCATAATATTTTTGAATCAAGAATTATCTGACAAATTCGCATAATAATAATAACAGAAGTTTCCTTCATTTACACAATTTCAAAAATGCTTTTCTTAAATAAGGCATATTATACTTTTATTTATTACTTTCGCCAAAAACAGATTAAGGGTACAGTGGACTCTCAAAACTATTTTTTTTTTTTTAATTTTCAATGAATTTTTTTAAAAATTTCTGGAAATGGGCATAATATATATATATATATATATTATTTCACAATTTAAAATATATATATATATTCCATAGTTTTTGAGATAGAGATTTTTTTATTTTTAAATTAACGAAAAAGGGCAATATTTCAAAGTGCTCCATGCGAAACCAGTTTTCAAATACTTGTTCAAAACTTTTTCATAATAACCCTTTCATACATACAAATAAATGTTACTAAGCCTTTTTAGCATACTACGTGTAACACATTAAAAAAATGATTTTAACTTAATTTTTTTGTATTTTCCGTTAAAAAATCATTAAAAATTCCATATAACTGATATTTTAAAAATTTAAATGCGCCTGAACAAGTTTATTTCTAGTAACATTTGTTAATACATATATAGAGAGCATTTCTTTAAAAAATCAGAAAAACAAAGAATAAAGAGTTCCCAATGGAACATTTTGAAATCATAAAAACGACATAAATATTCTTTCTGAGACAACAGGTTTTAGTAACAACAATGGTTATAATCGCTTAATATTTTCCTACTGACACACTTTCAGCTATATATAAGGGATATAATATCATTTATAGCTTATATGTAAATGTTTTATGTTTGTATGGTAAATTCACATAAAATGTGTGGCTTCGACAATAATTCATGTAAAGGACGTAAAGTATCTGAATTTTAAAAAATCTCCTCAAAACTTTTTTATTTTATGATGATTTTTTTTATTTATCTGGAAGTATTCATTCTATAAATAGTATTGTATATATTTTTGTAAAATATATTAACTACTAGTTGTTGAGAAATATAATTTTTTTTTCATTTTACGTTAAAAAGATTGGGAACAAAAAGCAATTCCTCTAAATACATTGTAAACAAACGCTAAAAGAAACAGTTAAATGTTACAGTTAAAGTACTGTTTTGTGAAATCATAAAATTAATAAGTATTCAGTGCAAAATAATAACATTGAGTAAGGTAAAATGAAAAAATAAGCTAAATTTTACGGCTGCGAATCCGCGAAATAGTAAACAAAGGGGCGTGGCAGAATCATCTGATTCAACAAAAATGCTTGTAACCCCAGTAAAAATAGTCGAAATTGAAAAATTCTTTTTGCGTTCACAGGGAGTTCATATAATATTATTCCGCTAAAGATGAAAATTCGACAATGTGATGATTTTTTGCGATTTTGAAAGTAATGTACAGTCAGGCTGGACGTACGAGTGCGAAGGGTTAGAGTAACAAAGCACTTAGACTTATTTGAAATCATTTCAGCTAAGAGGCTGTGCAAATATAATGTGATCAATTTTTCAGTATACATATTTTTGTAAATATTTATAGGAAGCACCAAACACAATTTATCGATAATTATATATGAGGACCCCAGAAGCCAAGGGGTATAAGTGACAAAATTGAAAAAATTGAGTTAAGTGAACAGGGTATCTGGAAATATACTTTTTTCATTTCAGGTAAAGAAATATAGGTCATTTTCTGATTATTTGTGGAGCTATTGAGATAAACCACTTTTTTCGAAAAACAAACAATATTGATACATTTAAAGAATGTACATTTAAAGAAAATTGTACTCTATTTTTTTAACACTTATTGAAATGAGAGTTCAAAGATTAGAATGCAACAAGCAGATGTTTCCTATTTCAATTTAGTCAATTGTTATTGATGTTCCAATTTAACATCAATTATCTTTAAACTCAATTTACTCCAAATCGACATTTTGTCACTTGTACCCCTTGGCTTCTGGGCTCCTCATGTAATATGCGGGCACATATGAGGAATTTTTTTCAAGAAAATGGAAATTTTCGGACAATTATAAAAAATGATTTTTATTTTTGCAAATTTTTTAATCGTTTTTTCAAACATTTTTTATTATAATCAGAAAATTATACAAAAATTCCCAGTTATGCATCTTTGATGTCGATATAATCTCAATTTAACATGTAATTCGGTATAGTTTTTTTTTTTTTTTTTTTTTTTTGAGAAAATACAGCTTTTTTTAATCGAAAAAACATTTTTATCTCATTACATATGATATTTATAAGGTAAAAAATGGAGAAATACACTGTCATATAGGTAAGCACACTTGAGCAAAAAATCATATAATTTGATTAAAAGGCATGTTTACAATATTTATCCGGCTACACCCTTTCATCACATATTTTAACTTTACTAAATATTTCCTTCATTTTTATTTATTGCTTGCCTATAAAATCCTAAAATATTATTGCGAATGCACAAATGGCATCTGAAGATGGCTGCTCTCGTTTGGCAGCAACAATGAAATATCTCTCTTATCTAAAATTGTAACAGTCCGTAGCTAAGGGCCTGCTATGGACGGAACCCCCCCCCCCCTCCTGAAAAAGATTCCAAGGTCACTAAATGAATTTCTGTTCCGAAAATTCACGTGAAATTCTAATGAAAAATCTAATTTAGTTTTGAGACCCTTTCACAGTTTTGCAGAATTACTAAATTGTATCTAAAATACGTGTTTCAATACTCGCTCATTCTATTTGCACATATGAAGCACACCATGCTTAATTTTGCACCAGTTATGCACTCAAAATTTTCATTACCGTATACTTTTCTCAGCATAAAATGAGATTATTACTACAGTTTAATAAGAAACATAGTACCTACAATGTGAATATGCACTAATTTATCTTTCTGCGTCAGATAGAGAGATAGAAAATTATTATGAGCTCCCCCAACATTCTCTTGAGACCCCCCCCCCTTTGTTCACTTCTAGCTACGGCCCTGATTGTAAGACCGTCAGAAATTCTTTCGACGCTATTCAGAAATGAATGGATATCTGTTATGAATGAAGATCAATGGCGTAGCTACATATTCAGCGCCCTGGAGCAGGCAAAGTTTGTGCGCCCTTTTGTCCCTTAAAAATGTTCTGCGCAATTTTGGTTTGAAGTTTAAAATTTATATACTGTTTTTAATTAGACATGTAATCTTACTTTTATTTGAAAGACTAAAATATTTGAGAACATATTATATACAAATTAAAGAAATTGTTCGCCCCATATGCATGTATGTTCGTGATGACTAGAAAAACCTACGGCACGAGGCTCAAAATTTTTAGCCTTTTCTAGGGATAGTCGGGGACTTCTCCTGGTGCTCTTGAATTTCAGAAATTTAAATCTCGAATAACTAAATAGAAAATTAATTATAAATCCCAAATTAAAAGAATGGGAAAATATTAATAATTCAACAAAAACATAGATTTTTAATAAGCAGCGGAAAATTTCTTCAAAACCTCGAAGAGAGGGGGAGGATTTAATAGAATTACAGCGCTGGTAGGGTGATAAATGTATTAGACCTTTTTAAAAAGGGCTGTATATTAAGTTTTACTTGGCTTAAAAATTGAACAACCAAATGAGAAAAAAAATTCCTTTTCAAAAATTCTAAAAAATATTCCTATACTTTTATATAAAATCGAAAAATCCATTTATAAAATATATCTTTTTATTTCCTTTCATAGAAACAAAGTTTTTTGAGAAATCTTTTTTTCGCAAGAGCAGATGTTTCAAAGGTAAACAACTGTCGATGGTGTATAGTGGAGTAAGACGATCCGTAAAAAATTTAAAATATTGAATTTATAGATTTTATATTTTATGCACGCTGATGTAGAATTTTTCGCTGATTTCAGATATTAAAATTTCTTCACAGTTGCTCTATTAAAACTTTAGACATTAATTATTATTTCATGAATTAAGTGATTCCTTTCAAACTCTCATTTTGAATGCCAGTTTCCCAAAACCACAATTTTTATACTAATATTATTTGAAACGCCGTCAAATTTTTAAAAATGTATCATTTGGAGATCTTAAAGCTATGCATCTAGAATTATCTTCAGACACTGATTAATAATATCTAAATTTCATAAAAATCGACTCTCAAGTTTTTGTTTTATAAAAAAATTCGATTTTTAAAAAGGAAATGAAATGCTTTGTTGAAACGCGAATTTGTTAAAATTAAGAAAACTGATGAACCGATCAATTTTGAACTTTCAGATGATCTATAACACAGAATAAAAAATTCAATAAGTAGGGGACATCAAATTTTGGAGGGAAGTAGGTCTTGATTAAATATTTAATATCGTACTGTTTTCTATCGTGTAGATTCGATATTTTGACGAAGCCTTGGGATAATTTTTACTTATTTAATATAAAAATTTCAAGTCTACTTACCACTACTTTCAAATAGTAATTTCAGCAAATATCTTATATCCTTGCGAAAGTCCGTCCTTTTGCCTTATATATCTACAGATAAGTTGTTTGACGGAGTTTCGTTCAGACATAGTTTTGTTAAGAATAGAGTTCGCTCTCTGGTGGTAGTAACGGGAACTTAAAGATTTTAGATTGAATTTTTCGGGAAAATTTTGCAATGCGTGCTCAGCACGCATGCTAAACGGTGCCAGATAGCGGAGATTGTGTCTATTTATGAGATTTTTACAGTTAGCACGAGTGGAATAAAAATTGGTTGAAAATAATGTCATTAGAAAATCGTTTAGGAGTTATGAATGAAAGTGTACGTTTTTTCTAAATTACATAAATATTTTACCGTAAGCGGAAATATTTCGCCTTTGTGTAAAAAAGTTTTTATTCATTATTATACTTTTTATATAGACACAATTTCTGTATATTGTTCGAAAAGTTGAATGGAGTAAATCCAAGTTTTTTTTTTCTTTTTATAAAATAAAAATTTTATTGACTAATAATATGTGATATTGGATGATGTTAATAAATGGGAAAAGTGGTGCAGAGCCTGATTACGGCCTAAACAAATTCCCATTAACATTTTCAAAAAATATGTTTTGCCTTATTTAATCATAAATTTTGATGCTAGTGAGATATAATGCGGAAAAATATTTTCGAAAAAAGTGGTGTAAATTTGCATAGGCAATAATCAGGTCCTAAGGTACGCTAAATTTGATACTTAACTTTTGCACGGAAAATGATTATCAATCCTGCATTTGAGATTTGCCATATTTTCAAAATGTTAAACACAATGCGCACAAAATTTAATTTTCAACTTCCTCTTTATCCCTTTCTAAATTTTATCGCCCATGACCATGTGGAATATACTTAAATGTGAAATATATTTCTCTTATTGTTTTGTAGCCTGTATTGATGTATATACAGCTTCCACAAAAAAATTACAAAAATAAATAAATAAACAAATTTGTTTTCTTGTTTTTTTTTTGTTTTTTTTTTGTTTTTTTTTTTTGTAAAATATCAATACATATTTTTTTTCAATTTGTCAAAGTATTTTTTCATTAAATCGTGGAAAAACTAAATAGCTATTCCATCGCTCTTGCATATTAAACATAGGTTTCTTTGTGTTGATTTCTTTGGCTATTATTATTACCGTACAGTAATCACCACTTCTAAATTATTTGCAGGACACCACAGGGCTATTATTGTTTAGAAATAATGGTAACAAATAAAGTGATTGATGAGAGCCTTGTAAATAAGTTTTTATTACTTTAAGATTTGAAAATTTTCAACTGTCATTTATATAAAAGTTATTGAAGAAAAAAAATCAAGCCATTCTGAAAAGGTGTTAGAGAAATTACTTGAGGATTCAATGTGAAATGAATAAAAATTAAGGGGAGACATGAAGGAAAATTTTTGAAAAAATTGATTTTTTTTTAGCGTTTTAAAATGTTCTTTGAATCTTCCTAAATCCATTGGTATTCCCATTTTCAATGACCATTAGAAATAATCCTAAAATTTCAATGGAATACTTCGACTCGGACGATGTATTCGTATTTACACGACGTATGATCCCATTCACATCAATTAGACATTTCATACTTACAGTAAACTCTGTCTAAGGCGGAATTGATCTGGACCTCGAACATTTTCCGTAGCAAACAATATTCTGCCTTAGACGATAAATTTTATCTAAGTGTTTACATGTACTTTACTACACGTATACACATTGTGTAAGAACTTCACACGAGTTAGAAGTGTCAAAGTTTTTAATCTCCTGAAAAATCATACTTTTCAAGTAAAACTCCCATTATCTCATAAAATATTCCAGTTATTTTGATTTTTTTCCTTTTGTGTTAGAGGATAAAGGATATAATATAATATTTGGCTGACAGTTTAGCAAACTTTAATTAGTTTTAGAATATTCTTTTGTGAAAAAAAGTTAAAATTTCGGAAAAATTGACAATCAAATATCTAAAGTGAAAAGTTCAAATAGCAGAAACAAACTGTCTCCCATAAATCTTGAGCATAATCCAGTGAATATGGATTTCAAATTTCACAAAAATCGGTCAGGTAGTTTCCGAGAAAACGAGTGTTAAAGCTGATGTATTTTCCATAGGACTGCAGGTAGTTTTGTCTTTCCATAAAACTTTGCGAATAGAGGTAATATTGTTTTTAACAGTGTATAAAAACGTGTTTTAAATAGAAAGAATTGAGGTTAAATACAAGGTAAAATGCCTTAGAATATTCTGCTTAAAACATGAATTCATTTATGTATGTGCTTAATAAGGGAAAAATTATGTAAATATTTAAAAAAAAATCGCTCTTTCAAATTTTGCGCCCTTAGGATTCGTGCGCCTGGAGCAGTTTGCTCCAATTGCTCCACGGTAGCTACGCCCCTGATGAAGATGACAATGTTAATGATTATTTTCTTTTTTTTCTAAATTTATTTTTGTATATTTTCTCTCTTGTGTTATTAAAACGCTATTTTTATAGCCCCACCAGTGGGCGCGAGGTTCTGACCTCCAAACTGGTAGACGGTAGGTACTGTGTTCGAACCCTATCGCGATCGTAGGCCTAACTGTTCGGGGTTTTCTGTGGTTTTCTTCGAACCTTGTGCAAATATGGGGTGCAAATATGGGGGGCCCTTAGAAAGGCCCCCACGGAGGGCATCCCACCCCTTAGGTCCTATATCCCACAGTGTAGATAATTGACCGACACAAAAATACAATACAAATACAATGCTTTATTTCTATGTAGAAAATAATATAATACATTATCAAACTGTCGACTGTTTTTTTTTCTTTTTTCCTTTAATAGAAGTCATTGTTTTTGAAAGTGAGGACGAAATCACTCAACCCGACTATGTATTTGCATATAAGTTTATAAATATATTCGCAAAAAAATAGCTATATCTTTACAATATTTTAATCTCCCGGTAATTTTTCTAATTTTTTTAGCTCACAGGCTATCATAGCCTGAGAGCTTATGTGCCCGTCCGTTCTGTATGTACGTTCGTATGTTCGTGCGTAACGCGATAACTCATTATAACAATATCGGATCCACTTGAAATTTTGTATATAGGTGTATCCTGATAAGGCGCTTCCCTGATTAGTTTTTGGAGTTCATTCGATATGTATAAGAGGGGGAACGGGGGGCTCATGCCCCTCCCCTTAATTGATATAAACGAGATTTTCATGCAGAATTAAGAGTTTTCGTTCAAAATTTAGATATAGTATCATTCTGATGAGGCGATTCCGTGACTGTCATTAGGTGTTTATTGAATAAGTATAAACAGGGGGAATGGGGGGCTCATGCCCCCCCTTAATTGATATAAACGGGATTTTCATGCAGAATTAACAGTTTTCGTCAAAATTTAGATATAGGATCGTTCTGATGAGGCGATTCCGTGACTGTCATTACGTGTTCATTGAATAAGTATAAACAGGGGGAACGGGGGGCTCATGCCCCTCCCCTTAATTGATATAAACGGGATTTTCATGCAGAATTAACAGTTTTCGTTCAAAATTTAGATATAGGATCATTCTGATGAGGCGATACCGTGGCTGTTATTAGGTGTTCATAGAATAAGTATAAACAAGGGGAACGGGGGGCTCATGCCCCTCCCCTTAATTGATATAAACGGGATTTTCATGCAGAATTAACAGTTTTCGTTCAAAATTTAGATATAGGATCGTTCTGATGAGGCGATTCCGTGGCTGTTATTAGGTGTTCATTGAATAAGTATAAACAGGGGGAACGGGGGTTCTAATGCCCCTCCCCTTAACTTGTATAAATGGATTTTTCAATCAGAATTGTCAGATTTCGTTCAAATCTCTGAATAGTTTTGGAAGTTTAATGGTTAAGTATAAAAGAGGAGAATAACTCCTCTTAAATTATATAAATGCTAAATGGGTTTTTATTAAGAATTATCCGATTTGCTCTGAATTTTGGATATAGGTTTTTTAATATGATAAAGCATGTACTTGATAGTATAGGAGGTTCAATGATTAAGTATAAAAAAGGAGAAAGGGGAGAGCTGTTTCCCCTTCTTAACTTTTTTTTTCGAACGGAATTAACGAAAATACAAGGCTGTAATGTACAATTAGTATGCGTAGCCTGTGAGCTCAATGCCATCAGTTTAACTGGGCAATATTCTTTTTTATTTTTTTTTTTATTTATTTTTTTTTTTTTTGTACTAATATTGATTTATTTAAAAAACATTTTAATCTCATCAAACATTAAATGGGGCAAAAATAAAAATATATTTTTCTTTACAAAATATCATCCACTGCTGTCAGCTTTCTCTGTCTCTCTCTTTTTCTTTTTTAGCACTTTCCAACAAAGTTGAAAAGTGCTTATGCATTCGGTTTGTCTGGCCGTCTGTCGTCTGTCCGCGCTCTAACTCTCGTAAATATACTCGGATTGTCATGAAGTTTTTGGACGTTAATAACATTTACCCGAGCAAGAACCCTATTGAAAATGAAGGTTCTACTATGATAAGTTTATTTACAGGGACAGTCGAAAGTTTTCCATTACATTACGGCCTATGGGGAAAATCGTTTCACATGAATTTTAAAGATGTTACACCCTTTTAAACATCTTGAAATTTATATGCATCAACAAAGTGCACTAAAATTTGCATTTTGTAAAGTATGCAGCGAAAAGAATAGTTTTTATTCATTAACAGGGTCATACAAAAGAATTCCAATACAAAATATTAAAGGGGGGGGGGTGTTAGCGACATATTTTAATTATGGTAAACGATTTCATATATAATCAAAGCTGAGGAATAATATGAGTTATTTCATGCATAATACTAGTGCATAGCATTTACAGGGACACACAAAAGATTAGAAAAAGTATATTCTATCCGAAGTCAAGTATATTATGGAAGATGGCTGTTAGGTGGATGAAATGCATTATTCATTATGATATACGCTTTTAAGTTTCACTAGATGTATGCATATTATATGGTTTATATAAATGCTAATTGTTACACCAATTAAATATACAGGATTACACAAAAGATCTCGGAAAATTTACTGAGTATGAGCGTAACTTATTTAAAGGTGGTTTTAAAATATGTTGTGCCTTTTTACGATGAATTGTATTTAGTTTACTTATAAAAAATTGTAGAATATAGATACAATGATATACAGAGCCAAGCAAAGAACTGGATACATCGTCGCCTTTGGATGATATTTTCAAGAAATTTGATTTAAGTAGTTTAAAGAGAATTTATCTTTAAACTAAACCTTAGCAAAATACTTTCGTGTATTAAAGGTACTTTGTATTTTACAGGGCTAAACAAAAGTATTTAAGTATGTTTCCATCTATTAGTATAAATTGCTGAAAGGAAATTTTCAACCAGTTAGGCGTTTTCTTTCTAAACTAAATTTTACCATTATATAGTCTATATATTAACCGACAGATCAAATACAGGGTTTTTCAAAAGTATTGGAATACATATTTGGATATGAACAATAATTCGTCATTTCCCTGGATAACGAAGTTTTGTTAAAGATTTCAAGAAGTGTTGGAAAGTGCTTCATAATCTATGCTTAATGCATGATTTTTCTTACTTGTTTAACTCAAATTATGTACTTTTTGGCAATATTTATTCTCCAATTAAACAACCACAGATGTCTGCCAGTCGAAAAACATGCGAGTAGCATATATGTTGAATTAAAAAAAAAAATGTATTTTTCTACTCAATCCAGATATCTCCGAATTAACACCTCAATGATCGCATTAAATTACAGTTTGAAAATTCAAATTCATTATTGCCACCACTTTTTTGAAAAAAATATTCATCTTATTTAATGACAAGTTAAGTGTTACCAGAATAAAACAAATTACACAATTTTATAAAACTGGTGGGAATAAAACAGTTCTGAATAAAAGCCGTAAAGCTTGCAGCCCGTGAATCTCTCGGGCGCGACGATTAAGTGGTTAAAAGGCTCTAAGGCTCCGTTCAGATTACAATATTCTTGCCTTTAACTGGATTCTTTTAATTAACAAAATATATTAAAAATGCTCTAATCAAATAAGTTATATTTTATTTTCCTTACTTTCTGGTGTCAAAAAAAATTTTTTTTTAAAGAAACATAATATCCATTTAATAATTTTCGGTTACTTAAGAAAAGGTGTTATACAATATATGAAAAATAAATTATTTTTGACACGTGTGTCTGTTCCAGTTCAGAAAAGAACCATAATCATAATATAATAGTATAAAACTAGTTGGATGTGCCAATCCCAAAACTTTCTTCTATCTCATACATACATTTTAATATTTTTAAAAAATAGTTTCTCATTTTAATGCTTTAATAATTTTAATTCTATATCATACCAACTTTGATTTTCATCTTAAATTTCTGCTTCAGTCATTTAATATGAGTGAAAACGAATTTCCGTCTCTGCACGAGCGAATAGACAATAGAATGATAGGCAGATTTTTTTTTTTTTTTTCAAATTCAGGGAGATCCTACTTGCCTTACCAAAAAATAATTATATACAACAAATTTAGTTCAGCTCTAGAATTAACTTCATACACTTTTAGGTGGTGCAATATTGAAAACGGCATAAAATTCGCTGTTGCAGCGCCCCCTTCTAGCGGATTTTTTTTCAAATTCAGGGAGGACCAACTAGCCATAGTCATACTCTTACACAAAAATTTGGTTCAATTCGATGCATAACTTCATATACTTTTGGTCGGTAAAATAATGAAAATGGCACAAACATCGCGATTACAGCGCCCCCTTCCGGCGGAATATTTCAAAACTGAAGTAGGACCTACTTGTCACAGCCAAAAACATTCGCAAAAAAATTTGTTCAATTCTATGCATTACTTCATACAATTTTTGATGGTAGAATGGCCACATACACACAGACACACAGACACACGGACAGACAGACATTTCGTAAAAACATGTTTTTTGGAATCCCTGACCTCTGAAACGTGTAAATTCGAAGTCGAAAAAATTTTCGATTACAATACTTTCTTCTATTGAGGATAGAAGAAAGTAAAAATGCAAATTATCGCACGGTAAATACAAATGAAACGTGACTATGATATGTACAGAAAACCACGCACTTTAATGTGAAATATTAAATTAAAATATAGACTGTGATCTAAATTTATTTTTCAATATAACTCCTCCTAATCAAAATTTCCAGGAGGAATTTATTCATTAAATCTAACCATAACTTGGGAGTAACCAAAGAAGCAGTATCACCACAAACAAACACTTTACGCATATATATTTTAATGAACTGCTTCTGAAATTGAAACTATTATTATATAAAAAATATACAGCCAAAATCGAAAAAGTAAAAACGGTTGTAGGTTGTCCTCAGCTATTTTATGCAAAAAGAATCATGTAAAAATTTTAAAATTTGAGCGAGATATTTGAAAATAACGCCCTCGTAGACTTTACATTATCATCCGGGCTTTTTTTTTTTCAGTCAGTAGAGTGGGCTCTTAAGAAAAAAAAATATATACAAAACACAATTTGCTTTCATTAAAAAATATTTATAACCCCCCATCTAAATATAATCTAGTTAACCCCTTGAGGCGCGGTGGAATATGAATGAAATCACTTAATTTTAATTCACAAACACCACATTGGCACCGGAATTTTTGTAAATTTACTGTGTATTGAATGCGTGAAATATAGATTTTTCTAAGTTAAAAATAAAGTTGTTTTGAAATTTCGGTGTCAGTAATTAATTTCAAAACTTAAGCAAAGAATCTGCCTTGCGCCCCAAAGGGTTAAATCGGTTTTTGTACGAATAAATTTAATTCATAAAATTAAATTTATGAATGGAGGGTGAGAGGTAAATATTATATTTAAAGAAAGTGAATTGTGTTTCCCATCAATTTTTTTACCGTAAGTTCATTGAAATATATACGCGTGAAGGATTTGTTTGCAAAGATACTGTTTCTTAATTATTCCTAAGCCATGATTATATATGAGAACCCCAGAAGCCAAGGGGTACAAGTGACAAAATTTCGATTTGGAGTAAATTGAGTTTAAAGATAATTGATGTTAAATTGGAACATCAATAACAATTGAGTGGATTGAAATAAGAAATTTCTGTTTGTTGCATTCTGGTCTTTGAACTCATATTTCAATAACTGTTAAAAAATTAAGTACAATTTTCTTTAAATGTATAATTAATAAATATTGTTTGTTTTTCGAAAAAAGTGGTTTGCCTCTATAACTCAGCAAATAATAAGAAAATCACTTATATTTCTTTACCTGAAATGAAAAAAGCATATTTTTAGGTCGTGTATTTAGTTTTTTTTTTTTTTCAATTTTGTCACTTATACCCCTTGGCTTCTGGGGCCCTCATACATAAATTCCTCGTGTAAAGTTTGAATGGGAGGAATCACATTGAAAAATATTTTTAGAGCATACTCTATTTTTTAATAGAATATTTCACAATTGCGCGCTTTTTACGTACATCTGATTGTTGCGTGTCATTTGGATTGACCGTGAGTCAATTTGTATTATCGTCTATGCTTGTATTTGTGTCGTACATATTTGTATTTGTATTATTACATTATGATTAAGATTTTTTTACCTTAGTTGGAACAGAAACATGTCGAAAATTATTTATATTTAGTATATTGTGAAACTTCTTTTTTAAAAATAGAAAATATTTATTAAAATATTTATGAAAAGGCGATGTCTTTTTAAATCTTGATAGGTTAATTAACAATGAATGGAGGTAAAAAAAAGTCATATACAGTGAAACCTCCAAATAAGGGACACTTTAAATAAAGGACACCTCTATTTAAGGGACAAAAGTTCCGGTCCCTGTCCCTAGGTATAGGACGCGTAATGTATTTATCTCTGAATAAGGAACACTCTATTTAATGGACACGTTAAAAGGTGATTAAAGAGTTGTTTTTTGTATTTCAGATGAATGAAATAGCCTGAGATGAGAATGGAAAATAGAAATTTTTGTGAACTTATCAAACAGGGTATCATGTTAATAGAGAAGCATATGACACAATTATTTATCCATAATCCCGTTTATCACCATCGAAAGTAATGTTGAAAATTATAAGGATGATTATGAAAGCAAAGAAGAAGCGAGAATTGTGAAATAAAGAACTTTACAGATTCTTTAAAATATGTAAAGCTGAATACTTTTTTTCATAAATATTGCTAATAATAAAGGACTAACATTTATAAATACGGTAAAAGAGCACTTGAAAGGTTAGTACTGAAAAATTGAAATCCGCAAAAGAATAACTTTTTATCTTTTATTTCAAAAAAGATTCTTTTAAATGTTACTGCATTTTTTTTTTGCATGCATGAAATGTTTACTATAAAATGCAAATCAATAATTCTACAAACCTTTTTATGAAGTAATCGACTGAAAATTTCAATTATTAATTTTCTATTCCTGTTTTATCTGATTAACGTAATTTATAGTCTTCGGGTACATTTAAGCTTCACCTTTAATGTAATTTTATTTTTTTATGGCTGTCTGAAAGATAATTTTTTAAAAGTAAAAACTCCGAATAAGGGACACCTCCATTTAAGAGACAAAAGTCCCAGTCCTATAGATGCCCCTTATTCAGAGGTTTTACTGTATTCTATTTTTAAGCATTTTAACTTAGCTGAAATAAATTCAAGTTTCTTGATTTATCTAGGTCGATGATGAAAATCATACGCTACATTTTGCATAAAATTTATTTAAAATAATTTTTTTTAATTTTACTGGTGTGATTTAAATTTTCATAAATAAGATATTTCAGAATTTCTTTTTTAATGTAGGGTAGCATCCCCAGTAATTGGCATGCACGAATGATTGGCACATCCTACAAATATGTCCTAAAATAAGATTTATATCCAGATTTTTAAAAATGCTAGACCATATACCAGTTATATGCTCATTTACGTTAAAGATTATAACATTGATTTATTTTACTAGATGACAATAGAGCCTAGGAAAGAGAAACAATATGGCTTGTATCTAATTAGTCATTTTTGTTGCAAATGCTTCTTCTTTGGCTTAAGGAAGGCATGTTTTTCATATCATTATTATCTGATTTATAATATATTTTAAATTTTAATTGACAACAGTTTTGCTCAGTTGAAAAGGGTTACTTTAATTGTATAAAAGTATTTTCGATTCAAGTATTTGGATTTCTGAATTAATGATAGATGCCAATTAACGGTGCTTCAATTTTGCTAGTTCCAAATAAATGGCACCTATTCCAATTACAAGAAATTCGCAAGGAATTTGAGATTAAACCATTTATTTTGGAAGTACTTTTAAAATTATAGACTAATTTTGTTTATCATTTGTTTTTATTTGAAATTTTTTTTTTTTTATCAGTAATTGGAATCCATTAAAGCTTCATATGACAATTACTGGGGACAGCATGACAATTACTGTGTATTAATATAAGTATATTGTATCGTTTTAAAGTGTTCACATTTCAGACTAATATGCTGATTTCTTACTCTCAAAAACCTGAAATATGACATCTTCATCTGCAGTAAATTAATTTAAAGCTATTAAACCCAAAGCAAAATGTAAAGTTTTTTTTTAATATAAACATGTGCAAATTATTGGATCACAAGTTGTCATACATTGGCGCCCTAGGTGCCAATTAATGGTGATTTCAGCAACTTTTTATAAATCAATTTTTATAAAAATACTTTTTCAAATTCTTTGATTTTAGTGGGAAAAATAGATGCACAGATATGCATTCTTTGATTTAAAAATATTTCCAAGTAAATAGCTTATTTCTTTGTGATGAAAATTTAAATAAGTTTAAAGACAAATTCTTAATGTGCCAATTACTGTGGATGTTACCCTATACTATATTTTAAGCTTTAACTCGAGCCTTTACTTGAGTTAGAGCACGAACAGGTAGACGGCTAGACTATTTAAATTCATAGACGCTCTCAGCTGTGTTAGAAAAGATTAAGCCAAATACCTATATATATTTCGTGCACTGGCCAATCACATCTGGCCAGTTCGCGAATTGGCCAATTGCATTTGGCTAGTTCGCGAATTTGCCAGCCAATTCTAGAATTGGCCAATTTTGGTTTTGGCTGCAACATATATAATTTCATTATATGAAAAATCAACATTTATTAAGAATATTTTGTTAATGTGAAAAATATTTGATAGTCTATGCATGATGCATTATTTTTCTTTCTATTTTCTTTGCTCCTTCCTTATACATACCAAAATCTTTCACTTTTTTCTTTATATTTTTTAATCACCCAATAAATTATTCACCAAAATTTGTATGCATTAAAAAGAGTTTACGTTTGTCGCTATAAAAAATTTTTCCACATATGAACGATTAATAAAACGCAAGAAAAAAATTATTCGTGAATTATAGATAAAATTTTATATTATGGTGCATTTACCTGAAACAACAAAAGCTTTCTTCTTTTTTTAGGACAATAGTTATTAAAAAGTAACCTTTGATATAATAAAAATGCAATGAATGTAAATTAAGTGATGAATAACGTAAGCTTTAAAATATATATATATAGCTTTATTTATTTTTATCTGGCTTTGTTCTTCATGAATTCATGCATACAATTAAGATAAATTGTTGACTTTGCGCGAAAAAACTTTGTTTATTTTATTATGAAGTTATGATTATGATAAATTATATAGAAAATTGATGCAATCTTTAATATATATATTTTTTAAATTTCTGTTTTTGAACTGAAATAGTTAACAATGCATACAATAATTTAATAAGAATTAAACCGGGACAACGTACAGGTACGGTGAAATTTTTGTACACTAAGTATGGCGCGATAACTCGGACCTTGCTTTATTATTACTTTTTTTAAAATAACGTAATATAAATATCTCAAATAAAATACGATCTATATATGTTTGAGAATGTGTATTTTCAATACGAGTTAGAATTATAACATTTATAAAAATTTGAATGCAGTATAGTGGAAAAATCAATAATAGAATTTTTGATTAAAAACCACTTGAAATGAACTATGAACGTAATGAAAAAAATATCATGCTTTACTATCACTTTTATAGGTTATTCTGTTGAACAAATATTTGATGAATGAATTAATTGCAAAACAGAATAATTGGGAGAATTACATAAAAAATGACACAATTACAAGTTCGTGTGAAATTGGTGAAATAAAAAAAGTACTCACCTTTGATACAATACTGAAATCATTTTTGAAAATTCTTAACACAATCATGGCATAATTTTCGGGTGCATTGTAAGTATACAGGTTTTCGACAGCAAATACATAAATATGCTGTTTTTCCCCTTTTTACTAAGGGCACAAATGACATGTTTTCCTTTTTTCCCCCTCACATTCGACTGATGTTTATCGAGATTAATTTTCTTGATCGCATCTTTAGATTCTCTTTATTATCATTCGCAATTTGCGATGGATACTCAGATTTTCAAGTATGCTTTGCATGTGAGGTGTAACCAGTTCTTTTACTAGTTCTTTTAGAAATTGAATTATTTTCATGATTGAATCTTTTGAACTTTGATGTAAAATGAATGCATTTACAGTTAAAATATCAAATAATCTGTAAGAAATAGTAATAGGCCATCGCCTTGTTCGTCTACTACAAGAATATACAGAACACTTTTTATCCAAGGAATCAACTCCACCTTTTGTCATGTTATAAAACGTAATAAGTTTTGGTTTTTGACTTTCAGAGTCGATTTCATTACTGTGGTGCATTGAGGACAAAAGTAATATTTCTTTTCCCTTATCGACACGTGAGATTTCAAAATATTATCATTTGCAAAGCCATATAAAGCTGACTGCACTTCTCTTGATTTATTAGGCAGAAACATTTGTGGAATGTCCCTTTTATTTATATAAACTGTCCCAACATTTACATAGGTTGGAACAGTTGTCCATTCTTTTTCAATTCTGAAACATTTTCGATTGAAGAGAACCAATTATCTGCCATTATGTTTGTATTTCAGTTAAAGATAGTTTTATTAAGTCGTAAAACTGATTGAGTTGGTTTTGTATATTTTTTAAAACTTTCATTCTTACCCAGAAAGTCAGAATCTTTACCGCAATAAATATGCGCATTGTACACATTGTTATTCAAGCATCAATTAGACACAATATTTTAAAACCATACTTAACTATTTTGGGTTTTTTTGCAAGCACATTTTAAATCGCATCTACCTCTGAAAATAACAAGCATTTCATCGATGCATGCATATGCCCCAGTCGTATAACATTTTTGCGAATTTAAAATGAAACAGTTCAATACTTCATAAATAAGAACAGCAGGGTTATTTATTTTTCGAATATCTCTGGAATCAATCATCATGAAAATCTTAAACAAAAAAGTAAAGATTTGAATCTTCTCATAGGTACTTCTGCTCGAAAAAAAATCTTTGTTAGTCCTGACTATTGCAAAAATGCATTCAATATCTGCATTATTTGATTTGAATACAAACGTGTATATAAGCAATCCTAAAAGGGCTGTCAGCTCTATCAAATTTGTGTCAGCGAAACTCAGGGAATACGTCGCTAAACAAAATATAGAAAATTAAAAACAATTTTTTTTTTTTTCGTTTCACAAATTTTATGAAAAGAATTCTCTTTTGTAATTTTTCGTGCTTTGTATATGCATTTTCCCTTTTTTGATACTACTAATATTTTTATAAAAAATAATTGAATTTATGCATCTTTTCTTTTTATATTTATAGAAGAAAATATGCATATACATTGCCCTGATTAGTGCCTTTTTTTAATGTGGTTTTTGCCACCTCCTTTAACAGCTTTTCATATCCTTGCTCGGTGAGAGCAACTTTTGAATAAGTGCTAACATTTATATATTTTTCATTTTTTTTTTTTTTTGTAGTAGTTATTATAACTACAATCTATAAAACAAATTCAATCTTTTTTTAAATATTTTTAATAGACTTAAGTTTTAATATTAAACCTTATTTTAAAATTTCCCATTAAATATATATTTTTCTATTTTTATTTTTTTTCTATTTTTTTATTTTTATTTTAAGTAGTTTATTTACATCTGATCTTTTCCTCAACAGCTCTTGGCAACATAAGATATCTTATTCCTTGAGCTACCTTATACTATTAAATATACATTTAAATATATTGTTCTCACTGCACTATCTTATTCGTTTGAAATTTTTCAACTGTGGTCCTTGTTATATCTCTTTTTGTAATAGTAAAATTTGTGTTATTTAATCTCACGAGGAAGATCTCCTTACCGGGCATTTTCAGAATATTTTGTAAAAAAACAAAAAAAAAAAAACCAAAAAAAAAAAAAAAACAACCAAAAAAAAACTTAAATAGAAAAAAATGTAATTTAAGAAAATACAACGACCATTTGGAAAATAATATTTTCAAAGACTGAAATCTTAGAATAATAAATGAATTCTATATTAAAAAAATAATAAACATCATTTATATGATGATAAAAACGTGGCTTATGTCAAAGTCGTAACACAAAGTCGTAATATTGCATAAGCCATGGATTAAACATTAATTTTCCTAGACCAATCATAAACAAATTTTAAACGAAATTTCAGATTTACAATTTTCGGTACTGCAAATTTTTAAACTTGTAAACATGCACATTTTCACCATTTTTTACATCGTCGTATACGGAAAAAATGTACTTTTAAAAGCAATTTGTTTGAAAATTGATTTCAACTTCTTTCTGAGTAATTACTTTTTTTTGTAGTTTTTAATACGTTTTCTGTCATAGTGGCAACAGAAGTATTTCATTACTGAACATTAAACGTGCATGACACCACATTTCACCAATGAAGAAACGAATGAGGTCTGGGCACCATAAAAATTCGGATATGTCTCAGATATCTCTATATCGAAGCAACAACCTTTTTCCAAATGGTTAAAAAAATACTAATGAACTATTCGCTCTTATCTGAATTATTGGCCTTCATTTCAAATTTAGTATGTTAAAATATGCGAACAGATTAGTAATTTAACTTACACAAACTGTTCTATTTTAGGTATTACATTCCTTACAAAGTAATGTATACGGAGAAATTCTCATGCAGTTCTAATAACCTGTGTAAAATATCTGAAGAGATAGAAGGAATTCTAATGTTGTCATTAGCTCTACCGGCATAACTATAAGTCTAATTAACTTCATATTTAAACTAGCAAGTTGAATGTATTCTAGAAGACTTAAATAAATCAAATTTGTTGTTTGCGAATAATACTCTTTCATCTAGATATATTGTTCTAACCGTACTACCTTACACGATTGACATGTTTCAAATGTGGTCCTTGTTACATCTCTTTTTTCTAATAGTTATACTTTGCATTATTTTATCTCACAAGGAAGGTATCTTTTCCACGCATTCTCAGGAAATTTCGTAAAATAAATAAATAAATTCAAGTGAATAAAAAATGTAATCTAACAATTTACAACGACCATTTGGAAAACGATATTTTTCAGGACTGAAATTTTCGAATTATAAATGAATTCTATATAAAAAAAAATAATAATAAACATCATTTGTATAATGATAAAAACGTGGCTTATGTAATAACAAAGTTATAATAATACGTAAGACATGGATTAAATAATAATTATCCAGGACCAATCATAATAAAGTTTTAAAGAAATTTCAAGTTTACAATTGTCGATATTGCAAATTTTTAAACTTGTAAACATGCACATTTTCAAATTTTACACCTTCGTATACTGAAAATATGTACTTTTAAAAGCAATTTATTCGAAATTTGACCTCAATTTGTTTCTGAGTAATTTATTTATGTATATGGCGAAATTCTCATGCAGTTCTTGTAACATATGTAAAATATCTGCAGGGATAGAAGGAATTCTAATGTTGTCATTAACTCCACCGATATAACTATAAGTCTAATTAACTTCATGTTTGAACTTGCAAGTTGATTGTATTCTGAACGATTTAAATAAATCAAATTGTTGTTTACTTCTCTTCCATTTAAATATAATGTTCTAACCGTACTATCTTATTCGTTTGAAATGGTTCAACGGTGGTAGTTGTTATACCTCTTTATTCTAATAGTAAACTTTGAAATATGTAATCATACAAGGAAGATCTCGCTGCCGGAAATTCTCAGAATAACATAGCTTGAAAATATTGAAAACTATCATCGATAGAATAAGCTCGAAATCCGTTAGTCCAAAATAGAAGCAAAGAAATAAGGGACTATATGCATATTAATTTGTATCAAGAATTTTGCGTCAGAAAGCAAATTTCTTATTTTTATTGTATTCAACTTAAAAATCCTGAAAGAGTATACAAATTTCATTTCATTTTTCAAATTTTTGAAGATATTTTCTTTTATGTTGTGACGATTCTAATTATATTTTGATTCTTTTCTTTTTAAAAAAATTCTAGTGATAATTGTTTAAAAATATACAAAAATGTTGGGAACTGCCCGAAGGATTCATTTTGTAGTAGAATCGCTCTTTCTGCCTTTTAAGAGCCTACACGAGACACCGAAAAAGAGCCGGATAATAATGTAAAGTCTACGGAATCGTTATTTTCAAAGTCATTATTTTCAAATTTTAATATTTTTGAACGATTTTTTTAATACGATAGCTGAGGACGGCTTGTTTTTACTCTATCGATTTTGGTTTCAGTTTTTTTTAAATACTTTAACTTTTGGAACCAGTTTGAACTGGTTCCGGAATATAGACTATCCTAATAAACAAAATATGTAACCAAAACCGAAAAATTAAAAACTAGCCTTAAAACTAGCCTTTTTCAGCTATCTTACGAAAAAAAATTAAAATTTGAGCAAGATATTTGAAAATAACGTCTCGCTACACTAACATTAAAGCGCCACAATAGTCACTGAAAAAGACCCCGGATGTAAATGTAAAGTCTACGGGAGCGTTCTTTTCAAATATCTCGCTCAAATTTTAATATTTTTATATGATTTTTTTGTATAGGATAGCTTAGGACGATCTACAACCGGCCTAGTTTTTACTCTTCCGATTTTGCTTACATATTTTTTATATTATGATAATTTCATTTTCAGAACTGGTTTTAAAATTTAAAGTATTTTTTTTTTAAATCTGAAACCAAAATTGAAAAACTGAAAACGAAGTCGGTTGTGGATCGTCCTCAGCTATCCCATGCAAAAAAAAAAAGTAAAAATATGAAAACTTGAGCGAGATATTTGAAAAAAATTTCCCACAGACTTTACATTATCATCCGGGTCTTTTTCTGTGACTAGTGTTGCGTTTTAACATCAGTATTCTTTTTAGTGATTCGTGTAGGTTCTCAATACGTAAAAACTTAACTTTATAAATAACACAGACCTTCAAAATAAATTGGTGCCTAAGATTTTACAAGTGATTTTAGATATTTTTCGGATACTGAATATAAATATGAAATCAGTTTTTCTCCATAAGCTCTACTTTTTTAGATATATGAAGAGAACTAAAAAGAACTAAAGTAACATTGAATGCTTACATTCTGACACATGGGTCTGTCGCGATGCTGAAGGCGATTTGTGAGGCGCGAAAATATGAGAAAACCTTAAAAAAACAAATGCCCAAACAAAATTGAGTTCCTGAGTAAGCTTATGATTTCGCGCCCCCATCCATAAAGACGAATGGAAACGCCACCAAGAGAACATATTACACAGGCCTGAAATTTTCATTTCGGAAATCTCTCCGTGGAGGAAAAACTGTGTTGACCTTCCATTCTATTTGTGTTTGGGACAGAACTCTTATAAAGTTAACTTAAAACATGCAGTGTTATACATTTTGTATTTGTGTTGATGAATAGAACTTATATAAGCTCAAGTAGAAGAAGTTGTGTAAGTCATTTCGATGTGTTTTACTACACATGCGGAGAATACACGTTAAAAAACACAAAAAAATGTTACTGATTTTATTAAGAGAGTTTTTTTTGGATATTTTGATATTAGACTTGGTAATCAGGATGAACCTGGGCACCGCAACAGATCTGTAAAATTTGTACAAAACACTTTAAAAATGGACTAAAGGAGAAAAAAAAAGTCTCAAATTCGGCATATCAATGGTGTGGGCAGAGTCTCAAAACCTTTCAATGACTTATTTCTGCCTAATAAATATTACTGGAATTAATCGAAACAACCATCATATGTGTTCATATCCTAATTTAGTGTCGGCCTCACCGTTCGGAGTTTTCCGTGGTTTTCTTCGAACCTTGCGTAAATACGGGTTAGGTTCCCTTAGAAAGACCCCCACGGAGAGCATCCTTCCCTATAGGGCCTATATCCCATAGCTTAGATAATTGGCCGACATACATACAATTACAACCTAATTTAGTGTCCACAAGACGCGGTTCTTCATTAAGAAGAAATGCCAGTTCCAAAGTTTTACCAGCTACCAGAGCTCAGTAAGAATGAGTACTGTCCTATAGATAGTCCTTCTGATAGTTATAAAGGTGATTATGAGGAGATGACGTCAATGCCTTAAAGTTTCACCCATGAGTTAAATGATATCACGATCTCAATCTATCAAAATTATTTTCTGAACTACTGGATTCAAGAATGAAATGCAAAAATTTACTGGAACAAGGAATCGATGTTACCTTTTACCGCACAAGAGAAAAAAGTCTACTACTCTTCTTTTCCAAAGAAATCTTGTATTTTGTCGTGAAATTAAAGGACTTCTGGTAAAAATGGGTCTTTTAAATTTTTTCCAGTTGATTAATCCGTATTTGTTAGCAACTTAAAGATGGGTTTGAATCGTATCCTTCTACACAATGGAAAAGAATATGTCTCTATACCAATGGCTCACTCAACAAAAAATGAAAGAAGAAAATAACACAATAGCTTTGGTCTTTAATAAAATAAAGCACCATGAACATCAATGTGTGATTTGTGTGAATTTTAAAAAGTGTAACCTTTCGCCTTGGACAGCCAAGCGGTCACACAAAATATCCTTGCTTCTCGTGTCGTTTGGATAGCAGTGATAAAAAACGGCACTAGATTAGAAAAGAATAGCCTCAGAGAGAAAGTATGGTTGTTGAGGGAAAGGAATGCATTAATAACTCCTCAGTTGGGCAGGAGAAAATCATACTTCTTCCACTGTATATCAAACTCTGTATTGTGAAGTAGTTTGTAAAGGTTCTTGATAAGAACAGATCATGCTTTGCATACATGGTTCGTACAGGTACCGTTATTTCTCATGTGATTTACCAGAATTATTTTATGAAAAAATAAATCTAGTTCAAACATGCGAAATTTCGCTTTATTTAATGGGAGATCTTCTATAAAAAAAATACTGGTACCAAAAAATTCCTTGGTCATAAAATTCCAGGATCCGTACGAACCATGGCATATATAGGAGATAAAATGCCTTTATCAGTTGGCTGACTTGTGATCTGTCAAATGTCCTTGCTTTCATTTTTTCATAACTTAATTAGGACATTTTCTTAGTTAGGGCATTATTTAATAAAGAGCATTGGTGAATGAAGCTGAATGAAAAGCCTGCACTTCTTTTATGGTAGTTATCGAAAAACATTCTTCGCTAACTGAAAGCAGAAAATTATGTAGAATTGGTAAATGAAATGCATAATAATTGTAGATCTCTTGGGTTAGGAAACTATTTACACGGCCATTAGAGAATTTTCATGAAAATTTAGAAGACATAAGTGAGGAAATGGGTGAAAGATTTCACCAGAATGCTAAGACTATGAAGGACTGACGCCAAAGACGTTGAGATACGCATACGGATGGAATATTACTATTTGAGTTTAAAAAGGGACTATTCTAAAATATATTCGAGAATGTCATGGAAAAGATGCTTCCAAAGCGTTCAGTGAGAATCGGTCTCATCGGTGACGTTTTTCTCTATTTTTATGAGTAAAAACATTTGTATAACAAAATTTTTAAAATTATTATTTGAATATGCTTATATCATAATAATAAAAATTAACATTTGTATATATTATAAAAATAAAAATTCTGTGTTTATTTTATTTTTACATATATTTTATAAAGCATGTATTTACCTTAAAATAATGCATTATATATTTCACAAAAAGTTGTTTATCTTAAAATTTTGAACTGCTAGGGGAAAACTAACGTCATATTTGAATTCAGGGCATCAAATACATATAAAATCAACTTCAAATACCTAGGCATCAAAACAGCTGTTGACCAGTGTAATTAATATTTTTGATACTGCGGAAAATATTTATTTAACTTAGTTAAAAAGTTCTAGTTGATAAGAAAGGAATATTTGTAATGCACATAACGTATCGCATTAAGAAAATATGCACATGAATACAAGGTATTTTAATGACATCATATTCTATCCCAAAATAATTATAGTTGAGATTAACTGCCGGTTTACAATTGCATTTTGGAATTTATCCTAGAACTTGTAAATAAATCAAATCCTCATATATGAACTATTCACTTTCATTTAGATTAAAAGATATTACAACAGCAAACATGTATTTAACATGATATATATGTTGCAAAATAATTACTACAACTTTAATATACTGTAATAATAGATTATACAAAATGGCAAGAATAAATTCTAAAGTTATTATACATTTTACCGAAATAATTCCATGTCTGTATTGCTTTAAACTTAAATTTAGGTTCTGTAATGTGTATATTATCAATCATTACGTTTTTTACGACCACTAAAAATTTCGAATAGAAATCCTCGCCATATTTAAACACAGTTTTCAATGAGTAAATAAGGTAAAAATTTCTCCAGATTCAGTTAGTACCTGATAAATATTGATCCTGATTAGCTTTTGCTAGACATCATCCAGCATATGGCGCTGTTATGTATAATTTTTTTAAAGATTTTACAATAGATGTATCTTATAAACCAATCCACGGATCTTCATGAAACTTCAGGTTCAGTAAGAAGTTGACCTAAGTGTTTGCTTATTAGATTTAGGTGTAAATAATCTAAGCAGATGCGCTGCTATACTGCGTTTTTCAGGAATTAGTTACATATAAAATATAGAAGAAAGTTTTGGGGTTGGTACATCTGAATATTTTAACTCCTTAACTTGTTAATTCTTTTCCGTTCAATAAATTGAAAATAGCGGATTCAGACCATTTTTATTTAAGTAAAATATTCGTAAAGTTTAGTCTTAACATTTCCGCCTTTCAGTAATATGAAAATTTTCTTGAAAATAATAGCGGTGTGAAAAAGCTTTAAATGATGCAATAAGTAAATTCGTCTTGCCTGAACGCCATTCGGGCAAACGACATAAGGTGTTAAAATACCGTTCAACTTATCAACTCACTGCACTTTAAGGAAACTATATGCATAAAAAAATAAAATATTGCATTTTATAAAATACCAACTAAATTTTCAAATTAATAACATTTTTGTTGGATATCTTTTTTTAGATTTTCATATGTGTATTACACAAGATTGGACATGAAATCTTTTAGATACATCTAATACAACATTTAATGTGTTTTTTTAATTGATATGTATACTGAAAAATGATACAATCCAGCATACTTCATTTATTTTCATTTTATGATATAACAAAAAAAAACTTGAAGGTTTTTTTCCATTTGCACTTTATCACACATATAATAAACGGTATACAATACACAAATATTCAAATTTATATTCCCACAAAAAAGCAAAAACAAACAAAAAAAAAAAGTCTGCATTTTTAACTTTTTGAGACCTGAGGTATACACATGTGTATCTTCATTCTTTTCCTCATAAAAACTAAACTGTTCGGTTTTTTTTTTTTTTTTTTTTTTTTTTTTTTTTTTTTTCTCATTTTTACTTCTATACAGCTGAATGTGTTTTGCTTCAAAACAAAACCAATAAATGCCAGCACTGATAAATATTACCTCATAAAATAAATATTATTTTCGAAAATTCCTTCAAGACATTGTAGTCAAGAAAGTAAGAAATATTCATAATTATTTAACTTAAATGCTTTACAATTAAAAAATTGTGAGGATTTGCTGATCATTTATTTCTTTAAAAACCATAATTTGGTTACTGCATAAAATTATATTACTGATTGTTAAATTCATGTTTTAAAAGGATTAGTAATTTTATATCCATATTTGTAAGCCTAAATTACCATTCCCCTATGATTTCATAAAAATGACTCTTTCATGTCATCTATGGTGTCATTTCGATTAATCAAAAGCAATAAATAAATATTTTATGCTCATATAGTTATCCTATGCTCAGGTCTGAAGGGGTTGAAACTTAAAGTGACGAACATATCCACATGGAGAAAAAGTCATTCAAAGTTTTAAATTGTGTAGGTGATTGCGTTGTCTGTATTAACAAAATTTACAATTTCTTGTGGCATAATTGCCGTTTGGGAAAAAATCAGATGCAAAGTATTTACAATTAACCAAGAGTTCATTTAATATAAAAAAAAGAAAAGAAAATAGATTTTTCGACAAATTTTGAGGTAAACACTCCCTTTGAAATTCATATTGTGCATTTTGTGATATTTAACTTATTTATTTAATTTAGTAGTGTATAGTTTACATATTTAGTTTATTTACAAAAGATTTCTAATTTGAATAAATATTTTGAATGTAACTTTCGGGTCCATTGGACACATCTGGTAGGCGGAGGCTCAACGAATATAATCTTAAAATTTCACCTTTTGTAAAACTCTTTAAACTGTTCAACAGTAAAGAGCTGTAATTAACAGTGTTGATTGTCGCTGTAATTACCCGCGTGCAATGTAACACTAATTTAAATTAAGTGAAACCTGCAATACACGCCTTACACAGAGTGTTTATGGAAAAGTTATGTTAATTGGGTTGTTCAGTGAAGTAAGAATTCACCAGTTAGAAGGAAATTATTTCCCTAGGTATTTACTCAAATGTAATTGTGTTTAACAGGTAAACAGTGGTTTATAACGTAAACATGGAACTGAATGTCTAATTTTAAGATCTTTCACCAGTGAGTTTTAATACATATACATTCTTTAAAATTTGTAATTAAGATATGGAGTATTACATAGAACGTAACTCAAAATGGAAGCATATATTTCATTTGGAAGCAGTGTATAATATTATGTAAAATATAATTTCGTCATATATAAATTTAATGAATGAACTACTTGCATTATAGCTTTTTTCGAAATATTTGATTATCAATTTTATTTTATTATTCCCTTCATGACAAGCGAACATTACAAAATTTTTAATCGTTAATAACCGGTTTTTTCAAAACAGAAATATATGGCTAATTCATTAGCTGGAAAGCTGTGTTTTCTCAAAATTTACATCTAGATGTTTCTGTTAGGAATAATGACGGATTTTGCGCAATTTGTGAATCAAGTATACTTGATGTTTGTCGCGAACAGGCTAAAATTGATGATTTAAAGGAAATCGTGATTGTTGAAGTAAATGTTAATTCGGTGTCAAACGAATTATACATAATATAAGAGGAAAAGAAATATTTTGGTCGTAACTGAAAATTAAATGTTAAATAGATGCAAAATTAGATGTAAATTAGATAATTCTGGTAGGAATAATAACGGATTTTGAGCAATTTATCTATCAAGTATACTTGACGCTTGTCGCGAACAGGTTAAAAAAGATAATTTAAATGAAGTTGTAATTGTTGAAGTAAATGTTAATTCGGTGTACAAATGAATTATCCATAATATAAATCTCATACAAACATTTACATCGTAACCCAAAGTTAGATGTTAAATACATGCGAAATTAGATGTCAGTTAGATAATTTTGGGAGAATAATGACGGATTTTAAGAAATATATGCATCAAGTATACTTGAAGCTTGTCGCTAACAGGTTAAAATTGATAATTTAAATGAAGCTGTAAATGTTAATTCGGTGTACAAACTAATTATACATAAGTTAAAACGAATACAAACATTTAGGTCGTAACTAAAAATTAGATGTTAATTAGATGCAAAGTTAGATGTGAATTAGATAATTCTGATAGAAATAATGACTAATTTTTAGCAATTTATCTATCAAATATACTTGAAGTTTGTCGCGAAAAGGTTAAAATTGATAATTAAATGAAGTTGTGATTGTTAAAGTAAATGGTAATTCGGTGTACAGAAGAATTATACATAATATAAAACGAATAGAAACATTCAGGTCGTAACTCAAAATTAGATGTTAAATAGATGCAAAATTAGATGACAATCAGATAATTCTGAAAGGAATAATGATGAATTTTGAGTAATTTACGTATCAAGTTTACTTGACGCTTGCCGGGAAGAGGTTAAATTTGATAATTTAAATGAAGATGTAATTGTTGAAGTAAATGTTAATTTGTTAGATCACATAGGAGATAATCAATCTACCGGAATGTAAAAAAGAGTAGAAGTACATGATCACATTGATTTATATCTATGTTTTACTTAAGGGTTGGCAATGTGGAGTAATTTAAAAACTCATACTGAAAGTTTCAAATTCATTTACTTAAAGATCGTAAGTGAAGTGACATTCAGTTACCGCACCGCCCCCTGGACAGCACTGCCCCATGAATACTGGGCCTGAGCCCGCTGCCATCGAAGCCCTCATGGTCTAAGGTCAGGAGTCAAAATGTCATCATTAACAGACCGAGTTCTGACTAATATTGGAATTTATACCGGAAAATTTTGAATAGCAATTTCTTTTATTATATTTGTGGAACACCTATTGTCTTTTAAAATTATAATAACTATTTAAACTTACAGGTGAGAATTTGGAAGTGTCCAGTAAAAAATCAGCCAGTTGAGGCAACATTTCCAAATGTGGCTGAATTTTTATTTAGTGGAATCCGTAATTTCCCCAGTAAATTCAAATAGTTAGTATTGTTTTATAAGTGATAGATATTCCACAAATAAAATAAAAGGAATTTGCCATTCAAAATTTTCCGATGTGTTTTCCAACACAAGTGAGAAATCGGCACCTAAGCGCTCCCTCAAAAATGGTGGTTTTCAAAGGTGGATTTCTTTCAGCTAGTGCACAGCCCCTTAAATTTTCACACAAATTATTTTTTAAAGTTACTACCACTTTGTTTTCCTGATAATAAAAACGTCAAAAAAATCTTTTATAAAATATTTGTATCTAAATTTTAGGAATCATAACTATTCCAAAAAAATTCGCCTTCGACAGCCACCATTTTTTTATCAGCACTCAGGCATAATATTCAGGGAGCAGTGTTGGCAAACAGAAATGGAACTACTCTCAAAAACACTTTTTCCAAAAACACTTTTTTGGAATGAGGGTTAAAAAAAAAAGAGCGAGAAAAATGTCTCTCACCAACAAAAGTCCAAAGTGGCGCAGAATGAAAGAGAAACTCTCTCAACGATACCGAAATTTTTAAATTCATTTACTAAAAGATTGAAAGTGAAGTGACATTCAGTCGGAAAGCAGCACCCCGTGTACTAATCCTAAGCGACTGACATCGAAGCCCTCATTGCCTTAACCATTTCAGGCTCTTCCAAATTCTGTTAGTAAAATGGGAAATTATCAACTGATACCGGAATTTACAAACGACTTTTTGAGAAATCAAGAACTCCTTAGTTCAAGCTTTTATTGTAAAAGCAAGATTTTATTAAAATATTATTGGTGCCAATTTCAAGTTTGGAATTAAAATTAGGTGTCCAGATCGGAGACACTGCGCCGGAGTCGTGACGTCATTATTAACAGACCGAGTTCTCACTAGTATTGAAATTGACGCCGGACAATTTGAATAGTAACTTCTTTTATTTTATTTGTGCAACATCTGTCATATTTTAAAACTAAAATAACTAAACTTACTATAGAGAATTTGGAAGTGTCCATTAAAAAATCATAAAGATGGGTCAACACTTCCGTTTGTGGCTGAATTCTTATTTAGGGGAATCCATATTTTCACCAGTAAATTCAAATAGTTATTATTGTTTCAAAGATGATAGGTATTCCACAAATGAAATAAAAGGAAATTGCTATTCAAAAATTTCCGGTGTGTCTTCCAAAACAAGTGAGAAATCAGCACCTAAACGCTGACACAAAGATAGTGGCTTTCACTGACGGATTTCTTTCAGCTAGTGTACGGTCCCTTAAATTTTCGCACAAATAATTTTGTAAAATTTCAACCCCTTTGTTTTTCTGATAATAAACACGTCAAAGAAATCTCTTATAAAATATTGGTGCGTAAAGTTTAGGAATCATAAATATTCCAATAACATTTGCCTTTGACAGTCACCATTTTTATGTCTACGTTCAAGTCCAGTATTCAGGGAGTGGTATGGACAAATAGAAATGCAAGTACTCTCAAAAATAAATTTTTCAAAAATACTTTATTGGGTTGGGAGTTTAAAAAATATATAAAAGCGAGGAAAAAAAAAGTCTTGCACCAATAAAAGTCCAAAATGGCGCAAAATAGAAACTCTCTCAACAGTTGAACATATGCCGGAGGTAGAGAGATGGTCGCGAAATCGGGAATTCCCACTCCTTGCGATTAAGGGTGTATTCGAAAAAAATATTTTTCCACCTTCAATAGCTCAAAAATTTTTGATACATTTTTGTAGTCTATTTTAAAAGAAAAAGCACGAAACTTGCTGAGAGGATTTTCGAAAAGTTGTGTAAGAGACCGTGTGATTTCATTTTTCGCTCAATTCATTAGATTTTAATTATTATACAGTGATTTTCTCAGAATGACATTTTTGTTTCTTTCCCAGATCGCCCGCTTCGAAAAATTCGGTTAAAAGTGCCAAATTTGACAGAATTTTTTTTATAATATTTTCTGGCTTTATCAAAAAATCGACAAGCACGGCACATTATGTAGTTTATAAATAATACAACTATGCCTACTTGATGCGTTTGAGAGAAAAGGTGAATTTAGAATTAACACTAGAACGCCCGGAAGGAGTTGATTCGACTCCATCCATGTAATTAAATTTTAATTCCAGACAGAACTTATTTCTTGAAATAATTTACATTCAAACCATGTACGTTAAGTAAATAAATTAAATAATTTTGAATAAAAATTATGGTGGGAAGTGTTATTATCAAATTTGAATAACATTTCCGGGCGTTCGTGTGTTAAATCTGAAAATAAGCAGTTTTGAATGGAATATAACCTTAACCCCTTACCTGCGGACGAAATCTTACGCAATATATAGTACCTTATTTAAATCCATATTTCTATGATTAAAAAAAAGTTTACATTAGTTTTCTAAAATAACAGTTAGAAAATGCACATGTTATAGTGCTTTATATAATGATCCAGGTGGTAATAATTGCATTATTATCATTGGAATTCTAAATTTTTTAATAGATGGATCCATTTTCTTAAGGCGTATGTATATACGCGGGCAATTAAAGGTTAAGTATGATGAAATGAGCTTTACCATAGCAAAATGAGTGATAGGCCTTATGTCACTTCTATTTACGTCGGAAGATTCAAAGTCGTCCGTTTCCAACGCATTAAGCTCACGTGATTGACACAAAAAACTATGCCTGACGGGAAAAATATGATTACAGTTTTGAATCCAGCATAGAATTCCATAGAACTTAATGAAGAAGAACTGACATATCCTTAAAATAGTGAAGTTCCAATTGCAGACTTTTTCCCAAACGTTGATTACTGTTGGGTCAAACTTCCACCAGTAAAATTTAAATATAATTTCTTCTCATTATTTGAATGGCTCTTAAAGAGAAAATTTCATTAAAATATACTCGCAAAAATAAATATTGATTTTGATTGGTCGAAGTTTACTTCGGTGCTAATCATTCCCTACGTTTCTTCCATATTGTGACAACTTAGACAATATCGTATCCATTATAAAGATGATTATAATGCCTGGGCTTAGTACCACCATCAGGGTTGACAGATTGGCCTCCAATTTTAATTTAAAATTTAAAGTTCCAATCATATATTTCGAAAAAAGAATTTTTTTATGTAAATGATGTATTTCTCTTATTAAATAAAGAATAAAATGCAATCATTTATTTCGGATGTGAACACCAAATTTCTGAAAAAAATGGATACCAAACAAATTTTTCCATGAAAAAAGACTGCTGAAACAAGAGAAATTGTCTATAAAAAATTTACTGACGGAAGGTTTCTTCATCAGAAACTGTTTTTCCTATGTTAAACAATCAGCCGCCATATTGTGATAACTTCATTACAAGGAAGGTCTCCTTACTGGGCATACTCACAATATCTTGAAAAAAAATCTATTTGCACTAGTTTTACTTCTTACGTATGTAATAAAGGATCAGTTAAACGTACCTGTGAAATTTCAGTATGAAATCTATAAAAAAATAAAATATTTTCGAATATTCGGCGCGAAATTATGAAAACGACACGTGATTTGGCGAGCTGGATATTTCCTCGCGAAAAGCTCACTATTCTAATGCATCTGAAAATTGCTTTTAACTGTCGCTTAGAATTCTTCATTTTTCTCGCCAGTTATTTTTTATTGTAAAGTTCACCTTATTTGATCAGAGATTCTTCCGTGATTTAATTAAAAAATCTGTTTACAAAAACTGGTGATAAAAGATAAAAACTTAAGCAAAAGACTCTTGTTGTGAAGAGGTTAAAGAGTATTCGAGATGAAAGCGTATTTTTTGAAATTCTATTTTAACATCAATCGGTAATAAATCGCCAAATAAACGAAAATTTCATTTTTTAAGAACGCTCTATCGAGATTCCGCCAAAATTTCTTTTATAAACAAATACTTCCATATGAGAAGAACATTCTGTAATTTTTTTTTCAGATTTTTCTAAATATGCACGTAAAGAGACCTTCCTTGTTAGTTTTTTCAATCGCAAGTAGTAGACAATGCACGGAATGTCTACTTTACGTGATTCATAATTCAATTTAATATACTAGGTAGGGATCTCCATGTTTCCTTTGGAGGAAAAATAACATGTTTACCAGTGTTATTGACGCAAAAAATAGTATATTTGATGGTCCGAACATTGTATGAGAATTTTTCGTCTTGTCTTATGGCAGAAAAATCGTGTAAACTACACGATTACACTAGGTGTTTGTGAATTGTGCTTCATAAATATTAAATAGAAATTTTTAAATCATAAACAGAGGGGAGTATTCCATGCAAATTCGAAAGAATGTAATCACTTAAGTAATAACATTTCGTTAATATGATTATTAAATATTTTAATGCTTCCGAAAAAAATATGACTAAAAAATCAATAAAATACAACATTTTATTATATTAAATTACTTCCAGTTTAATAAATTCCATACGTTAAGTTGTATTAATGTGAGCTATCTATATATATCCATTTATAACATAACTACTTTCATTGTCAGCAATTTTACCTCTGTAATTCCATATAACACGTTACTTAATCATACTGACATGAGAATTACACTACGTTATACCTATTAAAATAGCTTTCAGAACCCTTTTCAAATTAATGACAATAATTAAGTCAGAGTTAATGGTATCTATAATAGTTTTCATATTTTAACGCAAGTATTCAATTGTAGTTATGGCATGGTCGAATATATTTTACACATACTGTACAATTTAGAAGTTTTACAATATATATAGAACTTTCAAATTTATTTAAGAAAGAGGGGAGTGTGAGGGAAGAACCAGTTTGAAATGTTCGAAAAAACGACTTTTTCTATTCTCTAAAAATTTAGAATTTCTAGAATATAGCCCAAGAGTAATTTTTTTAAGAATTCTATTACTAAAAACTTACAGTAACAAATATGCATTATATCTAGTTACTGCTAATATAAACTTTAAACGTTTTTTTCAAAACGGCATATTTTTTGCTGGCCACTTGGATTGTTCGAAAATTGTTCAATATGGAAGCATTCAAAAATTATTCGAGTACTAGAATTTAATGTTGTTTTCCCCTTTAACAACATTTTCTTAAACAAATGTAAAAGAGCCACAGCATCAGGACTGCGTTAAAAAGGAATAAAATGAAATGAAACATCAAATACAACTTTTACCATACTAATAACAGTTTTTTGATTAATACTTCTATCCATATATCTTACGCCAATCCTGGGTTACATAAGGTCACGTTATTTTCCCGATTTCAGATCACAGAAATACCAAAATTCATTTAGAGAAAAACTGGCATTATGCGAGCGAGCAATCGCATAACTAAAGTTTTTACCATACGCAACACCGGTATTTTCTCGAAACAATAGCACCTGTATAGGTCAACAAGTGGTAGAGTTTTAGCAGTTATTTTTGTTGCGAAGCATTTCCACGCCCTTTACGGGGGGTTTCTGAAGAAGTGAGCAAAACTTTACGATGCAGAAATACGAGCAAATTTCGCATAAAATGTATGGTCGGAGTGCATACGTGCCAACCTCCCGCTTTTTTTTAATGAAAAAAATCACATCTTCAATTAGAAAATTTATTAAATTAATTGTTTCTTGCTTCTATGTCGTCGTAAAATATACTCGCAAAAATAAATATTGATTTTGATTGGTGGAAGTTTACTTCGGTGCAAATCATTCCCTACGTTTCTTTCATATTGTGACAACTTAGACAATATCGTATCCATTATAAAGATGATTATAATGCCTGGGCTTAGTACCACCATCAGGGTTGACAGATTGGCCTCCAATTTTAATTTAAAATTTAAAGTTCCAATCATATATTTCGAAAAAAGAATTTTTTTTTTTATGTAAATGATGTATTTCTCTTATTAAATAAAGAATAAAATGCAATCATTTATTTCGGATGTGAACACCAAATTTCTGAAAAAAATGGATACCAAACAAATTTTTCCATGAAAAAATACTGCTGAAACAAGAGAAATTGTCTATAAAAAATTTACTGACGGAAGGTTTCTTCATCAGAAACTGTTTTTCCTATGTTAAACAATCAGCCGCCATATTGTGATAACTTCATTACAAGGAAGATCTCCTTACTGGGCATACTCACAATATCTTGAAATAAAAATCTATTTGCACAAGTTTTACTTCTTACGTATGTAATAAAGGATCAGTTAAACGTACCTGTGAAATTTCAGTATGAAAGCTATAAAAAAATAAAATCTTTTCGAATATTCGGCGCGAAATTATGAAAACGACACGTGATTTGGCGAGCTGGATATTTCCTCGCGAAAAGCTCGCTATTCTAATGCATCTGAAAATTGTTTTTAACTGTCGCTTAGAATTCTTCATTTTTCTCGCCAGTTATTTTTTATTGTAAAGTTCACCTTATTTGATCAGAGATTCTTCCGTGATTTAATTAAAAAAATCTTTACAAAAACTGGTGATAAAAGATAAAAACTTAAGCAAAAGACTCTCGTTGTGAAGAGGTTAAAGAGTACTCGAGATGAAAGCGTGTTTTTTTTAAATTCTATTTTATCGTCAATCGGTAATAAATCGCCAAATAAACACAAATTTCATTTTTTAAGAACGCTCTATCGAGGTTCAGGAATTTTTTTTTTATAAACAAATATATCCTATATGAGAAGAACATTCTGTAATTTTTTCAGATTTTTCTGAGTATGCCCGTATGGACACCTTCCTTGTTAGTTTCTTCAATCGCAAGTTGTAGACAATGCGCTCTATGTCTACACGTGATTCATAACTCAATTTAATGTACTAAACAGGAATCCCTATGCTTCTTTTGGTGAAAAAAATAACATGTTTCCAATGTTATTTATGCGAAAAATACTATTTTCCACGGTGCGAGCAATTGTATGAGAATTTTTCGGCATTTCTTATTGTGAAAAAATTTTTATAAACTCCATGATTCTACTAGGGGTTTGTGAATTGTGCTGCTGAAATATTAAATAGAAATTAACAAATCATAAACAGAGATGAGTATTCCATGCAAATTCGAAAAGATATTCACTTAGATATTTACATTTCATTAATATGATTATTCAATATTCTAATGCTTCCGAAAGATAAGGTGGTCTGGTGTAATAACGCCAGGCGGGGTAATAACGCCAAATGCTAATATTATGCATAATTATGAAATAATCTCGTAAATGACAACCATGTGCTCTGCGCAGAAGGGTTTTGAGTCATATAAATCGCAAAAAACAGCTTCAAGTTAATTTGTTCCATTTGTAGGTCTTATTATTTTTACAAGCCACTAAAATTAACGCTTGATCTAAAATTTGCGAGATACGTTGTGAAGACTATTTTTTTTTTATCTGGAAATACATTGTTAATTACATAAATTTGTAGAGCATTTCATGTATTTTCAAAATGTTGTTGAAGATTTTGGATATCTTCTCGAGATAATTTGTAATTTAAAATGTACTGCGCAATAACTATAACTGGGTAATAACGCCAATCCTTGGCATTAATACGCCGGTTGATTCCCTACTGTGGCCAAGCTACATCCTAAATACTGATTCAAATAAACACAATTAAAATTGTGCAATGTTTCTAATAATTCTATGTAAGCGGTCCTTTTTAAACAAAAAGAAGCTCACGGTCTGATATTATTTTGCCTCATCCCCCCCCCACCCCCACACCTTTATTTTTCTTACACTTTCACAAAAAATTGAACATTTTCAATAGCTTAGACTGCAATTTGTCAATTTCTAAGTTTGTAGAGTTTGTACTTTTAAAATTGGGCAATCTACATGCAATTATTCCATCTTATTTCATAGTTTTGTTTGCATGGCGTTATTACCCATATAGGTGGGTAATAACGCCAAATAGCATTGGTCAAGAAATCACGCCATTACATTTCATGAATACATATCTGTTAAATTATTTTTTTATATAGATAGTCAATGAGTTGCTGTATCAAATCATATATTTGTTTGAAAAATACAATCTAAAACTGAGCCGTGAAAATTGGTAGAACCTTAACGTGGCGTTATTAGCCCAGGGTACCTTATATATAATTTAGAACTAAAAAAATCCATAAATACAGTCTTTAATTAAATTACTTTTAGTTTAATAAATTTTATATGTTAAGTTGCGTTATCTTTAGCTATCTATATATATCCACTTATAACATAAATACTTTCATTGTCAGCAATTTTACCTCTGTAATTCCATATAACACCTTATTTAATCATTTTGATAACAGAATTACACTACGTCCTACCCCTCAAAATAGCTTTCAGAGCCCTTTTCAAATTAATGACAATAATTAAGTCAGAGTTACTGGTATCTATAATTGTTCTCATATTTTAACGCGAGAATTCAATTGTAGTTATGGTACGGACGAATATATTTTACACATACTGTACAATTTAAAGCATTTACGATACATAATGAACTTCCAAATCTATTTAAGAAAGGGGGAGGGTGAGGGAAAAACCAGTTTGAAATTTTCGAAAAAACTACTTTTCTATTCTCTAATAATTTAGAATATCTAGAATATGGCCCAAGAGTAATTTTTTAAAGAATTCTATTACTAAAAACTTACAGTAACAAATATGCATTACATCTAGTTACTGTTAATATAAACTTTAAACTTTTTTTGTTTTTTTCAAAAGGCCATATTTTTTCCTGGCCACTTGGATTGTTCGAAAATTGTTCAATATGGAAGCATTCGAAAATTATTCGAGTACTAGAATTTAATGTTGTTTTCCTCTTTAACAATATTTTCTAAAACAAATGTAAAAGAGCCACGGCATCAGGACTGCGTGAAAAAGAAATAAAAAGAAATAGAACATCAAATACAACTTTTATCATAATAATAACAGTTTTTGATTAATACCTTATCCATATATCTTACACCAATCCTGGGTTCCATAAAGTCACGTAATTTTCCCGATTTCAGATCACAGAAATACCAATAATCATTTATAGGAAAACTGGCATTATGCGAGAGAGCAATTGCAATAGCTGAAGTTTTTATCATACGAATTCGTATGGTCACCGGTGTTTAAACAACCGGTTTTAAAATACCGGTGTTTAGACCAGGGTTGCTACGCTTCAAGGAAATTTCCAGGTCAAATATCAATTTTTTTTATGAGAAAATAAATCTAGTAAAGAAGCATGAAATTTCGCCGTATTCAAGGAGAGTTTTTCTATAATAAAATACTGGTACTGAAGAATTTTTTAATCTGAAAATTCCCTGACCCGTATCAACCCTGGTTTAAACACCGATATTTTCTCGAAACAATAGAACCTGTATAGGTCAACAAGTGATAGGTTCCAGCAGTTATTTTTGTTGCGAAGCAATTCTACGATCTATACAGGGGGTTTCTGAAGAAGTGAGCAAAACTTTACGATGCAGAAATACGAGCAAATTTTTTGAAGGTGTTCTATATGCTTTTGGTGAAATGTATGTATGCACAAAACTTCATATTGCTATGATAAAAATTACATAAATAATAATAATAACATCCAGTGTCCTCTTAAGTGGTTAAACAATTATTTTTTTCTGTCACACTATTAAAGCATAAAATTATTTTAAAAATTTAACTCATATTTGAGAATGTAGATTATTATACTTTCAATAGATAAATGTTGTGAACTTTAAAATATGTATTTTAAACGTTTAGGCTATATAACTTTTAACTCTTTGTGCCCCGACTGTATTTTAACGTATCATTATAAAAATTTATTATAAATTCCCTAAAAACATGTTATTTAAATTGTTCATTTATGACGACATTGCTTATATATTTTGCTTCTAATGGTCTCTGTATTCTTCTACCTTCTCACATTATTATTGAAACGCATTCTGGACAAATTTGTTGTTTCCCAGATAGCTTAAACTTTTAGCAATTACTTTTTTTTAATCCAGCAAAACTTGTTTTAAATTCAAAAGTTTGCTAGTTGTGAATTCAAAACTTTTAACAATACTTATTTGAATTTTCTTTATATTCTTCAGTCTTCGCAAAATACATTCCAAATGCATTCTTGACAAGTTTGTTGTTTCTCAAAATTTCGAACATTTAATAATTACTTTTGTTTATCATTCAAAAAAACTCGTTTCAAATTCTAAAGTAGTCTTATAGAAATTCAAAATTTTAACAATTCTTAGTTGCATTTATTTAAAATTTTTGCGGCCGATGTCACTATTTGAGTAGTCTTTGAAAAATGGTAGAAATAAGCAAATCTTTGTATTTTTAAACAACGACAGTTTTATAAAACAGAAATTTTGCAAAAGTTAAGAAAACTGATCAAACGAGAAAACTGTTATTGCTTTAATTATAAAAAAAAGGCTTATCATTGTTGTTGTTGTTGTTACTATTTCTTACTTACTTGTTTGGTTGTTTTTTCTTCTTTGAAAGTTTCTGGGATTTCTTCCAAGAAAAATAAAGAAAAATATAACGATAGCAATAACACATAAAAATAACAATTACATTAAAATTAGTCTGAAATTCTATTTTTCACTTTATTCATTTCGGAACTAGCATGTATCCGATTGTTTTCCAGGCGGAATATCAGAATTTTTGTTAATTTATTTATTTTATAAACCAATTGGATGTGTCAATACCAAAACTTTCTTCTATATCATACGTTCATTTCATATTTCAAAAAGTAGTTACTCATGTTAATACTTTAATATTATTAATTCAATACTATACCAAATTTGGTTTTGATTTTAAATGCCTGCTTCAGTCTATTATTTAGAGTAAAAACGAGTTAATGTGGGTCATAATATTTATCAAAAGCAATAGTTTTCCCTTACTCTGTTAGCATCAGCAGTAATATGATAGCATTTGCAAATAGCTAGACCAGCAGGATGCGAGTTCCTGTCGCTGCACGAGCCGATGGACAATAGACCAGCGAAGAATCGAGAAAATTATACAAAAAGGACTACGCCATTACAATGTTACTTTTCTACGGAATATTTCAAATTCAAGGTTTCTGTTATCATCTGTAGCATTTGCAAATAGCTGGCCTAGAAGAATGCGAATACCCTCTCCGGCACGAGCCGATGGATAATCGAACTAGAAAATTATACAAAAGCTCCTTTCCTAAGGAATATTTCCAAATTCAAGGAAGATCTGCTAGCTATAGCCAAAAACATACATTAAAAATTTGGTATAATACAGTATATAACTTTAGACACTTTTCGATAGTGCAATAATGAAAATAGCACGGAAGTACTGAGACAGAGCCCCCTTCCGGAAGATTTTTTATGAAATCCACAGAGGACCTACTTCCCATGCCCAAAATAATCATACAAAAAAAAATTCAGTTCTATGCACAACTTCATACACTTTTCTGTGGTACAATATTGGAAATGACACAAAAATTGCTATTTTAGCGACCCCTTCCAACGGAATTTTTTTTCAAATTCAGGAAGGACCAACTAGCCACAGACAAACACTTACACAAAAAGTGATTCAATTCAATGTATAACTTCATTACACTTTTAGGTGGCACAATATTGAAAATAACACAGAAATCGATATTGCAGCGCTCCCTTCCGTCGGAATATTATAAAATTGAAAGAGAATCTGCTTGCCACAGCAAAAAAATCTTCTAGAAAAAAATTGTTCCATATCTATGCATTTCTTTATACACTTTTTGATGGCAGAATGAAATCAAATGGTCGCACACAGACGAACAGACAGACATTTTTTAAAAACATTTTTTTTTAAATCTCTAAAACCTGTAAATCCGTCGAGAACCGGAAGTCGAAAAAATTTCGATTACAATACTTTCTTCTATTGAAGATAGAAGAAATTAATAAATGAATCTAGCTCAAACGCACAAAATTTAACCTTACTTAAGGAGAATTTTTCTATTTGAAAAAAAGATGGTGCCAAAGAATATATTTATGTATTTCTATATACATATATATATATAATATGTTTCAAATTGTATGTGATAAGATTTCTCAAAGAATTACTTAAGAAGATACATTATAAACATTTATGAACAATATTATTTGTTAATCGTTTCTCAAGAATATATATATTACATCATTTCAAATTCTGTGTTAAAAGACTTTTTCAAGAAATATTTAAGGCGTTCTATCTTAAATACAATATTTTGACTGTGTGATTAGAAAACAGTGCATAAAAATTATTTTCGGAATGCTTGAAAAGATTTTTGAAAATATCCTACAGGGGATCGCAGATAGAAGAGCTTTCAAAAACGATAAAGTTTTGTAAAAGTTTTAAGAAGCAGTAAGTCGCACTGAAAAGTAAGTATTTGAGCTTTTTTCTTGAAAATATCTTTTGAAATACATATTTTTTAACATTTTTCTCAAATATCAGAGGTTAAAAAAATTCAGATGGAATAAAACGTTTTTCAGACATAGTTATAGACAATTTCTAATTCTTAAATATTACGAAAATACGTTGCTTCAGCTGTTAATATGGGGTACAATATTGTATCAATTACTATATAATAAATAAATATTATATTTTTTAACTTCTTTTATATATATTATTAATCCTTTATTACGAAAAATATACATCTGTAAAAATTACTTTATTTTCAACGTTAAAATAAAAAGAAAAAAAATTATAAATTTAAAATTGCTTTCAAATGTTACATCAAAAAGTATTTTTTCACATACTATCACAAAAATTGATTTGTAGTAACATTAGGCACCTAATGGAACGTTATACTATATCCTTTAAATTAATTGATTAAGAAAAAAAAGTTTGGAATGAACAAGTAACCTAATAAGATTTCACTATTTGTAATTGTAGCAGTTAACCCATTAATGCCTGATTTGTTTTCGTCGTTAACATTCAAATTTTGCATTTTCCCACCACTTTTAAAACAAGTATAACTTTTATTTTAATTTATCGAGGAATTTGTCTCGAGAAAGAAAGTATTTATTTATACTCCTTTTTACTGGCATGAAAAGCGCCTACTTGAATTTTTTAAAACTGTCCCAAAAATGGGACTCTAGGCACTAGTGGGTTAATGAATTTCCGATGCTTAAAACAATCATGAATAAGTTATATATTACAGATTTTCCCTTTGGATTTAAAAGTAAAATTCTTCTATTAACTTATAAAATAAACCATAAAAAAGAAAAAGAGAATATTAAATTTTCTAGTCCCTAACCCTGGAGGTACAATTCTATTTTTTCTGATAAATGTTATTAATACTTTCCAACAAAATTGAGAAGCGTTTATGCATTCGGTTTGTCTACCGTCTGACAATGCACCCGCAAATTTAATCGAAATTCCATGCAATTGCAAACCTTATTTAGGATCCTTTCAGCATGTTTGATATTGTGCACAAAATAAGTGGGATTATCATTTACAAGGTCACCCCAAAAAATACCATTACGTTATGGTATATGGGGAAAAAACGTTTGCAGAATATTTTAATGACATTGCGCTATTTCAAATGTATTGAAACTGATATAAATCACTGAATTTTATAACTATTATGTTATAATTGGACATTCATAGCATTTTAAATCGATAAATTTTTACACGGACACACAAAGAAAATCGATACTGTCTTTGAGTAATAATTGCTGGAAATGAGTTTTCGATTTCGGCATAAGCTTTTAAAGTTAACTGTTTTTAGGTGCGATCATAATTATATAAATACGTAGAAACACATTATCAGATATTTCACCTGGAAAAAAAATCAACGCGTGTGCTTGCAGAAGCTCTTTTACGCTCTTTTAACACCAGGGTTGCAAAAATCTAGGGGCCTGCGGATAGTCTTTCACCACTATATCTTAAAAGTTTTCTCTAAAAATTTAATCGCATTCTAATGAGAACGTTTCTCGAAATATTAGAAAAAATAATAAAATAAATTTAGTCGTGAGAGATTCCTGCTGGCACTTCTAATTTTTGCACCCTTGCTCTATACTACAGGGGAAAAAACAGCGTACAAGCTTCGCATTCACCCTTTGAGGAGAAAACGATAATGTCTTTCTCATATTGAAATGTCACCGGAATAATCAAATAATTTTTTTTTTATGTGAGTTGAGTGGTTGTTATAAAATATATATTTGTTATTAAAAATATTTGCTAAAAGTTCCTGGTGCGAAAGTTGTTTCTATTAGGTGGTATATATTATTTCCCACTGCCCTTCAAGTGTTTAATTCTTTCAACTCTGCAGTCTATTCCATAAATTTTGTTAGGTTCGCACCACTTTTCAAAAAAATTTATTTTAAATTTTACAATATAAAAAGTTCTCTAACTGAATAAGAAATATTTTAATTTCTCTAATTATTTGTGTTATACACAAATTTTGCAAAGAAACACAATGGCCCTTAAAAAATATTTTTATTACTTACAAAAGATGTTACACAATGCATTAAAAATTATTCATTTTTGAAACTTTTCTGATCCAATCCAGATAAGAACCATAATTATAATATAATATTAAAAAAATACTAATCATCTTACGGTAAATATAAATGATACGCGACAATGAAATGCACAAAAAAAAAAAAAAAAAAAAAAAAAAAAACACGCGCTCTGGTGTGATACATTAAATTTTAAAAACAGACTATGATTTAAAATTATTTTCCAATGTAACTCCTCCTATTCAAACTTTCCACGAGTAAAGTATTTAATAACTCTAACCATAAGTTAGGAATAATAAAAGAATTAGTATCGCTACAAACAATCGCTTTACTCGTATATATTTCAAAGGACTTCCTTACAATGTATATCCGGTAAAAATTTGTCAGAAAACACAATTTTATTTCATTAAACGAAATTTATATATCCCATCTAAATACAATCTAGATAAAACCGCTAGTGTACGACCAAATTTAATTTATAAAATTTAATTTATAGATCAAAGGGAGGGATGAAAAATTCTGTTTAACCCATTAGTGCCTAGCGTCTCTTTTTAGGGACGCTTCAAAAGGTGCATTAAGCACTGTTTTTGACACCGGTAAAAAAGAAATGCAATAATTATTTTATTTAAATGATGCATTTTCGTGATTAATGAAATAAACTTAAATCTTCTAAAAATAGTGATTCCAAACGCAAAAGATGCTGGGCACGAATGAGTTAATGAAAGCAAATTGTGTTTTGTATCGAATTTTCATCGTAAGCCCAATGGAATCCATAGAAATATATAAACGTAAAGGATTTGTTTGCAACGATAATGTTTCTTTTATTGTTCTTAAGTTATGAATAGAGTTAATGAATAAATTCCTCGCCTTAAGCTTGAATAGGAGGAGTTACATTGGAAAATAATTTTAGATCATTATCTATTTTTTAATTTAATATTTCACAGTACAGCGCCTATTTTTATGTGTACATCTCATTGTTGCGTGTCATTTGTATTGATCGTGAAAATATTTGTAATTTTATATCATGATTATGGTTTTTACCTTGATTAGAACTGAAACATGTCAAAAATAGTTTATTTTTAAACCCTTCGCGATGGGATCTTTTTACAATTTTTTTAACGTTTTGTCAATGGTTTTTAAAAGCCGAATTTTGTGCTTTTTTAAATCGGTAAAATGCTTGGATTAAATAATGCAAATTTTACAGTAAAATTTTACTGTGAGGATGAAGGATTTGGAGAGTTTTTTGCGGTACGCATACGAATCGCTCTTATCCAAACGATTAATATAATGTGTAACACATTTCTTAAAAATATAGAAAATATTTATTAAAATGTTTATGAAAAGGCGATTTTCTTTTAAATCTTACGATTATAATAATCTATTTGATTTAATTTCTTTAACATAATGGCCAGCCAGACTTGACACACTTGAGCAAATGCAAAGAAAGGGGTTAACGCAACAATGCAAATAGAAAGGTTCATATTTTTATGGGTTCAAACTTAGCTCAAATCATTTCAGCTAAGATTCTTGAAAAGGTCAAAATGAGCTAGAAGAAGCAGAATGAATAATTCTGAAAAAAAAATTTAAAAAAAAGGTAATGCTTCTAAATTTTTGCTGGTATGATTTGATTTTTTATAACTGTGATATTTCAAAGTTTCATTTTTCGTATATGCCATCTTTAAAGCTTTTCTCCTACTACATCTCTAAAACAGAAAAGTTTCATTTCATGATAGAAATCTCGTGAATGAGAACGAAGATAAAATAACATATTGCTAAATCACTTAAAAGTGCACATTGATGTTATTTCTCGCTGTGAAATTTTGTTAAAATCTTTCAAAAATCGCAATTTGTTATACAAATGATGGCTTCAGTGAATGCTTTTGTTAAATGTATAAACATAATATATTTTTTTCATCCAATTTTTCTTACGCTTTAAAATATATACGTATGAAATATGCTTACATATTTGCATAATATTTTTGAATCATGAATTATCTGACAAATTCGCATACCAATAATAAAAGAAGTTTCCTACAATTACACAATTTCAAAAATACTCTTCTTAAATGAGGCATGTTTACTTTCCTTTATTACCAACTCCAAAAACAGATTAAGCAAAGAAAGATGATGCCCAGTCAGACTGGACATACGAGTGCAAAGGGTTAATTTAACTAAACAAAACGAAAACGGCATATTTTTATGGATTAAACTGAGTTGAAATGATTTCAGCTATGGGGCTGGTCAAACATAACGTTATCAACTTTTCTGTAATTTTGTATTCCCTCCTCAACCCATCCGATATCATAATTTATCATCCTTCGAACCTCCCCCCCCCCTCGGTAATAATATCTTTATCAAAGTGTTTTTTGTTTGTTCGTTCGTTTAAATAATATACAATACTGATTACATTTATTTTTCGTATATGTTATTGATTCAAATGAAGAAAAGTCAGTAAAATGTCGTTTTATATTGAATAACACTAACAAGAAATAGTTACATTCAAAAGTATTTTATATTAGCTTTTTGTTACATAATTTGAACAAATTGAAAAATAATAAAGTCTTTTTTCGCTTTACCGAAAAGAGAATGGATTAAGAGCATGTTGAAATTCTTATCAAAAAAACAAATGGACAATGTTTTTTCTCTTTCTCCATTGTTTATTAGTAAACTCAAGCTTCATTTCAAATATACTTCACTTCCTTTTCTCGAACCGTAATTATGTATACAGATATGAAGAAGAATATGAATGGGATATTCGATAATTTTTAATTAAATGATTTTATAGTAACTTGATGATATTAATATCTATATATTTTCATAAAAATATGTAACCCACTAAAAAAACTAAATATCATGCTATTTCGAACCTAAGACTACATCACAAATAAAAGAGAAAACTTCAATTGAATCAAAAATGATATCGATACCAAAAGAGAAAGCCCCATTCCCCCTAAAATAATAACGTTATATACTTTTGGTCCCTATGTTTCCAGATAAAATCAATGATGAATCCAATTCAAATGCAATTTGTGAATAAAAGTAAGAAAAGCAATTACATATAAATTTTACTGGCGTGAATTAAATTTTAATAAATGAGACAGTTCAAACTTTCTGAGATCTCTAATCGAATATTTAATCTGAAAGTAAGATGAAGTAACCTAGCTACCAACGTCTACGGATTTTTCCTACTATAAAAAATTATTAGAAAATTTTATTTAAAACAATCTCCGAAAGGAAAAGGACTTTCCACCGGCGAAACAAAACTATTTATCTTTTTTTTTTTAAACTTTGGTGGTAGAAAAAAATCCCTGCAAGTTGAAAACTATGCAATAATGTTAAATGTTCTTTAATTTTTATAGTAAAATAAATATACCTGTTAAACTTAGTAGTAAGTAAAGTAAAACTACTTGTAAATTTCAATATAAGGATTTTTGTTATAAACACTTACATAATTGCTGCATTTGAAATTTAAATTTATACATGGGCATCATTATTATCATTGTCAAAACTATTTCGATATCAAAATTTGTTCTTTGTGTCACATACAACAACAGGGAGAATTTTTTTGGAACTGAAACAAATTAAATTGTTCGATATCGCCCTGTTTATCATCATGTTAAATGTTTATTTCTAAATATTAGTGTACCTCCGCGATCAGAAATATTATTAATTTAATATTTCACAGTAGAGCGCCATTTTTTATTTACATCTGATTGTTGCGTGTCATTTGCATTGACAATGAGATGTATTATTACAATATGATTAAGCTTACCATCTTAATTGAAACCGAAACATGTAAAAAATGATTTATTTTTACTGTATTGTGTAGCACCTTTCTGAAAAAATAGAAAAGGTTTATTAAATGTTTATGAAAAGGTGATTGTTCTTTAATTAAATCTGCGAGTTTATTGTAACAATGAACAGAGGGAAAATGTCATATATTTATATTTTTTATGGATTTAAAACTAGCAGAAATACTTTCCGCTAAGAAGTCTTGATACTGATAAAGATGAATTAAGAAAACGGCAGATACTTTGAATAAAATCAAATATAAAAAACACTTTGACATTTTACTGGTATGAATTTATTTTTAATAAATGAGATATTTCACAATTTCTCGTATTGCATCTCTAAACAGAAAACTTTGACTTAATGATAGAAATCTCGTGACTGATATCGTAGATGAAATGACATGTTGCTAAATCATTTAAACATTCGCACAGATGACATTATGACATTTCTTGTAGTGAAATTTTGTTAAAAGCTTTTTAAAAAGAAACTTATAATACAAATTCCCGCTACAGTAAATTCTTTTGTTAAGCGTAAAAGCATAACATATTTTTTTTCTTTGAATTTTTCTTACGCTTCAAAACACATACATATGAAAATATCCTTACATATACATAGGTGCCAACCTGGCGTAGATTATCTGCAATACGTGCGTTAATTTGACCCTGGTTTAATGAGTTTCGAACCAGAAATTTTTCAAAGAAATGAAATTAAGTATGTCCCACTAACAATCTTGAAATTAAATGAATAAAAATTCATGAAATATATTTTCTGGTTTGAAATGACGTTAACCTGGGTCAAACTAATCCAGGTATTACGGAAGATTAGTCGAAAGTTGGCAACTGTGCATATATGAGTAATATTTTTTAAACAAGTATTATGTGACAAATTCGCATTACAATAATAAAAGAAGTTTCTTTCATTTACACAAATTCAAAAATGCTTTTAGTAAATAAAGAATATCATACTTTCCTCTATTACTGGCGCCAAAAACCGATTATGAAATAAAGATGATGTGCAGCCAGGCTGGACATACGACTGCAAAGGATTAATGTAACAATGCAAAAAGAAAACAGCATATTTTTATGGATTTTGTCTTTGCTGAAATCATTTCAGCTAAGGGGCTATGCAAATGTAACGTTATCAACTTTTCAGCAATTTTGTATTCTATCCTCGCCCCTTCCATATCATAGTTTATCACTCATCTAACAACCCCTCCCTCTCGGTAATAATAATTTTATCAAAGTGTTTTTTTTTTGTTTGTTTGTTTGTTTGGAGTAATATACAAAAATGGTCACATTTATTTTTCGTATATTTTATTGATTCAAATGAAGAGAAGTCTCTAAAATATCGTTTTGTATTAAAATCCACTGGTAAAACATGGTTACTATTCAAATGTATTTTATATTAGCTTTTTATTACATAATGCATTTAAAAGTAACAATGTCTTTTTGCAGTTGCCCGAAAGGAGAAGGAACTGAGGACATGTAGAATTTCTTATCATCGAAACAAATGGACAATATTCTTTCTCTTTATTCATTATTTATTAGTAATCGCAGGCTTCATTTCAAATATACCTCACATATTGAGTTTCGAACCATAATATTATATATACATATGAAGAAGAATAGAAATCGGGTATTCGATATTTTAGAATTATATAATTTTATAATAACATTATGATAATTATATCTTTATATTTTCATAAAAATAGCTAACCGACTAAAAAATAAATATTTAAATAACATATTAGTATTTTGGACCAAAGACTATTTCACTAATATCATGTCTGCCACAGGTGATTATTTTTTAATTCTATCTCTTCCCACTTACAAAAAAATACACTTTTACAAAATTAGCAAAAAACGTATGCTATAAAATTTATATTTTTTTAAATAGTGCTACTAATGGAATATAAAGATAGTAGCCCGTGGCAGTCCTGTAATATAAAGAGAAAACTTTGATTCAATCAAAAATGATATCAATACGAAAAGGCAAGACCCCACTTCCCCCTAAAGTAATAACGTTATATGTTTGGTCCCTATGTTTCTAAATAAAATCAATATAAATTTTACTGGGGACAATTAATTTTTAATAATTGAGATTGTTCAAACTTTCTGAGATCTCTAATCGAATATATAATCTCAACGTAAGATGCAATAGCATATTTGCCAATTTGTACGGATTTTTCCTACCACAAAAAATTTATTAAAAAAAATTCTTTGAAACAATCACCGAATTCAAACGATTTCCAAAGATGAAAAAAGACAATTTATTTATTTATTTATTTTTTAAATTTTAGTGGTGGAAAAAATCCGTACAAATTGGCATCTATGCAATAATGTAAAATGTACATTAATTTTTATAGTAAAATAAATACTCGTTTAAAACTTAGTAACAAAGAAAATCTACCAGTGAATCTCAATATATTAACTTTTGGTATAAATTTTTTGAATAAACCCCTACATAATTGCCGCATTTCAAACTTAAATGCATACATGGGCATCATTATCACCAATGTCGATTATTGTTTCGATATGAAATTTTTTCTTGGTGGCGCAGACAACAACTGAGAAGAAGATTTTTAATATTGAAACAAAATACTTTCTTCGATATTGTCTTATTTCCCATAATTATAAATACTTTTATAGAAGTAATAGTTAACCGCCGAAATCATAAACAGATTTATTGTATTAAATTATTTCCCTTTGATATGACGTCTTCTGAGAATTTTAATTTGAAATGTGATTTTTGTGGAAGTTTCTTGAAAAAAAAAACTTATCAACAGAAAAAAAATAAAAACGAAGAAAATACATTATCATTTATTATATTATATCATATCATCCATGATATCATTATTTTCAATATCGGCTGGCAAGAATTTATCATTTGTAAATACCGTACATCAGAGTGTCCAACCTCTGGCTTTATATAAATTAAGAATTCATACTTTGAACCATAAAATTTATTTAATTAGAAGTGTCTAGCATTCCATGCGATTAATCATTTGAAATTAACTTAATTTCGTTAATTAAATAAATTTCTTGTCGGAAATATGATTTTTCAAAAGCCGGAGATTGGCGTGTATACGTACATGCAAAATTTAGAAAAACGCAGTACTAAAAAAGAAACGGAATCAACTAATTTCATTACAGGTAAATTTCATTACATGTTTTAACTTTACCAAATATTTCCTTCATTTTTATTTATTCTTTGCCCATAAAATCCCAAATCATTATTGCGAATGCGCAAATGGTATAAGAACAGTTGGCTGCTGCTCTAATTTGACAACAAATTCTTACGAGAGATATTTATCCAAAACTGTAAGACCGTCTGAAATTCTTCCTACGCTGTCCAGAAATGAATGGATATCTGTTGTGATTAAAGTTGACAACGATAAATATTAATTTCTTTTTTCTATCTTTGTTTTTATATATTTTCTGTCTTATATCATTGAAAATTTTATTTTTATGTAGAAAATAATGTAATACATTATGTGTTATATTATTTGGCTGCTTTTATCATATAGAAGTCACTGTTCTTAAAAGTGAGGCCTGAAGCACTGAACCTCACTTTGTATTTGCATATAAGTTTATAATTATATTCGCAAAAAAAAACAGCTATATCGTTGCAATAATTTAATCTCCTGTTAATTTTCCGCTGTATTTTTTTGGACTAATATTTATTCATTCATTAAACTTTTTTATCTCGTCCGTTATTAAACTGTGCAAAATTATAGAAACGTTTTTTTTTTCATTACAAAATATCATGCAATGCTGTCAGCTTTCTTTATTATTCCTAAGTTATGATTAGGATAAATGAATAGATTCCTTCTGCAGAGCTTGAATAGGAGGAGGCACATTGGAAAATGTGCAAAAATTTTAAACCTAGATCAAAATCATTTCAGCTAAGTTTCTTGATATGGTCGATGATGAAAAGCAGTGCTAACAGACACTTTGAATAAAGTACAATAAAAATAAATATTTATGAATTTTACTGGCATGAATTATTGTTTTATAAATGAGGTACAGTTGGCTCTCGTTAATTCGAAATCGGATAATTCGAATCTTCGCTTAATTCGAACTAAACAAGAAGTCCCGAAATTTTCAATGGCAGAATAATGTTAAACATTTTCATCAATTCGAATTCATTTTCTCTTGACTTCGTTTCATTCGAACTAGGTTTTTCATTTTTCCTTAATTTCTCCAGGACTTCAGATCCTTGAAATAATTTTCTTTCTTTCATTTTTGACTCAATTGTTTTGAACAAGTATACATATAATCCCATGCATTTGACAGCCACTTTTTGTAGTCGCCCGACTTGCCATCAATGGCAGTTCCACCCCATCTTGGTTTGTGCTTGTTCCTCATCACTTAATTAGTTCATGTATTTATATCTTTTAATTTAACGAGGTAGAACCCGTCGAAATTCGACGAAAGAAAATCTTTAAAAGAGAACTGTTTCATTGATTTTAACCTGCAAAATTAGTTACAGTAAAAAAATAATCTTATATTGGTCAGGCTAACTCTCAAACAAATGTTATTTTAAGGTAAATTAATAAAATACTATAAAACTCAATTATCCAAATTATTAAACGAAATAAAGCCGACATTTACCGCATTTTATAACAGACGATATTTTAAAAATAGTACAACACATTTTAAATTTTTATTTTTCTTTTCTTTTCTTTTCTTTTTTTTTTCAATATTAAGAGAAAATGGAGTGCTTCTGATGCCACAATTAAAAAATTGGTACTAAAAATTAATAAAAGAATTAATATCACAAAATTTAATTGAGATACATCTTTAAAACAAATTGCATTTAAAAGTACATTTTTTCTCTATACAACGTTGTAAAAATTTTAAATGTAGAATGTTTAGAAGTGTGGAATTTGCAGTAGCGAAAATTGCAAAACCGAAATTGCATAAAAAAGTTTTGCGCATTTTAATTTCTATTTTTTTTTTCAATTTTAAGAGAAAATAGAGTGATTATGTTGCCACAATTACAAAATTGGTTCTAAAAACTATAAAAAAATTAATATCCCAAAAAGAAATTGAGATACAGCTTTCAAACAAATTGCATTTAAAAGTAAATTTTTTTTCTCTATCCGACCGTGTAAAAAATTAAAATGTGCGATGTATAGAAGTGTAAAATTTTGTAGTAGCGAAAATGGCAAGACCGAAATTACAGGAGAAAGTGTTGCCATTCGCAAAATGACGTATGCGTTACGCACAGATACGTTTGGCCTTTATAATATAGATATTAAGTCATATTCTAATGATAACAGTCAAAATATATTTAAAAAATACTATAACATTAATTTCTTTGCAATAGTATCCCTTTAAACAGGTTTTCCTGTCAAATATTCCACAATTCGAACTCTGGATAATTCGAACATTTCTTGTGGTCCCGACAAGTTCGAATTAACGAGAGTCGACTGTATTTCAAAATTTGTTTTTTTTCCCCATAAATACCATCTCTACAAATATTAAACGGGGCAAAATTATAGAAATGTTTTTTGCATTACAAAGTATCATCCAATGCTTTCAGCTTTCTTTATTCTTCCTAAGTTATGATTAGAGTTAATGAATAAACTCCTTGTGGAGAGCTTGAATAGGAGGATTCACATTGGAAAATATTTTTAGATAATAGTCTATTTTTAATTTAATATTTCACAGTACAGCGCGTGTTTTTATATACATCTGATTGTTGGGTCTCATTTGCATGTATTGCATGATGACATGTATTATAATATATTATGGATTAAGGTTCTTATTTTAAGTGGAACCGAAATATGTAAAAATTGATTTATTTTTAATATGTTGTGAAACACTTTTCTAAAAAAATAGAAAGTATTTATTAAAATATTTATGAAAGGTCATGTTTTTTTAAAAAAATAAATTTTGTGAGGTTATTATTAGAATGTAAAGAGGGAAGATGTCATACATTTTTATGAATTTTAACCTAGCGGAAGACATTTCAGCTAAGTTTCTTGAAAGGAACAATGATGGGAGAGAGCCTGGCGGATATTTTGAATAAAATTAAATGTAAAAGAACACTTTAAAATTTTACTGGCATCAATTCATTTTTAGTAAATGAGATATTTCACAATTTCTTTTGTCATGCATACCCTCTTTTAAGCTTTTCTCTTACTGCATCTCTAAAACAGAAAACTTTATCTTAATGATAGAAATCTCTTGAATGATATCGTAGATGAAATAACATGTTTCTAAATATTTAAAAGGGCGCATAGATGACATTTCTTGCAGTAAAATTTTGTTAAAAACTTATTAAAAACGAAACTTATTATACAAATGCTGGCTTCAGTAAATGCTTTTGTTAAGCGTAAAATCATAATATTTTTTTTTTCTTGGAATTTTTCTTACGCTTCAAAACACATACGTATGAAAATATCCTTACATATATCATAATATTTTTAAGTCAAGAATTATCTGACAAATTCGCTTAACAATAATAAAAGAAGTTTCCTTCAATTACACAATTTCATAAATGTTTTTCTAAAATAAGGCATATTATACTTTCATTTATTACTGGCACCAAAAACAGAATAAGGAAAGAAAAGTGATGTACAGTCAGGCTGGGCGTACGTGTGCGAAGGGTTAAAGTAACAAAGCAAAAAGAAAGCGGCATATTTTTATTGATTTTGACTTAATTGAAAGCACTTCAGCTAACTGGCTATGCAAATATAATGTTATCAATTTTTCAGTAATTTTGCATTCCCTCCTCCCCCCCCCGGTAATAACATCTTTATCAAAATGTTTTCTCTTTTTACTTACCCATCATACGTAGTATAGGGTAAGTCTTGCAATCGTTTTGAAAATCGAAAATTTTTTTTTGACGGATTTACACGTTTCAGATACTGGAGATTCCGAAAAAAATATTTTTAGAATTTTTTTTTTGCCGTCCGTCCGTCTGTGTGTCTGTGTGTCTGTGTGTCTGTCTGTCTGTCTGTAACCGCTCTATCTCCCGATCAAATTGAGATAGAGACTTGAAATTTTGTATGTACTTAGTATGTAAGAATGGGACGAAGCCTATTTAATATCAGTAACCTCGATTATCCGGAACTATTTTTTTCGGACTCTCGAAAAATTCGTTCTGATGAAAGGTATATAAAAATTTTCGAATTTTTTTATTTTAAGGAGTGGACATAAAAAACAATAAAATAACACAAATTTTGTATAAAGAATGAAGTCGATCGGATTATTAGTTGCCGAGATATCTGTAATCCTGTTTTTCACATTCTTCGATTTTTCATGACCCTGTATTTCATTCAAATTTCAATACAAAGATATATTTTAATTGAAAATGAGACGCTTAATTCGACGCAGTAAATTTTTAGTTAATATGATTATTATTTTTGGAGTTATAAGGATGTTTCTTTTACGCAATCTGGTACTTACTTGAATATTTTGGCGTTTTGTATAATTTGTCGAAATGGGTTCATCAGCAATTCATTATAGAGCATATATATAAAGCTATGTATATTAAAAGTATTAAAATGCATGTTTAAGTTTTGTTTTGGAATTGCAATGCATTTTATAAATAGTTTACACATGTTTTATTTTTATATTTTATATTATGCATATCTATGATGGGTAAGTGTTACGGTGGCCCCCAACGACTAGTTTCGTTTGGAGTAATATACAAGACGGGTTACATTTATTTTTCATGTATTTTATTAAATCAGACGAAGAAAAATCAGTCAAATATTCTTTTGAATTAAATAACACTGATAAAAAAATAGTTACTATTCAAAAGTATTTTTAACATCTTGCTATTACATAATGCATTAAAAGTAATCATGCCTTCTTGCACTTTTTCGAAAGGAGAGGGGATTGAGGGCTTATATACTTCGTTCCACCTTAACTTGGCAGCACTGAATATTCTACAAAAACCGAATTACAGCCGTTGCCGTAAAAACCAGGGTTTGCTCAAAAAGCCCAGGGTTGCAAATAAACAAGGAAAAGCGTCATTTTGGCGGAAAAATATAATGCATGTGCAAAAATTGATATGTTTTGAGGTTCCTATGAAATTAATTTTATTGCATAATCATTAACTAAAATAACGCATGTCATTATTATTCTTTTCTTTGTTTCACCCTTTTTTTCTTTATTTCAGTTTTGTTTCATATTGTTGATTTGCTCGACTCGCAAAATACGAAAAATATCTAAAAATCCCGAAAATGTTTAAAAACTTTGCATAAACTTTTCACTTATGCAAAAACAGTCCAATTTAATCCTATGGGCGATTTTTTTAAACTATCTCGTTTACACTTCAATATTTCATTGGGGTTTTTATTCTTGAATTGGATAGTTGTGAGCTCAATCTTTGCAAAGAACTTTTTTAACTTTTTAGGTTTTGTCAGTAGGATTTCCTTTTCGGAGGGAGGGGGGGAGAGATTTTTCAATAAAGTGAAATCATGCTAGCAAAAAAAGTCTTAAAACAAAATCAAAAAAGTAAACAGGGTCTTTGTGAAGCTCGACCTGCAGTGTCTAATTCAGGAGGTGGTTTTGGGGACATTCCTTTCGGAAATAAAGATGTTTCCTCCACCCCCCCCCCACGAAAAATTTGAGATTATGGGTTTTCATGGTCAAAAATTGCAATTTCTTCCCGGTAGTTTAAAATATCCCCCCCCCCTCTGAGAAGACGCAGAAATCTCTCCAAGAGCGGATCTGAAGAGTCCTCAAGGGGGGCGGGCGATTTTAGAAATTTGGAGACTACAGTCTGATGCACAGGTCGGAGCTCATTTTTTTAATACGGGTCGTGTTTCGTCTACTTTTTTGCTGTGGGTCGGGTCTGGGTCCGGTTGGCTTTCATGTTTTTGCTCCTGGTGTGGTTAATTTTTACTTGGGTCATGCCTGGGTCCGGTTGACTTCTACGCTTTGCTGCGGTTCGAGTTGTTTCTGATTTTTTGCTTTTGGGTCGGGTTTGGGACAGGTCGACTACTACATTTTGTTGTTGGTGGGGTTGACTTTTACTATTTAGGTCTTCTTAGCGCACTTGGGGCAGTTTGACAAACAATTCTGTTTTGAGGCAGTTTAGGATTTGGTTTTTACTTTTGCGAGAAGGGTTCTGGTTGACCCGAATTGATTGAGGCGAGTCCTTTTCGGGGTTTTTTCTCAATTTTTGTACGAAATGAGCGTTTGTTTCACGATCTTTTAAAGAAATTCTTGTTTTCTCCGCAATCATTTCACAAAATTTGATGTCCGGTTCACATCTATTTTTTGTTGGTGGTCGGATTAATTTTTACTTTTTGTTGTGGGCCGCGTTTGAATTCGGTTAACTTCTACTGCTTGATGTGTGTCAAATTAATTTCTGATTTATTGCTTCGGGTCGGGTCTGAGTCCGGTTAAAAACTATATTTTGCTATTGGTCGCTTTGACTTTTACTTTTTAACTGCGCTTAGCGCATCGGGGCAGATTGTCATACATGTTGAATTTGAATCAGTTACAGATTCGGCTTTAACTCTTGCGATAATGGTTGACCCAGTTTTGATCGCGATCTTTGACGATATTTGCGTTTCTCCGTGATCCTTTAACGAATTCGCTTTTATCCGTTAACGTGATCTTTCGAAGAAATTCACATCAGAGGCGTACCGAACGTTTATCTGCACGGGTCGCGGTCGGGCCAATAATGTTTTTCATTCTATCCCAATCAGAGACGGACCGAATATTTAGTTTTTATTCCGGGCCGAGCCACGGTCTGGAAATTTTGTGCAATGCAAACTTCTAGGAAAAATGAAATCGAGATCAGGCTCGTTCTGAAAGAAAAAGAAGCCTGTCCCCACCCGAATCGCCAAAAAAATCAAGATCAGAACACGACCCGATTCAAAATGAAAGACAACCTTACCCAGTCCGAAGTCCCGTGGACTTACATTGGTGCGACCTGTGCCAGGCTGTGACGGGAAGGAACTTCGCCCCAAGTTATTTCTCGTGAGGATGCATAATGTCGCTTTTTAAACCCTTTATTAGCCCAAGGGGGCGACTTCACCCCCTCCACCTGCTCCTTAGAACCTCCACATCATACGGACTGTGTCGATCTCAGATCGAGAATTTAGCCTTTATACCGGACGAAGCCTGGGCTTGAAAATTTTGGCCCGTGCATATCCTAGTAGGAGGGAAATTTACGCCAGATCCGACCTGCAAAAAACAGTGTTACTTGATCCAGCCCTGCAGAAAAAAATGAGACCCGACCCTACCCGGTTCTGAAAGTATGAAGACCTGACCGAGTCCCAATCTAACAAATTAATGTTGGCGCGACCCGACTCTTGTCGCGCCGGTCTCCAGTTTAGGACCAACAACTTTTCCATGTGGGCATCTGATGTTCCGCAGATCCTTTATTGAGATCAAGGGGGGGGGGCGATCGCCCCATTGTTCCCCCTCCCTTAGATCCGCCATTAAATCTCTGAATTCAACACTGCCGACCTCAGCTATAAAATGCAAAGTTAATAATTCAAAAATACTGAAAAGCAAATTGGATATTTTTAAAAATTTCTTCCATATAAGTAATATTAGCGAGCAAGGATTTTTCATGAGTGAAGTAGCATCTTAATAATTACTAAACAATTGATTCTCCAAGTAGTAACATAATATTAATATCAGTGTTGAATTCAGGGGGTGACACGGGGGATTAGAGTTGCAAAAAGTCGGTTTATTCCCGGGTTTATTTCCAATAGACCGAATTATTCCAAAAAAATCCCGAGTTTTTTCCAGGTTTATTCCTAAAAACCTGGTTTATTCCCGGGTTTAAACCGGGTTTTTTCTAGCCTTTGCAACGCTACGGGGGGTACATTCTCCCCCGGAACAATGAAATGCCCCCCCCCAGAAAGTTTGAAATTTTTGGTTTTCAATTTTCAATTGTCAAAAAGTGCAATCCCCCCCCCCCTACGGAGGAACAGAAATCCCTCCCGAAGAAAAGTGTTTGAATTCAACACTGATTAATGTACAGTTATATGCTTCAGATCGTTTCATAAAAACAATAAGATTTCGATGAGTGACAAGAGCACTGGAATTGAAGACGTTCAACCCATTAGTGCCTAGCGTCCCTTTTTAGGGATGCTTCAAAAGGTGCATTAAGCACTGTTTTTGACACCGGTAAAAAAGAAATGCAATAATTATTTTATTTAAATGATGCATTTTCGTGATTAATGAACTAAACTTAAATCTTCTAAAAATAGTGGTGCCAAACAAATAAAATTTACGTAAAAGATGCTGGGCACGAATGGGTTAAAAAGCGCGCCAGATATTTAACCTTGAAGATTGGTTTCACTCCAAAGGAGAATTTTTTACGCCAAGAGTTTTACTTGATACGTACGCTTAAAATAAAAATTACTTTTGTATTAAATACCTTTAACAGAGAAATTACGTTAAATATATGTTACAAAATCTAGAATGTATAAATTTATAAACATAACCATATAAATTTCTACGCATTTTCACCATAAGCTTAAAAAATAACGGAGAACTATTTTTCTTGACGGAATGTTACTGTTTCTACCTTTCACAGTGCTGCCAAGTTTAGGTGGAATAGAGTATAGAAGTTCTTATCAGCGAAACAAATGGACAATATTCTTTCTCATTATCGATTATTTATTAGTAAACACAAGCTTCATTTCAAGTATACTTTACATATAAAAAATTCCTCATATGTGCCTGAATATTATATAAGAATGCTGAAAGTTTGCGTTGGATACTTCATCTAAATATTGACAAAAGTATGTATATAAATTATTAAAATTCATTTAAAGGTATTATTTGGGGCGGAGCTACTCATGTTAGACATCTGGAGAATTCTTCGAGCATATAGTTGCCGAATTGCTGTATTCTAAATTGTAATGAAAATATGGGCTTCATTTATCAGCTGATGATACTGTTTCGATATGAAAATTTGTTGTTAGTATCGCATACAACAACAAGTATTAATATTTTTGGAATAGAAAAAAACTACATTCTTCGATATCGACATGTAATGACAGCGATCGCAATTAATTTAAATGATTATGTTTTCACCAGTTTTTAAAAAGATTATTTATTATCAAGATATATGTGTTTTTATAAAATTAGTAGTTTCAAGATTTTTAGCCAAACGATATGCCCTGTTTACCACCGTGTTAAATGTTTATGTAATGGTTAACCGCCGCGATCAGAAACAGATTTGTCATAGTGAATGTTTTTTATTTCTTACGGCGTCACCTAAGAATGATATTCCCAAATGTGATTGTTATGAAAGTTTTTTGAGAATTTGTCGTTTTAGAAAAAAAAAATATTATTGTTTTTTACGTATAAAATAATCAATAAAAACCTTGTGTGTAAAACTAAAATCATTAATTCCAACGTTTGAACACACACCAACTAAAAACACTTATTAGATGTATACGTTTCCCGAGTACTAGGACTCAGTGTTCAAGCTGTAAAATATTTAACCTTCCTACCCTGTTCAAATTTTGCTCAATCTTGATAAAAACCTTTTACACCAAAATTGTTATTTAAAACATTTTCACATATTTAATTGACTTATTTTTCTGAATCTGTTATTTAACTTCCTTTATGAAAAAAGTTCTGGTTCGAATCGTATAAAACAAATTATTGTCAATCGTCGATTAGACCCATTCAGGGCAGGAAGGTTAAAATCAACCCCCCCCCCCTTCCAACTGTCAGCAAGTGAAAAATCCAAATGATTGCAAAAACAGAACCAAAATACCATCAAGCTTCAGTAACCAATAGAATCAAACCGGGAATGAAGTTCCGTGACATAACAAGTCAAAACAGAAAGTTGAAATGTATTGTACGCTAGATAAATCATTAACCAAGGGCTTTTTTACTCTATTAATATGGAGTGCTTCAAATAAGTCTAAATTAAGCTGAGTAGCACATTTTATGGATAATCGTGGCAGAGGTAAAATTGAAATTATGATCCTCCTCCCAACAATGAGAAGCAATAGAAGATAAGTTTTCAACTCTTTTCTCTTTACATAACCTATATGTTCTGCGACTCTTTTTCGGAGTTTACGTTTAGTTTGTCAATATAGGTCAAACCACACTGACATTGTATAATTTAAATACCCCAATAATGAGGAGAAATTTGATCTTTTAATGGAGAAAATGTTAATTTATTGACTGGTTTGAATACCACTTTGAAATCATAACATCTTAAAATATTTGCAACCTTAAAGCTAATGCTATCATGAAATGGTAAAATAATTAGATTAAAATAAGAAACTGGTGTAGCAGAAGAATTTAGATTATGGACATATTTATTAAAACTATGAGAAATTAATCAGTTAATGTATAATAAACTAAAACAGAAGTGTTTTTAATTATTGGGTTTCAAACGTTGATTTTTATGATTGTATATAATAATGAAATAAGTTATGAAGTGGCAGCTAATTTTTCACTAAAAGTCACAGTTCATGAAAGTGAACGTACGTTTATAACATATTCACAAACAATCAGCTATGTCCTTACAAGATTTTAATCTCATAGTAATTTTCCACTTTTTTATTAACATTTATTTATTTATTAAATATTTTTATCTCATCAAATATTAAACGGTTCAAAACTCCAGAAATATATATGTTTCAATACAAAATATCATCCAATGTTTTCAGCTTTCTTTATTTTTCTTTAAAAAAAAAAAAAATCGAATTATGTACATTTCGTAAATATTCATATTCGAAATAATCCTTCACAGAAATCTTCCATTCGAAAAAAACAAAAATTGCTAGTAGCATAAGCCTCAAATAAAAATGTGTCTACTACCACACCAATCCAAATAATACCTCAGAATTAAAAGAACTAATTACGTTTTAATAGCTATATAACATCCATATTAACTTTTGCACAATAAAATAAAATAACGAAGCTACTTATTTTTATTAACCTTCATTAAAAATGGTTAAAATATTTTAATAGCTATCATTATAATGACTATCGTTACATTTCCATATCGAAGAAAGTTGTTTTTCAGGCAAAAATATTTTTCTCTTTTGTCTTCGAAACAAAACATCAGTTTTCGATATCGAAGTAGTAGCAACAGTGTTGAAAATTATGGCCTGAAATCTAAAATACATCAGTTGACATATTGTCTGCTGGCATTGTTCCATTCTTGGGGTGTCGAAGCTAAGTAGTTCCGCCCCCCAAAACGCCTTAAAAAAATTAATAAATTTTAAACATATTTTTGTAAATATTTATAGGAAGTACCCAACGCAAATTTTCGGCATTTATATACAGGGTGTCCTAAAAGTCTGGAAACGGACGAAAAACTCGAGAAATATACATCAGATTGAAAAACAAAAATATACGTATTAAATATTTTTAAGTAAACTACTCAGTGATACTAAATTCGAACTCCGGAACCGACCCCCTGGGGGTCAAAGGGGGTCCAACATTGATATCTTAAATTATAACCCTGATTTTTTTTATTGCACATTCGAAATCTACAGACAAAAATACGTAACTTTTGTATTTAATGTTTATTTCAAATCCTCTTTGATCTCGGTGTAATCGGGCATATTCAACGGACACATATTTCGGTTTTCCCAACCATCTTCGGTTTTTCCAATCAGCCTTCTCGAAGCCTGATTGGAAAGAACTTTTGGCGTCAAATTCCCTTCTTTTGCAGGAATACCGTTCTCAAAAACAGCGAGTGCCGATTATTTGGGTGGTGCTATAGTCTTTTATATGATTTTCTCTACAAAATGTCATTGAAATATATTATATTAGTTATCTATTCCGATTTTTATTTTATCCTGACAAAAATTTCTAACTAAACACTTGCGTATTTCGAACTTTTAACGAATAAATAAGCTCCTCCCCTCCTCAATTAAAAAATGATAATCTTCTTTATTTGGGGGCGTGATGTGTGTATATTATACGATTCAATGGATTCTGCTGTTAAAAAAAATAATTTACTACGGCTGATAAAGGCGTATTTTTTTAATTATTACTATAGAAAAATATAAGACAAAATACTAAAAAATAAGCATATGAAATCTTTTTATGCTGGTTGTGCAATGAATGAAGGAGCATCGTAAATCCAGAGTACTTATAGCTCCCGTTATTTTCCAAGTAAAATATCAGTATTTTTTTTATAAAATAAATAAAGCTACTTCAAACACTCGTATTTTTTTCCTTTTTTAACCAGTGATTTTCAACAAGAAAATTTTCTTCTAGAATTCTTTTCTAGAAATTCCAGAATACGTACGAATCCCTAAATTTCAGGTGGGGTGGGGCTAAAGGTTTTAATGATTGATTAATTGCTGCAACATCAAAATAACAAGTAGGGCAGAAAATTTTTCAATAGTTCTCAGAGATATATCATAATTTTTTATTAAATTAATATAGTCTTTAAAATTTTAATTTTTTTTTTCATAAATTTAACCACTGTACTGATCAATATTTTAGCAAAATCTTTCAAATAATTCCTATTTTTTCATGTCTTTTACAGAATTTTTAATTTTTTATCACCAGTTTTCCGAAGCAGAAATTTTTGCCAATTTGAATCAGAATAATGTCCGGAATAAACATCGTAAACTTACAGTCGAGAATAGTAAATTATGAATTGAATATGGATGCCCGTATGTGATATGGGCAAATCATGATTGGTAAAAACACGTTGGTCATAGGAGGTACGTCCAAATCAGGGAAACGATTAATCAATAGAAAAAAAATTGGTATTTTAATCTTTTTAATCTAAAATATATTTTGATTCCTTAGCACTTTCGGGGACTTGTGGTGCGTATGCGCATCATCAAAAGTTGCATGTGTAATTTTTTTGGCACCATTAATAAATAAAAATTAATAGCTGATTTTTAAAAATTAATTAGAATATACGTTGGTAATTCACAAGTAAAGGAAACTGTTAAAAAGCACGGTGCATTAAAAAAAAAAATGCGTAATGATTCGATTGCGGAAAACTTTAGACGGAATGATTATTCGTTGACGGAGACGACCTTTTAGTTTTTCTAACAGGGCGGGGCGTTAGTGTAGAAAATTATTTATTTATCCATTATACCGATAAAATAACAAATATGACAAAATACAGAGTGTCGAAGATAGCTTGAAGAAATCACAAAACTCACTCATTTAGTGGACTGTCACACACAAAAATATTATTTATTTCACGACATAAACTCAAAACTTATAATGCGATCTCATATCGCCACTTTTCACAAACCAAAACACAACTCTGTTCGAAACTCTCGAACCAAGACGGTTCTTCTTTTTCACAGATGGCGCTCTGATACAGCACTTCTTATTAGGTACGGAACATTCCGCCCCACGTTGCAATGGTTACATTCAACCATTAAATTATACAGTCTTTACAAATGCAAATATAAAATAGTAACAATATATTGATAATATTAAAACACAGAAAATATATAATTAGAAGAAAAACACACAGAAAACATACACTCAGAAAAATATACACAAGATTACAGATTTAGAGGCAAAATACAAATTTTTGATATTGGTCTTTTATAAACTCCAGATTGAGTTTTTATTTTAACAACTCTGACCCGTTCATCTTCACCAAAATAAACTTCTATTATTCTACCCAATGCCCATTTTTGAGGCGGTAGATTTTCATCTTTAAGGAGCACTAACTCATTAACTTTTACATTATCTTTTTCGACCATCCACTTGGACCTCTGTTGCAAATTGTTAAGATACTGAATATGCCATTTCTTCCAAAAAATTTTAATTATTTGTGTTAGTTTTTTCCAGTTAGACAACCGATTGTCTTTAATCTCAGTTAAATTTGGCTCAACAATGGCATTTAAGGGTCTGCCAATTAGGAAATGGGCAGGGGTTAACACATCATACATATCAGGATCTGATGAGAGAGGTACAAGCGGTCTGGAATTTAAAATACCTTCTATTTGAGTAATAACCTTCAAGAATTCTTCATATGTCAACCTAGAATTACCTAAAATTCTTTTAAAATGATATTTAAACGACTTTACACCACTTTCCCAGAGGCCACCAAAATTAGGTGCTCTTGGAGGAAGGAAATTCCAGTCAATTCCCTCAGTTGACAAATAATTTGAAAGTCTCTCATCTGGATTTAAAACTAAGTAATGTAATTTATAAAGCTCTTTATTAGCTCCTATAAAGTTTGTGGCATTGTCCGAATATAATTTCGAACACAAGCCTCTACGAGCCACAAATCTTTTTAAACATGCCACAAAGGCCTCCGATGTTTAATCAGCTACAATTTCAAGATGAATGGTTTTTGTGACTAAGCATACAAATATGCACACATACATTTTGTGGAAAATTCCTTTTCTTTGATTTCTATACTTAATAAGGAATGGCCCACAAAAATCAACCCCTGAACAATTAAATGGAAAATCAGGAGTTACCCTCTCTTTTGGTAAATCACCCATTAACTGTTCAACACCCACAGGTTTACACCTAAAACATTTAATGCAATCATGCACGACTTTTCTACATGTTGCTTTACCCTGAACTGGCCAAAACTTTTGTCTTGCGTAATGTAATAAGGCAGTAGGGCCTAAATGAAAATATCTCTTGTGATATGCCTCTAAAATTAACTTAGTTAATTTATGACTCTTAGGTAGAATAATAGGAAACTTTTTGTTGAAACTTAAATCGGAATTTTTTATTCTACCATTTACCCTTATTATTCCATCCGTATCTAAAAAAGGATTTAAACATTTTATCTTACTTTTATCTGGAACATTCTTTTGGTGAATTAAGCACTTAATTTCCTCAGAAAACTCGTTGTTTTGGACCTCTTTAATAATAAATATCTCACTTTTTAATATTTCTTGAGTTGTCAAAGGACCCAACTTCTTTTCTGTTGGATTCTTCAAATTGTGAATAAACCTGAAAAGATAACTTAGAACATGCAATAGTTTAGAATAACAGTTAGTAATATCAAATAACACTTCAATAAGAGGATTGGAAGCTACACAAAAAACAGATAAGTCTTGATCTAAATTTTTTAGTTCTTGTGAAAATTCGTCTCTAATGATGGACGTAGGAATTTCACGATTAGGATAGTCTCGTTGAGTCAGAAACATCGGACCTTTGAACCACAGTTCATTTTTAACCAGTTTCTCAGGATCCATTCCTCTTGAAATGAGATCTGCTGGATTGTTCTCAGAAGACACATGACGCCACTGTTGAACTTTTTTCAAGTCCTGTATTGCCGCTACACGGTTTGCAACGAAAGTTTTCATAAGATATGGTTCTTTTCGTAACCAGGAAAGTACGATCATCGAATCGCTCCATAAATAAATGTCAGTAGTCTCTAGTTGTAAGGCACTTTTCACTTTGGATAACAGTTTTGCTAAGAGAACGGCTGCAGAAAGCTCCAATCTTGGAATAGTAAGACGCTTAAGGGGTGCTATTCGGGATTTGCTGCAAACCAAATTTACTTTAAAGGCTCCATCACTTGACGTTGATTTGCAATAAATAACGCATCCATAGGCAGATTCGGATGCATCAGAAAAACTATGAAGCTCGATCTTAACAGGTTTCTCAATTAGTATGCACCTCTTAACACTAACATTGTTCACCACTGGCAGGGACTCGATAAAGCTTTGCCATTCTTGTGCTTCTCTTTCAGGAAGCGGATCACTCCAATTTAGATTCAAACACCACAGGTTTTGCATGAGAATTTTAGCTTTGGTAACAACAGGCCCTAAGAGGCCAAAGTGGATCGAAAATTCTTGCGATTGTTGATAGCACGTTTCTTTTCGTTGGCGAAACTACACTTTCTACTTGTATTTGAAAGGTAAAGCTGTTACTACTAGGATTCCACATCACACCAAGCGTTTTTGTCTCTTCTCTAAAATTGTAATCACTGTCAGGTTCTGTTTTTAACTCTAAATTATTACTATGAAATTTGTGCAAATGCATTCCTGCACTCTTGAAAGCCTCCACTAACTCTTACTGCAGCTCTTTAGCTTCGGTTAGAGTGGCTGCGCCGCTCAACACATCATCCATATAAAAATCTCTTTCTAAAACTGGGGATGCTAAGGGAAAGTTGTTTTGCTCGTCTCTCGATAGTTGAAGCAAAACTCTAGTAGCTAAATATGGGGCGCTCACTGTTCCATATGTAAGAGTTTTCAGCTCATAAGTTTTAACTGGTTCATTCACCCCCTCCTTCCAAAGAATTCTCTGAAGTTTAGTTTGACTCGGATCAATTAAAATCATTCTATACATTTGTTTAATGTCAGCTACGAATGCATAAATATGTTTACGAAATCTTGTCATTATTTTAAAAAGGTCTTCCTGTATAACCCCACCGTTATACTGTAAGGAATTAAGAGAGTTTCCTAAGGTTGTTTTCGAAGACGCGTTAAAAAACTACACGAAGTTTTGTTGTACTCTTATCAGGGCGGTAGACTCCTAAATGCGGTATATAATACGTTCCTTCTTCTTCCCCCCTTTCCGAAATCTCTGTCATGTGACCCAACCATTCATATTCGCATAAAAATTCTCTGTACAACGTTAAATATTCAGGTTCTTTTAAGAATCGATTCCACAGCGAATTTAATTTTTAAGGGCAATATCTCTGGATTTTCCTAAGCAAAGCGGATCCTCTTTTAACGGCATTTTAACAATATATCTCCCTGTAGTATCTCTTTTAACGTTTTTCTCAAAGTGTTCTTCGCAAATTATTGCTTCTTTATTTTTGGGTACCTCAATCTCAACATCTTCTATTTTCCAAAATTTCTCCATGGTTTCGTTTAAAAGAGTATTGTCCTGAATGAACCCACAATGTACCTTCCCCTTATTTGGAATGGGAACACTTCCACTTGCTACATAACCAAAAACTGTATTTTGAAAAGTCAAATTACTATTAACCGGACAAATTTGACCTGGCCGTAACAACTCATAAAATATCTCAGCACTTAAAAGTAAATCTATGCGACCTGGTTTGTTAAAGTTTTCATCCGCTAGTTTTACATATTTTAACTCTGGCACATTAATATTAAACATTTTTGATGGCATGAAATCCGTAATTTTAGATACAATCAAAAAATCTAACTCTTTTTCAAAATTTCTTTCTAAATTGGAAATTGTTGCGGTAACAACAGATTTAATTTTTGTGAATGTGTCACCAATACTACAAACTGCCAAATTAGTTCTTTCCTTTTTTAATTTGAGGCTATTTGCACAATCTACCGTCATAAAATTATTCATTGCCCCTTGATCCAAAACCGCACGTACTCTATAGTAATTTCCCGCCTCATCTCTCAATAAACAATTTACTGTACTTAACAAAACAGTTTTTGTTTGATTTATTACTCTCGTGGAAAGTACGGAATTATTATTTCTACTGTTTTGATTAGGTTCAAATATTGGCGAATCTGCAGAGAGATTTGATTCACTTGCTCTTACGGTGGGGAAAGGCGCTTCCCCCCCATTTTCAGCATTCACATTTCCATTGCGCAATGTCCCATTTCTCGGAAAATGCAATGAAAAATGATGTCTCTTGGTTTTACCTTCTCGCTTACATATGGAGCACGAAAATTTTGATTTACAATTATTAACTAAATGTTTGCCTAAGCAATTAAAGCAACAATTATTTTTCTTAATTACCTCTATTCTTTCCGAAACAGATAAAGCCATATATCTCTTACATTTGTGTATCGGGTGGCTTTCAAAGCAAATCATACATTTTATACTCTTACAATCAGATAAAAATACTTTAGATTCATTTCTCATATATTTTTTATTGTTATTCTCAGTTAATGATTTACCGCGTGACACAAAAAATAAATCTGCTTCCTTCGCTAACGTCACGGGATCGAACCATGAATCCGATTGTTTAACACTAATATGAGCTGCTGTATCTTTATCTAAACATTTAAATAATTTGTCTGATACAATTAATTGTTTCAGTTTCTCAAAATCGGACACTTCTCTCAATTTTAAATAATAATCAAAGCTAGTTATTAAACGTGATGCAAACTGCATATGTGTTTCATTCGACTGCCTAACAGTTTTTCTGAATTGCTCAAGACAACATTGGGGTGTTGGTTCAAATTCTCTAAGAACAATTCTCTTTACTTTATCATAATCACCCAACTCATTATCGCTTATGTAAGAAATTACATTTGAAGCTTTCTCCCCTAATAAATTCAAAAGAATCTCAGCTTTAAATTTATCGGGTACATTTTTTGTTATAAATGATCTTTCCAAGGAAGCAAAAAAAAAAAGACCCCAACCTTCTGGGCGGCTCGGAATTCTAATTGTTAGAGTTTTAATACTTTTTACTAAAGAGTCCAGAGAATCAATTTTACTTTCTGAATCGCTGTCATTAGTTTTAGAATTTGTTTGCATACGATATAATTCTAATTCGGCTTTAGCTCTTTCCAATTTAATTTGCTCTAACTGCAATTCTAATTGTTTACTTTTCTCGAGCCGCTCAAATTCTTCTTTACGTTCCTCAATTATACCGTCTATTAAATTAGATACAAATTCAGAGTCACTTTTAAATTTCTCTGTATTTTTTATAATATTAATTAACTCTGCTTTCGTAGCTTTATCGCTTACTTTTTCTCCTAATTCCGCGGCAGCAATCAGCAAATCTGACTTACGCGCGTCTTTAAACATTTTAAGAACAAATTTATAAAACCCAAACAATTAACACTCTAACTCAAAATAAAACAATAAAATACATAACAAATAAAAAACTACTACTATATTATGGGGTAAATGAACCAACAAAACTCATGCTCTTACTTAATTTCTATCAAATGTTGCAGGTGTTCCATTAAAACATCTCTTACAAGAAACAAAGAAAACTCATTTTCATCCACGGTAATTGGTTTCGAAATTGCGAAATTATCCCGGCTTCTACTGGACCAGATGTCGACGATAGCTTGAAGAAATCACAAAACTCACTCATTTAGTGGACTGTCACAAACAAAAATATTATTTATTTCACGACATAAACTCAAAACTTATAATGCGATCTCATATCGCCACTTTTCACAAACCAAAACACAACTCTATTCGAAACTCTCGAACCAAGACGGTTCTTCTTTTTCACAGATGGCGCTCTAATACAGCGCTTCTTATTAGGTACGGAACACAGAGTGAACGAAAAATCGGAAAACAGTCGAACAATTCGCGAAATACATTGATTAAAAAACGAAAAATAAAATATTAAATATATATATATATATATATATATATTTTAAATGGTGCGATCACCTTTGATGATGCACATGCGCATCACAAGTCCCGAAAGTACCAAGGAATTAAAATATATTTTGGATTAAAAAGATTAAAATACCAATATTTTTCTATTCATTCATCGTTTTCCTAATTTGGACGTACCTCATAAGAGCAACGTGTTTTTGCCAATCATGATTTACCCGTATCACGTACGAGCATCCATATTTCATTAATTTATCATTTTCACCAGTAAATTTTACGTTATTTAAGCCGAACATTATTCTGGTTAAATTTATTAAAATTTTCTGTTTCGAAATACCGGTGATAAAAGATTAAAAATTCTGTAAAAGACATGAAAAAATAGCAATTATTTGAAAGCTTTTGTTAAAATCAGTAAAGTGGTTAAATTTATGAAAAACTATTTAAAACTTAAAAGAATGTATTAATTTACTAAAAATTATGATATATCTCTAAGAACTATTGAAAATTTTTCTGTCTTTCTTGTTATTTTGAAGTTGCAGCAATTAATCAATCATGAAAACCTTTAATCCCACCCCCACTTGAAACTTAAGTGTTCGTACGTATCCTGGAATTTCTAGAACAGGAAAATTTTCTTGTTGAATATCACTGGTTAAAAAAGGAAAAAAATACGAGTGTTTGAAATAGCTTTATTTATTTATTTAAAAAAAAATACTGATATTTCACTTGGAAAATTACGGGACCTATAAGTACCCTGAATTACGATACTCCTTTATTCGTTGCACAGCCAGCATAAAAAGATCTCACATGTCCATTTTTTTATATTTTGTCTTATATTTTTCTATAGTAATAATTAAAAAAAAAAAACTCCCTTATCAGTCTTATTAGAAGATTTTTTTAAAAACAGCAGAATCCATTGAAAGGCATAATATACACAAATCCCGCCTTTAAATAACGAAGATGATCCTTTTTCAATTCAGGAGGGGAGGTGCTTATTTATACGTTAAAAGTTTGAAATACGCAAGTTTTTAGTTAGAATTTTTTGTCAGGATAAAATAAAAATCGGAATAGAAAACTAATATAATATATTTCAATGACATTTTTGTAGAAAAAATCATATAAAAGACTATAATACTATCGAAATAATCGCCACACGCGGTTTTGGAGAAACGATATTCCTGCAAAAGACAGGGAATTTGACGTCAACGGTTCTGGCTAATCAGACTACCAGGAAGTGAAAGATGGTTGGGAAAACCTAAGGCTTCTATAATAGATTATTTATATGTATACGTTATGTAAAATATTTTAATATATATAAATAGATATGTTATATAGTATATAATATTCTTTTTTCAATCTATTAACTTGAAATTTTTAATGGGCAAATGAATTATTTTGATAAATATGTAGAAGTTATTTAAATAAATAAAACACAGTACCTTTTTGGGAGGAGGGAAGGGGGAGGTGTGGCACAGAAAATGAATTCTTTAATAACTCATACATATTTAAACCTTTTTATAGATTTACATTTCATTTTTATTCACTACTTATATAAATTATATGGATGTGTACTTATTTCAGATACAGGTGACACGAGGAGCTTATAAAATTGTTGTTTGACTGATCCATTGTCACTAGACCTCTGACTTTATCTCCCCCGCCCCCCAATTATCGTTGATAGAATGAGATCAAAATCCTTTATTCCCTAAATGAAGCAAAAAGATGAGGCGCTGTATCCATATTCCATTGTTTAGTGCCTACACAATATTGCACGTACAACTAATATTTGGATAAAACCCCTGATTTTTTTGCTTCTTTTAGGAATAACGGATTTTGAGTTGATTCTATAGACGATCATTTTCAGAATTTTCCAGCTATGTTTTTAAACTTTTACAGAAGTTGCTCTATACATTTAGCTAACATAATATGCAAATGAAATTTTGATATCGTTGACGCATGCGCAATGAAAAATTATTTACTAAACCTACTCATTTTTCATACAATTTTCATTATTTTTAAATTCTGATGACAGGGTATTATGTACAATGATTTTTGTCATATTTTCAAAAAAGAACATTATTTTATATTAAGAACTCTGCAAATTATAAGCAAAAAAATTAGGACTGTTTTTATAAAAACCTTAATTTCTCTACGAGTATACATGCTATCCTTATAAAAATAAACACAGTACATTACAATAAGCCACTTAATCATAATGTGCAGTTAGAAGGCTTTTGCTACATTAGTTTTGACAGGGTTATCCAAAAGATCTTCATTCTTTTTCAATTTGTTGAGGGTCCCCTGTTCGATTTCGGGGAAAACTCTTCGCGAAAATATATGACACGTACTATTTTGTTTACACACCTGGCGTTTCACCACATTTCGATTTATATTTCTTTCATTACTTACTTAATTACCAATTATGCTTAACTTTTGGACACCAATGTATATATATTAAATTGCATATATAATAGGGTGGATCGAAAAGTATAGGAAAAATATTTTTTTAGAAATCACTATCGGCGCAGCATGCAAAAGTTGCCTTTCATGCGCACTAATTTACAGGGTTTTTTTTATAATTAAAATCCATTCATATTTTCCGGTGCCCCAAGCGCCCCAAAAATAATTAAAAATTCAATTTTCCAATGATTTTTAAAAATTTTTTTGTTTATTTATTTTTTCTAAATTTTTTTGGCACGGGATGCAAAAGCTATCTTTTATCATTTTAGCTTACATACTTTTTAGCTCACAGGCTATCATAGCCTGAGAGCTTATGTGCCCGCCCGTTCTGTATGTATGTGCGTATGTGCGTAACGCGATAACTCATGATAAAAATATCCGATCCTCTTAAAATTTTGTATGTAGGTATATCCTGACAAGGCGCTTCCCTGATTAGTTTTTGAAGTTCATTCGATATGTATAAGAGGGGGAACGGGGGGCTCATGTCCCCCGTTAGTTGATATAAATGGGATTTTCATGCAGAATTAAGTTTTCAAAATTTAGATTAGGATCATTCTGATGAGGCGATTCCGTGACTGTTATTAGGTGTTCATTGAATAAGTATAAATAGGGGGAACAGGGGTTCTAATGCTCCCCCCCCCCCCCGTTAGTTGATATAAATGGGATTTTCATGCAGAATTAAGTTTTCGTTCAAAATTTAGATTAGGATCATTCTGATGAGGCGATTCCGTGACTGTTATTAGGTGTTCATTAAATAAGTATAAATAGGGGGAACAGGGGTTCTAATGCCCCCCCCCCGTTAGTTGATATAAATGGGATTTTCATGCAGAATTAAGTTTTCGTTCAAAATTTAGATTAGGATCATTCTGATGAGGCGATTCCGTGGCTGTTATTAGGTGTTCATTGAATAAGTATAAATAGGGGGAACAGGGGTTCTAATCCCCCCCCCCGTTAGTTGATATAAATGGGATTTTCATGCAGAATTAAGTTTTCGTTCAAAATTTAGATTAGGATCATTCTGATGAGGCGATTCCGTGACTGCTATTAGGTGTTCATTGAATAAGTATAAATAGGGGCAACAGGGGTTCTAATGCCTCCCCCCCTCTTAATTTATATAAATAGGTTTTTCAAGCAGAATTTTCAGATTTCGTTCAAATCTCTGAATAGTTTTGGAAGTTTAATGGTTAAGTATAAAAGAAGGGGATAACTCCTTTTAAATTATATAAATGCTAAATGGGTTTTTATTAAGAATTATCTAATTTGCTCTGAATTTTGGATATAGATTTTTTATATGATAAAGCATGTCTTTGATAGTATAGGAGGTTCAATGATTAAGTATAAAAAAAGAGGAAAGGGGAGAGCTGTTTCCCCTTCTTAATTTTTTTTTCGAACGGAATTAACCCTTGAAAATATAAGGCTTTAATGTACAATTAGAATTTGTAGCCTGTGAGCTCAATGCCATCAGTTTTACTGGGCAGTATTCTTTATTTAAAATAAAATTCATTCATATCTTCCGGTGCCCCAAGCACTCCAAAAATAGTTTAAAATTGTAAATTTCTAGAAAAAAAATTTTTTTTGGTTTTTTTTTATTTTACTTTTTGAAATTCATTTGGTACCGGACTGTTATTAGTATACTATATAATTCTGCAGTTCCCATATATATTTTTAATAAAAATCCTTTCACATCTTTAATGCACCAAGTATACATAAAAACTGAAATTTTTGCAAAAATGTATTAAGAATTACAGTTTACGAAAAATATTCACAAATTTTGAAAAACAGTATAATTAATAACGTATAAAGTTATAAATAACATTAATTTTACAATAATAAGTTACATATAAATTTAAAAATCACAGCATTAAATCATAAAAAATATAAAAATTGAATTTAAGCACAGAAAAGTTTTACACAGTGTTGCCAGATTGTCGAAAGCGAATTTCCCCAAAATTTCTGAAATTTTCCCCAAATCAGAGCTTTTTTCAGAAAAAGTCCCCAACGTAATTTCTACTCAAAAAGGCAAGTTCTCAATTTTCAATTTTCTGTTATAAAATTTTTTTGACAAATTTAAACTCAATTTTTTCCCCAAATCAAGCACTTTTTTGAAAAAAATTCCCCATTTACCAAAAAGAAAAAAAAAACCTTTAAACTTAGCAGAAATTTTCATGTAGATTGACAGCTAATCGACGAGAGAAAAAAAAATAATTTTGCAATGACAAGCTCGTTTACACTTGTTATTTAAATTGTTGCCAGTTGATGATGCTGGCCTATCATCTCATTAGCTCCATCTACACTTTTTATACTAATAACTTTTTCAAAGCCTTGACTACCTCTGATAAATTAGAGTTTCAATGAATCTGAGATGATGTTGGCATTATGTGCTTCTATCTGACTTAAGCTATAAAACATTATTTTAATTTTTTTGTCACTTCTCCCAAACTGAAAGACCAATGTAATGCAAAGCATCTATATTGTATCAATCACTGTGATTTTGTTAATAATAAAACCAATATAGCTGCTTTTTATATCTTTAATTAAATCTTTTAAAAAATACAGGAAATGAACTTTTCGGACATGCCCTGAAGATTTAGTAACGTAAAGGTCTAAGTCGTTTAAGACCGCAGAGTTTTCATTTAAGTTTCTTATAAAAAGAACTAGGAGGGCTGCTGCATTCATTGAGCTATTGTAAATTATAAAGTTAGCAATGTGATTGTAATATGCATTTGTAGGTCTTGAAATGCAAATAGAACTCATCAGTGGGGACGTCACAACTCCAGAAATTGGTTCAAAACAAACCACAGAGTTAAGAAAAGATAGAGATGAAATTTGTTGTTTTATCGTGAAGCTAAAAATTCAACCCTGAAACTGATTTAAACAAGTTACAATTCGTCCCAAATACTTGCGAATCGCTTTTAAAACGTCACCCAGTTCAATGAACTCAGCCTTTGAACGATATCTGATTTCATATTGAAAGCCTTTTTTGATGGTATATAGTGCATCTCTATCACACTCTAAACTCTCTCGATTTATATTGACCCAGTTACCATGGAAATACGGGGTTGAGTTGTCTGTGACCACAAACTAACCATCATTGATAAACAAACAAACAAGCAAAAAGTTTATATATATAATTTGTATTAATTTATATTATTAAATGAAGTGTATTTCTGTATATGTGTGTCTGTCCGTAATGACAGAAAAAGCTGCCTGTCTTACTTATCTGAAAATTTAAAAGGAGGATAGTCCATTGCAGATCGTGATAAATCTGTATGGTGAGCACGACCACAAGAATAATGATTTGTATCTATTATTTCTGCATTTTATTTTTGCTTTCCAAATCAAAATCAAATTCGAGACAGATCCAATACTGGCAAATGTCAAAAGTAAAAATTGAAATTGAGAAAACAATTCCCCAAGCTTTTCCCCAAAAATGTTCGTCGTCCCCAAACTTGTCCCCAAAAATTATCTGTCCCCAAATTTGTATTAATTTATATTATTAAATAAAATGTATTTCTGTATATGTGTGTCTGTCCGTAATGACAGAAAAAGCTGCCTGTCTTACTTATCTGAAAATTCAAAAGGAGGATAGTCCATTGCAGATCGTGATAAATCTGTATGGTGAGCACGACCACAAGAATAATGATTTGTATCTATTATTTCTGCATTTTATTTTTGCTTTCCAAATCAAAATCAAATTCGAGACAGATCCAATACTGTCAAATGTCAAAAGTAAAAATTGAAATTGAGAAAACAATTCCCCAAGCTTTTCCCCAAAAATGCTCGTCGTCCCCAAACTTGTCCCCAAAAATTATCTGTCCCCAAAAAATTCCCCCGGAGGTTCAAAATTCCCCAAATTGGGGACAAAATCCCCAATCTGGCAACACTGGTTTTACATCCTTCATCTTGGAGATTTATATATTTTTGAAGTTTGTAATCTTTTTTGGTATCAAAATGTTTTATATGACTTCTTAATTTTATTCTATTCAATAAGAAACGTGTCTCTCTTCTTGTCCAGATGCAGTTTCTATGCCTCAGACTCTAGTCAAACGCATCTTTCAACCGCTTGTGTATAGCATGGATATTTTGACTATTCATTCGTTTTTACAACTTTTATCAAACTTCAACGTCTTCGCGCGGCACATTCATCAAAAGAGTGGTTTAAAACGTCCAACTCGGTGCCAGTCGATAAGTTCAAAATAATCCTTCGCTTTGAAATTTATTTGGGGTATTTGAAAATTTCTCACATTTGGTGATTTTCTCCTTTTATTTCTAGCATAAATTAGCTTTCGTATTGCTAAAGATCTGATATGCTCTCTGTTATCTGTGAGCATTGACAATAGCAAATTTTCAGGGCGATATACCAAATAATAAAGTATAAAAAGTTAATTTTATACATTTAATAACATACGATAAACGATTTCTCATCCTCTCGATCTACGTTTTACGTTAGATAAATAATTCTTTAACTATTAATTTTACTTGTATTTTTTAGCTCAAAATTTGGATGAAAATCGATTTTCCAAATGCTTAAGAGTTTTGGGGCACTGGAAGAAATTTATTTGGATGCATGCTAATGTACTAAAAAGGCATCTTTTGTATCCCGCTGATAAACAAATTTAAAAGAATTAATATATATATATATATATATATATATATATAAATTTCTATAAAAATTTCAATATTTTTACTATTTTGGGGGCGCTTGGTGCACCAGAAGATATGAATGGATTTAAATTTAAAAAAATGTGGGAACTAATGTATATATAAGGCAACTTTTCAACCCACGTCAAAAATAATAATTAAAAAAATCGATCCACCCTAATATATATATTATTTGTTGCTGTAATTATTTAATTTACCCCTAGAAAAAAATATTTTCATATGTAAAAAAATCTTATTCAGTAAAATTATTTTCATACATTTAAGTGTGTTTAAAAATAAAAGCCAGATGTTTCAATAGCAACAAAATCGAATTGCCAATGCTGGACTTTGAACTTGAAATAGTTTTAATTAATTTAAATTTAAATTTCGTTTTAAATCTCAAATTTTGATGGTTAAATTTGAATATAAATACATATAAATATCAATAAAACGAAATTATACTTAAAACAAACTAAAGTTGACAAAACCAAAGATATTTAATTTATCTAAACATGTTGAACATCAAACTTTCTTCCTTTAAAATTCATTTGGCATTAAAACATTTTTTGAAATTGCTTTTCATCGCCAACCGATGATAAATCGCTAAATAACGAAATTTTCATTATTTTCTTTACCGGCAGGATACGGAGGTTCCGCCGAAATTTTTTTTACAATCGTATATATCCTCATGAGAAGAACATTCTGTAATTTTTTCAGATTTTTTGGAGTGTGCCCGTATGGAGACCTTCCTTTTTAGTTGGAACCGAAACATGTTGAACATGATTTATTTTTACTATATTGTGAAACCACTTTCTTAAAAAAAAAGAGAGTAATTATTAAAATGTTTATGAAAAGGTAATGTTCTTCTAAATCTTGTGAGGTTAATTAACCCTTGCCGCACGAGCAAGTTTTGTAATAAAATGAGAAACTATCGACTGCCGCCGGAATTCACAAACGAATTTTTTAGATATTTTGAATTCCTTAGTTTAAGCCCTTTGTAAAAACAAAATTTTACTAAAATATTATTGGTGCCGTTTGCAAGTTTGGAATTAAAATTAGGTGTCCCAGGACAGGGAACAGTGTGCCGGAAAGGGTTGACAGTGAAAAGAGAGAAAAAGACATATACCTTTTAGGATCTAAGCGTAGCTGAAATCTTTTCAGCTAAATTTCTTGAAAAGAAAGTCGATGTTGGAAAGCGACATGATGGTTCAACTCTTTTGCATTAAAGAATATATAAACAAATCTTCTAAATTTTACTGGTATGAATTAATTTTTATTAAATGAGATATTTCAATATTTTGCTATAAATACTTTTAATCTTTTCTCCTACCACATCTCTAAAACAAAATAGTTTGACTCGACTGAATGATAAAAATATCCTAAATAAAATCATAGATGAAATAACATGTTGCTAAATCACTTAAAATTGCACATAGATGCTATTTCTCGCTGTGAAATTTTGTTATAAGCTTTTTTAAAAACAAAACTTGTTTTGCAAATATTGGCTTCAATAAATTCTTTTGATAAGCGTATAAACATAAATGACAATTGATGTCATTTACTTTAAAAAATGGCAATTTAATTATTATCGCTTTTGTCACAGTTTCGTCACAATGTCAATGTCAAAGTAGTCACAAATGACACATTTTTCACAAATTTGTCACATTGTGACCACTTTGGAAAATGGCCACAAACGAGCTCTAAAACGGCCATAACGACTTCACATTTTAGCCACTGTGACTTCACATCGATGATCGATGGTCACAAAGTCACAATGTGACTTCACAACGACGTTGCAGTGTCGTCATCATGCCTTATGGGTATCGCATTCTGTTTTTTATTTCAAAGACAGAATGTCTGTCATACATTAGTGGGTAACCCCTACCACCAATGGTATATTCATAAATATATCATAGGAAAAAAAATTACAAACCTCGAGAACACCACAGATAATACAAATTCTATAGAAGTTTAATCCTGAATAGAAAATATATTAGCCATTTCATTTAGAATGCATTAAAGTATGTTTCAATATTACATTACATAGCTATTTAAATATATATCATTGGCCAGTCCAGTGGCGTAGCCAGAATTTTATTTCGGAGGTGGGTGGGTGGGAGGGTCTGACTTAAATTTCCATAATGTTCTTATATCTTACGAAACTCATTGAATTGTGTTGAAAACAGGATTCATTTCTGACAATAAGATCGTAGCAAGAGGGGCGGCAGGTGGAAGGCAACAATGATTCAATTCCAAATTAAAAAAAAAAAAAACATGCCGTTCTATTTGTTTTAAATGTTATTATCAGTTCAAAATTTCGAATAAAAAATATACCTCGAATCTGCGATTGAGTACTGTGGAGACACCAGGTGACTTTACAATGTTGTTTTATTGAGACTCTCATGTGACTGTCATTTGGAGACTTAAAGTCATTGTGAATGTTGCATTGTGATAAATTACCAAATAATGTCACATTAAAGTCACATGGTGACTTTCTGTCACAGGACTTTGCCAAATGGTAACAGAGACCCTACTGTGAAGTAACCACAGTGAAAAGTGGTGAAAAGTCACCATGTGACTTTAATGGGACATTATTTGGTAACTTATTATAATGCAACGTTTACAATGACTTTGAAATTGAGTCTCCAGATGAGAGGTCACACGAGAATCAACATGAAACGATATTATAAAGTCAACTGGTTACTCACCACAAAGCAGCAGTCACAATGACCAGTTAGTGGAGTGAGATAATAGTAGTCATTTGAGACTCATAAAATAGATGTAAAGAATTTTCTATTTTTCGTTTCGCCGTAGTGACTGTGACTCTTGTAACCATGTATGACCTGAATGAGATGTTATATGGACTGGCTGTTATGCAAGGACATTAATTATTTGAATTATGCTATTTCCTTTAGAATATTAGCGTGAAAATTATCGCTTGAAAAACCCTGGAAAATTGGCATTTTTGCACTCGTCTTTAAATTTTGCACACCAGTGTATGTTAAAAGGGTGGCGATTGGTTGGAGGAAACCAATTAAAAAAATATGTTAAATACCAAAAGTTTATTAAAAAGGTATTCGACTCCTAAAATCCCATTACAGTATTTGAAGTATTTATATATACTATATACATAGCTGCCAAATTTAACGCATTTTTCCTACCATAAAAATTTTATAGTAAATATTGTGTTATTTAACCCTTTCCAGCACACTGTGCTCGGTCTGGGATACCTGATTTTAATTCCAAACTTGCGAACGGCACCAATAACATTTTAGTAAAATTTTTCTTTTCCAATAAAAGCTTAATTTAAGAAATTGAAAATATCTAAAAAAATCGTTTGTGAATTCCGGTGTCAGTCGATTCTCATTTTACTAACAGATTTTGCCCGTGCCGGAAAGGGTTAATCGACGAAATCTTCTGATTAAACAAATGGAAAAATTTTGTACAATTTTAGTAGCAGCAAAAATGCGTAAAAGGTGGCAGCTATGCATATATAAAAATGCTGGTAGTTTCCTCTTTTTTGCTTTTGTTCTGTTCTTCCCTGACCACTTGCCACCTTGGTTAAGGATTTTCCCGAGAATATTCGTTACTCAGAATGAAGTATTCATAAGTTAAAGTTCGTTTACATGAGTATTAAAGAAAAGAATTCCTTTACATTGTGAACACTGGAAAAAAATCGATTGCGTTGCATTTTATTTTAGTTGCTTATTAAACCCTTGAAGGGTGGTGGCCAAAAATATATACCACTTAATTTTAATTGAAAAAGGCCACATTGACACCAGAATTTTGAAATGAGTTTTAATTTTAACAAGTACGTGAAGAAGAGCATTTATCTATTTTTAAAAAAAAAATGGTTTTAAATTCTGGTGTCATTCAATCATTTCAGAATTTTATGAAAAGAAGTGATATGCCCCTCAAAGAGTTAAAATGTATATCATTTCATTACATGAAAATTCAAAATTTATTAAGAATATATTGTTAATTGGAAAACATTTGATAGTCTATGCCTGATGCATTATTTTTCTTTCCCATTTTTTTTCTATTTCCTTATACATACCAAAATCTTTCACTTTTTTCTTTATATTTTTGAATCACCCGATAAATTATTCACCAAAATTTGTATGCATTAAAAACAAGTTTACTTTTTTCGCTATGAAAAATTTTCCACATATGCACGATTAACCTCTTCGCTACTGGCGATTATTACGGTATTTTTAATTATTACTGAATTAATTTTTCCCTTGTTTGACTTCTGAGCGAGATTTTTGTTTTATTTTCATTAGCTCGAATCTTAGAATTCGAGACATATTATTCTTATATCGAAATTTCATTTATATTTGAGTATCATTAATAAAATGGGACAAAACTGATGTACCCATTTGGGTACTCAGGGACTGAAGAGGTTAATAAAGCGTAAGAAAAAATTTATTCGTGAATTATACATAAAATTTTATCTTATAGTGCATTTACCTGAAACAACAAAAGCTCTCTTCTTTTGTTACAAACAATCAGTTATTAAAAAATAACCTTTCATATAATAAAAATGCAATGAATGTAAATTAAGTGATGAATAACGTAAGCTTTAACATATATATAGCTTTATTTCTTTGGCTCTTTCATTAACTGGCTTCTTTTCTCATGAATTCATGCATACAATTAAGATAAATTGTTGACTTTTCGCGAGAAAACTTTGTTTATTTTATTTGAAGTTTTGATTATGGTAAATTATATGGAAATTGAAGTTATCTTTAATATACATATATTTTAAATTTCTCTTTTTGAACTGAAATAGTTAACAATGCAAACAATAACTTAACAAGTATTGTTGGTCTTACTCCCTTAACCCTTATCAGGTGCGGTGAAACTTTGGTACACTAAGTATGCGCAGTCTCTCCGATCTCGCTTTATTATTATTATATTTTTAAAAATGATATAATTGAAATACCTCAGATAAATCACGATTTATACATTTTGAGAATGTGTTTTTAAAAACAAATTAAATGTATAACATTTATAAAATATAAATTTGGTGTAATGGAATTAAATCAATAATAGAAATTTTTGATCAAAAACCACTGTAAATGAACTATCTACGTAATGTAAATATATATATATATAACATGTTTTACTTTACATTTATAGGTTAACCTGTTAAACAAATATATCATAAATGAATTACTAATAGCAAAACAGTAACAGTTTGGAGAATTACATAAAAAATGTCATAACTACAACTTAGTATGAAATTGGAGCAATAAAAATGTACTCACGTGTGAACAACACGTGTGAAGCATTTTTAAAAATGCTTAAGACATTAATAACATAATTTTCGGATGCATTCTAAGCACACGGGTTTTCGATAGCAAATACATAAATATGCTATTTTGCTACTTTTACTGGAGGGCACAAATGACATGTTATCCTTTTCTTTATTTTTTTTTCCTCACATTCGACTGATGATTCTTGAGGCTGGTTTTTTTATTGCGTCTTTAAATTTGCTTTATTATCATTCGCAATTCTCGATGAATACTCGAAGTTTCAAGTCTGCTTTGCATATGAGGAGTAACCAGTTCTTTTGCTAGTTTTTTTAGAAATTGCATTCTATTCATGATTGAATCATTTGAACTTAAAAAAGTGCCATAGACCATCGACATTTTCGTCTACAACAAGAATAGACACAACACTTTCCATTTAAGGAATCAACAGCACATTTTACATGTTATAAAACGTAATAACTTCTGGTTTCTGATTTTCAGAGTGGATTTCTTTACTGTGGTGCATTGAGGACAAAAGCAATACTGCATTTTCTTTTTTCGGCACGGGAGATATCAAAGTAATTAATTTGTAAAGCCATATAAAGTTGACTGCAACTCTCTTGATTTATTAAGCAGAAACACTTGAGGAATGTTTCTTTTATTTTTATTAACTGTTCTAACTAACTGTTCTACGCCATTCTGTTTTAATTCTGTAACAATTTCGATAGATGTGAACCATTATCTGCCGTTATCTTTGTATCCGATTTGAAGTTAGGCTTACTATGTCGTAAAATTGATTGAGTTGGTTTTGTAAATTTTTTAATACTTTCATTCATACCTAGACAGTCAGAATCTTTACCGCAACAAATATATGTATTGTACACATACACTGTAAAAACTAAAAGTTGCATATAGCACTTTTAGGGGTGAAACGCTTGTCCCGTCAGCGACACCCCTAAGGGAACCAGAAATGCACCCCTAGAGGTGATCTAGGGCACCCCATGGCACCCCATGGCACCGCATAGGGTGCCATGGGGTGCCTTGGGGTGCCCTGTGGTGCTATGTGGTGCCATGGGGTTCCTTAGTGCACCCCTAATGGTGCAATTCTGGTTTCCTTAGGGGTGTCGCTGACGGGACAAGCGTTTCACCCCCTAGAAGTGCCATATGCAACCTTTAGTTTTAACAGTGTAGTTGGTTCGAGCATCAGTCAGATACATTATTTTTAAAACATACTTAGCCTTTTTTTTTTGACGTATACATTTTAAATCGCATCTACCTGTAAAAGTAACAAGTATTTTATTGATGCATGCATATGCCCCAATTATATAATATTTTGGCGAATTTAACATGAAACAATTCAATACTTCAGACATAAGAAAGCAGGGTCATTTATTTTTCGAATATCTCTAGTATCAGCATTATCAAATCGTAAACAAAGAAGTAAAAATTTGAATCTTCTCATTAACATAACAGCTCGAAAAAATATATCTGCCAGTCCCGACTATTGGGAAAATACATTCAATGTCTTCATTATTTGATTTAAATACAGACATGTATATTAGCAATCCTAAAATGACTACAAATTCTATCAAATTTCTGTCAGCGAAAACTTTCCACTACTAACCGATCCTATCCATAACGAAACTATCCATCCGAAACGTCCACTAAATAAAATAGAGAAAAGGAAAAAGAAAAAGAAAAATATTAATTTTACTACAAATTTTATGAAAAGAATTCCATATTACGATTATTCTTAGCCTGGGGCCACCATTTTAGATTGCGTTCTGTGTATACATTTTCACTATTTTAATACTACTTATATTTTTATATAAAAAATAAATATAACGTTTCTTTCTATATTTATAGAAGAAAAAATCTATATACATTGCCCTGATTAGTGTATTTTTAGCTAGCCTGAGAGCTTATATGCCCGCTCGATCTGTATGCATGTACGTTCGTGTGTGCGTAACGCGATAACTCAAAATAAAAATATCCGATTCATTAGAAATTTTGGACATAAGATTATTATGATAAAGCGCTTCCCTGATTAGTTTTGAGAGTTCATTCGATAAGTATAAAAAAGAGACGGGAGCTAATGCCCCTCCTCTTAATTTATGTAAATGGGTTTTTCATGCAGAATTACCACTTTTCGTTCATGTGCTAGATATAGGAATATTCTGATGAGGCGCCTCCATGATTAGTATTGGGTATTCATTGGATAAGTATGAAGAAGGAGAACGGGGGCTATTTTCTTTCATAATTTGCTTTTCGAAGCGCATTATTATCTAAATCTATAATAAAAATTAGTGTGCGTAGCCTGTGAACTCTATGCCATCAGTTCATTTTTTAATGTGGCTTTTGCCGCCTCCTTTATCAGCTTTTCATGCGCTTGCTTGGTGAGAGCAATTTTTGAACAATTACTAACTTTTATTAATTTTCATTTTTTTCTTTTTTATGGTAGTTGATGTAACTACAAACTAAAACACTAATCTAATCTTTTTTCATTACTTTAAGACACTTAAGATTTAATATTAAACCTTATTTTAAATCGTCCCTTTAAATGTAATTTTTATATTTTTTCTCTATTATTTTTTTTTCATTTTAAGTAGTTTATTTACATCTAATCTTAAAACAATTTTAATTAATTTAAATAAAGAATTTCGTTTTAAATCGCAAATTTTGATAGTTAAATTTGTATATAAATATAAATAAATATCGATAGAGCAAAATTATACTTAAAACAAACTAAAACTGACAAAACTAAAGTTATTTCAATTAAATTTTCATAAAAAAGTTGAACATGAAACTTTTTTTCCCTTCAAGTGTATTTGACTTAATAAAATATTTTTTGAAATCGCTTTCCATCGCCAGCCGATAAAAACGAAATTTTCAATATTTTTTTTTTACGAACACTGTATGGAGATCCCGCCGAAATATTTTAAGAACATAAGAAGAACATTCTGTAATTTTTCCAGATTTTTCGGGGTATGTCCGTATGAAGACCTTCCTTGTTAGACTAAATCAATTTCTTCGTTTGTTAGATATTTATTTTCATTTAAATTGTCGAATACACTGCTAAAATGATTAATAAAAAAAAGTTTAATGCAAATTTTAATACAAATAGAATAAAATAAAATTTATAAATAGATTTAAATAATGTAATCATAGTGTTTATTTTAAAAATTGAGACTACATTTTGCAACAATCTGCCGTGGACTTATTTTAATAAATCAAAAAACTTATGAACTATTCGCCTTCATTTCAAATGTAGTATGTTAAAATATGTGAACACATTAGTTATTTAATTTACGAAAACTGTTCTATTTCAGGTAATACATCTGTTACAAAGTAATGTATACGGAGAAATTCTGTCACAGTTCCAGTAGCCTGTGTAAAATATCTGCAGGGATAGAAGGAATTCTAATGTTATCATTAACTCTACCGGAATAACTACAAGTCTAATTAACTTCTTGTTTAAACTTGCAAGTTGAATGTATTCTAGACGACTTAAACAAATCAAACTGTTATTTGCGGATAATACTCTTTCATTTAAATATGTTGTTCTAACCGTAGTATCTTACTCGTTTGAAATGGTTCAACTATGGTCCTTGCCATACCTCTTTTTTCTATAAATAAACTTAGCATTATTTAATCTCCCAAGGAAGATCTTCTTACCCGGAAGTCTCAGAATAACATAGCTTGAAAATATTGAAACTATCATCGATAGAATAAGCTTAAAATCCTGTTAGTCCCAAACAAAAAGATGACGGGCTGTATGCATATTAATTTTTACCAAGAAGTTTTCACTAAAAAGCAAGTTCTGAATTCAATTGCATTCAAATTAAAAATTCTGAAAGAGTATACAAACTTCATTTTATTTTCCAAATTTTTGAAGATATTTTCTTTAATGTTGTGACGATTGTAACTATATTTTGATTCTTTTCTTTTAAAAAAATTTCTAGTGGTAATTGATTAAAAATGTACAAAAATGTTGGTAACAGTCCAAAGGATTCATTTGATATTAAAATCTCTCATTCTGCCCATTAACAGTCTAATTGAGGCACTGAGAAAGACCCGGATGATAATGTAAAGTCTATGGAAATGTTATTTTCAAATATCTCGCTCAAATTTTAATATTTTTGAAAGATTTTTTTTAATAGGATAACTAAGCAGGCCTTGTTTTTACTTTTTCGATTTTGGAATCAGATTTTTTTTAAATAAATATTTTAACTTTCGGAACCGGTTTAAACTGGTTCTGAGATTTAAAATATCCTAATAAACAAAATATATAACCAAAATCGAAAAATTAAAAACTAGCCGTTTTCATCTGTCTTATGCGATTTTTTTTTTTTTTTTTTTACAAGATTTTTGAAAATAACGTCTCCCTAAATTTAACATTAACATGAGGATTCTTTTTAGTGACTCGTGTAGGCTGTTAAAACTTGAAAACTTATCTTTATAAATAATTAATAATATATTTTTTATACTGCTGAAAATATTTATTTAAAAGAGGTAAAAAGTTCTATTTGACAAGAGAGGAATATTTGTAATACATATAAATATCGCATTAAGTAAAATATGCAAAATTAAGTAAAATATGCTCTGTTAAATATTTATTTAACAGAGGTAAAAAGTTCTATTTGACAAGAGAGGAATATTTGTAATACATATAAGTATCGCATTAAGTAAAATATGCGCGTGAATACAAGGTATTCTAATGACATCATATTTTATCCCAAAATAATTACAGTTGAGATTAACTGCCGGTTTACAATTGCATTTTGGAATTTATCCTAGAGTACGTAAATAAAACAAATCCTCATATATGAACTATTCACTTTCATTTAGATTAAAAGTTATTACAAAGGTAATCATATATTTTACATGATGTATATGTTACAAAATAATTACTACAACTATAAAATACCGTAGATACATATGGACTATATAAAATGGCAAGAATAAATTCTAAAGGTATTATACATTTTACCGAAATAATTCCATGTTTATTTTGCTTTAAACTTAAATTTAAGTTCTGTAATGTGTATAATATCAACCACCGTGACTTTTAAGGCCACTAAAAATTCCGAATGGAAATCCTCGTGTGTGTTTAAACTGTTTAAAATGTTTAAACGTAGTTTTCAATGACTAAATAATGTAAAAATTTTTCCAGATTCAATTAGTACGTGATAAATATTCATCCTGGGTAGATTTTGGTGGACATTATCCACCAGGTGCCGCTATTATGCAGAATTTTTTTTTAAGATTCTGCAATAGATCTACTTCATAAACTAAGGAAAAAAAATATGTATATATAGTGTATTTTGTTTATTATTATGTATTAGCAATTGTATTTTTTATTATATTTTAACTCGTATTATTTTTGGTATCGTTCTCGTCGTTAACCGTCTGTTACCAATCCACTATTTTTTTATTATTCGGCAAAGAATGAAATTAATTCTTCATTTTTCTTTCTCTCGCGGCTGCAGAGACAGATGATGTCATCTTATCCGGCCAATCAAATTGCTAGCTGAGGCCTTTACCTCTCTACCGAGAGACTCCCCTTTCTGGCTTCCCCATTGGCTGAGGAGAACCTGCTCACGAGATCCCAGCCAATTCTATTTAAACCCCCCTTTTTTCGACTTGTTCTTCATTTTTACTAAGACCGCCGGCTGGTGCACTTCTCTTGCGGCTCCGCACAGCAAAGAGTCCTTGTCTGGACTAAGGTCTGCGCTGTTTCGTGGGCCTCTTGAGTTGTCCGACGCCCGGTCACAGAACACACACACTAGGTCAGCTTAAGTGTTAGGTTCAAAATTACTTTTTTAGATTTTTTTTTCCAAAATTAGTGAGCTATGTGGCCCCCTTTTTTTTAGTTCTTAGGGTAGGGTAGAACTTTCTCTGGGCCCTTTGGTACCCCCAATGCTGCCCTTCCCGTCTCGACCACTTCCTAGTCTGTCAACGTATGTGATGATTTTCTAAAAATATTAGAAAGTCATTGCGCCACTGGAGGTATATTTACCCCGGTGCTCCAGCTCGAGAGCTAAGTTTCACTCGAGTCTCCAAATTCTTAAATTTTTAAAATGCATTGTTGTTAAACGTATTTTTATGTTTTACTTTTACTTTCGATGGAGGTTAAACAGGGGTTGCAACTTCCTGTAAGTACTCCTTAAGCACCAGCGTTGACTTGACTAATGCACGGATTTTCAAAAAACTTCGGATTCAGTTAGAAGTTAACCTAAGTGTTCGCTTATTAGATTTTGGTGTAAATAATTTTAGCGGTTGCGCTGCTATGCTGAGTTTTCCAGGAACTATTAACATGTATAAGATAGAAGAAAGCTTCGGGGTTGCCACTTCTGACTGTTTTAAAATACCGTTCAAATGGTTAGCTCACTGTAGATTAAATGTTCAACTAAAAGTGAATTTCGAAAAAAAAATGTATTTAAGGAAAATATATGTATAAAAAATAAAATATTGCATTTTTAAAAAGACGAACTAATTTTTAAATTATGAAATTTTTGCTCGATATATTTTTTTAGATTTTCAAATGTGTAATAATTACAAAAGATTGGGGTTGAATTTTTAGATACATCTAATATATCATTTAATGTAATTTTTAAAAATTGATATGAATAGTGAAAAATGATAAAATCTAACATACTTAATTTACTTAAATTTTTAGATATAACAAAAAAACTTTAAGGCTAATTCCATTTGCAGTTTATCACACATATAATAAATAATATACAATAACAATACACAAATATTCAAATCTATATTCCCACCGAAAAAAAACCTTCTGCATTTTTAACCTCTTTAGACCTGAGGTTTAGAAATGTGTACCTTCATTCTTTTCCTCATAAAAAATAAACTGTTCAATTTTTTTGCATTTTTACTTTACTTCTATATACCTGAATGTTTTTTGCTTCAAAACAAAACCAATAAATGCTAGCACTGATGAATATTACCTCATAAAATCAATATTATTTACACCCGAGTTTCGAAAATTCCTTCAAGACATTGTGGCCAAGAAGTAAGAAATATTCATGATTATTTAACATAAATGCTTTACAATAAAAAAATGAGGATTTGCTAATCATTTATTTGTTTTAAAACCTTAATTTAGTTATTGCATAAGATTATATTACTAATAGTTAAATTGATGTTTTAAGGCAGCGGTTCCCAAATTTTTTCGCTCGCGGAGCCCTTTTTGGGAAGAATTTCTAAAGCGGAGCCCCAGAACCCAACGATACTCTATGGTTTATAAATAAATTTTTTTATGCCTATGGAGCACAGAAAAATCTGATGGATAAAAATCCGAGCCAGAAATGATTCTCAGTTTTGCCTTTTCCTGATACAGAAATTCTAAATTCATACTAGAAATTTTAAAAATCTTAAATATTAAAACAAAATCTTTTTATCAGAGCGGTGTTCAAACAATACTGTTGACACGTTGACTGCCAAGCGAAAACTGCTAATCCTTTCCGGCGCAGTGTTGCCGGGTCGGCAACACCTAAACTTCGCCCTGTTTAGAGGCTCAAAATCTCCATGAATATTTCAAAAACTACTCTAATGGCTACTTTAAATCTTTCTTATGAGTTCTAGATTGCAGCCCCACAGATATCAAATTCTACTGTTTTTAAATAATAGTAAAATATTTTACTCTAATACGCGCTTCACCGCAAAGCACTTCTCACTGCGCTTATCAATGCTGTACTTATGGGGTATTACCACTTCGCCAAGAGCTGTATAATTAAAATGGTTTGTGCGATCTTTACAAAATTATACCTGTGCACTCCTCTAGGCCTAAATAGATTGCCTAAATTTTATTTTCTTTGAATTCCAACTTTAAAGAGTAGTGCGCCGGAAAGGGTTAATGTTCACCAGGGCTCCAGTTGTATGTGTGAGTAATTTAAATATTTGGAACATAAAATCAATATTTTTTAATCTGACTCATTTTGCAACACACACGCATGAAAGCATACCTCCTAAAGGAGGAATTCCACTTTTTTTAAAGCAATTTTGGACATTCTCTGGATTAATGCAAAAATGCAAAGGAAATTTTAGAAGGCTATTAGGGGGGTGGGGGCTGAAAAATTGCCTGACATTTTGTCGATTCAAACCCTTGGAGTTTGTTCTTGAATTGTTGTGAAAAAGACATAAAATGAAAAATTAGCTTATATAAACATCTAAAAGTCAGTCATATAAATGAAGATGTTCAAAATGTCTTAAGAATGATTTTTTTATTACTTTAAAAATTCAAAGTGAGGCTATTTCCATGAATACTTGTAGTGTAAGTCACGGGCTACGATTTTTGGCTACCAGTATTATAGAACAAAAAAATGTGATTAATTTTATTGGCACATTCTTATTAATTGAATAAGGCCAAGCAGACTTTTCGAAAATAACGGTGGCTAACAAGCATAGCAATTAATAAGTTATGTGACTTACACTACAGAACCCATGGAATTAGCCAGTGAAAGGAAGTGTTTTTGGAATAGAATAATTTGTACTATTTATACAACCCTTTTAGTTAATTTCTGTGATAACTTTTTCGAAATGTATGTCTGAAGCAAACGATATTGTTAATAATTTCTAAGTTATGAACAACAACAAAAAAAAGTAATATGTGCAGTTACTTTTAATTTGACTGTATATGTAGCTATTAAAATGACGCTTAAATTATACGAGTTTGGTGCCACTAAATAGATGAAGAAATTTTTCCACCTCTTTTTTCATTTCCCACTTTCATGCCTGAACACATAGGGAGATTCTCATCCTTGCTATCAAAAATGATATCCAAAGAACCCCACGGAAGTTAGTGTAAATTCGTCCATGGGTGGTCAAGGCTTATTTGATAGTCAACTAAATTTGTCATTTATCATTAAAATCATTTATTAAGATTTATGTTTCTACCATATAATCTCTTAAATTGGAAAATTTTTAAATATATGTAAGGATGAGCTTGTGAGATTATTGGTTTAGATTTTCTGTCTATTATTTTTTCTATTATTTTATTTTCTATAATTTTATTTATTTTCTACTATATTAGGTTAGAATGTTTTGAATTTTAATTACAATAAGAAAGAGAAAAATGTGGAAAGTATTTCATTTTGTACAACATTTAGCTCATACAATCGGGACATATATCAGTTTGCACAAACCACGTATGTCTGACACATCATATATAATGAGTCCAATAATGAAACTCCAAAACCATTTTCATGTAACTCGTACCGTTTTTGATAGCCAAGGCCTGAAGTGTTGAAACACCATGGCTGTCATATCTGATAGCCAATGGCCCAACAGAAACATCACTGGCTTTCACAAATGACAGCCATGGCAGTCCAAGTGTCAATGGGTTCATGACATCCATTTTTAAAATATAAAATATTCTTTTGGGATTTCCAATATGAATTCTGAATTAAAGGTGAAAATGGTAACCATGTCTGGATTATCTATTGCATGGGGGCTTACGTAAAACCATTATTTATGGTGAAAACCAAACACACACACACACACACAAAAAAAAAAAACGTAAGTTATACAGTTGTTGCACTGTGATACTTCTGTGTAATTCCAATAGGCTACTCCCTAAAAAAGGAAATGGGTAGTTTCAGTCATCCATAAAAAATATGTAACACGTTTTCGCTAGTAGAATTATGCGATTATGGAATATTTTTTCGTGCTTCTTTAAGTCTCTAGTACTATTTCTAAAGATGCAACGAAAATGAATCCCCTCTCAGCTTCTTTTTTGAATCATTTTTAAAAAATACATTTAGAAACAAGTCATCGTTTTAACATTTAAGTGGTCGACGAGAAATCTATAAGCTGAATTTTTAGGTGAAAAAATTTTCAATTTTTTTGGTATTTTATTTAAAATATTTGTCTATTAATTATAGTTTTGATAGAAACTTTTTTCCCGTCATTGTTTTTTCCTCAAAACAGATAAGCAGGTAAAAACTACACATGTTAAACGAACTGCAACTAATGGAAAAACTTTACTAACAAAATAGAATGAATGAGTGGGATTAAATTTATATCAGGGCAGGCACTCATTGACCAAACGTCTAAGCAAGAGGTGGAACTGAGCAAAATTTCAAATTCTTAGTGTGATAACAAATGTAAAGAACCAATATTTATTTTTTATATTGCTATTGACTTATTTCTCATTGGAAAATGTGGCAGAGACCAATTAAAAGAAAATTTTACAGAGGTTGTAATGCTGAAAAAATGCATTTTCAGCTATATACATTGCTTCTGAAACTAAATACAATTATGTAAAATAGCATAGAAAATTTAAAGAACTAAGAAATTATTAAAATAAAACAAACAAATTAAAGCAATTAAAGTTACGAAAAGAAAAAACTATATACACAATATTAAAGGAATCTAATAAGGGGTTTGTAAAATGATACAAGCTATTACAAAAAAGGGTCATTTTAAATAACGTTTTTTCTAGGGGCATTTTTTCTTGTTGTACAATGAAAAACAGTATAGAAAGTTTAAATATACGAGTACAAATAACATAAAACATTGAACTGTTGTTCAAAACTTTACCACAAATCACACAGAGAAGCCAATCATCATATGTTTCAATAAATCTTATTTTATAAGTAATTTTCATCTTATTTTAGTTTTTTTTTTATCGAGATTGCTTTCCCCCCAATGTCTCAGTTCTGTCTTGCTTTGATGACAATATTTGATTTGGGGTGTACGATACAGAAATAATTTCATTGTCCGAAAGCTCTTTTATTGTTTCATCTGATTATGAAGTGTGAGAAATAAAGAATTAAATACAAACATATGAATAGGCGGAGCTTCAAAGAACAAAACTGTTCTCAAGCACAGTTATTCAGCAAGCAGAGTTAACAGCACTTGCGGGCCTTTTGTGTTTTGATTGACGTTGTGCATTCGATTTAGAATACTATTTCTTGTAGCCTAATTTAATTTTTTAAACCCATTAAATGCATAAACATATAATAAAGCAATTCAAACCAAAAATATTATACAGAAAATAAATACATGTATAATGTAAACACTTTAATACCGTTGGTGTGTATTATTGTATTTTCCAATATCCTTTGACACGCACACACACAAATTCCTACATACTTTTGAAAATCTTTCACTTGCAATATGCTAATTTCTTTCATAATTTGATTATTTTCCTGGAACACCACGGAACCCCTAGAAAGTTCACCGCGAAGCACACTTTGGGAACCTCTGTTTTAAAGGGATTAGTACTTTTATATCCATATTTGTAAGCCTAAATTACCAGTCCCCTAAAATACTGATTTCATAAAAATGAATCTTTCTGTCATCTATGGTGTCATTTCGATTAATCAAAAGCAATCAATATATATTTTATGCTCATATACTTATTTTATGCCCAGGTCTGAAGAAGTTAAAAATAAAAATGACGAAAATATCCACATGGAGGAAAAGTCACTCAAAGTTTTAAATTGTGTAGGTGATTGCGTTGTCTGTGTTAACAAAATTTACAATTTCTTGCGGCATAGTTGCCGTATGGGAAAGAATCAGATGCAAAGTATTTACAATTAAATAAGATTTCATTTAATATAAAAAAAAAGAAAAGAAAATCGATTTTTCGACAAGTTTTGAGGTAAACACCCCCTTTGAAATTTATATTGTACATTTTGTGATATTTAACTTATTTATTTAATTTAGTAGTGTATAGTTTACATATTTTGTTTATTTTCAAGAAATTTCTAATTTGAATAAATATTTTGAATGTAACTTTCGGGTCCATTGGAGACATCTGGTAGGCGGAGACTTAACAAATATAATCTTAAAATTTCACCTTTTGTAAAACTCTTTAAACTGTTCAACAGTAAAGAGCAGTAATTAGCAGTGTTGATTGTCGCTGTAATTACCCGCGTGTAATGTAACACTAATTTAAATTAAGTGAAACATGCAATACACGCCTTACACAGAGTGTTTATGGAAAAGTTATGTTAATTGGGTTGTTCAGTGAAGTAAGAATTCACCAGTTAGAAGGGAATTATTTCCCTAGGTATTTACTCAAATATAATTGTGTTTAACAGGTAAATAGTGGTTTATAATGTAAACATGGAATTGAACGTCTAATTTCAACATCTTTTACCAGTGAGTTTTAATACATGTACATTCTTTAAAATTTGTAATTAAGATATGGAGTATTATATACAATATATCACGAAATGGAAGCATGTATTTCATTTGGAAGCCATGTATAATATTATGTAAAGTATAATTAGGTCATATATAAATTTAATGAATTAATTACTTTTATTATAGCTTTTAGCGAAACATTAGATAATCAAGTTTATTTCATTATTCCCTTCGCGGCAAGCGAACTTTACAAAATTTTTAATCTTTAATAACCGGTTTTTAAAAACAGAAATTTATAGTTAATTTATTAGCTGCAAAGCTGTGTTTATTCCAAATTTACAATTAGATGTTTATGGTAGAGGATAATGATGGCTTTTGAGTAATTTATATATCAAGTATACTTGACGCTTGTCGTGAAAAGTCTAAAATCGATAATTTTAATGAAGTTGTAATTGTTAGGGTAAATGTTAATTCGTTAGTTCACATAGGAGATAATCAATCTACCGGAATGTAAAAAAAAGGCGTACATGCACAGATAACATTGATTTATTTCTATATTCTACTTGAGAATTGCGAATGTGGAGTAATTAAAAACCTCATACATGAAAATTTCAAATTCATTTACTGAAAGATTATAAGTGAAGTGGCTTTCAGTTGGACAGCATCGCCCCCTGAATACTAGGCCTAAGCCGCTGTCATCGAAGCCCTCATTGCTTAAGGTCAGGAGTCAGAATGTCATCATTAACCTCTTCGCTACTGGCGATTATTACAGTATTTTTAATTATTACTGAATTATTTCTTCTCTCGTTTAACTTCAGAGTGAAATTTTTGTTTTATTTTCATTAAGTCGAATCTTAGAATTCGAAACATAATTTTCTTATTTCGAAATTTCATTTATATTTCAGTATCATTAATAAAATGGGACAAAGCTGATGTACCCATTTGGGTACTCAGGGACTGAAGAGGTTAACAGGACCGAGTACTGACTAGCATTGGAATCGACACCAGAAAATTTTGAATAGCAATTTGTTTTATTTTATTTGTGGAAAATCTATCACCTTTTAAAACTATAATAACTACTTAAACTTACTGGAGGGAATTTGGAATTGTCCAGTAAAAAATCAGCCTTATGCGGCAATATTTCCGCATGTGACTGAATTTTTATTTAAGAGAATACGTATTTTCATAAGTAAATTCAAATAGTTATTATTGTTTTGTATTATTATTATTGTAGATATCCCACAGATAAAAAAAATAGAAAATTCCTACTCGAAATTTCCTGGTGTGTCTTCCAACACAAGTTTCCAACAAAAGTGAGTGTGTCAGCATCTAAGCACGTCACACAAAAATGGTGGCTTTCAAAAGCGAATTTCTTTCAGCCAGTGTACGGCCCCTTAAATTTCCGCACAAATAATTTTGTAAAGTTTCTATTATTTTGCTTTTCTGACAATAAACACGTAAATTTTTTTTTATTATAAAATACTAGTGTATAACATTAAGTCGAAGGCAAAAACATTTGCCATTTTATCATTTTTCTGTCAGCGCTCACGCTTAGTATTCAGGGAGCAGTGTGGACAGACAGAAATGGAATTACTTTCAAAGATACTTTTTTCAAAATTACTTTTTTGGATTGAGGATTTGAAAAAAAAAGAGTGAGGCAAAAAAAAAAGTTTCGAACTAAAAAAGTCCATAATGGATCAAATTGAAAGAGAAACTCTCTCAACAATTGCAAATATGTCAGAGGTAGAGAAATGGTAAAGAAATTGAAAATTTCCTTCCTTAGGGGAAAATCTTATGGAAAAGGGTGATTTTTCTACGTTTCAGAGATATAAGTATTCCCCTAAAGCATGATGACGTCACTGCAACGTCGTTGTGAAGTCACATTGTGACTTTGTGACCATCGATTGTTGATGTGACGTCACGTGACGTCGATGTGAAGTCACAGTGACTAAAATGTGAAGTCGTTATGGCCGTTTTAGATCTCTTTTGTGACGTTTCACAAAGTGGTCACAATGTGACAGATTTGTGAAAAATGTGTCACTTGTGACTAATTTGACATTAACATTGTGACGAAACTGTGACAAAAGCGACGATATTTAAATTGCCAGAAACATGTTTTTTACCTTTTTTACCTTTTTTACCTTTTACCAGAAACATGTTTTTTACATGTTGTTTGTGAATATGCATGCTATTAGGGTTACCTCAGGAACCCGTAAAGCATGGCGACGTCACTGCAACGTCGTTGTGAAGTCACATTGTGACTTTGTGACCATCGATTGTCGATGTGACGTCACGTGACGTCGATGTGAAGTCACAGCGACTAAAATGTGAAGTCGTTAAGAGCCCACAATAGTCACAGAAAAAGTACGCAAAAAAACCCGTATGATTATGTAAAGTCTATGGGAGCGTTCTTTTCTGATATCTCGCTCAAATTTTAATGTTTTTACATGATTTTTTTTGCATAGTCTAGCTTAGGACGATCTACAACCGGGCTAGTTTTTACTTTTTCGATTTTGGTTTCAGATTATTTAAAAAAAAATATTTTAACTTTCAAAACCGGTTTAAACCGGTTCTGAAATTGAAACTATCATAATATAAAAAATATATGAGCAAAATCGAAAAAGTAAAAACTAGCCCGGTTGTAGATCGTCCTAAGCTAGCCTATGCAAAAAAAATCATGTGAAAATATTAAAATTTGAGCGAGATATTAGAAAAGAACGCTCCCATAGACTTTACATAATCATCCGGGTCTTTTTGCGTACTTTTTCTGTGACTATTGTGGGCTCTTATGACCGTTTTAGAGCTCTTTTGTGACGTTTCACAAAGTGGTCACAATGTGACAAATTTGTGAAAAATGTGTCATTTGTGACTAATTTGACATTAACATTGTGACGAAACTGTGACAAAAGCGACGATATTTAAATTGCCAGAAACATGTTTTTTAAAGTAAATAACATGTTCTAAAGGATATTTATAAATTTCTGAAGATTTTTAAGAAAGTCACATCTCAGTCACAATGTGACGTCACTGAGTGGTGGCATTTTAGTCACAGATGTGATGAGACCAAAGTGACTCACAGTGACGTCATTGTGACGTCACTGTGACCATGCATGCTATTAGGGAAGCGACAGTAGAGACATTTGCCTCATCAAGTTAGAGGCTGAAAATCCGGAATTAGTTAAAACTTTATTCGAATATTAAAATCGTACTCACCTGCTAAGTCGAATATTGGTAGAAAGCACCTCCAAAACCAATTTTAATAGTTGACTCGTAGGTTTACCATTTTTCGGCACTCAAAAGTATGAAGTTGTGGAGGACTGGGAACAGGGAAACACAATGTTAAACCTATGGGTTAACCACTGAAATCGGGTTTGTAGATGTTTTCCTCTAATATATGATTTGACAGAACAGTAATATTTTAGTATGGCAATCAAGTTTTAACTAATTCTGGAATGTCAGCCTCCTTCTCAACGATGTGATTGTTTTTGCTGCCGCTTCCCAGTCTATGTTAGATGTGAAATACACTATGGTCAATGTGAATAAAGAGTAGTGTTGCAATGTGTCCCGCGTAAACCAAGGCAAATGCTCTGGATACCCGTATTTTAAAGTAATATTCTCCATCTTTACTAATGGCAGAGTTATCTGCCATTAAAGATAGTGAATTAAACTTTACCACGGGAGAATGAATGATAGACTTATGTCACTTCTGTATGCGTCTGGAGATTCTAAGCTATCCGAGTAGTGTTTCCAGGTGTTCCGTGTAAAAAGGGGATTTAAATGCTCGAGACAGCAGTATTTTAAAGTAATATTCTTAATCTTATGTAAAGGCAGAGTTATCTGCGATTGAAGATGGCGAAATAAACTTTACTCAATCATGAGTAATCATGAGGTCATGAGTAATAGGCCTTATATTATTTCTGTTTACATCGGAAAATTCAAAACAGTCAGAGTAGTGTTGCCAGGTGTTCCTTGTAAACTGGGGCTTCAAATACTAAGGTCTCCAGTATTTTAAAGAAATGTTTTTCATCTTATCTAATTGCAGATTTATCTGAGATCAAAGATGGCGAAATAAATTTTATCCTGGGTAATGAATGATAGGTCCTATGTCACTTCTGTTTGCGTCTGGAGATTCGAAGCTGTCCGTTTCTAATTTATTACACAAAAATGACTTTCACAAGAAACTTATACCTGATGGCAGGAATCGGATTACATATTTGAATTCAGCATAACATACCATGGAAATATTAACAAAGAGGAGCTGGTATATACCTAAAACACTGATGTTTCATGTGTAGCCGTATTCCCAAACATTGATTACGATCAGTCAAACTTCCATCAGTAAATTGAAATATAATTTATTCTTTTTAATCAAACGCTTTTTTTAACAGAAAATTTTAGTCAAATATGGATTTTTATCCGTGGAGGTTTACTTCGGCGGTAGTTAGGGCCTACATTCCATTCATATTGTGACAACCTAGACAATATCCAGTCAGTGTCAGTGAAAATCATTATAATGCCTGGGTTTAGTGCCATCAACAGGGTTGTCAGTTTAACGTTAAATTTTAATTAAAAATTTAAAATTCGAAGCGCAAATTTTGAAAGAAGAATTTTTAGTTTACGTAAAGGCTAAGTCTCTTTTATTAAGTAAAGCATAATTTTATTAATAACGTTAATTCCTTTATTTCTGGTGTGAACACTAAATTTTTGAATAACATTGGAAGCAAAGCAAAATTCTTCATGAGAAAGACCGCTAAAACAAGGCAAATTTTCCATTAAAAATATACTGGTGGAAGGTGGCTTCGGCCGTTATCAGAAACTGTTTTTCCGATGTAAAACAATCAGCCGCCATCTTCTGACAACCTCCTTAGTTACTTCAATTGCAAGTTTTAGATAATGCACTATATTTCTCACTATATAATTTATAAGTCAATTTAACATACTAGACGAGGATCCCTATATAGTTTCCTTGAGGAAAAAAAAAAGAAAAAAAATCATGATTACCAGTGTTATTGGTGCGAAAAATATCAACCTTCTGAGTGTCTTGTAAAAGGGTAAAATTTTAATGCTGTTTTATCAGCATTTTGTTTTAATACCAAGAAAATATCACTCTTTAAACATTACAAAAAAAATCAAATACAGTCGACTCTCGTTAATTCGAAATCGGATAATTCGAATCTTCGCTTAATTCGAACTAAACATGAAGTCCCGAAATTTTCAATGGAAGAATAACGTTAAAAACTTCCACTAATTCTAACTCATTTTCTCTTGACTTCGTTTAATTCGAACTAACAAGAATTCCGATTTTTCTTTTTTCTTTTCTTTCTCACAGATTTCAGATAATTTGATTAACTTCTTTTTCTTTGATTTTTGTAAAAATTGTTCCGAACGAGTATGCATGTAATCCAATGCATTTGATATCCACCTTCTTAGTGCCCCGTCTGTTCATCAGTGACACCGCAAATTTTTCTTCCATTGTGCTTGTTTCTAATTATTTAATTAATTTATGTATTTATACATTCTAATTTGTTATTAAGTCATATTCTAATGATAACAGATGAAATATATTTAAAAAACACGATAACATTATTTCCTTTGTAATCGTGCCATATTAAGCAGGTTTTTATTTCATATTTTCCATAATTCGAACTTCGGATAATTCGAACATTTCTTGTGGTCCCGACGAGTTCGAATTAAGGAGTCGACTGTATTAATTTAATCCTTGAGTGTATTAATCTTTCTTCAATGTATTGAAAATTCATTAAATCTATTGAATTATATTATCTTAAATATTGTTTATATTGCAGTGAAATATGGAGCCTAATGTATGAAATATTACGTGCCAAACACTTTGAGGTACACTTGTGAATACTCTATTCCAGTGTGCGAACAACTGTACTAAAACTTTTCACTTTGTCTTATTCAAGAAAAAGTAATGTAAATACTTTGATTACAATAGGTGTTTTAAAATTGCGCTACTGAAATATTAAATAGAAATTTTCGTATCATAAATTCTGGTGAGTATTCCGTCAAAATTTGAAAGGGCATTTTCACTTTGATATTCGCATTTTGTATCAAAGATATATAAGAAAGAAGGGAAGATTAGAGAAATAAGTGAATATTTTAAAACTTTTGGAATAAAAGATCTTAGTTTACAACTAAAAAATCCTTAAAATATAATCTACAATTAAATTATTTTCAGTTTGATAAGTTCGATATGTTAAGTTGTATTATTTTGATCTATCTATATACCAATTTATAACATAAGTACATTTATTGTCAGCAATATTACCTCTGTCAGCAATCTAACCTCTGTAATTCCATATAGAACCTTACTTAATCATACTCACACGAGAATTACGTTACGTCATACCATTTAAAATAGCTTTCAGAGCCCTTTTCAAATTAATGACAATAATTAAGTCAGAGTTAATGGTATCTATAATTGTTCTCATATTTTAAAGTAAGAATTCAATTGTAGTTATGGCACGATCCAATATATTTTACACGTACTGTGTAATTTAGAGCTCTTACTATATATAATGAAGTTTAAAATTTATTTAAGAGGGGAGGGAGGAGGGAAGAACCAGTTTGAAACTTTCGAAAGAACGACTTTTTCTATAATTCAGAATGTCTAGAAAATAGCCCAAGAGTATATTTCTTTATACTATTATTAGCCATTAAAATGCTTCTTTTTTACATGCAATAAATTGAAAATATGGGATAAGCACCACTTATTTTAAACTAAAATATTTGTAATAGTTAATTCAAATATTTCAGCAGTTAAATAGCATGAAATTGTAATAATAATAATAATAATAATAATAACATAAAAAATAGTGCAATTAAATAGCTTTAAATGATGGATTAAGCAAATTTTTCTTGCCTGTACAACGTACAGGCAAATCAGAAAACCGATTGAAAACTTCCAGTGACAAATATGCATTGCATCAATTTTCTGCTAATGTAAAATTTAAACATATATTTTTTTCAAAATGACACGTTTTTTCCTCGTCACTTGGATTTCTCGAAATTTATTCAATGTGGAAGCATTGAAAAATTATTCGAGTACTAGAATTTAATGTTGTTTTCTCCTTTAACGATTTTTATTTCCAATAAATTTTAAAATCGCCACACTATCAGGACTGCATTAAAAACAAATGGAATGAAACAAAACATCAAATAAAATTTTTATTCTACAAACAAAAAGTCTTTTAACTTATATTTCTATTGATATACCTTACACTAATGAAGGTTTCCTATAATTTTCCGCATTTCAGATCACAAAAACACCAATAATCATTTGCAGAAAAACTGGCATTATACGAGCGATCAATTAATTAACTGAAGTTTTTACCATTGATAATACTGATATTTTCTCGAAACAATAGCGCCTGTATAATAGATTCCAGCGGATTTTTTAGTTGAAAAGCAATTCCACGCCTCATAAAGAGTGTTTCTGAAGAAATGAGCAAAACTTTACGGAGTGATAGAATGAAAAAATACGATAAAATTTCGCATAAAATGTATGGTCGGAATGCAAACGGCCAGAATTTAAATGTATTTTCCATTGTCCCAGGAAAATGTATTGATCGAAGTGGTCGTATAATTTCTTGGCCACCAAGCTCAAGGGAATATCTCATGTTTGGACTTTTTTCTGTAGGCTCATATTAAAACCATAATCTACAATTGCCCCACTCAAATCAATATGTATCTAGTTACCAGGACTGTCATTGTTGTCGACAATATTCGTGTGTCTTTGCAAATGTGCATAGTCCGTATCCCCATGTGTGAAGTGTCCATTATAACTGGTGGAAGATCTTTTGAACAATTTCTTTGAGCATGTACATTAATTACATTCCTGTTAATAAAATGTTTTTGGAAGTATCTCATTTCAATCTTGTGTTAATTCTTTAACTGCGGCAGTGGAAAACTACCTTTTAAATTCTCAACGCTTGCGTTCCGATTGCGTTTGCTTTGTGATTCTATAGCGGAATTTGGTCTCACAGTTAATTTCTATCACCCGGTAAGTTTTGTCTCCTTTTTCAGATTCTTTCTGTATATGAGAAATGGTATAGTACACGATGAAAGAAAACTGATAAATGCATATCTGTAGAGCTTTATGAGACCACTTGAAAAAATGTGTAGAAAGATGAATGAAGCTACCGCTAGCAACAGCAAGGTTGCTGACTGTTTCTTAACCCTACTGCTGTGTCGGGTCCATTTACATTCAAAAATCATATTCAAATGGTCAAATATTCGGCATTTTGCACACCACTGTTATCTTCCAGAAAATGTTCTTCTATTAAATTGCCGTCCTGAACTGTGAAGCAGCATTCAGGGGTTTCGAAGTTGTGATCAGTAAAAGGTTGATAATTAGTCAGCTTTGGCTTTTGTTGCATATTGCCCAAAATATAAGATATCAATTTATTCGGAAAGTCGTGTTCGTTTATGAAAATTAATTCTTAACGGAAACTTCTATCATTTAATTATTAGATGTTGTTTCCGATATCTAAAGTTTAGTAATTAATGTACAGAATATTCAGGTAAGAAGTGTTTTTCCCAAACGAACACGACTTTTCGGACGACCAATAGTAGCAGGCGAAATATATTGTATTTACTAGAGATTTTCAATGAAATATTAGAATAAATAGTTTATTGGCGGCAGCGTCTAACCCTGAAATCTGCGTCAGATGGCCGAAAGAATTTAATAAAATATTTGATAAACATTCCATTTTATCTGGTATTTATGTTACATCAATATGTTTTATGAAATTCCACATAAAACTTGTAGTAGTTATAGGTTAAATAAGCACTTCAAAAATCATTACGAAAAAAAATACTGGGATCTTAAAGAGCCAACTATCATTCACTTACTCTAATGTATGGCCACACATAACTTTGATGTGCAATTCTCTTTTGAATTGGCAAGAGCATGTTAAGGTGTCATTAGCGTACTGAATTTTTCAGGATTTATGATATTTTAGTCTGAATAACTGTTTCTGCCATTTTTTACTAACTTCCATTTTTACAACATTTATAAGTTTTTATAATATTTGTGATAAATTACGTGTAAAAGTGAAAGAAAGATATTAGAAATCATGGGCTTAAAAATGAACATGGACAACATTAGATGATTTCTAAAAACAAACAACAACAACAAAAAAACCACTGTTGTTCTAAAAAACACGAAACAAGATGCAAATAAGTGTATATCAGAGAAATCAGTTATGTCACAATAAATTGAAGCCTGTTTTTGTTTTTCTAATAATTTACATGTTTCAGATAAGTTTATTTATTCTTATAACAACGTAACTATGGTTATCCAGTGGCGTAAACAAATAAGGTACCCAAGTGTTTTGAATACCGATAATATTTTCTGTCCTGTTCGCCTTCTCTCACTAGAAAATTTTCTGCTATAAATCATGGAGAAGAAAATCTAGTTTTGGACACCCACACTGGTTACGCCATTGTTTTTACATAATTCACTAACGTTAAAAATATAGACAAATATTTCTAATTAAAAAATAAAACTGGTGAAAAAATCTGGCCAACTTAGAAGTTAAAAACTAGTCGGATGTGGCAATCCCAAAACTTTCTTCTATCTCATACAGGTTAATACTTCCAGAAAAATGAAACACAGCAGTGTCATCGATTAGATAAAATCTAATCTACTACAACTTTTTTCAAGTTTAAACTACATTTGAAGTTTTGTCAAAAATCCATGTATTAGTATTAAGATAGAATTATGGCAGCAATCGTAAAAAAAAAAAAATTGGATAGAAGCACTACCTGTTAAACCATTTACTCTAATAACAAAAAAAAAAAAAAAAAAAATTGTAATTTATATCAGGGAAATACTGGATTCGAAGTTTGATGAAAATCCGTCCATTAGTTCCTGAGATAGAGCCTATTGCGATAATCATGAGTAATTTCGCATAGCAGCACCACCTGTTGAGTGATTACCTGCTGAGCCCAAAACTAAAGAATACCCGTTTATGTCATGAACTAACTGAATTTGAAGTTTGATGAAAATTCTTGCATTAGATCCTTAGAAGCAATTATTTGGATAATCATGAATAATGCCACATAGCAGCGCCACCTACTGAGACAATTACTCCAAAAATTAGAGAATACTAACTTATATCAAAGACTAACGAAATCTGAAGTTTGATGAAAGTTCCTGCGTTAGTTCCTGAGATAGAGGTATTGCGATAATCATGAATTATGCCACATAGCAGTGCTGCCTGTCGAGCGATTTGCACCAAACGTTATCGGTACCATGTTATATCACTTACTAAGTCTAAAGTTTTATGAAAATATCATGCACTAATTCTTGAGTTATGGCTATCGTAGCAATTGTGAATAATGTAACATAGCAGAGTCATCTGTTGATCGATGTATACCAAAACTTAATCAGATCTACTTTATATCAAAATCAAACAGTATGTAAAGTTTCGAGAAATTCCGTACATTAGTTAACCCTTTAACGATCAAAGCATTTTCATTGCTAGGATGTTGAAATAAATGAATGACACCGGTAATTAAGAACAAATATATTTGTAAATAAGAAAACGTGATTTTTCACGTACATAATAATAGGGATATTTTTAGATAAAAATACCGGTGTCAGTGTTGCATATCGGAGTTAAAATTTTGTGGTTTCGTGGCGATATCAATGATCGTTAAAGGGTTAATGTGATTGAGTGCCCATAAAAAGTTTGTCTCATGCTTACAGAGAAACTGTCAGGCTGGCAAACTCACTGACTCACAGACAGACATTTTGTAAAAACATGTTTTTCGTGTTCTCTGACCCCTAAAACCTAACCCTTCGAAACCTGAATCCTTCGAAAACTTGATTTCAAAAAATTCCATGAATTCAATACTTTCCTCTTTAAAAGATTGAAGAAAGTAATAAAGGTTGTCAAAATATTCATTTGTATATAATCTTTAAAAATGTATTGTATTAGAACAAAAAAAAAAAAAAATATGATATAATTAAATAGTTTTACAAATAAACTGCATGAATAAATCTAATTTAAATCATTGTAAAATAATAACAATCATTAATTGCTTTACTTATCAAGAAAAGTATATCACTTTGATAATTTTCTTTACTTCCCGATAAATACTCAACAATCCTTAATTAATCTGGCTGATATGAGAGACGCATGATATTAGACTACTTAAAATTGATTTAAACCCTTTTCAAATGAATAGCAGCAATTTAGGCTCAGTTAAAGATATCTATAGTTAGTTCCCATATATTTAAGCGTGAATATAATTGCATCTCTGATGATATTAGCCATCAAACATTCTGCGCATTTTCATTACTACTTACGACTGCGATTTTTCTTTACTGGTAATAATGTAAAGCGATGAATCCAGATTTAGATATGCATCCTTAGGGATACGTGAATAAACGGTGGGATACACCGCTGCCATCGGAATACTCAAGGCCAGAGGACCCAAGATATGATGTCATTATAAATCGCTAGTGCTGGAATGCATTCCGGACAGCTTTGAATGGCAATTATTTTGTTTTATTTCATTTGTGGAATATCTATCATCTTATAAAATAATAATCACTAGTGAAACTTGCTGGTGAGAATTTGGAATCCTTTTAAATAAAAATGCAGCTAGATACGGAATGCCACAGTGTTACTGCAACATACCTATATTTTATAGAGGAATTTATAATTCTCATTAATATGTTTAAACTTTGTTCTTTAGAACATAAGTAAGAAAACATCAAATATTTATTCAGTGTGGATGAAGATTTATTTTTTTTCATTTTAATTTTTATAGATTAATATAAATTTTAGAAGAGAAGATATGATTTTCAGAGAAATATAAGAAATGCTTTTTTCCTGAAATTAATATGAGATTAAGATAACATACGAAATAATGGAGTTTTAAATAAAGACGACAGAGTTGGTACGCTTCAAAACTTTCAAATGACATTTTACTAAAATTATTATAATCTAATATTTCTCTTATTTAACGAAACAAAATTTTATCTTAAGATATAGCGACATGTACTCCACAAAATTTCTGATGCTAAAACATATGAAATTCCATGAATCTCTTGATGTATACGAACCTTGGAAAAGGATACATATAGTGTTTTGCAGGAGTTTCAATCATTGTTCAACCGCATACCACTAAAATTTTATAATAATCACTGTCTTATTTAATCATGAATCTGTGTTATTTAAGAATTTGGGTATGTCTGTAAGAAATTATTGGTATCTGGCAGGCCACAGTTTTATTCTACTGGCGTAGTGTCTACCATTTGCAAGAGAAGTATCTGAGGAAGTATTCACAAAATGGAGGCGGTTTTCTACATTGGATTAACCCTTTCCGGCACACTGTGCCCAATCTGGGGTACCTAATTTTAATTCAAAACTTGCAAACGGCACCAGTAATATTTTAGTAAAATTTTGCTTTTATAATAAAAGCTTAAATTAAAGAATACAAAATATTTAAAAAATTCGTTTGTGAATTCCGGTGTCAGTCGATAATTTCTCATTTTAGTACAGATTTTGCCTGTGCCGGAAAGGGTTAACAGTTGTTGATTACCACTGGGGCAAACTTCCACCATCAAATACGGTTAGAAAATTTTGCATTTTTTAAGCCCCTTATTCATGCAAACGATCTCTCAAAAATATGATAAAAAGTTCAGTTAGTTTTTACTGCTGAAATTTGCATCGCCATTATAATTCTTTGCAAAGAGACTGGCAAGAGGTTGTTTAACCCATTAACGCCCGAATTATTTCCTTCGCTAAAATTTAAATTTTGTATTTCCCACCACTTTTAAAAGCAAATTAACTTTTATCTAAATTTATCGAGGATTCTGTCTCGCGAAATAAGGTGTATATTTATCTTCATCTTTACTGGTGGGAAAACCGCTTTCTGGCTGTTTTTGTAACCGTCCTCAAAAGAGGACGCTGGGCGTTAATGGGTTAAATTTTCAGAATATGTGGAAAAAAAAGGGACTGACTATTCCCGTGTTAAACTTTCATCAGTAAAAATTAATATATATTTTCTCAATAGTTTTGACAGAAATTCTCTATGAATGAAGTGTTTAAATGGGTTGAAATTTTCTATTATATCTTATTCTTAGGAGTTTTCCCCTGCAGTAATCAATTTCTGCGAAACAGGTTACAATTGAAGTTTCACCATTATGGGCCTTATTCAGTTTCATTTTATTCATAATTCCATGTACGACATTCCTCCTCTATTTAACCTCTTCAGACCCGAGGTGCACATTTATGTACCTCCGATTTCAACTGCGTATCTCACTTAATATTTGAAAATTTTTTATTGAGACGAGAGGATGTTATTTGTGTATGTTAGCCTTTTCTAGTTTCAGCAAGAAATGGCGCTAGCAGTCTTAATTCATATGATTTTGGAGAAAAAACGAGCAATGGCAAAAAATATAAAACTTCGAAAAAGTTAATAAATTTTTATAATTAGAAAATTAATATTTATTTATAATAATTTTTAAGAATGCTTATAAACTTTTTAGTATTGCATAAATCATTTAAATGTTTTAGCTAGATCATATTATCTATTTAAATTAGATGTAATTTGTAAGGTACACGTATGTGCACCTCCGGTTTCAATTCTGTGTTTTTAGAAAGAAGTCATCTCACACAAAAAAATGTGCTGAATGATATCTAATTGGTGCAGTGCCAAAGTTGTGGAATTATTAAAAAAATATACTTAATTATAAATAAGAATTCATTTTGTTGATGTTTTAAATTAGACATTAATTTTTAAAAATCATAATTATTATATTTCAGTAAGAGTAAATAAACTGACAAGGCCAATGGTGATGGTGAGTCTTCTGGCAATGAAAATTTAGATGACACAGATATAACCATTGAGGATATTGCTCCAGTATCTATCCTGAATCCATGTAAGAATAAAGTTTAACCTACAAGGCCTTTGTTATGGAAAGCTAAAAATGAGTAAATTTTTAAAACTTGTGTTACAGCACACTAGAATAATAATGTTGAGAATAAAACCTTATTTTTTCGCAAATATTTATTTAATCTTTTTTCTTCTAATAGTATTCCGAGGATCATTGATTTATGAGGATTATCTAAAAGCAGATTTTCCAGCATCGTAAATCCTTTTGAAACATTTCTGGGTTAGTTAAATGAAGATATTTGGGGAAAAGTTTTATATGAAACCAATTCCGTTGAAACACTTCCATTTCCGTTCTATTCAGTTTAAACACGAAACGTCCCTCAATAAATGCATTTTAATATGAAATTATAAAAGTTGCAGGCGTACAGATACTCATGGGAACTTTAAAATATCTCCAAGCAAGCTTCTACTGGCAAAAAGAATTGTCAGTACTTAGAATTGCAGCTACTATGTCACGTGATCAATTTTTTGAGATTAGAAAATTTCTTTATTTTGCAGATAAATCAGATGATCTTTAAGCAGATGACAAATTATGGAAAGTAAATCTTCTCTTATGCAGTAAGAATTAAATTGGTGTCCCTACCCAAGCCAAAATCTTTATCACTAGCTGAACAGAGATCACTAGCTCCGAGTTTGATGGACGTTGTGGATCTAGACATTATGTGCCGTTAAAACTTAATCCGTTGAGATTAAAAAAACTTTATTTTATCCGCCAGGGATCACCATGCCCTTGACTGACAAATATATCGTGGAAAAGGAATTGTACCAGCTGATGATTCAAAATAATTATGATTAGGTCTAGATGGAGGCATTGTCAAATTATTTTTTAAATTTATACCAAAATACAACACACGGGTGATTTACCAGGACAGTTTTTTTACTAGTGTAAAATGTGTCGACTTTTTATTGAGGAACAATATATACCAAACTGGAATGATTATGAACAAAAGACTTGGAGGCGCAGATAAAAAAATCAGTGATCGAGATTTGAAACACGGAGAGTGGGATGGGAGACTATGGAAAGGGAAGGATATGTGTATACTAAATTGGAAAGATAGCAAATGTGTAACTTTGTTTTCGACTTGCATCAATAGCGATCCCGAAAAGAGCTGTATTAGGTGGTCTAATCTAAATTGTAAAATTAATGTAACACAACCTGCAATTGTGAATACAAAACGTATATGGGTGGTGCAGATTTAAAGGATAGATGTTTAGCTTACTACCGTTGCTCTATTCACACAAAAGAGTAGCCAACAAGAGTTTTTATACATTTTAGAGATTAGGTTATTTCCATTTGTTAGATAATGTGTATCAGAATTTGCAAAACAGGTGATGTTCCTCGAAAAGACAGTTTGTCTCTCTTGAGGTATTTTTAGAGATTGCATAAGTATTAATGAAATATAAGAGCAAAGTAAGTGAAGAACGACGACCATGGAGACCACGCAAAATTTATTCATCTGAAAATGATTTTGGATACGATTCCGCAATTAACCCACAGCGAAAACATCGTAAGGATATTTAGAAGCCAATTTACTATATTAGATATGACAAAATTGGACAGTTTCCTCGTTCAACAAATGATATCTTAGCTTCAAAATGTAAGTATGAAGGCTGAAAATCAAGAACAAGGGTTATTTGTACAAAATGCAATATAGTATATATATATTGAAAATAGCACGTAAAATAAGCTTATATGTATCAATTGTCCACCAAATTTCTCGTTTAAATAAATTTTTGAAAAATGAAGTGTTTTTTTGCAGTATGAACCCGAGGTGCACTAGTAAATATAAACTAATAATAATTATTTTACTTTTTATTACAAAATTATGTTTCTATACGTATAAATAGATGGAACAAATTGTGAAATAATTATTCTATGGCTTAAAATGGCGCTTTATCCAGACCTGCCAAATCTCCGGTTTTTAGGATACCAGTATTTTCATACAGAAAATGTTGTTTTATTTAATTGGAACATTTTAGTGATTTAACATAATCAGATTTTTTTCTAAAATAAATGTGGTGTGCAAAAAACCGGAAACTTGGCAACTCTGACTTTTACCCTTTCAGGAACAAAGCACTTTAATTTCTAAAATGTAGAAGTGAGTGAATAGAACCAGTATTTACTAACAAATTTAGTTGATTTAAAATAAAAAGCTTGATGAAAAAGTTATATTTTACAAACATAATAAATCGAAACTATTTTTAACAAAATTCTGAAGTCACTGGGGCTTTTGGAAATTAAAATTAAGAAGTTTTATAAATGTAACACCGCGCTATAAGGATTAACTATTTCGTGGCTTTGTTCTTTATCCTCCCACTTGAATTCAGAACATTTGTTTATGGTTTTAAAAGAGTGGCATCAAGTAAAAACAATGTGTGTAAGTAGTCAATAAAAACATATATAATAAATGTAAATTTCTGAAATATGAAAATACATGTAATGACATAAATAAATTAGACATTACGTTTAAAGTACATTAATTTTATTGATATGAGTTTTACAGATGAATTAACACTGCTTATTTACAATAACAATTACAACACTTCTTTGGAAATATAAAATTTCTTTTCTAGTTCACAATCTTATATTGAAGCATATAGAAGAATTTTATTTCCATTTGAATCAAGTTAAATACTTTCAGTATATGCTAATGGTCCCGAAGAGTTTGCTAAATTTTATACTTGAATACCGTTTAACTTTTTAAATTATTGTTGTCATATTTCATTATTATTGCACATTTTACTTTGGTAATAATTTTACAGTAAATGCTGTTTTGCTTATGCATTTTTCATTATGAATCTTAATAAACTGTTAACAAGCCATTGCAAGTACAAAAACGCCTTGTTGTTCATATTTAAGAACTTTCATTAGGTTATGAAGAATTCTCAATAGACCACAAGCATTTCTGACGTCAAAGAACGTCACGATGGATGAAAGCTAACCACATTCTCGGTTTATTCCACAAGCATTCCCTGAAAGCCAATCAAATATCGCAATGCTTGTGGGAAGCATTATTAACCCCGCCCCGTGCTAGTGGTCAATTAGAATCTTCATAAGACTTTAGATTGATGTATCTCATACTAAATATTTGTTAATAAGTTTTAAACCTAAATAAAGTTTTATTACCTAAAAAAATATATAAAAAGCGTGTTCTCTAAATTGGATTTCTCTGATTTCTCAACCTCTTTACGAAGGAAGTCTTTTACGGAATTTTCAATGTTCTGTCACTAGTTTTTAAAAACAGAAATTTGTAGCTCATTAAATCAAGAAAACTCTCTTATTAAATAAGGCAAATTTTACAGTAAAATTTTACTGATGGTGATAAACAAGAATTCTTAAGCCTTTTTGAGGCACGTACATGTTCGCTTGTCCCCAAGGGGTCCATGTTTATCTTTGTTGCGTCTGAACGCTATTAATACTAACAAAAGAGAAAATATCTGAAATACGTTCAGATATTCTATTCCAAGGTATTCTATCACAGAGTTCCTACGCTTTAAGGACTTTCAAGCACATTGTACCATAATTTTTGTACAGTAATATTTTTGTTATTTAATGAGAAAAGAATCAATTCCCAGATATTCTGACCAGTACTTTAATAAATTTCTGGTAATAAAACTTCTAAAATCCCCTAACCCGTTATTGCGTATGAACCCTGTTTCAGGCGTTCTATCTGCCCATTTACATGATTATAGTTATTGATAATAGTATTTAGTGATTTTTCCTTAAAGAATTAAATAAGAAAATTCTCATCTATTTTAACCTATAATGGGCAGTGATGCATGCATTCAAAATTTGATTTTTAATCATTAAATTCAGTTTTGAGCAATCATTATGTTTAATATTATTTTTCTTTAATTGTAATATTGAATATCTGCTAACAAAAGGGATAAAAGATTTCTTCAATAAGCTTAAAGGTTTCTGCAAAATTACCCTAAATATAAGTTTAAAAAATCTCATTTCCAAAAGAAAAATTGCGGTTAACAAATTCTTAAATAAATAAATAAAAAGATTCCTTATTTAAAATTTAAACTTATTCCTTTATAGGTACATGATACAGTTTATAACACGCAACCATAAGTAGCAGGCTTTAATAATTCCTGGAAAAATTCTAACATTTTTGAACTGTTTCTTTTATTTTTACCATTGATTGTTAGCCCATTTAGATTAACCCTTTATTTATCGCATTATGAATTCATGAAAATTTTACATTCTAAAGCACTTATATATTTTAAAAAGATTTACTATTTATGCTGTTTAGAGTATGCCAAATAAATGTCATCATTAATTAATCTCTCCCCTCCAGAAAAAAAAAAAAAAAATCGACAGATAGGCTTGTATGCAATCAAATATAGGAATAAATAAATGGAAAAAAATGTAGGCCACCAGCTAAATTTACAATTTTTAAATAGATATTTAAAAGTGATGCTAATTAACTAAAAAAAATCTGAACGTTAAGTTGCAGTTGCAACGCAACTAGGTAGTCCACTAGTTAGATTACATTTTTCCATAAACTAACATAAAAAAAGATAGTTGCTAACTTTTTCGTATTTTTTTATACCACTAAAATTTAATACTGATTATCGCCTTGTTTAATTACATGAAATTTCATCGATTCAACATGATTTTTTTTACTAAAAAATTTAAGTCGTAGGAAGAAAGACGTACAAGTTGGCAATGTAAAAAATGTGGCTCAGTGAAAAAAATGTATATACATATGTATGTATGTATGTATGTATGTATGTATGTATGTATTATTATTATTATTATTATTATTTGATCACAGAACTTGATTCGCATGCCTAAACTGTATATATACCAAATCTCTTTAAAAAATTCCAAATAATTTAGGTTTTAGATTCTTTTACCGCTGTGAATTAATTTATTTTGGCCACTTGGTACTTGTACGTACTCACATTAGTAAAGCTTTAGTTATACGAGGCATTGTTTTATGTATAGTTGTTTTGTTATGAAAAAAATCTTACACATGTTTTGCTTTTTAATAAGAAATTAAAATTTGATTTCGTCATACAATAAATTTCATTGGTCGAAGTTTATTCTTAAGAGAAACATTTTATAAACTTATATAAAATAACAAAATCAGCGCCGTCTATCCGTATTTTTAAATCGCGCTTGGAGTATTTTTTTATAACCAAAAGCAAGTGTACTTATAACCAAGTCGATATTGAAGAAAGTTCATTCACTTATATAATATTCTATACTTTTTTAAGTCGAAATTTACATTAAAAGATTTATAATTTTTTCGACATTACTTCTACAAACATTATTTTTCGAATCATTGGTTTGTATTATATTTTTCGCTATATTTTTGACCTTATGTATTTTTTTTAATTTTTAAATTACTCAAATATCTGCAAAAAAGCATTTTTGAATGTATAAAGTATGTATAAATAAAGTTGAAATTGTAAAAAAAAAATGGAGTTAAATATCTAGAAGATATTTACATTCCCTCAACGGCTGTAAATACTAATTTAACAAACTTACCTATTTAAACATTGTTTCACCTGTTTGTCGGACATTTAATAAATACGTATCCTGTAATCATATCGTATCGAAAAAAATTACAGTTGGAAATTAACGACTGTAAGTTATATTCATGTTCACCCATGGTGATTCTCATCAAGACGAATTCTTCCATAATTTAAACCACAGAATGTTCCTGCTACACCAAGAAAACAACAAAGATACATTAACTGTAATTAAATTATTTAAATATGTACAACTTTCGCCAATTCTAATGGTGCTGTTATGTTTGTCTTAGTTTTTTAAGGCCATTTATATCACTTTTGCTCACATCACGTACGAATTGCAACATTCAGCAACAGAACACAAATCGTCCACCAGAAGTAGTAGGCTCCGCTCACTAAAATCTGTCTTCCGGAAGAATCGTCAACGTGAGGTGATGGGCAGTCGATGACATGTCGCTGGAAAACTTGCTTCCTCCTCTTTTCGCAGTCTTTCCTCTGATGACCTATACAGGCTGCGTAGGCTATTGCATGTGGAATGTACGTCTGTTCGAAAACACCCCTAAAAAGATGAGCCATCGGGCCATGAGCATAGACTGGGACGTCCTCTCCGCCGTGCGTGTCCCATCGACGTGGGACAGCGCTTTGTTGTCGATAGTTTCTCTCTTCTGTAATAAATTAAAAAAAGACACAAGAAAAGAATTAATAATTGAAATGTAATAAACTAGTGTCATATATAATTAGGCAAAAGTAAGCTATGCTAATATGCATATGTACGTATGTTCACTGTAAAAGAAGCTTGCGAATTAATATGGAAATTGTATTCGCAAACGTGACATCAGTATTATTTCCATGTTTTACAGTTTTTTTCTTTTCTTTTTTTTTTATAAATTCTAGAAGCTGCGTAAGCTATTGCGTGCGGGATGTACGTCTGTTTAAAGACACCCCTAAAATGATGAGCCATCGGGTCGTGAGCATAGAATGGGACGCCCTCTCCGCCGTGTGTGTCACATCGACGTGGGACAGCGCTTTGCTGTCGATAGTTTCTTTCTTCTGCAATAAATTCAAAAAGACACGAGAAAGATTGAATAAATAAATTGCAATAAAATAGAGTTACATCTAATGAGGCAAAATTAAGGCAAATTAAGTTTTATATAGGGTTTCCAGCCTAATAAGTTCCTGATTTCAAAATTAAATTCTCAAAAATTAAGAAGTCGATAGAATTATGCGGCAAACGGTTTGTTTATTAGGTAAGTTGTAAAAATGTTATACAGAAGTTTTGATCAGTGAATATTTTGAAAAGATTGTGCTCTGATTGCTAAGACTACTTAACTTGACATTTTTCTTGTTTTGGATTGCTTGCAGTGAACGAGTATTTCAGCGTACAACGCCATACTATAACGATTTTTCAAACTAAATTTTTAGAATTTCAACATTTCAAAAATACGATTTTCTTAATCTTCAGTGTTTGAAACGTGTAAATCCGTCAATTTTTTTCGATTTTCAAACGATTGCACGACTGACCCTGTACTACGTATGATAAAAGGTCCAGACAGTAAGATTCTCGAAAATACAGGTTGCACTTAGCGAAATTTATAGAAATTAGGTCTCATTTAGGCACAAAAGTTCAAGCACTCGATTGCACGCAAAATCTCAAATGCCATTTCTCCACAAGCATACCTGCCACCTCTTCCGATTTTTTGGCCCTGAAAAAATTAATAAAAAGTTTTGCCTTATTTAACCTTCCTACCCTGTTCAAATTCTACTCAATGTTGATAAAAGCATTTCACACCAGAGTTATTATTTAAAACACTTTAATATATAAAATTGGCTTATATATCTAAATCCACCAATTAACTTTCTTTATGAAAAAAGTTCTGGTTCGAATCGTATCAAACAAATTATAGCTATGGGTCGATTAGACCCATTCAGGGTAGGAAAGTTAATCGAAAAATTACGGCGATTTGAAATAGTAAAATTTGCTACAAAATGTTTGTGGTGAAAAAAAAGGAATATGTTAGCAGTTATGTCCACTAGAATTATCATATAACTCTCTCTGTAAAGAATTGTCTAAATTTTAAGTAAAACCTAATTATTTAAACTAGGGGACCTGCTACAAAGCAATCTACTACAAAATCATCAAAGTTACAATGTTAATATCGCAAACCAACCGTGATTATTCAGTGTGAGCTGAATTACATTTGTAGTATTTGCATCTGTAAGTGCATATGCCGAATGAAAATTTTGTTTTCAAATTGAAATATAACAGTGAATAATACTTCGATAAACATAACATATTTATGACGCAAGTTTGTAACTAGGAGCAATTGAAAAAATTGCCACAATAACTAGCATAGAAAAACACACAAACGATAAACTTTCACAACAATGCATTTTTGGATTCTTAATATTTATGATGGACTCTCGGGACTAATTTCTTCTTCACATTTAGTCTTTTTTTATGATTTTTTTAGATTAACACTTTGTATCGCAGTGTTTCAGATCTGCAACATACCCAAAAGATAATTGTACTTACACAGTAAGTTTTAAAATACGATTTTACTTGTTGTTCCTATTTTCCAACATACCAGTTGATTGAATTGAAAAAACTTCTTTAAAGCACCATAAAATAAATTAATTTGCGCAAGGCCTTTCGAAATAACTTAGTCTTTCTTCTTCAAGAAAAAAAAGACGTGCGTCTGCTATGACATTTCACAAGTTTTCGTCTAAGTTAAGTAAACTGGTTGAATACCGACTTCAATGAAATTGTATGAAATTTCAAACAAACATTTGTATCTAAGTTTGAAATTTCATAGTAGACACACGTCTTTTTGCGTCTGACGAAGAAAGACTAAGTTCTTTCGAAAGGCCCAATTTAATTTATTTTATGGTGTATTAAAAAAGTAGTTTTCCACTTGATTGATTAACACCAATTTCCATTTATTATATTGATTTGTGCTTATTCTGGTATTTCAACCGTGAACCCCTTTCTTCACTTTTGTTGTAAGTAATTTTTATCTTTATTCTTTATCTTAGTGACTTATTTATTTGCTTTTTATTTTTATTTATGCACATTTTTATTTATTTTTTATCTATTTATTTTTATTTTATTTTTCCATTTTCGTGTTATTCATATTTTAATTTTCTGTACTTCTATATTGCTTATTTTCGTGTCGCTATTATGTACACTGCTCACTTCAACCGGTTTACTAAACTTAGGCGCAAACGTATGAAATTTCATAATAGACGCAAGTCATTTTGCGCCTTACCAAGAAAGACTAAGTTCCATCGAAAGGCCTTGCAGTTTAAATTGCAAGACTCAATTAATTTTAAATTGCGCAATTTAATTTATTTTACGGTGTTTTAAAGAATTTTTTTCATTTCAATTGATTAACACTAGTTTCAACTTATTATATACCAATTACAGTCGACTGTCGTTAATTCGAACTCGTCGGGACCACAAGAAATGTTCGAATTATCCGAAGTTCGAATTATGGGAAACATGCTTAATATGGTACTATTACAAAGGAATGAATGTTATAGTGTTTTTTAAACTTATTTAGTCTGTTATCATTGGAATATGACTTAATATTAAATTAGAATGTATAAATATATAAACTCATTAAAAGATTAGAAACAAGCACGATGGTAGAAAAATTTAAAGCGTCACTGATGGATAGACGGGACACTAAGAAAGTGAATATTAAATGCATGGGATTATATGTATACTCGTTCGGAACAATTTTCACAAAAATCAAAGAAAAAATGTCATTCAAATGATCTGAAATCCGTGAGAAAGAAAAGTAAAATGGAAAATCGGAATTCCAGTTAGTTGGAATTAAACGAAGTCAAGAGAAAATGAGTTCGAATTAATGAAAAAATTTTAACGTTATTCTACCATTGAAAAATTCGGGACTCCCTATTTAGTTCGAATTAAGCGAAGATTCGAATTATCCGACTTCGAATTAACGAGAGTCGACTGTAATAAAAATTGATCATTGGAATTCTCAACAGATGACAATATTTAGTTAATTTCTCATATCAAAGTTCTATTTAATCATTTGAGAAGCTTTTTTTCGATATTGCAAAACATAACTTAGTAAATTTTGTCAAATAATAATAATAATAAAAACTGGAGGTGTCCAAAAGTAGATTTTTTTAAGGTAATTTAAGATACTTTAAAAATTTGTATTAGAAAATGGACAATATTCAAGAGAAGTATGTCATTTTCTATTTTTCTGTTTAAGGGTGTATTCGAAAAAACGGTTTCCATCTTCAACAGATCGAAATTTTCCGATTCAATTTCAGACACATTTTTAAAAGTAGAAACATGAAACTTGCTGAGGGGATTTTTGAAGAGACGTACAAGGTGCCATGAGATGTCTTTTTGCGCTAATTTCATTAGAATTTGATTTATAAACAATAACCTTCTCAGTATGACCCTTTTTTTCGTTCGCAGACCTCCCGCTACGGAAAATTCGGTTCAAAATGCTGTTTTTGATTGCTTTTTTTTGCAATATTTTCTGCATTTATCAGAGAATCGATGATTACGGCACCTTGTATACTTTCTAAATAAGAGAATTTGAAAGTTTGGTGCATTTGAGAGCAAAAATGAATTTAACCCGCGAGTAGTCGTGACTTTTTTCACAACGTCATTAGTCGCGCTCGATCTTTTCGCCGCTGCCCCCCCGCATGCCAAATATGTAACATAAGAAATATTTTTCGCCTAATATACGAAAATAACATTACAAAGAAGATATAAATTCGCAGTTTTTTTAAATTATGCATTTTATTCATGAGATCTGGAGTCATTGGAAAAATTAAAAATAAACTCACATTAGTGATTTTTGCGTAGACTTTTTCGCCAATTTCAACTTTGTTTCTAAAAATGTACCTGAAATAAAAACAGAGGTGTCCTGTTACTTCACTTAGGTGTTCGAGAAAGCTTCAAAGTCAGCTACGTGGTAGATCTCCGTTGTATTTGTAATGTAATATAACTTAGGAGACGATTATGTTATACGGGCGGCGAAAAGACCGATACGCGACTACTGACGGGCTAAAAATAAATCGGAAAATAAGCAGTTTGAATCGAAATACACCCTTAAGTGAAAAAAGTACCTTTTAGTCAATACATATTTTATTTTTACTTAAGAAATTTTTTAATTATTTTTTGCACGCTTAAAATGATGTAGTCTATCACTTGAGTCATTTTTTTTTTCAAATCGGAGTTGTTGAGCCACAAATGGTTAAAAAATGTTAAATCTACAATAAGAGTGTATTATGAGAGCATCGAAATATACTTTTCGTGCATTATTTAGGATGAAGGATTATCCGAATTAACTTCCTTGTCAGTTTACAGTTTTCATTTATGATGTTTCTTATTAAAGTTTAATATTTCGTGTTAAAAATATATATTAAAGATACAATAAAAATTAGTATGAGAACATAAAACTATCTTTTAATGCTACATATTTGATTTTAGAGAATAAAAACAAGAGAGGTTTTAACCCTTTGAGCTCTGAAGATAGAATTTTTTACCACTTAGTTTTAATTCCGAAATTTCCCACTCACACCGGAATAGTCGACCAGATTTATTTAAAAAAATTTAATGCATTTTTTTTTTTTTCGTGTATATGGTAATTCGAATTTTTCCTTTGAAAAATACTGGTGCCGATGTGACATTTGGAATTTTGACGAAATTTACCCACCAGAGCTCAAATGGTTAAAGTAACGCAAACCTGTAATATGATTAAATAGACATCTAAAACAAATTTAAGTAATTACATACAACTTCCTTATGAAGAATCAGAACAGACTTTTGATGACATAATGATTATAATGATTTTCTATTTCTGCGACATAGAACATTCTTTAATTGACACATAATTGTTTTTTGATGACTTAGAATAATTTTCTACGGTAATGATTTCAATGACATAGGGCTGTCTAATGATGATATGGAACTATCTTATGTTGCTATAGAACTTATCTTTCGAATTTCGTTTGATATTTTAAAGAAAAAAAGTGTTCCAAGATATCAAATGCAGTTTGATTTAAAAAAAAACATCTTTGCGTCCCCAGTAGCCAAATATTGGGACAATATTGGTTACATCTTGGAGCAATATTATCACATTGGCGCAATATTGGCATGAAACATTGCTCCAATATTGAGGTGTTTACATTTTGTCCTTATTTAGCCAATATTTGAAGCCAATATTATGCCAATATTGGGTTTTCATTGGAAATATTGCCAATGAATTCCCAATATTGGTTACATATTGTGGTTTCATTGGAAATATTTCCAATGTAACGCCAACATTTGTACAATATTGGGAATTCATTGGAAATATTTGAAATGTAATGCCCACATACGTACAATATTGGTAATTAATTGGAAATATTTCCAATGAAATCCCAATATTTAACCAATATTGGCGTTTTATTAGCAATATTTCCAATAAATGAAATATTGGCGTAACGTTGTACCAATATTGGTTTGCTACTAGGGTGTTGTACATTTATTAGAGTTTTTTATAAATTTTCATGAGAATATTTACCTGTATTTACTCCTGTTATGTTTTCTCTTCCTGACTGGACATTTCTCTTGTAACCTGGTCCGTTTGCGTACAAAAGAGTGGTGTAAGGCATATTGTCCACGTCTGATACTTTACTGTCCACCCCTACATCATAAGAGAAATTTCATAAATAAACATACATTATAAAAATCTTTAAAAATATCAAAATTTATTATGAATAAATTCTCAAAAAAGTGTTGATAAAAACAGGGAAAAATGAGTTTTATTGGGAATTTTAAGAAATAAAATTTAATTAAGAATATTTTCAATTTAGAGCCATTTTTTTAAAATTAAGCATATTGAAATAATTGTTTTTAAAGGCCAATTAAGATTTTATATCGTTTCTATAAAGATTAACAGATTAGATCTAGTAACAGGATTTTAATTTAATAAGTTGTAATAAGTACGGAATATTATTAAAAGAAAATTAACATAGTATAAGGCTAATTTTGAAGAAAAAAATTAAATTTGTAATATATATATATGTTACAGGATAAACCCGATTTTAGGCCAAACTAGATTGGCCTAGTCCAGACTAGTCTATCCTAACGCCCATCGGATAAACTAGTTTTTCCTAGGTCAAACTAGTCTATCCTAACGCCCATCGGATAAACTAGTTTTTCCTAGGTCAAACTAGTCTATCCTAACGCCCATCGGATAAACTAGTTTTTCCTAGGCCAAACTAGTCTATCCGAACGCCCATCGCATAAACTAGATTTTCCTATGCCAAACTAGTTTGGCCGAATGGTCATTAGGATTAACTAGTTTAGCCTGCTATTCATTGGTTTGAAATAGTTTATCCTAGGCCGAACTAGATTGTCCTAGGCCAATTCAATTTGGCGTGATTTTTTTTAATCTAAAGACCGCCACGGGCCAACTTTCTAGTTTTGATCTAATTTAGCCTAGGCCAATGCAGTTTGACGTGATTTTAGCTCACAGACTATCAAAGTATGAGAGCTAATGTGCTCGCAGATTCTGTGTGTGTGTATGTAACCATGTACGTATGTATGTACGTAATGCGACAACTCCTGATAGAAATATCCAATTTGCTTCAAAATTTGGACATGGATTTATCCTAATAACGAACTTTCCTGATTAGTTTCAGGGGTTCATTGGATAAGAATAAGGGAAGGGGAACAAAAGGCTAACCGCACCTCCCCCCACACACACTCCTTAATTTCGTTAAGTCAGTTTTCATGCAAAAGTATCAGATTTTATTAAAATTTTAGGTACAATATCAGTTTGATAAGGTTCAACCATGATTAGTTGCGGGTGTTCATTGTTTACATATAAAGAAAGGAGGAATGGGGGGTAACACTCTTAATTTATGTAAATAGATTTTTCAGGGATAATTTACCGATTTGTTTCAAATTTTGGATGTAGGTTTCTTCTGATAAGGCGTTTACCTGATTAATTTTCGGGGTTCTGAGTTTAAATATAAAGATAGGGCGGATTATTTTTTCAATCGGATAGAAACTTTTGGTTTTATGAAAAGATTTTTAATTCGTAACAGATATTGGTTTTCACACACATCACTTCACGCGAAATTGTTCATATTAAAAAAGTAAATATCCGAATCCTTTTAAAAATAAGAAAAAGCTTAAATAAAGCATGAGACTTTTGAAATTTAGGACATGGCGGGGAGGTAGAGTAAGGGGACGCTAGATTTTTTTTTTTTTTTTTTTTTTTTTTAAAGCTCAGCGTTTTCTTAAGTTTTAGTTGCTAATTAAATATTACCAATTTTGTGAAACTTTTTGAAACATAATATAACACGATGTTAAATATTTAAGAAAAAAATGCCGCGTCAAATACCACTATTTTCAATTAGTAATTTTTGTAAAAATGTCAAATTCTTGTTGGAATTGTTGAAATTTTGTGATAGTTTATAACATGTGATAAAAAATTGTATAAAATGTCCCATTACGAAAGGGAAAGAAGGGGGGGGGGCAAACAAAATCAGGAAATATAACGGAAATTCTAGGTTGATCTATTTGAAACTTTAAGATAGTTTATGACATATGATATAAATTTATAAAAATATATTTCGCATTTAATGCCACTATTGAAGAATAGTGATTTTTTCAAAAATCTCAAATTCTTGTTTTGAAGCACCGCGACATCGAGTAACATATCTACTGATAGATTCTTTAACGGAGTTTTCTTAAGATGCAGTTTTGTTAGTAATAAGGTGCGCTCCCTGGTGATGGAATGTGGGACCAATGCGAGCATCCTGGTGTTGGAATTTGGAACTAATACAACGCGATTTAGGTATTTACGAATGTTGAATCGAAAGGAAAGAAACATGATGATAAATACTTAAGAAAAAGGATTCCGCATCAAAATACCACTATTTTCTAATAGCAATTTTTGTAAAAATGTTAAATTCTTGCAGGAACTTTTTGAAAACTCCGTAACAACGTCTTTCAAATTCTAATTCAAGCTGAAATTTGATGAAAATCTGTGTATTAGTACTATTTCAGATATTTGAATTATCGCAGAAGTCATAAAAAAACTGGATAGAAGCAATACCTATTGAGCCATTTACTCTAAAAACAAAAGAATATTAATTTATATCAGGGTCTAACTGAATTTGAAGTTTGATGAAAATCCGTGCATTTCTTCTTGAGATATTTCGATAATCATGAATAATGCCACATAGCAGCGCCACCTGTTGCACGATTTACTCCAAAAACTAAAAAGTACTTTTGTACTTTTTTATATCAAGGACTAACAGAATCTGGAGTTTCATGAAAATCCATGCATTAGATCCTGAGATAGAGCTATTGCAATAATTATGAATAATACCGTATAGCGGCGCTACCTTTCTAGAGATTTACTCCAAAACTACAGAATACTAATTTATATTAGGGACTTACTGAATCTAAAATTTGATGAAAATTCGTGCATTAATTCTTGCAACAAAACTATTTCAGGAATCGGGAAAATTGAGCACAACAACGCCACCTATAGAGCAATTAACACGAATAAGTAAAAAGATTTAGTTCATATCACGGATTTACTGATTGGGAAGTTTGGTGAAAATCCGTGAATTAGTTATTGAAATAGTGTTAATGCAAATCAGTAAAAACGCACTTTAGAAGCGCCATCTGTTGAACTATTTACATGAAAAAGTAATCAGTATCGATTTATATCAGGGACTATCTGAATATAAATTTTTATTAAATTCCTTCTATTAGTTCTTGAGATACAGCTATTGTGAAAATTGTGAAAAATGCAGCATATCATAGCCATGTTGAGTGATTTACTTCAAAATAAAAACAACACCAACTCATGTCATGGACGAACTGTATCTAAAGTTCGATGGAAATTTGATTGTATTAGCTATTAAGATAAAGCTGATGCGTAAATCGTAAAAAATGCCAAACAGTACTCCACCTGATGAACGATTTACACCAAAAACTAATCAGCATCACTTTAGATCAGAAACTACCTGAATATCATTTTTTATTAAATTTCGTGCATAAGTTCTTCAGCCGCGTCCCCACAGACTGCGGCAGCGTATAGCAGGTGTTCTGCACGCGTACTGCCGAATGCGCTCTTCCTTTTCGAATGAACTTCGAAGCGAACTAAATTTAAATCGTAGTAAGCATGCTGAGCACGCACCACCGAATGTAACCCTTTTTTTTGGAAAGAACCTCGAAGCGAACGAAATTCGAACCATATCCCCGCTGCCCACGCCAGTCCGATAGCGGGCGAAGCCAGCTAGTTTTAACTAAGCCACGTTATATTAGTTCCTCATTCCAACACCAGGGAGCATACTCTATTATTAACAAAACTGTATTTGAATGAAACTCCGTTAAACAACCTATTAGTAGATGTGTTACTTGAGGTCGCGGTGCTTTAAAACATAGAATTTCTGTTATATTTCCTGATTTTGTTCGCAACCACATCCTCTTTCACGCCGAAATGTAACTCTTTTTTTATATAAAATTATATCATATGTGATAAACTGTCACAAAGTTGCAAAAAGTTCCAGTAAGAATATAACATTTTTACAAAAATTACTATTAGAAAATGGTGGTATTTCGATGCAAAATCCTTTTTCTTAAATATTTATCATCATGTATTTTTCACTTCGAAGTTCGTTCGCTTCAACATACGTCCGTTTCAAGATTTTATATAAAAGAAGAGGCCCGATAGCGGGCGAAGCCGGCTGGCTTGAACTAAATCGCGTCCAAATTCCCACACCAGAGTGCTCGCTTTATATTAGTTCCACATTCCACATTAGGCCTTTATATGAGTCCTACATACGTACGTACATAAGTATGTACATACGTACGTACATGGTTACATACACACACACAGAATCTGCGAGCACATTAGCTCTCAGGCTTTGATAGTTTGTGAGCTAAAATCGCATCGAATTGCATCGGCCTAGGCTAAATTAAATCAAAACAAGAAAATTGGCGCCGTGGAGGTCTTTAAATTCAATAAAATCACGCCAAATTGAATTGGCCTAGGACAATCTAGTTCGGCCTAGGATAAACTAGTTCAAACCAATGAATAGCAGGCTAAACTAGTTCATCCTAATGACCGTTCGGCCAAACTAGTTTGGCCTAGGAAAATCTAGTTTATTCGATGGGCGTTCGGATAGACTAGTTTGGCCTAGGAAAAACTAGTTTATTCGATGGGCGTTCGGATAGACTAGTTTGGCCTAGGAAAAACTAGTTTATCCGATGGGCGTTAGGATAGACTAGTTTGGCCTAGGAAAAACTAGTTTATCCGATGGGCGTTAGGATAGACTAGTTTGGACTAGGCCAATCTAGTTTTGCCTAAAATCGGGTTTGGCCTGTAACATATATATATATATATATATATATATACACATACAAATTAAGCTCCCGGTGTGCAGACTTCATTTATTTATTTTTTTTAATTTGATTAAATTTTTGTGTGTTATTTATATTTTAAATAAAAAATTTCCAGCATTTCGAAAAATATTTTCTACATGTTTTTAAAAATTATGCCAAATAATGTTTTCTTCAAATTAATAATTTATTTATACGTGACCAATACAAGCAGAAAACCTTTCAAATGTGAATAAAATGATTATCAATTTAAAGAGCGGAAATATTAAAAATTACATCATAAACTATAGTTACATATGGATATTTAAAGAAAAAAAATGTGAGATATGTCATTCATGATGCAATTATCTTCAAATATGCATTAAAACAGAACACAATAAATACTCATTTGCTGGGTGAGTAATTTTTAAATCTTCGGATTCAATTGTTTTCTATTTCTGGTTTATCAAAATAGAAATCTTTTTTGAATTAATTTCATAATTACTTTGGTTCAACAAGGTAACTTTTTCGTTGAAATATTTTTGTACTAATCAGCAAAAATTCGGACAACTGTATGTGTATGTGTGTATTTCTATGAGCACTTGTCGTGTAAGTCACATTATTAGTAAATGTTAAGTTGTTGCCCACCGTTATTTTCGAAAGATTTGCATGGTCTTATTAAATTAATGAAACATCTCTGATAAAATAAATCACATTTTTCCGTTCTAAAATATTGGTATCCGAATCGTAGTATGTGACCTTACACGACCATTTGCTCATGGAAATACTCATGTAACCAACGCTCCTTTGTTAAGAATAGATTAACCAGTTAATCGTTGCGCTGGAGACATTCACAGCAGTAAGCTCTACGGTTTTTATTCAAAGTTGTTTTATTCCCAACAGTTCTCTAAAATAGTGCAATTGGTTATATTCTGGTATCATTTTACTTGTCATTAAATAAGATGAAAGTTTTTTTAAGGGGGGGGGGGGCAATAATGAACTAGAATTCTTAAACCGTAATTTAATGAGACCGTTAATGTGTTAAGACTTTTTAATATAGGATTATGTGTTGTTTAATCGTTAATGTCAGATAGTTGAGTCCCGATTGATTAAGCTTTTTGTACAAGGGAAAAAAATGTGTTCGATGAAAACAGTTTTGTTTGGAGATGAATCTAAAAAACAAAATTTTGCTTTTTTAAAGAAAATTACAAAATGAGTAAAATAAAATGATGTAATGTAAATGATGCAAAAGAAATGATGTATTTTTTTGTTATTAAACAAACTCTTTACAGTTGAGACAGTTTAAGTTACACAGTTTTAAAAATAATCAAGAAAGTTTTCCTAAAATTGTATCTATTCGTATTTTTTAAATGGTAATTTCACAAAAATGAGTGAATACATTTCTGTTATTGTTCCTTACACCCAGAGAGAAAAATTTTGTTGAATCAACAAAAATTTGTTTGACCCCAAAATTTTTTCGTTTAAATATGGATCAATGGAAATTTTGTTTGAATAAACAAAAAAGTATTGTTGAGTTTTTTTTTCAATTTGCCGTCCACAATTTTCATCCCAAATGGTCCTCGAACTGAACACCAATATTCCCGTCCCACATAGCATGCATGTTCACAGTGACGTCACAGTGACGTCACTGTGAGTCACTGTGGTCACGTCACATATGTGACCAAAATGCCACCCCTCAGTGACGTCCCATTGTGACTGAAATGTGACGTCACATCTGTGACCAAAATGCCCCCCCTCAGTGACGTCACATTGTGACTGAAATGTGACCTTCTTAGAATTTATTATTAGTTTTATTATTAGTTATTATTTATTTATTATTCTTTTTATTTCTATAACTCCCCTCCCCTCCCGCTCCTTTTTTTTAAGAAGATACTATGTATGTTTGCGTTTGATACAAGTAATGGTAATGATTAAAAAAAATTATATTACCATTAAAGCTATTATTTTTACTTTATTAAAACCTAAACAATGTTTTACCCAATAATATCTAATTATGAATTTTATTATTATTATTTAACAATTTGCTTTAACTTGAATTGTTTTGAAACTAATAAAAATAAAAAGTAAAAATACACTTAAAAAAAGACATTCTCATAAAACTATTCGTATTTAACTTCGGAAGCTGTTGCGCAGAAAAAGAAAAAACTAAACGGTCATGCGCATAGGAAATGAAAATCGTTTGCAAACGAAAGAATAAATAAACGTAAACAGAAATATTTTAAATTGATGATAGACGCAAGAAGTTAGTTGGCTGGAATTTATGGCAGTTGTGAGTAGTTGCATATTGACACGGATTTAACAATTTAAAGAAGAATGTCCACTACAGGTCTTCCAAGCGGCAAAATATAAGTCCGAGAAAATTAATGGGGCTTTGACTGTTAAAATAATTTGGTCTTTGCCACTTTAATTATTATCGGATTTAGTTAATGCAGCAAGAATAACTAGAACGAATGACTTCGATGGAAAAAAGGTATAGAAAATATTATTTTTAATGGTTGCTCTTTTATTATTATTGTTCTGAGAAAGATTTTAATTACATTGTCAAAAACATGCTATAAAACATCAATGCTTCATTAACTTAATAAAGTCTAATGCATTCATTATTTATTTTGTTGTCATAAAGAACTTGATTTTTAATAATTTGGATTAGGTTGTTACAGGTAGTGATTTTAATTGCATTCTAATCTGCGTTGTTTCCTTTTTTAAAATATCTGGTTAAAATAATGTGTTTCCATAAACATAAAATCATATGATAGTAAATTATAATAAATTGATCATATAATTATTAAACATTTAAAGATAATTATATTTTGTAATAAAGAAGCTTTTTTATGGAATAAAATTATTTACAAACATCCTTTTTTAATTTTTGTATTAAGTAATCTTCTGAAACATTTCATAATTTTATTTAAAAAAATTGTATCTGCTCAGAAGAGGAATTTATAAGAGAACGAGAAGAACTATTAAAAGAAATCGTAGATGTTTGATATTAAAAAAAACAATTATGTTAATGATTGTTTAATGTATTTTTCAACTTGTGAAATGTTATAAAATTTCTGAATGGATAGTCATCGTGGGTGAAAACGTTTCAGTTGTAAATATTCTTATCGGAATGTTTTCAGAAAGAACTAGAAGTTTGGATGAAAATTTGGAAGTTATGCAATCGATAAGAATTTAAACATGATTGAATTTAAAACAAATGACGCAAATACTTGAGCGGTATGAAGCTAAAAAGTAATAACTGTATTTTATTATTAACTTTTCATTTCAGAAACTTTTATTATTTCCTTTCCTGAATAATTTTACAGAGGTAAATTTCAGAATATCCATTATATGTAGTATAAGTGAACATCGTGATTAAAGTGGGTATTATAAATACTCTCTAATACTATAAATAAAATATTAATAATTATGATTAACGTATTTGTTGTTCTAATTTATGTTTATCGTCGGAATTTTTATTAGATAGATGTATCTGTGATGGATAGCCTTGCAGTAATGGATAGCCCCTTAATGTTTTTTGTTTATTAATATACTAATAAATATTTAGCTTTAATTTTTTCCATAATTACTCTTTGCATGTTTTAATAATAATTTAATATTCATAGAAGACAGTATATGAAGACAGTTTGTGATTATTTTTTTATTTGTGACAAATTTGTCACTTACTTTGTGACGGTGACAGCATTACTAATGTTGTGAAGTCACACTGGGACACAAATATACAGTTATGAACATTGTTATGTAGTGTAAAATCACATCTATAATTTTATTATACTTTGGCAATACATCTCAATTAAAACTTGGGAGCTGCTATAAAAAGTATGTACCAAAAGAAAGTTACCGAATCAAAATGCCATGCAAACTTTAATCTTTGTTACATATTTTTTTTTCTGTGGCAATAAATGAGAATATTTAAGACAACTGAATATTCGATCTATTAAAATTATTTCAAATTTAGCAATTTGTTTTTCTAATAAGCATTAAAATTATCAAAGAAACGCTTCCTTTAAGGTGCAACACTAGTCATAGAAAAAGACCCGGATGATAATATAAAGTCCGTGGCAGCGTTCTTTTCAAATATCTCGCTCACATTTTAATATTTTTACATGATTTTTTTTGCATAGCATAGCTGAAGACGATCTATAAGCGGCCTAGTTTTTACTTTTTTGATTTTGGTTTCAGTTTAAAAAAACAATATTTAAATTTCAAAACCGGTTTAAACCGGTACTGATATTGAAACTATCAAAATATAAAATATATGCAAGTAAAATCGAAAAAGTAAAAACTAGGCCCGTAGTAGATCGTCCTCAGCTTCCTATGCAAAAAACATGCAAAAATATTAAAATTTGAGCGAGATATTTGAAAAAAACGCTGCCACGGACTTTATATTATCATCCGGCTCTTTTTCTGTGACTAGTGTTGCATCTTTAAGGAAGTATTTCTTTGATAATTTTAATGCTTATTAGAATAAAAAATTGCTAAATTTGAAATAATTGTGATAGATCGAATATTCAATTGTCTTAAATATTTTTATTTATTGCAACAGAAAAAAAAATGTATCAAAGATTAAAGTCTGCATGGCATTACATTTTGATCCAGTAACTTTCTCTTCGAACATTCTTTTTATAGCAGCTCCCAAGTTTTAATTGAGATGTATCGCCAAAGTATAATAAAATTATTGATGTAAGTGATTTTACACTAAATAACATTGTTCATAACTGTATAATTGTGTCCCAGTATGACTTCGCAACATTGACAATGCTGCTACCGTCACAAAGTTAGTGACAAAATTTGTCACAAATCAAAATATAATCGCAAACTGTCTTCACAACCTTGTCACTATCGTCACAGAATAGTCACAGTTTTAATGACAATTTTGTCACAAATGACACATTTTTCACATTTTGGTCACATCGTGACGTCACAAAGTGGTCACAATGTGACGTCACAAACGAGCTCTAAAACGGCCATAACGACTTCACATTTGAGTCACTGTGACTTCACATCGACGTCACGTGACGTCACATCGACGGTCACAAAGTCACAATGTGACTTCACTTCGACGTCACCGTGACGTCACCATGTCTTAAGGGGTAAGACATGTTGACGTCACTGCAACGTCGTTGTGAAGTCACATTGTGACTTTGTGACCATCGATTGTCGATGTGACGTCACGTGACGTCGATGTGAAGTCACAGTGACTAAAATGTGAAGTCGTTATGGCCGTTTTAGAGCTTTTTTGTGACGTCACATTGTGACCACTTTGTGACGTTACAATGTGACCAATTTGTGAAAAATGTGTCATTTGTGACTACTTTGAGATTAACATTGTGACGAACTGTGAAACGTTTTTTAGAAATTCACATCTTAGTCACAATGTGACGTCACTGAGTGGTGGCATTTTCGTCACAGATGTGATGTGACCATGCATGCTATGAGGGTTATTTAGCCCGTAAGACATGGTGACGTCACAGTGACGTCGTTGTGAAGTCACAGTGACTAAAATGTGAAGTCGTTATGGCCGTTTTAGAGCTTGTTTGTGACGTCACATTTTGACCACTTTGTGACGTCACAATGTGACCAATTTGTGAAAAGTGTGTCATTTGTGACGATTTTGTCATTAACATGGTGACGAAACTGTGGCGAAAGTGACAATGCTTTCAAGTCACATTGTGACCAAATTTTGAAATACAGGGTGAGTCCAAAATCATGGAACAAACTTCGAGGGGGTGGTAGGACTCACTATAACAAATAATGATGGCACAGAAATATATGACCGGAAGTGACCCGTCAAGACGCTACACTAGTCACTAAAAAAGACCCGGATGATAATGTTAAGTCTGTGGGGGGGGGGCGTTGTTTTCAAATATCTTGCTCAAATTTCAATATTTTACATGATATTTTTTCCATGGGATAGCTGAGGACGATCCACAACCGGGCTAATTTTTACTTTTTCGATTTTGGTTATATTTTTTTATATTAAGATAGTTTCAGTTTTAGAACCGGTTTAAACTGGTTCTGAAAGTTAAAGTATTTTTCTTTTAATCTGTAATCAAAATCAAAAGAATAACAACCAGCCCAGTTGCAGATCGTCCTCAGCTATCCTATGGAAAAAAATTTATGCGAAAATATTAAAATTTTACCGAGATATTTGAAAATAGCGCTCCCATACACTTAACATTATAATCCGTGTCTTTTGCAGTGACTAGTGTGGCGTTTCAACGCGTCACTTCCAGTCATAGATTTCTATGCCATAATTATTTATTATAGTGAGCTCTACCACCTCCCTTAAAGTTTTTCCCATTATTTTAGACTCACGCTGCAGATCATTTGTGATAAAATTTTCTGTGATGATTCTGTGACGATTTAACTTTTTTTAACGATTCTCTAACAATTTAAAAGAAACAGGATCTGCTGAAACTATAACTCCATGCCATGTTCCTGTTAAAATAGTGTTTGACTCCTAAAATCATATATTGACAATTTATGAACAAATACTGTATAATATATAAAAATAGTTACCTGAAGTAAGGAGACTTTCTTCTAAATTAAAGTTAAAAATTCGATTTACCTCACATGCCTTACAACTCTGGTGTTGTTTTCAAAATTTGAAAAATATTACCTTTCAAAAATATTTACATATTTTCTCGCCACATGCTGAAAATTGCATAGCTTCAATTTTATTTATAACTGACACACATTTAGTAGAACGTTGTTCAAACTGTTTAATCTTTTTAGTCTTTTTTTTAACTTTTACTCGCTTTAATATCCACAAATCTCAGCACATATCTAAAACTGTACAGCTTGCCAATATTTCTGACCAATAATCCTGATGTCTATAAATATATACAACTTTTGTTGTAATTTTCCAACTGATTGAAAAGTGTCCAGGTCAGGATTCTAACTAAGCAGTCTTTCGCGCAAATTGTCAATACTTTGTCGACTGAACTATCCTGGAAGAATCTGACGCACATAATTCACACAGTGAATACGAATGCATACTTATCATTATTATGTATAACCCTATGTAATAATACTTTAATATTTTTTTCAAACTACCCGTATGATAAATGCATAATATTCGTATGATTATATAATGATATTTCTCCGGGTGAATTGTGCGTGCTAAGTTGCTCTGTTGGAAGAGCATTGGCAGCATACATCGAGGGTCTCTAATTCGAATCCTAACCTAAACACTTTTTTACTCATTTTGGAAAATTAATATTCGTTTGATTAATTTACGAATTAAAATCATTCTGTTAAATATAATATAGAATTATCTTTTGATAAAACTACTTGAAGTTTATGCGCAATATTCGTAATATACAGATTTGATTTGAAAATCGAGTGCAAATGAAGATGAGGCAATTAGTTCTAGTATTACGCTTATTTATTTCCTTACTATACAGGCCTGTGCGCATGTATGGTAACACCAAGGTTTTAATTCGTAGTTAAACTCATATATATATATATTGTATGTGTCATATAGTGTAGATGCCGGTAAAGGACATCCTTATGGAATTTATTTTTAAAAAGTTTCCTTATTAATAGTTATAATTATTAGATTTCATTTTTTTTTTCGTATTTGATGAATCTATTAATAATATTTAAGTATTCTCAGTCTCACTTCCCAATATTAGACAAAATTTTATTGAAAATAATAGAAATACATCAAACACTAAAAATTTCAGTAATATACATCCCACAAAAAAGTACATGTAATTGTTTTTATGACTATTTAGAACCAAGATTTAATGAACACATACTAATGAAACAAAATTGTTATTTTCAACACCATTTAACAATTAAGATATCAAAAATTAATAAAATAATGCTATAATTACTCATTTTTAAAAATCAATAATTGTTATTATCACAAAATCAATATCTTAATTATTTTAGATACATGGTTTAAAATAATAAATGTCATGGAATTACAGTTATCAAATTTTTGGGATTATGAGAAATTCAGAAAGGTAATAAAAAAGTTAAAAAAAATTTGTTTTTGCAATATTAGTGCATAAATTAGTATATTTATCACTATTTTCAACAATTAAACAACCCCAAATTCCTTTATATATTAATTATAACGTTAACTTTTGATTATGTATACATTTTTTAATTTATTAAAATGTGATTTTAACCATGTAATTAAAAAAATGTGATTAAAGTGCATTTTAAAAATAATATTATTAACTATTTTCAAATCGTTGACATGCTGTTCCGTATTTCAACAAAATAAATGTTAAATTTATTGAATTTACTAAGGTAAGTGAATTCAAAAAAGTTAAATATGATACTTATTCCTTTTATAACATGTTTATTACGAAATTAACAGAAATCATTATAAAAAAAGCAGGAAAAATAAAATTTTCTTACCTCTTTGTTATCGGCATTATCCTCTAATAACAGTGTGATAATCCAAATAGGGAAGATAATTTCGAAGTCGGAATGTCCGAATGAAGTACAATGACATTGGCGCGCTTATATTAACGAAACGCTACTGACATTGTATTTTTTCGGACCGACATTTTATGTAAAATGTCACCTGATAGCATTTCTGCATAACTTTTTAAAAAATTTCAACTTACGTACTAAATATACAGACATAACACCATAACAAAGCTACTAGAGCAGCTGCCTAATATTCTAAAGAATAAATCGTGTCAACTATTCTGGTCGTTGCCAAACGATATTTTTTAAGCAGATGTTTTTTTGTTATTATTGATTGTTTGAGCTTCGAAGATTTGTAAGGTGAATGCGCATGCGCATTAGTTTTATGAGAGTATCCCTAATTAAAATTTTGAGGTTAAATTTTTTTTTCACGCATTTCTATTTTACTTTCAATTAGTTTCGAAATACAGTGGAACTTTCATTTAATGAAGCCCATATTTCATGAAATTATCTACTTTTTTAATTTTCTGTTGAACCTAGAACGCAATTAACATTTAAATTAATATTCATATTAAAAAAAAATTCTATTTAGCAAAATTTGTTGCACTTCCGTGCGTGCACAATATTCAAAAGGATGGATTGCTGTTAAGATTGATTGGTGAATATATTTCAGCGGCTTGTATGAATTGAAATTATGTATTTATTTTATCTTTTAAATAAAAAGGAAAAAATGCGAAAATTTTTTCATATGCTAAGAAAGGGATTCTAGTTCCACGAAAATATTATAGATCCATTCTCTGAATACTTAAAAAAGATGCGAAAGTTTTTATGAGTGTATCTTTCATAAAAGATCACCACAAAGTAATATTCCGATTTTTTTTAATTTTTGGATTTGAAATACAAGAGAAAACGAGAAATAGAACGCTGCGATTCAGTTTTTGTTTCCCTTCCTTTATTATGTGGTTTTTTAGATATTATACTAATGAATTTTTTCTTATGTGGTTATATTGCATAACAAAAATTACTATCCAAATTAAAACACAGTTTTATAATATTTCCATTTTTCTTTGTAGTTTGCTATACAAATTTCATGAATTTTCGTGGATTTCTATTCAACGATATTTTTTTCATAACGAACCATTTAAGTGTAACGAAAAATTTCCTTAAATGGAAGTTTCACTGATAGGTTCATTGCTGGGTGCTTAGTTTCATATGATGGGAGGTTTATCTCACATATGTGATATGACGTACACGTTACATGCACTGCATGTAACGTGTGGCATAACAGTGATTGCACAATATTCTTCTGAAATGCCAGAAAACACGTTTTTTTACCAGTAAATAACATGGTTTGAAGAATTTTTGTAATTTTCTAAAGTTTTCTAAGAAAGTCACATCTGAGTCACAATGTGACGTCACTGAGTGGTGGTAATTTGGTCACAGATGTGATGTGACCACAGTGACTCGCAATGACGTCATTGTGACCATGCATGCTACGAGGGATCTTTTGAAGAATTTTTGTATATATTTTTTAATTTTCTAAGAAGGTCACATTTCAGTCACAATGTGACGTCACTGAGGGGTGGCATTTTGGTCACAGATATGACGTCACATTTCAGTCACAATGTGACGTCACTGAGGGGTGGCATTTTGGTCACAGATATAACGTCACATTTCAGTCACAATGTTACGTCACTGAGGGGTGGCATTTTGGTCACAGGTGTGACGTGACCACAGTGACTCACAGTGACGTCATTGTGACGTCACTGTGACCATGCATGCTATGTGGGTAGTAGAAAATTCCATGTTAAGTTTCTACAGAATTTGCACTAAAAAGTACTCCCGACGTTGGTTTCTGCGCAATTTCCAAGAAAAATCTACAAGGTAAATTTTTGTAAAAAAACATTGATGTTCGGTTGGCGGACCATTTGGGAGCCCTGTAATAACAACGTTATTAATCCGTCTCAATTTGAAAAGTTTTTATTATAAAGATATTATGTTAATCCTTTATAGCTATATAAGTCAATAAACAAAATTACGTGTGAGAGTTATGACTACTGCACACCAATTTAAATTTTGCAAAAACAACAAAATTTGTTGGAATTACAGATTGAAAATACAAGACTTTAGTAAGACTCAAATAAAATTGATGAAATTTTGTTAAATTTTTTTAAGAATGTTAACAATTTTTTTTTTTTTTTTTTTGTTTGAGCAACAAACTGATTTTTGACATTAATTAAAAAATTCGCTTAAAGCAACCAAAATGTACTGAACAAAACATGTTTTGTAATTTTAATCAATTCCTTTCTCTGGGTGTATATGTTGTGTTATTTCATAAAATGTGTTACCTTATTTCATGATTTTACAGCACTTATATTCAAACAATATAGGCAGTTTTTCTTATATATTTATTTAATTACATTTACTTACTATCCAATATAAGCATAAAATCGATAATATTTATCCTTAAGCTATAAAGTAAAAGTACTCATAGGTTTCAATCAAAAATCGAAGCTTTAGAAAGAAAACATACATTCTCATTATTAGAGCATTAGAAAAATATGGGAGGAAGTTTACTCCTCAAAGAAAAAGACTAACAAATCGATTTATCTAAAGCTAAAGGTTTGATTTTTCTATTCTAAAGCTGAAATAATGAAGCTAAGAATCTCACAACAATAGGTTTACAATAAGAATCGATATAGAAGCATCCAAAATTTTCAATTAAAGAATACTACTAATTTAATTCTTTTTGCCGAATAGTAGTATGTAAGCCATTGAAATAAAAAAATAAATCTATGTAAAGTTTAAGTGACGCTAAAAAGAAATAAATTCTACAGAAAACAGGAATATTTCATGCTCATAGTGTTATTTATTACGGGTGATTATATACAAAAGATATATAGGACCAAGGGATGGTGTTCCCTCCATTGGGGTCCTTTTAAGGAAACCTAATCCGTACTTACGCAAGGAAATATAAGATTCGTAGAAAACCACTTAAAACGCTGATCGACTAAACCCACGGGCGCTATTGGGTTCGAACCCAGCGTCTTCGGTCTACCTGTTTTGAGAGCAGAGACTATCGGCCATTGGTAAGGCCATATATTAATCTGAAGTAACTGCTAAAGCAATTACTTCAGATTATATCTATAATTTTAATTCTTCAACATCCATAAATGAATTTATATCTATATTGTCTAAATGCGTTAATTGTATTATACCCTTTTCACTAAAAATGAGTTAATGTGAACAACTTTTATCGAATAAATCTTTTATTAAGAGAATTGAGATTGATAATTTGAACTGTCACTTATGGTGGTACACAAACTCGAAGTCTTTACAAAAATCAATCAACTGTTCGAAATCCTACAAATATCATTTCAACATTCAAAGAAATATATGCATATATATAGAGAGAGAGAGTTGCTGGTAAAAATGTTAAGGCGATATGTTTTTCCCCTGACCTTTTCTGTAAGATATTCTTTAATGATGTAAATTGGTAATTAATAGATTTTATTATCCTATAACCGACATGGTGCGCAACTAATCATATGTGTGAAAATTGTTAATTTAAAAGAATTACTAAAAGTGAATTTCAAAAGTTTAAAGCCGAAATTTTGAGACTATCTGACAAACTTCAAATATTCAATATTTGACTTCAAAACTGACATACATACACACAAGTGCTCCGTTATATGAATGATCAGAGCATAGAATTTAACGCAAAAGATGCGAATTCGATTCCCGTTCCTGGTTTTTAATTTAAAATTTTATTATTCCCTTTCTATACGAGCTGTATCCTGAATGAATTCATAATTTGGGTAACTTTGAGTTGGTATACAAATTAGAGACTTTAGATTGTCATGGTCACATAATGTTTTAAAATATGCGAGGATTCACATACAAAGCACAAAACAACCACATACAATAACTCAACTCAGATGGGTTGTTGTATGCGAAATTCATTTTTTTTAATCCTTTGAAAAATTAGGATTCCATTTCGTACGTGGAATTTTTAATGTTAGTATTTGTATCTGCTTCAGTATGAAGACATGGAAAAATAAGGGTATGACTATTCGACTTTTAATTCTTAAGGAAGCAGGGGAAGATGTCATATTCCGCTCTCCACAAAAAGTTGGGGATTCGAGAATCAACTGTTGGCAACATATAGTAAAATAAAAATAATATTGCCCAGCTAAACAAATGGCATAGAGCTCAATGACTATGAACACTAATTGCATAGCTGCTAACTTTTACGCATATCTCCTACCACAAAAATTATATAGTAAATATTGTCTTATTTAATCGCTAAAATCTTATGATTAAACAAACGGAATAATCTCTGTACAATTTTAGTTTAGCAAAAATGCGTAAAAGTTGGCAGCTATGCTAATTATATATTATAGCCTTATATAATAATGCCTTTCAAAATAGAAATTAAGAAAGACAATACCCCCGTTCCCCTTCTTAATACTTATCTAATGAACACCAAATACTAATCACGGAGACACCGCATCAGAATGATCCTATGCCTAAGACTTGAACGAACTCTGATAATTATGTATGAAAAACCCATTTATATAAATTAAAGGGAGCGGTATTAGCTCCCCGTGAACATATCGAATAAACTCCAAAAACTAATCTGGGAAGCGCCTTACCCGAATATACCTATATACTAAATTTCAAGTGGATCGGATATTTTTATCATAAGTTATCGCGTTACTCACGAACGTACATACATACAGAACGGGCATACATACAGTACGGTACATACGTACAGAACTTATTTTAAAATGATCAAATTAAAATACCATTTTTTATACATGGTGAATACGGATATGAGAAGTTCGTGTTTAAGTTTTGAGAAGATGAAAATTAGGAGGGGTTTTAATTTCGCGTGAAATTCTGTGATCAAATCAATTTGGAATAAATTTTGTTTTTTTCATTCGTATTTATACCAAACATAAGAGTCTCAATTGATAAATTCATCATATAGCTGATGTTTATTATATTTTACTGATTTTATATGTGGTTAAAGTTTAATTTAAAAAAAATGGACAACCGAGTTTTATAGTATTTTGTTAATTTTAGCTTAAAATAATATCTGTTTTAGAGTTAGTCTGATCAATATAAGATGCATATTTTACTGTAAGTAATTTTGTAGATTTATTATAAATCGATGAAGCAAGCTCTTTCTAAACATTTTCTTTCGTCGAAGCTCGACGGGTTCCACCTCGTAGTTATTAATGGACGTAATCAAGACTTACTACAGTTATTTTTCACATTGTCGGGATGCCATTGGATTGTCTGCACGGTTCCTTGCCAAAAAAACCTTTTATTCCGGAAAATGGCAGGAAAATCTGTTTAAAATTCGTTAACAAACAAGAGATGTGGACAATCAAAGATTGGTAAAAGATCTTTTGTAGCAATTAATTCAAATTCATTTTGTTTAGAAATATATAGACAGCGTTATTCGTCGTCCAAAAGGAACCAGAATGGTTTCCCCGTGTGGACGTTGAACAATGATGCATATAAACAGATCAGTAGAAGTCGAGGGTATTTTGTGTGAAAATATTTATAAAAACATTTTAGAAGATTACATACTTTCATATACTGTAAAATATGGACTCATGGATGAATATTTCAGGTAGGATAATGTAATTTTAAGCGTATACCCAAAATAGTTACAAATTGGTTTACAGCTATAGAAAACTATATTTTTGTGCTGGCCGACCAGTCATCTGACTTTAATCCATTTAAATATCTTTGGGAACAACACACAGGAAAAAAAAGTAGGGACACGGAAGTATTATTCAAAGGTAAAACTGATTCAAGATATTCAATCGGAATCGGCGGAAATCCCTAAGTTGACCTTAGAAAGCCTCGTAATTCAATTTTCAAGTGATCTGTTGCAGCAATTAATTCAAATTCATTTTGTTTAGAAATATATAGACAGCGTTATTCGTCATCCAAAAGGAACCAGGATGGTTTCCCCGTGTGGACGTCGAACAGTGATGCATATAAACAGATCAGAAGAAGTCGAGGGTATTTTGTGTGAAAATATTTGTAAAAACATTTTAGAAGATTACATACTTTCATATACTGTAAAAAATGGACTCATGGATGAATATTTCAGGTAGGATAATGTAATTTTAAGCGTATACCCAAAATAGTTAGAAATTGGTTTACAGCTATAGAAAACTATATTTTTGTGCTGGCCGACCAATCATCTGACTTTAATCCATTTAAATATCTTTGGGAACAACACATAGGAAAAAAAAAGTAGGGACACGGAAGTATTATTCAAAGGTAAAACTGATTCAAGATATTCAATCGGAATCGGCGGAAATCCCTAAGTTGACCTTAGAAAGCCTCGTAAGTCAATTTCCAAGTGATCTGTTGCAGTTTTAGAATCAAAAGGATAGGCAATTAAATATTAAATACTGTCGTTTTCGTTACAATAAGATGTTTAATGTCAATAAATATTTAGAACTGAATCGTCTCAAAATTTTTGCTTAGCATTGTGAATTTCCAAATCATTTTTAATGCATCCATATATCTCATTTGTTTTAATGTTGCATTTTGTCGAGTTTTAAAAGAGGTACAAATTACTCTTTTACATCATTTAGAAGTTTCGCTTACATGAAAAAGTTAGGACAAAATTATCTCTATCGAAAAGTTATGTTAATTACTGAATGTAAGGTGGTCTGGTGAAATAACGCCAAGTGCTAATATTTTGCATAATTATGAAATAGTTTGGTAGATGACACCCATGTGCTCTGCGCAGAGGGGTTTTGAGTCATATAAATCGCAAAAAACAAGCTTCAAGTTAATTTGTTTCATTTTTAGGTCTCATTGTTTTTACAAGCAACTAAAATTAACGCTTGATCTAAAATTTGCGAGGTACGTTTTGTGATGTGAAGAGTATTTTTTTTTTATCCGGAAATACTTTGTTAATTACATAAATTTGTAGTACATTTCATGGACTTTCAAAATATTGTTGGAGATTTTGGATATCTTCTCGAGATAATTTGTAATTTAAAATGTACAGCGCAATAACTATAACGGGGTAATAACGCCAATCCTTGGCATTAATACCCCGGTTGATTCCCTACAGTGGCTGAGCTACATCCTAAATACTGATTCAAATAAACACAGTTAAAACTGTGCAATGTTTCTAAAAATTCTATTTAAGCTGTCCTTTTTAAGCAAAAAGAAGCTCACGGTCTGATATTCTTTTGCCTCACCCCCCCCCACACCACACCTTTATTTTTCGTACACTTTCACAAAAAACTGAACATTTTCAATAGCTTAGAATGCAATTTGTCAATTTTCTAAGTTTGTAGAGATTGTATTTTTAGAATTGGGCAATCTACATGGAATTATTTCACCTTATTTCATAGGTTTGTTTGCATGGCGTTATTACCCATATATGTGGGTAATAACGCCAACTAGAATTGGTCAAGAAATCACGCCATTTCATTTTATGAATACATATCTTTTAAATTATTTTTTTATATAGATAGTCAATGAGTTGGTGTATCAAATCATATATTTGTTTGAAAAATACAAACTAAAACTGACCCGTGAAAATTGCTAGAACCTTAACGTGGCGTTATTACCCCAGGGTACCTTATATGGTAAACTCTTATATTTTAAATAAATTTTCAATAGATGTGCCTTCCTTAGTATGAAGTGATATTATTCAGAGTAATGGACATGCAACACTACATCACCTGAGAATAATATCATCCTAATAGCTATTTATAAAACATGCTTTTTTGGCAACTGATTTTGATAAAACTATATAATTCTCTATTGCAAGGGGAAGTAAATTAAGGATAATGTCATTTAAATGCGAGAAAGGTTTCATACATATAAATAGATCCTTATTATGCCAAAAAGTAATAAAAAAAGCTATTAGAAATATATTATTCTCAGGCGATGACTAATCTAATTCAACGTTATTCTTTTCTGTTCACCGTACATTTTACATTGCACAAAGAAGAACTTAAGGCTGCTAGTTAATCACTTTCCAAATTTTCATACGTAGTGTAAAGTCTATGAACATTTGATGCACTCTTATATTTAATCCCCTGACCGTCGATGAAGAGGGCAAAATTTTAATGTTGTTTTCTCTGTAATTTATTTTAAATGTTAGTAAAAGAGGGATTTTCTAACATGGTATAATTTTTTTTGTTAAGTATATGCACAGGGTACGTAACAGAGCCTCAACTCGACTTGAAAAGAACGCCCTCAGGGGATCACTTAAAAACTAAACCATCGCGTTGGCGATTTTTATCCTCGTGATTTCTGTTTAACTGTAACCCTATTCTAGTTTGGCGCTTCTTGCTGAATGCTGATTTGATTATCTTTGCATACGTGCTTATGCTATTTGATCTTAGATTTCCGCGCTTATATTGATTCGTAATTATTACTGTTATTATTCTTGAATTTTCAAGTTTAAATTATTAGGTCGTTATGTTACGAAGAGACACATGTATTGTTTGCAAGACGAATACGTCAAAGTTATTTCATATTACAATAATTCTTTCATAAATTTCAAAATAAGAAACAGCAAGCCGTCGCTGTATTTTTTTTTTCTTTTTACTTTTATCATTTGTCGCCAAGAAAGCGATGTTTCGCCGAATTAGCAACCTCTCTTATGTTATGATCGTAGTTTCAGAGTGGTCCGCTCGTCTCGCTACTGTCTATGCGTAATCCCATGTTAAACAAGTTGCCATTACAGTGTATGAAAGTTGATTCTCTGTTACTACTCTGTGAGTATATGCTTATAAGCCTTGAAAGTATCAATCATTACTTAATTTCTTAAAACTGGATTACATTCGTAGAATTATATTAATTTAAATAAATCTTCAATTGTAGTGAAACCTGCAGTCTAGTGAACGGATATATCAGGTCGCGGCAGTGGGAATTTTAAAATATCTTCTCCGGAAATTAATATCTTAACTTCTTTATTCGGTGATCTCTCCTTAAAGGATGTCACTTTTGTCCTTAATTTTGAAATCATTTCTAAAATCTATGTTTAATTCCATATGAAGTGCAAAAATTTTACATAATTTCAAATGATTTCTTTGAAGAAACAATGTACTCAGATACATAAGTGTTCTGTATACTTACCCAATATTGGATTGCCTCTTTTGGGATTTCCTCCAAAAGCGAAAACATGTGAATGATCAGATGTGACAACAATAAGCGTGTCGTCTGATCTAGTCATGTCCAGTGCAACACTAACGGCATCTTCAAAAGCCAGTGTGTCAGTCAAGGCTCGATGAGCATTGTTGAAATGATGGGAGTGGTCAATGCGCCCACCTGAAAAAAAAATGCACATTTATTTTTAACTTATCGTATATACTAGTGTATAGCGCGCACTTAAAAAAACTCGGCAAAACACATATGTGCGCGTTATACACTGAATATTTTTTTAACTGCTGGATGCAATCACACGATATATATATGAATCAAGATATGTATTCAATGAAGACATAATCACTCGGAGAATCCTACTTAATTAAAGTATCACTGCATCTTTATTTCGCTCCTTGCATTTTTTTAAGCAACAAAGCTAGTAATATTATTTAAACGCTAATTAGTAATTCTCACTGACATTGTTCATCTACCTGAAGTCTAAAAATGTACTTTCGTCTTGTTCTCCGGCCGGATGTAATGTTTGTTTCGAATATTCGACTCTTTTTTTTTACTGAAATTCAATTGATCATTCATTAATTGCATATCAGTTTTACGCGTTATATACGAAAATTTAAAAAAATCGTTACTTTTCTTGTAAAATACAGGATGCGAGTTATACACGCGTGCGCGGTATACACGAGTAAATACGGTAAATTAAAATTTCCAAGCACTAAAGTTGCAGTATGCTTTAGACAGGATGCGCTAAATAAAAGATTCAATAGTACATTAACTATATAGCAACTAGTTTTTACGCTTTTTTCCTATCGGTATTTTTGAACAGAAAAATTTTCTCAAATTTATGTAAAAAAATAACACACATTTTTTTTATTCAAAATAAGGATAGTAAAAAAAGTGTACAAGTTAGTAGCTTTGAAACTATAACAAACAGAAAAATAAAAAAAACGACATGTTTTGTAGATAACTCACAAATTTTGAATACAGTATTTTTACAAATGGTTCGCATTTGCCCGCAACAAATGCAACTGCGCAGTCTCACACTGTCTGAATTCACAAATTAATTTCAAAATAAAAAAATACAAAAAATGCTTTACTTATATAATACTAAATAGATTAAAACATAAAGAATAGGACATCTTTGACACAATTTAATGGCCCGTATGCGGATTTTTACAGTTACAGACAGTGTACAGTCACCTTTTGATGAAAATTTTAACTAATTTTAAGAGATACAAACTAGGTATATGATTCAACTGATTAAAATATAATTTACTTTGTTTTTATTTTTAATAAAGTTGATCGATTATTGCATTTTAAATTAAGGAAGTCTTAATGGAACATCATGTGTCTTGAACGACAATTTTATTTCTAAATGATGTATCGTCTATCCCGTAGATAATGAGACTGATTCCATAAAATTCAATTATTTGAAGATAATTGTACAAATATGTATTGCTTTTCAAAATATCCTTCTTTTGCATTAATACACCGTTGCAAACAAGTCTGCCACCCGTTTATGAACATCTGATAAGTCTTTAATTGGAATGCGTTTTAACATCTTAACTGGTTAATTCTTTTCCGTTCAATAAATTGAAAATAGAGAACTCGCACCACTATTATTTAAATAAAATATTCGTAAAATTTAGATTAAACATTTCGCCCTTTTAATAGTAAGAAAATTTTCTTTAAAATGATAGTGGTGTCAAAAAGCTTTAAATGATGAAATAAGCAAATTCCTTCTTCCCGAACGCCGTTCGGGCAAACCAGTGAAGGGGTTAAGAACGCGCTTTGTGTTTTTCAGCCTGAGTTGCCAGATTTGGTCTCTATTTTGATTATGAAAATTTTCATTCATACCAGAAATTCTGTACTGTATAGTTTTGTTTATTTATCGACAGGTGTTACTTTTTGTTCAAAGAAAAACAAATTTCTTTCGAAATTTCTGGCGTGAATTCGAAGTTTTTAAATTGGAAGTAGAGGCCAAAATGGGACCAGCTTGTCACAATTTTTCCGATTTTGAAGTTCCTATGTGCTGAAAATTTTGCAAACTCATTGAAATGAGTTTTTCTTTTTAATTAAAACCTTTATTTGTTATATTTTAACGGCTTTAAAAATGATATTATATTTAATAATAATGGCTTATTTGAAATACTACAAATTTATTTCATTTTTATTTTCATCAACTTTTATGCTCTGTTTTTTCTTAGTTGTTTCATATTATTTGCTGTCAATTTAGACATTTTTTTGTTAACTTCGCCTTTTTTTTGTCCTGCAAACTGCTTTTTTACCTGATAAATTCTCCAAAATATGAAATTTGCATTAAATTTGAGTTCTTATTTTTGAAATCTTATTTATTACACATTATTAATTTCATTTGAAAATTTTATGCATTGTGAATATTGTTATGATATTGCATTTTATTTTACTTTAATTTAAAAATTATCATCATTTTATTTGTCTATGCTAAATTTAGCAGTTTTTTTTATCTTAATTCTTCACTTCTTGCGGGCAACGATTTTCTGCCAATCAATGATGTCAAATCAAGATTTATTAACCTCACCAGTAAATTTTTATTGTAAATTTTATACTGTAAAACCTCTAAATAACGGACACCTCGGGAACGCCAAAATTGTCCGCTATTCGGAGGTGTCCGCTTTTGGGAAAACCTCAGAGATTCAAAAATCACTAAGAAATGCTTAAAATTCATTAATTGACTTTTATATTCCTAAAACCTACATTTTATGATTAATCAGAAATTAAAATTATTTTTTAAGCAATAAAACTGAAATAAAATTGTGCACACCTTTATCTACTGTTTATTACATTCTTAAGAAAAAATCAGCTACAAAAGTTTACTTTTGCTTGCAATTACATATAATTTGTTTTTCAATGTGACGTTATTGGACTCTATAGAATTTCGGGCGGGGAGGAGAAATTGCACTTTATGTCTATTAAAAGCATAAAATCTTAAAAACTTCCAGGGGGACATTGCAATGTTGAAGAAGATGTTCCTTCCGAGCAACCTTTTCACACTAAATGTAGAGAGGGGGGGGGGGATATTTTCTCTAGCTCATCCTCTACATTTATCTGTGATCACATAATTGGTGGCCCGTTGCTCTAATAAATTTAGAAGCATCTTTTTTACCTTTTTTTCGTTTTTTTTTCTGGATAAAAAATTCTTTTTCATCCTTTATCGCCAAAAATAGTGTCCTCTATTCGGAATGCCCGTTATTCGGAGGTTAAACATACAAGAATGTAGGCTTGGGGAGTGGGGATTGGAAAACTGTCCGTTAAATAGAGGTGTCCGCTATTCGGGAGTGTCCGTTATGGAGGTTTTACTGTAGTATGTATTCTGAGCATTTTTCTGATTCGTGTTAGCAAAAATTTCTGTTTTTAAAAAAGCTGCGATAAAAGATTAAAAATTCTGTAAATGATACAAAAAATTAGGCATTATTTAAAAGTTTACAAAAAATAATTAAATGGTTAATTTCTATTTTTTATGTCATTTTAACTACGTTATGCCAAATGTACATTTAAAACCTTCTTCTTTCATGATACAGTCGACTCTCGTTAATTCGAAGTCGGATAATTCGAATCTTCGCTTAACTCGAACTAAACAAGAAGTCCCGAAATTTTTAATGGCAGAATAACATTAAACATTTTCATTAATCCGAACTTATTTTCTCTGGACTTCGTTTAATTCGAACAAACGAGAATTGCGATTTTCCATTTTATTTTCTTTCTCACGGATTTCAGATCATTTGAATAACTTTCTTTCTTTGATTTTTGTGAAAATTGTTCCGAACGAGTATACATATAATCCAATGCATTTGATATCCACTTTCTTAGTGCCCCATCTGTCCATCATTGACGCTTTAAAATTTTCTTCCATTGTGTTTCTTTCTAACCTTTTAATTAGTTTATGTATTTATATATTCTAATTTAATATTAAATCATATTCTAATGATAACAAACTAAATAAATTTAAAAAACACTATAACATAAATTCCTTTGTAATAGTACCATATTAACTATGTTTTCCTTTTATATTTTCCATAATTCGAACATTTCTTGTGGTCCCGACGAGTTCGAATTAACGAGAGCCGACTGTATTTGGATTAATGATTATTTGTTAGAGGCTGTACAGAAACAGCTGTCTTGCCGCGAATTGTGCATGGATGCTTTAGCCAATATGTTACTAGCACGATGAGCCTAAATATATTCTGCTTCCCAAAGTGCTAAGTCGCTGCCATCGAAATACTCAAGTCTAGAGGATACGAATTGTGACATCATCAGTAATCGAACGACTCCTCACAAGTGTTGGCAGTTACACTGGAAATTTTTGAACAGCAGTTTTATTTTGTTTATGGAATATGTATCATGTTATAAAAGAGTAATGTTTAAAATTACTGGTGAGAATTAGGAATCCTCAAATAAGAATTCAGCAAAATGCGGAATGCCAGAGTGTTGCTGCATCTGTCTGATTTTTTATTGCGAATTACAAATTCTCATCAATAAGTTTAAATAATAATTATTATTCTATATGAGGAGCCCAGAAGCCAAGGGGTACAAGTGACAAAATGTCGATTTGGTGTAAATTGAGTTTAAAGATAATTGATGTTAAATTGGAACACCAATAACAATTGACTAAATTGAAATAGGAAACATCTGCTTGTTGCATTCTAATCTTTGAGCTCTCATTTCAATAACTGTTAAAAAAATAGAGTACAATTTTCTTTAAACGTATAATTAATCAATATTGTTTGTTTTTCGAAAAAAGTGGTTTATCTCTATAACTCCCCAAGTAATCAGAAAATGACCTATATTTCTTTACCTGAAATGAAAAAAGCATATTTCCAGATAGTCTGTTCACTTAACTCAATTTTTTCAATTTTGTCACTTATACCCCTTGGCTTCTGGGGTCCTCATATAAGATGATAAATATTGCACAAATAACATAAAAGAAAATTGCCAAAAATTTTCCGGTGTGTTTAACACTTGTGAAGAGTCGATCGGTTAGTGATGACGTTAGAAATCGTGTCTTCTAGCCTTGAGTATTTCCATGGCAGTGGTTAAATGCAGTTAAATGTTCTACGCGGAAGTATTTTTGAATATTAAACCTAATCGTTAAAAATAAAATTAAAATGTCCTGTTTATGACGCCAATAATGAGTCCTATTTTCTTTAAAGATCATTGATTGTGTTAAAGACGATATCTTTCATTAATCCTTATAAGCGCAAAAATCTGACGAAAGTTATATGAAGATAGTCTTAGCTCACTGCAAAGCATTATTCTGGACACAGGAGAGACATCTAAAGCATCATGCATAGGAAATGACAGGAACGAAGATTTTAACACGTCTGTTACATGTGTGTGACCTGATAAGAAATTATATGTATATATACTTTTTGAGCGTGTTTCAGATTCAACACTTTTATAATGCATAGATGCCAACATCTCTTAATTGTTCCGGAGTCTGATCAATAATTTGCATGCAAAAACCGGAAAAAACATTTAAGAAAATGTGTTTACTTTCTACGATGTAAATCTTTGATTTCATCCTGAAATTTTTGGTCAAATAAAATTTCCGGTTGAAAACATGCTCATCTTGTATCAGACTCCGGAATAAATTAAGAGGTGTTGGCATCTATGATAATGTCATTCTCCAGCGATGCTTATTACTCGCTGCATCGTAGAAATGCTAGGAACGAAGCATTTAATACTTCGTATACACGTGTTGGATCTTTTAAGAATAATATTCAGAAACAACGGTAGTAAACTGCTCATAAAAGAAACAGGCATGGGCGTATTGTAAAAAGAAAAATTTCATTTAATTTATTTTTAAGCTTTAAGACTTACCTTCGACCATTAAAAAGTATCCTTGCGAGTTTTTCCTCAATATTTCGATTGCTTTTCTAGTCATTTCTGCAAGTGACGGCTCTCCTTCAGGCCCTGGCTCCCGATCAACTTCATAAGCCATGTGACCATGGTTAAAGAGTCCTGGAATTTAAAAAAAACATTATTGCATTTTCAAAAAGTTTTATTAAAATTACAATTTTTGTGGTTTAGATGTACGGCATTTCATTTAGCCGTAAATTCATAATTTGACCAAAAGAGAATAAAATTTGAAATACCAAAATGTTTATGTGATGCCTAGGGATTTTCTGTTCATTTATCTGCAACAGTAATGGTGCTAAATTACTATTTCTTTTCCACAAGAAAATAATTAAGACATAGGAAAGTAGGCATTTGATTAAGACCACCAGTTTTTGTGGATTTATGAAAAAATTCGAGAATTTAATTCAAATGTTTAATTTTTTTTCTATACAGGAATTACAGCGATACAAAAATTTTAAGAAGAACAGGTTACATCTAGACGGTCAGTATTGCCAGAGGACTATTTTTAAAAAATTCAGACCTCTTAAATTTTTAATTGTTTTGAAATGATGAATCACCTTATTTAATGATATAATAATTATGCAAAAAAGGGAATTTTATTATTTTTGAAAAATGGTTGAAATAAAAAAATTTGAATTAAAAAAAATTAGCTTACTGGCAACACTTTAGACGATGGGAAAAATCACATTGCAATGCATGGTCGGAAAAGTTTTCCTGGTGCGGTAGTAATAGCACATAGCAGAAGAAAGGGAGAATATGAAAAGCGCGAGGAAACAACGATTAGTGTTGCCAGGTATTCTGCGTAATTCAATAATCTAATGCCTTGAAAACCAAAAATTTCTTATAATTAATTTGGTCATGTTTAATCACCGTAAATTCTGCCTTAGGTAAGGAGAAGAAAAATATTTTGAAACATCATTGTCCAGAGCATTTGGTTCCGCGATTCACTCGCGAGACTTTATAAAGACAAAAAAAAAAAAAAAAAAAAGTACATCAATAGTGTGAGCAAACATTTTTATTAAGACTTTTCATTTCTAGCTATATTTTATCACAAAATGTATTTTCTATATTTCTCTAAGAATAAAAGCATATAACAGGATTATCGATCTCATTGGTTGTTTGAATCACCCTGTATAACGGATTACCAATTACGCACAAAACTAAGTCGGATTTCATATTTATCGTCCGAAAAAAATATACATACATCGATAGATTTTTCGTTTCTAATTATTTGTTATCACAAAATATATTTTCTATATATTTTTAAGAATAAAAATATATAAAGGGAGCTATCGATATGATTGGCTGTTTGATATACAAAAGCACAGAGGTTTTAATTTATCTGTATCAGACAATAAATAATACGATAAACGAAATAAACAACACGGTTTGTATTAATCATTTTTATTTTTTTTTATTTAGCCAATAAAATTAAACCCTATTATTTATATATATAAATGATTATATATTTTTTTATTAGATGAAATCGAACTGTAATTAAGTTTTCAGCAAATGCATTTATCTTCTAATCATTTAACCAAAGAAAAAAAATCGATAAACATTTTTCCAATAAATTCTTTTGTTCCGTTTTTTATCATCTTTTATTCGATTTCTAAATGAGCAATGCGATACAAGAAAATTAATTAAAGTAAAGCATTATAAATCACACCTAAATAATTGTTACAATAAATTACAACTTAATAAATAATTATGCATTTTGTCCAAATATATTTTCGAGAAATTGCTTTTTTCAAATATTTTGGATGTTCCAATGAAGAGAAAATCAGGGTACATATTAGAGACTGCTCCAAAAAGTACCATACCGTAAAAGAATTAAAAATTTAAACCTTCATTTTATGATATTACACTGAATATATATTAAAAAATTGTCACTAAATATCTTTTTATCTACAATTGATGTAAAAATTTTGAGCAGAAAATCTTGTGTATTTGGGTTTTCGTACCAAAAAATTCTGTTATTTAATTTTTAGATATCATTTCCGATATCTAACGTTTAGTAATTAATAAACAGAATTTTCAAGTGTGTGTGTGTGCTAATTGAACTCGATCATTTGAAATTTAAATTTATTAAATACCATTTAAACACATTATTAAAATCCATTAACAAACAATTCTGAGTTACATTAAAATCGTTTACTTTTGGCGAGGAAAAGTACTTCTACTCAAATTGATTAACACTTTTCTCTTTTTAAGCCAAATATTGGAAAAAATATTCAAATACACTTCTATTTTCTTCTGTAATTCCGCCGCCAAACTTTACTGATCCTTTATTACATACATGAGTAATTTAATTAGTATTTAAAAAAAAAAAATTCTGAAAATGCTTAGTATGGAGACTTTTCTTGTAAGCAAGATGTTTTAATTCAAAATTGTATTAATAATTTTATTTGAATAATAAAATCTAAAAGAATGAAGTTCAAATATCAAACAAAAACTAATATCAAAACATATTTATAAAAAACGCTCTTCATTATAAAACATATTCTTTTATGAAAAACCTCGTTTGTCTTCCTTTTTTAAGTGAAAGTGACCTTTTCGACATTTAAATGAATTAACTTCTTTTCCAAATATATATTTTAGAAAAAAATCCTACTTTAAATGACTTTTTGGCGAAATATTTTCCAGTCACCTAATTAATCAAAGAACAAATCAGCGAACATTTGTCAAATGAACGTTTTTGTTCCTTTTTAATCATTCTTTATTCGATCATTAAAAAAGTAATGAAATATAAAGAAATCACTCGAAGGAAGATTATTTCTAAAGAATTCCATCAAAAAATCAAGGGAAAGAGAATAAAAGAAAAAAAATTAATCATATTGTTTTAAACATTTTTCTATGGAATTGAAAGTGATTTAGGAACTAAAGTTTTATAATGGTAATTGCAGTTTTTGTTTGGCGTAGAACGTGTTTTAATATTTTAAAACTAGTAAATCGTCGCACAATATATTTCAGATATGTTTACAACATGTGCAGTATATTAATTTGCCAAAGTATAAACATTAATAGCTTAGAAAATATTAAAAGTAGTCCGATTATTTGTATTAAGAACGTCTAATAGACTTGGAGGCGCAGCTCAGACAATAACTTCAATGAGTTCATGGATGAAAATGTAGAATAAGTTACATTTCTACACGCATATTAAAACGCAGTCGATCTGCCAAGTCTCTTTCTTCTTGTTTATTGACTGGTTTATAAATTCAGTGCGTGTCAAAAGTTTAAGCACAACAGACAATTTCAAAATAAAATTTTATTAATGGGTGAAAATTACTTCTCTTTTCACATAGCCTACAAATTATAGTTTTAAAAAGATAGTTGACAGATTCCTGCTATAAAATTTATCTTAAATAATAAAATTTATCAAAACAAGGAAAATGAGTGTGTCAAAAGTTTACCGTAGTTTTTTAGTCTTTGGCAGAACAATTATAAAAAAATTAATACTTGATTATTGCACCTTTCTGCTGAATTACTTTAACTATATAGTCTTCCATCGTTAAAATGAGGTTCTGTATCGTTTCTGGTTTATTTTTAAACATTTTTAAACCAAGCGTTCTCAATGGCATCTTTCAAATCTATAACTGAAGAATACCGCTTTCCATTTGATTAAACTGCATGAGTGAGAATACCCCACATATTTTTTATAGGGTTTAAATCAGGACTAATTGCCGACCATTTCAAAACATACACTGTTTTCGACTTAAGCCACAATGAAGTTGAGTTTGGGGTATGGATAGAAGCATTATCATGTTGAAATAACCATTTTCTTCCCCTAAAAACCTCGACAAGAAGAAGCAAATGATTGGCAAGTGTCTCTTGGTAGTTTTCAGAGTTTTCACGACCACTGATGAATGCTAGAGATGTCTGACTATTGAAAGAAAAAGCCCCCATACCATTACAGAACTACCATTATGTTATCGGCTAAATATACTTCTAGGTTCTTTGCAGAGATCATGCCAATAGTACTTAAACCCATCAGGGCCATCCAGGTTCCTTTTTTTTTCATCACTGAATATGACATTCAGCCACTTTTCACCAAATGACATGTGCCCGTTGGCCCATTGTAATCTAGCTTCTTTATGGTGTCGTTTGAGACACGGTAATCGAGCCATTTTAATGTATTTGATGTATTTGAATTCCAAAACTCTTCTATAAACAGTTTTTTTTTCGATATTTGTTCTCCAACTGCATATTTTATTTCCGAAAGGGAGTAATTATCAGTTGAAGCCAAATTTCTGATGCGACTATCTTCGCTCAAACTAGTCACACGCGGCCTTCCTGAACGAAATTTTCGCTTAAAATCATTATCACGAACCAAAATTTGATGAGTACGTTGTTTTGATCTTTTTAATGCACTTGCAATTTCAGAAACAGAATTACATATTGCTCTCATACTCCAAATTTTTATCATCTCCTCCTCTGAAAATTCTTTAGACTTGGGCATTTTGTACTAACTCAAAAACAACAGCGGACTGCATCTTATACACCCAGAAATTGTTTGCGTGCGCAACCGTTTACGTCAGACTGTAAAATTTGCATAAAAACGATTTTGTGGTTAAACTTTTGACACGATCATTTTTCTTCTATTCTTAAACTCCATGGTTTAAAATAAATTTAAATTTAATTTAAATGAATATGGTGTAAAAATAGATATTATTAATATATACAAGACAGATATTAGAATAAAGTTAAAATTTAAAGTTTTATTTTAAAATTGCCATAGTGCTTAAACTTTTGACACGCACTATATATATTAATTATTAATAAGAAAAATTCTGGTTTGATTAAATATTTTCAATGTATCTGTCGGATACATTTAACCCGTCTGGTAAGTAGAGGGTTGAATGCAACTCCTAAAAAAAAGGCATTTTATGTTATTCGTGCACTAATCAAGATGTTTCAATTCAAGGATGTATTATTAATTCTTTTTGATAATAAAAAGAAAATGATTGAACCTCATGTGGAACAAATAACAAAACATATTTATGAAAATCACTCTTAATTCTTAATCATATTCTGACTCTTATTTTACGATAAAACTCATTTATCTTGCATTTTTGTGTGGAAGTGACCTATTTGGCATTTAAATGAATTAACGTCTTTTTCACAAATCTATATTTTAGAAAAAAATCTCCTTTAAATGACTTTTTTGCGAAATATTTTCCAATCACCTAATTAATCAAAGAACAAATCAGCGAACATTTGTCAAATGAACGTCTTTGTTCCTTTTTAATCATCCTTTATTCGATCTTAATGCAATATAAAGAAATCACTTGAAGGAAGATTATTCTAAAGAATTCCAGTAAAAATTCAAGGAAAAGGGAAAGAAAAATAAAATTAAATAAAGCATTTAATCATTCTGTTTTAAACATTTTTCTATGGAATCGAAAGTGATTTAGAAACTAATGTTTTATAATGATAATTACAGTTTTCTTTTAATGCGAAAATGTTTTAGTGATTTAAAATTATTAAATCGTCATGCAATTTCAGATATGTTTACAACATGTGCAGATAATTAATTTGTCAAAGTGCAAATATTAGTAGATTAGAAAACTTTAAAAGTAGCCGCATTATTTCTATTAAGACTGTATTTCGATTCAAACTGCTTATTTTCCGATTTATTTTTTAATTCACTTTTGCTCTCAAACGCATCAAACTTGCAGATTCTCTTATTTAGAAAGTACACAAGGTGCCGTGATTGTTAATTTTTCGATAAATGTACAAAATATTGCAAAAAAAAGCGATCAAAAACGGCATTTTGAACAGATTTTTCCGAAGCGGGAGATCTAGAGCGAAACAAAGTGTCATGCTGAGATGGTAAATGAAGGAATATCTTTTTTTTAAAGAAAAATAAAATTAAAAAAGCATTTAATCATTCTGTTTAAAAAAAATTTCTATAGAATTGAAAGTGATTAGGGAACTAAAGGTTTTATAATGATAATTGCAGTTTTCGTTTAGAATAGAAAGGGTTTTAATATTTTAAAACCATAAATCGTCACACAATTTATTTCAGATATGTTTACAACATGTGCAGAAAGTGAATTTGCCAAAGCATACAAATTTAATAGATAAGGAAGTAATAAAATTAGTTTCATTATTTGTATTAAGACCAGGAAGCGGCAGCACAGACAATTACCTCATCGAGTTCACGGATGAAAATCTAGGATTAGTAAAATTTCGACACGCATATCAAAACGCAATCGGTCTGCCAAATTTATTTGATTTAATTTTATCATTTTCGTTTCACGTCCCGGTTTATACATGTATATTAATTTATATTAAAGATAATTCTGGTGTGAATAAATATTTTCAATGTATCTGTCGGGTACATTTGACCCATCTGGTAGGTGGGTGGTTGAGTACAACTCCTGAAAGTAAGGTATTATAAGTTCTTCATGCACTAAACAAGATGTTTCGATTCAAGAATGTATTAATAATTCCTATTGAAAATAAAATCTAAAAGAACGAAATGCACGCGAAACAAATAACGAAACGTAATTATAAAAATCACCCTTCATTAAAGACCATATTCTGACTCTTATTTCAAGAAAAAACTCATTTATCTTATTTTTTAAAATGAAAGTAACCTTTTTGACATTTAAATGGATTAACTTCTTTTTCAAATATATATTTAAGGAAAAAACCCTACTTTAAATGACTTTTTGGCGAAATATTTTCCAGTCACCTAATTAATCAAAGAACAAATCAGCGAACATTTGTCAAATGAACGTTTTTGTCCCTTTTTAATCATCTTTTATTCGATCATTAAAAAAAGTAATGTAATGTAAAGAAATCTCTCGAAGGAAAATTATTTCTAAAGAATTCCAGCAAAAATTCAACGGAAATAGAAAGAAAAATAAAATAAAAAAGCATTTAATCATTCTTATTTTAACATTTTTCTATGGAATATAAAGTGATTTAGGAACTAAAGTTTTATAATGGTAATTGCAATTTTAGTTTGGTGTAGAAAGTGCTTTAATATTTTAAAGCTGTTATATCGTCACACTATTTATTTCAGATATGTTTACAGTGTGTGCAGTAGATCAATTTGCCAAATCATAAATATTAATAAATTAGAAAATAAAGAAATTAGTTTCATTATTTGCATTTAGAACGTCTAATAGACCAGGAGGCGGCAGCACAAACCTCACCAACAAAGAGTACAGACAGAGCCTCAACTCGGCTTGAAAAGAACGCCCTCAGTGGATGACTTAAAAACTAAACCATCGCGTTGGCGATTTTTATCCTCGTGATTTCTGTTTAACTGTAACCCTATTCTGGCTTGGCACTTCTTGCTGAATGCTGATTTGATTATCTTTGCACACGTGATTATGCTATTTGATCTTAGATTTCCGCGCTTATATTGATTCGTAATTATTACTGTTATTGTTCTTGAATTTTCAAGTTTAAATTATTAGGTCGTTATGTTAAGAAGAGACACATGCATTGTTTGCAAGACGAATACGTCAAAGTTATACAAATATTAAAATAATTCTTTCATAAATTTCAAAACAAGAAGCAGCAAGCCGTCGCTGTATTTTTTTTCTTTTTTCCTGTATCATTTGTCGCCAAGGAAGCGATGTTTCGCCGAATTAGCAACCTCTCTTATGTTATGATCGTAGTTTCAGAGTCATCCGCTCGTATCGCTACTGTCTATGCGTAATCCCATGTTAAACAAGTTGCCATTACAGTGTATGAAAGTTGATTCTCTGTTCCATACTTTGTGCTCACCAAATTCACGGTTGAAAAACTAGAGTTAATTAAATATCGACATGCATATTAAAACGCAATCGGTTTGCCAAGTTTGTTTTATTTTTAATTTTTCTGACTGGTTTTTAAATGTTTAATTTATATTAAAGTAAATTCTGGCTTGAATAAATATTTTCAATGTATCTATCGTATATATTTGAACACTCTGATATATAGAGTGTTGAGTACAACTCCTGAAAATAAGATACTTTATGTTATTCGTCTACTAAACAAGATATTTTGATTGAAGGATATAATAGTAATTCTTATTGGTAATGAAATCTGAAAAAATGAAGTTTATGGGGAACAAATAACAAAACATAATTATAAAAATCACCCTACATTAAAACACGTATTCTGACTCTTACTTTATGAAAAAACTCATTTATCTAACTTTTTTGTGTGGAAGTGACCTTTTTGACATTAAAATGAACTAACTTCTTTTTCAAAAATATATATTTTTGAAAAAATCCTACTTTAAATGACTTTATAGCGAAATATTTTCCAGTCACCTAATTAATCAAAGAACAAACAAACCAACGAACATTTGTCAAATGAACATTTTTGTTCCTCTTTAATCATCCTTTATTCGATCATTAAAAAAGTAATGCAATATAAAGAAATCACTCGAAGGAAGATTATTTCTAAAGAATTGAAGTGAAAGGGAAAGAAAAATGAAATTTTAAAAAGCATTTAATCATTCTGTTTTAAACATTTTTCTATGGAATTGAAATTGATTTGGGAACTAATGCTTTTATAATGGTAATTGCAGTTTTCGTTTGGTGTAGAAAGTGTTTTAGTATTTTAAAACTATTAAATCGTCACACAAATTATTTCAAATATTTTTGTAACATGTGCAGTAAATAAACCATTTGTAGCTCATCAACTCCGATTAAAAAAATTCTTACATATATAATAAAATCCATCATTGTAAGCATGGAAAGTGTAATAAAAAAATTTCAGAACGGGAAAATAATATGTCATTTGGAAAAAAGAATCTGTTGCATACTTACAACATCCTGCCAAATGGCACATACAATTTCAAAATATTTAAAACATAACTAATAATTTTTTAAAGAATTATTAGTTTTGTTATAGCTAAGTCCTACACCACATTTCGAAAAAAAAAAAAAAAAACAGCTTGAATAAAATCTTTACAATCAGGGTATTTACAATGAATTCTTTCTTATGCCCAATTTCGGCCTGACACATTTATTTTCGTGAAAAATTTTCAGAAGGCCCAATCTACTTTTTATGTAGATTTCTGATTTTCTCAGCAATGCTAGATTTGGACTTGATTGAAAAAATATAACCAAAATCGAAAAAGTAAAATCTGGCTGGATTGTAGATTTTCCTGAGCTATCCTATCAAAATAAATCATGTAAAAGTACTAAAATTCAAGAAAAATGTTTAAAATAACGTCCCCAACATTATAATACGGGTCGTTTTCAGCTGTTGGAGTGGCGTTCTATTAGCATTTGTTTACATTTATTGACTTTTCGTAAATGAAGTATATCAAAATCCGTATTAAAAACTTTCTGGTATGAAGTCTAAATTTCTCAATTAAAAAGATGCTAAACTTAACCAAAATGTTTGGGGCCTGTATAGTGGTAACTCTTTCCGGTCCTGAAAGAGACGGAAAACGAAAGAGCATTGAGAATACCGTCCTCATACTTAACATTATAATCCGGGTCTTTTTCAGCTATTGGAGTGGATTTTTAATAGCTTTTTTTAATATCTATTGAGATTTCGCAGATAAAAAATATAGAAATTAGTATTAAAACTGTCTGGTTTGCGCTCCAAATTTCTCAATTAAAAAACTACTAGACATGGCCAATATGTTTGTGGTCTGTTTAGTTGGAACTCTTTCCGGTCCTTTGTGTTTTACACAAATGCTATTCGACTGGCACCACTTTTTAAAAAGAAGTTACCTTCATTATGGAATTTTGAAAGCTGTTATGGCAGATAGTCGAAAATTTATGCTTCCATCCTAAAATTTTCCCCCAAATCGGCGTTTTTTTTAAAGTTTCTAACGCAGTTTATAAATGCAGCAATGAGGTTCCGATACTAGCGTCTAGCGACAGCAGGATTCCTAATGGTAGGACTTAGAAAAAAATCTGCCGATCTTTGCTCTTAGGATTTATCCCTAAAGAGGGATAATTTGCTTTTTTAGACTTTTGTATTGTGCTGCCATCTGTTAACAGAAGACTAAAATTATAGTTAATTAAAACATTGCATTATATTGAATATTGTGGCAGATAAAAATAAAATAAATTATAAATTATAAAATAAATCATCGAATACATTTAAATTATTTACAGCGTTAAATTTGATAGTTATTTAAAATATCATTTTGACTATCGTGGCAGATAAGGAAGAAATTAATTATCAAAGACATTTAAATTAATAATAATGTTAATATTGTTCTTAATTTAAGTAATTCTTGAATTTATGTAAGAGTTATTATATTCTGGTATTCAAACAGTAAACACAACAATCGTATAAACATAATATTCTAACGAAAAGCAAGTTATCTCATTTTCAAAAAGCCATGCCAGGCGCTACTAACGACGATTTCCCCCACAGACTGTGGATTTCCCTAAACATTTGAAGAAAGAGGGGAAAATCCCTCTTTAGGGATGTTTCAAGTTTCGCGGATTTTACTCTAAGTCCTACCATTAGGAATCCTGCTGTCGCTAGACGCTAGTGTTCCGATTACATGTCAGACAATTTTATTTCTGTTTTGTAAAACTGTACTAATAAAAGAAATGTGTATATGTATTTGTGTTTCTATCCGTGATGATCTTGAATATCTGCCGCACTTCAGTTTAAAAATATTTTTTTTTAATGTTAAGCAATCATACACATTGAAAGTCTAAAACAAAGTTTTATCTTTTAATATGCTGTTGTTATACAAATACGAATGCATAAATAAAGTATACTTTTTTTGAAATATTGACAATATTATATTCAAACTTCTAAGATATAATTAAAAGGTAAAAGTTTATGTTAACAATAATGTGTCATTTCTTCAGAAAACCCTTTTCATTGAGGAAGATGACACGATCCTTTAAAACTATCCTTAATAATTTTTCAATTCTCCTAAGAATGTTAGAATAGTTATTTTTCGCTATTAAATTAAACAAAACAGCAATGCAAAAATATGATTATATTGGTGGTCTACCTATAGTTGTTTCGAATTTTAACATGTAGTCTTCGAGTGATTTCTGTTGCGGGGCGATGGGGAGCTATAAAACTTTATGTTAAAATGCGGCTGGTAGCCACAGTGAAAAAAAGTAAGTAAAATAGTTAAAGATAGTATAAATTTGAAAAAATAAAAAGAATTACATGCACGTTTCTTGATATTTCGTAAATAATAGTAAAAAATATAGAAAAAAATTCTGGTGCAAAATATAAATTTTTGAAAAAAACCCTTCGGATTCGGCGATACTGTTTGCGGCTTGTTAACTACATAGTGTTAAGTAGTCTCTACTGCTCCAAGGATTTAATAAATGTTAAATTAAGATAGCAAAAATTATAACTATTAATTATATTTATTTTATAGTATTTTTCCTTCTTTAAAAAATTCATCAACTTGATATGACATCCTTTATTAAAATTTTAATCTATTTTGAATATACTTTTAGTTTTATGTTAGTTAATGAAAATTCCTGCTAACGAGAATCAACACATTTATTTATTATTATCTTCTTTACATAAGTAATCTTTTTAACATGAAAACTTTTGCCGGCAGGCATTTCAAATTAAGAAAAAAAAATTACATATTCCAGTTTTCATGAAATAATCTTAAGTTTGTTTTTGAATGTAAAAATTTGTGAGCAAATGTGAAATCCGATTTTATCCATTTCTTCAATTTTTGTCGTTCATCAAGAAGAAAATTGCGTCTGTTTTATAACTGAAACTAAGATTTAAAATTTAAATGAGAAAAGAAATAGTCATTAGGATTCAGATTAAGTAGTTTCACATTACATAATTCATAATGAGTGTTCCTTTAAAATAATTGTCACTCATTAAGGCAAGTAAAACTTTAATCAATCTTTAATTATATTTAATTTATTGTATTTTTCCTATTTTAAATTGACAAATTTACTTTGTTTGTCAAATAGAAAAAATGTTTCTTATATAACCTAAAATAAGATTTAAATTTTATAAATGAAAAAGGTTAAGATAGTTCATAATGAATGCATCTGTATATAAAAATCACCACTAAGTTTTTTGGGTAGATATTGAAATGATCATACAAACGAATATTTGAATTGAACTTTTGTCTTTTAATACACTTTTCTTATAAAAATAGGAATGCAAAAACAAAATATACACTGGTGGAAAATTTGGAAGTATTATATTCAATTAAGCGGTGCACAACCTTTGGCCCGCGGGACACAAAGATACCACTGTTTTTATGCAAAATTTTTTTCCTTATAGTTACGACGCAATCTTTGCTATTAAATAAAACAAACGACTCTTTTCAAATATTCTGGTGGGAAACAATTTTCTGTGAAAAAGGTTGTGCATCACTGATTCTAGGGTATAATTAAAAGTTTGAAATTCTTCTTTCACAATAATATGTCGTTTCTTGAGAAAATCCTTTTTTTTTTTTGGAAAATATCACTTACGAATTTTGAAATGTAATCTTTCTCTAATAATTTAAAAATGATTTTAAATTTCGGAAGTAGAAAAAATACGGATAAAATTTAATATTATTTATAAATGGAATGTTGATGAATTCTCGTTACATAATTTAACCAAATAATATTAACCACATATTGTATTATGCTTTCGTGAATATGTACACTTTGTAAAGCATTTAATTTCTATTGAAAAATAAATGTGTTAATCTATCTGTTATAATTTTCATTTAAAATGGTCTAGGCATTTGAAGTTAAATTTTTAAAATTAACTTCCTGTCTTATACATTTTTATACAAGTATAAATGGGACTTTTTTTCTATATTACTAAGGTGGAATGCCTGCAGGACGAGTTTTTGAATGGAAACAATCTTATCAGTGGGCTATTTTTCCTTCTTGAAACAGTAAAACTAAACTTATTTAACATTATTTAATGACATTTTATTTAAGGCGAAAACAAACGGAATTTTTCCATTTAAGAAAAGTGGTGTTAATCAAGGAATTAAAATTAAAAAAGTAGCCCACGGCAACATTGAATGGAAAGGGATTCTAAATATCGTTTTCGTATAAACAAAATCCCAAATCCATTGCACAAGTCAACATCATCCGGGACACGGTTTGTGATCAGTAAGATAAATTCTGGCTGACTAGGGAACGTTCCCAGGTGTCAGTTGTGGATTTGGACGAGTGTGGTAGATTATGTTCTGTACGTTAAAAAAGTGCAATGGTGCACTTACCCGTCCGAATCCAACCATTTGTGAGATATCAGCACTTGAAGTGTAACTTAATAAATATATAAATTGACAGGCAGGTTTATAAACTGTCCGCAAGTTAAACATTTCTTTGCATTGTTTTTAATCTTACCTTTTAATCTTTTGATACTTTTTCCTGAATTATGAGCAAAACCCTTTACACCCAAACATTGTCATTTATTTCCACTTTTTTAATCAGGCACTTCGCATTCTACGTAATATTCGCGTACGGTTGCATTCGAAGAGTTTTCCCATCTGTTTTTGTTATTTCCAGCACTTTGTTTTATGCAAATAGTTCGTCTATTCGTCTGGCGTGACGTAATAGATAAACTGTATGTATATATAGTTTGTGAAATGGAATGTTTTTCTTAGTCTGGCTTTATTTGCGAACAATTTATATATAGTAAACTCCCTCAAATCCGCAACTCTCTAAAATCTGCACATATTTTACAGATGTAAACAACGAAACAGTCAGCTCAGATATAGGTGCAAAATTTCACTTTTTAGCACTTTCCAACAAAGTTGAAAAGTGCTTATGCATTCGGTTTGTCTGTCCGTCTGTCCGTCTGTCCGTCTGTCCGCGCTCTAACTCCCGTAAATATATTCGGATTGCTATGAAATTTTTATACGTTATTGAGATTTACCCTAGCACGAACCCTATTGAAAATGAAGTATCTACCATGATTAGTTTATCTACAGAGAGAATCAAAAGTTTCCCATTACATTACGGCCTATGGGGAAAAATCGTTAATATATTCGGATTGCCATGAAATTTTAGGACGTTATTGACGTTTATCCTAGCACAAGTCCTATTGAAAATGAAGTTTCTACCATGATTAGTTTATCTACAGGGCGAATCAAAAGTTTCCCATTATATTACGGCTTAGGGGAAAAATCGTCAGTATACTCGGAATGCTATGAAATTTTTATACGTTATTGAGGTTTACCCTAGCACGAACCCTACTGAAAATGAAGTATCTACCGTGATTAGTTTATCTACAGAGAGATTCAAAAGTTTCCCATTACATTACGGCCTATGGGGAAAAATCGTTAATATACTCAGATTGCCATGGAATTTTAGGTTGTTATTGACGTTTACCCTAGCACAAGTCCTATCGAAAATTTAGTTTCTACCATGATTAGTTTATCTACAGGGTGAATCAAAATTTTCCTATTACATTACGGCCTATGGGGAAAAATCGTTTCAAAGGAATTTTAAGGATGTTATACCCTGTCAAAGGTATTAAAATATGCATTCTATAAAATATAAGGTGCAAATGTAGCTATTATTCATTTACAGGTCCACACAAAAGAATTCCATTAGATATAATGGTAAAAGGGGGAATTGTGTGTGACATTTTAAAAATATATTGAGCTTTTTCATATATAATAAAACTGATATATGTCACTGAAGCTTAATATAAGTTATACGCTACTGTCTTGCACAATATGAAGTACATAGCATTTACAGGGCCATACAAAAGATTTCAAATAGTATATTCTTTCCGAAGTACCGTATATGTGTCCGATGATGGCTGATGGAGGGATGAAATGCATTTTAATTATGATATTAGCGTTTGTATTTCGCTAAATATATGCGCATTACATGGTGTGTATAACTGTTATAGTTGATATACAGGGCTACCCAAAAGAGCTCACCAACGTTACTGAATATGAGCGTAAATTATTTAAACGTGGTTCTTAAATAAACTATGCATTTTTACGCTGAGCTGCATTCAATGTACTGAGAAATGTTTGCAGAATATAGATAAAGGGATATACAGGGCCACGCAAAGAATTCGGTACATGGACGCCTATGAATGATAATTTATGAGAATGTGATTTCAGTTGTTTTAAAAGTGTTTTAGTTTACAATAAATTTTAGCCTAATGCTGACGTGTAATAAAGGTATAATGTAAATACAGGGCTGAACAAAATTATTCAAGTATGTTTCCATTTAATAGTATGAATTGCTGAAAAAGAAATTTCAAGCTACTAGGTATTTTCTTGCTGAGCTAAATTTTCCCATTATATGAACTGACATATGAAATACAGGGCTGTTCTAATGTACTGGAATACATATTTGGGTATATTTGGCTATACACTATTATTTCCCTAAATAACAAAGTTTTGTTAAAGATTTCATTAAGTGTTGGAAAGTGCTTCATAATCTATGCTTAATGCATGATTTTTCTTACTTGTTTAGTTTTATATCAATTCCACACTTTTTTAATTTGTAATTTTTGTTAAGGTTATTGAATTGATATTTTTTCATGAAGAAAGAATAATTTATTTCTGAAAAAAAGGTAATTCTGATATCATTGGTAATCACAATCTTACCACATATACCTATGTATTATAATCAAGCTTTTTTAGTTATTAAGTCTGGCTAAACCTGAAACAAAGCTTCATTATTTTATGATCCTGATGTGAATTAGTAATGTACTTTTATGAGGCAAGTTTCATTGAATAATTTAGGAAAAACACATTTCATATTTATAATGAATATTTAATTGTACATTAATGATTATTAACTTGACCTTTGCTTTTAGTATTTTAATCCTTTTAAAAATTATCTAAATTTTTATTATTTTAGTTTATTACTTATTTTAATATTTTAGTATATTGTAAGTATTCATTATACTTTTGATTGCATTATTAATTACATTCGAATTGCTGTTTAAAAATTGTAAACAAAGCACTGATCAGAAATCCGCAAAATTCTAAAATCCGCAAAACCTCTGGTCCCAAGCTTTGCAGATTATAGGGAGTCTACTGTACCTGCTTGTTAATTAATTTATTTATTCATTCACACTTCAAGTGCTGATATTTCGAAATCGGTTGGATTCGTACGGGTAGCTCCATTGCATTTTTAATGTACACGACGAGATCTTTCTTTTGATACCACACTCGTCCAAATCAACAACTTATTCCTGGGAATGTTCCCTAGTGAGTCGCTCCTTTGTTTTGTTCTTGATTCCAGTCCAGCACATCTTTTTATATTATTTAATTGCAGTTTATAATTTTTTTTAAAGATTTCTATTACTGTTAGGAATGTATTTAATGTCAGATTTTATATTCATACCTGCCACCTACTACGCTTTTTTTTCGCATTACTGTTTTGAAAAAGAAATGTTAGCTTATATTAACCCATTCGTGCCCAGCATCTTTTGCGTAAATTTTATTTGGTGGCACCAATATTTTTAGAAGATTTAAGTTTTGTTCATTAATCACGAAAATGCATCATTTAAATAAAATAACTATTGCTTTTCTTTTTTACCGGTGTCAAAAACAGTGCTGAATGCACCTTTTAAAGCGTCCCTAAAAAGGGACGCTAGGCACTAATGGGTTAAAGGCAGAAATTCGGCTATATAATATTGTTAATTTTATTAAATTTTTGTTAAAAATAAGTCGGAAAATGCACATCAAGCGTAACACATGAAGTGCGTTCGTAATATAACGAAGTTTTATCAATAATTAGATCTTTGTGTAATAGTTTGCAGTACTTCGGATACAGTATAACAGATGAAATCTTATGCGCGTCCCTGTAAATACTATTTGCTTTCTATTAATTAATGTAACTTATCTACAGAATGTAATTTGTCGTAAATTTCAGCAACTTATATCGATTTCATAAAATATGAAATAGTTTAATTCGTTTGAAATAGTTTAGTAGTTTAATGTGAAATAGCTAATTTCTAATTAAAATGCGCTCCAAATAATGTTTTCTTCTATATTATTATGCAATGGAATACACAATGGAAGCATATTCTACAGAATGCATATTTTAGTACATACTTCATAGATGCATATCGATTTTATTATGCTCTAACGTGTGAAACATCACTAAAATTCACTTGAGGTTATTCCCCCCCCCCCCCCCCCCCAAAGACCGTAATGTAACCGAATACTTTGATTTTTCTGTAATTAACTATATATCCGATTTTTATAAAATTTGAAATGACTCTACAAGATTATGCAACAATTATATATTTTATATTTCAAGTAATTCGATATGGGAATTTTTGCTCTATTATATGCAGACAGACGGACGGACTGAATGACAACTATATATGTGTATACGCACCTAAAAAAGGGTGCTAAAAACAAATTAAAGGAGGAATGTTCGTACGGGTACTAATATTTTCCAGTGATAGACAGTAATCTTTATTTTTTTATAGAAAAATAAATCTAGAAGTAACCTTTTCAGACCTAAGCTACACAAATGTGTACCTCCATTCTTTTCCTCGTAAAAATTAAACTGTTCGGATTTTTTGCATTTATACTTATCTCTATACAGCTGAACAATTTTTTCTTTAAAACAAAACCAATACCGTATTTTCCTGTGTATAATCCGCACCGGCGTATAATCCGCCGCCGTAAATTTTGGCCTTTGAAAAAAAAATTTCAGCACATAATCCGCAGCGGCATATAATCCGCGGATTATACGCTGCAAAAATACTAATAAATAAAGTTTCTATTGATTTAGTTGTCCTATTTAAATAATTGTAAATAAAATAAATAATTATAGGATAACTGCAAGTTAAAATAACAATGGATAGTATCAATAATATTTGACAATAGTTTAATAATTATTTCCTTGTTCTTCTGCTATAACAGAAATTCGATTACGGTGATCGATTTTATTCGATCTATTTCCAATAATATTTGACAATCGTTTAATAATAGCAGGTAAAAATATTATATACTAATAATAATTTTTAGTATTTAATAATAAAATAAGTAAGAGACTCTTATTCTGTGAATATTTTTTTCCTTTTTCTTTTGCCATAATCGAACATTCGATTATAGCAATCGATTATATTCAATCTATTACAACCTCTGCCCTTTCTATTACATCCAGTTAAATTCAGCTGTGTAATTTAAGCAAAATTCTTTTTCCACGTGACAAATAAAAGAAGATTCAACTAACAAATGATTAGATTGCAATTTTTGATCGAGATGAGCTGAGAAACTTTGTATTCTTCATAGAAGCATGTTGCAAAAAGACTAGACAAATATTCTTTAAAAATCGGAGGCCACTCCCACTAGAACGGTCACGTCATATGTGAACCAATCACAAGCAGCTCCGCGAGCGGTTTCCCAAACAGACAATCATTTGATATGTTTACATTTTATAATTGCTGGTAGAAATGGGAAATCAGTTCAGCTTGAAAAAAATTTCATCAGATTATCCGCACCGGCAGATAATCCGCACTTGAAATTTTCGAGGTTTTTTAACAGATAATCCGCGGATTATACGCAGGAAAATACGGTAAATGCCAGCACTGATGAATATTACCTCATAAAATAAATATTATTTTCATCCGAGTTTCGAAAATACCTTTAAGACATTGTGATCAAGAAAGTAAAAAATACTCATGGTTACATAACTTAAATGCTTTACTATAGAAAATTTTGAGGATTTTCTGATCATTTACTTGTTTAAAGAACTTAATTTTGTTATTGCGTAAATTTATATTACTGATAGTTAAACTGATGTTTTAAGAAGATTAGTACTTTTATATTCATATTTGTAAACCTAAATTACCAGTCCCCTGAAGTACATTTTTCACAAAAATGACTATTTGTATCATTTATGGTGTCATTTAGATTATGCAAAAGCAATAAGTATATATTTGTAGAGTTATTATATGCTCAGGTTTGAAGAGGTTAAATACGCAAAATTTATATAAGAAATGTGTGAATTTATATAAGAAAATACTGGTACCGAAGACATTATTGACTGGAAATTCCAGTACGCGTATAGATCCTGAGGTAATAGTCGTGTGCAGCATAAGACGTACCACTACTTTTAAAAACACATTTGTAGAACATTTCTCTTGCAAATATCATGAAAGCTTATGTAAAAGATGTGTGCTTTGAAAATGCTGTGTGAAATAGATTTAAATAATAGTAAACCGTGGCAGTTCGTGTAAGAATTTTTTTTTTTCTTCATATTTAATGCATTATTCTACGTAGTAATTTTTTTCATTTCCTGCACATTTGCACAGACATTAGATCTCAATATAATTATATATAACAATTTTAAAAAATAAAACAAGAATGATGATTAAAAAATAATTTTGTACTTTATAGGTGACAATAATACCTTCTAAATTAAAAGAATTATCACAACTTTGAAATTTTATACTGTAATAATCATGCAAGATTTAATACCTGTCTCTTAATGCTTTATTCTTAAAATGAAATAGAATTTAAAATGAAATAGTCTATCGCTTTAGTTAAATTAAACCTCTAGGGCATAATTTAAAATAAAATGTCAGGATTATCATGAAAATAAAAAAATCTTAGTTTCCAAAATCTAAAGAAACGCAAATGAACGTAAAATATCCTTTTCAGATTTTAATATACTACTTCTTTAATACAATTTAAAAATAATCTAAATGTTCTCGAATTTACTTGCAAATGAAATCCATAGTAGAAAATTTAAACGAAAAGAATTAGAACAATGAATAGAACAAATAAATTTTAATCTAACTGCAGATCATTTTGTCTAAAGAATTTCCTATTTTTAAATAAATTTGCAATGTGTAAAGTATATATATATATATATATATATATATATATATATATATGTATATATGCATGTGAGTTCAAGAAGCGTATGAAATCTCAACTCTACTTTAGTTAAAGTATGACTTTATCTGGAAAGAGTATAATATTAAAATTAAATTGCATTTTTTTAAGAGACTGGGTGGGTGCCACTTTGTTATACCGGATAGACAAAAAGTCCGTACAAATTTACAAATACATATAAGCCGGAAAAATAAACGAAATAAAAAAGGGTTTGCAGGGTTACCATCAATATGTCAAGGGATTTGTTTTAAAACAGTAATAAAAAATAATTTAACAACACCCAACAGATGGTGCTGAAAACGTTCGAATTCCGTAGAAATATACAAATAAGACGACTGTAAGAATTTGCGCTGCTAATCCACAGACAGTTGACGGTTAAGAGCCGTGTACTTGATCAAGGCTTTCTAGTGCTAAGGATAAAGCTTTGTTGGTGAGGTTATTTTACGTGAACCAGGAATCAGCGACCGATCCATCAAGTACTCTGCTCTCAATCGAGAACTAATTGTGGAATAGAAATTCAAGTCCTTTTAACCGTCTCATTGGCATATTTTCACAAAACAAGTCAACTGAACTGAAGTCAAACATTCCCAGCGCTATCTGTCGCATGTTTTTCGAAATACTTTTTATTACTGTCTTAAACAAAATCCCGTGACACATGCAAAACCTACAAACCTTTTTTTTATTTCTGTTATTTTTTCAGCTTTTATGATTTTTTAAAGTTTTTACAGACTTTGTACACATCCGGTATAAAAACAAAAACATATAATAAATAGTTATCTAGTATTATTTTGTTTATAAACTTATCAATCGGTAATTTTGAGATTTTCAATTTGCTATCTAACGACATAATATTAAAAACCTATTCTTTACCCTTGTATGATGTTTGGTGTCTAGGCAACTAAACTTATTACCCATCCGGTATAGAAACAAAAACATATAATAAATTGGTATCTAATATTGTTTTGTTTATAAACTTATCAATCGGTAATTTTGAGATTTTCATCTTGCTATCTAACGACATACTATTAAAACCTACTCTTTACCCTTATATGACGTTTGGTGTCTAAGCATAGTTTGCACCGAAGATTTGAAATATCTTGTTAAAATTGGATGTTGCATTGAGAAAAATGAAGTTTAGGTTCGTTTTAATATGTAGATAGCCACCTAAGTAAATTTTATGTACATCGTTTAAAAGTAGATTTTATTTGCAATCGTTCGCTACCAGTAACTTTCATCTACGATAATTTATTGCGGAGTTATTTGGGGGTATTTATTTTTTTCAACAACTGTATATTGCACATTTACAATTCAAATTAAGTTTAATGTATATTGGATTTTAACATTTCTCTTATGATAATGGATTAATGTTTGAGTGGCATAGAATAAATAGCATTAATAATTATGAAGCATTTTTTTCTGTGTTTAAATGTTTTTATAATAATGAGAATACGAAATTTTTTTAGATTTATAGTATATGTATGGATGTGGAATATTAAAAATACTGAAATGTACAACTATAAAATGTCACACACACAATCTAATTTCTTTAATGGTAACTGCTGGAAATAATGGCTAAGATTTTCTGAGAAAAGTGATATGTACATTTAATGGACGTTACACATTACTGATATATTTTCTAAAAGGCACACTCTGTTTTCTGCTATCATTTAATATGTGAAAATGGGATAAAGTTCAGCGCCTAACAGAATTTTTATAAGAATCTATCTTCAGGTAATCTCCCTTAGGTAAATAATGATGTACTTTAAAAAATCAGAAAAATTGATGTAATGTTCGATAGAAAAACTGTTCATGATATGTGATAGAATCATCAGTTTCAATAAAGAGAAAATTCTACAGCTTTAATATTTCCCCCTTATTTTACGGAAATTTCTTCATGATACGGATTATTGGTTGATAAAATACATGGAAATGAACTTCACTCAAAGTCATATAATTTACTTTCACTGATATTTAAAAAAAATATTTATCAAAATATCATGTTTTGTGACGCTAAATACTAATTCATAGATTTAAGTTCATTTTTGAATATTACTGGGTAAGATATTTAAGCATGTACAAATTTAGTTTTCGAAGATGTGTGAAAAGACAAAATTTACAATTAATTTTGTGATATAGATAAGAAGTTATAAATGTACAAATGAGCTGGCAGTTATGATTTAAAGAATAGCAGAAGTTCTAAAAGGATTAACACCTGTATGCGTTAATTTAAAATGCGTCTTGAGAAATTTGTATTTAACACATAATAATTTATTAGACGTTCAAAACATTACATTTTAAACTAAAATTAATGTACTCACTAGCTTTTGTAATTACATACACTGTAAAAAAAAGGGTCGATCTATTAAAAAAACTTTAGTGATCCTTGTAATTACTAAAAAATTTTTAGTAATCTTAGTCGGTTACAAAAAAATCTGTAAGAATTACTAGAAAAAAGTTATCAACAAATAGAGTTAATAGTTTTATATTTTTAATACCTCTTACTATAGCTCAGTTGGTGTAGCCTTGATAGCCTAGTGGTTATAGCAACGGACTCCAGGCTAAAAGGTCCCGGGATCGAAACTTGCCACCGCCAAATACGAAAAGAATGTATGTAGTGTCTCGTTAATAGAGGGATTATGAAGATCCTGTCGGAGCAGGTAGGAATGTTTGGTGCTGCCATCTATTGCAGTTTTGCCGAAAATCTTCCGCTTCATAAGTCTGGATGCAGCTCGAAGGAAGCTCCTGCCCTTCGGGCGCACGTAATGGTTATTGAAAATAATTTTGGAGCTATTACCAAATTTTGCTTTTTGGCTCATGCTAAAAACTTTTAAGTTAGTTATACAAAAAATTCTTTTGTTCAGTTTACAAAAGAAATGCTTGTTTCACTTGCAAAAAAAAAATTTGTAATGGTTACTAAAAAGTTCTGTGGAATACAAATTTACTAAGAAATTTTTAGTAACCTCTTGAATTTTTTTTGCAGTGTAAATACGCGACACCTATAGTCTTCGTTCAGTCCGTACGTTTGTTCCCATATAACAAAACAAAATCTACACAAGCGAGTCATTCAAAATTTAAAATATATAATTACTACATGATTTTGTAAAGTCTTTTAAAAATATTTGAAAATCGGATGTATAGTTTAATTACAGGGACAATCAAAAACATACCGTTAGATTACTGTCAATATAAAAAATAGTTTATAGTGCATTTTAAAGATGTTATGCTCTTGCGAACCTAATAGAATTGATATGTATTTATGATGTATGTACTATAAAAGTACAATTTGTGCAATCTGTGATGCAAAAAAAAAAATATTTATTATTAATTTACAGGGCTGCACAAAAGTATTCCATTAAAAATTGGTAGGGGGGGGGAAACACTTTCTGGGTCGCGATTTAATACTATAAATCTATTTAACATTTTATGAAATTGATCTACTTTGTTAAGGTTTACTACAAGTTATTTCCAATATAATAGAAATCAGATAGTATTTACAGGGATACACAAAAGATTTCGGCCACCATACTGTATAGCAGGCCTGTCCAACCTTTTACTAAGCAGGGGCGCATCTCAGCTTTTGGCAAACAGTGAAGGGCGCCATTATTAACAGGGTTAAAAATACGCAACAAAATTATCTAAGAGTACTAGTACCGATGCATATATGCAAATTTATTTCGCTATAGAATACATAAGGGCTCTATGAATCTGAAATACTACACTGTTAAAAATTTCGTGCTACTGTGAACCAAGATTTGGTACTCGCCGCTATTACCAGCTGCCACCATAGGATGGTTCAATCGAAGCTCCAAATCTTGGAACGCGTTTACACCATATTATTTGAAAAAATGGTACTATGGTTCAACCGAAGTTCCAAATCTTGGAACAAGATTTCACCATCTTAGGGTGGCAGCTACTAAGCACCAAATTTCGGTTCAAAGTAGCACAAAAATTTTAACAGAGTACCATGTAAAAACTCTTTTCAAAATAACTATAAATTGTTCTAAATTTCGAATTATACGTTTTTCTAAGAGGGTTATATAAAAAAAAATTAATATTGGAAGGAGCCAAAAAACTAAATCTCCCCTTTCGTTAAGATAAATATCGTATATTAAAATAAAATGGTAACCAGCGATATTGTTGGATTTTTTGGCGACTCAAAAATATATTTTTATTTTGAAGCTGTAAATTTGTCGGTTTGAAAAGTACAGAAACGAAGACAGGTGTGATATAGTAATCAACCTATGGGAGATTCTAAAGAGAGCCTGGAAGAGAATGGGAATAATTTCGCATGATTTTATAGATAAATAGAAAATTAGCTATTATTTCAAAGTTCTGAGAAAGGAAATGAGGAAATGACAGCCCTTTCTCGTCTTTAGAACAGACAATGGGCCAGCGAAACAACATTAATTTTTTATGTGTGAAATACATTTGAAAAGGTTTTAAAAATATAAAGGATTGTTAATAAAACTTGTTTTAAAAAGGAATTTTTATCTTAAAAAAATGCTAGTAACGTGCAATCTTCAAAAGGGCGGCAAGAGAACCTGCAAAGGGCGCCATGGCACCCGCGGGCGCCGCGTTGGACAGCGCTGCTGTATAGTATACACGAAGATCTGAATATTTAAAAAATATATAGTACAATCGATTACATTTGATACGTTTGGTGTGCAATTTCCAACTTGTTTATATTGTTGAGATTATATCAAGTTAAATTTTGATTGACATGGTATAAATAACATTAATAATAGTGAAAGAAATATTTTTTTAGTTCAGTTTTTTATGATAAACGAAAAAGAATTTTACATATATACATATTGATTTAGAGTATATATAGCCGTAGAGCATTAAAATCACTGAAATATAAAACTGTAAAATTTCGCACGAAAACCTTAAATCTCTAAAAGTAACTGCTGTAAATAATGGATAAAATTTTCTTAGAAAAAGGATATAGTGTACTTTATACATGTTATACGTTACTGATATCGATTCTAAAATCCATTCTCTGCTTTCTCCTTTCTTTTATTATATGAAAATGGAAAAAAGTTCAACGCGGTACAAAATTTTTATATGCATCTGTCTTCAGGCAATCACCTTGAGCTGGATAATGATGAAAAAGATTCTGAAGTAAGAAATATTGATGAAAAATTTTAGAAAAAGACTGTTCATGACATATGATCGAGTCATCAATTTAAATAAACGAGGAAATTCTTTATCTTTAATATTTCCCCTCATTTTACTGAAACTTATTAAAGTTACGGATAATTTGGTTGAAAGTATACATGAAAATGAATTTTCTGGAAAGTTATATTATAAAGGCCAAACGTATCTGTGCATAACGCATACGTCATTTTGCGAATGGCAACACTTTCAAATTTTAAATGAAATTTCGGTATTGCAATTTTTGCTTTTACAACTATTTATACATCTAAATATTGCACATTTTCAGTTTTTACACCATCGTGTAGAGAAAAAAATGTACCTTTAAATGAAATTTGTTTGAAAGCTGTATCTTAATTTGTTTTTGAAGTATTATTTTTTTTTATAGTTTTTAATACTGCTTTTTTAATTGTGGCAACAGGAGTACTCCATTTCTATTAAAAGCAAAGGAAAAAAGGGAAAAAATTGATTACTGTATCTTTATGTTGCCATTTTCCCATTAAAAAGGAAAAAATCGAAATATAAACATCTTCTATTATAAAACCCGGTGAATTTTGATTTCATTTACAAAATTTTAGTTACACGTAAAAGAATATCAACAGTTTAATATGTGTTTTGGCTAATAATATTAAGACTTCAAGTTTTGAATCCAAATGATCAAATTAAAATGCCAATTTTTTTGAAAAGGTGAATACAGATACGAAATGTGCATTTGTAAATTTTCATATGGGGAAAATGATGCCGGGGTTAGATTTCACGGGGAAAAAATTCTATGATTGAGTCAAAGTTGAATCAATTTTGCTTTTTTTTCATTTTGGAATACTAGCATAAGAATCTTAATTGATAACTTTATCATAATAACAGATCTTTATTATTTTTTGCTGCTTACATGTACGATTAAAGTTTAATTTTAACAATTTCTACAACTGAGTATTACATAAAAAGTATTTTGTTAATTTGACCTTAAAAATCGTTTGTTTAAGAGTTAGACTTACCACTATAAAATGCATTTTTTACTATAACTTATTTTGTAGGTTTATTATAAATCAATGAAACAACTCCTTCTTAAACATTTCCTTTCGTCAAAATTTGACGGGTTCTACTTGTTCATATAAATATCATTTTAGGTACGATAAATACTACTTGATAAACTATAGTGAAAACTAGGTCTCATTTTCAATATTATCGAGTACAATTTTTAAGTATAATATTCTATATTGTACAAAATTTTATTTAAAAGATGAATGAAATATGATTCTTTTTTTCAGGACATTATCTTAGACGCAGTCATTAAAAATTGCTTTTTGCAAATATTTTTATTATTATTAGAAATAATATAACTGATAAAAATTATAATTTTAAATTAAGTTTGATGTACATTACTTACTTTTTAGCATTTTTGGATTATCAGAGTCTTAGATTTGATCAATGTAAAATAAATAACATTTATAATTGCATTCTTGTTTTGAGTTTTTTATAACAAACAATTGAGAATTCTACATCTTTTTCATTTTATGTATAAAGCTGTGAAATGTTAAAGTAACTGAAATATAAAACTGTAAGCTGTCATACACAAAATCTAAAATCTCTAAAGTAACTGCTGGAAATAATGTCTAAAATTTTCTTAAAAAACTGATATGGCACAGTTAATGGACGTTATACGTTGCTGATATCTTTTCTAAAACCCACTCCTTACTTTCTTCTCTAGTAAGTGAAAATGGAAAAAAGTTCAAAGCGGAACATAATTTTTATAAGCATCAGTCTTCAGGCAATCTCCCTGAGTTGGATAAAGATTTTACTTTAAAAAGTAAGACAAAAATGATGAATAGTTTGAGAAAAAGTATGTTCATGACATATGATAGAGTCATCAAATTCTATAAACAAAAAAATCTTAATCTTTAATATTTCCTCCTAATTTACCGGAATTTCTTTAGAATACGGATTATTTGGTTGATAATACATGGAAATGAACTCCCTGAAACGCAATATAATTTATTTTCAAAGACATTAAGGAGTTAATATTCATTAAAATATCATGTCATGGGACGTTAAATACTACTTTATAAGCTGTAGCGAAAACTAGATTTCATTCTGAATACAAGGTTCGCACACTCCGTGGAATTTCCAAGGACTCTGGCACCACTATTAAAAATAAGAAAATTTACATTTAATTTTTAAACCACAACATTCGTAATACCTTCATTCACAAATTTTACGATGTCTGTTTGCAGTGAAACATTTTGAAAATATTCTTAAAATTTAGTGGTAGAACTGTGCGAACCCTGTAAATATTTTTAAACATGAAAATCCTTTATTTTGCAAATTTTTATTTAAAAGATGAATGAACAATGATTTTTGAAGTACATTATCTTAGATTCAGTCATTTAAAATTCTCTAATTCTTCACAAGCACTTTTAATATTTTTATAAATAATAAAATAAAAATAATAATAATTACATTTAAAATTAAGTTTGATGTACATTATTTTATTATTTACTTTTTTGCATTTGTAGAACCATCACAGAATTCCATTATTAGACTGTCATAGAATCTGTAACATTCGTGTTTATTATTATTATTTTTTGCATTAAAATTTTTAAAAAATAAGCAAAGGGGAAATCTACATCTTTTACATTACTTTTAAGTATGTGTATAATGCCGTAAAATATTAAAATCACTGAAACCTAAAAATGTAAAAGGTCATCCATAAAATCTAAAATCTCTAAGGTAACTGCTGGAAATAACGGCTGAATTTTTTTTAGAAAAGTGATATGGTACATTTAATGCACGTTATACATTACTGATATTTTTTTTTAAATCCCCTCTCTGTTTTCTTCTTTCTTTTAGTATGTGAAAATGGAAAACAAATTTCAAAGAGCAACAGAATTTTTATAAGCATCTGTCTTCAGCCATCTCACTGAGCTGGATAATGATTTTACTTTAAAAAGTAAGAAAAATTGATGAAAAGTTCGAGATAAAAATTGCTCATGACATGTGATAAAGCCATCAATTCCAGTAAAGGAGAAAATTTTTTATTCTTAATATTTCCCTTTATTTTATTGAAACTTCATAAAGTAAGGGATTATTTGGGTGATAAAATACATGAAAATGAACTTCTCAGAAAGTGATATAATTTATTTTCAATAATAATAAGGCGGTGATATTCACCAAAATATCTTTTTATGGAGCGTTAAATACTAGTTTATAAGTTGTAGCGAAAACTAGATTTAATTCTGGATATTATCGAGTAAAATTTTTAAATATGAAAGTTCTTTATTTTACACTTTTTAATTTAAAAGATGAGTGATGAATGATTTTTGAAGTACGTTATCTTAGATTCAGTCATTTAAAATTCTCTAATTGTTTATAAACACTTTTATTATTTTCAGAAATAATGAAATAATAACAATAATAATTACATTTGAAATTAATTTTGATGTACATTATTTCATTAATTACTTTTTTGCATTTTAGTACCATCACAGACTTAGATTATTAGAATACGTAACAATCGTATTTGTTATAATTATTTTTTTTTGTTGCATTAGATTTTTTAAATGATAAACAAAGGAAAAACCTGCATATTTTTCATTACTTAATAAGAATGTGTATATAGCCGTAAAATATTAAATTCACTGAATCCTAAAAGTGTAAAGTGTCATACATAAAATCTAAAATCTCTATGGTAACTGCTGGAAATAACGGCTAAAATTTTCTTAGAAAAGTAATATGGTATATTTAATGAATGTTATACATCACTGATACCTTTTCTAAAATTCACTCTCTGTTTTCTTCTTTCTTTTAGTATGTGAAAATGGAAAAAAAGTTCAACGCTGAACAGAATTTTTATAAGCATCTGTCATCAGGCAATCTCTCTGAGCTGGATAATGATTTTGCTTTAAAAAAAAATAAGAAAAATTGACGAAAAATTCGAGATAAAAATTGCTCATGACATGTGACAAAGCTATCAATTTCAATAAGGGAGAAAGTTCTTTATTCTTAATATTTCCCTTTACATAGAATGTAAAACATCACTTTAAGGTATCAAATTATTTATATATGCTATAAGTCATCTATTAAAATAAAATAAAATGGCAAAGAAACCATTTTAATTTTACATGCTTCGTGTGCTCTGACGGCTACTTTTTATAGAAATTTTCGCTATTTTAGCGATTTTTTTTTTAATCATTTTTTTTTTTGGAAAAGTTGCTGTCAGAACATAGGGAACATGTATAATTAAAAGGATTTTTTGCCATTTTATTATTTTAATAGATCATTTATAGCATATATGAATAATTTGATATTTTCCTTTATTTTATTGAAAATTCATGAAGTTACGGATTGTTTGGTTGATAAATTACATGGAAATGAACTTTATAGAAAGTGATATAATTTATTTTCAATGATATTAAGGCATTGATATTCATCAAAATATCATGTTAGGGACGTTTAATACTACTTCATAAACAGAAAAAAATAGATATTATTCTGTATATTATCGAATTAAGTTTTTAAATATGAAAATACTTTTTTATATAAATTTATATTGAAAATATGAATGAAAAGTCGTTTTTTTAAGTACATGATGGATACAATCATTTAAAATTATCTGTTTATTTAAAAATATTTTTACTACTTTTAGAAAAATCAAAAAATGATAAAAATTACATTTTAAATTATATTGGATGTACATTGTTTACTTTTTTATACTGGTGGTATCATCACAGATTTAGATTTTATTTCACAAGAATAAATAACAGTAACATTTGTATTTTTTGCGTTTGATTATTTAAATAATAAAAAAGATAATTCCACACATTTTTCATTTACTTTTCAGTATATGCATATAGCCGTGAAATATTAAAATCACTAAAATATAAAACTGTAAAATGTGTCTCAGAGAATCCAATATCTTTAAGATAACTGATGGAAATAATGGATAATTTTTTTTTAGAAAAAGGATATGGCACATTTAATGGAATTTACACTTTACTGATTTGATTTCTAAAATCCCCTTTCTGTTTTCTCCTTAATTTTAGTATTTGAAAGTAGAAAAAAGCTCAACGCTAAACAGAATTTTTTTAAGCATCTGTCCATGTGTGCATCTAAACATCTTTTCTTACACTGTAAAAAAATTGACTCTTTTGCTGCATCGTCATCCCACCGCTTTTATAGAATCTCTCTATTTTGACCCATGAGAATGCTCCATAATATGATGAAGTAATCGTTTTCTAAAAAAGCGGTGGAGCAACGATGCAGCAAAAGGGTAAAAAATTTAACAGTGTACTGTCTTCAAGTAATCTCTCTGAGCTGGATAATGATGCACTTTAAAATATAAGAAATATTGACGAAAAGTTCGAAATAAAGATAGTTCATGACATGTGATAGAGTCATTAATTTCAATAAAAGAGAAAGCTATATTTTTTAATATTTCTCCTCATTTTATTGAAACTTCTTTAATATACGGATTGTTTGGTTGATAAAATACAAGGAAATGAACTTCCCGTAAAGTCATATAATTTACTTTCAATGACATTAAGGAGTTTATATTCATCAAAACACCTTGTTATGAGACAAAAAATATTACTTCGCAAACTTTAGCTCATTCTCAATATTATCCGGTAAAATGTTTAAACATGAAAATTCTTTATACTACCAATTTAGTTTTTCAAGAAAAAAGATGAAATTTACAATTAAAAAAAGAAAAAGATTAAATTTACAGTTTATCTTTTATGATATAGAAAAGAAGTTACAATTCTCTAAATGAAATGGAGGCTATGATTTAAAGATTAACATATGTTCTAAAAGGTCTAACACCTATATATGTAAACAAAATATGCGTTTGGAAAAAATATTTAATTTATAATATTTTAATAAACGTTCAAATCATCAATTGAATTAAAATGAATGTGCATTACTAGCTTTGTAATTGTGTTCATAAATATATGAATACGTAGCACCTATAATTGTCGTTAGTCCGTCCGTCTGTCCGCGCATAATAGAACAAAATCTACAAAACTGAATCCTTCGAAATTTTAAATATATAATTTTTACATAATATTGTCGAACCATATAAATTTTTATGATAATCGGATATATAATTTAATTACAAGGACAATAAAAACTATTCCGTCATATTGCCATCAATGTTATACTCTTTTGAACATAACAGAATTGAAATGCATCGATGAAGTATATCCAAAAAATACATTTTACACTATCTGTGGTGCAGATAATATTTGTTATTAATTTACATGTCCGCACAAAAATAATCCATTATACAATGGTATAGAGGAAAACACTCTTTGGAGCCCGATTTAATGCTATTAAACTATTTCATATTTTATGAATTTGACATAGTTTGTTAAAGTTTACTACAAGTTACGTCCTATATAATAGAAAGCAGATATTATTTACAAGGATTCACAAAAGATTTCGGCCACCATACTGTATCCGATGTACTGTACACTATTCACCAAGATCTCAATATTTTTAAAACTTTGTTATAATATAGTCAACATTTTTATATTACTGGGATTGTCGCAGGCTTAGATTTGATTGCCATAGGATAAATAACATTTATAATAGTGAAACAAGTAATTTTTTTGATTAAATGTTTTATGATAAACTAAAAGAATTTTAGCTACATACATATTAGTTCATTGTACAAGTAAACCCGCTGAACATTAAAATCACTGAAATATAGAACTGTAAAATTTAGCACGCAAAACGTAAATTCTCTAAAGATAACTATTAGAAAAAATGGTTAAATCTTTTTAGAAAAACAATATTGAACATTTAATGGATTTTTTACATTACTGATATCTTTTCTAAAATCCTCTCTCTGCTTTCTCCTTTATTTTGGTATCTGAAAATGGAAAAAAGTTCAACGCAGAACAGAATTTTTATAAGCATGTGTCTTCAGGCAATATCCTTGAGCTGGATAATCATGTACTTTAAAAAGTAAGAAAAATTGATGAAAAGTTCGAAATAAAGACTGTTCATGACATGATAGAGTAATCAATTCTTTAATATTTCCTCTCCTTTTACTGAAACTTTTAAAAGCTAGGGATTATTTGATTGATAAAATGCATAAAAATGAACTTCCGGGAAAGTCGTATAATTTATATTCAATGACATTATCTAGGATATAATTAGAGTGGATATTAATCAAAACAGCATGTTAGGGACCTTAATACTACCAAAAAGTCTATAGTGAAAACCAGATCTCATTCTGAATATTATCGTGTAAAATTTTTAAATATGATTTTTTTGCACAAATTTATAGATGAATGAAAACTTCAATGTTTATTCATAATTATTTTTATTATTTTTAGAAAATAAATAATAAAAATCACATTTTAAATAAGGTTGATGGTCCTTTTTTTACTTTTCTGCATATGGATATCGTCACAGATTTAGATTTGATTGTTATAGAATAAATAACATTAATATTTGTGTTTTTATGCGTTTGATTTTTTAAAATAATAAACAAAAAATAATTTAACATATTCTCCATTAACTTTTAAGTATATGTAAATAGCCGTGAAATATTAAAATTGCTGAAGTATAAAACAGAAAATGTGAAGCATAGTTTTTAAGTATAATTGTTGGAAATACTGGCACAAATTTTCATAGAAAAGTGATGCGGCACATTTAATGGCCGTTATAGCTTACTGATATCTTTTCTGAAATCCATTCTCTGTTTTCTACTTTTCTAGTATGTAAAAATGGGAAAATATTCAATGCGGAACAGAATTTTTATAAGCAACTGTCTTTAGGCAATCTCTATGAGATAGATAATGATGTACTTTAAAAAGCAAGAAAAATTGATGAAAATATCGAGATAAAGACTGTTTATGACATGTGACAGCGTCATTTATATCAATAAACGAGAAAATTCTTTTATATTTTATATTCATTTTCTGAAACTTCTTAAACTTATGGATTATTTGTTTAATAAAATACATAGAAATGAACTTCCTGGAAAATCATGTAATTTACTTTCATTGACATTAAGTAGTTTATATTCATCAAAATAACATGTTAGGGAGATTAAATACTACTTCATAAACTCTAGTGAAAACTAGGTCTCATTCTGAATATTATCGAGTAATTTTTTTTTTAAAATAAGAAATTCTTTATTATACAAATATATTTAAAAGATGAAGGAAAAAGTTCATTAAAAAAATTATCTTGGATACAGTCATTTAAAATTGTCTTTTTGTTAATAAATATTTGTATTATATTTTTCAAATTACAAGATGATAAAAATTTTAATTTATATTAAGTTTGATACTGATTACTTTTGCATTGATGGTATCATCACGCATTTAGATTAAACTGTCATAAAAAAATATCATTAACCATCGTTTTTTTTTGTTTGATTTATAAAAATAAGAAACAGAAAATTCAACTTCTTTTTCATTCAATTTTAAGCATATATATATTCCCGTAAAACATTAAAATCACTGAAATATAAAACTTTAAAATTTAACTCGTAAAATCTAAATTCTTCAAAAGTAGCTGCTGGAAATAATGGCTAATTTTTTTTTTTATATACAGTGATATGGCACGTTTAATGGACGTTATACATGATACATTATAACTGATACCTTTTTTAAAATCTAATCTCTGCTTTCTCCTGTCTTTTAGTATGTAAAAATGGGAAAAAGTTCAACGCGGAACAGAATTTTTATAAGCATCTGTCTTCAGGCAATCTCTCTGAGCTAGATAATGATGTACTTTAAAAAGAAAAAAAAGAAAAAAAAAGATGAAAAGTTCGAGATAAAGACTGTTCATGACATGTAATAGAGAGAGTCATCAATTTCAATAAACAAGAAAATTCTTTAATATTTCTCCTCACTTTACTGTAACTTCATAAACTTATGGATTATTTGTTTGATAAAACACATGGAAATGAACTTCCTGGAAAATCATGTATTTTACTTTCAGTGACATTAAGGAGTTTATATTCATCAAAATAACATGTTATGCGACGTTAAATATTATTTTATGAATTGTAGAGTAAACTACATCGCATTTTCAATAATATAGTGTAAAATGTTTAAACATGAAAATTCTTTCGATAACAAATTTCATTTGAAATGTGGAATGATAACTTTTTCACTTTTCTTAAAATGCATTATGTTAGATTCAATTATTTAAATTTGTTTGTTTGAATGATGCTTCATAATTATGTACATTATGTATATTACAAATTTAAAATTTTTTCGCCAAAACTAACCTTTATACTATCTTAATTTTCTTATAATAATGTTCCGTACTTACTTCAAATTATTAAATTAAAATCTTGTTTCTAAATCTAATCTGTTAATCTGTATGCAGACGATATAAATTCTTAAATTACCTTAAAAAACATTATCCCAGTATGCGTCAACTTAAAAAGATGGCTCTAAATTAAAAATATTCTTAATTAAACTTTATTTCTTAATATTCCAAATAAAACTAATTTCTTCTATGTTTTTATCAACCCTTTTTAAGACAGTCTTATTAAATTTATTCCAAACCCATACCTTTCAAAAAATATCATTATTTTATATTATATATTTTTATATTTTTCCTCAGTCAACCTTTGATAGTGTGCATAGCAATAAATTCATTTCTTTTCTTTTTCTCTTAAAATTAATAGTCTATAAAAATCGTCTGCCTAAGATATTTAAAATCCTGAATCGATTATAAATTGGTTAAACAATATTTTTTAAAAAATAAATTTTTCGTCTGAAGAAAATAGTCTCATAGCTGGACAAGAATTCTGTTTACATAAAAGTTTGATGGTTTGAGGTTACAGAATGTTCTGGAATTTTCTTTTTAGATTTAAGAGGGAAAGTCTCGAGCTGAGAAGGAGGATTCTTGCGTTTTTTCTTCGATGAATACGGCTCGCTGAAATAATGATGGAATGTTTCGGTAAAAGACAGTTTGCAAAAGGAGCTTTTCCCTTTCTCATGATTTCGAATTAAATAAATGAACTTACACCAGCCAATGAGTAATTATTTGGATTCTCTACATCTATTTATTTATTTTCCTCGGTGGCCATGACTTCTCTGTGGTGAAAGGGAAACCCGGCGTTGATGTCTCTGGCTCCTAACTTTTAAATCGTCACATGTATGTAAATACATAGCACGTATAGTCGTCGTTCAATCCGTTCGTCTGTCCGCATATAACAACGCAAAAACTATTCAACTGAATTATTTGAAATTTAAAATATATAATTATTACGTAAGTTTGTTGAATTATTTCACATATTTAATGAAAATCAGATGTATAGTTCAATTAAAGGGACAATCAAATGTATTCCGTAAAACTACGGTAAAAGGTAAAAAAAAACAGTTTGAAGTGAATTTTAATAATGTTACACTCTGTTTAATATAATAAAATTCATATGCATCTGTGAAATCTATATTAAGATACACATTCTACGCAATCTGTCGTGCAAAAAATATTTTTTATTAATAAACAGGGACACAAATATTCTATTATATAATGGTGTAGGAGGAAACAATGTTTAGAATGCGGTTTAGTTATATTATTTTATTTCACAGTGCATGAAATTGATATACATTGCTAAAGTTTATTAAAAATTAACTCTTGTATTATAGAAAACGTTTAGTTTTTACAGGGTTTCGCAAAATATTTCGGATACAGTATTGTATTCGAAGTAATATATATTAAAAAACTTCGTTACAGTACAAAAGCACCACATTTGCTACGTTTGACGTGAAATTTCCTGCATGTGTATAAATAGTTTAAATACTTTAAAATATTATTTTTTCAAAATAATAATCTGCTTTTGAGCAATAATTTGTAACTATCACATAAGCCAACCACTTGTATTATGCTCAAATCATTAAAGTAAATTCGAATGACAACGTTTAATAACTGTATAATATTTATTAATTGCTGCATAAAATTAAATACATTGTATTAGATATATTTTCTGGTTTGTTTGTGTCTGGTTTTGTTGACTTCAGGACTCCCAAATGGCTTGCTATCTGAACATCAGAATTTTCTTAGAGAAATTTTCTTTTTAGATTTTTCTTACAAATTTCCGAAAAACCACCTCTGGATGTTAATTTTAGCTCAAATTCAGTAGAAGCATATCATGAAAATCTTTAAAATTACTGATGTTCAGTTCGCGGACCATTTGGGATACCTGCGACTTAAAAAAAATATGGGATGTCAGTAGTTGTGAAACATAGATTTTCTAAATTAAAATGAAACTTATATTTTTCAAATACTTTTAAACTTTTGTAAGTAGAATTACTTTCTCGATAATGATTCCTTTTCATTTAAGTCATTTTGTATATTTTGTTATTTTGATTTTTAAACATTTAAAAAAATTTTTACTAAACAAAATTTCCATATTTATCATGAATTAAAAAATGTCCTCAACGCTTATGTTGTTAATTCTATCTGTCGCAGTCGTCCAATGTAAGGAACACGTAATTTTAATTCCAAACTTACAAACGGCACCAATAATATCTTAAATATATATTTGTAGTGTTATTTTATTCTCAGGTCTGAAGAGTTTAGACCCGTGTAATTTAGCCTCATTTAAGGAAAACATTTCTATAAGATAATACTGGTACCGAAGAATTTCCTTGACAGGAAATTCCAGTAAGCGTATAAATCCTGAGGTGGTAGTCAAGTGCAGCATAAGAACAGAACTACCACAATAAAGGTGTATGTTTTATATTATGTTCCGGGCGAAAATTATGTTATATAGGCGAATGTTTTTATATTATGTCGTACCACTACTTTTAAAAACACATTTTGCAATACATTTTTCTTACAAATGTCATCAAAGCTTATGTAAAAGATGTGTGTTTTGAAAATGTTGTGTAAAATAGAGTTAAATATTAGTAGCCCGTGGCAGTTCCTGTAAGAATTATTTTTTTTTCATTTCCTTCATCTTTAATGCATTCTTCGCCGTAGTAATTCTTTTCTTTGCTGCACATTTGCAGAGACACCAGATCTCAATATAATTATATATAACAATTTAAAAAAATAAAAATAGAATAGATTTGTGACAGATGATTAAAAAATAATTTCGTACTTTATAGGTGACAATAATACCTTCCAAATTAAAAGAATTATCACAGCTTTGAAATGTTATGCCTTAATATTCATGCAAGATTTAATACCTGTCTTTTAATGCTTTATTCTTAAAATGAAATAGAAGTTAAAATGAAATAGTCTCCCGCTTTAGTTAAATTGAATCTCTGGGGCATAATTTAAAATAAAATGTCAGAATTATCGCAAAAATAAAATAATCTTATTTTCCAAAATTTAAGGAAACGCAAATAAACGTAAAATATCCTTTTCAGATTTTAATATACTACTTCTTTGATACAATTTAAAAATAATCTAAATGTTCTCGATTTTACTTGCAAATTAAATCCATAGTAGAAAATTTAAACGAAAAGAATTAGAACAATGAATAGAACAAATACATTTTAATTTAATGCGGATCATTTTGACAAAAGAATTTCCTATTTTTAAATAAATTTGAAATATATAAAGTATATACATATATATATATATATATATATGCATGTGAGTTCAAGAAGTGTATGAAATCTTAACTCTATTTTAGTTAAAGTATGACTTCGTCTGGAAAGAGTATAATATTAAAATTAAATTGCATTTTTTTAAGAGACTGGGTGGGTGTCACTTTGTTATACCGGATAGACAAAAAGTCCGTACAAATTTAGAAATACATATAAGCCGGAAAAATAAACGAAATAAAAAAATCCCTGTCGGCTGGGCCTATAGGCGGAGGTAAATTTCGAAGAGTGCTCATTTCAACAAAAAAAAATATATGATTAGAGATAAACCTAGTTTAATAACTTTATTAGGCCGTTTATGAATAATTTTAATTTAATTTTTCTGCAAAAACTGGTTTTATCAGAATCATCTTACGAAAAATTTTGCTCAAATGCCCATTTTGACAACATATTTTGAAATAAATTCTGAATTTATTAAAAAATCGACCAAAACAGTACATTATACAGTTTCTAAATAACAGAAAACTGTCAGTTGAATGCATTTGAGAAACAAATTGAATTTAAAAATGAGTCATAAAATAACCGATTTGTTTGAATACATCCTTAATTCTTTAATAATTATTGCTTAGGAAAATTTTGTGCGAAATACTCACTTTGACAGCATTTTTAAAAATATATTCTATTTTTATCAAAAAACTGGCCAATGCGTCACAGTATATAGTTCCTAAATAAGAGGATCTGTAAATTGGATGCGTTTTGAGAGCGAAAATGGATTTTAAAACGAGTCATAAAAAACGTAATTTGCTATGTGAAAACTTCCTTAAATTTTCAAATCACGAAGACTTCGGGCAATTCTGTTCAAAATACCCTTTTTGGTAGCCTTTTTCAAAATATATTCTGTCTTTATCAAAAAAACCGATCAATGCATCACATTATATAGTTCCTAAATAAGAGGATCTGTAAATTGGATGCATTTAAGAGCAAAAATGGATTTAAAAACGAGTCAGAAAAAAACGCAATGGCTTATTTGAACACTTCCTTAAATTTTCAGACACGATGATTTCGGAAAATTCTGTTCAAAATACCCTTTTTGGTAGCCTTTTTTGAATTATATTCCGTCTTTATCAAAAAACTGACCAATGCATCACATTATATAGTTCCTAAATAAGAGGATCTGTAAATTGGATGCGTTTGAGAACAAAAATTGATGTAAAAACGAGTCAGAAAAAAACGCAATTTCTTATTTGAATACTTCCTTCAATTTTCAATCCCGATGACTTTCGGAAATTCTGTTCAAAATACCCTTTTTGGTAGCCTTTTTTGAAATATATTCTGTCTTTATCAGAAAATTGACCAATGCGTCACTTTATACAGTTTCTAAATAAGAGGATCTACCATTTGAATGCGTTTAAAATCAAAAATGAATTTAAAAATGAGTCAGAATATAAGCAGTTTGGATTTGAGGTTTTTTCTCCAATTCCTATTTTTGTTTAATTTCTTTTTGCTATATGAATTGGTCCTATGAAAAACTTGTCAATATAAAAGTTGTAGATATTTTTAAGAAAATGTAAAATAAGTTTAATCAGATTTGATATCTTAAAAATTGACGGAGTTATAGATTTTTCTCTTTTTTCAGCGCCCTTTTTCTTTTCGTTTTTAATTTTTTTCATCGGTAAAAGTTGGTCCTATCAAAATCTTGTAAATACAAAAATTTTAGATAATTTTAAGAACATTTACAAAAAATTTAGTTGGACTTGATATCTTGAAAATTGACGAAGTTATGAATTTTTTTCTCTCAAAATCCCTGTTTTTTTCGCCCCTTGAGCCCACTTCTAAATTTATCAAAAATCTGTTATGCATATACTTTTGGCCCATTTTTAAGAAGTAATATAAACTTTAAACCGATTAGATATCTACTTTAATTAAGAAGTTATAGCGTTTTGTCTGTTTTCACAAAAGCGCCCCCTATTCCGCCCCCCTTGGTCCGATTTTGCCCATTAACGAACTTAGCCAAGATTTTAACCCCCTTGATTTTATGTATCAGTTTGGTGGAGATAGGTGAAGAATTATAGAAGTTATCGTGTCCATAAAAAAGTGAGATATATATATATAGATACATAGATAGATAGATAGATATAAACTGGTGCGATTGCAATAGGTAGTATTTCTTACGAAATCTACCTAAAATGGTTTGCAGGGGTTGCTATCAATATGTCCAGGGATTTGTTATAAAACATTAATAAAAATAATTTAAAAACATCCAACAGATGGTGCTGGAAACGTTCGAATTGCGTAGAAATATACAAATAAGACGACTGTAAGAATTTGCGGTGCTAATCCACAGACAGTTCACGGTTAAGAGCCGTGTACTTGATCAAGGCTTTTTAGTGCTAAGGATAAAGCTTTGTTGGTGAGGTTATTTTACGTGAATCAGGAATAAGCGACCGATCCATCAAGTACTCTGCTCTCAATCGAGAACTAATTGTGGAATAGAAATTCAAGTTCTTTTAACCGTCTCATTGGCATATTTTCACAAAACAAGTCAACTGAACTGAAGTCAAACATTCCCAGCGCTATCTGTCGCATGTTTTTCGAATTACTTTTTATTACTGTCTTAAACAAAATCCCGTGACACATGGAAATCCTACAAACCTTTTTTTATTTCTGTTATTTTTTCAGCTTTTATGATTTTTTAAAGTTTCTACAGACTTTGTACACATCCGGTATAAAAACAAAAACATATAATAAATAGTTATCTAGTATTATTTTGCTTATAAACTTATCAATCGGTAATTTTGAGATTTTCATCTTGCTATCTAACGACATAATATTAAAAACCTACTCTTTACCCCTGTATGATGTTTGGTGTCTAGGCAACTAGACTTATTACCCATCCGGTATAAAAACAAAAACATATAATAAATTGTTATCTAATATTGTTTTGTTTATAAACTTATCAATCAGTAATTTTGAGATTTTCATCTTGCTATCTAACGACATACTATTAAAAACCTACTCTTTACCCTTATATGACGTTTGGTGTCTAAGCATAGTTTGCACCGAAGATTTGAAATATCTTGTTAAATTGGATGTTGCATTGAGAAAAATGAAGTTTAGGTTCGTTTTAATATGTAGATAGCCGCCTAAGTAAATTTTATGTACATCGTTTAAAAGTAGATTTTATTTGCAATCGTTCGCTACCAGTAACTTTCATCTACGATAATTTATTGAGGAGTTATTTGAGGGTATTTATTTTTTTCAACAACTACATATTGCCCATTTAGAATTCAAATTAAGTTTAATGTATATTGGATTTTAATATTTCTCTTATGATAATGGATTAAAGTTTGAGTGGCATAGAATAAATAGCATTAATAATTATGAAGCATTTTTTGTGTTTAAATGTTTTTATAATAATGAGAATACGACATTTTTTAAGCATTATAGTATATGTGTCAATGTTGAAATTAAAATTACTGAACTGTATAACTATAAAATGTGACACACAAAATCTAAATTCTCTAAGGTAACTGTTGGATATAATGGCTAACATTTTCTGAGAAAAGTGATGTGTACATTTAATGGACGTTATACATTACTGATATCTTTTCTAAAATGCACTGTTTTCTCCTTTCATTTAATATGTGAAAATGGGATAAAGTTCAGCGCCTAACAGAATTTTTATAAGCTTCTGTCTTCAGGTAATCTCCCTTAGCTAAATAATGGTGTACTTTAAAAAATCAGAAAAATTGATGACATGTTCGATAGAAAGTCTGTGCATGACATGTGATAGAATCATCAATTTCAATAAAGGAGAAAATTCTATACCTTTAATATTTCCCCCTTATTTTACGGAAATTTCTTCATGATACGGATTATTTGATTGATAAAATACATGGAAATGAACTTCACTCAAAGCCATATAATTTACATTCAGTGATATTAAAAAAATTATATTTATCAAAATATCATGTTTTGAGACATTAAATACTAATTCATAGATTTAAACTAATTTTTAATATTACCGGGTAAGATATTTAAACATATACAAATTCAGTTTTTGAGGATGTGAAGACAAAATTTACAATTTAATTTTGTGATATAGATAAGAAGTTATAAATCTACAAATGAGCTGGCAGTTATGATTTAAAGATTAGCAGAAGTTCTAAAAGGACTAACACCTGTATGCGTTAATTTAAAATTCGCCTTGAGAAATTTGTATTTAACACATAATAATTTATTAAACGTTCAAAATACAGTCGGCTCTCGTTAATTCGAACAAGTCGGGACCACAAAAAATGTTCGAATTATGGAAAATATGAAATAAAACATACTTTATTTGGTACTATTACAAAGGAATTAATGTTACAGGTTTTTTTTTTTCGTCTGTTATCATTAGAATATGACATAATATTAAATTAGAATGCACAAATAAATAAACTAATTTAAAGATTAGAAACAAGCACGATGTAAGAAGAATTTAAAGTGTCACTAATGGACAAACGGGGATCTAAGACAGTGGATATCAAATGCATTGTATTATATGTATACTCGTTCGGAACAATTTTCAGAAATATCAAAGAAAGAAAGTTATTCAAACGATCTGAAATCCGTGAGAAAGAAAAGAAAAAAGAAAAATCGAAATTCTCGTTAGTTCGAATTAAACGAAGTCAAGAGAGAATGAGTTCGAATTAATGAAAATTGTTAACGTTATTCTGCCATTGAAAATTTCGGTACTTCATGTTTAGTTCTAATTAAGCGAAGATTCGAATTATCCGATTTCGAATTAACGAGAGTCGACTGTATTACATTTTAAACTAAAATTAATGTACTCACTAGCTTTCGTAATTACATAAATACGTGACACCTTTAGTCTTCGTTCAGTCCGTTCGTTTGTTAATATAACAAAGCAAAATCTACACAAGCGAATCATTCGAAATTTAAAATATATAATTGCTGCATGATTTTGTAGAGTCTTTTAAAAATATTTGAAAATCGGATGTATAGTTTAATTACAGGGACAATCAAAAACATTCCGTTAGATTACTGTCAATAGGAAAAATAGTTTAGAGTGCATTTTAATGATGTTATGCTCTTGCGAACCTAATAGAATTGATATGTATTTATGATGTATGTACTAAAAAAGTACAATTTGTGCAATCTGTGATGCAAAAAAAAAATATTTATTATTAATTTACAGGGCTGAACAAAAATATTCCATTAAAAATTGGTATAGGGGAAAACACTTTCTGGATCGCGATTTAATACTATAAAGCTATTTCACATTTTATGAAATTGATCTACTTTGTTAAGGTTTACTACAAGTTATTTCCAATATAACAGAAAGCAGATAGTATTTACAGGGATACACAAAAGATTTCGGCCACCATACTGTATAGCAGGCCTGTCCAACCTTTTACTAAGCAGGGGCGCATCTCAGCTTTTGGCAAACAGTGAAGGGCGTCATTATTAACAGGGTTAAAAATACGCAACAAAATTATCTAAGAGTACTAGTACCGATGCATATATGCAAATTTATTTCGCTATAGAATACATAAGGGCTCTAAGAATCTGAAATACCACACTGTTAAAAATTTCGTGCTACTTTGAACCAAGATTTGGTACTCGCCGCTATTACCAGCTGCCACCATAGGATGGTTCAATCGAAGCTCCAAATCTTGGAACGCGTTTACACCATATTATTTGAAAAAATGGTACTATGGTTCAACCGAAGTTCCAAATCTTGGAACAAGATTTCACCATCTTAGGGTGGCAGCTACTAAGCACCAAATTTCGGTTCAAAGTAGCACAAAAATTTTAACAGAGTACCATGTAAAAACTCTTTTCAAAATAACTATAAATTGTTCTAAATTTCGAGTTATACGTTTTTCTATGAGGGTTATATAAAAAAAAAATAACTATTGGAAAGAGCCAAAAAACTAAATCTCCCCTTTCGTTAAGATAAATATCGTATATTAAAATAAAATGGTAACCAGCGATATTGTTGGATTTTTTGGCGACTCAAAAATATATTTTTATTTTGAAGCTGTAAATTTGTCGGTATGAAAAGTACAGAAACGAAGACAGGTGTGATATAGTAATCAACCTATGGGAGATTCTAAAGAGAGCCTGGAAGAGAATGGGAATAATTTCGCATGATTTTATAGATAAATAGAAAATTAGCTATTATTTCAAAGTTCTGAGAAAGGAAATGAGGAAATGACAGCCCTTTCTCGTCTTTAGAACAGACAATGGGCCAGCGAAACAACATTAATTTTTTATGTGTGAAATACATTTGAAAAGGTTTTAAAAATATAAAGGATTGTTAATAAAACTTGTTTTAAAAAGGAATTTTTATCTTAAAAAAATGCTAGTAACGTGCAATCTTCAAAAGGGCGGCAAGAGAACCTGCAAAGGGCGCCGCGTTGGACAGCGCTGCTGTATAGTATACACGAAGATCTGAATATTTAAAAAATATACCTTACAATCGATTACATTTGATACGTTTGATGTGCAATTTCCAACTTGTTTATATTTTTGGGATTATATCAAGTTAAATTTTGATTGACATAGTATAAATAACATTAATAATAGTGAAAGAAATATTTTTTTTAGTTCAGTTTTTCATGATAAACAAAAAAGAATTTTACATATATACATATTGATTTAGAGTATATATAGCCGTAGAGGATTAAAATCACTGAAATATAAAACTGTAAAATTTCGCACGAAAACCTTAAATCTCTAAATGTAACTGCTGTAAATAATGGATAAAATTTTCTTAGAAAAACGATATAGTGTACTTTATAGATGTTATACGTTACTGATATCGATTCTAAAATCCATTCTCTGCTTTCTCCTTTCTTTTATTATATGAAAATGGGAAAAAGTTCAACGCGGAACAAAATTTCTATATGCATCTGTCTTTAGGCAATCACCTTGAGCTGGATAATGATGAAAAAGATACTGAAGTAAGAAATATTGATGAAAAATTTTAGAAAAAGACTGTTCGTGACACATGATCGAGTCATCAATTTCAATAAACGAGAAAATTCTTTATCTTTAATATTTCCCCTCATTTTACTGAAACTTATTAAAATGACGGATTATTTGGTTGAAAGCATACATGAAAATGAACTTTCTGGAAAGTTATATAATTTGCTTTTAATGACATTAAGGAGGTGATATTCATATAAATATCATTTTAGGTACGATAAATACTACTTGATAAACTGTAGCGAAAACTAGATCTCATTTTCAATATTATCGAGTACAATTTTTAAGTATAATATTCTATATTGTACAAAATTTTATTTAAAAGATGAATGAAATATGTTTCTTTTTTTCAGGACATTACCTTAGACGCAGTCATTTAAAATTGCTTTTTCGTAAATATTTTTATTATTTTTAGAAATAATATAACTAATAAAAATTATAATTTTAAATTAAATTTAATGTACATTACTTACTTTTTAGCATTTTTGGATTATCAGAGTCTTAGATATGATCAATGTAAAATAAATAACATTTATAATTGCATTCTTCTTTTGAGTTTGATTTTTTTTTATAACAAACAATTGAGAATTCTACATCTTTTTCATTTTATGTATAAAGCTGTGAAATGTTACAGTAACTGAAATATAAAACTGTAAGCTGTAAAACAAAATCTAAAACCTCTAAGGTAACTGCTGGAAATAATGTCTAAAATTTTCTTAGAAAACGGATATGGCACAGTTAATGGACGTTATACTTTACTGATACTTTTTCTAAAACCCACTCCCTACTTTCTACTCTAGTATGTGAAAATAGAAAAAAAGTTCAATGCGGAGCATAATTTTTATAAGCATCAGTCTTCAGGCAATCTCCCTGAGCTAGATAAGGATTTTACTTTAAAAAGTAAGAAAAAAAATTATGAATAGTTCGAGAAAAAGTATGTTCATGACATATGATAGAGTCATCAAATTCTATAAACAAAAAAATCTTAATCTTTAATATTTCCTCCCAATTTACCGAAATTTCTTTAGAATACGGATTATTTGGTTGATAATACATGGAAATGAACTCCTTGAAACGCAATATAATTTATTTTCAAAGACATTAAGGAGATAATATTCAATAAAATATCATGTCATGGGACGTTAAATACTACTTTATAAGCTGTAGCGAAAACTAGATTTCATTCTGAATACAAGGTTCGCACACTCCTTGGAATTTCCAATGACTCTGGCACCACTATTAAAAATAAGAAAAATTACATTTTATTTTTAAACCACAACATTCGTAATCCCCACCCTCATTCACAAATTTTACAATGTCTGTTTGCAGTGAAACATTTTGAAAATATTCTTAAAATTTAGTGGTAGAACTGTGCGAACCCTGTAAATATTTTTAAACATGAAAATCCTTTATTTTGCAAATTTTTATTTAAAAGATGAATGAACAATGATTTTTGAAGTACATTATCTTAGATTCAGTCATTTAAAATTCTCTAATTCTTCACAAGCACTTTTAATATTTTTATAAATAATAAAATAAAAATAATAATAATTACATTTAAAATTAAGTTTGATGTACATTATTTTATTATTTACTTTTTTGCATTTGTAGAACCATCACAGAATTCCATTATTAGACTGTCATAGAATCGGTAACATTCGTGTTTATTATTATTATTTTTTGCATTAAAATTTTTAAAAAATAAGCAAAGGGGAAATCTACATCTTTTACATTACTTTTAAGTATGTGTATAATGCCGTAAAATATTAAAATCACTGAAACCTAAAAATGTAAAAGGTCATCCATAAAATCTAAAATCTCTAAGGTAACTGCTGGAAATAACGGCTGAATTTTTTTTAGAAAAGTGATATGGTACATTTAATGCACGTTATACATTACGGATATTTTTTTTTAAATCCCCTCTCTGTTTTCTTCTTTCTTTTCGTATGTGAAAATGGAAAACAAATTTCAAAGAGCAACAGAATTTTTATAAGCATCTGTCTTCAGCAATCTCACTGAGCTGGATAATGATTTTACTTTAAAAAGTAAGAAAAATTGATGAAAAGTTCGAGATAAAAATTGCTCATGACATGTGATAAAGCCATCAATTCCAATAAAGGAGAAAATTTTTTATTCTTAATATTTCCCTTTATTTTACTGAAACTTCATAAAGTAAGGGATTATTTGGGTGATAAAATACATGAAAATGAACTTCTCAGAAAGTGATATAATTTATTTTCAATAATAATAAGGCGGTGATATTCACCAAAATATCTTTTTATGGAGCGTTAAATACTAGTTTATAAGTTGTAGCGAAAACTAGATTTAATTCTGGATATTATCGAGTAAAATTTTTAAATATGAAAGTTCTTTATTTTACAATTTTTAATTTAAAAGATGAGTGATGAATGATTTTTGAAGTACGTTATCTTAGATTCAGTCATTTAAAATTCTCTAATTGTTTATAAACACTTTTATTATTTTCAGAAATAATGAAATAATAACAATAATAATTACATTTGAAATTAAGTTTGATGTACATTATTTCATTAATTACTTTTTTTGCATTTTAGTACCATCACAGACTTAGATTATTAGAATACGTAACAATCGTATTTGTTATAATTATTTTTTTTTGGTGCATTAGATTTTTTAAATGATAAACAAAGGAGAAACCTGCATATTTTTCATTACTTAATAAGAATGTGTATATAGCCTTAAATATTAAATTCACTGAATCCTAAAAGTGTAAAGTGTCATACATAAAATCTAAAATCTCTATGGTAACTGCTGGAAATAACGGCTAAAATTTTCTTAGAAAAGTGATATGGTATATTTAATGGATGTTATACATCACTGATACCTTTTCTAAAATTCACTCTCTGTTTTCTTCTTTCTTTTAGTATGTGAAAATGGAAAAAAAGTTCAACGCTGAACAGAATTTTTATAAGCATCTGTCATCAGGCAATCTCTCTGAGCTGGATAATGATTTTGCTTTTTAAAAAAAATAAGAAAAATTGACGAAAAGTTCGAGATAAAAATTGCTCATGACATGTGACAAAGCTATCAATTTCAATAAGGGAGAAAGTTCTTTATTCTTAATATTTCCCTTTACATAGAATGTAAAACATCACTTTAAGGTATCAAATTATTTATATATACTATAAGTCATCTATTAAAATAAAATAAAATGGCAAAGAAACCATTTTAATTTTACATGCTTCGTGTGCTCTGACGGCTACTTTTTATAGAAATTTTCGCTATTTTAGCGAATTTTTTTTTTTAATCATTTTTTGTTTTTGAAAAAGTTGCTGTCAGAACATAGGGAACATGTATAATTAAAAGGATTTTTTGCCATTTTATTATTTTAATAGATCATTTATAGCATATATGAATAATTTGATATTTTCCTTTATTTTATTGAAAATTCATGAAGTTACGGATTGTTTGGTTGATAAATTACATGGAAATGAACTTTATAGAAAGTGATATAATTTATTTTCAATGATATTAAGGCATTGATATTCATCAAAATATCATGTTAGGGACGTTTAATACTACTTCATAAACAGAAAAAAAAAATAGATATTATTCTGTATATTATCGAATTAAGTTTTTAAATATGAAAATACTTTTTTATATAAATTTATATTGAAAATATGAATGAAAAGTCGTTTTTTTAAGGACATGATGGATACAATCATTTAAAATTATCTATTTATTTATAAATATTTTTACTACTTTTAGAAATATCAAAAAATTATAAAAATTACATTTTAAATTATATTGGATGTACATTGTTTACTTTTTTGCACTGGTGGTGTCATCACAGATTTAGATTTTATTTCACTAGAATAAATAACAGTAACATTTGTATTTTTTGCTTTTGATTATTTAAATAATAAAAAAAAATAATTCTACACATTTTTCATTTACTTTTCAGTATGTGCATATAGCCGTGAAATATTAAAATCACTAAAATATAAAACTGTAAAATGTGTCACAAAGAATCTTAAATCTTTAAGATAACTGATGGAAATAATAGATAATTTCTTCTTGGAAAAAGTATATGGCACATTTAATGGAATTTATACGTTACTGATATGATTTCTAAAATCCTCTTTCTGTTTTCTCCTTAATTTTAGTATTTGAAATTAGAAAAAAAGCTCAACGCTAAACAGAACTTTTTTAAGGGAGCTCAGGGGTTGAAAACTTTTTTAAAAAATCGATTTTTTTATGATCTTGTTTGATTATTCAATTAATTCTTAACTCAATGCAGAAAACCGCATAAAAATATTGGCATTTTTAACGGAGTTATAAGCATTTATGTATCAATACTTACATAGCCGCATCTATATAATTTTAACTTTAAGTCGTGTTTTCTCAAAACTTGGTTTTTGACGACTAACATCAAGGTTTTAAAATAACTATTTGATGGAATGGCTTAATTTTTTTGCATGATATAACATCATAATCTAGATTATGAATTAAGGATATAACTATCACTTAATAAAAACAGTATTAAAAAATCTCTCAAAGTTGAAAAAAAAAACCCAAAATACAACTTTTTTTCCATTAAAAATAATCAAAATATTAAACTATCTAAAATATATTAATTAATCTAGATAATGATGTTATATGCATGAAAAAAAAATTAAGCCATTCTATCAAATAATTTATTTAAATCTTGGTGTTAGTCATCAAAAATCAAGTTTTGAGAAAACGCGACTTAAAGTTGAAATTATATGGATGCGGCTATGCAAGTGTTGATACATAAATGCTTATAACTCCGTTAAAAATGCAAATATTTTTATGCGGTTTTTTGCATTGAGTTAAATGAATAATCAAATTAGACCATAAAAAATCGATTTTTTGAAAAGTTTTCAACCCTTGAGCTCCCTTAAGAATATGTCCATATGTGCATCTGAACATCTTTTCTTACACTGTAAAAAAAAAAAAAAAAAAAAAAAAAAAAAAAAAAAAAAAAAAAAAAAAAAAAATGACATTTTTGCTGCATCGTCATTCCACCGCTTTTATAGAATCTCTCTATTTTGACCCATGAGAATGCTCCATAATACGGTGAAGTAATCGTTTTCTAAAAAAGCGATGGAGCAACGATGCAGCAAAAGGATAAAATTTTTAACAGTGTACTGTCTTCAAGTAATCTCTCTGAGCTGGATAATGATACACTTTAAAATATAAGAAATATTGATGAAAAGTTCGAAATAAAGATAGTTCATGACATGTGATAGAGTCATTAATTTCAATAAAAGAGAAAGCTATATTTTTTAATATTTCTACTCATTTTATTGAAACTTCTTTAATATACGGATTATTTGGTTGATAAAATACAAGGAAATGAACTTCCCGTAAAGTCATATAATTTACTTTCAATGACATTAAGGAGTTTATATTCATCAAAACACCTTGTTATGAGACAAAAAATAATACTTCGCAAACTTTAGCTCATTCTCAATACTATCCGGTAAAATGTTTAAACATGAAAATTTTTTATACTACCAATTTAGTTTTTCAGATAACCGAAAAAGATAAAATTTACAGTTTATCTTTTATGATACAGAAAAGACGTTACAATTCACTAAATGGTTGGAGGCTATGATTTAAAGATTAACAGATGTTCTAAAAGGTCTAACACCTATATATGTAAACAAAATATGCGTTTGGAAAAAATATTATTTAATTTATAATATTTTAATAAACGTTCAAATCATCAATTGAATTAAAATTAATGTGCATTACTAGCTTTGTAGTTGTGTTCGTAAATATATCAATACGTAGCACCTATAATTGTCGTTAGTTCGTCCGTCTGTCCGCGCATAATAGAACTAAATCTAAACAACTGAATCCTTCGAAATTTTAAATATATAATTGTTACATAATGTTGTCAAGCCATGTAAATTTTTATGATAATCGGATATATAGTTTAATTACAAGCACAATAAAAACTATTCCGTCATATTGCGGTCAATGTTATACTCTTTTGAACATAACAGAATTGAAATGCATCTATGAAGTATATCCAAAAAATACATTCTACACTATCTGTGGTGCAGATAATATTTGTTACTAATTTACATGTCCGCACAAAAATAATCCATTATACAATGGTATAGATAGAAACACTCTTTTGAGCCCGATTTAATGCTACTAAACTATTTCATATTTTATGAATTTGACATAGTTTGTTAAAGTTTACTACAAGGTACGTCCTATATAATAGAAAGCAGATAGTATTTACAAGGATTCACAAAAGATTTCGGCCACCATACTGTATCTGATGTACTGTACACTATTCACCAAGATCTCAATGTTTTTAAAACTTTGTTATAATATAATCAACATTTTTATATTACTGGGATTGTCGCAGGCTTAGATTTGATTGCCATAGGATAAATAACATTTATAATAGTGAAACAAGTAATTTTTTTGATTAAATGTTTTATGATAAACTAAAAGAATTTTAGCTACATACATATTAGTTCATTGTACAAGTAAACCCGCTGACCATTATAATCACTGAAATATAGAACTGTAAAATTTAGCACGCAAAACGTAAATTCTCTAAAGATAACTGTTAGAAAAAATGGTTAAATCTTCTTAGAAAAACAATATGGAACATTTAATGGATTTTTACATTACTGATATCTTTTCTAAAATCTTCTCTCTTCTTTCTCCTTTATTTTGGTATCTGAAAATATAAAAAAGTTCAACGCAGAACAGAATTTTTATAAGCATGTGTCTTCAGGCAATATCCTTGAGCTGGATAATCATGTACTTTAAAAAGTAAGAAAAATTGATGAAAAGTTCGAAATAAAGACTGTTCATGACATGATAGAGTAATCAATTCTTTAATATTTCCTCTCCTTTTACTGAAACTTTTAAAAGCTAGGGATTATTTGATTGATAAAATGCATAAAAATGAACTTCCGGGAAAGTCGTATAATTTATATTCAATGACATTATCTAGGATATAATTAGAGTGGATATTAATCAAAACAGCATGTTAGGGACCTTAATACTACCAAAAAGTCTATAGTGAAAACCAGATCTCATTCTGAATATTATCGTGTAAAATTTTTAAATATGATTTTTTTGCACAAATTTATAGATGAATGAAAACTTCAATGTTTATTCATAATTATTTTTATTATTTTTAGAAAATAAATAATAAAAATCACATTTTAAATAAGGTTGATGGTCCTTTTTTTACTTTTCTGCATATGGATATCGTCACAGATTTAGATTTGATTGTTATAGAATAAATAACATTAATATTTGTGTTTTTATGCGTTTGATTTTTTAAAATAATAAACAAAAAATAATTTAACATATTCTCCATTAACTTTTTAGTATATGTAAATAGCCGTGAAATATTAAAATTGCTGAAGTATAAAACAGAAAATGTGAAGCATAGTTTTTAAGTATAATTGTTGGAAATACTGGCACAAATTTTCTTAGAAAAGTGATGCGGCACATTTAATGGCCGTTATAGCTTACTGATATCTTTTCTGAAATCCATTCTCTGTTTTCTACTTTTCTAGTATGTAAAAATGGGAAAATATTCAATGCGGAACAGAATTTTTATAAGCAACTGTCTTTAGGCAATCTCTATGAGATAGATAATGATGTACTTTAAAAAGCAAGAAAAATTGATGAAAATATCGAGATAAAGACTGTTTATGACATGTGACAGCGTCATTTATATCAATAAACGAGAAAATTCTTTTATATTTTATATTCATTTTCTGAAACTTCTTAAACTTATGGATTATTTGTTTAATAAAATACATAGAAATGAACTTCCTGGAAAATCATGTAATTTACTTTCATTGACATTAAGTAGTTTATATTCATCAAAATAACATGTTAGGGAGATTAAATACTACTTCATAAACTCTAGTGAAAACTAGGTCTCATTCTGAATATTATCGAGTAATTTTTTTTTTTTTTTTAAATAATAAATTCTTTATTATACAAATATATTTAAAAGATGAAGGAAAAAGTTCATTAAGAAAATTATCTTGGATACAGTCATTTAAAATTGTCTTTTTGTTAATAAATATTTGTATTATATTTTTCAAATTACAAGATGATAAAAATTTTAATTTATATTAAGTTTGATATTGACTACTTTTGCATTGATGGTATCATCACACATTTAGATTTGACTGTCATAAAAAAATATCATTAACCTTCGTTTTTTTTGTTTGATTTATAAAAATAAGAAACAGAAGAAAATTCAACTTCTTTTTTATTTAATTTTAAGCATATGTATATTCCCGTAAAGCATTAAAATCACTGAAATATAAAACTTTAAAATTTAACTCGTAAAATCTAAATTCTTCAAAAGTAGTTGCTGGAAATAATGGCTAATTTTTTTTTTTTTTATACAGTAATATGGCACGTTTAATAGACGTTATACATGATACATTATAACTGATACCTTTTTTAAAATCTAATCTCTGCTTTCTCCTGTCTTTTAGTATGTAAAAATGGGAAAAAGTTCAACGCGGAACAGAATTTTTATAAGCATCTGTCTTCAGGCAATCTCTCTGAGCTAGATAATGATGTACTTTAAAAAGAAAAAAAAAAAAAGAAAAAAAAAGATGAAAAGTTCGAGATAAAGACTGTTCATGACATGTAATAGAGAGAGTCATCAATTTCAATAAACAAGAAAATTCTTTAATATTTCTCCTCACTTTACTGAAACTTCTTAAACTTATGGATTATTTGTTTGATAAAAGACATGGAAATGAACTTCCTGAAAATCATGTATTTTACTTTCAGTGACACTAAGGAGTTTATATTCATCAAAATAACATGTTATGCGAGGTTAAATATTATTTTATGAATTGTAGAGTAAACTACATCGCATTTTCAATAATATAGTGTAAAATGTTTAAACATGAAAATTCTTTCGTTAACAAATTTCATTTGAAATGTGGAATGATATCTTTTTCACTTTTCTTAAAATGCATTATGTTAGATTCAATTATTTAAATTTGTTTGTTTGAATGATGCTTCATAATTATGTACATTATGTATATTACAAATTTAAATTTTTTTCGCCAAAACTAACCTTTATACTATCTTAATTTTCTTATAATAATGTTCCGTACTTACTTCAAATTATTAAATTAAAATCTTGTTTCTAAATCTAATCTGTTAATCTGTATGCAGACGATATAAATTCTTAAATTGCCTTAAAAAACATTATTCCAGTATGCGTAAACTTAAAAAGATGGCTCTAAATTAAAAATATTCTTAATTAAACTTTATTCCTTAATATTCCAAATAAAACTAATTTCTTCTATGTTTTTATCAACCCTTTTTAAGACAGTCTTATTAAATTTATTCCAAACCCATACCTTTCAAAAAATATCATTATTTTATATTATATATTTATATATTTTTCCTCAGTCAACCTTTGATAGTGTGCATAGCAATAAATTCATTTCTTTTCTTTTTCTCTTAAAATTAATAGTCTATAAAAATCGTCTGCCTAAGATATTTAAAATCCTGAGTCGATTATAAATTGGTTAAATAATATTTTTTAAAAAATAAATTTTTCGTCTGTGGAAAATAGTCTCATAGCTGGACAAGAATTCTGTTTACATAAAAGATTGATGGTTTGAGGTTACAGAATGTTCTGGAATTTTCTTTTTAGATTTAGATTTAAGAGGGAAAGTCTCGAGCTGAGAAGGAGGATTCTTGGGTTTTTTCTTCGATGAATACGGCTCGCTGAAATAATGATGGAATGTTTCGGTAAAAGACAGTTTGCAAAAGGAGCTTTTCCCTTTCTCATGATTGCGAATTAAATAAATGAACTTACAGCAGCCAGTGAGTAATTATTTGGATTCTCTACATCTATTTATTTATTTTCCTCGGTGGCCATGACTTCTCTGCGGTGAAAGGGAAACCCGGCGTTGATGTCTCTGGCTCCTAACTTTTAAATCGTCACATGTATGTAAATACATAGCACGTATAGTCGTCGTTCAATCCGTTCGTCTGTCCGCATATAACAACGCAAAAACTATTCAACCGAATTATTTGAAATTTAAAATATATAATTATTGCGTAATTTTGTCGCGTTTTTTCATGTATTTAATGAAAATTAGATGGTATAGTACAATTAAAGGGACAATCAAATGTATTCCGTAAAACTACGGTAAAATAAGGTAACTAAAAAAACAGTTTGAAGTGAATTTTAATAATGTTACACTCTTTTTAATATAATAAAATTCATATGCATCTGTGAAATCTATATTAAGATACACATTCTACGCAATCTGTCGTGCAAAAATATTTTTATTAATAAACAGGGACACAAATATTCTATTATATAATGGTGTAGGAGGAAACAATGTTTGCAATGCGGTTACTATATATTATTTTATATCACAGTGCATGAAATTGATATACATTGCTGAAGTTTATTAAAAATTAACTCCTGTATTATAGAAAACATTTAGTTTTTACAGGGTTTCGCAAAATATTTCGGATACAGTATTGTATTCGAAGTAATATATATTAAAAAACTTCGTTACAGTACAAAAGCACCACATTTGCTACGTTTGACGTGAAATTTCCTGCATGTGTATAAATAGTTTAAATACTTTAAAATATTATTTTTTTAAAAATAATAATCTGCTTTTGAGCAATAATTTGTAACTATCACATAAGCCAACCACTTGTATTATGCTCACATCATTAAAGTAAATTCGAATGACAACGTTTAATAACTGTATAATATTTATTAATTGCCGCATAAAATTAAATACATTGTATTAGATATATTTTCTGGTTTGTTTGTGTCTGGTTTTGTTGATTTCGGGACTCCCAAATGGCTTGCTATCTGAACATCAGAATTTTCTCAGAGAAATTTTCTTTTTAGATTTTTCTTACAAATTTCCGAAAAACCACCTCTGGATGTTAATTTTAGCTCAAATTCAGTAGAAGCATATTATGAAATTCTTTAAAATTACTGATGTTCAGTTCGCGGACCATTTGGGATACCTGCGACTTAAAAAAAATATGGGATGTCAGTAGCTGTGAAACATAGATTTTCTAAATTAAAATCAAACTTATATTTTTCAAATACTTTTAAACTTTAGTAAGTAGAATTACTTTCTCGATAATGATTCCTTTTCATTTAATTCATTTTGTATATTTTGTTATTTTGATTTTTAAACATTTTAAAAAATTTTTACTAAACAAAATTTTCATATTTATCATTAATTAAAAAATGTCCTCAACGCTTATGTTGTTAATTCTATCCGTCGCAGTGGTCCAATGTACGGAACACGTGATTTTAATTCCAAACTTACAAACGGCACCAATAATATCTTAATAAAATTTTATTTTTACAATGAAAATGTAAAATTAGTCGTTGGGAGCCCACCGTAATTACAAATCATGGATATGCATAATATAAATGTGAAAATAAAAACATGTGTAAGCTATTGATAAAATATCGCCATTCCACAATAAAATTTAAACGCATATTTAAATATTTTAACACATAGTAATGTTCTGTTAATGAATTCCTGATTAATCAATTTACGCAAATTATATAAAACGCCAAATTACTCAAGTAGTATCGAATCGCTTAAAAGAAACACTTAAAATTCCCAAAATAATAATTATATTAAGTAACAGTTTGCTGCGTCGGATTAAGCGTCCCATATCCAAATAAATATGTTTTTAAATTGAAATTTGAATGAAATACATGGTCATGAAAAGTCGAAGAGTGTAGAAAATAGGGTTACAAGTATGCTAGCAACTAATTATTCGACAGACTTAGCTCTTAATACAAAATTTGTGCTATATTACTGCCTTTTACATTCACCCCTTAAAATAAAAAAAAATCGAAAATTTCTATATACCTTTTACTAGAAGGAATATTTTGAGTGTCCTAAAATATAGTTACGGATAATTGATGTTACCGATATTAAATAGGCTTCTTTTCATTATTACATACTAAGCACAAACCAAATTTCAAGTCTCTATATCTCAAATTGTTCGGGAGATGCGGACGAATTGAGATAGAGACTTGTTTTCTGGTATCTCGAGTGTCTGAAACACATAAATCCGTCATTTTTTTTTTTTAAATTTTCAAAACGATGAAGAATTTTTGCAAGAATTACACTATAATATGTATGGTAGGTATGTAATAATGAATTATTTATTTATTTCTAAATAAAAAAATTGCAAATTCCAGTGTTAGTCAATCATTTTACAAATAGAATATTTTTGTACCGGAAATGGTCAAAGCAATTAATTTTACAAAAACATCTTCACTTTCCTTTTATTTACCATATAACTACCAACAATTTTGCTCAATTTTTATAAAAAATATTCTAAACCAAAATTTTTATTTAAAGTTATTTACCTTTTTCTAAGTAACATATTATTTATTGGTTTATAAAGTTAGTTTACATTAAAGGTATTTTTGGTTGGAAGTGACAATTTAAAAGTGCCTGTCGAGTCCATTGAAGTCGCTTGGTAAGCAGAGAATGAAAACCTTATAGATCTAATTGAAATATTATCTTAGAAATTTTCCGGAATGTAAAGTTAAAGATTTTTCCACATAACATCCAGGGTTCAAAACCAAATTTAATGCCAACTTCATAAAAATCGACAAAATGTACTAAAAACAGTATAGTGCATCTAGATTTAGAATATAAATATATACTAAATATTGTAGGAAATATAAATAATTATATAAAGAAATTTTTATTAGTGCATGCGCAAACAAAAACCGAGATCTATTTACATAGTTTAATAGGGAACTCTATGGTACATCTTATTTTAAAAATCCGTAAATATCGGTCATTATCGGTCATCATGTCAAATATCGTAAAACTTCAAAACGATATCGGCGCTAGAGTTGAGCTGATTTTCAGTAGCTCGCTAAAACTAGCTGAATGATAAAAAATTGTGCATTAATTGTTACTTTTACGTTATCTGATAACGTTCGGAGCAACAATTTTGTAAAAGCTTTTCATTTAAGCTATTTTTATAACTCTTAGATTTTAGTTTATTGTCATAACCACTATCATACAGAAAATGCAGATACATGCGATATAATTTCCTGCAGAGTGTTTTGCATTTTGGGCTAACTTTCAGCAAAATTTACCATAAACTCCTTGGTTTACAAAAATAAAATCAATGTATGGACCATATTTTCTGTTTCTTCGTAGTTTACAGTCAAAATCTTCTTTAAAATAACCGTAAACTATAATTAAACAGTTTTTCCCTCAAAAAAAGTTGCCCCGAATGGTGACAAATAACTTAAAAATAAAAATTTGTGGACAATCCCTTATCATTCGGTTAGTTTCACTAAGCAGCTACAAGTCAGCTCATTCTAACGCCAACATCTTTCTGAATTTTAACGATATTTGACTAGAATTTTTTCACTATTTTGCTCCACAGAGTTAACTACTAAATTGTGTAAAAAAATCCCTTGTCATCCAAGTAATAAACGAAAAACATGCGAGATTTTTTTTCTGAGTTAAAAAAAATCGTCGTATCCCTCTATATAATGCAATTTTTACGCAAATAAATACACATATTGTACAATGTATGTCTATTTATATTCTATAGCAAAAGATCATTTCGTACATTTTATTTTATAGAGTGATTCCAAGTATTTTTTTTCTTTGATTTTTTATTGGTCCCTTAATTATCCTCCTTATCAAATCACCGTTGATACCCACGAGATCAAATGCGTTTTATTTATTGTTGAAAATTCAGAAGAATCTGACAAGTGTATTTCTAAATATTCGACAGAATGTCTAATATTTAAAGTGTCCGGTCATTAAAGAGCGATGTAATAGACAGGAATACAAATAACTTACAGATACATATCATCCGGATGTTAAAAGTCAATTTTCATTTTGATAATTAAATATCTAAATGAAGTAGTTAAATTATTAAAAACAAATTAAATTATTTACATTTCGAGAATAAAACATTTAAATAAAATGTACTATACGTTTAAAAAAATAAATCCACATTAGAAATTAGTTAAACAGTTATAATTATTTATCTGAATCTGAATATAAATTCTAAAAACTGTTGATTAAGTTTGGAAAAGTTATAATTAGTTTCCGAAAGCGAATGAAGCTTAGAGCAATGTGACTTTTCAAGAATTTCTGAAGAATTCTTCAATTATACTTTGTTTATACTTTACTTTCATTTATTCTGCTTCTTCATTAGCAGAAAAACTACTTTCTTGATTTTTATTCCAAACAAGCTTATATGAGATAACGCCGCAAATTGAATTAGTCTTTCATTATGTATTGTAAGAAGAGCAGAATGCTTTTTTATATGTATGGAAAATTATTTTAAAATTTAGTAAATTCTTTTCATGCGTTTTTAATTTTAAATATTCTTTAAATCATCCGCTACTACATTTTCCTGATCTACATACGTTGTAATATAATGTTTGTAATAGCAGAAAAGATTTTACCATATTTAATATTATAATGTTTATTGATATTTAATTATATAACATATGGAATATAAACCCCTTAATGGTCGCATTAAATTACGATTTAAAAAATCAAATTCATTATTGCAACCACTTTTTTGAAAAAAAAATATCCATCTTATTTAATGACAAGTAAAAAAAAAACGATACCAGAATAAAACCAATTACACTATTTTATAAAACTGGTGGGAATCAAACAATTCTGACTAAAATCCGTGAAGCTTGCAGCCCGTAAATGTCTCGGACTTGACGATTAAGTGGTTAAAAAATCCCTGTCGGTTCAGCCTACAGGTAGAGGTAGAATTCGAAGTTAGGTACAAATTTCACCAAACAAAAACTAAATCAAGATTTGAGATAAGCCCAGTTTCATCACTAAAAATTATCTCTAGGGACATAAACCTTTCATGAAAATTCAAATATACACGCAAACACACACGCCAAGTATATATAGAATAGATTTAAAAATAGCAAAACAAAATCAGAGAACATCAAAATGTAAAAACATGTTAATATTTCCATAGTCTTGTTTTTATTATGTTTCAATACGTTGTTACAAACTCACATGGCGTTATCTCTGCAAAATCTTCAAAATAGCAACACCAAACCAGAAATCTGAATATTAATGAACTAGCAAACTGGCAATATTGGACATTTTGATATGGTACGGACGATATATGTGTGGACTCCGGTAATAACCAGGTAAAGCACATTTTTAATAATTTGAGTAATTAACGTTTAAAGTTTTCAAATGTCTTTTTATCATTATTTTTATAAAATAGGTTAGAACTTAATAATTTTCATTACATTCAATTAGGATGTAAGAACCTCTTTTTTTGCCAAAATAGTTATATAAAAATTATTTTTATCAATTGAGTAGCAATTAAATTTTTTTTTTCAATTTTAAATGAAAATTTATAGTCGCCCTATAGCGGGAAGTATTCGATTTTCATTTTTCAGTACTATGGCAGATGAAAGTACTCTTTTAAAGTTACATTTTCCCAAAATATCTCAATTTTTTTAACAATTTGCTACACATGAAGACACAGATATATTTGCTTTTGTTTCGTCCATTTTATTTGCAATATGACTTAATATTTGTGTTTTTTTTTAATCTGTCAAGCTGTTTATTTTATTTTCCGATTAGGTTATAGAATACATCAGTACAGTAATTTCTTAACATTCGAGAGGATTAATTCCCCAAATATCAAAACCGTAGTTATTTTTATATTATGTTCGCACCATTAATTAATCCTTTAAGGGGCATATAATTGCATTTGTGTAATGCTGAATTCCCACGGCAAATTTGGAAGAAAAAGCAATTTTTCAACTATTTTCTGTCAAAGTTATAAAAGCGAAACTTAATTAAAAGTTTCTGGCGCAAATCTTAGTTAAACTTAGATGGGATAAAATTTATCCTGCCACCCCTCAAGGGGTTAAAAAGAAAAACCTTTTGTATTATAACTGATGGTTGAATTTTCTACCACTTAAATTTAATCCCGAAATGTCAGAATGGCACAGGAATATTTGACCAATTTTTTTTCAAAAAAGAATTAATGCATTTTTTCCGTGCATATCTTAAACTAATTTTATCTTTGCAATATACTGGTGTTAATGTGACATTTCGATATTTGAAGCAATTTACCCACCACAGCTTAAGGGTTAAAAAGTGGTACAAATGATAAAATGTCCTGAATTTTCTATTTAGCGAATACTCAAAACTCGCGAATGTTAAAACCGTGAGTATTAAGGGATTGCAGTACTTTATATTTAAAAGACTTTTTGCAAAACAAAATTAAACTCACCCAATACATAATCAGTAGACTTTGGATCAATGTCGTCGAATTCTTTTTTATTTGAAACATACTTGTGCTTCAGACCTCTCGCCTTTTTGTCCTCCTTCCAAGCGATAATGAGGTTTCTTTCATCTTCTCTCTTTCCATATTCCGTCGCGTCTTCTGGAATCTCATCTTCCTTTCTCACCGGTAAAAAGTTGCTTCTGCCGCCGCCTAAGATAACCTATGATAAATAATTTTGTAGTTTTGAAATAGGTGTAACCAGTGAAATAACAATAGAAATTCAGAGTTGAGTATTTTACAAACATTTCTATCTTAATTTGAAATTGAGTCGAATTCATTTTACGTATTACACAATATAACTTTAAGTAAAACACTTACACATTATTTGCTACACAAAACTTACATTTATATTTCTTCCAGGATCATTTTCTACAAGCTGTCTGGCAATGTCTTTGCACAGTTTTTTACCATCTTTCGGTATCTTAGCGTCGTATTCCCAGTACCGACTTGCCGAGTGACCGTACATGGCAGCTGGTGTAGCATGAGTTACTCTTGTGGTTGTTACTAGGCCAGTAGATTTTCCTGCAGAAGAACAAAATAAAAGATATTTGATTATGTAATGCACATTGTTTTTCGTTTTATTAGAGTAATACAGTGAACTGGCTGTCATACTCATGGGACCAACCAAAAATGTGCAAATTATGGGGGTGTTCATTATGAAGGAAGATTAAAAATGCATTACTACTAAAACTATGTAGCAGGATCGCTCTAGTATTTGATCAAATATGGTCAGTACTACGAGGTTTTTATTATAATTCCTCCCTTTTAACCCCTTGGGGAGGAGCGACCCGTATACATGCCGCAAATAGGTTTAAGAATCCATGTTTATACTCACCAGTAAAATTATACTGTAAAATTTAGCTTGTTCAATCAGAACATTTTCTGGATTTAATAAGGCACAAATTTCAGTTTTTAAAAACCGGTGACAAAACATTAAAAATTTCGTAAAAAGCTCCCGTCGCGAAGGGGTTAAGCTTTACAAGTAAACAAACATGATTGCAACAAACCTTAATGAATGCCCTACAATGGGCAAAAAAATGTGTGTGGCATTCGATGACTGCCGCGGTAAAGCTATTGCATAGCATTTTTTATCAACTTATGCAAAAATATCGCGTCAATGTCTGCCGAAGTCTATCGAAGAATACCGTGCCGAAGTCTACCCAATTGAAACGTCGTTAGCCGGAGTGTTAGGATTTTTTCTCTTTACGGAATACCTAGATTCGATCGCAACGCTCAAAGCCCGCGATAAAAGCTATGAAATAGCTTAATAAATTACCAAACAAAATTTGGTCGCGCTACGAAAATTAGATCGCGAGTTATAAGCATTTTAAATTTTTCGACCCTCACGGCGGGGGGGGGGGGGTCTCCTGTCACCAAAAATTAACACTGTCTCATAATAAATTACCAAACAAAATTTGGACGCGCTACGAAAAGTAGATCGCGAATTAGCATTTTTAATTTTTCGACCCTCACCGTGGGGGAGCCTCCTGTCACCAAAAATTAACAGTCTCATAATAAATTACCAAACAAAATTTTACCAAGCTACCAAAATTAGATCGCGAGTTATAAGCATTTTTAATTTTTCAACCCTCACCGTGGTGGTCACCTGTCACCAAAAATTAACAATGTCTCATAAAAAATTACCAAACAAAATTTGGCAGCGCTACGAAAATTAGATCGCGAGTTATAAGCATTTTTAATTTTTCAACCCTCACCGTGGTGGTCACCTGTCACCAAAAATTAACAATGTCTCATAAAAAATTACCAAACAAAATTTGGCAGCGCTACGAAAATTAGATCGCGAGTTATAAGCATTTTAAATTTTTCGACCCTCACCGTGGGGGGTTTCCTGTCACCAAAAATTAACAGTCTCATAATAAATTACGAAACAAAATTTGGCCGCGCTAGACCGTGAGTTATAAGCATTTTAAATTTTCGACCCTCACCGTGGGGGGGGGGTCTCCTGTCACCAAAAAGTAACACTGCGTCATTATAAATTACCAAACAAAATTTGGCCGCGCTACGAAAATTAGATCGGGAGTTATAAGCATTTTAAATTTTTCGACCCTCACCGTGGGGGGTCTCCTGTCCCCCAAAATTAACACTGCCTCATAATAAATTACCAGACAAATTTTGGCCGCACTACAAAAATTAGATCGCGAGTTATAAGCATTTTAAATTTTTCGACCCTCACCACGGGGGGGGGGGGGGTCTCCTGTCACCAAAAATTAACACTGTCTCACAATAAATTACCAAACAAAATTTGGCCGCGCTACGAAAATTAGATCGCGAGTTATTAGCATTTTAAATTTTTCGACCCTAACCGTAGGGGAGCCTCCTGTCACCAAAAATTATCAGTCTCATAATAAATTACCAAACAAAATTTTACCAAGCTACCAAAATTAGATCGCGCGTTATAAGCATTTTTAATTTTTCGACCCTCGCGGTGGGGGGGGGGGGTCTCCTGTCACCAAAAATTAACATTGTCTCATAATAAATTACCAAACAAAATTTGGCCGCGCTACGAAAATTAGATCGCGAGTTATAAGCATTTTAAATTTTTCGATCCTCACCGTGGGGGGTCTCCTGTCACCAAAAATTAACATTGTCTCATAATAAATTACCAAACAATATTTTGCCAAGCTACCAAAATTAGATCGCGAGTTATAAGCATTTAAAATTTTTCTACCCTCACCGTGGGGTGTCTCCTGTCACCAAAAATTAGCAATGTCTCATAATAAATTACCAAACAAAATTTGGCCGCGCTACGAAAGTTAGATCGCGAGTTATAAGCATTTTAAATTTTTCGACCCTCACGATGGGGGGGTCTCCTGTCACCAAAAATTAACACTGCCTCATAATAAATTACCAAACAAAATTTGGCCGCGCTATGAAAATTAGATCATAAGAAACATGAGTTTGAGTCTTGATATCCTAATATCTGAAAAATACTGCGTCAATGTCTGCCGAAGTCTACCGAAGGATACCGTGCCGAAGTTTGCCGAACTGAAATGACGTTAGCCGAAGTGTTAGGCTTTTTTCGTTACGGAAGTGTTAGATTTTCTCGTTACGGAATTTCTAGATTCGGTCGCTTCGCTCAAAGCCCGCGATAAAAGCTATGCAATAGCTTAAATACGAAATCTGCTGAAATTGAATAGCAATAAAATTGTAAGCAAATAGTTTCTTTAACTACAATTTTCTCCATTAGTTGAACACAATCGAAGACATCAATCAAATTCGAAAATTAATCTTTAACGTATCACGCTTAAGCTATGGTTAAAAATAATTCATATAAAAATTGTTATTTGAAAAAAAGCAAGATGGAAGTGGATTATTTTAAATTATCGTAATTGCATTTAACTAATGAAAAACTAAATGTTTACACTTTCGAATAACAAAAATTACAAAGTGCCGTTTTTGCAGCAGGCAGCTGATAACAGTGTGAAGGAAGTGCTCCAAACTTTTAGCTGAAGATTTTATATGAACTATTAGAAAAAATTGCAAGTTAAAGTTCATGATTAAAATTTAGCAGTGATTTCTACTATTTATTTTTTAATACAGTTCGTTGAATCTTTTTATTTTTCTGTAATAATTTCTCCGAATTTCCATGACGGGGAATTCGAATTCCGATTACAAGAATACATTCAGTTTACAGAGAGGTGGAGTAGAAATGGGAACAAAAAGTGGCGTTCGTAATAGCGGAGTGTTCAGATTAGAGGGTGTTAAAAATGCAGAGAGCTCATCTGTTGTTAAGTCTATTGGGTTCCATTGGAATCATCAGAATGTGTTACAGACAGTCTCTTCTTAAAAAGGCAAAATTCTGCGATTTTTATCTAGAACTTTTTTATAAAAATACTAGTAAGTACAATCCCTTAATCCGTACGAACTCTGTGTAAAGTCACAACACTTGAATCATTGTGCGCGCGGCAGCGCGCTACAATAATATGATTGAGCGGTAATGCTTAAGCATAGGAAAGCGCAAAAACACGGATTTTTCAATTTTACTTACCCATCATACGTAGTATAGGGTAAGTCTTGCAATCGTTTTCAAAATCGAAATTTTTTTTTTGACGGATGTACACGTTTTAGATAGTGGAGATTCCGAAAAACATATTTTTAGAAAAAAAAATTTTGCCGTCCGTCTGTCTGTCTGTAAACGCTCTATCTCCCGAACGAATTGAGATAGAGACTTGAAATTTTGTATGTAGTTAGTATGTAAGAATGGGACGAACCCTATTTAATATCAGCAACCTCGATTATCCGGAACTATTTTTTTCGGACTCTCGAAAAATTCGTTCTGATGAAAGGTATATAAAAATTTTCGAATTTTTTTATTCTAAGGAATGGATGTAAAAGGCAATAAAATAACACACATTCTGCATATAGAACGAAGTCAATCGGATTATTAGTTGCCGAGATATTTGTAATCCTGTTTTCCACATTCTTCGATTTTTCATGACCCTGTATTTCATTCAAATTTCAATTCAGAGGTATATTTTAATTAGAAATGAGACGCTTAATCCGATGCAGTTAATTGTTAGTTAATAGAGTTATTATTTTTGGAGTTATAAGGATGTTTCTTTTACGCAGTTCGGTACTACTTGAGTAGTTTGGCGTTTTATATAATTTGTCGATATCAGTAATCAGCAGTTCTTTAATAGAGCATTATTATGCATATTAACAATATTTAAATTTTGTTTATGAATTGCAATGCATTGTATAAATAGTTTTCACATGTTTTATTTTCATATACATATCCATGATGTGTAAGTATTACGGTGGCCCCCAACGACTAGTTTCTTTTTGCAATAACTAACTAAATACTTATCCAATTTTGATGATTTTTTTTTAAATGTTCGTCTGACCAAGAAGCACAACATAGCACAAAAATTATTTTTTTATGGCATACTGTAGGTGTACTGTAGAGTATTTTGAAAATCGGACAAAAATTTTGTGTTACAGCACTTTTCTCGAAAACTACTAAAGATAAAAACTTAATTTTTTTTAAAACAAAAGACAAACTTTTTATCCCGGGGTAGTCATCGAGAAAACGTTATTTCGCTGGGCGGTTTTTCCGAAATTGCGTATTTTCCAAACTTGGTCATAAATGGGTATATCTAACGTTCTATTGCAGATAGAATGTTGCGGTAAAGTTTATTTTAAAGATTTTGCGATGCTAATTAATCATGCAAAAATTCATAGCTTTACGTTAAACAGTTTTTTTACAAGATGAAATAAAAGAATGGCAGTCATCAATCTAAGGTACTTGTGATCATCGGAGAGAAAAACCAGTTATACCATTCGATTAAGCATAAAAAAATACAGAATGCTTTTTTTATCTCTTATTTTTAACTTAATTTTTTAACGAATTATGAATTTTTTTTAAATTTTTGACATGCTGATTTTTGTCATTTTTTAATGAATCATTTACTGAATAATTATGCACGGTGTCTAGCCCTGGTGGCTGTTAAATTTGATTTTTAATTTTAAATTAGGCAATTTTTTGCACCATACCAAATTTATATTTTATCCATTTTTTTTCATTTATTTATATTTTGTTTTTAGCACAATGGCATCAATGGCAAAAATGCCTGGCATACCTGTCAAATATTGGGGCCCTGTACTTTAACAAAGTGTATTTACTATAAGTATATACCGTATTTATTCTAATAGAATGCGCCCTCTAATAGAGCGCGTCTTCTAATAAAGTGCGCACCTTGGTGCTGATTGAAAAAATAAATATACGGAAACGATATAGTAGATAAGTAGAAAACGTTTACTTAAATGCATTATCGAGGATTCTCATCGATCAAAATAGAGATATTCTATCAAAGCGATGGAGTAGCGATGCAACAAAAGTTTCAAATTTTGAACAATGTACCACTTCTGTAAACTATAGCGCCAAGAATATGCACACTGTTAAAAATCTGCTGCATTTTGCTGCAACGCACTCCCCTGCTTGTATAGAAAACGGTTACTTGGCCGTGAAATGGCGCTTTCTCATTGGTTGGAATCATTGTAAATGCGGCAGCGCGCAACAATAATATGATTGAGCGATAATGCTTAAGCATAGGAAACCGCAAAAACACGGATTTTTCAATTTTTCTTTTTGCAATAACTAACTAAATACTTATCCAATTTTGATGATTTTATTTAAATGTTCGTCGTATTAAATGTTCGTCTGACCAAGAAGCACAACATAGCACAAAAATTATTTTTTTTATGGCATACTGTAGGTGTACTGTAGAGTATTCTGAAAATCGGACAAAAATTTTGTGTCACAGCACTTTTCTCGAAAACTACTAAAGATAAAAACTTAATTTTTTTTAAACAAAAGACAAACTTTTTATCCCGGGAACATTTTTTATTTCTATATATAAAATACAAAACAAGTTGTGCAGTATCCCAGTGGAATATGGAAAAATAGAAGGACTAGTGAAAAATGCTCCAAGGAGCAGTGAAAAAGCAGAATATGATTTTAATTGAGCATTAAACAGTAATGGACAAGTGCTTCTGTTAATTACTGAGCATGAGGAAGGATAAGGGATCCTTTCTTGGCTACAACTCACTTCAATGCCAACTTTGAAAAAATCATATTTGCGCTTTTTCCGTGAAAACAAATCAGTCGCAGTTACAATAAAAATGTATAGTGTAAAGATATAACCAGTAAAGATGCAGCTTAATTAGACATAAATGTAAAGGAAGGCGATATAATGCCAGATACCTAGTTCCTGCAGGTATCACATTCATGCACTGCCACCAAGCATACCCTAAGTGTATAATTGCACAGAAAATTGATTTGTAGTATAGTGCAGAGTGAACAGTGCAGTTAACATCAGAGATGTAGTACAGGCTATACGCCGTACACCTTCTGGACTTTTTAATAGAACACCATATACCCTCTGTTTTTCAAGAAAGCTTATAGTATACACATTCTAGAATATCCCTCTGCTTAGAGCATATATCTTATGTTATTTTTATGACTACACCCCTGGTTAACATCTAAAGCACGGTGGAAAATTCTACTAAAGAACCGCAAATTTATTTTGTATGGAAAAAGCGCAAATATGATTTTTTCAAAGTTGGCATTGAAGTGAGTTGTAGCCAAGAAGGGATCCCTTATCCTTCCTCATGCTCAGTAATTAACAGAAGCACTTGTCCATTACTTTTTAATGCTCAATTAAAATCATATTCTGCTTTTGCACTGCTCCTTGGAGCATTTTTCACTATATAATATACTTATAAAAATCAAAGAAATAAATATTAAAGCTTTTTTCTACCACCTAGACAAGGCATCTAACATTGAAATCTCGTTACATTGCTGAATGAAACAAGTGGATTTTAAATACCAAATGTTAATATTCTGTATGACAGATAAAATGTCAAAGTAAGGATGCAGTGATCAGCAGATGGTTAGTAAATTCAATTTATTTTTCATATAGTTCGTACGGGTTTTGAAAATTTCCATGTGTAATAACACTATAATTTTACAATAAAATATTCGGATTGAAAAATGCGAAATCTTGCCTTATAAGCTTTTCTATAAGAAAATAGTGGTACAGGATAATTTCCAAGTCTTGAAATTCCAGGATCTGTATGAACCATTGACTAAAGATAACATTATAAGACAGATGAAAGTATTTTTTAATTGTAGTTTCAGAAACTACCGTAAAGTACGACAAGTAAGCCCGCTTCCACATATATTTTTGAAGCTGTATGCATCCTGCAAAATTTATAAATTCTTAGTATATTCATTCACACTCGTAAATTTATTAATCTATTTCACAAAAGTTCCAATTATGAACATCCTTTAAACCTTTCCGGCATAGGCAAATTCAGTTAGTAAAATAAGTAATTATCGACTGCCCCCTGGACTTTACAAATGACTTTTTTAGATATTAAACCGGGAGAACACGCGCTTACCCAGGTTATGAATGGTTTTAACTTTGCCACCAATAAAATCAATTTTTAACAGTCATTTTATTTAGATGGCGGCAATTCTTGCAAAGTTTGCAATAAAATAAGTTGAAGATTACTTAAAAAAATAGTGGTTACAATTATAAAAACAATACTCTCTCCGGGCCTTTTAGGCTCTGCGCGCGTCCTCCCAGATTAAGAACTCTTAAATTTAAGCTTTCACTTTAATAGCAAAATTTTATTAAAATATCATTGGGGCCGTTTGCAAGTTTGGAATGACAATTCGGTGTGTTCGGACTGAGCACAGTGTACCGAAAAAATGGTTAAAATTATTAGAATTTCCAGAAGTGTAAAAGTGGGCTTATTTTCGGTACTTTACAGTATCAGGAAAATAACAATGTATATGACAAATCGAAATTTGCAATAGGGTGATTATCTGCAAATAGACCAAAATAATAGTCATGAGGGAGTGATGAATTTTAACATAATGCCCATTTACTTTTTTACAATTATTTGAAATGCAATTAGGTTTTGTGGAATTTAACTCTATCTAAATACTTATAATTCAGTAATATTTTAAAATTCTTAATATTTACCTGTATTCAGTAGAGGCTTATCAGGGAGCGATAAGGACGGCTTAGGACCTCATGACTCTCTCATCAGAGTCTATTGAATACAGGTAGATATTAGAAAAATATCAATTATTATTATTTAGAAGTATTTAGACAAAGTTAAAACCCACCAAGGTTAATTTCAATTCAGATAATGGCAAAAAAGTAAATGGGAATTTTGTTAAAATTCATCATTTCGTCACAGTCACTCCCTCATGACTATAATTTTGGCCTATTTGGAGAGAAACATTCAAATATATATGTTCTTATCATGTTGAAGGCTGATCAAGTCACAACCTTTTACCATACAATATATGTGTGTAAAGTATAAGTATAAAATATTAGAACCTTCTGCTTGTGCCCAGTCTCCCAGACAAGGTATCCGAGATTGAAAGCTGGTCTCGCATTTTTCATAGATTGCACTGTCGTCCAATCCGACTGTTTCAAATCGCCCTTTGACGCCGCACAGTAAAGCTGTTGCACATGCACCAGAATCACCAACCTGGCTGTCGGTATTGTAAGTCTGAAAAATAAAATATTTACATACAAAATAACTGAATAAGAAAACATTTAATACACAAAAGTTTTATTAATTTTTGAATAAACGAGAAACACTGCAAAAGGTTGCCGGATGATTTTGCAATAAAGGAGGAATGAAGCATGGAACTATTAATAAATAGAAATTGACATAGCCTTAAAATTAAGAAACTAATGCTGTATAAACTATTCAAGCTTTCAAATGGGCTCATCACGAAAGAAGTAAGCTTCCACCAGTAAATTTAAGAAGATAATTTTCGCTTAATTTAAACTCCCTACTAATTAAAGAGGATTCCCATCTTCTCTAATTAGTAGGGGTAAATTACTTTACCAACTACTTACTTTACTTTACTATTACTTTACTTTAAAACTTGGTAAATTACTTTACCAAGTTCAGTCAAAAATAATGACAAAAGCTGATAATCATTTTTACTATTGAACTTGATATCAGCGTTAATAGATCCGCTACGTTGTGATAACAATCACAATCTTTTGCTAATATCTGCGAAAAAATCATAATATCAGGTAAAACTGAAATCAGTAAAAAAAAAGAAATATTTCACCATATTTGTGAAAGAAGTTTCACATGAATAAGGCGCAGTAGTGGTAGCTCCTGGAAAACTTTTCGTATTTGAGGGGAAAAAGAAGTTTGTAGCAAATTTCGACTTTTATAAAATTTTTAATCCGCAGATTTTGACTCAGCAGATTTCTCGAAATTTTCGGCGTATAATCCGCGAATCAAACAATTATTTTTTGACCCAGAGAAATTTGAAAATAAAATATAACTTTTTAGATCGAGGTAAATATTTGGCTTCAATTACTACTTACAATTTCTGGGTTTAAAAAAGAATTGTTTGATCCGCGGATTATACGCTGGAAATTACGGTAAGTGGCGTAACATTTCTGCTGTTGAAGTTAATATGCTAATTATTAACTTTTAATAGTATGAATCCTAGTAGCAAACCAATATTGGTCCAACGTTGCGCAAATATCTCATTAATTGGAAATATTGCCAATAAAACGTCAATATTGCTCCAATATTGGTATGTTTACATTTTGCCCTTATTTAGCCAATATTTGCAGCCAATATTATGCCAATATTGGGGTCTTATTGGAAAAATTGCCAATAAAACGCCAATATTGTACAAATGTTCGCGTTAAATTGGAAATACTTACAATGAAATCCCAATATTTAACCAATATTGGCGTTTTATTGGCAATATTTCCAATAAAAACTCAATTTTGGCATAATATTGGCTGCAGATATTGGCTAAATAAGAGCAAAATGTAATTACCCCAATATTGGAGAAATATTTCATGCCAATATTGCGCCAATATACCAATACTGCACCAAGATATAGCCAATATTGGTCCAATATTGTTTGGCTACAGAGGAAGGGTCGGTCATACACGTTGAAATATCGTTTCATAGGAGGGGGGGCATAAAGGGGGCAGCTGTATTATATAACTTAGCAGTATATTAACTCTAGAAGGATGCAAAAGATTTATTGTATTCTACTTAGTGTTAATTGCTGCTTGCTGCACTTTATTTCGCAGATCTGTTACTTGAGGCTAAATACGATTTTTTACGAAGGGCGAAAGGGAGGATCAAACATAAAATGTTTCCTTTGTTATTCTGCATCCTTTTTTCTGGTAAAAACTGGAATATTATTAAAAGTAATTGAGAAAAAAGTACTTGCATCATCTATGCAGTTATAACATACATTTTAAAATAACTTTTTGCAATTCAAGAGAGAATCCTCGAAAAAAGAAATATGCTTTTCAAAGTGAAATATAAGTTATTTTAGTATTTTCTAAAGTTATTTTAAGAGATGTACTACAAATCCCCTAAATACACAGAATTAAATCCATTATCAAAACTTTTCATTTGGGCAGTTTTTTTTTTCATTTCGTATAAGCGTATACAATAAATAGAGGAATTTGATTTTTTAACTTTTAGAATTTTCTTGCAGATATATTAAAATTAATTTAAAATCAAATATTTCAATTTATGAAATATTTGAAAAAATGAAATATTTATGAAATATCAGATTTATGAAATATTGAAATCGTTGAAAGAATTTGTTTATTTTTAATAAGTAGAGTTGTTGATATTTTTGTTTTTTCATGGTGATAATCATCAAATGTATATTCCGCTTAATTATTTGTTTATTTTTTTATTGAAATCAGAAGAGTTTTCGAAAATTCCTTAACTGTTTATTTTTATTTATTTCGTTGAGAAGCATATTTTTAGATGTTCAAAAGTATGTAGAAGGACGGAGGGAACACTAAATGAAATAATGTAGTTATAAATTTTATCGACAGAGGGCAGCACCGCCAGACTTAATTGTGAGGAGAAAATCAGGTTATTGTGCATTAATTTTAGAGAAAATCCGGCTGACGAGGTTACCATACATGAAAGCCAATTAAATAAGGTAAAAATTTCTATTGCATTATTTTTGTGAAAGTTTTCACCGGTGGTAATCGAAAACTGTAGGTTAAAAAAGGCTGCCATTTTGTGACAGTACTCTCAGTTAATAGAGATGTGTCATTTGTTGAGGAACGAATCCGGCAGTGGTATAGAAGGAACGATTCCTTTCTGTAAAAAGGATTCGGTCGTTTTCAGAACGATTCCGAAAGGGAACGAATCCGCGGAATTGGTCCTTTTTGGAACGATTCCGCAAAGGACCGAATCCTCGGACTCGTTCCTAAATGAAACGACTCCGAAAAGGACCGATTCCTTGGACTCGTTCCGAAATGAAACGAATCCGAAAAGGACCGAATACTCGGAATCGGTCCAAAATGCACCGAATACTAAAAGGACCGGTTCTTCGGAGTCGGTTCAAAATGGACTGATTCAGAAAAAATCTGTTCGGCTTGTAGATTGGCTAGTTTTAACAAATCAAAATACGCTATTTTACTTTAAAATAACATATTTTCGTTTTATTATAGCAGAGTGTATTGCCCAAATACCCTTCGTATGCGTATGGAAAAAAATGATATTGTGGGAGGGGGAGAGCATTTAATAAACTATAAGTGCGCATTATATCCTCTGAAATTTTATGTTCAAAAAATAGAAATGTTTAAAAAATAGAAATATGTTTAAAAAATAGAAATATATCATTTTACTTCAATTAAGATATTGCTCGTTACAAATTATTTACTGTCATCTGTGACTTATCATCTGTGACTTAATTACTTTACTATTTGACATTTTTGTGCTAAATTAATCTAAAAGAAATAATTAAAAAATATTTTATACGAATAGGATTTTTTTCCACCTGAGCGAAAAATGACCCAGCTAGGATTCGAACCGAGAAACTTGGCGTGCTTTATCGATTGCATTCCCGGATCCGAAAGCAATGGAGCACCAAATAGATTTAGATACACTAATACTTTCTATTAGGTACTAGTTACACTAATAATATGGTAAATACATCATACGAAATGATTTTTTTCCAAATGAATTCTTAAGAAAAACAAAGTAAAACAAGGTTTTAAAAAATCGGATTCGAAACGGTTTTAAGTAATATAAGAAATGCATGATTATGTCATAAAAATTGCATTTTAATCGGATAATAATAACTGATTTTTGATTATTTTAATAATTATAGAATTACGCACTTTCATATATATTTCAGTTTCATGTTTTTCCCCCTCAAGCATAAATTGAATTTGCGAATCCTCTTTGTCAAAAGAAAAAAAGACCAGCAACGAGCGCTCACAGCTCCGCGGCATATGTTGAGAGGCTTGCTCCCCCCCCCCCCATTCATCCTAAATCATAATGTCATGTATAGCATTTATTGCAATTTTTTTCTAATCTCTAAATTTTTAGATAATTTTCCTCTAAAAAAAAAATTATATTGGTGATTATTTTACTAAAATTTTTGGGGTGGGGGAGGGGTATTTTGGTGAGAAGTTAAAAATTCGGATTCAGTGACCCTAAAACATAAAGTAAGAATTGTTGAAAGTTGAGAAGAGTAACGGGAGAGCAAACACAAATGATGCGAGTGGTTAGGTGGAATTGCATAACTTAGTGCGCCCAGCGCCGCGATGTTTGTTGAGAGGCAGCCCTCCCCCTTTCCCGTTTATAATGTGATGCATCTTATTTTTTGCAAATTTTGTATACTTTCTAAATTTCTAGATACTTTTTCACTAAAATAATAAAATAATAATTACTTTGAAGTGCATTTTATCCAAATTTGAAAGGGGGAGAGATTGAGATGCCCCTCACAAGATTGATAGGGGTGAGAAATTTTGATGTGAAATTACGAATTCGGATTCAGCGACTAAAAAAAAATCACACTTGAATTATTCCATTCACATTAATGATTCTATTCACTGTTGATCTTATTCCTAAATAGGCAGAGTCCTAGGAATTTTTAGGTAGATTTCGTATGAAATACTACCTATTGCGGTCGTTCCTATGTTGGAATTTCTGAAAACGTTTTGCAGATCTACACTGATCATGACCTCTAGACCTCAAAACTACCATTAGTAAAAAACTTTATCTACCTATCTATCTATCTATATATATATGTGTATCTATATACATCACTTTCTTCTAGACACGATAACTTCTGTAATTCTGGTGTGATCTTCTCCAAACTGATACATAAAGTCAAGGGGCATAAAATCTCGGTCAAGTTCATTACTGGGCAAAATCGGACCAAGGGCGTGGAAATAGGGAGGGTTTTTGTGAGAACCGAAAAAACACCATAGCTTCTCAGTTAAAATAGATATAGAATCAGTTTAAAGTTTATATTACTTCTAAAAAAGCGGGCCAAAAGTTTATGTATGACAGTTAAAAATGGGCTCAAGGGGCAGAAAAAAAAAGGTTTTTGGAAGAAAAAAATTCATAACTTCATCAATTCTCAAGATATCAAATCCAACTAAATTTTTTATAAATGTTCTCAAAATTATCTAAAATTTTGGCCCTTACAAGTTTTTGATAGGATCAACTTTTACCGATGAAAAAAATTAAAGAAAAAAAAAGAGGGGGATGAGAAAAAGAAAAAAATCCATAACTTAGTCAATTCTTAAGCTATCAAAATCTAATTAAATTTATTTTACATTTTCTCCATAATATCTACAACTTTTATACTAACAAGTTTTTCATAGGTCCAATTCTTATAGCAAAAATAAATTAAACAAAAATAAGAGTTATACAAAGAAAACCTCAAATCCAAACTGCTTATATTTTTATTAATTTTTAAATTCATTTTTGATTTTAAACGCATTTAAATAATATTTATTTAGATAGGCAGGATTTATTTAGATATTAGCAGGTCCTCTTATTTAGAAACTACATAATGTGATGTATTGGCCAGTTTTTTGATAAAGGCAAAATTTATTTCAAAAAAGGCTGCCAAAATGAGCATTTTGAACAGAATTTCCCGACGTGACCGTGATTGAAAATTAAGTAAGTATTCAAATAACAAATTGCGTTTTTTCTGACTCATTTTTAAATCCATTTTTGATCTCAAACGCATCCAATTTACTGGTCTTTTTATTTAGGAACTATATAATGTGACGGATTGGCCAGTTTTTTGACAGAAGCAGAATATATTTCAAAATGGGTACATTAAACAGAATATCCCGAAGCAATCGTGATTGAAAAAATGAGTTATTCGAAAATCAAAGTTGCTTTTTTCTGACTCAATTTTAAATTCAGTTTTGCTCTCAAAAGCATCCAATTGACAGGTTCTGTTATTTAGGAACTGTATAAGTGCCGTATTGGTCAGTATTTTGATAAAGATTAAATATATTTTTTAAAAACTGTCAAAGTGGGCACTTCGCACAATCATGATTAAAGAATTGAGGATGTATTCAAATAACAAATTGATTATTTTATGACTCATTTTTAATTTCAATTTTGCTCCCAAACGCATTCAATTGACAGTTTTTTGTTATTTAGAAACTGTATAATGTGTGTATTGGTCAATTTTTTTTTAATAAAGTCAGAGTATATTTCAAAATACGTTGTCAAAATGGGAATTTGAGCCGAATTTCGCTTAAGATGATTCTGATAAAACCAAATCTTACAGAAAAATGAAATTAAAAAATTTTCAAAAGCGGCCAAATAAAGTTGTTAAACTAGGTTTATCTCTAATTATTTTCAGCACTTTCCAACAAGTTGAAAAGTGCTTATGCATTCGGTTTGTCTGTCCGTCTGTCCGCTCTCTAACTCACGTAAATATACTGATTGCCATGAAATTTTAGGACGTTATTGACGTTTATCCTAGCACGAACATTTTTGAAAATGAAGTTTCTACGATGATTAGTTTATCTACAGGGAGAGTCAAATGTATCCCATTACATTACCTCCTATGGGGAAAAATCGTTTCAAAGGAATTTTAAAGATGTTAAACTCTGTCAATCATATTAAAATTTATATGCATTTACGAGGTGCATTAAAATATGCAATCTATAAAATAACCGGTGAAAATACAGCTATTATTCATTTACAGAGCCACACAAAAGAATTCCATTAGATAATGGTAAAAGAGGGAATTGTGTGTAATATATTTTAAATATATTAAACTGTTTCATGTGTAATAAAATTAATGCATGTCACTGAGGCTTAATATAAATTATACTATACTGCGTTGCCTAATATGAAGTACATAGTATTTATAGGGACACACAAAAGATTTCAAATAGTACATTCTTTCCGAAGTACTGTATATGTATCCGATGATGGCTGATGGATAGTTGAAATGCATCTTAATTATGATATGCGCGTATAAGTTTTACAAAATTTATGCACATTATATGGTGTGTATAAATGTTATAGTTAATATACAGGGCTACCCAAAAGAACTCGCCAACATTACTGAATATGAGCGTAAATTACTTAAAGGTGGTTCTTAAATAAGTTATGCATTTTTACGCTGAACTGCATTCTATTTACTAAGAAATGTTTTCATAATATAGATAAAATGGCATACAGGGCTACGCGAAGAATTGGGTACATGGAGCCTATAAATGATAATTTATGAGAAAGTGATTTCAGTTGTTTTGAGAGTGTTTTAGTTTAAAATAAATTTTATCTTAACACTGATGTGTAATAAAGGTACCAGGCAAGCAACAAGGCTGAACAAAGTATTCAAGTATGTTTCTATCTATTAGTATAAATTGCTGAAAGTGATATCTCAAGCTACTAGGCATTTTTTGCTAAACTAAATTTTCCCATTAAATAGTATGTATCTTAGCTGACAGATCAAACACAGGGCTGTTCAACAGTTTTGGAATACATATTTGGCTATATTTGGCTTTATATCCTTATTTATCAAAATAACGAAGTTTTGTTAAAGATTTTATGAAGCGTTGGAAAGTCCTTCATAATCTATGCTTAAAGCATGATTTTTCTTATTTGTTTATTTATTTTTTTTGTTGTTGAAATGAGCACTCTACGAAATCCACCTCCGGCTATAGTCCAAGCCGACAGGGATTTTTTCGAAATACGCAGATTCCAAAATTACCGATTTCTGAGGAATCGTACCGAAATGGACCAACTCAGAAAATAACTGCGAGAACCGATATATAAGCTAAAGATTATGTAAGGTTGGATTTTGAAGAGGAAAAAAATCGTAGGTGCTGATGTCAAATATCAGATCAGTAATGAAATTTCCTACATAAAATAATAACATAAATAAAGGGTCATTTAATGATGTTTTGTAGAGGGCTATGATTACGTTGAAAATCTAATAGACAGGCCGCAACAAGCCTGATGACCAAAACCAAAGCTACAGTAAAATTTCAGGGATAAACTTTGTCGATAAATGAAAGGTCAACCGAATGTTCAAGAGGAATTATGCTTAATATAAAAAATCACAAAGTCAGGAAATACTTGTATTATGGTAATTAGAAATATCTATGGTAATTAATAGCACGCATACATCTATAAAATGAAATCTCAAAAGCAAAATCATTTGTCCAAAATATTAGAAAATTAAGGTGGATGGTAAGAAATGGTAAAGATGGATACATAAGAAAATAAATTAGCAATAAATATTAAGGATTGCATGTCGCTCCGCTCCATGGCCTATTATCCCTGCCTCCGGATTCCTTCCCTTTTTCTTAAAATGGTTCTCAGACGTTTTTTTTTCCATTGAAATCCTTTTTTTTAAATCTATCCTTTTTTGTCGGATTCATTCCTTTTTTTCTCGGATTTTTTCCTTTTTTTCTAGGAACTGTTATTTTTGGTTCGGATTCGTTCCATTTTTCACGGACTCGTTCCATTTTCTCGGATTCGTTCCATTTTTTGGAACGATTTCAATAGGGAATATACCGAAGAACTATTTCCTTTCGGTGAACGATTCCTTAAAAATAACGATATTGCCCATCTCTATCCGTTACATCACTCCCAATTGGTAGATAAAACATTTATGCCTCCCTTTCTTTATTCATAACTTCATTGAGAGAAAAGCCAGATAAAAAACAAAAAACTGTTCAGAAAATGAATGTGAAAACTGTTTATTTTATTATTTAGGTTTTGATTTTTCTTTACAGCACTCAATGGATACTTCAGAGGGGTCAGTTGCTTGAATGAAAAACATTGTTGCTGAAAGTTAAAAACTTCAAAACGTGATTGAATTTGAAAGCATAGCGTTGTTTGCTGGCAAGTCAAAACGTCACTATTTAAGTCAAAAACAAAATGAAATTTTATAATTATAAATATACTTCCTTCAAATTGCTTTGGAAACTAAAATAAAACAGTTTCATTTTATACTTTGCCTTTGTGTAAATTAATCGTCACTTTCTCTTATGTGGACGTTAGGATGAGTTGTTAGAATGAGAAATATTTTGAAAAAACTTTAACATTAACAATTTATTAATAATTAATTATTTTAATGGCGAATAAAATGAATTCTGTTTCATTTGAAAATTTTGTAGGCAATTTATAATCCCATAAAAAGTTATGTACACGAAGCCAAAATATTTGAATTTGTGAAACACGAATTTATTTTCTTCCTCAAATTACTTCAGATTTCTCTTCTCGGAATTCTAGCGCTGAAAACTTATCATTCGGTCTTTTACGATGGAACAGAATATGTTCAATCTTTACAAGGAATTTCTTTTAAATTCTAAATAGCAAATTTTGCCTTATTTAAGCTGCAATTTTACGAACAACTCCTCCCATAGATATGGTTTAATTTTCTATTTCTATTTACTGATGGCAGTTTACCTGGGGATTATAAACATTTTCACTCACATTGAGAGGTGGTTGTCTAGCTTATTACAATTTGGAGTAACGCAAGACCTGGCTAACGCCAAAGTAAATCTCCACCAGTAAAAATAAAAATATATTCTTGTCGCTTTTATGACTGGAATCTTGCACTAACAAGATATTTAAATATTGAGAAATTATCTTCTTAAATTTATAACTGGAAGCAGCTCTGGCGACAATGAGCCGAAACGTAAGTATATACGGAAACTTCACTATTTTCAGGATAAGTCATTTCCTCGTTTTTAATAGTTCCACTTTATAATTTCTTAATAGTTTACCTTTGATAAAGCAACGTATTCGAATTTGTCAAACACCAGTTCATTTTCTTCTCCAGATTGGCCCATTTTTTGTCCTCTCAGAATCCTTGCGCTGGTGACAGTTGTCAGCCCCATTCCATCGCCAATAAAAAGGATGATGTTTTTGGCAATATTATAGTTTCTGTCATCGTCGAGGTTCTTTAATAGTTGAGATTTCGCTTGATGATACCAGTGCCATCGATCTGAAACAAAAAGGAATAACAACGTTATTTAAACAATTTATTAAGCAAGATTGATAATGTTTAGCGTTAAAATATTATCAAATGTTTCATGAACGAGAAATATGTTGTAAGATATTTATGAGAGCTAAATAAATTGAAAGAATTTTAACCCTTAATTAACCAATGCCGGCGTTGTAAGCGGCATTGGCAGGCTTAACCAAATTTACTTGTCCAGAAACACTATTTTTTAAGAAACTCTTTTTCCTGTACTTTAGCATCATGTGAAAAAGAAATTTACTAAAAAAATTAATTTTATAGTACAGTAGAACCCCGCTAATTCGGACCCCGTTAATCCGGATCTCCGGATAATCCGGATCGGTTTGGTCATTGTTTTTTTCTAGTTTGAGAAGCAAATGGCTAATTTCCATAACATTATCTTGTTTTATCGTCGTATTCTGAATAAAAATACTTTTTCTGACATCTTTTCGAAAGAATTAATAGAAGTAAACATTTTTACTGTCTATAAATATTCAATAACTTTAACATAAAGGTGATTTTTTGAAAGTATGGTTTATTTTATTTCACTTTTTCTAATTCTCCGGGTAATCCGGATTAGCTCTGGTCCCAATTAATCCGAATTACCGGGGTGTTACTGTACTGTGTAACAAATAGAATAATAAAACAAAAGAATCATGTATTTGAAACTATTGCCAGTTAATTGTTAAACTATATAGACAGCAAACAGTACTGCCATATCTGGCAATTTTGTTATTAAACATAGTTATTTTCACACCAGAAAATTTTTAATATTAATTTCCGCTCATTTTATTCATAAAAATATTTATAAAGATAAAAAACAAGAATTACCATTAAAAGTTTCTGGTCAGTAATTAGGATTTCTAATTAAGAGTAATTTTATTAGAATATACTACAATATCTTTATAAATGGCGCGTTAGAGGCCTGTATAATGTTAAGAAGAGTTGGTACTCTTCTTTTTCTGAAAAATTATGGAAATATCATTTAAATAACTTTTTATTTATTCGATTACGTAGTTTCTGATTAAGAATACCTGCGAATTCCAAGCGTTTCCGAATAAAAATAAATTCAGTGATGTATAAGAAAAAGCTCGTATGGGTTTGAAAAGAACCTTAACATATTGCTGATGGACAGTTTTCGTATTTTTAATAAGAAGTCTTATCAATGGCCGCTACCCAGATGTTCCATTATTTAACGTAAAGATCTTCTAAGTTTATGTTTATATACAAATTAATGTATATAATCATATTATAATTTGTATTCGGGATATTTATATAAATAGTGTACTAATTGTACACCTAGAAAATTTCTCTTTAATTTTGTGGAATAATTTAACTCATATAAAAGCAAACCTAATATTCTTGGGTGGTGCTACATATATCTCAAACCAAAAAATATTAGTTAGCTGCCAGCTACGTGTTAAAATGAATACAGACATCTATCTGTTCTATATAATTGAAGGAATACCGTTAAAATGCGATGATTAAAAATATGAAAATATATAAGGGTTATTACCCATGTAAACTTCATTATTTATGGAAAAAACTTTTTTTTGTTCCCGTTTACATTCAAATTAATGTATATAATAACGTTACTGCGGAATATTTGTATGTATAGTACAGTAATCGTATATATACAAACATTGTATCTACTTTTGAAAGATAACGTAGCATATAAAATAAAAAAAATACCACACTTGCATACGCACTTAGTACATTTATCCAAAAATTGTGAATTTGTGTTAGCCGTCATGTCTTAAAACGAATTTAGGCATCTGTATAGACCAGGAGGCGGAAGTAAAAACAATCATCTGTTCGAGATTGATACAGAAATTTCAGAATTAATTAAAGCTAGATTCGCATATTAAACCGGAAATTATCTGTTAATTCATATCGTGGTGTAAAACACCTGACAATCCAATTTTAGAGGATATTTCATAGATTTACCGTTGTAATTTCTTGCACCCAAATGTATGGAAGCATCGAGGATTAGGAGCTGGAAAGTACATTGGTAAACCTACGAATCAATTGCTAAAAACAGATTTCCCGGTGTTTTCCACTAAGATATGACTTGGTAGACCAATTGCGTTTTAATATGTGAATCGAATCTTTACCTATTCTGGATCTTTAGGTTTTAAATTGATGAGGTGATTGTCAGTACTTCCGCCTTTCAGTCTAGTACCATATTCTCAGAAAATGCCGCTATGACATGATACTAACAAATGCGCAAAAAATAGACACTACTTTTGCATACTTCAGTTTTTTAACAAAAAAAGATTTTCTATGTTCCTGTTTATGTTCAAATTAGTGTATATATTAATGGCATTGTTTATACTCTGATTTTTTTTTATGCAGTGTACACTAATTGTACATAAACAAATATTGTATCTCCTTTTATTTTCCAGAAATAAATAATGTAAAATATAAAATGGAATAGTACCAATCGTTGTTTTAAGCATATTCTAAAGGCACGAAATTGTGTTATCCGTTAGCGATGTGTCCTGGCCTCCAAATACCCTGCACACCACTTATTTCTTACAGTTTATATCTCCATCTTTAATGACAGATATTTTTGCCATTATTTAACACAAAAAAATATTTTACAATGTTGATGTCCAAAGTATTTGAAGCCTGAATTCTGCCTTAATACTACCGATAATCCTATTTCCTCAATTTATGAAACACGTTTTGAGAACACGTGTATATTATGTTAAAAGTTGTATTAAATCGGAAAACGGTATTTACACAAGAATAGCATTAGAAATTATTGGGATTTTATTGTAAAAATATTATGTTAACTGATATTAGAGTACCTTGTCCCAGGGTAATAAGGTAGTAAGATATCTACCAATGCCTTTGTTATTTGCTCACCAGTAATTGTGAAAAGAAATATTATCATACCGTCCTTCGAGGCCAAAACAAAAAATCCCGTGATAATTTAAGACAAAATTTTCTATTTTGAAAATATGGCATGAAATTATTTTTTTTTTTCATTTTAAAGAGAAAACTGATTATGGATTTTAAATGTTAATGCAACATTTTAAGAATTGATATCTTATTAAATTGGCATTTTACTTACTATAAATGGTTTAGGATTGATATTTTATGTCAATATTTAATTTATTTCATTAAACGTCCATGGAAAGTAAGGGCAACATTTTTAAAAATATGAATTCGTCAAAACAGCTATTTATAAAATATAGGTAGTTTTATTTAGTCGGATACAGCAATAAATCGGCATTCTTTGTCACCATTACCATCATTTGTATTGTATTTAGTCTATTTTAAATATAAAACATTTATTCATTTAATTTAAAATACATATCTATAGTTTAAAACACATTTATTCCATACACTTAAAATTCATAACTTTAACACATTTCTCTAAGAATAATAAGAATGTAAGATATTATAACTTAAGACAGAATACTTTACATCATCATCAAAGTATTGTTTCTAATCTGCATTTAGGAAAAACAAAATTTGATGTTTTCGAGATCAGAGCTCAGCTACCCTAAAAGTAACAGAATTATAGTTTCAACTAATATTTTGCATATGTTTATTACTAAAAGTTTACAAAAAAAAGCAAAAGTATTTGAAAATGTTTTTAAAAATTGAAGGCTATTCATAGTTATTAAAAAATATACACCACGCTAAAGATCATTAGTTACTGAAACAAAGTGTTAGAAAATGTATTAACGAGGTTTTAGAGCTCCTTTGAAATAATTTTGGTGAAAATATTCAAAATATTTTCTGAATTCTCGAAGATGATAACTATAAATTTAATAGAACTTTTCTACTTTTTTTTTTATAGAAGCAAGTAAATAATTAAATAAATAATTTTAAGAAGAATTTCCTGGGGATAAATCCTTTTAAATTTTATGTTTAAGAATTTTAAAATTATTCCCACGTTTTTTCGATGTCAGAATTTAGATTTTATGCAGAAGATTCAACAATGAAGACAAATAAAAGTTTAACAAAGTTTAAATATCTTGGCAATTTAATTTAATTTCTACAAATTCAATATTTAACATCTTGAAATGATCACTGATATAAAAAACTTAATTAAGAACGTTTAATTAACGAATAGTTCTTTGCGTTTACTAATGGATATTTTTATTCATTATTAGTAATGAAATTAGAAATATTGCATAAGAAAGTAATTAATCAGAATTGATTTTATAATAATAAACATAAAACATTCTTTTGCAACAGAATATGAATAATAAAAATATTAATTAAAATCGTTTTTATCTGAAATTGTCAGATATAATTAGTTAAGGATGGCTTCTTCACTTTTCAAACCTACTTTTTATATTAAAGAATTTTTTAAGGTGTGTTTTATTTATTTAGTCTGCCAGAATCAGAGTAATTTTTTTGTAATCGTTTAAGCATAGAAAACCATTCTATATTAAGCCTGTAAAGATAATTGTTAAAAAAAATTACATGTTGTAAGAAGTGCTCTCTAACGGCAAGTACTGCTGAACTTCACATTTGATATCTAGTTAAGCTGTCACAAAATGTGAAGTTGTATCAGTAAAATATTAATGTCTATACGGTCAATGCTGAAAACTATAAAAATAAGTAAAAAAAAAAAAAAAAAATAAATCCAAATCCGTTTATTTAAAATTTGCTTTTATTTAACTTGCTATCTCATAGCCATTCGGTTTATTCTTTTTCTTTTTATTTCATCATCAAAGTTTTGTTTTTAAATTGAACTTGCGAAAAATAAATTATGGTTGTTGAGAGGTTTGAGAACGGCTAAGAAAAAAGTAACAGAATTATACTTTTAACTGATATTTTGCATATGTTTATTACTAAAAGTTCAGAACGAAGATCTAATCTATTAAAATTTAGCGGCTGTTTGTAGTTAAAAAAAATTCATATACCCCAAGCTAAAAATCATTAGTTACTCGAACAAATTTTAAGTAAATGTGTTAATGATGTTTTAGAATTCCTCTGAAAGAATTTTGGTGAAAATATTCAAAATATTTTCAGAATTCTCGAAGGAGATAATTATAGCTTTACTAAAACTTTTCATTTTTTTCTAGAAGCAAGTAAATAATTAAATAAATAATTTCAAGCAGAATTTGGTTAGATAAATCCTTTAAATTTTATATTTAAGAAATTGCAAAATATCTCCGCATTCTTTCCATGTCAGAATTTAGATTTTATGCAGAAGATTCAACCACTAAATAAAAGTATTACATAGTTTAAACATCTTGGAAATTTAATTTATATTTGGCAAATTCAATATTTAAAATTTTGCAGAACGCATTCATATAAAAAACTTAATTAAGAAAGTTTCATTAACGAATGGTTCTTTGTATTTGCTAATGGACATTTTTATTCATTATTATTAATGAAATTAGAAGTATTGCATAAGAAAGTAATTAACCAGAATTGATTTCATAATAATAAGCATAAGACATTCTTTTGCGAGATAAAATGAATAATAAAAACATTAACTACGATCGTTTTTATCTGAACTTGTCAGATATAATTAGGTAACGATAGTTTCTTCACTTTTTCAAAGTACTTTTTATTATGAAGAGCTATTTAAGTAGCTGCATTATGTTTTATTTATTTAGTCTGTCAGAACCATTTGAGTGATTTTTTATGCATATTAATATATGCAACAAAGCCATTATATATTAAGCTTGATAAGATAATTTGTAAAATTTTACGAATTGTTAGTAGTCCCCTATAACGACTTACACGGAACTTCGCATTTGATGTCTAGTTAAGCTATTATAAAAAGATAATTCGTTTCAATAAAATATTAATTCTTATACGCTCAATGCGGAAAACTATAAATATAACGAAAAAAAAAAATAAATCCAAATCCGATAATTTAAAAATAGTTTTAAAAGCTTTTATTTAAACTTTATTTTTGCTTTCTTTAGCCATTCGGTTCATGTTTTGCTTTTTATTTAATCATCAAAGTATTATTTATAAATTGAACTTGCGAAAAATAAAATACGGTGTAAGAGAAGTTAGAGACCGGGTAACTTAAAAGTGACAGAAATAGAGTTTTAATTGATACTTTACGTACGTGCATTACTAAAAGTTTAGAAAGAAAATCTAAAATATTTGAAACATCTATTAAAATTTAGCAGTTATTTTTAACTTTGAAAAAACCTTCATATTCGCCACATTAAATATTGTTAGTTATTGAAAAACTGTTAGAAAATTTATTAGAGAGGTTTTAGAATTCCTTTGGAAGAATTTTGGTAAAAATATTCAAAATATTTTCTGTATTTTCGAAGAAGATAATTATAGGTTTAATAGAACTTTGCCACTTTTTTATAGAAGAAAATAAGTAATTAAATAAATAATTTGAAGGAGAACTTGCTTGAGATAAATCCTTTTAAATTTTATGTTGAAGAAATTGTAAATCATTATTTCCATGTCAGAATTTAGATTTTATGGAGAAGTTTCAATTGCCAAGTAAAAATTTGACAAAGTTTAAATATTTGGCAATATAATTTAATTTCTAAAAATTCAATTTTTAACATTTTGCAGTCCGCACTGAGATAAAAAACTTAATTAAAAATTTTTCATTAACGAATAGTTCTTTACATTTGATAATTGATATATTTAATTATTATTACTAAGGAAATTAGAAATATTGCATATGAAAGTAATTAACCAGTATTGAGTTTATAATAATAAACATAAAATATTCTTTTGCAAGTGAAAATGAATAATAAAAACATTAATAGCAATCGTTTTCATCTGAACTTGTCAGATATAATTAGTTAAGTATGGCTTTTTCATTTTTAAAACCTACTTTTTATCATAAAAAAATAAAGAGCTGTATAGTATTTTATTTATTTAGTCTGCCAGAATCATTTGAGTACTTTTTTTGTAATCGTTTATGCAGACAAAGCTATTATATATTAAGACTGTAAAGGTGATGATTAGAAATTTTACGTGTTATAAGTAATACCGTCTAAGATATCACAAAATGTGAATTTGTATCGGTAAAATATTAATGCTTTTAGGCTCAATGCAGAAAATTAGAAAAATAAATAAAAATAAATAAAAATGATAAAAATAAAAAAATAAATACCAATCCGTTTATTTAACTTTTGTATTGATAGCATTTATTGAACTTGCTTTCCCAAGCCATTCGTTTCATATTTTGCTTTTTATTTCATCATCAAAGTATTGTTTTAAAATTGATTTTTAGAAAATTAAAATCTGGTGTTGGAGAAGTTTCACACCGACTAATATAAAAGTAACATAATTATAGTTTTAACTAATAAATCATTTTAGTAAAAATTTACAAAGATGAACTAAAATATTTGATTTTTGTATGTTTGACAGCTATTCATAGTTTTTAGAAAAACCTTCATATACACCACACTAAAGATCATTAGTTACTAAAACAAATTGTTAGAAAATGTATTAACACAGTTTTAGAATTCGTTTGAAAGAATTTTGGTAAAAATATTTAAAATATTTTCTTAATTTCCGAAAAAGATAATTATAAATTTAATAGAATTTTTCTACCTCTTTTATAGAAGCAAGTAGATAATTAAATTAATAATTTTAAGGAGATTTTGCTTGGGATAAATCCTTTTAAATTTTATATTTAAGAATTTTTATAATTATTCCCTCGTTTTTTCGATGTCAGAATTTAGATTTTATGCAGAAGATTCAACTGCCAAATAAAAGTTTAACTAAGTTCAACTATCTTGGAAATTTAATTTAATTTCTCAAATTAAATTTTTAACATTTTGCATTGCGCACTGATATAAAAAACTTAATTAAGAAAGTTTCATTAACGAATAGTTCTTTGCATATGCTAATGGTTATTTTCATTCATTATTAGAAATGAAATTATAAATATTGCATAAGAAAGTAATTAACCAGAAATGAGTCTATAATAATAAACATAAAAAAAACTTTTGCAAGGGAAAATGAATAATAAAAACATTAATTACAATCGTTTTCATCTGAACGTGTCAGATATAATTAGTTAAGTATGGCTTCATCACTTTTTTAAAGTACTTTTTATTATGAAGAACTATTTTAGGATCTGAATTTTGATTTATTTATTTAGTCTGTCAGAACCATTTGAGTCATTTTTTAATGCAAATTAATAGATGCAACAAAGCCATTATATATTAAGCTTGATAAGATAATTGTTAAAATTTTATGAATTGTTAGTAGTTCCCTCTAACGACTGATTTCACAGAACTTCGCATTTGATATTTAGTTAAGCTAAAATACAACACATGGCTCAGTGGTGCACAAAACAAGAATTTTAATATACATTTGTACCACTAAAATAAAATAAAACTATCAACGTTTCGCGCCGTCTTCTGAGGGCGTCTTCAGGAAAATATGATAATGAAAGGACTAAGTTTGCATCTTGATCGAGAGATAATATTTCTAGTAAATTAAAATCTAAATGAATTAAAAATTTAAATTTTTATATCATTTAACATGCTCAATTAAACTACGCTCAATTAAAATAATTAATTTGCACGCTCAATTAAAATCTAATTGAATTAAAAGTTTAAACTTTTAATTCATTTAGATTTTAATTTACTAGAAATATTATCTCTCGATCAAGATGCACACTTATTCCTTCCATTATCATATTTTCCTGAAGACGCCCGAAGAAGACGGCGCGAAACGTTGATAGTTTTGTTTTATTTTAATGGTACAAATGTATATTAAAATTCTTGTTTTGTGCACCACTGAGCAATGTGTTGTATTTTAATAAATACATTCTTATTAGTTAAATTTTATGGTGCAACTGTCCTGTATATATTTATAAAATATTAATTCTTGCACGCTCAATGCGGGAATCTATAAATATAACGAAAAAATAAATAATAAATCCCAATCCGTTTATTAAAAATCGCTTTAAAAGCTTTTATTTAACTTTTATTTTTGCATTCTTTAGCCATTCGGTTCATATTTTGCTTTTTATTTCATCATCAAAGTATTGTCTCTAAATTGAACTAGCGAACAATAAAATATGGTGTAAGAGAAGTTAGAGACCGGCTAACATAAAAGTGACAGAAACAGAGTTTTAACTAATACATATGTGCATTACTAAATTTTAGAAAGAAAATTTAAGCTATTTGAAAAATCTATTAAAATTTAGCAGCCAATTTAAGTTTTGAAAAAACCTTGATATAGACCACGCAAAAGATTGTTAGTTACTGAAAAATTGTTAGAAAATTTATTAGCGAGAATTTAGAATACCCCTGAAAGAATTTTGTTGGAAACATTCAAAATATTTTCTGTATCCTTGAAGAAATTAATTATAGATTTAATAAAGCTTTCCCACCTTTTTTTATAGAAGAAAGTAAATAACACTGATAAACAAGGTTTCTGTTTCTAATTAAGTATGTGGTGAGTTTTATATTTTAGGTGATGCTGTGAAAGAATGTGACATTAAAAAGTTTCCATCACCCACAGATTTTTAAAAAATTCAAAATCTTAAAAATCTTAAAAATCTGAATATGCAGTATTTGTTCAAAACATATACCTTATAAATTGTATCATTTGGTATTTTAGTAATGACAAACTTTAAATAAACACTTATAAAGCTTAAAATTAATATTTAAAAGTATGAATTGTTTATAAAGTTTCAAAAAATATAGAAGAATTTTTGTAAAAATAAAAGATATTATTAAGAAATTTCATACTTTATATAGCGGTAAATGTCTTATCTGTAGCTGCTCTCTTATAGGTCATTATTCCGAGTTATATTGCCAATTTAAAGCAGACATTAAGCTACTTATATCATTACAATAGCATAAATCATCTTTTCTTGAAAAAAATGTCGAATATTTCTTATGCCAATCTCGATAAATAGATATCTTTGTATTGTTTTTCAGGAGATTCCAACCTTGCAATCTTTACCCAAGTAATTCTGAGTTTTTCTAAATAAATTTAAGTCTCTCACAAAATCTTTTAATTCTTTTTGAGTAATTAGGTATGGTTCTTCATTTATGCCAGGAGAACTGTTCATATCAGATGTAGAGGAAGTTTCTGTTTCATTAATTTCCAGTTCTACTGCTACATCATCATAAGTAAAACTCTTGAGGTTTCGGTATTTGTAAATCATCATTATGTAATGCTGATAACATTGCTGAATCTAAGTTTGGGTACTTAATTTTATGTTTACTTCTTGCAGAGAATCCTTTAATTTTTGCAATACATTAGTAGCAGTAAGTTATATGATACTTCGGCATGCACCTTATCATGGATATAGCAAAGGACATATATTTTTTTGTACCTTTTATCCAAGCCCGGAGGTTTGTAGCACATCGTGTACAACAAGAATGAGGTGTCCATTTCTTATCTTGTTCACCTGCTTTATATCCAAAGTACATATGACAGGCAGTCTTTATTAACGCCGTGAAAGTGCATCGATGCTTTTACAAAGTTAGCTCCCAGCACACATAGCAAAAATAATCTGGTTCATTAACGCATCCTCTAGACTTGTTTTACATATTATAGAGGAAAATAGGATAATTATAATAAAGATTATGATAAAGAAAAAGTCTTACAGAACAAAGAAATAGTAGTACACTCTCCCCGAAAGTTTTAACTGTCATAGATTTGAGTTAAAGTAGTTAAAGTGGTTAAAGATAGGTTTGAGTTAAAGAGGGGTGGCTAGAGCTGTTTGTTCAAGATCGCTAACATAAAATTTATCAGGGGGACATCTGTTTCTACTCTCTTGCTGTATCTTCTATCGTTGTAATAAGAAAAAGAAATGTTTGTGAGAATCAAACGCATGAAAGAGAATAATCCAATATAATTATAATGCTTACATACTCCAAAATGTATAAAGGAAATTTCTCAAAATTGGAGGGTAATAGAAATTTTTTACAAACATATTCTTTTTCAGCAGCTTGAAATCTATAAGAAACATCCAACGTATATAGAGAAACAGAAAATTCGTTAAAATTTGTTTATCAGTGTAATTAAATAAATAATTTTAAGGAGATATTGTTTGTGATTAATTCTTTTAAATAATATGTTTAAGAAATTAAAAATCAATCTTTTCATGTCAGAAATCAGATTTTATGTAGACGATTCAAGCATCAAATAAAAGTTTAACAAAATTTAAATATCTTGGAAATTTAATTTAATTTCTACAAATTCAATATTTAAAATTTTGCAACGTGCATCGAGATAAAAAAGTTAATTAAAAACGTCTCATTAACGAATAGTTCTTCGCATTTGCTAATGGATATTTTTATTCATTATTGGTAATGAAATTAGAAATGTTGCATAAGAAAGTAATTAACCAAAATTGATTTTATAATAATAAACATAAAACATTCTTTTGCAAGAGAAAATGAATAATAAAAACATTAATTACAATCGTTTTTATCCGAACTTGTCAGATATAATTAGTTAATGATGGCTTCTTAACTTTTTTAACGTACTTTTTGTTATGAAGAACTATTTAAGGAGCTGGATTGTGTTTTATTTACTTAGTTTTCCAGAGTCATTTGAGTATTTTTTTTATATTCTTTTATGTATATTAATATCTGAAACAAAGCCATTAATTATAATGCCTGCGAAGATGATTGATAAAAAATTTACGAGCTGTAGGCTGTGTCCTCTAACGGCATATTTTACAGAGCTTCGCATTCGATATTTATCACAAAGTGGGAATTTGTTTCAGTAAAGTTCAACTTTAAAAACGAATATAAACTAGTCGTTGGGGGCCACCGTAATACTTACCCATCATAATATAAAATATGAAAATAAAACGCGTGTAAACTATGTATGGCAATTCCAAAATGAAATTTAAACATATAAATAAATAATTTTAACATACATAATAATGCTCTATTAATGAATTGCTGATGAGCCAATTTCGACAAATTATATAAAACGCCAAAATACTCGAGTAGTACCGGATTGCGTAAAAGAAACATCCTTATAACTCAAAAAATAATAATCATATTAATTAAAATTTACTGCGCTGGATTAAGCGCTTCATTTCCAATTAAAATATATCTGTGAATTAAATTTGACTGAAATACAGGGTCATGAAAAATCAAAGAATGTGAAAAACAGGATTATCTCGGCAACTAATAATCCGATCGACTTCGCTTTTTATGCAAAATTTGTGCTATTTTATTGCCTTTTACACCCATTTCTTAAAATAAAAAAAATCGAAAATTTTTATACACCTTTCATCAGAACGAATTTTTCGAGAGTCCGAAAAAAATAGTTCCGGGTAATCGAGGTTACTGATATTAAATAGGCTTCGTCCCATTCTTACATACTAAGTACATCCAAAATTTCAAGTCTCTATCTCAATTTGTTCGGGAGATAGAGCGGTTACAGACAGACAGACAGACAGACACACAGACACACAGACGGACGGACGGCAAAATTTTTTTTCTAAAAATATGTTTTTCGGAATCTCCAGTATCTAAAACGTGTAAATCCGTCAAAAAAAATTTTCGTTTTTCAAAACGATTGCAAGACTTACCCTATACTACGTATGATGGGTAAGTAATAATTAATTAATTCCAATCCGTTAAAAAATATTAGACGCTTTTGTTTAACTTTTCTTTACTAGTCATTCACATTTTTCATTCGAATGCTAACACATTTCTTGTGCAAGAATATACTTGAAAATGTGATGTATTTTAAATGACATTCTGTAAATGAAATCGGTAATTTGCATCTCCACCCGTAAGAGACAAAGACATTTGTGTAATAACAGTAATAAGTTGTATGAGTTGTATTTTACTAGAATGTACACTGTATTCAGTTAAAGACAAACAGAATTTGCTTTATGGGAATCCATACATTTGTTCTTCAGATATAGCTACTGTGAAAATAACAACAAATCAGCATAGCAACGCCACATGTTCAACAATGGACACAAAAAAGTAATCAACATCAGGGATCAAATGAATCTAAAGACTTATTAAATTCTGTTCATTATCTCTTGAGATAGAGAATCCACAAAATTTATGTCATACACAGGCAGCTTAATAGACAGATTTTGCCAACGAAACTTGTTTTTTTTTTTTCGTTGTTACACAAAACACGGCTTCTTCTCCATCCGTAGGCTGCTCCCACACCGCTGGTCCCTGGTTCGAGTCCAGCTAGCGGCATGGGTGTCTGTGTTGTCCCTGTGAATATGTATGCACTGGATATTCTGTAATAAAAAGTGTTCTATATGATTTCTTGTAATCATTGGAGGTTATGCCGGCGAATAGCCTACCTGTAGCGTCTACCTCAGAGCAAATAAATACAAATAAATACAAATACAAATCTCCATCCGTTCGGTGCAAACCGTACCTTTGTATCTTGATTCGTTTTCGAATTATTCATTTTTAAAGTTCGTCCTGACTTTTGGATCACCCGGTATATATAAAATTCACGTCATTGCGGATATTTATAATATTCATGTATCAGCTTTTGGTTAAAATTCACAAGTCTGCTACATCTTAAAAAAAAACTATTTACCCAAATATAAAGTTCTGTCACTAGATTTATATTTTAGATATCTTCCATAGTGGTTCCATGACATAGTGTAGAAAAAGGTAATAAATTATAATTCTGCCTCATTTTTATTTCAAATGCCAATTTCGTGCTGAAAACTTATTTGTAATCTGCATATTGGGAAAGTTAGATGACATTTCTTCCGACAAGTGAAGCATTACAGTTATTCATTTTGCTTCAGAGCAAGTAATTTATGAATATATATTCATAAATCATGTTTCTGAACATTAATCATTCAGATTTTAAAATAAAAATATATTTTAAATTATTTTTTTAACATTGCAGTGGCGTGTTAGTAAGTTATTAAAGTACTTTATAGTTTCAAAATAGAGTATTCGGGTATAAACTATTACACAATGCAACGAATATTTCAAAAGTTTTCAAGGTAGTACTGTAACTTAACATTCAATTTAAAATTCTAGACCATTTCTGAATTTCCCTAAAATTAAGTAATGTAAACTAACAAAAAGAGGTACGATAATTATATATATATTTAAATCCTAATAAAATTAAAATTCGACTCATACCAAAATAATCCCTTTTCCATTTCCTTCCCCAAAACATCGACATTAGTGCTTCAACTAAAAAATTAAGCACGGACAACATACTTCTCATAAGCTACGCTGTAACGACTTAACTCCACATTTTTTCACAAATGGTTGTATCATTATTATGCAATATAAAAATTTATTGCGATTAATACATTTAAAATTTATATTTCATCGGAAATAGAAAAAACTCACATATCTTCTTTTGGTTAAAATTCAGACCCGTCTCCTATTTTCAGAAGAATAAATTTCTTTTACTAGTTTTAGATCTTAAACATCTTCCGTAATGGATAAATAATGAAAGGATGAGAAATATAATAAATTATAATTCTATCTCATTTTCATTTCAGTGCCAATTTCGTGTTGAAAACTATTTTGTAATCTGCATATTGGGAATGTAAAAGACATTTCTTCCGACAAGTAAAGTATTACAGTCATTCATTTGGCTTTAGAGTTAGTAATTTATATATATACATTCATAAATCCTGATTCTGAATATTCATGATTTGGATTTACAGATAAAAATATATTTTTAATTATTTCTAACAACACTTCACTGGAGATTCAATAGATAACTAAAAATACTTTACGGACCCAAATAAAGTTTTCATATGTACACAGTACAACAAATATTTCAAAAGTATTAAAGGTAATACTGAATCTTAACATTAAATTTAAAATTCTAGATGATTTCTGAATTTCCCTAAAATTAAATAATGTAAATTAAAAAAAAATCCCTTTCGGCATGGCCTATAGGCGGAGGTAGATTTCGAAGTTTTCATCTCAAAAAAAAAAAAAAAAAAAAAAAAAAATTGCCCATCTTTACTCAAATGCCCATTTTGGCAATATATTTTGAATTATATTCTTACTTTATTTAAAAGCTTGACCAATATGCTCATTATATAGTTCCTAAATAACAAAAAAAACTGTTAATTAAATTCGTTTGACAGCAAAATTGAATTTTAAAATGAGTCATAAAATAACCAATTTATTATTTTAATACATCCACAATTCTCTTTAATCAAGATCGCTTTGAGAAATTTTGTGCGAAGTGCCCACTTTGACAGATTTTTTTAAAATATATATTTAGCCTTTATCAAAAATCTGACCAATACGGCACAATACACAGTACCTAAATAACAAATAACTGTCAATTGAATGCGTTTGAGAGCAAAATTGAATTTAAAAATGAGTCATAAAATAAACAATTTGTTATTTGAATACAACTTCAATTCTTTTATCATGATCGCTTTGGGAAATTTTTTTGTGAAGTGCTTACTTTGACAGCTTTTAAAATATATATATTCACCCTTTATAAAAAAATCGACGAATACGCACATTATATAGTTCCTAAGTAACAAAAACTGTCAATTGAATGCGTTTCTGAGCAAAATTGGATTTAAAAATGAGTCATAAAATAACCAATTTGTTATTTGAATACCCACAGTTCATTAATCATGATCGCTTTGGGAAATTTTGTGCGTAGTGCCCATTTTGGCAGCCTTTTTTGAAATATATTCTGCCTTTATCAAAAAACTGGCCACTTCGTCACATTATATAGTTCCTAAATAAGAGAACCTGTAAATTGGATGCGTTTGAGAACAAAAAAAAGATTTAAAAATGACTCGGTAAAAACGCAATTTCTTAAATTTCCTCAAATTTTAATCACGATAACTTAATGAAATTCTGTTCAAAATACCCTTTTTGGCAGCTTTTAAAAAAATATATTCTGCCTTTATCAAAAAACTGGCCAATACGTCAAGTTATATAGTTCGTAAATAATAGGACCTGTAAATTGGATGGGTTTGAGAATAAAAATGAATTTAAAAATGACTCATAAAAAATGCAATTTGTTATACTTAATGAATTTTTTAATGATGAAAACTTCGGGAAATCTGTTCAAAATACCTTTTTTGGCAGCTTTTTTAAAAATATATTCTGCCTTTATCAAAAAATTGGCCAATACGTCGCATTATATAGTTGCTAAATAAGAGGATCTGTCATTTGGATGCGTTTAAAATCAAAAATGAATTTTAAAATGAGTCAGAATGTAAGCAGTTTGGATTTGAGGTTTTTTCTCCAACTCCTATTTTTGTTTAATTTATTTTTGCTATACGAATTGGTTCTATGAAAAACTTGTCAATATAAAAGTTGTAGATATTATTGTGAAGATGTAAAATAAATTTAATTAGATTTAATTGCTTAAGAATTGAGTATGTTATGGGTTTTTTCTTTTTCCTCCCCCCTTTTTCTTTTCGTTTTTAATTTTTTTCATCGGTAAAAATTGGTCCTATCAAAAACTTGTAAATACGAAAGTTTTAGATAATATTGAGTACATTTATATAAAATTTAGTTGGATTTGATATCTTGAGAATTGACGAAGTTATGAATTTTTTTCTCCCAAAAACCATGTTTTTTTCGCCCCTTGAGCCCATTTTTAACTTTATCAAAAATCTGTCACGCATACATTTTTTCCTCATTTTTTAGAAGTAATATAAACTTTAAACTGATTCGATATCTATTTTAATTAAAAAGTTATCGCGTTTTTTCTGTTTTCACAAAAACCCTCCTAACTTCCACCCCCTTGGTCCGATTTTGCCCATTAACGAACTTAACCGAGATTTTATGCCCCTTGATTTTATGTAAAAGTATGAAGAAGATCTGAGCATAATTATGGAAGTTATCGTGTCTAGAAGAAAGTGATATACACCGATAGATAGATAGATAGATAGATAGATAGATAGATAGATATATAAACTTTTTTACTGATGGTAGTTTTGGGGTCTAGGAGTCATGATTCGTGTAGATCCGCAAAAATTTTTCAGAAATTCCAACATGGGAGACAATGCAATAGGTAGTATTTCATACAAAATCTACCTAAAAGGGAGGAAAGATAATTATATCTTTTTTGAATTCCATTGAAAATAAAATTGGATTAATTGGATGCACCAAAATAATCCTCTCCCTATTTTCTTCCCCAAACCATCAAAATTAAAACTTCAGTTAAAAAATTACGCATGGACAACATACTTCATAAAAAGAAAGTTGTAATGACGTTATTCTCCTTTTTAATATAAATGGTGGTTGTATCATTATTATAGAATATACAATTTAATGCGATTAATAAATTTAAAATATATATATTGTTGACAGTATAAAAATTTCACATATCTTGTTTCGATTAAAATTCGTCCGTCTCCTATTTTCTGAAAAATAAAGTTCTTTCATAAGTTTTATACTTTAGTTATTTTCCACAACAGATAAATGATGAAAAAATGGGAATCATAATAAAATATAATTGTATTTTATTTTTAGTGCAATGCTAATTTTGTGATGAAAACGTATTTGTAATCTGTATGTAGGGAAAGCTAAATGATATTCCTACCGGCAAGTGAAGCATTACATTCATTCATTTTGCTTTAGAGTAAGTAGTTTATAAATATATTCATAAATCAGGATTCTGAATATCCATCGTTTGGATTTACGTCTAAAAATACATTTTTTATAATTTTTCTTAACCTACATTGAAAAATAAAACAATAATAAATTACAATAAAAATTAAATTATTTTATAATTTCAGAACAGATATTTCGAATACATACAAGAAATATTTAAAAATATTGAAGCTAGTATTGTACATTAACAGAAAATGTAAAATTTAGTTATTATTATGATTATTCATAGCTGCCAACTGTCAACTAATCTTCCGTAATAATATTATTAGTTTGATCCAGGCTAACGTCATTTTAAACTAGAAAATATATTTCATGAATCTTTATTTATTTAATTTCAGGTTTGTTACTGGAACATACTTAATTTCATTTCTTTGAAAAAATTCTGGTTCGAAACTCATTAAACCAGGGTCAAATTAACGCGTATATTACGAATAATCGATGTCAGGTTGACAGCTATGGGTTATTTAAAATTATTGAAGATAATATAAAGATAGAATTGTACCCTAACATAAAATTTAAAATTTATGACGATGTTCAAATTTCACGAAAGTTGAATAAAATAAAGTAAAACAAGAACATAATGGAAAGATAAACACATTTCTGAATCCTAATGAAATTAAAATTGCGCTAACACTAAAACGATCCCCTTCCCCTTTTCTCCCCTAAAATATCAAAATTAGTTTCAGCTAAAACATTATGCCGGGTCAACATGCACATAAGCAATGCTTTAACATATTTATTCGACTTTTTCATATAAATGGTTGTATCTTATGTAATTTGCGATTTAATGCAATTACAAACTACATTTAAAACGTATATAAATAATATAAAACATTCATTTATGTTCTTTTAATGAAACTCCCCGTTTCGTATATTTTGAAAAATAAAGTTCTTTCACTAGTTTTATATTTTACATATCTTCCGCAGTGGATAAATGATGAAAGGATAAGGAATATAATAAATTATAATTTCTATATCAGTATCTCATTTTTATATCAGTACGAATTTCGTGCAGAAAACTGATTTGTAATCTGTATATTGTTAAAGTGAAATGAGATTTCTTCCGACAAGAGAAACATTACAGTAATTCATTTTGCTTTAAAGTTAATGGATAATTTATGAATATATATTCATAAATTATGATTCTGAATATCCATCTTTGGGATTTACAGCTAAAAATACATTTTTAATTTATTCTACTAAAGCATATTTATGGTTCGCACAGTTCTACCACTAAATTTTAAGAATATTTTCGAAGTGTTTCACTGCAGAAAAATATTGTAAAATCTGTGAATGAAGGTGGCGGTTACGAATGTTGTGGTTTAAAAATTAAATGTAAATATTCTTATTTTTAATAGTGGTGCCAGAGTCTTTGGAAATTCCAAGGAGTGTGCGAACATTGACATTAGAAGGAGATAAGTATTAAAACGAGAACCTTTCTGCACGAAAACATGAAAATTAGAACTTCAGTTTAAAAACTAATCATGATCAACATACATAAAAATAATTGCAATACCTTCACTTGAACTTTTGTTATAAATGATTGTAAGTTATTATGACACAATATGGCGGTTAATGCATTTATAAAATACATTTAAAATGTATATGTTATCCAAATTATAAATTATTCACGAATTCCTTTTTGATTAAAATTAACCGGACTCCCTTTCTCTGAAAAATAAAGTTCCCTCACCTGATTTACATTTTAGATTTCTTCGACAGTGGTCTCATGATGAAGGGTAAAAAATGTAATAAATTATAATTCTACCTCATTTTTAATTCACTGCCAATTTCTTGCTGAAAACTGATTTGTAATCTGCATATTGGAAAAATGAAATGACATTTCTTCCGACAAGTGAAGCAATACAATCATTCATTTTGCTTTAGAGTTAGTAATATATGAATGCATATGCATAAATCATAATTCTGAACATCCATCATTTTAATTTTTAGCTAAAAATACATTTTTTATTATTTAAACATTGCTGTGAAGGTTTAATAGTTATATCTAAAAATAGTTTCTAGAATAAAAAATATATATAGTTTCTGTAGGACATGTAGCTATATAATTTAGTACAAAAAAGATATAGTTTTCGGAAAAAAATATTCGATATGACCAATGTTTTAAAAGTATAATATATTATTTTTCTTCAACAGGAAATTTGAAACTCATGATAAGGGCTCCCAAATGGTTCGCGAACTGAACATCAATATTTTTTAACAGAAAATGTTATGATAGTTTTCTACAGAATTAGCGCTAAAATTAACTTCCAAAGATGGTCTCTCGGCAATTTGCAAGAATAACCTAAAAAGGAAATTTCTCTAAGAAAATTCTGATGTTCAGTTGGCGGAACATTTGGGAGCCCTGCGTGATGATCGTCCAAACTTCAAAAAAGTTATATCCAATAAAATAAAAAAAAGATAAAATAGAAAAATATAGAAAGGTATATATATCGTTTTTTAATCTTAATGAAATTAAATAGGAACAAACTTCAAACAAGCCTTTTCCTCCTTTTTGCCGTAAAGCATGAAAATTCAGAGAGGCTGGTGGTTAGGCACACTCTCAGTAAAAAAAAAATGTGTTAAATACCAGTATTTTGTTAAACAGAAGTTCGCTTTCTTTATTCACTTAAAATTTTTTCAGGAATTTTCTATAAGAAAATACTGGTACATTCATCTTTTTTTCTACTGTATTTTTTTCCTGACCATTACTTTGAAATTAAAATTCCAGTTAAAAAACTAATCATAGTCAACATACACAAAAAGTAATGCTGGAGGGCCTAAATTTTGTTATAAATGTTTGTAAGTTATTATGACGCAATATGCAGATTAATGCAGTTATAAAAAGCATTTAAAACGTATATCTTATCGAAATTATAAATTATTCACAAATCTCCTTTCGATTGAAATTTACTGGACTCCCTTTCTATGAAAAATAAAGTTCCCTCACCTGATTTACATTTTAGATTTCTTCGACAGTGATCTCGTGATGAAGGGTAAAAATGTAATAAATTATAATTCTATCTCATTTTTAATTCAGTGTCAATTTCGTGCTGAAAATTGATTTACAATCTGCATATTGGGAAAATGAAAATATATTTCTTCCGAAAAGTGAAGAATTACAATTATTCATTTTGTTTTAGAGTAATTTAAGAATGCATATTCATAAATCATAATTCTGAACATCCATCATTTTGATTTTTAGCTAAAAATGCATTTTTAATTATTTTAACATTGCTGTGAATGTTTATTACTTATATAAAAAAGTTTATAGATTAAAATAGATATATAGATATACATATATATAGTTTATAATAATAGATATTAAGTTTTCGGGAAAAATTTATTCGATATGGCCAATATTTTAAAATTATAAAATGCTACTTTGAAACTCATGAAGATTATCCAAATTTCACGAAAGTAAAAAATCTAATAAAGTAAAGGAAAAAAAAGATAAATATACTTTTTTTGAATCTTAATGAAATTTAAAGGAAACAAACATCAAAAAAGTCCTCCTGCTCTTTCTTGCCAAAAAACATTTTTTTTAAAGTCAGGTAAAACACAGTAAAAAAGTACACCAGTATATTGATGAAGAGAAATTTATTTCCTTTACATTATTTGATTTTTATTGCCTTTATTATTCATTTTACATTATTTGAAGAATTTTCTATTAAAATATTCTGGTAGATTCCTCTTTTTTTACTGTGTTTTTGCCTGACCACTTATTACTTTAAAATTAGAACATCATTTAAAAAGCTAATTATAGTCAAAATATATAAAAATAAATTTAGAGTGACTACACTGGAAAATTTTGCTATAAATAATTATTAGATATTTTGACGCAATATAAAGATTTATGCAGTTATAAACTAGATTTAAAATGCATATCTTATCCAAATTATAAATTACTCTCGAATTCCCTTTTGATTAAAATTCACCGGACTCCCTTTATCTGAAAAATAAAGTTCCCTCACCTGTCTTACATTTTAGATTTCTGTGACAGTATTTTCATGATGAAGGATAAAAAATTTAATAAATTATAATTCTATCTCATTTTTAATTCAGTGCAATTTCTTGCCGAAAACTGATATGTAATCTGCATATTGGGAAAATGAAAAGATATTTCTACCGACAAGTGAAGTATTACAATCATTCATTTTGTTTTAGAGTTTATAATTTATAATGTATATCCACAAATTATGATTCTGAGCATTAATCATTTGGATTTTAAGACAAGAATACATTTTTATTTTTTTCCCCAAATAATACTTCAGTGCAGGTTTAATAGTTATTAATTTTTTTTGACTCGAAATAGAGGTTTTGTTAAACAGAACCTATTACATGATATGATGATTAATTAAAAATATGAAGGTGCATTATAATTTATAAATAGGGGGGACTGGGGGACATTGATACAGCTTTTTTCAAAAAAAAAAAAAATTGGTGTCTAGAAAGCAGAAATTTCAAGTTATTTTTTTATGTGATGTCAGAAAAACCTGTGTAGTGTGTTATAAAAATGTACAATCGTTGTTTTATATATTATTTTTGAATGTAATTTAAAAAAAATCAAAAAAAGTAATTTGTATCAATGTGCCCCATCCCCGGGGCAGATTGATACATTTTGACACGTCTGGGAAAAATGGAGACAAAATAACACCACTGCATATTTTTCATAGAAAAATAATTAGCAAACCATTTTATATATATTTATAGACATTAAAATCGCACACAATTTATTTGTAAGCGATATTAAAGCAATCAAAATGAAATGTATAATGACCTGATGTTCTGGCTGTTCCTTGTCTGTTTCTTGGCTGTGGTAAATTTGTCATATCTGGCACTTTAATCCCAGAATTATCTTCTTTCTTAGGAAAGGTGAAAGAATTACCAGGTTTTCTGTTTATAAATCGGTTCACAAACAGAAAATAAAGGATAATTATATTTAAAATTATTCTTATAATATAATTATCCTATGCTGTTCTGCAGCTTGTTTCTCTTACTTAATATTTCTCATGTCGATAATACTTTTTTCTCTGGAGAATCGATATAAATTTGAGATTTGCCAGTCTGCCGTCCATTTCTTTTGTTAAATCTACTAGCACTAGGTATTGTGTAAGTTTGTACGTCTTCTGGTTGCAAAAATACTATAAAATGTTCTAATGTAAAGAAATTAGAGCTATTTCACTTCATTAAAAACTAATAGTAGAATTTTTTTAAGAAAAATGGTTGAATTAAGGAGTGTATGGTAAAAAAAATAATAAAAGTTAATGAAAAAATGAACTAGAAAAGGATTTAGATTGTATCAATGTGCCCCGCAAAGACTGTATCAATGTGCCCCATACAGCCATTTTGAATAAAATGAGTCGCAAATCCAACACTTCATAATTTATCTAACAATAAAGAATGAGGAACTGATAAAGAGTATCTTTACTTGCCAGGGAGGGTATTCTTTTCGGTTGAAAATACTGGAACAGTTGTATAATACCATTTCAATTGTATAACTCAAAATTACTTTTGACCTACAAAAACAATTAATCACCCATCCCATTTCATCAAACTATTGAATCATTCCAAAACTTTCTGTATGTAATTAATTTCACTAGTATCACCTTTTGGAGCTGTTGTGAAACTTTCTGTAATGATCCTGTGTGCTGTACAGTGAGTGTATCAATGTGCCCCATATATCAATGTGCTCCAGTTCCCCCTATTATTTATATTTATAATTTATATACATTAATATATAAGTATATATATATATATATATATATATTATTTTTGATTCCTTACTGAAAATTGATTTGTAATTTTCATATTGGGAAAATGAAAAGATATTTCTTCTGACAAGTGAAGTATTACAATAATTCATTGTGCTTTTGAGTTAGCAATTTATGCATATATATTCACAAATTATGATTCTGAGCATTAATCGTTTGAATTTTAAGACAAGAATACATTTTTATTCTTTTTCCCCAGATAACACTGCAGTGCTTGTTTAATAGTTATTAAACAAGTAAGAAAAATCATGCTTTAAGCATAGATTATGAAGCACTTTCCAACACTTCATGAAATCTTTTACAAAACTTCGTTAATTAGGGAAATAAGGGTATATAGCCAAATACGTATTCCAATACTTTTGAACAGCCCTGTATTTGACCTGTCAGTTGATATACATATTATAAAATGGTAAAATTCCGTTTAGCAAGAAAAAAGCTTAATCAAAAGCTTGAGCAGTTTGTACTAATACATGGGAAACATACTTGGAAACTTTTGTTCACCCTGTTGTTTACCTCGTACCTTTATTATACGTCAGTAAGAAGCTAAAATTAATTTTAAACTAAAACCCTCTTAAAACAACTGAAATCACATTGTTATAAATTATGATTCATAGGTGTCTATGTACACAATTCTTTGCGTGGCCCTGTATATCACTTTACTTATATTCTGCAAATATTTCTCAGTAAATTGAATGAAGCTCAGCGTAAAAATGCATAGCTTATTTAAGAACCATCTTTAAGTAATTTACGCTCATACTCAGTGACGTTGGCGAGATCTTTTGGATAGTCCCGTATGTCAACTATAACATTTATACACACCCTTAAAATGTACAAAGATGTAGTGAAACTTAAATGCGTATATCATAACCTAAATGTATTGTTACAGCGTATATAGGGTTCTTTTGATCTTATGGTTAGACAACTTCAAACTCTTGCTTATAGAAAAGTAGAAAATAATTTATTTACAGAACTTCAGAACAACAGAGTCTTCGAAACTCACGAATATTTCTAGATATTCAAAAATAATTGTTCAAATCTATCGTATAAATGCAGATATGGGTTCCAGAGACTCTTTATACAACGTCTCAACACTAAATCACATTCAAAATAACGTAAATAAGACTCAAGCAAACTTGCTTAACAAACGCGTTGTTCACTCAATGACTGACTGGTAAATAATAACAACAGCTCGTATCCGGCTCTCCTATATATAGGCTCGTAGCATGTGCTGGAAATTTCTAGAACCTACTCGAAAAATCCACGGAACAACAAACAATGTATCAGTATATCTAAAGGGGGGTTACCATTGAGAGGGAAGGGTTACCATCGCCAACAATCGCCAAGTTTGTCGCCAACTTGGCGATATATCGCCAAATTTGGTGACCAAAATTAGTCGCCAAAAGTGACGCCAACCTGGCGATATCTTTATTATTTCGCCAATCTGCCGTAGACATACACTGAAAATAATAGACAAGTTTGCTTGATAACAGAGACAATGTAACAAAAACTAATATTAGTAAAGGAATGGAGCTTAATAAGATTATTTACATTATCTTACAGTACAAACACTAACTATTTACAAAATTCGTAACAGTATTATATCCATCCATCAGCTATCATTGGAAACATATAAAGTCCGTCGGAAGGAATATACTATTTGAAATCTTTTGTGTGTCCCTGTAAATGCAATGTACTTCATATTATGCAAGAGAGTATCGTATAATTTATATTAAGCCTCAGTGACATATATCAGTTTTGTTATACATGAAACAGTTTAATGTATTTTTTAAATGTCGCACACTGTACCCCCCCCCCCTCTTTACCATTATCCAATGGAATTCTTTTGTGTGGCCCTGTAAAGAAATAATAGCTATATTTTCACCGCATATTTTATAGAATGCATATTTTAGCGCACCTCTTAGATGCATGCAAATTTTAATATGCTTGACAGGGTCTAACATCTTTAAAACGCCTTTGAAACGATTTTTCCCCATAGGCCATAATGTAATGGAAAATTTTTGACGCTCCCTGTAAATAAACTAATCACGGTAGAAACTTCATTTTCAATATGGTTCGTGCTAGGGTAAACATGAATAACATACAAAAATTTCAGGGCAATTCGAGTATATTTACAGGTGTTAGAGCGCGGACAGACGGATATACTGAGAGACGGAGAGATGGACAGAAAAACCGAATGCAAAAGCACTTTTCAAACTTTTGGAAAGTGTTAAAAACGTTAAAATTAATTTGAAACGATTTTTCCTCATAGGCAGTAATCTAATGGAAAACTTTTGACTGTCCTTGTAAATAAATTAATCATGGTAGAAACTTCATTTCAATAGATGTTCGTGTTAGGGTAAACCTAAATAACGTCCAAAGATTTCATGGCAATCCGAATATATTTGCGAGAGTTAGAGCACGGCCAGACGGAACTTTTCAACTTTGTTGGAAAGTGCTAAAAATGTTTTTTGGATTCGAAATAGAGGTTTTGGAAAAAAAAAAGAAACCATTACACGATATGAAGATTAATTTAAAAATATGAAGTAGCATTACAATTTAATATAAATATTTAAAATTCGCTGTATTTGTATAAATTTCTTAAAAGTTATATCCAATAAAGTAAAGAAAAGAAAGAGATGCCAAGAAGATAAATGTATCATTAACTTTGTTCTATCTTTAAGAGAGGAAAATATTGGTATTCGCAAAAATTTTAGAATTTCCTTTTTTCGACGGATTTGCATGTTCTAGGAGTTAGACATTCCAAAAAAACATGTTTTGACAGAATGTCTGCCTATATGAAATGTGGCATCACCGTCCTTCTTGTCACTTGTGAAACCGACAATTCTTCGCTATTGAAGAATGTAGAGATCTTGTTGTTGTAAGGGGATAGTGGACCTTTATTTGAGCACGTCAATAGCAAAATCGTCGCAAAAAAAGTAAATTTCTGTGGTATAATAGTACCAAAACAGTTTTTTCTTAATAAATTATCATTTACGAAGTTTTTAAAAAGTAAATAATAAAGATATGTGTATTTATGTACTTTAAATCTGTTTTTCTCAAAACTAATTTTTCAGCTTTTTTAGATTTTTCAAATGGTCCTTGCGACGTAATTTTGGATCAATATTTATGAAATTGATAAGGAAATATCCTGATATTCTTTAGAAAGAAATTGTGTAAGCTTTTTACAATTTGTCTTCATTAAGATAGTCAAATTTGATTTTTTACTTATTCAAAGACAAAATTTTGATGAAAATCGATATGTAATTTAGAAAAAAAAAATCAGTAAAATATTTATTCAAGAGATTAAAAAATCTTACAGAAATTTGTTTATAAATAATAAATAAAGCTATAAATGATATGAAAGCTATAAATGAATGAAAGAATGAATGAATGAAAGCTATAAATGAAAGAAATGAATGAAAGAAATATGAATGAAAGCTATAAATGAAGCTATAAAGCTATAAATGATAAAAATTCAAAAGCAAGAAAATATCTCAAAAATTAAAACACAAGGAGCATTTAAAAATTGTTTAAAAATTTTAGTAAGATTGGAAATTTTTTTGAAGGTTTTCTATATGCTTTTAGTGAAATGTATATATGCACAAAATTTCGTATTGCTATGATGAAAAAATATTAACGTCCACAGTCCCCATTAAATCTCGCAAATTTTCCAACTAAATAAAGTAAGTTTTCCGAAATAAAATACTGTCATCCAAAATGCCGGAGACTTGGCAACACTGGGTAAATACATATACTTCTATTGTTTAGAGGTTAATGTTCATACGTCAATTGTTTGTGAAATTTTACACATTATTTGGATGTCAATCTTTTAAAGAATTAAAGTGGTAGAGTAATTAAATGCCTAAATCTAAGGTCAAAGTTCATTTTCTCATTTGAAATCACTGTAAGAGAATTCATTAAAATAATAATGAATTTGTATAAGATTGTTTAATTAAAAAGACAATCCCTCACTCTTGTTAATGCATTTTTTTTTTAATTTTATTACTGATAAATAGAACAAGGATGTACAACGTAAAAGTAATTAAAGAATTCGGCATTACTGGCAATAGAAAAAAAATCCATTTCTTGGGAAATGTATATTAACTCGCTAATTAAGATGGTTACTTTTTTAATCAGTACAATCCATTTGAAATTACAAGAGCGCGGCCTTATTTCTCCTATTTTTTTTTTCTTTTTACGCAGTAAATTTTTTGAGGAATTCTGATTACAATGTTTCATTGATTTTTTTCCATTCTATATCGTCTTTATAATTTTTCGAGAAAATTTTATTACTTTAAAGAAGTGTTTGATTTTTGTATTAATTTAACTAGATTATATAAAATCTTTATGAATTACATAATTAATATTCTGTTATTAATATCTTCTGTATTAAATAAAAAAATTAAAAAAATTTTATAAAAAAAAAATGAAATGAAATAAAATTAAATTAAAAAACTAAAATAAAAAATAATAAATTTAAAATTAAAAATTAAAACTAAAATTGACTTGATTTTATATCAGACATTGATTTTATATTCTTGACATAGTATTTTAATTTAAATAATAATACACGATTTTAATTTAATTTTTTATGAGAAAATGGCAACTAAAAAGTACTATAATTTACAATTTTTTCTTTACTTTTAATACAAGAAGTACTTCTGTTGCCACGATTATAAAATTCGTATTAAAACTGTAAAAATATTAAGAACGCAATAAGAAATTGAGGAACAGCTTTAACAAAAGCTGCATTTAAAGGTATATTTTTTTCTCTACATGACAATGTAAACATTGAAAATATGCGATGTTTAGAAGTTTAAAATTTGCAGTATCGAAAATTGCAAAATTGAAATTGCATGGAAAAGTGTCGCCATTCGTAAAATAACGCTTACGTTGCGCTCAGACATGTCTGGTCTTTATAATATAGATAGTTATTTATAAAATATAATTAAGGCAAATTAGCATTAAGAATATTCTTTTGTGAGCTTCAAACTTCGAAATTGAGAAAACGCTAGATTTCGCAATACTGCTTACCATCTGTACAGCGTTTATGCTATAAATTACTTTACATGAAATTAAGATTTTTGGTAAAAATGCAAAATACGTAGTTAAATAACATATTTTCTTTTAAATTTCAGAAAACGTTAAATTTGCATTATTTTTTAAATTCATAAATTTATATTTTTTATGATATTGATAAATTCAAAATTTAACCCTTTCGGGGTCTGATTTTTTTTCAATTTTTAGGGAAAAATACTTTTACATGAATAACATTAACACCAACTATTCAAATAGATTGATTATTGTTTATACTATTATTTTGAACACAATCTAACTGATTGGTAAAGTAATCATATGAATTGAATATTTCCAACTGAGCGAAAAATTAACCAGGCTGGGAATCGAACCTAGATACTTGGCTTACAATTGGAGTTCCATTACCTGCGGTCTATTCTGTTGAGCTGTCTAAATGACAGACCAGATGTTTTGGCCAATAAGGTTATCTGAGCGAAAAATCCCACCTGGCTGTCGCCCAGGTAGATTAACAGGTAAAGCTTTGGCCTTGTAAGCCAAGTATCTGGGTTCGATTCCCAGCCTGGTCAATTTTTCGCTCAGTTGGAAATATTCAATTCGTATGATTACTTTACCAGTCAGTTAGATTGTGTTCAAAATAATAGTATATCTACGTACCCATCGTCTTATAGAGTCCCATTACCTGCGGTCTATTCTGTTGAGCTGTCTAAATGACAGACCAGATATTATGGCCAATAAAGTTATCTGAGCGAAAAATCCCAGCTGGCTGTCGCCCAGGTAGCTTAACAGGTAAAGCATTGGCCTTGTAAGCCAAATATCTGGGTTCGATTCCCAGCCTGGTTAATTTTTCGCTCAGTTGGAAATATTCAATTCGTATAATTAGTGTTTAACGAATATTTCATTGTCTGAAAGATAACAAATATTCTTGGTTTGCGTACTATTCAATTCATATTTATATGATAAATAAGCTAAGGAAGAATATTTGGAGATGTTTAGAAAATTTTCGTATTATAATAAGACAACTGATATTACAAATATCTAATACTTTTTGCGCTTTATTACACATTATATTTCCAGAAAAGAAACTAATTTTAAATTTAAAGAGTGAAATGTATGTTTAAAATAAAAGAATCACTAACGGCAAAAAGAGAATTAAGCAAATAATAATAAATATTATTATTACTAAATTTCTACATAAATTAAGTCATATAGTAAATGCATAAATATACTCTAACATTATTATACGCTCATATTCTTATAACATTGAACTCGCAGACCTCCGCTCCGGAGAGAGAAACTTAAAAAGTCTGGCGTGTTGCCAACTGCGCTAACGGGAGGTCGCAAAGGAGCGTAATTTATTCAATTATAAACTAAAGAGTCAATAATGGGTGACTTAGGGCCCATTTTTTACGCCCCCCCCCCTGAATATTGCACTTTATCCTTGTGATATGTTTATCTATTGGCGATACTCTATCGATGCACAAAGGGTCGCTGAATTCTGTCACACAAACCTCGTACCCTCTCTATGTAAGTGTTTGGAACGTAATATTCCGTTCACTACGGTATAAGCAATATATAAGGTAATATAGTTCTTTAGATTTAATGACTTTCCAATACATTTTAGAGTGATAAATACGCTCAAGGATTGCATTCATATTTGTAACTAAGTTATTTTTTTATATTGTTGAAAGAATCAGAATTTCTGTGCATTTAAAAAAATGCAGAGAAAACAACATCAGAATTTTACCCATTTGCAAGACGCTCAGACGATTAAAAGGCATGTACCAGTAGTAGTACACCAGATCCGAGAGGGTTATTTGAGGTACCACATCGTATGTAAATTTATTATCCTGAAATTTTAAAATTTGTTCCAGCCGTTACGATTGAAAAAAAGTTACGATGAGCTTAAATTGTTATTCATAAATATTTATTAAAGAAAACTCATTAGTTTCTTAGTATAAATTGCGAAGATCTTATATTTACATATATTTTATACATGAAGACATCGTAAAAGAATATAAAATGTATGCAATTATTCTCCGTAAGCAATTTTAGGTCAGAACCAAAATCATGCTCTAAAACTATCTGTAATCCTTTAACTGAACAAGGGAAATGACAATCCCAAGACAAATGAAATATTGCAGAATTTTATTTCATTTAAAAGACATCTGAATTAACTTGTTACAGTCTTTTGGTCTTTTTAGCATCCAAGTTTTTCGTTAAGACTAATTTATTTTAATTCATTATTTTCGCTTCATGTAATCCGTGTAGTACTGTTTCTAGGAAATATCTCAACCAATATTTGAAAAATATAGTTTCTTAATTTGTATAATAATAAAAAATTTATTTAAAAAGGTAACTTGAACAATGTGTATATTTTGAGGGGATATCTTCTGTATTCTTCACATTGAGATTTGTAACATTTTTAATGATATTTGATATTTAAAGATAAAATGTTTCTTGGAAAAACACTATTTAAATGGAATCACATTATGAAGGACAAAAAATTTTGCTAATTAAAAAGATCGGTTATCTAATAATCTTATGACAAAAAAAAGGATTTTTTACGATGAAATTAAATTGTTATTCGTAAATATCTATTAAAGAAAACATATTAATTTCTTAGTATAAATGGCGAAGATCTTCCAGTTTCATTTCCATATATTTTATGTATGAAAACAATCGCAAAAGGATATAAAACAAATACTATTATTCTCCGTAAGGCGTTTTAGGTCAGTGCCAAAATCTGGCTTTATAACTATCTTTAATCGTTGTACTGAAGAAGGGAAATGACAACCCCAAGACAAATGAAATATTGCAGAGAATTATTTCATTTTAAAGACAGATTAATTTAGTTGATACGGTTTTTTGGTGTTTTAACATTCACGTTTTTAGTAAAAACTACTTTATTCTAATTCATTATTTTGTTCTTATATAATCGATTTATAAATATTTCTTACCATTATTTGAATAATAATAAAATTAGAACTTTGTTATAAACAAGATAATTTGAATAATATGTGTCTTTATTATTGGATATCTTCAGTATTCTTCACATTGAGGTTTGGAAAAAAGTTTAATGTTATTTGATATTTAATGATATAATATTTCTTCGGAAAACATTATTTAAAATGAATGACATTATGTAGGACAAAAGATGTTGTTGATTAAAAAGTTTGGTTATCTATTAATATTATGACAAAAAAGATGATTTTCTACAATGAAGTTAAATTCTTATTCATAAATATTTATTTAAAGAAAACACATTAGTTTCTTATTATAAATTGCGAAGATTTTCTATTAGATTTACATTTGCATATATTTTATCCATGAAGACAATCGCAAAAGGATATACAACGAATGCTATCATTCTCCGTAAGCAGTTTTAGGTCAGTGCCAAAATTCTGCTTTATAACTATATGTATGCCTTGTACTGAATAAGGGAAATGATAACCTCAAGACAAATGAAATATTGCAGAGATTTATTTCATTTAAAAGATATATAAATTTACTTTATACGGTCTTTTGGTTTTTTAATATTCACGTTTTTTAGTAAGGTCTACTCTCTTTTAAATATATATATTGTTCTTGTGTAATCGAATTATAAATTTTTAGTACCATTATTTGAACACTATTATTTGTATAATAATAAAAGAAATAACTTTGTTATAAATAAGATAATTTAAATGATGTGTGTGTTTTTAGAGGATATCCTCAGTATAATTCACTTTGAGATTTGGAAAAAGTTTAATGTTATTTGATATTTAATGATAAAAGGCTTCTTGGAAAAGCGTTATTTAAAATGGATCACATTATGAAGGACAAAACATGTTATTGATTTAAAAGTTTGTTTATTTAATAACCTTATGACAAAAATTATGAAGAAGTTTAATTGTTATTCATAAATATTTATTTAAAGAAAACACATTAGTTTCTCAGTAGCAATTGCGAAGATCATCCAGTAGATTTACATTTGCATAAATTTTATGCATGAAGACAATCGCAAAAAGATATAAAACGAATGCTATCATTCTCCGTAAGCAATTTTAGGTCAGTGCCAAAATTTTGCTTTATAACTATCTGTAATCCCCTTACTGAACAAGGGCAATAACAACCCCAAGACAAGTGAAATATTGCAGAGATATATTTAGTTTAAAAAATATAAAAATTTACTTGATACGGTCTTTTAACGATCACGTTTTTATTAAAGTTTACTTTATTTTAATTCATTATTTTATTGTTCTTATGAAATCGATTTATAAAAATTTCTTAGCATTATTTGAATACTATAATTTTTATAATAATTAAAGAAATAACTTGAATAATGTGTGTGTTTTTAGAGGATATCTTCAGTAATCTTCATACTGAGATTTGAAATAAGTTTAATGTTATTTGTTATTTAATGTTAAAATGTTTCTTCGGAAAATATTATTTAAAATGATTGACAATATGAAGGACAAAAGATGTTGTTGATTAAAAAAGTTTGGTTATCTAATAATCTTATGCCAAAAAAAAAAAAAAAAAAGGATTTTTTAAGATGAAGTTGAATTGATATTCATAAATATTTATTTAAAGAAAACACATTAGTTTCTTAGTATAAATGGCGATGATCTTCCAGTAGATTTACATTTCCATATATTTTATGCTTGATGACAATCGTAAAAGGATATAAAATGTAAGCAATTATTCTCCGTAAGCAGTTTTAGGTCAGTGCCAAAAATCTGCTTTATAACTGTCTGTAATTCTTGAGCTGAACAAGTGAAATGACAACCCCAAGACAAATGAAATATTGCAGAGATTTATTTCATTTAAAATACACATAAATTTGCTTGATACGGTCTTTTGGTCTTTTAACATTCACTTTTTTAGTAAGGACTACTTTATTTTAATTCATTATTTTGTTCCCATGTAATTGAATTGTAAATTTCTCTACCATTATATGAAAAAAAAATAAAGTTTCTAATTTGTGTAATAACAAAATATAACTTTAATTTAAATAAGATAATTTGAATAATGTGTACTTTTTGAGAGGATATCTTCTGTATTCTTCACAGTGAGGTCTGGAACAAATTTAATGTTACTTGATATTTATTGATAAAATGTTTATTGGAAAATTTTTATTTATAATGGATCAAGTTATGAAGGAAAAAATATGTTGTGGTAATCCGTGTAGTGCTGTTTCCAGAAAATAACTCAACCATTATTTGAAATATATAATTTTATAATTTGTATAATGTTAATAAAAAATAAATTTTATTTAAACAAGATAACTTGAATAATGTGTATTTTTTTAAAGGTTATTTTCTTATTCCTCTCATTGAGATTTGTAAGTTTGAGTTTTATTTGATATTTAATTATAAAATGTTTCTTAGAAAAACATAAAAACAATATTTTTAATGAATCACATTTTGAAGGAGGACAAAAGAATTTCTTGAATAAAAATATTGGTTAACTAATAATTTTTGACAAAAAAAAAAAAAAAAAAAAAAAAAAAAAAGATGAAATAAAAAATTTTCAGAAGTATATGTTTTAAGAAATGACATTAGTTTCTCCCGAGAATCTTTCAGTAGATGTACATTTGGACACATTTTATGCATGAAGACATTGAAAAAATAATATAAAACGAATGCTATTATTCTTCGTAAGCGTTTTTAGGTCAGTGTCAAAATCCTGCTTCATAACTATCTGTAATTCTTGTACTGAACAAGGGAAATGATAACCTGAAAACAAATGAAATATTACAGCGATTTATTTTATATGAAAGACATCTAACTTTACTTGAAGTGTCTTTTGGTCTTTTAATATTCACGTTTTTTAGTAAGGTCTACTTAATTTTAATTGTTTATATTGTTCCTGTGTAATCGAATTATAAATATTTAGTACCATTATTTGAATACTATAATTTGTAACTAAATAAAAAAAATAACTTTGTCATAAATAAGATAATTTAAATAATGTGTGTGTTTTTTGAGGATATCTTCAGTATAATTTTTTATAATTTTTTAATTAAAACTAATTTATTTTAATTCATTATCCTTTCCCCGTGTAATCCGTGTGGTACTGTTTCTAGCAAATATTTTAACCAGTATTTGAAAAATATAGTTTTCTGATTTGAATAATAATAAAAAAAAGATGTTTGATTTAAGCAAGATAATTTGAATAACGTGTATTTTTAAAGGATATCTTGTGTATTATTCACATTGAGATTTGTAACAAGTTTAATGTTATTTGATGTTTAATGATAACATATTCTTGGAAAAACGTTTTTTAAAATGGATCCCATTATGAAGGATAAAATATATTTTTGATTAAAATGATTGGCTTAAAATTGATTGTTCTTATAACAAAACAAACAAACAAACAGATAAATAAATAAATAAAAAATTAATTAATTAATAAAAAAATGATGAACTTAAATCGTTATTTAGAAATATTCATTTAAAGAAAACACATTAGTTTCTTGGTATAAAATGCGAGGACCTTCCGCTAGATTTACATTTGCATATATTTTATGAAAGAAGATATTGTAAAAGGATATAAAACGAATGCTATTATTCTCCTTAAGCAGTTTTAGGCTAGTGCCAAAATCCTTCTTTATAACTATCTGTAATCCTTCTAATGAACAAGGGAAATGACAACCCCAAGACAAATGAAATATTGCAGAGATTTATTTCATTTAAAAACATATAAATTTATTTGATACGGTTTTTTGGTCTTTTAATATTCACGTTTTTAGTAAGGTCTACTTTATTTTAATTCCATATTTTATTCTTATGTAGTAGTCTTATAAATATTTCTTACCATTATTTCAATACTATAATTTGTATAATAATAAAAGAAATAACTTTGTTGTAAACAAGATAATTTTAATAATGTGTCTGTTTTTTAGAGGATATCTACAGTAATTTTCACACTGAGATTTGGAACAAGTTTAATAATATTTGATATTTAATGGTGAGATGTTTCTTCGGAAGGCATTATATAAAATGTATTACATTAAGAAGGACAAAATATGTTGTTGATAAAAAAGAAATTACAGTTAAAAGAAAATGCTGTTCGGATTCGATGTAAATGATTTCATATCTGCAATGCTGAATGTTGAATGAAAAATAAGAAAAAAAATGAATTGGGTCGTCTGGTAAGTAGTGTTCATTTGTGAAAATCAATTTGTATAGAAAAAATCCGTCCATTAAGATTAAAACATTACATATAAGAATTAATATCTAATAGTTAATTGATAAAATTTTTGGTAAGAATTAATTTTCCCCAATGGATTCGCACGATCCAATATATACTTAAGATTATTTTTTAAATGGACTTTGTTTGTTTGCATTTCGCTGTTCCGCACAAAATGTAATTCATAAATATATTACCTCTTTGTTCTGGAATTTTACTGTGTATGAATATTTATGAAATCCGTTAATAAATAGTAGTAATTTATTATTTCTTTTATGAACAAAAACTTCATACTAGAAATCTGCAATTTTGATTCAATATAAAACAAAACACTCAACAAGGAGTTCAAATTTAATTTCAATATATGAAAATTTTCTAGTATCACTAAAAATTTGTTAGAATTAACTAAAAGCTACATTCAAATTTCTAAAAGAAGAAATTAAAAAACTTTTTTCAAAAACATTCGACACAAACTGCGTATTGTGAGCATTTTCAAACAAATTCTTCGAAACAACTAAAAAATTTTATGCATGAATAATCCAGAAGCACAGTTAAAACTTTATCTAAACTAAAGTTAAAACTTTAAAAAGTTTCATCGCAATTTTAGAAGATTTTAGTAAATTTCTATGCTTTTGAAATGATTTTACTCCTCTAGACTTTTTAAGAAGTTACATACTTTCAAAAACTTTAATAATTCTCACGTTTGAATATGTTGAACTATAAGAAATAATAATGAAGTATTTTTTTTTGTCAAATTACGTAAGAAAATAGTTTTTTTTTTTGTTTATAGTGTAGTATCTTAAAAGAAAGTATTTTATTTTAATAAACCCAGAATTTAATTGCTACATTTTAATGTTTAATAAATGTCTCCTAATCTTTGCTGTTAAAAATATTAGTCTTCCAAACAACACCTAAGTATTTGTTTGGGTTCATGCATGTATATAAAAGAAAGTAGATAGATAAATAAATGCAATATAAATTTAAATAAAAGTCCTTTATAGGATTAAATCGATTAATAAATGTATTTTAAATCATTTTAATTTATCCCTTTGAGAGTCTTGCAAATGAGTAAAATTGTAATGTTGTTTTCTCTGCATTTTACTTTAAATGCTCAGAAATAAGATTTTTCAATATGATAAAAAAACTTAATTACAAATATGAATGTAATCCTTGAGAGTATTAACAATACGAAAATGCATTGAAAATTCATTAAATCTATAGAATTATATAATTTTAAATATTGCTTGTATTGCAGTGAAACCTGCAGCTTAGTGAACGGAATATTACGTTCCAAACACTTAAAGAGTTAAATATATAAACTACGAATTTGAGATCAAAACAAACTGAGCATTTAGATATTAATTCTTTTACTATTTTAATTTTCATTTTTAAAAGGTTAATAAAATTCCATTACATGTAATTGGAGATAGAAATATGAAGGAGTTTTTCATTAGATTAAAACAAACTTTATAAATTCTAAGCAACATGAAAATTTAATTTGTAGTTACAAATTTAAATAATTGAAAAATACTTTCAATTTTGTACATATATATTATGAATGTACGAGCAAAAAATATTGCAGAACTTTTTCAGTCATGATAATATTTAATGTCTTTTTGTTTAAGACCATTTAAAAATATATATTAAAATAAAAGCAATATTTTAAAAATTATGCAACCTTGTCATCCAGTCTATCATATTTTAAGAAACACCATTTCTGAATACTTTTACTTAGTATATAAATTCTGTCATTAAATTAATTCATTATATGAATTTGACAATAATGTTACTCGAAATAAAGGAAAGTTGGCAAGTAGATAAATAACAGATTTTAATCTTTTGCGATATAAAAAAATCTTTTTTCTTTTTTAGGTGCGTTCGTAATTATATAATACGTAGCACCTATAGTGGTCGTTCAGTCCGTCCGTCTGTCCGTCCGCATATAACAACGCAAAAACTACCCAACCGAATCGTTTGAAATTTAAAATACATAATTATCACATAATTTTGTCGAATCATTTCAAATTTTATGAAACTCGGATGCATAGATCAATTACAGGGGCAATCAAAAGTATTCCATTACATTACGGTCAATGGGGAAAAAAGTTTCAAATGCATTTTAATCGTTTGAAATTTTAAATACGCAATTATTACATAATTCTGTCGAGTTATTTCACATTTTTTGATAATCGTGTGCATAGATCAATTACAGGGGCAATCAAAAGTATTCAATTACATTATGGTCAATGGGGAAAAAGTTTCAAATATATTCTATACGTTTGAAATTTAAAATACATAATTATTACATAATTTTTTCGAGTTATTTCAAATTTTATGAAAATCGGATACATAGATCAATTACAGGGACAATCAAAAGTATTCCATTACATTACGGTCAATGGGAAAAAATGTTTCAAATGCATTTTAATCGTGTTACACTCATGCGAACTTAATAAAATTTATATGCAACTATAAAGTACATAATATAATATACATCTTACATAATTTGTGGTGCAAAGAACATTTGTTATTGATTTACAAGGCCACACAAAAGTATTCCATTACATAATGGTATAGGGAGAACATTGTTTGATGAGCGTTTTAATTGTAATTCACTATTTACAATTTTATGAGATTGATATATGAAAGTAATATTTTTAAAACTCGTTATCGTACGAACGCACCTAATTTGCTACGCTTCACGTGTAAGTTCTAACTTGTTTAATACTGGAAATTTAAATTACGAATTAACACCAGCAATCAAAATTTAATTGGAATAAAAAATATTCAAATATCTTAAAACTGCTTCTATTTTATTATTAGATTTTCTTTATTTGCACATATAAGATAAAGAAATCATGATTTTAGTGACCTTAAACTTTTAACCATTTAGTGAATCTAGATGCGATTAACGTAAAGTATGTTGAAAGTTTACTTATTTACTTAAATGAATTTTTTTTTGTTTGTGAATAATTCGGATTTCCAGTTGCTTTTTAAAATAATTTTCCCATTAATCACCTTTGTATGTCCTTAAAGAAAACAATTACCGATTCATTAAACAAAAGATTACTTGGTATTTTAAAGTAAGTTTCAACATTCAAGTATACTTGTTAAGTAAATTAAGAATATTTAACATTTAGACAGTTTTAAAATATAATTGTCTCTTAAATAATAAAAATAACTGAGAGTAAGGAAATATAAAGTGTGAATTACAAATGAGTTTTTTAGTGCAACAGATAAAATTGTCTTTTTTAGTTATCTTGCATTAATTTAGCAGTCCTGCACTAATCCTGCATTGTTTTTTAAGCTCAATTTTCTTTGAAATATTTATACTAGCTTCTGTTTTTATATAAAAAAAAATACGTTTAATATATTTTATCATATTCAGTAACAAATTCTTAATGCAAAATAATTTGAATTTTGATAATTACTTTTACCGATAAAAAAAGGAAAATCCCCCCCCCCCCTCCATTCAAAAGAATTGTAATTTAACAAATTACAACGACTATTTGGAAAATAATACTTTCAAAGACTATATTTTAGACTTAAAATTATTTCTATATTTAAAAAAAAACAATAATAACATCATTTTTATGGTGATCACTACGTAGCTTACGTAATATCAGAGTCACATTAATATGCCTGTACATTTGGAGTCACGTTTATATTTCTGGGCTAGTTATAAACAAATAATAAATGAAATTTCAGTTTAACAATTTCGGTAATGTAATTTTTTAAATTTCTAAACATTGCACATTTTTAATTTTTACACCGTCATATACTTTAAAAAAATTATTTTGAAACGTAACTTGTTTGAAATTTGTATCTAAATTTGTCATTGAGTTAGTATTTTTTTCTGTAGTTTTTAATACTTTTATGTCATCATGGCAACATAAGTATTTCATTTCTAGACATTAAGCATGGACCAATCGGAAAACGAATAAAATAAAAAACAGACGTATTCCAATTCTGGACATTAAACATAGACAAATAAGAAAACGAATAAAATGAAACAAGTTACGGAATTCAACCAATGAAAACATTCAGATGTACTTCAGATTTCCAAATTCTTTACCGAGGACAAAATTATTAAAGGCGTAAATTTCCCATGTGGCTGCAAAGAGTTCGGACCAGGATTCGAACCAGGGATGTATTGGCTGAGGCCGCCAATGCTCTTCCAACTGAGCCATCCCGGACGCGAACACAGGAGGACTATTTCACCCAAATAACCTCAACGATCATATAATCTGGTCTGATACTATAGATCAGCTCAATGGGATAAATCGGAGGTCAATATATGGAAGCTGCAGAAAACGCTGCATACGAAATATGGTTTTGCAAATATGGTTATGCAAATTATTTCGTATGCAGCGTTTTCTGAAGTTTCCATGTATTGACCATTTCGTATGCAGCGTTTTTTGCAGTTTCCATATATTGACCATTTCGTATGCAGCGTTTTCTGCAGTTTCCATATATTGACCATTTCGTATGCAGCGTTTTCTGCAGTTTCCATATATTGACCATTTCGTATGCAGCGTTTTCTGCAGTTTCCATATATTGACCATTTCGTATGCAGCGTTTTCTGCAGTTTCCATATATTGACCATTTCGTATGCAGCGTTTTTTGCAGTTTCCATATATTGACCATTTCGTATGCAGCGTTTTTTGCAGTTTCCATATATTGACCATTTCGTATGCAGCGTTTTCTGCAGTTTCCATATATTGACCATTTCGTATGCAGCGTTTTCTGCAGTTTCCATATATTGACCATTTCGTATGCAGCGTTTTTTGCAGTTTCCATATATTGACCATTTCGTATGCAGCGTTTTTTACGGTTTCCATATATTGACCATTTCGTATGCAGCGTTTTCTGCAGTTTCCATATATTGACCATTTCGTATGCAGCGTTTTCTGCAGTTTCCATATATTGACCATTTCGTATGCAGCGTTTTCTGCAGTTTCCATATATTGACCATTTCGTATGCAGCGTTTTTTACGGTTTCCATATATTGACCATTTCGTATGCAGCGTTTTCTGCAGTTTCCATATATTGACCATTTCTTATGCAGCGTTTTCTGCAGTTTCCATATATTGACCATTTCGTATGCAGCGTTTTCTGCAGTTTCCATATATTGACCATTTCGTATGCAGCGTTTTTTACGGTTTCCATATATTGACCATTTCGTATGCAGCGTTTACTGCAGTTTCCATATATTGACCATTTCGTATGCAGCGTTTTTTGCAGTTTCCATATATTCACCTTCGATTTATTCTGTTGAGCTGATCCATAGTATCAGACCAGATTATATGATCCTTGATGTTATTTTGGGTGAAATAGTCCTCCTGTGTTCGTGTCCGGGATGGCTCAGATGGAAGAGCTTTGGCGGCTTCAGCCAATAGATCCCTGGTTCGAATCCTGTCCTGGACTTTTTTAACCCACATGGAAAATTTACGCCCCTTATAATTAATTTACCGATTGAAAAATCGTGTCATAAATTAATCTAGAACAAAATTATTGTCAAGATAATAACAAAAAAAAAAACACGTCTTTTAAATTCATATAAACAATGAGACCAAGTTATAGGAGAAATTTCATTGTTTCTACACCAGTATTCTCAATCAGTAATCTTCTTTGTAAATCTTTTTTACACGTGAAACATAAACATATTTCCAATATATTACTAATCACTTTAGATGCAGCTCCTACCTAGCATCGAGTCGTGGTGCTGTTTGTAACCTTATGCATAAAAGTTAACAAACTGATAAACTTTATCTGTTAAAACCATATTTTATGCGTTTCTTTAACTTTTTATTTTTAATTATTGGGATTTTAATTGCTAATTTCACGCCAAAGGCGAATAGTATCGCCAAATATGGAGCTAAATATTTTCCGCCTGCTTTATCCCTAGAGAACGTGTACGTGCTAGTATTAAATCAGATTTGTTAGATAATTGATAACATAAGAAATACGTTATAGATTTTGTTTTTCCTATTCAGACAAGAAATGTATAACTAGTAGATACATTTCTCGCAAAATGTTTCCTAATCATAAAAATGTAATTATTATTAAAAAATAAAATATAAGCAATCTATTATATTTTAATTAATTAACTATTTATTTATTTTAGTTATGTATTGGAAATTGGATGGAGCATTATTTCTTATGTTTAAAGTAAAATCTTTTATTTTTAAATGTTAAGTATTTTTGTAAAAATAAGCTTTTAAACTGTGAGATATTGCTATTAGTGCATTTATTAATTACAAATTATTAGTACAAAATAAAAAATGAAATTATATTAATGGATTAAGTAATATTATGAAAATGAACCTAATAATGCACTCTAAATTTAAAAATAAAAAAGTACAAAACTGAAAAAAATACATATATTACAGAAAAAAGAATAGCAATCAAAAAACTAGTCTTGAATTTGGATTCCGACAATATTCTTGCGTTAGGCTTTTGCATAATAATATTAACGAAAATATGGCTATTTCTAGCACTGATTTTTCACCAACTGATAATTTAAATGAGAATGTAAATGAATATTTTTATAATGCTAAATGTATCATGAGAAAATTAATATTCTTATGCAATTTATAGAATTTATTGCGGTTAATTAGACTGGACATTACAATTTCTAGTGAAGCTCAAACCAGTGCTCACATACGACAAGCAGCTATGACATTCGGTTGGGGTTGCCGCAAATTCTTCTGGAGGAAAAATACTATTTTTTTTCGCCAAAAAATGTAAATTTAACATTGTAGTTTTTTAAAATTAAATTCAGAGGTTCTTAAAAGACTTTTTAAGTTTTTTTAGCATTAGATGCATTATTTACCTTACGAGGGTATTGAAATTTCATTTCGTTTGCAGAATATCGCGAGTTACAACAAAAAATGTATAAGAAAATAATTTAAAAGTGATAGTGTATGTTATTCTATTCTCGAAAAGAGTCTAGTAATGAAGACTATACTGAAAATATACAAAAAAAACAACAACACTATACGTGTCCGTTTAAAGTCTAGGGCATTGAGCCAAAGCAGTTATAGGAAAGTTTAAATTATTCAACATCTGTTTCTAACGAAGAATGACTTTATACTAATGGGATTTAGCTTAAATTAATTTGACTTTATAATTGTCACATTAGATGAATTATTTACATTAAGAAGGAGTTAATATTTCCTTTCGTTAGCAGAAAATTACGTGTTACTAGAAAAAGTATATAAGAAAATACTTTAAAAATTATAGCGTACGGTATTCTATTCAGGAACAGAGTCTAGTGATTAAGACTATGCTGGAAATATCAAGAAAAATGACTATACGTGCCCGATTAAAGACCACGGGAATAAGCCAACACAGCCATACAAAAGTTTAAATTCTTCAACTTATGTTTCTAACGAGACGACATTAGACTATTACTATAGTAACAGGTCTTCGCACAAAAATAGTTTGTTTTTAGAACTCAAGCATTCGATGCATTCTCTATATTAAACGAGTATTGTAATTCCATTTTTTGAGTGAAAATCACGTGTTACTAGAAATAGTTTATAAGAAAATACTTGAAAAGTGACAGTATATGAAGCTCTATTCACAGACATAGTCTATATTGGACTATGATGGAAGACTATATTGGATATATCCACACAAATGACTAGGCATGTCCGTTAAAGACAAGAGGTACTGTTTCTACAGAGCAATGACTTTAGATGACTATCATAGTAATAAGATTGAACACAACAATATTAGTATTCTGGCAGTATACTTAAGCATTAGAAGTATATTTTATATTAAACGATATTGAAGTTTTATTTCCTTAGATGAAAATCACATTGTACTAGAAATAATTTATAATAAAATACTTTAAAAGCTTATGCTGTTCTATTCCCTGACAGAGTCTAGTAACGAAGACTATTCAGAAAATGTCAACACAAATACAAGGCATGTATTTTTAAAAGCCAGAGAGTCAATTAAAGAAAGTTTTCAATGCCGCAAATCATGGTTAAACAAGGTGAGTGTTCTGGGAGCCGATAATTCCCGTGTCCCTCTCCCATTTTCCTGTTTTGAGCAATTTTCATGAGAAAGCACTATTTCTAATGTTATTGCATTCGGTTATTATGTTGCAAGAATTTCATATACATAAATTTGGCGAATGCATACAATGACATATTTCTTCTTTCTTTGCATATTCTAAAGCTTGTCATTTTGTAACGCTTTCAAATTCATATAACTATAATGCTTTTGCCTTGCATTGTTTTCAATTTCGTGCTTCTAAATCCCGAAACAAACTTATTAACTTAACAGATTTTCATCCCTTTAGCACGTTAATGAATACATTAAAAAACTCCACATTCTTCCTCATTAAAAGATCATACTAGTCACGTGATATTCTTCACAAGACATTAAATCTATGGGAGCGTTTCTATCAAAAATCTGGATTCCATGTTTATACTTTAAAAAGTTTTTAAAACTTCCTGCACTGTAAAAAAAGGGTCCTTCTACTAAAAAAATTTTAGTGATCCTTGTAATTACTAAAAAATCTTTAGTAATCTTACTCGGTTACAAGGAATCTGTAAGAATTACCAGAAAAAAGTTAGTAACGAATTGCGTTAATAGTTTTACATTTTTAATAGCTATTACTAAAACTCACTTGTTGTGGCCCTGATAGCCTAGTGGTCATAGCAGCGAACTCCAGGCTGAAAGTACCCGCGTTCGATGCTGGATGCCATCAAATATGCACCGAATGTATGCAATGTAAGTACTCGTTAAATAAAGGGATTATGAAAATCCTGTCGTAGCAGTTACCATCTCTGGACTTTCCCTCTCCTTTAGATACATGTCAAAATAGTGCAGGTAGCAATGTTTGGTGCTGCCATCTATTATGGTTTTGCCGAAACTCTTCCGCTTCAGAAGCCTAAATATAATTTTTAATTAACTAAAAATAATTTTGGAGCTATTACTAAAATTTGCTTGGTGGCTCAGACTAAAAAGTTTTAAGTTAGTTAAACAAAAAATTCTTTTGTTCAGTTTACAAAAGAAATTTTTGTTTCACTTGCAAAAAAAATGCTTGTAATGGTTACTAAAAAAATCTGTGGAATACCAATTTACTAAAAAATTTTTAGCAACCTCTTGAATTTTTTTTACAGTGTGGGGATAAGCGACAGGATACGAGCCGCTCAAGTCCCTCAGAATCTTCAATTATTCTCACCAGAAAATTGTTATTGTAAATTTTGTATTACTTAATTCGAGCATTTTCGCAACTCAATTAGGCAAAAATTTCTTCTTTAAATTAACCCGAGAATTTTTGCGATTCAATAAAGCAAATATTTCTCCTGTAAAAAAACTACTATAAATGATTTAAAATGCCCTAAAAGCCATTTGTCCTGAAGGGATTAATAGGACATCTGAGATCTATATTTCATGATGTGAGTTGGTACTTTTTCAATTTTGGTTACAGTAATTTTTCTATGTGCGGTCACTATTACCATTTTAACCGGTTGTGAAAATAAAAGTACATTCTTATAAAAAAGCTACGGCCAAAATCAAAATATAAAAACGGATGCTGTAAAACATTGATATCAAGAATATTATGCAATAAAAATCATTTTAAAACATTACAATTCAAGCAAAAAATCTGCAAAAAACGCTCACATATATTTTAGATTTCCTTGTATGTTTTCTTAGCACGACTAGTATACATCTTAAACTTGTAGATAATCTAAGTCTTCTTTGAAAATATTTTTCAATATTTAAAATTTTTTAGAGAATTGTTGTTCTAAAATATATTATATAAATTTACTTAATTTCTAAAAAACAAACTACATGTACTAGTCGAAATGATTTCTTCTTTGAAATAAAATTTCATCACAATCAACACATCATTATTTTTACAGTTATAATGTTTGTTCTCTACCATCATCAATTACTATTTCATTACTTTGATTTATTTAAAATGTCATCGTCTACTTCGAATAGATCCGCTAGATTATCTTTTAAATATTGTACATAGAAAAAAAAACTTTTGATCATGATTAATTATCTTTCCAGTCAGATCGTACGTGCGAAATTGATAAATTGCATTGTAAAGGACTTTTATGTCACTCAATACAGCTGTATTAAAATTAGAATTTCAAATATAAATTATAATTTTACATAAAAGTTTTACGATACAGTGAAATTGCATAAATAAAATGAAAGAACGATATATATTTAAGGTATCTGAATACGTTCGGCGACATTTTTTTAAAACTGTATTTTGGCATGTTTTTTGGTATGTTTTAATGTAATCTAATACGAAATAAAGAAAATTATGAAAAAAATATGTATTATGAATGCAACTTTTTAAAAATTTGAAGAATTTTGGTCATTTTTTAGCATTTTTTCTATAAAAAAGGCTTTGGCCCTAAAAAAAAAAGATAAAAAAGCTGCATATAACGCAAACATTTTTTCCACATACGCATATTAGACACTTTTGAGCGTAATGGACTAAAAACTTATCAATGTAGGGGAATTTAAAAGACATTCAGCTGATTATTTAGAATTACATAAAAGAATCAATAATTTTACGTGTAATTCTGCATAAAAATAGCTACATATCAACAAATTAATTACTTAGAGCTAATTCTTTAAATCATTACACTCTAGGCGTTATCGAAAAGCTACAAAAAATATTCAAGGTTATAGGATAATAAAATTTTGAGTTAGAGGGATAGTCGTTCACATTTTCCGATGGAAATATTTTTTCAGAAAACGCATTTAAAGTTTTGTTTAAATTCTGTTTAAATTAACGTTGGCAGCATATTTTTAAAGAGTTCTGATTTCATTTCTATTAGGCGTACAGTAAAAATAAAAACCAATTTAGAGACAGAAATGCTCATTTTAAAAGTAAACCAATTTGAAAAAATAATTAGGAATTTTCAGCAAAATAAACATTTTAAACGTAGGCAAGTGAAAAGGCAACCTTAAGGCGAAATGCAATATTCCACCTTGATTCAATCTCAAAACTTACAATATGAGATACAGGGTTCGTACGGATACCGTTATTTTCATCGCCCAATACCAGTATTTATTTTCAATAAAATAAATCTAATTTAATCGGGTGAAATTTCGATTTATTTATCCAGATATTTTCTGTAAGAAAATACTGGTACTGAACAATTTCTTAGTCTGAAAATTCAAGGACCCGTACGAACCCTGTGAGAATTAAAAAATCTTCGGTTTTACTCAAAATACGATAAAGATAATAATATAAATATTAGAAGTTAGAAAATATATACATTTTAGTTTAATTTACTAGTAGTTTCAGCTTGCAATTTCGCAGCGATCGTGGGGGAATATTTTTATAACTTGTTATTCCATTCTTTGGAATACATCACTTCTTTTGAAATGGGAGAGTCAATAGAATTTTGAAATGGGAGTTATTAGTGCAGTTGAAATTAGAAGTATCAGTGCCTTGTATTGAAATTATGCAGAACAAAAGTGGAGAGCCTTTTCAACAGGACGGCTGTAATAGATTGGTTATAGCTTTTTGTAATGAAAGGAATCTAATATCTCCCCACATCTTTATTCATAACTCCATTGGATTAAGGTCTCATTACTGCTACACTGTTGACTACGGGCTACCTTTTTAAAATTCAGATTTCTCGATTGGAACCACTTTTTTGAAACGGTAAATTATCTTTTGTTTTTGCCTTAATTATCATGACATTGAATAAGGCATATTTTATGATTTGTAAAAAGTGATGCCAATCAAGAATCTGAATTTAAAAAAAGTAGCCGTCTGGCAATACTGTACTACTGCATAAAACTTCTACTACTAAATATAATTAGGATTTTTTTAGACGCTATATTGAGGCAAAATGTTATCACAAATAAGACAAAATACTCTATTGGTTTTAAAGGGGAAAAGTTTGGTTCGTTTTATAAACTCATTCAATTAATCGTATTGTAATCTGTTTAACTGATATTGATTGTTTATATAGTGGAATCATAGAGTTCCTGACTACCGCTTTTGTAAACTTCCACCAATAAAAACTAACATATAATTTTGTTTTTATTTGGGCAGAAATTTTGCATAAATGAAGTATTTAGTTAAGGAAAAGTTTTGTATTCAAGTATATTTTAGTTTTTGATGATACATATATTTCTTTATTATTCGTAACCCTTCACTAAACGTCAATAACATCAAAATATTTCAATTAAACCCATGTATATTTACAAGAGTCAGTTCGCGACCAGACGGCCAGGCAAAGCGAAAGCATAAACACTTTTCAACTTCGTTCAAAAGTACTAAAAATGTAAAATCATATATGGACAGACATTTAAAAAGTTTCATCGCCCTATCATGCTACAAAATGGGGAATTTAATAATTATTTCTCTTCCATCAACGACTACTACATTCCTATTAATCATTAGCATATCTTCGCCCGCTTCTTATTTCCAATAGGTTATGTATTTAAAAGTGTTGAATTCAAAAAAAATTTTATCATGATTAATTATCCTCCTTGCTAGACGGTACATATTAAATGTATGAATTACAATCGTAAAATACTCTTCTATTACGTAAAATAGCTGTGTTAAAATTAGAGTTTAAGCAAGTTAGAAATTGCACGTGAACGTAGCAAATGAGGTGCGTTCGTACGATAACGAAGTTTTAAAAATATTCAGATCTTGCTGATATAGTAGAGCGTACTCCGGATACAGTATAGTAGTCGAAATCTTTACGTTTCTGTAAATATGCAGGAAGTAATTTTTATTACACCTCAGCAACGTATATCTTATACATAAAATGTGAAATAGTTGAATATAATTAAAACACGTCCCAAACAATGTTTCCCAGTATAGCATTATGTATTGGAATACTTTTGTGTGGCCCTGTAATTTAATAATAAAAATTCTTTGCATCACAGATTGTACAGAATGCATATTTTAGTATATATTTCATAAATTCATGCCAATTCTATTATGTTCGAATGAATGTAACATCATTAAAATGCATTTGAAACTTTTTCCCAAATGACCGTAATGTAATGGATTACTTTTGATTGTCCCTGTAAATGGTTTATGCATCTGACTTTCATAACATTTGAAATGACTCGACAAAATTACGTAATAATTATATTTTAAAATTTCAAACGATTAAAATGCATTTGAATTTTTTTTTCCCATTGACTGCAATGTAACGGAATCCTTTTGATTGTCCCTGTAATTGATCTATGCATCCGATTTTCATAACATTTGAAATGACTCAACAAAATTACGCAATAGTTATATGTTTTAAATTTCAAACGATTAAAATGCATTTGAAACTTTTTTCCCTATTGACCGTAATGTAACGGAATCCTTTTGATTGTCCCTGTAATTGATCTATCCATCCGATTTTCATAACATTTGAAATGACTCGACAAAATTATGTTATAATTATGCATTTTAAATTTCAAACGATTCGGTTGGGTAGTTTTTGCGTTGTTATATGCGGACAGACGGACAGACAGACGGACGGACGGACTGAGCGACAACAATAGGTGTTACGTATTTATATAATTACGAACGCACCTAAAAAGCACTAAAAGTTCATTTAAAGCTTTCATAAAACAATGAAAATTTTGCTTTCATTATCGTTTTGCAACTATTCATTAGTGTCAAAATGGTAACTGCAATTTTCCACAGAAGCTTTTAAGGGAACCGAAATAATTAATTTGGAAAATTTTGAAAATAATGTTCTCCGCATTGAAATCCAGCCAATTTACGAAGAAAACCAGAATTCAGAAACATTCTTAATGATGATTTATTATCTACACTCTAGTATGTATTTGCATAATGACCGATTAGCGCATATCTATTGAAAATACTACAAAAATGCATAATGTACTATATTTATCTAAAAAAAGTGGTCAAGTTCGACTATTATTCGCTCGCAGAAGATTACGTATACTAAATATATGTATTATTAACCCCTTGGAAACAAGTGACTGGTATACGTGTCATTTAAAAGTCTCTGTATCGTTCATTATTATCACCATTTATTTTTTTTTATGAAGTTTACCATATTTAATAGGGGCAATTCCGCGATTAAAGTAGAGAAAATTTTCTGTTTTGAATAATCGGTGATTAAAGATTAAAATTTAGCAAATTGTTGTTTATAGTTATGACAACACAAATGTCATTAAAGGCCGTAGATAAAGTTTAACCCGGGAGAACGCGTGCCTACCCAGGGTATGAATGGTTTTAACTTTGTCACCAATAAAATCAAATTAAAACAGTCGCTTTATTCAGACGGAGAAAATTCTTACAAATTTTGTGATAAAACAAGTTCAAAATTACTTTTCAAAATTAGTGATTGCAATTGTAAAAAACCATGCCCACTCCGGGTGTTTTAGGCCCTGCGCGCGTCCTCCCGGGTTAAAAATATAATTTGAAACATGATTTATAAAGTAACGCTTTTTTTTCAGAACTGCAAGTATATGTTTATGTTTTATAGTGTGAAATATCCGAAGCAGAGGAGGGGGGAGGGTCAAATGTAGTGAAAAAATGTGACATTATCTATGGATAACTGCTTAAAAATTTCATAGCCTTATAATTCCAGAAAATGGAAAGTTAAATTGTTCTTTTACTTCGATCAGCTACTAGATATTTATCTTACTAGCTAGTATATCATCGTCTGCTTTTTAGCACTTACCAACAAAGTTGAAAAGTGCTTATGCATTCGGTTTGTCTGGCCGTCTGTCCGAGCTCTAACTGTCATAAATATACTCTAATTATCATGAAATTTTTGGACGTTAATGACATTTATCCGAGCACGAACCGTATTGAAAATGAAGGTTCTATCATGATAAGTTTATTTACAGGGACAGTCAAAAGTTTTCCATTACATTACGGCCTATGGGGAAAAATCGTTTCAAATGAATTTTAAAGATGTTACACTTTGTCAAACATCTTCAAATTTATATACATCAACAAAGTGCACTAAAATATGCATTACACATCAGATTTTGAATCTAAATACACTGCTCAAAAAAACTTTTAATACGTTAATGTAATAATTTTTGAAAAAAGGTTTAAAACACACAAGATAACATATTAATATGCATCAAGGTGTGACATGTATGTTTGTCAACAAACAGAAATTTGAGACTGGTGACTAGCATTTTATTTGATACTTGCAAAAGTTTCATTCATCAAAAATTTATTGTTATCTTTACTCTACATATTTTCAATGCCAATATACCGAAAAAAAAATCTGACCACATGTGGATCCCGTAATTTACTCTATGATTGCATAAACATTGCTCCTAATATGTACAATTATTCATTACCACTAAATTATACAGGTAATATTTATCTGATTTGAATGCGGAATCTGCGATTAAAACAAAACAATGTACATTATTCCATTTTATTGGTTTTGGGAAAACGTAAAATGTTATAATTATGCCTAAGCACATGAGATTTAGACTCTAAGTAATTTGTTTTAGAACTGCAAGTACATGTTTATGCAATGTAGTATGACATGTGACAAGGGGAAAGCAGGGCCGTAGCTAAAGGGGCGCTATGGGAGGCTCAGCCCCCCCATAAAATATTTTGAGCCCCCCTGGAAAAGATTCCAAGGTCACTGAATGAATTTCTGTTCCGAAAATTCAAATGAAATTCTTTTCAAAAATCTAATTTAGTTTGAGGTCCTTTTACAGTTTTGGCAGAATTACTCAATTTTATCTAAAATAAGTAATTTAACATTCTCTCATCGTATTGGTACATAGGAAGCTAACATGATATTTAATTTTGCACCAGTTATACACTCAAAATTTTCATTATCATATACTTTTCTTAGTACAAAAATGAAGTTATTACAACAGTTTAGTAAGAAACATAATACCTACAGTGTAAATATGCACAAATCTATCTTTCTGTGTCAGAGAAAGAAAGAAAGAAAAAAAATATGAGCCCCCTAGAATCTCTTGAGCCCCCCCCCCCCCCGAAGAGATCACTTCTAGCTACGGCCCTGGGGGAAAGGTTAAAGATATTGAGTAAATGTGACATCATTTCTGGACAGCTTCTTAAAAAATTTCATTATCCTACCATGCCAGAAAATGGAGGTTAATTCGTCTGCTTCCGATTATTTTCAATAGGTTACGCATTTAAAAAATGTTAAATTGAAAAAGAAATTTTTATTATTAAAAATTATCTTCATACCAGGCAGTACATACTTAATTTATGAATTACAGTCATAAAATATTCTTCTTTTACGGAGACAGTGGTATTGGAGTTATACAGTTTATAAAGACACATTAAAAGTTCATTTAAAGCTTTTATTAAACAATGGAAATTTTGCTTTCATTATCGTTTTGTAACTATTCATTAGTGTCAAAATGACAACTGCAATTTTCCACAGAAGCTTTTAAGAGAACCAAAATAATTAATTGAGAAAATTCTGAAATTAATGTTCTCCGCATCGAAATCCAGTCAACGCAGAGTTCCGAAACATTGTGAATATTGACTTATTATTTACACACTAGTAATTATTCTTATAATAAACAATTAGGGATAACATATTGAAAATATTTAAAAAAATGTATGATGTATTAGATTTATCCAAAAATAAAAGATTAAAAATTCACTAGATAACATATTAATATACAGCAAAGTGCGACATGTTTGTTTACTAGATCAGAAAACACAAATTTGAGACTAGCGTTTAGTATCGCATTTAATATTCTATAGACATTTTACACGTCAAAAATTTATTGTTATCCATACAGGGATAAAACAGGCAACAATTTTTATAAATTGTTAGCACCACTATTTTCTAAAAGTTTTTTTTGTCTTATATTTCTTTTTGTAAATGCTGCGATAACATATATAAAAGATTTCTATTTTGGAAAAGTGGTGCGAAATAAAATTAAGGTATTGTCATCCGTGACAGCCGTTTTTCTATTCTACATATTCATTATGCCTACATATCACAGAAAAAAGATTTAACCACACCATGAGCCCGCAATTTATCGCACTATTACATAAACATTGCTCCTAACATGTACAATTTTCTTTTACCACTAAATAATAATAATATTTCTTGTCTGATTTGAACGCAGAATCTGCAATTAAAGCAACACAAAGTATATTATTCAATTTTATTGGTATTAGGGAAACCTAAAATCTGCTAGTTATGTCTAAACATGTGAGATTTTGACACTAAATGCTGCGCCTCGGTGGCCGAGTGGTTAAGACGCCGCTCTGCTAATCTTGAGGTTGTGGGTTCTATTCCCGCTGGCTCCATTGCACACACACTTTTTGTGGAGCTCCCGGTTGTATTTTTCTTGTGATGTAAATTTCCTTGTGCTATCTCGTCCTTGTATTGACGATGACTTATATGCAGGCTTTCTTGTCAAGCACACAGGTCAGATGTATGTTATTCAAATGAATAAATTAACTGCTCTGTTTCAGAAGTGCAAATGCATGTTTATTTAATATAGTGTGACATGTGACAGGGAGGGGTGGGGTACAGATATTGAAAAAATGTGGCATCCATTATGATCAACTAATTAAAGAATTTCATAGCACTACAACGCCAGAAAATGGGGAATTAAATTGTTCTTTCTCTCCCATGATCAACTACTACATTCCTTTACTAATTAGTAAATCATTCCCGCTTATTTTTATTTCCAATAGGTTATGAATTTAAAAATAAGAGGGCAATTCGGAAAGTAACCTCCGTTTATAAATTTAAAAAAAACTAATGAAAGGAAACATGTTTTATTACTTACTTATGAAAGACACGTTCACACACATATTTTTCTATGCAATATGCTGATAAATGTACTACCAAAATGTTTTAAAAAATAGTGGTTCAAGTAAAATATTACGAGAGCAATTCAGAATTTGTCAATATGAATAACAGAATATGTTAAAATTATTTGGATTGAAAAAGTGGTGCGAAATGAATTTAAAAATAAGCGCAGTTCAACAGGCCGGCGGCAGAAGTCTGTGACGATGGAATTTCAAAGCTTATTTACCGTTATGATAGTTGTTTTAATTAATACGGCAATTATGTTGAGAAGTAGCTGAAGAATGTGTCTTTCATACGTAAGTAATAAAACATGTTTTCTTTCATTAGTGTTTTTTAATTCATAAACGGAGGTTACTTTCCGAATTGCCCTCATATTAATTTGAAAAAGGAATTTTTATCATGATTAATTATCGACCATGTCGGACGGTACGTATTAAATTTATGAATTACAGTCGTAAAATTCTCCTTCTATTACGTAAGACAGCTGTATGGAAATTGGAGTTTTAAAAGACGCATTAAAAGTTCATTTAAAAGCTTTTATGAAACAATGAAAATTTTGCTTTCATTATCGGTTTGTAACTATTCATTAGTGTCAAAATGATAAATGCAATTTTCCACAGAAGCTTTTAAGAGAACGAAAATAATTAATATAGAAAATTCTGAAATTAATGTTCTCCGCATTGAAATCTAGCCAATTTACGAAGAAAAGCAGAATTCAGAAACATTGTGAAAGTTGATTTATTATCTGCATTTTAGTAACTATTTACATAATGTACAATTAGTGTTTATATATTGTAAATACTTTTAGAATGTTCAATGTTCTTATTTATTCAAAATAATTAAAAAATGCATAATGTATTAGATTTATCTAAAAAAAGATTAAAAATACACAAGATAATTCATTAATATGCAGCAAGGCGCTAAATGTCTGTTTGCCACTTCACCAAACAGAAATTTGAGACTTGTACCATATTTGATACTCGCAAAAATTTTACTGGTCTCAAATTTATTGTTATTTCTACTTTACATAATTCTAATGCCTACTTATCGCCGAGAAAAGATTTGACCACACCTTATTCTCGTAATTTATCATGTGATTACATAAACATTGCTCCGAACATGTACACATTTCTATTACCACTTAATTATGGTAGAATTTTTTTTATCTTGTTTGAACGCGGAATCAGCAATTAAAACAACCTAGCAGTCAATCTAGAACCGCCTAAAACTTTATCTAAGTAATCTGAAAATATTACTCGCCAAAAGTTTTGTTCACAGCTCTTTAACTTGGTTATTTATTCATTTATATGTGGTACATACTTAACTTATTTTAGAAGAAAATTACTGGTTCGAGTCGAAATGTTTCATTTGATAGCGGTTAAATTACCTCTATGGCGATTCTAGTGTTAAACTTTTATCCATTTTTTTTCTTTTTTTTCTAACTTCTACATCAGATTTTTAATTAAAATTGTTATGATGTTTTAGCATCTACATTATGCCTAAAAATTAAAAGTATACTATAATACTACTATAAGATTAAAGAATGATCTTTTTACAGCGATTGATTAAATGTCTTATGAACAATCTAAAACGAAAAAACAATATAACTATCCTAGTTAAATGACATGTTTTAGTTTAATGACACCATTTTTTACTTGTAGAATGAGACTTTTTTATTCCTGAATATCAATTAAAAATTAAATACTCTAAAAGAAAACAATTAATCATGCTTGACCCCATTACTAAAGATCAATACAGTAAACGTTTTATCTGCTCTATATTAAAAATACCCATTTACACTCGTTTTTCATCCAGTGATATCTACTGTAATTATAAGGAATCTCTCTTGCTTCTTTTCATGATCATACATTAAAGTAAGTACAATTATAATGTCCTATTGATCCTGTTAGTTTTCTGGTTTTTTACGAATTATCGATTGCAATTTATTTTTTGAACAGATGCAGTTTCTGAGAAAAATAACAGAAAAAGTTTCAAATGAATACGGTGAGTAAGTAATATCACGCTCAAATGAGCGGCCACAGAAAATTAATGGAACAAGATGGAAATGTTAAATCCTCATCAAATAAAAGAAACATTTTCCAAGTTTCATACCTGTTCGATGTGGCCTCTATTTTAAACAGAGAATTACAGATGGGCTACTTTTTAAAATTGAGATTTCTTGATTGGCACCAATTTTCTGAAATGATAAAATTCCCTTTGTTTCTCATTAATCTATATGTTATTAAAAAAAGCTTAAATAAACGCATATTGTTATTTCAGAAAAGTAGTGCAATCAGGAAATCTAAATTTAAGAAAAAATAGCCCACTAGCACCATTGTTTTCTTATTGAATAGTATGACATGGAACTAACTATATATTTAGAGTAAAATAAATACGTGTGGTAAGACGATCTTATAAATCACAATTAAAATTCTTATCCACATTTCTTTTCGTCTTGCTAATATTTTATAAATTATAAATAAATAAACTGTCATTTATTGACTGTTATAAACTGTTAATTAAACATTTACGTAATTACTAAAAAAAGAAATATGATTATGTGGAAGATATTACATATATTTTGATTATATGTCCCACGTACAATCTAAAAACAAAAAAAAAAAATAATTGGAAAGCTGAATGTTATATATTAATTTAATGATACTATTGTATATTTGCGAAATGCGAACTTTATTCATTAATATCAAGTAAAAGTAAGATACACTGCAAGAGAAAATGGGTGAAATGCAATTTACTCTCCCTTTTTTTGGCGCGATAAATGCTCCAATATGGCCACCCTTGTATTTTCATTTTCTCCCGCATCTTCAGTGTGGCAACCCTAAGAAGTGCTCCGTAGTCTTTGCTTTTAAAACCGTATCCTACCGTTTTCTAAGCCGTTTCCCGATTGGACGCTCTTTTTTGTTACATGTTTTCTTATTGGACGAAAGAAGAGAAATGAGAGAAGAGAAGGAGCGTTTAAATTTTTGGAAAAAACGTTAATGATGCAATGGATTGCACGTTGAAATGTTGTTTATTGTAGTTGCGTTGAGTCTTCTATTATTTGTTTTCCCATCTGGTATGTTTTGGAACAAGTACCGATATGGATAAATGCTTGACAGGTGAGAATAAATATTCGATCGCTTATTTTTCTCTTGTTTTTAACCTGTATTTTTGAGCTTAGATTGAATTACGTATGAAAGAGAGGCTGATTGTTTCAAGATATGAATGACTAAAAATGATAGATTGAGTGATGGTTTTGAATGACATCCTAGAGTAGAAGATATTTTGAGATAAAAAAACGGGGGGTTCAGGGGGGCGGTAGTTCCCCTGATTAAAAAATAGAAAAGGCCCTCTGAATAAAAAGGGTAAAGATTACAACATTGTTTTGCTCCTCTTACTGTTAAAAAACATTCTTTTTTAATAATTTGGGTAAGTAAAAAATTTGTTTTTTGGTATATTTGATAAAATGTATTTTAAAATATATTAAATGTATCTTTAAAAATGTATTTCGAAAAAATTTGAAATGTTATGCATATTTTATTTTTACTCAAAAATACAGGTTAAAATAAGGGAAAAATAGCTGATCAAATATTTATTCTCACATTTAAAGCATTTGTCTAGATAGGTACTGGTTTAAAAATATATGAGAAGAGAAAACAAATAATTTTGTGTACTCTCTCTCGGAGATGTTGTAGCTCCGGGAGTAAGTACGCAAAAATGCGCCATTTGGCGATTTTTGAAATTCGCGCCAAGAAAGAGAGCAAACTGCAATCGCACCGAGAAAATAATTAATAAATCCTGACCCCCCATTATTAAAGATCAATAGAGAAAAAGTCTTTTTTAGTGAATATTAAAGACACTCATTTACAGTTGTTTTTCATTCAGAGATATCTACTTTACTTATAAGGAATCTCTTTTTTTCTTTTCTTTATTATACATTCAAAGCAATCTGATTGCCATATGTTATTGATATTATTAGCTTAGTATCTTACCCAGAACTATACTTAACAGCTTTTTTCTTAAAAAGACAGAGTTTTTGATAAACATAATAAAAAAAGGTATTTCAAATAAATGCATAAAGGTTTTAACCCTTTAAGCGTCCTAACCGGGTTTTTCCATCATATAACTTTTGGAATCAAAGGCTGATTTTACACAAAATCGATATTAATGCAATTTTGTAAGTGAAATAAATAAATAAATATGTAAGATTATCAAATAAAAATTCTCATGCCAATATTTTTTGTAGCATAGTATTTACAAAATAGTAATTTTATAAATCGCTGAATATGAATAGAACATTTTGCAGGACGGTAAAAGGGTTAATTCAAAAATGCTTGTCATGCTCATTAGTATAATCGTATATTGTCTGTATATGTCATAATACTCTTCTAAACAAAAAAAAAAAAAAAAAAAAAAAAAAAAACTAAATAATATTAAATAAACAAAACAAATACAGAATTTCTAAAAAATAAAATCGAAACTTAGGTTGTGTCAGAGAATAATGATTACAGTAAAGCAACGTTTATATGACGATCACTTATACGACGTTTTTATGTGGTCCCGACTCATTCCTATTCATTTTAATAAGAAACTATATCTTTTATACGACGCCCAAAATCGTTTATACGTCGATTTTTCGATTTTGTACAGGTTTATTTTTGTTTATTTTTCTTGTATATTTTACGAACGAGCGGAAGTTTGCAGCTATGAATGACACCAAAGAGCGTGTTTAAATGCACTCCACATTATAAAAATGTGGGCTGGCGTTCGATTAGTCTAAAAAACCAGCTTACGTGTAACAGATTACACTGGGAGGGCGGAGGAATCATTCTTTTTTCGGGGATGGTCAGCTTCCACGACCTGTTTTAAGTTGCAAATAGACTATCCTTCTAACTGTTATCAGTATTGGCGACTTTTAGTTGGTCACGCGGGGATTTTGTTCTTTGACTTTAAAGGGAAAGGAAATTATGTACTGCAAATGAGGAACCTTTCGGTGAAACATAAATAAAGGTATGCATATTTAAATTGCTTACTAATACCCTTCCCCTCCCCATTTTTTGGTTATTTGTTTATTTTGGTTTGTTTAATTTACAATTTTATGCAAACCATCACGTTAAACATTAAAATTAAATGAAAACAAAATTAATTCTAGTTTTGGAAGTGAAAATCAATTATACGTCGTTATCGTTTATACGACGTTTTTCGGTAGTCCCTTAGGCGTCGTATAAACGATGCTCTACTGTACATAAATTTTGATTATATGCGATATGCACAACGTAAGAACCTAGAAATTACACTGTTAAAAATCCTGTCCTAGTTTGAACTTGATTTTGGTGTTCAATAGCTACCACTCTAAGATGGTGAAATTTGGAACCAATATTTGCAGCTCCAGTGGAAGCATAGTTTCAATAATTGGAATGAGGTCGAAATAGGAATTTCCGAACATTGGTTCGAGATTTCACCTTCTCATGGTGGCAGCTACTGAACACAAAATTTGATTCAAATTAGGACCAAGTTCTTTAACAGTGTACTACGTAAAGCTGAATTCTCAATTTTAATTTAATGATATTATTTTATAATTGCAATGGTCGCAGCGTCCCTAAAATTTTCACACTTTCCTACAACAATTTTAAAACGATAATATTTATTGTGGAATTTTATTGTAGATTTTAAACGAATCTGACACGAAGATCTTTTTATTTAAAATACTGGTATTAGAGTGCAAAAATTTTAGGGACGCTGCGACCCCTGTAATTGTAAAATGCAAATTTTTATTCCTTAATATCAAATAAAGATAATATAAATTGACAAAAGAAAATAATTAATCAATATTGAAACCATTGCTAAGGATCAATATAGAAAACAGTCTTTCTATTGCAAATTAAAAATAGGGGGAACTGGGGTACATTGATACAGTTTTTTTCAAAGATTTTTTTCGGTGTCAAGAAAGGAGAAAATTCAAGTTTTTTTTCCATGAGGGGACAGCAAAACTTGTGTAGTATGTTATAAAAATGTACAATCATTGTTTTATATAGTATTTTTGCATGTAATTTAAAAAAAATCAAAAAAAGTCATTTGTATCAATGTGCCCCATCCCCGGGGCAGATTGATACGTTTAAGAAAAATGACGACAAAATAATACCAATGCATATTTTTCATAAAAAATGAGTTAGAAAACCATTTTATATTTATTTATAAAAATTCAAATCACCCACAATTTATTTTTAAGCAATATTAAAGCAATCAAAATTAAATATATTATGACCTGATGTTCTGGCTGTTTCTTGTCTGATTGTTGGCTGTGGTAACTTTGTCATATCTAGCACTTCAACCCCAGCATTATCTTCTTTCTTATGAAAGATGAAAAAATTACCAGTTTTTCTGTTTATAAATAGGTTCATAAACAGAAAATAATTATATTAAAAATTCTGTTTATAATATAAGTATCATTTTCTGTTCTGCAGTTTGTTTCTCTTACTTAACATTTCTCATGTCGAAAATACTTTTTTCTCTGGAGAATCGATATAAATTCGAGATTTGCCAGAATGCCGTCCTTTTCTTTTATTAGTTCTACTAGCACTAGATGCTGGGTAAGTTCCTACGTCTTCTGTTTTCAGAAATACTATAAAATGTTCTAATATAAAGAAATTAGAGCTATTTCACTTCAATAAAAACTAATATTAGAAATTTTTCGTGAAAAAAAGGTTGGATTAAGGAGTGTATGGTAAAAAAAAATAATAAAAGATAATGAAAATATGAACTATTAAAGGATTTAGGCTGTATCAATGTGCCCCGTCATAAACTGTATCAATGTGCCCCATACAGCGATTTTGAATAAAATGAGTCTCAAATCCAACACTTCACAATATATCTAACAATAAATAATGAGGAACTGATAAAGAGTAGCTGTACTTACCAGGGAGAGTATTCATTTTGGTTGAAAATACTGGAACAGTTGTATAATAGCATTTCAATTGTACAACTCAAATTTACTTTTGAACAACAAAAACAATAAATCACCCGTCCCATTTCATCAAACTGCTGAATCATTCCAAGATTTTCTGTATGTAGTTGAATACACTAGCATCACCTTTTGGAGCTGTTGTGAAACTTCCTGTAATGACCCTGTGAGCGGTAGAGGGGGTGTATCAATGTGCCCCATGTATCAATGTACCCCAGTTCCCCCTATATATTACAATCATTTTTCATGATCAGATATCTATTGTAATTATAAAGAATATCTTTTGTTTATTTTTATTACCATACATTAAATGCAGTCTGATTGTAATGTTACATTGATTTTATTAGCTTATTGTCTCATCCAGAATTATTGTTAACAGATCTTTTTCTTAAAAACGATAGCGTTTTTGACAAAATTAATAAAAAGTTATTTTAATTGAATATATAAAGATTTTAATTAAAAAATGCTTATTCTTATAATTATATGTTGTATGTATATATCTTGATACTCTTCTAAAAATACTAAATAATATAAAATCAACAAAACAAATACAGGTTCTCTAAAAATTAAAATGAAAACTATGATTGTGCCAGAGAATAATTATTCTGTAAGTTTTGATTGTAGGCGCTATGTACAATATAACGATATAAAAATTACTATGTAAAGCTGAATGCTTAATATTAATTTGATGATAATTTCTTATAATTGCAAAATGAAAAATTTTTATTCCTTAATATCAAGTAAAAATAAGATAAATTGGCAAAAGAAAAAAAATTATCAATCTTGTAACCACTGCTTAGGATCAGTAGAGAAAACAACCTTCTATTACATATTAAAACATACATTACAGTCGTTTTTCATTAAGAGATATCTACTGTAATTATAATGTAGCTCTTTTATTTTTTTCATTTATCATACATTAAAAGTAGTTTTATTGTAATGTTACATTGATTGTATTAGCTTAGTATCTCACCCAGAATTATTGTTAATACTTCTTTTCTTTAAATGGGCAGAATTTTTGATAAAAATAAGAAAAGGTATTTTAAAAAAGTATATCAACGTAAGATCTATAAGTAAAAAATGCTTCTTATTATCTTTAATATAATTTTATATTATATGGAAATATCTTAATACTTTTCTAAATAAAAAGCTAAATAATATAATAAAAACAAAACAAATACTTAATCTCTAAAAATTAAAGTGTAAACTATGATTGTGTCAAAGAATAATTATTCCGTGCATTTCGATTACCATAATTTCCTGCGTCCGCGGATCGAACAATTCTTTTTCGACCCAGAAATTTTATTTAACAATTGTAGGGAAATATTTAGCGAGACTTAAAATTTTATATTTTGTTTACAAACATTTCTGGGTAAAAAAAATAATTGTTTGATCCACGGATTATAGGCAGAATTTACGATGTATGCGCTATGTGCATTATAAAAATACAAAAATTAATATTATGTAAAATTGAATGCTATGATTTAATTTAATGACACCTTTTTTTTACTTGCGAAATGCCATTCTTTTATTTCTTAATAATAAATAAAAAAGATGTACTATGAAAGAATATAATTAATCACTTTTGAACCCATTACTAAAGATTGATAAAAGAAACGTGCTTTCTAGAGCATATTAAAAATACCCATTTGTAGTCGTTTTTCAATTTGATGAATTAATTTGATGATTCAATTTATTGAATTTATAAGGAATTTCTTTTACTTTTTTTCATTATCATAAATTAATTGAAGTCTGATTATAATGTTCTATTGATTTTGTTAGCGTTGTGTCTCAGTCAAACCTAAAGAAAATAGTTCCTGAAAGAAATAAGAAAAGATATTTCAATTGATAATAAAGGTAAATGTTTCAATTCAAAAATGCCCATCATTTTAATTAGCACAATTTTATTTTGTATAATTTAATGAAACCATATTATATTTGTTGAGTCAGAAATTGTATTCCTTAATATCAATTAAAAATAGGATATATTGCAAAAGAAAATAATTCATCAATTTTGATCCCATTACTGAAGATCAATATGAAAAAGGCCTTTCTACTGCATATTAAAAACATTCTTTTCTAATCGTTTTTCATCCACAGATATTCACTTTAATTATAGGGAATAGTCTTTGATTCTTTTCATGATTATATGTTAGAAGAAGTCTTTTTATAATGTTCGATTGATTTTGTTATCTTAGTGTCTCAAACAAATTTAAAGGATGAAGTTTCTGATAAAAATGAGAAAATATATTTCAATTGACATATTAAAATAAATGCTTTAATTCAAAAATGCTTTTCATTCTCATTAGTACTGTTTTATTTTGTATAATTTAATAACACCATTTTATTCTGGCGAAGTTAGAATTTTTATTCCTTATAATATTATTAAAAATAAGATATACTGCAAAGTAAAATTATTTATTAATTTTTATCCTTTTACTAAAAATACGTACTTAAAAAAAAGGTCTATCGTATGCACAGTAAACATCTATTATCGTCGTGTTTGATCAAGAGATATCTAGTATAATTATAAAGAATCTCTCTCTCACTTCTTTTCATTTTCATAAATTATAAGATGTTTGACAATAATTGATTTTGATACTTAATATCCTCACCTAGATTTAGTTCTTTTCTTTAATAGATGTACTTTCGGATAAAATAACAAAAAAGATTTCGAATAGGTATATTATTTTTTTTCAATCGGTGCGATTATTAAAGATTTCACATGATATGATTTTTTTTTAATTAGCGAAATAAAGTCTAGGCCGGGAATCGATCCCAGAATTATAACTGAACTTGAAAATTTGCGTTTAAGCTGAAAACCAGCCTAAAATAAGCATATTTCGCTGAGAAAACATTATTAAAAACAGCTTTTCTTTGTCTGCCATGTAGACAGTTCGGCAAAATACCGCAGATACTGTAAGTACATTAAACGATACATACTATGTAAACTATTATTTTGCTTCTCAGTAACAACAATGAATACAAATATAATACGAATTCAATATTTGTAACTGAGAGAAAATATGTCTAAGCCGGGATTCGAGTCCTGGACTTTGACTGAAATTGGCAATGCTCTACCGTTTCAGCTGAAAACTAGCCAAAAATAAGCATATTTCGCTCAAAAATGTTTATTGAGAAGAACTTTTCTTTGTCTGCCATGTAGACAGTTCAACAAAATACCGAAGATAATGGAACTTCATTAAACGGTAGATACGATGCACACTGTTACTTTGTTTCTCAGTAACATCAATGGGTAAAAATATAATACGAACTCAATATTTGTAACTGAAAGAAAATATGTCAAAGCCGGCATTCGAGCCCAGAACTTCGATTAAAATTGCCCATGCTCTACCGTTGGCGCTGAAAACCAGCCTAGAATAATCATATATCGCTCAAAAAACTTTATTGGGAAGAGCATGTTTGCCATGTAGGCAGTTCGTCAAAATACCGTAGATAACTGAACTCTATTAAGCGATAGATAGGATTTAAATTATTATCTTATTTCTCAGTAACATCGATTAGAATACATATAATACGAGTTCAGCATTTGTAATTGAGCGAAAAGATATCTAAGCCGGATTCGAACCCAGAATCTTGACTGAAATTGCCAATACTCTACCTACTGAACTAATTTGACTGACAACAAGCGTAAAATAAGTATATATTGCTCAGAAAACCTTACTGCGTAATAACACATTGTCTAACATTAAGACAGCTTAACAAAATGTAACGTAGATAATGGAGTTCCATTAAACAATAGTTTTATAAATGAACTATTATTTTGGTTATCAATAAGACCAATGTGTAAAAACATCACACGATTTGAATTTTTGTGAACAAAAAATTACATAAGTCGGGATTTGAACCCAGAACCTTGACTGAAATTGCCAATACTTTACCTACTGAACTAATTTGACTGACAACAAGCGTAAAATAAGTATATATTGCTCAGAAAACCTTACTGGTTAATAACATATTGTCTAACATTAAGACAGCTTAACAAAAAGTAACGTAGATAATGGAGTTCCATTAAACAATAGTTTCGTAGATGAACTATTATTTTGGTTATCAGTAAGACCAATGTGTAGAAATATCACACGATTTGAATTTTTGTGAGCAAAAAAATTACATAAGTCGGGACTTGAACCCAGAACCTTGACTGAAATTGCCAATGCCCTACCTTTTGAAATATTTGGGATGAGAGCAAGACTAAAATAAACATATTTCGTTCAGAATTATTATTATTTGAAATAGCATCTGGTCTAGTAGGCAGCTCAGCAAAATGTAATGTACATAATGGAACTCCATTAAATGATTTATGCGTAGATACACTATTATTTTGGAAATTAGTAATACCAAAGTGTAAAGAAATCACAAGATTTGTATTTTTGTAAGTGAGTGAAAAAATGTCTGAATTTGGACTCAAATGCAGATTTTCGACTGAAATTGCAAATGTTTTACTGTTTGAGTTATTTGGGCTGTAAATGAGCCGAAAATAAGCATATTTCGCTCAAAAAACGTTATAGGGAATAGCAACTGATCTACCATGTAGATATCTGAATAAAATATGCTTTTTTTTTAAAAAAAAATACTAACCGACTTAAAAAAAAAAATACTAAGCTTGGCGACAACTTGGCACTAACGCATATGAATGCATAGTTTTAATATGGTTATGACTTGAAAACGTTGCAACAATGAAAGATGATTTGCGACAAATCATTATTATTTTTTTTTATGAAATCCACATTTTGTTATTTAAAAAACATTCTATTCACCAGAATTTAATGAAATTAAAATATCTAGTATCGGTGTAAGAGTTATAGCCTGAAATTTTATTTGTTTATTGTACACACACATCTGACTTGTGTGCTCGACATGAAAGCCTGCGATTACTTGAAAAATGAACGCTTCTAATTGGATGACTGCTTCAAAAAGAGTTGGAATTTTCATGTTTTTACTTTTAATAAGTTCTAATCGCAAGTATTTGATAAAATTGAAATGGGACTATATGGGCATCTTACGCTTTCAAACAAAAAAGAATTATTAAAATCGGTTCATATTTACGGAAGTTATGAGTGAACAACAAATACATACAGGTCGAAACCATAACCTCCTCCTTGAAGTCGGTTAACAAAATATACCGCAGATCAGTGATTGCCAACATTTATAGTTATGCGAACTTTAATGTTTTGCAAATTATGTTACGTAAAATCAGTTAAAAAGTGCACACTAAGCGTAGCAAATGAGGTGCGTTCATACTATAACAAAGTTTTAAATATAGTCATATCTTGGTGGAATTTTAAACAGTGCTTTGGATACAGTATAGTGGCCGAAATCTTTTGTGTGTCCTTTAAATACTACCTGCTTGCTATTCTATAGGAAGGAACTTGTAAAAACCTCAGCAACGTATATCAATTTCCTAAAATATGAAATCGTTTAATAATATTAAAACGAACCCTATACAATGTTTTTCTCTATGCCATTATGTAATGGAATACTTTTGTGTGACCCTGTAAATTAATAACAAATATTCTTTGCACGACAGATTGTGCAGAATGTATTTTTAATATATACATAGATTCACTTAATGAGTCGTAATTTTTTCCCGTGTACAAAATGTCCATATAAAATTCCTAGAGAGTTTACTTCTTTAATAATATTCGTTTTATTTCTAAGAAAATATTTTTATGCAACGGGGTTTTAATCACGCCATAAACAAAAGGATTTTCAACTGATATTATAAGCCTATAAGAGCGAGCGTTTCCTTCTTAATGTATTACACATCTGGTGTTAAATTCTATTGCAATAAGATAAAAACATGCCAGATTTTTTAAATATTTTTTTAAAAGCTCTATCTTTGTGAATATAAACACTGTTCTTACATCTTTTACAGTATCCACAAATTTGTATTTTGCAGCCATAGATCATTCGTGCATTTTAATGTCACAAATATCTATATATATTTTATTTTACCAGCCAAATTTTCTTCTTATTAAATCAGGATAAAAAAATATGAGGTCAAACCTGATTTTTTTTTTATCAGAAAGTTAGATACATGTAAAATATAAATTTTTATCGTACCATAACTTTTGAATATTATAGACAACATTTATCACTAAAGCAATGAATTAAAAAACAAATATTTTAATCTGAAAATTTAGAATATTCTCCATTTTCTAATCGCTTTTTTGATCTGTGAATAAAATTGAAATATATACAAAATAATGTATATGAAAATGAATGGATTGCAAGAGATTTTTGACATGTTAAAATATCGTCTACAAATAACATGTACTACAAAATATTTCTTATAACTTCACATATCATTCTTGAAAATTATGCCATGTGCGAAATTAATATGTCGATTAAAAATAAACTTTAGACATAAACAAATTTTATCAATACAAATAAATATCCTGGTCAAATCGAATAGTGCTAAATATATTTTATGAAAATTGTAATGACAAGTCTCTCTCTCTTTCTCTCTCTCTCTTTTTTTTTTTTTGTAATAATACTTGTTAAACAGATTATGCAAATTTTTTTTTACTGGTAAAACGCTCGCTCTCACTGATGTTTAGTTTATAAAAACTTCACATTGTCTGCTAAAAGTCTGTTGTCAGAAAAAAATAATAATTACGCAGCAAAATGATTGATGAAAACATCCCTATTATAATTATTAGTTTTCGACTTTTAATTTTTTTTTTCATTTGCGGAGTATAATTAATCATGTTTGATATTTCCCAAATTCATAAGTTTTTGTTGGTGCCTTACTTTTTACAGTCTCTGATAATTAAGGAAATATTTTCTTTCTTTTGTAATTGAAATACTTTGCATAATTTGGTTTTATTTTATTTTATATTTTATTTTTGTTTTTTGTTTAGTATTATTTTTTTATTTATATTTAAAATATTTTGCAGTATATTTTTTTTGTTGTTATTGTTTGAAATATTTTACATTATTTACAATTTGTATTTAAGGACTATCAGGTAGCTTGTACATAAATTTTCGAAAATTAATATTTTCATATTTTACTGTATCCACAAATTTGTTTTATGCAGCAATAAGTCATTTCGTGCATTTTAAAGTACAGGATGATCCCAAATATTATTATTTTCTTTAATTTTTTGGTGGTCCCCTAATTGTCCTTCTTATCAAATCGACCTTAATTAATATGATGTCAAACCTGATTTCTTTAATCTAAAAGTTTCTTACATGTGAAATAAAATTTTTATAGTATTATGACTTTTGGATAGTATGGACAACTTTTACTAGAGCATTGAATAATAATAATAATAATAAAACAGATCAATGTATAAAATTGAAACTGGTGTTATACACAATTGAAATGAAAAAAACTTCTTTAAACACTCTTTTTTTTTTTTTTTTTTTTTTTTTTTATACTTATGTTTATCGTGCTCTCAAAATTTGTTCTGATTTTGAATCTCTTAAGAATGAACTAAATTACTTAAAATCTGTTGCTGTAAAACGTGGATTCAATCCTTCTATCATTAATACTGCTGTGAGCAAATTCAATAGACCCCCTAACAATTCCACTCTTTCTAATATTGATAAAAGTAAACCTGATAATTTGGTCGTCCTCCCTTTTTATCCTCCTTTATGTTTTAAATTAGCTAAAGTTTTAAGACGTTTCAATTTTAATGTTATCTTTAAACCAGTCAATAAATTAAAATTTCCTTCCATAAAATGTCCTGTCCCTGACCTCCAAAAATGGGGTATTTATAATATTCCTTGTAATGACTGTGATTTATCGTATATTGGTCAAACTAAAAGAAATCTCGAAAAACGCCTAAAAGAACACTCTCGGTATGTCATTAATCAAGAATTTTCTAAATCTTCTGTTGCTAAACACTCTTGGGATTCCGGCCATAGTTTCAATTTTCAAACTGCTAAAATTATTTTTAATGCCAATAGTTCCTCTGAGTTAGACTTTCTAGAAAATTTAGCTATTTATATTAATCGTGATATTATTGTTAATGATAAATCTGATTCTAAAACCCTCTCCGTTGCCTGGAAGAATCTTTTCAGCACTGCTTCATAATTAAGTTTATTATTTAATTATTATTATTATTTTATATATATATTATGTATACTATTTTTCAGGTATTTTCATGTGTGTTTATAATTGTAAACTATTTTTTTTTTATTTTTTATGTATTTTTATTTTATTTTATTTTATTTTATTTATTTATTTATTTATTTATTTATTTTTTATTTCTAATTTATATATTTTTTGCGTACATTTTATTTCATTTTAATCTCTCCTTTTAGTTAATTTTTTAATTTACCCCGCTTTTTTCCCATTTCCCTTCCCCCCTTCTTCCTTTCCTCTCCTTCATTGTCTATCTAGTTTTGTTTATGCTCTTCCGTGATTGGCTGTTGCCTTCTTCTTTCCTATTGGCTGTTCCTTCTGCTTGCTCCCTCTCCCTCCCGCATCCCCCTTCAGTCGTGCCGCTACTTTCATTGTGGACGCACGTCTTTTTTTGCGCCTGACGAAGAAAGACTAAGTTCTTTCGAAAGGCCTTGCGCAGTTAACTTATTTTATGGTGTTTAAAGAAGTTTTTTTCATTTCAATAAAACAGATGTTTTATTTGGAAAGTTTAGAATTTTCTCCATTTTCCAATCATCTTTTTTTGATATATGGATAAAATTGAAATGTTTGCAAAATTAATGTGTATAGAAATGGGATGCTTGCAAGAGATTTTTGACGTACAAAAATATTATGTATAAATAACAAATACAAGGTTCGCACACTCCTTGGAATTTCCAAGAACTCTGGCACCACTATTAAAAATATTTACATTTAATTTATAAACCACAACATTCATAATCCCCACCCTCATTTTACGATATTTTTCTGCAATTAAGCACTTTGAAAATAGTCTTAAAATTTAGAGTAGTACTTTACGTAACCTCACATATTGCAATATATTTCTTGTAATTCCGCATATCATTAATGCAAATTTCGCTATTCAGTAATGCGAAATTAAAATATCTATTAAAAATAAAGTTTAGATACCAAAATTTTTATCAATGCATACATCTTAGTAAAACCGAATAGTTTTCTTAATATCATTTATGAAAGTTGTAATGAAAAATGTATCTCTTTCTCTTTCTCGTTTATTTATTTATTTATTTATTTATATTTACTTTTTTAAGTAGTAATAGTAAAATATATTACTAGGCAAATGTGTTACACTAGTAATCGCTCGCTCTCACAGATGTCTAACAGAGAACATTGCCACCTTGTATACTAAAATTCCGTTGTTTATATATATATACTGGGTGTCCCAAAAAGGACTAATGGATTTTAAAATTCAATAACTTGCAAACGGTGACAGTTATTTAAAAAATTTTTGCAGGAGGGATATGTATAATGCCAGGAGTTATTTTACCGTAATTTTTTATTTTAGATCGAATTTCAAACAATAGATGGCGCTGATGGCGATTGAAGGCCAGTTGATCAGTGCTGAGTTAAGCCAGTTTCGGCACCAACGTGGGCTTCAATTGCCGGCAGCGCCATCTATTGTTTGAAATTCGAACTAAAATAAAAAATTACGGTAAAAAACTCCTGACATTATACATAACCTTCCTGCAAAAACTTTTTAAATAGCTCTCACCGTTTGCAAGTTATTAAATTTTAAAATCCATCAGCCATTTTTGGGACACCCGGTATATATATATATATATATATATATAACAATAATAATAATTTTGACTATATAAAGAGTATATAACCAGGTTATATATACATATATATATAATTACGAAATAAAATGATTGATGAAAAGAATCCTTATTATAATTATTAGTTTTTCGTCTTTTCAATTTGCAGAGTACAATTAATCATGTTTGATTTTTTTCGAATTCATAAGTTTTTCTTTTCGCCTTACTTTATGCCAGTCTTTGTCAATTAAGGAAATATTTTCTTTCTTTTGTAGTTGAAATATTTTGCATTAATGGCTTTATTTTCGAAATATTTTATTTTCATTATTGTTTATTTATTTTTTATACTTAAACCTTTCGGGCCTTGTGTACCATTAATAGTACATGTCTTTTAATTAAGTATTATTTTATATTAACAAATACTTTTCCTACTATTTACATCTGTTAAGCTTAGTAAATGTGTACACATGTACTATATGACTTCATTTATGTTTAGGTACATAGCAAAAATAATAATAATTACTCTGTATTTGCTTAGTTCTATTTGCACTGTTTAAGATTCTTTTATTTTAAACATTTATTTCCCTCATTAAATTTAAAATAAAAGTTACCTTCTTGAAAGAATCATCTATAATAAAGTGCAAAAAATATTAGAAAGTTGCAATACAAATAAAATCTTTTTATAATACAATATTTTCTAAACATTTCCAAAAAAGGTCTTCCTTAGCCTATTGTCATATGACTATTAATTAAATAGTGCGCAAAAAACAACATTCGTTCACTTTCTTGCAGATAAATATTCTTTAATCATTAATTAATCTATATGGATTGCTAGTGTTAATGTTATTAACGTAAAAGTAATTTTTTCTATACTAAAAAGGAAAAAAAATAGACCCGCAGTATTTTATGCAGTATTACTTGCAGTATTTTACATTACTTACTGTTCGTACGGTTCAAGAACATCCAAGCACCATTTACTAGGAATTTCGTAAATTAAAATCTTTCTTATCTACCAGGAAAACAGTGTTGCCAGATTGTCGAAAGCCAATTTTCCCAAAATTTCTGAAATTTTCCCCAAATCGGGGCTTTTTTCAGAAAAAGTCCCTAACGCAATTTGTACTCAAAAAAAGCAAGTTCTCAATTTTCAATTTTTTGTAATAAATTTTTTAAAACAAATTTAAACTCAATTTTTCCCCCAAATCAAGCAATTTTTCTGAAAAAATCCCAATTTACAAAAAAACATTTAAACTTAATAGAATTTTGCATGCATATTCACAGCTAATCAATGAGAATAAGAAATACATTTTACAACTACGAGCTCGTTTATACTTGTTATTTAAATTGCGCACAATCGATGATGCTATCACTATCATTACATTTTCTCCATCTCCACTTTTCATACTTTTTTCCAAGGTTTAGACCATATCTAATAATTTGGGGTTTGAATGAATTGGAAATTATGCAGATATTATCGGCTTCTATCTGACTTAAGCTATAAAAAATTATTTTCAATTTCTATCACCTAAAGCAAAATATCTATGTTGTATAAATCACTGATTTTGTCAATAATAAAACAAATATAGCTTCTTTTAACAACTTAAATATTTAAAAAAACACAGAAATGAACGTTTCGGAATTGTCCGGAATATTTAGTAATGTAAAGGTCCAAGTCTTTTAAGATCGCAGAATTTTCATTCAAGTTTCTTATCAAAAGAATTAGGAGGGCTGCTGATGCATTTTGACCAATTGTCAGTTATAAATGTAGTGATGTGATATCACTATGCATTTGTAAGTCTTCACAATTGCAAATATCTCTATTGGCATTCCATGAAACTCAATTTAACCATCAATAAGCAACAACAAATAAAAGTTTTAAAATTGTTTTTATTTTTGTTGCATAAATCTGTGAGAACGACCACAAGAATAATGATTTATATCTATTATTTCTGTATTTTATTTCCGTTTCCAAATTAAAAACGAATTCGATGCATATCCAGTACTGGCAAATGTCTAAAAGTAAAAATTTAAACTTTAAGAACAATTCCCCAAGTTTTTCCCCCCAAAATGCCCATTGTCCCCAGACACGTCCCCAAGAATTATGTGGCCCCAAAAAATTCCCCTGAAGGTTCAAAGTTCCCCAAAATGGGGACAAAATCCCCAACAACACTGCGAGAAAAATATGTTCTTTTATATATAGGGCCTTCAAAAATTTTCTGGTACTAAAAAATAAAATAAAATAAAATAAAATAAAATAAATAAAATTACGCGAATCCCTTCATGAGTAAAAATAGTGTTATTTCTACTTTTATCTTTGAAATAAATAAATGAAACATAACATTTTGAAACTATTTAATTAGCTTTCAAAAGTTTTTTTTTTTCTGTAATAGTACTAGTCAAATGCATTCCATGCAAATGTGTTACACTGGTAAATGCTTCTTGTCATTGATGTCTAGCTAATAATATCGTCACATTGTCTGCTAAAAGTCTGTCACAAGAAAAAAAAATAATAATTACGCAGAAAAATTATTGATGAAAAACATCTCTTTTATAATTATTAGTTTTCGCCTTTTCAATATTATTTTTTCATTTACAGTGTACAATTAATCATTTTTGATTTTTTCCAAATTCATAAATTTATGTTGGTGCCTTATTTTTTGCAGTTTTTCATAATTATAGAAATATTTTCTTTCGTTTGTAATTGAAATATTTTGCATTAATGGTTTTATTTTCTTTAATATTTTCTTTCATTATTGTTTATAATATTTTTTATGTACGTATGAGATATTGTGAAACATTTTACATTACTTAAAGTTCGCGTGCTTCAAGGACTTTCAAGAACTTTTCACCAGAAGTTTCGTAGATTAATATTTGTCTTATTTAAAAGAAAACATATCAACCTTCAAATATAGCGATCAGTAGATACATAATTTCCTGGTACTAAAAACCTAAAATCGTGTGAATCCTTTGATGAGTACGAATTGCGTCATAATTTTATGTTTATGTAGGTATGTGCCAAATTTTATGTTTGAAAAATAAAATAAAATAAAATAAAATATTTCGAAACTGTTTAAGTACCCTCAATATGTTCAACTTTTTTTAAACAGTATACAACAATAAATAACTGTTTTTATTTAAGCTGTTTTATAGAGTGGATTTCTGCTCAGTGAGTTATATGTAAAACAGAAGTCGTACTTGTCCTGAAATTTAAAGACCAGAAAGTTCTTACACACCAGTATTTTTTTAGTAGAAAATATCTATAAAATATATCTAATATTTTCGCGTTTACCATAGATTTATTTTTTTACAAAACGAATACTGATATTTATATTTATATGAAATATTATCTGAAGTGTACGACCCATGGTAAGCATTTACATTAATTCTTGAAGTAAATTTATTATGAAACAGGAATGTATCTTAATCATCTGAAAGATATTCTTAACAAAAAAAATCTATTTTAAAAAGGCTTTAGTGCATTAAACCTGGATATGAAATCTGAAATTTCGAAAATGCCATAATAAAATTGAACGATTTCATTGTACATCCTTCGTTTATCATTTTTTATTTCGTAGGAGCTTTTATATTATGTAGCAAATTTAATATAGAAATTGAATTCTCAAACAGCAATATCACGAAAATATTATATATAGAAATCGAAATACAGTATTTCATATATGCGGAATATTTTATGCAACAAAATTCTTATTCTGAAAGGGAATAATAAAACGGAGTATAATAAGTATGGTTGGAATAAATAATGACATTCTTTCTCTCATAATTACATTTTTATGAGAGTATAGCCAGTGGCGTAGCTAGGATGGGTGACACCCGGGGCGGATGTAAATGATGCCACCTCCACAGCCAATCCGCGATATTTTTTCGATCACAATTCTATGTTCTTACAACAAATGATCATATCATTCCATATTTACCTTTTGTCCTCCTGCGTTAATTTATATATATAATATATATATTACAGGAACCATTTATTACTCACCCATAGTGCGCATACATGGTTCGTACGGATCCTGGAATTTCATGACCAGAAAATTCTTTGGTACCAATATTTTCTTACAGAAAATCTATAATTAAATAAGACAAAATTTCTCTCTTTTGATCTATATTTATTTTTCTTTAAAGAAATTCAGGTATCTCACCTGGAAAATAACGGTATCCGTACGAACCATGGCATAAGTCAATGTGGTGTCGATATGTAAAAGAAAATTCTTTCTTTTAACGTTTGCTTTTGCTATCCACATGTTTCATAGGGTGGTTTTCGTTCTCCGATGTATATCTTATTTACACACCCCATTCTGTATAAAATTTCACATTCTCAAGTAAAGAAAAGTTAACTATATTGCATCGTGTGCTAAAAATTTCACTTTATTTCGGAATTCTTTTCCAAATCTTATAAGATTATATACATATATTTATAAGTAAATATTGGGTGTCACCCTTTAGAGGGTGTCACCTTGTAGAGGTTTTTATTTGTGAAATCATGTAAGTGTACGTATTATTATTATTATTATTATTATTATTATTATTTAAGAAAATGTATTTTCATAGCTGACGAATACAAAATTTCTGTAACTACACGTCCAAGTGGGATAAAATCTGAAAAACAAATTTATGTCAAGATATCCTGACATCATTTTTGTATAAACCATAATTAAGAGACGTCAATTTACGTTTTTTAAAAATACCAATAACAGGAATATACTTTTGATTAATAAAAAAAATTCGTGTTCTCAGTGTTATATAATTTACATATTTAAATATTAAAAAAAATCAATTTCATTGATAACTATTGAAGCCACAAATCTGAAATGTGAAAAATGACAACTTATGTAAATATATATATATATATATATATATATGTATATATATACGGAGGAAAGCGATGTTGTCTGGATAACACGCAATAATTAATTAATACTTAAAAAAAACGAGAGTGGGAAATGCATTTGTTAAATTAAAAAATATATTATAATAGATGTTTAATTGATACTAATGAATAGATAATTGTACTGTTACATCAGTTGATTCTATTAATATAATTTAATTAATTTATATGATTAAATTGTACCTAACTTTTTTATAAATTGGAGACATATCATACAATTTCTAATTGTATCGGATAAATATATTAATTATCTATTTTTGAATCTTAAATCATCTTATATTAAGATATTGAGTTTAGCTTACCATAGTCAAATTAACATATTTTGTTTTAAATCTTAATATGGTAATATATATATATATATATATATATATATATATATATATATATTTAATCTGAATTATATCAACGGGTGATTTTCACCAACAATATACAGAAAATATTAGTTTTTGTCTAGTTTTCATTCATAATTAATGGATACTTTTTTAAATATTTTTAATAGTGTTTTTATAACTTCAACGAAACTGAAAAAATATACCAAATTACCTTTTATTCCGAAATTAATTATAAATAACATCGCTGTCACATAAAAGAAAAAAAATCATGAATAAAGTCAGTAAAAGCCGAAAAATTATACATGCTATCAGCTTTAAAAGTCGTAATTCATGCATAGAAAAAGTCGTAATTCATGCAATACTACCAGTTTGCACATGCAAAAACGATTGAAAGTTTCAATTTTTATTTAAGAATCAGGCTTTCTAAATTGAAAAAAAAGGCTAAAAGATTATAAAATTTAATATAAATTTTAGATATTTTAATTTTCTCATCACGCTCTAAAAAAGTTTCAGGTACGTCTTTTAGATATTTTAATGACTTTTCATTTAAAATCTGCGAAGAAATTTAAATATTTTTACATTATATCAGAATCAAGCAAGAAAAGTTTGTTTTTAAATATATTTGTCAAATTCTGAAAACTAAGGAGAAATTGATTTTGCTTATAAGGTTGAAATTTCTATTATTCAGATTATTAAAGCTCTGAAATTCTATTATTATTTAAATTGAAATATTTTGGTTTTACTCTTTACGATTTTGCCCAGAGTAATAAAAATTAAATATGCATCAATTTATGTCATATTATTATACGGAAAGACTCGATGAAGAGATTTTTTTTATAAGTGGGGAACCCTATTTTGTAAAATGTATTCTATATTTGTGAGTAATAATATTACGTAACAAAATCTAAAATACAGTTACGGAAGTTTGTTCCAAGTATTTTTCAATAATAAGTTATTTAATTTCTTCTGATAAAGCTTATATTTCTGGTGTAGATCTTCCCTTTGCAGACCCCTTCTACACATATTTAAAACTAACAGTAAACTGAGTCATCCAGAAAGTTCTGCGCTTTTTTTATGATAAATTTTTTAAAAATATTAAAAAAGTAAGAAAATTTTATTGAAAAATATAAGCACCAGTTTGTTGTGTTAAGTTTTTATCATCGTTTTAGTAGCTAAAAAATTCAAATAAGAAAAATGAATTAGATTTATTCGTAAAAACGTTATCAATGTGGTGTTTGGCAGTCTCTTAAAAAAGGAATTCGCGGCCTTTCAGAGAAAGTTGAAGGAAACGATGATAATTTGAAAGGACAAAATCTGATGTTTATTAGGGATGACACAAAACATCCCAGCCCATAATCCTGAAGATGTTATTTTAATCGCAAAATAATGGCTACTATCGTCGTTCTGGAACTCAAATACCTCAACGAATCTTCAGTTCAATTGTGTTTCTTCGATTTTTGATTTGAAAACTGCCATTTGGGGAAAATATCTTTCCAAATTTATTATCTGATTTGGCGAAAACAATTAGTAAACAAATAATAATGACTTTTTATTAATTGTTTTCGCTCCATGCACAAAACAATACATTTTTGGATTGAATTCTCTCGATGCCAGTTTGAGGAGGTTCATTTAACTTACTCCATTATATTTTTATTACATTATTATATTTTTAGAAAGATCTTATGGCACCAAACTCAGAAATATATTTGTTTTAATTTTAGCTATTATATTTACAGAGATCTGGTCGAAAATGCATTGCAATTATACATCTCCTTCTCCCTTTATTTACGAATCCGCATAATGTAAAATTATGAAAAAAAACTAGGAATTTTAATTTTTGCATTACATTAAATATTTTAGCAGTTATCCTGGGTCACATAGTTTTTGAGAAAATCACACTTTCCATTATACGCAAACTTTGCTTTGAGGGCGCCCAGATGTAAGGTTAAAAAAAGCTCGAGGCACCTATCGATGTGGAATCGATCAAGGATATTGTTGCTATTTTTTTAAAGTTATCTAGTAAAACGCAGTATTGTAACTTTTAGATCTTCTTTCGAAGCATAATTTGACAAAATGTCTAGTTTAAATTTTGTCGTACGGAATCCTTTGCACACATGTAAACCACTTACGAATTATTTCAGATAATTATAATGAATTGAAAACGAAAAAAACGAGTATTTTCGTTATGATTCGCTTTTAAGATGCGTCAATTCTTATATAAATATGTAGCACCAATAATCGTTGTCGTCATTCATCCATTTGATTGCCTGTCGGTCCATACGAATATAAAAGCGCCAAAGCTAAAACATGGAGTTTTTGGATATTTAATATGTATAGCGATATGCATAGTTGCAGAATTTTGCTTATTCATTTTAAATTTTATGAAAATAGAACCAAAACTTAAAAGGAATCAACTTAAAATTTCAGTATTCTATAAAATCCTGTCATACGTGATTAATTCAATGGTACCCCCTTATAGGTAATTATACTATGTTTTCATGGTGATTTAAATTCTACCTAACGTAAATAATTCAATGGTATCTCATTATAGGTGATGATTTTAGGTTGCCATGGTGATTGCGTGACATTTAAGATGGAGTTATATTATCTCTGTGTTAATATATTTAATATCTACAACCGTAGTAAATACTGCATAAGAGTATAACAGATATTGTACCATGATCTAAATTTTTATGAAATTAATTATAATACGAACAGACTCATTTGCTACATTTGGCGCACATTTTCGAATTTGTTCAATTTAATACAGGCATTAAGACTTCTAAAATCATTTGGGATGTATCCGCTGCATATGAAGAAGGAGAAATGCTTAAAATTTCTACACGTTGTTTGTTGACCCGTTTTAATAAAAAATGAATAATCACGTCATGGACGGATCGCACTAGGGCGGCAAATTTAGATGTTCTATAAATCAATTGGTTCATGAAATTCCACGTCAAGTGATTAGAAAATAAATGGAGCAGTTGGATTGTGATAAAAAAAATCAGTGATAAACCATCTTCAATTTATAGGAAAGGTTCAGAAATTGAAATAAAAATTTCTACTGAAATATGTCTTTATCCAATAAATGCTGTCATACACATAATATGTTTTATGTTTAATTATACAGGGTGTATCTAAACTACTGGGCAAAACTTTAAGGGGTGATAGTACACATAAAGACAAATAATATTAGATGGGAAACTAAGGGTCCCAAAAGTCTTCCGAAGGAGATAGGCGCCATCAAAGTTTAGGGTCCAAAATTTGAAATGATTATAAAAAACGGAAAAATTGGTCGATTCGTTTGCGGTTTTCACGAAAACTATTCTTTATGTCAGTATTGTCTTGAAAATAAATTATAAAGATAAACTTCAAAAAATGCCGATAGAGGGCGCTTTAGACTTTGGAATAACGAACAACTACTTTTTACCGTTATTTTTTGCATCTCAATAAATTTTTTTAGAAGTTTAGACATAAACTTAAATTTTGAGCTCAAAACCTGTGGTTAAGTATCGCAAACTGAACTGCGTTCAATGGGAGTGGGTAGGTTCAAATTTCAAATGATTATAAAAAAGAGAATAATTGATCAATTGATTTGCGGTTTTCACTAAAAGTATTCCTTATGTCAGTATTGTCTTGAAAATAAATTATAAACATAAATTTAAAAAATGTCGATAGAGGGCGCTTTAGACTTTGGAGTAACGTGCAACTCTTTTTTATCGTTATTTTTTGCATCGCATTAAAATTTTTTAAAGCTTAGACATAAACTTAAATTTTGTGCTGAAAATCTGAATTGTTGAGAGTGGTTAAGTAACGCTAGCTGAACTATGTTCAATGGGGGTGGGAAGGTTCAAATTTCAAATGATTATACAAAACGGAAAAATTGCTCGATTCGTTTGCTGTTTTTTCTAAAACCATTCTTTATGTTCGTATTTCCTTAAAAATAAATTTTTAAAATAATTAAAAAAAATCCGTTAGAGGGCGCTTCAAACTTTAGGGTAACCAACAATAATTTTTAACTGTTATTTTCTGTATCTAGTTAAATGCTTGAAAAAGCTTAGACTTAAATTTTGAGCTCAAATTCTGAATTGTTGGGAGGGGTTAAGAAGCGCAAACTGAACTGTGTTCTGGAGTTGAAATGTTACCCTGCCCACCCTCCGAACACAGTTCAATTTTTCGCTACTTAATTACTCACAACCATTCAGGTTTTGAGCTCAAAATTTAAGTCTAAGCTTTTAAAACATTTATTTAGATTAAAAAAAAATAACAGTTAAAAATAATTGTTGGTTACTCTAATGTTTTAGGCGCTCTCTAACGGAATTTTTTGAAATTTGTCTTTAAAATTTATTTTCAAGGAAATACTGACATAAAGAATGTTTTAGAGAAAACCGCAAACGAATCGACCAATTTTGTCCGTTTTTTATAATCATTTGAAATTTGTACCTCCCCACCCCCATTGAACACAGCTCAGTTTGCGCTACTTAACCACTCTCAACGATTCAGATTTTCAGCTCAAAATTTAAGTTTATGTCTAAGCTTCTAAAAAATTTAATGTGATGCAAAAAATAACGATAAAAACTAGTTTTACATTACTCCAAAGTCTAAAGCGCCCTCTATCGGCATTTTTTGAAATTTATCTGTGTAATTTATTTTCAAGACAATACAGACGTAAAGAATAATTTTAATGAAAACCGCAAATCAATTGATCAATTTGTATGTTTTTTATAATCATTTGAAATTTGAACCTACTCACTACCATCGTACACAGTAAAGTTTGTGCTACTTAACCACAGATTTTGAGCTCAAAATTTAAGTTTATGTCTAAACTTCTAAAAAAATATAATGGGACGCAAAAAATAACGGTAAAAAATAGTTGTTCGTTACTCCAAAGTCTAAAGCGCCCTCTATCGGCATTTTTTGAAATTTATCTTCATAATTTATTTTCAAGACAATACTGACATAAAGAATAGTTTTCGTTAAAACCGCAAACGAATCGACCAATTTTTCCGTTTTTTATAATCATTTCAAATTTTGGACCCTAAACTTTGATGGAGCCTATCTCCTTCGGAAGACGTTTGGGACCCTTTGTTTCCCATTTAATATTATTTTTCTTGATGTGTACTATCACCCCTTAAAGTTTTGCCCAGTAGTTTAGATACACCCTGTATACTAATTTAAAACTTTGTACCATAAATGTGGAGAGATTTTTACTGCAGAATTGGATGTACAGTCTATATATACAATTAATTATTAATATTCAAATATTATTTGTTCAGTTGAGACAAAATACAATTTTTTTGTATTATTAGTCCAATGTTATTATAAATACCCGAAATGTCTTTAAAATATCTGTGAATTTAACTATAGAAATGTATGTTTATATAAACAAGTAATAAATTAACATTCGAAAATTAAATTTTCTGTAAAGAAAACCAGAAATGCTTTTATTCAGAAAGACTCGAAATGTCTTTAAAAAATCTGTGAATTTAGCTACATGCTTAGTTTATATATATAACTATTTATTAATATTAAAAAATTATTTTTATCTGTAGAGAAAAAAAAAACATATCTTTTATATTAGCTATCGAATGTTAATAGAAATACTCGAAATGTCTTTAAAATATCTATGAATTTAACTGAGGAAATAGGTGTTTAGGTTATGTAAACAATCATGTATTAATATTTAAATATTATTTTTCAGAAAAGAAAAAACGCATTGTTTTGCGGTGATTATCATAGGTTAATATAAATACCCAAAATGTCTGTAAAATATCTATGAATTTAACTGCAGAAATCATTGAGTATTATGTGTAAAATGACATGTAAATTATATATCCGTCATTAACAGTAGAATGACGGCGAATAGCCACTTTGGCCCCTACCAAATGAAAATATTATGGTTCGAACCAGAAATCTCTTTCAAAATAAACTTAAGCAAAACAAATGAAGAATGATTTCATTAAATAACTTAACCCTTTGAACTCTGAGGTTGAATTTTCTACCACTTAATTTTAATTCCGAAACGTCACAATGACACTGGAATATCCGACCAAATTTATTTGAAAAAGTTTAATGCACTTTTTCTGCTACATCCATAACAGATTTTTTTTTTCATTTTTTGCAAAATACTGGGGCGAATGTTACAGTTAGAGTTTTCAAGAAATTTATCCACCAGAGCTCAAAGGGTTAAGCAGTTTTATATAAATATTGTGGGATTACATATTTTTTTAAATAAAACTTGAGATAAAACGCCCGTTTTTATAGTGTTAATATCCTATGAATTTATTCCCTGTCAAAGTTATGTACATCTGCTACAAATGTGGTAAAAAAAAATAAATTTTTTGATGATTTCCGCTAAAAAACACACTTATTAGACAGTACTTTGAAAGAGAAAGAAAAACTTCTTATGAAGCATTGTTATACTTATTTCAAATCATATTTATAACTTGGCATCATATCTTGATTTTGATAAATTTTGAAGGAAAAATAATTTCTTAAATATATATTTAAAATATCTTTATGCTTTGTTTTTCTCAATAATGATACGCATTTATGTAACGATGCGTCTAAACAACAGAGACGAGAAAAGTTTAAAAGCAATATTTGTTTACATTTTGAAATAAATAAAGGATCTATTGTCATCAAAAGTTGTTGTCCATTTGAAAAAATATATATATTTACAGAATTTGCCGGAAATTTTGCAGTTTATGAAATAGCACTTGCAATTCACAAATTACCTGCAATTTTTGTAAAATTTTAGATACTAAGAGTTTTTTTAAATTGTGGCTCATTATTTTCATATTGTAATAAATCCTATCAGATTTACTACTGATGCTTAGTTTTAAATTACAAAGTTTTTGAAGAGCAAATTTGTTTTATTTAACTGTAAAGTTCACCGATTCCTATACAACTTCACAGAGAAAAAAAAAAGTTTTTCATATTGGAGGATTAATAAAATAATTTTTGGCTTGTTTAATGGACAAATTCTATTTTTAGATAAGACAATCAACACTTTACAAAAATTTGGGTCTAAAAGAACTGAAATCCCCTGAATCGCCTGATGTGTACGAACCCTGTGTTAAAGAAAGAAAAATTTAAAAAAAAAGTTTCTATGAACTTTACCCATGATAGATGATTTATGTAACATTTAATTAATTTTGTTTTTCAATGGATATCCTCTTGCTAATATAGTTTCTTGCGGATGGACAGTTTTAAATATAAAAAAACTATTACTTTTTTAATTCATTAAGAATATATTTGCCAGAAATTTCACTCACGTTTTATTGAAATAAGGAAACCAAAATTTTTATTCAAAGTTTTTTAAAAGAAGATTATTTTCCAAATAGGATCATACATTTTTGGTGGCAGTCAAATTGACAGTTTTTTTGCTTTTTCATTTTAACTGAGGGGACTATGGGGAGACTATGATTTCAGATGAATTTGATAGAAAAAAATGAAAGTTTTTCTACCATAAGTCTTTCTGTCGTGTAGCAGAGGTTGCGAGTTCTCCATTCCGTCTCACTCGCTCCTTATTACGAGGGGACAGGTACCGCCAGCGGACATGTCACAAAGAAATATTGAATATTTCATCTTTTTCTCCCACTCTCTATCGCTAGGGGACAACAGTGGGTAGGTTTAGTCAGTAAATATTTTCTTTTCTTTTTTTGGCTAAAAAATGTAATTTAAAAATAAACCTTAATAAAGGCGACCGAGAGGGACACTACGCTCTATAGACATCACTTTCATGTCTGAGCAGTCCATCTCAGACATTCAAAACTTTTACTCACACATAATTTTGAAAAATCGTTTTTTTTTTTTTTTTTTTTTTTTTTTTTTTTTAATTGCAAATAATATTTCACATCGCTTTTAGTATTCTAGAATGATTTATGCTTTTCAAACTAACTTTTTCATGCTAATATCGCCTCTAATAGATCGAAATTTTTAAATCATGAAGAAAAATTGATTATTTAAAAAAAAATCTTTATCAGATTAAGAGAAAGAATATGATATCGGATTTATATGCTATTAAAAAATAAAAAAAAAATAGAAAAAAATGCCGCAAGAAATCATTTACAAGCATCTGAAATTGGAAAAAATCGTTTGCAAATGTGCGAATAATATCTCACATCGCTTTTAGTAATACAATAAGTAATTAGTAATTTGTAATACATTTGGGTATTTCCATGAGCATTTGTCGTGTAAGTCACATTTCTGGTAACTGCTAAATTGTTGGCCACCGTTATTTTCGAATGGTTTGCATGATTTTATTCAGTTAATGAAATAACTCTGATTAAATAAGTCAAATTTTTCCATTCTAAAATACTGGTATATAAAATCGTAGTATGTGACTTACACGACATATGCTCATGGAATTACCCATTTATAGGGTTTTTTTTTCTTTTTCTTTTTCTTTTTTTCTTTTTTTCTTTTTTTTTTTTTTTGAAGCACTTTAGAAATTTTTATTTCACATTTTCATACATCTTTTAATCTAAATTTCAATAAATCACCTTAAACTTTTATTTCATGTGTTAATATATCTTTTAATATTACATTTAATACATTTATACTCAAAAAGGGGATAATTTTTTATGCTTAAATAAATTATATTTCTATTCTAATATTCTTAATACATAGTTTGTATTCAAAACATCATCAAAATTATGCTTATATGTAATAGTATAAAACTTTTGGTCATTTATTTTAATTAATTGTTTCTGAATCCTTATAATGTATAACTTTATCGCGGTGTTTCGAAAATATCTTAACATATATTATATTTTAATCTCATACCTTTAATCAAAATATTCTTTATTTCCTTAATCTGTTAAAAAAACATTGTCCCTAAAACTAGAATAGCCAAGTCTTTGGCTTTTTGAGCAGCACTATTATCTTAGAGAAAATATGGTCATTTAAAATGTCCAAATACTCTAATGACACAAAAGAACTTTTTCTATTTTCATTAGTCACTAAATTAATTACTAAATAAATTTTATTACTGATTAATTAATTAATGATTATTTATTATTTTATTAATTAATGAATTACTATATTAATACTGGTATCCGAAAAGCCGGAGACATGGCAGCGCCACTAAAATCCATTATTTTCATTTTTTACTTACCCATCATACGTAATATAGGGTAAGTCTTGCAATCGTTTTGAAAATCGAAAAAAAAAAAAACTTGACGGATTTACACGTTTCGGACACTGGAGATTCCGAAAAACATAGTTTTAGAAAAAAAAAAATTTGCCGTCCGTCCATCTGTGTGTGTGTCTGTCTGTAACCACTCTATCTCCCGAACAAATTGAGATAGAGACTTGAAATTTTGTATGTGCTTAGTATTTAAGAATGGGACAAAGCCTATTGAATATTAATAACCTCGTTTATCCGGAACTATTTTTTCGGACTCACGAAAAATTCGTTCTGATGAAAGGTATATAAAAATTTTCGATTTTTTTTTATTTTAAGGAATGGACGTAAAAGGCAATAAAATAGCACAAATTTTGCATATAAAACGAAGTCGATCGGATTATTAGTAGTTGAGATATTTCTAATCCTGTTTTTCACAATTTTTTATTTTTCATTACCCTGTATTTTACTGAAATTTCAATTCAAAGATACATTTTAATTGGAAATGAGACACTTAATTCGATGGAATAAACCGTTAGTTAATATGATTATTATTTTTGAAGTTATGAGGATGTTTCTTTTATGCAATTCAGTGCTACTTGAATAGTTTGGCGTTTTATACAAGTTGTCGAAATTGTTTCATCAGCAATTCATTAATAGAGCATGATTATGAGTTAAAAATACTTATATATACGTTTATATTTTATTTTAGAATTGCAATGCATTTTATAAATAGTTTACACACGTTTTGTTTCCATGATGGGTAAGTATTACGGTGGCTCCCAACGACTAGTTTTATTTGTTTCTTAATACTTTTTATTTACATTTCAAAACACTATTCCACAGACTATTATCCTTTGCGGAAACGACACGCCAACTGTATTAAATAAGATATCGTTCCAATAGAATTTAAAATTCCATTTTTTCCCCTCGCGCCAGCTTTTGATTTCGCTTTGTATTGTTTTATATTCTTTCGCATGCTTGCCATTTATAAAGTTTGTTGGCCACAACCAAACTTTGTTGTCAGTTCCGGTATTCATGCATCATTTTGTATAAAACGATATAATTTTGTCTTGGAAGAGGAAACTGTTTTTTATTGTAGCTGCTTCCACAATCTGCGTCAGATGGGCATAGCTTTTTGTCAACAGTTGTTTTTCTCTTGCTATGCTACATTTTTATGCTGTTCGGATTACTTAATAAGATTCCGAAGTGAGACCAAAAAACTAGTGGATTTGTTTCCATGTGCTGACATCGAGTATTGATGCTATGCATCGCCTATTTATTTACACGAGAAATTTCCAATGGAATTTAACATTTGTTCCCACTGTGACCTAACCGTTTGCCTGAAAATTGGTTGAGAAAACCAAATCATCGTTGGCATGGAATATTGTTCCACGAGAAGCACACCTAAGTAGATCTGTTAGTATACTCCTTCGAGTTGATGTTCCATAGAAGTTCGATATCCTTTGTACTGGTGTGAGAAAATGAAATTACGAGTTCAGCATATCAAATGCATGTCATGTAAATACACCTATATATACCGGGTGATCCAAAAGTCAGAACGAACTTTAAAAAAAAAAATAATTCGAAACCGAATCAAAATACAAAGATACGGTTTGCACCAAACGGATGGTGAAGAAACCGGGTTTTGTGTAACTACGAAAAAAATAGTTTTGTTGGTGACAGACAAATGGCACTATAGTGTTTTATTGCACCAAAAAATGATTTACAAATGAAAAAATGTTGACAACTTACAAATCAGTTTAATTACAGTTAATTAGTGCTACAGTAAATGTTCAATGGGCTGTCCATCGTTCATAAGTGCAGCTGTGAGACTAGGCACCACATTATTCACAGCATTTAGTAGCATTTCTTGCTTTGTGGCAGACATATTTTGGCTGATGGCATGTTTCGGTGCTACTAGTGATGCCGTTGGTCGAAAACAGAACTATATTTTTTCGTTTCCACACAAAACTCGCTTTCTTTTCTATCCGTTTGGTGCAAGATGTATCTTTGTATTTTGATTCGCTTTCGAATTATTCATTTTTAAAGTTCATTCTGACTTTTGGACCACTTGGTATATGTCGCAAATACTTACTTAGCAATAAATTTTATGATTTTATTTCTTGAAACATTCCCAACATGGATATCTGAATTTTGATTTCTTATGGTCATGCATCTTTTAATCCTACTTTGAAAATATTTTTATAACACAAAGAAATATTTTTTGCTTAAATAAATGAAATTTCCAATCAAACTCCGAAAAATTTGTCATTGCTCCTGAACTAAAATTACATTTATTTTAATTGTATTATTGAAAACGAAGCGAATTTTACGTATGATACAATGGTCTTCTGATAAATGCAATTTGAAACATTTGAATTGATTCATTTATGATTTCAGTATAAAAATTTCTTTACAAAACAAGCATCTGTCGTATTCGTAATCATATTCTATAAAATTTATGAAATATTTACAAATATTATTTTCTCCTATTTCAAAGTAAAACTTCACTGTGAAATATCGTTTCTAAATATTTTCAACCAACATTTCAATCGATATTTCTATGGGAGTCAAATGTTTCTTTAAATATTGATTATATTTCAGATAAATTATCTTATGCGAAGCACATTATTATTAAACTTTCATGTGTCAGATAAATATGAAACTAATTTTATTATTAGTAAAATGCAGTTTGAGTGAAAGAATTTTAGTTTCTTGTCAGAAGTTATTAAAGTTTCTGTATTGTCAATTGCGATGTGCATTACTTTCAAACTTTATATGTTTTATTTTATATTTTTATTAAATATGTGACATCTCTGTTTGAAAGGAAATTTTTGTACATGTAATACAAAAAGTTATTCACGGTTCAGAATGGAAAAAATTCCACTAAAATATTTTCTTAATCCAATAAATGCATCCATACACATAATATATTTCTATGTTTAATTATATAGGGGAATTTTAATTATATTGGATAAAACCGGGTAGGTGGATAAAACAGGGAACCAGGCTTTATGGCCTCATTTGCGGCGGTATCTAGCCGAAACTTTTAGAATAACTTTTAGACGAGCGGCATTCCAGCTCCCAATAGCTAGAAGTCGTGTAAATGAACTCATTTCGCAGAGGGGTCATTCCATGTCAATTCAACCAATTTTTCCCCCATTTGTAACCCGACCCCCAGGGATTTGGATGAAACTTTGTGTGCACATTAATTCTATCATGAAATGATTCCATCAGAAATTTTTCCTTCCCAGACCTCATAGTTTGAGAGATATGGGGGGTCCAATTCTTAGGTTTTTCTCAAATCGCACATTTCTGAGTGTGTATTCTGAGATTGCAGTTCCATCTTCAAAAAATTGTTTCTCTGGATCTAAAACATGAATCATCCTAAAAATATCACTATAAAAAGGTAAAAAAATGCAGATTTTAATAAAAAATATTTTAAAAATTTACTTTTAATATTTAGGATAAAAAAAGTCAGCCAAAGTTGAGAATTATGGTTATTTTTCCAAATTTTTGTGACTTCACGAAAAAGGCTGTACACAAAAAGGCAAATTAAATTTCCAATTTCTTTTTGTTTTAAATAAAAGTTTACACTTTGGGCTTTCTATCTATGAAATAAAAATGATGTGTTTCGCATGGCTTATGCAAAAATTTTGGGTACTTTCCAATTACCCGGATGAGTGCTTTATTTTTATATATTACATATGCACACAAAAAAGCAAATGAAATTTCCAATTTTTTTTTTGTTTTAAATAAAAGTTTACACTTTGGGCTTTCTATCTATGAAATAAAAATGATGTCTTTCGCATGGCTTATACAAAAATTTTGGGTACTTTCCAATTAGCCGGATGCGTGTTTATTTTTACATATGCACATATGTATACATCTATATAAATACAGATGTATTATACATGTATATATGTATGTATGTAGACAGTATATTGATATATATAACACTGGTGCCCGTCTAACCGAAAAGTACCAAATTTTGCCTCGTTTTGAAAATCTGCACCAATTAAGGGGGAAAAAAATCTGACTAAGTTTAGCTGTGGTACTTAAATAATTACTGGAGTTTCTGTGAGTTATTGAATTTAATGTTATTTGATGCAAAAACAAATTAGAAATTTCATTTTCCTTTTCATGTAGAGACTTTTTCATAAAGTCACAAAATTTCGGAAAAATAATCATGACTTTCAACTTTGGTTTACTTTTTCGTCCGTATATAAATCTCTATTAATTGCCCTAATTGCTTTTTTCACTTGCTTTTTATGCCGCTTAAATGGATCTCCACATTTATATAATTCATATTTCATTAAGAGCGAAATTCTGTGATGCTCACATATATTAATCAAACGGTTTTCACTTAATTTTTGTTTTATAAATGCAATAGTCCTAACTAATAAAAGTTCTTTTTCTGAATCACAGAGATTATCAATGTAGTCTATTTCTCTGTTATTTGTATAGCTAGTTTTGTGACATTCTAAAACAGTTAATATTACAATACTGCAAGCCTGAAGACTAGTAGAAGGTTTAATATCAGGCTCCATATTAAAACAATAAAGAAAAAAAAATATTTATACATATCATAAACTATAAAATATGTAACAATCAGAATGTATTTTTTGTAGCACAGTAAAAGTTAAATCATTCTTCTATGATAAGAAACAACAAAATGACAATAATTTGATTAACTTGATTTCAAAGCATCTGCTTTCATACTAACGAACATTACCCAGCCTTTATCAGAAGGTGTTTATACAAGGCAGGTGCAATTAAATCTTTCAGACTATAGAAACAAATTTAAGTTCTGTTAAACATTTGTGTATTTAAACTTGCCAATATAAATATTTAAACTGATTAAAATTAACGAAGGAAAGGAAATACAAGGTTATGAACATTTTTTAAACACAAATAATTAATATATAAGCATTCGAAAGGGAGAATGGAAATGTGAGGAGAAAAAAATTTCTATTTTAAACTGTACAAAAAAAAATCTGTTTTGAGTTTAATTATTGAAAATAAAAGTAAGAGATTCTTTAGATTGTCAAAAAATGCCCATTTTTAAATAACTAAATGAAATATATGGACCATTCACTAAATTTAATGGGGAAACATATTACAGTCAGATTTTTTTTATCAGAAAAATCAAAGCCTAAACTTTACTTTGATAATTAAAAAAAAACATGCATCAAATAACATTAAATTCAATAACTCATAGAAATTCCAGTAATTATTTAAGTACCACAGCTAAACTTAGTCGGTTTTTTTCCCTCTTAATTGGTGCAGATTCTCAAAACAAGGCAAAATTTGGTACTTTTCGGTTAGACGGGCACCAGTTTTATTCATATATATATCAATATACTGTATATATGCATACATATGTACATGTATAATACATCTGTATTTATATAGATCTATACATATGTACATATGTAAAAATAAAACACGCATCCGGCTAATTGGAAAGTACCCAAAATTTTTGTATAAGCCATGCGAAAGACATCATTTTTATTTCATAGATAGAAAGCCCAAAGTGTAAACTTTTATTTAAAACAAAAAGAAATGGGAAATTTCATTTGCTTTTTTGTGTGCATATGTAATATATAAAAATAAAGCACTCATCTGGCTAATTGGAAAGTACCCAAATTTTTTGCATAAGCCATGCGAAACACATAATTTTTATTTCATAGATAGAAAGCCCAAAGTGTAAAATTTTATTTAAAACAAAAAGAAATGGGAAATTTCATTTGCTTTTTTGTGTGCATATGTAATATATAAAAATAAAGCACTCATCTGGCTAATATGAAAGTACCCAAATTTTTTGCATAAGCCATGCGAAACACATAATTTTTATTTCATAGATAGAAAGCCCAAAGTGTAAACTTTTATTTAAAATAAAAAGAAATGGGAAATTTCATTTGCTTTTTTGTGTGCATATGTAATATATAAAAATAAAGCACTCATCCGGCTAATTGGAAAGTACCCAAAATTTTTGCATAAGCCATGCGAAACACATCAATTTTATTTCATAGATAGAAAGCCCAAAGTGTAAACTTTTATTTAAAACAGAAAGAAATTGGAAATTTAATTTGCCTTTTTGTGTACAACCTTTTTTGTCAAGTCACAAAAATTTGGAAAAATAACCATAACTCTCAACTTTGGCTAATTTTTTTTATCCTAAATATTACAAGTAAATTTTTTAAATATTTTTTTTATTAAAATCTGCATCTATTTATATTTTTAAATATTTTTTTATTAAAATCTGCATCTATTTATATTTTTACAGTGAAATTTTTAAGATGATTCATATTTTAGATCCAGAGAAACAATTTTTTGAAGATGGAACTGCAATCTCAAAATACAGACTCAGAAATGTGCGATTTGAGAAAACCCCAAGAATTGGATCCCCCATATCTCACAAACTATGAGGTCTAGGAAGGAAAAATTTCTGATGGAATCATTTCATGATAGAATTAGTGTGTACACAAAGTTTCATCAAAATCCCTGGGGGTCGGGTTACAAGGTCTGGTTGAATTGACATGGAATGACCCAGAGGTGATTTTTTAAAGATTTCTCATGAAAATGTTAAAAATTTGACGTCTGCAATTTTACGTTACTAATCCTAAATACCTAAGGATTTAGATTAGGTAAGTAAAACGTATGACAGTCCATTATTTAGTCGTCATTTTAACGTTTTGTATTAGTGTCTACGAGTTATCTGAACAATGCTAGAGTTAAATTTTATCAAAAGGGCGTGGTCGGAGAAAACTGGGATGCAGATGGTCGGACATAACCGGGAAGTTTCCGGTTTTGGAAAACTCATAATTTGCATGATTGAAATAGAATTAACCCATATTGGACCACTCATTAAAGGAATCATAGGAAAAATGTAATTCTTTTAAAACATGGTCAGTACAAGATACTTACACATATAAAAAAGAAAAAATAAAAAAATAATAATATTTTTTGAAAATATAGACTGTCTTATAAATAGGACAACGGTCCGATACACAATAAAGAATCAAAAATGTTGACTTACCTTACAAAAAATTGTATTTTGTTTGTTAGACAGAAAAAAAGTCTCTACCGAGTCTAAAAGTTCACATTTTGCAAATTGTAAAGAGTTTTACGAATGGAAGTCCAAAAAACAATCTCTACATAGTCCAACATTGCACATGTTACAAACTGTAACAGGTTTTTTATTGCATGATTTCAGTTGACATCGTCTTTTACGACCATTTGGATTTTTCCCTAGCACATGCTCACTATTTAGCAGAAAAAGTTCTTTATTTTTCTGCAGCATACCTCTTTGTCTAATGTTGTTCCTCGGTACTGATTCTCCAAGGTAACTTATTGTTCCAGACCTGCGAAATGTTAATAGATCTTGTACATCATCAGGAGGAAATAGTTTTGAGATTTTCCATGCTGCGATGAGGGCGGTCTTAAAGCAATTCACAAAAAGTGGCCAATACCATTTTTTTCCAAGAATAGAACAAAAGTAATTTTCCATAAGACTGTCGAATAAATCTACACCATTTTTAAACTTATTGTAACACGTAATACAGAATGGTACATCAACATCCTTTCTGGCACCTTTCACACGACGTTGTACTTTGCCGTTTACTTTTGTCGCTTCAAAATTCGTTAATAATGAAACTACACGATTATCATTACAGCGTACAGCGGCAATTTTGTTAGCTTCGTCAAACAATGCTACAGATGTTCCTATTTCAGTTTTTCCTAATGACTTTAAAGATATTAGAGGACATTTTGCCATTCGGTTATCTTGAACAGTGCCAGTGGCACAAAAGCCCTTCTGTTGCAAACGAACCATTAACCCAGGTGAAATGAAAAAGTTATCCATATATATTCTGTGAAACTTAGGATATTTCACAACAGTGAGCAAAGTTTGTACAACACGTTGAGAAAGTGGCTCCTTACACTTTTCCTCAGCACCTTGATAGGGAATAATGTTAAAGGGATATCCATTATAAGATGTCAACATCCATAACTTGTATCCAAATTTTACAGGTTTATTTTTCATGTACATCTTACAGCCATGTCTGCCGAAATAGCGTACCATTCTTTCATCGATTGTTAGGTTTTCTGAAAAAATTCCAAATTGTTGCATTGCAATATTCAATTTTTCAAAAAGCTGACGTATTTTGTAAAAACGATCATCTTTGTTGATTGCCGAATTATCGTTCAAATGTAGGTATCTTTTTGTGTCACTGTATCGTTTCCTGGACATAGCTGTACTCACTAAAGTTGTGCCAGTGTCAGGAGCGTTTTCCCAATACATTTTTTCACGTGGTAAAATGTGATAACCACTGTAAAACAGGATGCCTATAAGCTTTCTTATATCATTTTCGTTCACATTGAAAGAATGCTCATTCTTCTGCGCTGCATATCTATTAGTCTCCGTAACTGTATGCGATTTCATATCATTAGCCATTATATGAAAAAGTTGAACGGGAGTTTTTCCAGATATCTGATCTATAATGTGTTGATTATCTTCAGAAGAAAAAGAACACGTTTGAAGCGTAAATTCCGGTTCACATTTTTTCCATATAGGAGGTTTTATATTTTCTTTGCTAGTTTCTTCACAGGTTTTCGGCAAAATTTCTATAGTTCCAGCAGTATCTAGAATTTCAGGATCCCCACTTGTCTTTATTTCATTACAATTTGTGATAGAATCGTCTATTTCTTCTTCGTCACTGACCGCGTCAGGTTGCGGCGGAATAATCATAATTTCAGGATCATCTAATTCTTCATCAGATAAAGAATTCATATATTCAAGAGCTTCCTCAGCTGTTTTAAATTTTTTGGCCATTTCACAACGTTAAAAATCACCAGAAAAATTCTCAACTACAAAATAAATGAGCAACTGAAGTAATGGAAATGTACAAAAGTTCTAAAACCAAAACACGAAAAACATACTTCGATAATCGATTAAAAACAGTTACAGTTAGAAGGCAGTGAGAAAAATAGTCTGCATTTTTCTTTCCTTAAAATATATAATTCAAAATACAGCTGCAACGCGTCAAAAGTCGTCTGCGCTCTTTTTACCCTTAAGTTTCATCAAAAATGCGAGTAATTTGAGAAACAGGTGTGTATCGGACCGTTGTCCTATTTATAGGACAGTTACAAAAACAGCATAAAATGAGTGTATATTTATTTTTCTTATGGATCCTTTTACATTTTTGTACAGAACTGATGAACTACTAAAAATTGCATGAGGCAGATTCTGAAAAAAAAAAAATATTTTTCAACGGTTAAAATCATAACATTTTTCAGGGGTGATTTTAAAGTAAATTTTCCAAATTAATATATTTTTTTTAATTCCATTTTTCACAGTAATTCAATTAATTTAGTCTATTTCTAGAAACTTATGTCAAGTTTTTTGCATATTTTTAATGTTTCTTTTACATTATTGAGATTTTATTCAACTGTCCTATAAATAGGACGGAGGTCCAATATGCGTTAACTTGTTTATGCATTGTTTGACGATCTATAAATATTTAAAAACTAAACAATAATTATTATTTAAATTAAGTTGTTATAAAGAATATTGCTTTTAGTCATTTCTATTGCAACATCTTTCCTTATTTCAATCCCTTAAATATCAGAACTCGAACAAGAAGAAAAAGAAAAGATGAAAAAACAAGACAATAAGGATTTAACCCTGAAGCGAAGCTTTCTATGATGTTAGAAAAATTGAAAAGTCCTTAGGAAAAAAACCTTTGACATCGAACGAGGAGGAAGATGAAAGTGAAGCATGCATCTTTTGGAACAACTTATATGAATAATCTAAACCTAAGAAGAGTTGGATACAGTGCCTTCATTGCAGAGGGTGGGCACATGAAGCATGCAGCAATGCAAATGAACAAAATCAAACTTTCTTTGTGATTTTTGTGCCTAACAATTTTAACTCTTAAAACATAACTTAACAAATTTTTATTTTATGTAGATTTGATTCACACTCTATAAGTATAATGTGTCAATTTTCCTTTAATAAATAGTATTATTTCAAAATTACAATGTGCTTTTAATTATTTCTTTCAGTTCCCAGTTTTATCCGCCCTGGTAGGACAAAACCGGGACATAGCACACTTCTAAAAAAGTGTTGTTATGATCTCAATTTCTGTTTTTCGTGACTGAATGAATACTTTTTTTCTTCCTAAGGAATTAATTTATCGTTTTAATACAAATTTTGACTGTTTTGTTCACATGGTGCACAAGAATAAAAAGAAATACATTAGGGTCCCGGTTTTATCGGACTTTCCCCTACTAATTTATACCCTTGTACCGTAAATGTGGTGAGATTTTTACTGCAGAAATGATTGTTCAGTTTATGTATACAATTATTAATATTCAAATATTATTTTTTCAGTACAGAAAAAAAAATTTTTTTGTAGTAGCTATTAAATGTTAATAGAAATAATCGAAATGTCGTTAAAATATCTATAAATTTAACTACAAAAATGGATGCTTTGTTTACATGGACTTTTAAATGTCAAATATTATTTTTTTGGTGGAGAAAAACACAATATTTTGTAGTAGCTATCAAATATTGATATCAATACTCTAAATGTCTTTAAAATATCTATGAATTTAATTACAGAAATGAATGTTTACTTTGATGATGACTTTAAAGGGCTGAAAGGGTTGTTAAACAATTATTTATTAATATTAAAATATTATTTTTTCTGTAGAGAAAAACATAACTTTTTGTATTAGCTATCAAATGTTAATATAAATACCCGAAATGTCTTTAAATTATCTATCAGCTTAACTACAGAAATGAATATTTTGTTTATATAAACAAATATTTATTATTGTTAAAATGTTATTTTTTCAATAGAGAAAAAACATAATTTTTTTGTATTAGATATCAAATGCTATTAAAAATACCCAACATATCTTTAAAATATCTATGAATTTAATTATAGAAATGCATGTTTAGTTTATTTAAGCAATTATTTAATAATATTCAAATATTATTTTTTCAATAGAAAAAAAGCACAATTTTTGTGGTAACTATCATATGTTAGTATAAATACTCGAAATGTCTTTTAATTATCCATGATTTTATCTACAGAAATGGATATTATGTTTATATAAAGAATTATTTATTAATATTCAAATGTTATTTTTGAGTTGAGAAAAAACATATTTTTTGTTGTTGGTATCAAATGTTAATACAAAACCCAAAATATCTTTAAAATATCTATGAATTTAACTACAGAAATCATTGAACACTGCATGTAAAATGACATATAAACAATATCCCCCTCATTAATATCCTGTGCATTTATTTCCTATCAAAGTTATGTATATCTATAACAAGTGTGATAAAAAATTTTAATCTTTTGATAACTTCAGCTGAAAATCATAACTATTAGACAATACTTTCAAATAGAAAAAAACACATTTTATGAAGCATTGTTGTACTTATTTTAAATCATACGAATAATTTTGCGTCATTTACTGGTTTTGATAAGTTTTGAAGGAAGATATTTTTTTAAATATATATTTCAAATATCTTTATGCTTTGTTTTTCTGCATAATGATACGCATTTATGTAACAATGTGTCTGAATAACAAAGATGGAGAAAACTTTAAAAACACTATCTGTTTATATTTTCAAATAAATAAGGGATCTATTGTCATGAAAAGTTGTCTGCCATTTGAAGGAAAAATGTTGGAAGGATTTCAACGAATTTTGAATTACAGTTTATGAAGTAGCGCTGACATTCATAAATTAAGCGACATTTTAGTAAAATTAGATGTTGAGAGTTTTTTAATTACGGTTCATTATTTCGATGTTGTTACAAGGCTTATCAAATTCGTAATGGTCCTTAGTTTAAAAATTCACAAATTTTGAAAAGTACATTATGCCGTATTTAATTTTCTGTGATTCCTGTACGACACTAGAGTGAAAAAAAATGTTTGGTTTAGTGCAGGGTTCGTAGTAACCTTCAAGCACTTTCAAATACCTCTTACTGGAATGTTAATAAAGTGATATTTGATTTAATTAATGAAACAAAATTCTATCTTTAGACAAGGCGATCATCACTTTACAAAAATTCTGGTCTAAAACATCTGAAGTTACCAGAATCCCCTGAGATTACAAACTCTGTATTGAAATAGAGGAATTCAAAATTAAACATGTTTGTGAACTCTACAACAGATAAGTGAATTTACGTAATAGTTTACTTTTTCTAACGGATATCTTTTTTCGCTACTATAACTTCTTATATATCGACATTTTAAAACATTTAAAAAAAGTTCTTTATTTTTTAATACATTAACATTATATTTACCAGAAATTTCACAGAAGATTTATTTTAAAAAATTTACACCATAATTTTTATTCAGAGATCTTTTATTTAAAAGAAACTTCTGTTTCAAACAGAATACCGCGTATTTGCGAGCAGTCAAATTGACTGCTCTTTGCGCTTTTAATCTTAATTAATGAATAGAAAGAATATGATTTCCGATTTATATGCTAATAAAAAAGTTTTTTTTGCCACAAATTTTTTTTTTTACATGCAAGTAAAGTTAAAAAGTCTTTCTTAAAAATGGAAATTATAGCTGACATCACAATTAATATTCTAGAATGGTTACGGGTGATTTATTCTTTTCAAATGGATATCCTCGTTCTAAAGTAATTTTTAATAGTTCGACATTTTTAAACAATTAAGAAAAGTTAATTAATTTTTTAACTCCTGAACTTTAACTAATGAAGAAAAAGAATATGATTTCAGATTTATATATTAGTAAAAAAAAATCTGCCGCAAAAAATCTTTTACGAACATCAGAAATTGGAAAATTCATTCGCAAATGTGAAAATAACATCTTTATATGGCTTTTAGTTATACAATAATTTCATCAAAATCATAATAAAAGTTACATACATCACAACTACACACGTAATCAGTCATATAATTTTAAAATTTTCTTTCTCAAAACACTTTCAAAATTTTTATTTTAGATCTTCATACATCTTTACATATCAATTTAATTTTTTTTATTTCATGTGCTAATAATCATGTGTCGATATCATTTAATGCAACATTTAATATATTTATTTTTATAAAGGGGAGATTTGTTTATGCCGAAATAAATTATCTTTCAATTTTAATACTTTAAAATCACATTTTGTATTTAAAACGTCATTAAAATTATATATGTAGAATTTATAACTCTCTGTTTACTTAAAGACTTATATTAACGATAAACATATTTAAAAAGATAGTTATTTACAGTGTTCTATTTGCAAGTTAAACCATCATAAGTTTTAGTTTAGTCAGAATTAATACACATCTCTCGAGGAAAGACGAACATTCTTTCGCCGAACGACAACAACCGTTCGTTTTTTTCATTTCTCCATTTCAGATTTTTTTAAATGTTGGCTATTAACCACGCCTCTCTGTCGGCTGCGTGATTGGAGTAACTTGTCATCAGAGTTACGGGGAAGAAAATATACGAGACATATAATAGACAGGGACTTCCCACACACACACACATACATATATATATGTAATAATATTTTTTCCGCTATTTATGGGAACTATATCCAAATTATTATAGTATCTAACTTTCCACCTGTCTTTTAATAATATCTTAACTTTTATCACATTTTAATCTTAAACCTTTAATTAACAAATTGTTTTTTTTTCTTATTCTAGGGATCAGATTTCCACGTTATTGCCCACCAGCATTTTATTAGAGTAAAAGTTGGTCTGTAAAATCTAAAAAATGCTCCAATTATTTGAAATATTATTTAATGTAACAAAATACTGGTGTGCATAAACGGGGAAATCTCATCCTTGCTATTCTAAAACCTTAATCTGACAAAAGAGCAACACTGTCCCCAAAACCCCTTAATATATTTTATTATTTTGTTTCTTAATGTCTTTTATTTACAGTTTAAAATATTATTCCATAGACCCTTATCCTTTGCGGAAACGACGTGCCAACCGTCTTACGTAAGATATCCTTCCAATAGACTTTGAAAACCCTTTTCTTTTATCCCGACCGCTTTTGATTTCGCATTGTTTAATTATTTGTTATCTAAAAAGTTTTTTGGCCGCTCTGAAATTTAGCGTCTGAGATCCAGTATTCATGCGTATTTTTCTAGAAAACGACATAATTTTGGCTTTAAGAGGAAATTCACTTTTTATTTTAGCTGCTTCCACAATCTGCATCACCTGGGCATAGCATTTTCTCAACAGTTGTTCGTCTCTCTTGTATGCTGCATTTGTTGGTGTTAGACGATGTTGTTGTGAGAACGTAATATGGGTCCGATATGAGTCCAAAAAAACTAATGGATTTGTTTCCATTTGCCGACATAGAAATAAATTATTGATGCTAGACATGACCTAGTAGTTCCTAATGGAAATCAACATTTGCGCTTATTACAATCTAACCGTTCGACGGCAAATTGGTTGTGAATTAATTCGTTGTTGCAATAGAATATTGTTCTACTAGTGGAACACCTAATTAAATTTATAAATATTTCACTCGAGGATGGTCTTCCATAGAAGTTTGATATGCTTTGTATTTCTGTAAGAAAATTAAATTATAAGTTCAGCATAAGAAATCCATGTGATCCAAATCGTCACAAATATATCACAATTACTTATGTAGTAATACATATTATGATTTTGTTTTTTGAAACATTTTCAACATGGATATCTGAATGGATATTTCATGGCATGTATATAATAATGGATTTTCTATGACCATATATGTTTTAATCCAAATTTCAAAATATTTGTATAAAACAAAAGGATTATTTTGTGCTTAAATAAATGAAATTTCCAATCAAACTCCGAAATTTTTTTCATTGCTCCTTAACTAAAATTACAGTTACTAAAATTTAACTAAAATTTATCTTCTGATAAATGCAATTCAAAACATTGGAATTGATTTATTTATGATTTCAGTATAAAAATATCTTTATAAAACAAGCATCAATCGTATTTGTAATCAGATTCTATACAATTTATTCAAGTATTTACAAATATTATTTTCTCCTTTTTCAAAGTAAAATTCTTAGTGAAATATCGTTTCTTGATATTTTCAACCAACATTTCAATCAATATTCATATGGGAGTCAAATGTTTCTTAGAATATTGATTTATGTCAGCTTAATAAGCTTATGCGAAGCACATTATTTTAAATCTTTTATATGTCAGATAAATATGAATTGAATTTTGTTATTAGTATAACGCAGTTTGAGTGAAAGAATTTTAGTTTCTTGTCAGAAGTTATTATAGTTTCTGTGTTGCCAACGAAGGAAGTTTTACATTACTTTCAAACTTTATATGTTTCATTTTATAGTTTTATTAAATATGAGACATTATGTGTTTAAAATGAAAATTGTGTACTGCATTTAAAAATTAAAGTAATGCACTATAGTTATTCATCAGAAGTAGGAACTTATGTATGGTAGATAGGAAATTCTCTAATAATAATTAGGTTGTCACATAACAATAATGAAATATAGCCGTTGAGCCAGAAGACGAAATTAGGGTTTTGGTTTCATCTTTGGGGGCTTGGGGATATGTACCTTTTTGGATTTACAATGGTCCAGGGAGTTCATTTTATGATGATACTATTAAATTTGTGGTAGCTTATAGACGCCATATTGAAAAGATGAGCGCCATCTATGGCACATAAATATATATATATATATATATATATATATTACCATTAACACATAATTAAATTTCAATGAAAAAATGCAGAGAGCAAATATTACTGAATATATAACGTTATACAAATTATGTATTTAAGATTTTATTTTAATATGATTACTAACATTTTCAATTGGATAAACCGATCAAAAGACATTTGCGATGAAAGAAAATCGAAATCGTGTTTTGCATTTTAATGCATATTATTTTCATGCAGATAAGACACAGCAATTGAAGAACAAAGTGGTACTCCTGATACTGCTGTTCTTAGCTGGATAAGAATCAACCCTTTCGGGACCACGGATGCATATGTTACAGGCCAAACCCGATTTTAGGCCAAACTAGATTGGCCTAGTCCAAACTAGTCTATCCTAATGCCCATCGGATAGACTAGTTTTTCCTAGGCCAAACTAGTCTATCCTAATGCTCATAGGATAAACTAGTTTTTCCTAGGCCAAACTAGTCTATCCGAACGCCCATCGGATAAACTAGTTTTTCCTAGGCCAAACTAGTCTATCCGAACGCCCATCGGATAAACTAGATTTTACTAGGCCAAACTAGTTTGGCCAAACGGTCATTAGGATGAACTAGTTTAGCCTGCTATTCATTGGTTTGAACTAGTTTATCCTAGGCCAAACTAGATTGTACTAGGCCAATTCAATTTGGCGTGATTTTATTGAATCTAAAGATCGCCACGGCGCGCCAACTTTCTAGTTTTGATCTAATTTATCCTAGGCCGATGCGATTTGACTCGCTTTTAGCTCACATACTATCAAAGCCTGAGAGCTAATGTGCTCGTAGATTCTCTGTGTGTGTATGTAACCATGTACGTATGTATGTATGCATGTACGTACGTACGTCGGACTAATATATAGCAACTAATATAACGGACTAATGTGGAATTAATATAACACAAGCACCTAAGTGTTGGACTTTGGAATTTGGATGCGATTTAGTTCAAATCAGCCGGCTTCACCCGCTATCGGGCTCCTTGTTTTATATAAAATCTCGAAACGGGCGTATGTTGAAGCGAATGAACCTCGAAGAGAAAAAAAACATGATGATAAATATTTAAGAAAAAAGATTCCGCATCGAAATACCCCTATTTCCTAATAGTAATTTTTGTAAAAATGTTATATTCTTGTTGGAACATTTTGAAACTTACAGTTTATGAAACTTAAAGTTTTGAAACTGACAATTTATGGCATTTGATATAAATTTATAAAAAAGTCACATTTCGGCATGAAAGAGGGTGTGGATGCGAACAAAATCGCGAAATATAACGGAAATTCTAGCTTTTAAAGCACTCCGACCTCAAGTAACATATCTACTATTAGGTTGTTTAACGGAGTTTCATTCAGATACAGTTTTGTTAATAATAGAGTGCACTCCTTGGTGTTGGAATGAGAAACTAATATAACGTGGCTTAGTTAAAACTTGCTGGCTTCGCCCGCTAACTGACTGGCCTAGGCAGCGGGGTTATGGTTGGAAATTCGTTCGCTTCGAGGCTCTTTCGAAAAGGAGGATTACATTCGGCGGTGCGTACTCAGCACGCTTGCTACGATTTGAATTTCGTTCGCTTCGAAGTTTGTTCGAAAAGAAAGAGGATATTCGGCAGTACGTGTGCAGCACACCTGCTATACGCTGTCGCAAGCTGTAGGGATGCGGCTGAAGAACTAATGCACAAAATTTAATAAAAATTTACATTCAGGTAGACTCTGATCTAAATTGATGCTGATTAGTTTTTGGTGTAAATCGCTCATCAAGTGGAGCTGCTGTTTCGCATTTTTTATGATTTATGCATTAGCTTTATCTTAACTAATACACGAATTTCCATCAAACATCAGATTCAGTTCGTCCATGAGATGAGTTGGTGTTATTTCTATTTTGAAGTAAATCACTCAACATGGCTATGCTATGCTGCATTTTTAACAATTTTTACAATAGCTGTATCTCAAGAACTAATGAGCGGAATTTAATATAAATTTATATTCAGATAGTCCTTGATATAAATTGATTCTGGTTACATTTTCATGTAAATTGTTCAAAAATCACTATTCGTCAATAGTGGCATTAAACGCGGAACATATTTTTATAAATTTATATCATGTGTCATAAACTATCTTAAAGTTTCGACTAAATCAACCTAGAATTTCCGTTATATTTCCTGATTTTCTTCGCCCCCCCCCCTCTTTCCGTTTCGTAATGGGACTTTTTTTACAATTTTTATCATGTGTTATAAACTATCACAAAGTTTCAAACAGTTCTAACAAGAATTTAACATTTTTACAAAAATTACTAATAGAAAATAGTGGTATTTGACGTGCCATCTTTTTTCTTAAATATTTAACATCATGTTTTATTATGTTTCTAAAAGTTTCAAATAATGGTAATATTTAATTATCAGCTAAAACCTTAAAAAGTGCTGAGATTTAAAAAAATATATATATATGTAGCGTCCTCTTACTCTACCCCCCCCCCCATCCTAAATTTCAAGTGTCATGGTTTATTTAAGCTTTTTCTTATTTTTAAAAGGATTCGGAAATTTAGTTTCTTAATATGAACAATTTCGCCTGAAGTGATGTGTGCAAAAACCAAAATCTGTTACGAATTAAAAATCTTTTCATAAAACCGAAAGTCTCTATCCGATTGAAAAAAAAAAAAAAAATCCGTTCTACGTTTATATCTCAGAACCCCCCAAATTAATCAGGTAAACGCCTTATCAGAAGGAACATACATCCAAAATTTGAGACAAATCGGTAAATTCTCAGTGAAAAACCTATTTTCATAAATTAAGAGTGTTACCTCCCATTGCTCCTTTCTTTATACGTAAACAATGAACACCCACAACTGATCATGGATGTACCTTATCAAAATGATATTATACCTAAAATTTTAATAAAATCTGATCATTTTGCATGGAAAACTGACTTAACTAAATTAAGGGTGTGTGTGTGAGTGTGTGGGGGGGGTGCGGATTAGCCTTTTGTTCTCCTCCCCTTATTCTTATTCAATGAACCCCTGAAACTAATCAGAAAAGTTCATTATCAGGATAAATCTATGTCCAAAATTTGAAGCAAATTGGATATTTCTATCAGGAGTTATCGCATTACGTGCACACGTACGTACATACAGCCATACGTACGTAAATTGTTACATACACATACACAGAATCTGCGAGCACATTAGATCTCAGGCTTTGATAGTCTGTGAGCTAAAATCGCGTTAAACTGCATCGGCCTAGGATAAAATAGATCAAAATTAGAATGTTGGCGCCGTGGCGGTCTTTAGATTAAAAAATATCACGCCAAATTGAATTGGCCTAGGACAATCTAGTTTGGCCTAGGATAAACTAGTTCAAACCAATGAATATCAGGCTAAACTAGTTTATCCTAATGACCGTTCGGCCAAACTAATTTGGCCTAGGAAAATCTAGTTTATCCGATGGGCATTCGGATAGACTAGTTTGGCCTAATAAAAACTAGTTTATCCGATGGGCGTTAGGATAGACTAGTTTGGCCTAGGAAAAACTAGTTTATCCGATGGGCGTTAGGATAGACTAATTTGGCCTGGGCTAATCTAGTTTGGCCTAAAATCGGGTTTGGCCTGTAACACATATATGCAATTTCAAAACGTGTTTCCATCGCTTGTTTTTGATACCATTAAAAAAAAGTAAAGTTTTCCTTACTTAAATAAAATATGTTCTTGTTTTCTAAACTGAATTTAATTGTATGAGAAAAAGTGGTGTCAATTGAATAAAAATCTTGTTAAAGATGCTGGCCTCGAGCGGGTTAATAAATAATAGAAATCTTATTTTTCTGCACCTCTATCATGATTGGTTCACATTCCTTTATCCAAATAACTTCAATCGTCGTGGAACAGTTGTATGTTCTGCATATGCTTGTACATGAAGAGACCGAATAAACATGAACATGTTAATGTGGGGCATTTTTTTGAAGAAGAATATAACACCAGTTCCAAAACAGCTTCAGTAGAAAAAGGTCTGCCATTACACTGGATGTCTAGACAGCCCTTTTCATCATTGTATTTTTCAAAAATCCGACCATATTTATTCGGGGATGGAACGTGCTAGTTGGCTCGTAATACCAGTAAAGGATGTATTACTACATGGTTGAAAGCAATGTGACTCCGCAGACAACTTGTTTTTACAAAAATGTATATATAGAGAATATAACGCAATTCCTTGATGCATGAGTATTTTTGATTTCCATAATAGAGATGGCAAACGTACGACTCAAGTTGTTTCTTTGTTTCCTCTGATAAATCAGCTTCAGTATCAAACTTCTTAAGTGCGTCTCAAAATTTCGTGTTCTGATTTCTCATTTTCCCTTGCCTGCAAAAGCACTTATTGTATCGCACCTGACGGTGAATATATTTCAAGTAATGCTTTACATATCTCTTTACCTAGAAGTCCATGAATTTCTGTCAGATTGTAAGATTGTAATACTTTTTTTTATCCTGTCATTGGATCCAAATTTCACATATATTCATCTTTCCCAGTTTTTCAAATATGTTTCTAAAGAAAACAGAGTAGAGATAATAATAGTATTTCTAAATCCAGGCGCTAAATCATGGTGTACACGAATTTATAACTTGCGTATCACTTTTTCTTGGAAGCAGGGCAATTTAGTGGATTCTTCAACTAGTTATTTCGTGAATATATAGCATTTTTCTCCCAACATAACGTGCATCTCGTGTATTCAAATATTTCAGGTAATGTTCCTTCTGCGATTCTTGAGATATGAAATGCATAAATTATTTATTGTTCTCCTCATCAGATAAAGTATGTTTCCATTTTCATTCTGTTTGACCAGAAGTATATAACTTTTATAATATCATCAACAATTCATGTTTTTCGTTCATTTCTTTTTATGCTGTATGTATCAAATACAACATCTATCATTTGAGAGGATGTATAATCTTGTACTATTTTAGGAAACATATTCTTTGATAATTGTCCAAATGATTGTAGTTCCTGTATTATCTTTGAATAACGCACATTCCATCATTTATATTAACACCACCATCATTTACATTCTTTCAGCAGTCGCAATTTTGTTATAATATCCATTAGTTTGATTTTTCAGATTTTCGCATTGAACCATCAAGTGTTTCTTAGGATTATAGAAGGAGACCTAGATGGTAGGAATAGACAGTTCTCATATCCAAGTTTCTTCGCTCTGCAATGATCGTCGCCTGAACAATCATCTGATATCCCTTTGTCTTAGCAACAAACTCTGATTTATTTAACTTTAAATTCTCTTTCTTCCTCAAGTCAGAAAATGTGTTTAGATTATTTATCTTTGGAGGTCTGAAAAATCCTTCTGCTTTTGAGTCTTCAGACAGATATTCTCTCTTGAAAATTTGGTAAGTTTCTTCACCCATCTCATGAGTTTTGACCATTCTACGACAATTTCTGGATTTGTAATTGCTCTAGTTGATTCTATTACCCTGTCTATGTTTGTCTATTCATTAATAACCATGTTCTGTAAATATGAGATATTACGTTTATCTTTTTGAATTTTGCTCAAAGACTGATCTGGATGTAGAACAGATTTTTCTGAGAAACTGATTTTGGTTCTTTCACGAATCGTGGAGAAATTCTGCATTGGTATCGAAAATATTTTTAAATGTGGCAAGTTGAACTTTGGCTGAACTTTGTTGCAGCTTTTGACCTCTGCGTGTCTTTTTTATTGTCTCTTTAATCGCCCTATTAATTTAGCAGAATATAAAACCAAGAAAATCTTTCATATCGTCGTGCTTATCGACAGAATTTTCCAATATGGCGTCCATTAGTTATTCCGTTTTTGAATATATCATGGATAAATATCGTGTTGTGGCTCATATTGTGGTGAATCCAAAAATGTATGGTTTAAAAGTTCATTGACATAAAAATAGATGAGCCCCTGGCTCAACGGTGGCGGCCATTTTCCAATATGACTCCTATAAGCTACTTTGGTTTCGAAAAAATGAATGAATTTCATTCTGATGTTTTGGTGAATCCAAAAAAAAGTATGTGTATGATTTAACAAGTCCTCTGACAGGAAACCACTCGAGCCCCTGGCTGAACGGCGGTGGCCATTTTTCAATATGACGTCCATTAGCTACTTCAATTTCGAAAATATGCTGGGTAAATGTCATTCTGATGTTGTCGTGAATCGAAAATAGTATGGTTTAACAAGTCAGCTGACATGAAACTAAAAGAGTCCCGGCCTCAACGACGGCGGCCATTTTCCAATATGGCGCCCATAAACTACCCAAATATTAAATGTATTATAGACAAATGAGATGCTGGTGTTCTGATAAATCCATAAATGTATGGTTTACCAAGTTAGCTGGCAATAAACCACACGACCGCTTAACTCAACGACGACAGCCATTTTCCAATATGGCGCCCAAAAGCTATCCTCGTTTTGAAAGTATCATTGATAAATGAGATGCTATTGTTGTGGTGAATCCAAAAATATATGGTTTATCAAGTCCCCAGAGATGAAACCACACGAGTCCCTGGCTCAACGACTAATATACCATATTTACTTGCTTATACCGTGCACGAGTGTATAATGTGCAACTCGTACTTTACAAGAAAAATGATGATTTTTTTTTCAATATCGTACATATAACCCGCACCATAAATTTGATATGCAAATAAATGAATGGCCAAAAGGAATTTAAGTAAAGAATGATAAAATAAACATTATGTTAGGCATGAAAAACGGCGAAAATACAATTTTAAACTTCAGGTAGGGAGTGAATGCCGTGAGAAAATTAAATTATGAGTTCATCATAATAAATGTATGTCATCCAAATAGTTTTATATATATCACAAGTACTTACATAGCAATAAATTTTACGATTTTGTTTTTTGAAACATTCCCAACATGGATATCTGAATTCTGATTTTCTATGGCCATGTATCTTTTAATCCGACTTGCAAAATATTTGTATTACACAAACAGATTATTTTGTGTTTAAATAAATAAAATTTCCCATCAAACTCCGAAAATTTTTTCGTTGCTCCTGAACTAAAATTACATTTATTTCTATTGTATTATTGAAAACAAAGCAAATGTTACATATGATACAACGGTCTTCTGATAAATTCAATTTAAAACATCGGAATTGATTTATTTATGATTTCAGTATAAAACTTTATCTATAAAACAAACATCTATCGTATTCGTAATCATATTCTATGAAATTCATGATCTATTTACAAATATTATTTTATCCTATTTCAAAGTAAAATTTCACTGTGAAATATCGTTTCTGGATATTTTCAACCAACATTTCAATCAATATTTGCATGGGAGTCAAATGTTTCTTAGAATATTGATTATATTTCAGATAAATTATCTTACGCGAAGCACATTATTATTAAGCTTTCATGCATCAGATAAATATGAAACTAATTTTATTATTAGTAAAATGCAATTTGAGTGAAAGAATTTTAGTTTCTTTTCAGAATTTATTAAAGTTTCTGTGTTGTCAGTTGCGATGTTTCGCAATACTTTCAAACTTTATATGTTTTATTTTATATTTTTATTAAATATGTGACATTTCTGTTTGAAAGGAAAAATTTTGTACTTCATTCAAAAATTGAAGTAATGCACGATAGTTATTCACCAAAAGTTAGATTTTATGTATGATAGATAAGCAATTCTATAATATTAATTAGGTGGCCACATATAAATAATAAAATATATATACCGATTTAAAATAACAAATATGCAAGAAAATAAAACTCACGTCATTGTTTTTGATAACTAATGATATTTACCTTGCAGAATTAGCTTTAAAATTTATACAACTATTTTTATGATTTTTAATGTTTTATATCTTGATATGGATCTATTTTACGAATTTCAGTTGATTTTTAAAAGGAGAATCAGTCAGAATCGATGACTTCCTATTTTCACTTTTCAAGTCGTGTTTGTCTCCTCGGTGCTGTCTTCGAGAAAGGCCTAACTTCGTTTATTGTAGCTGAAGTTGGTTTGAAGGTGGAATGAATGTCATCGTTATATTCAACAGGGAAAGTTTATTATTAATCTTGTATGTGTCAAACAAATATTAATCTAATTTTATTATTAGTGTAACGCAATTTGAGTGAAAGAATTTTAGTTTCTTGTCAGAAGTTATTAAAGTTTCTGTATTGGCAACGGCGTAAGTCTTACATAACGTTCAAACTTTTTATGTTTCATTTTATATTTTTATTATATATTTGACATTTTTTGTTTGAAGGGAAAATTTTGTACGTAAATTAAAGCAATGCACGAATGTTATTCACCAAAAGTGGGCATTTATGTATGGTAGATTGGCAATTCCATAATATAAATTAGGTAGTCACATAAAAATAAAAATTTATATATACAGATTCAAAATGATAAGTATGCAAGATAATAAAATTCACGTCATTGTTTTTCATACTAAAAGATATTTACCTTACGAAATTTGCTTAAACCACTTGACTAATTAATATTTTTAAATAAAACTTTCAAATAATGTCTATTTTTTTCTCATGTCTTTTACAGAATTTTAAATCTTTTACACCGGTTTTCAAAACAGATTTTTTTTTTCGCCTAATTTAATCAAAACACTTGGATTAAACACAGAGTACCGAACAGAGAATCAACTTTCATACACTGTAATGGCAACTTCTTTAACATGGGATTACGCAAAGACAGTAGCGACACGAGCGGACCACTCTGAAACTACGATCATAACATAAGAGAGGTTGCTAATTCGGCGAAACATCGCTTCCTTGGCGACAAATGATAAGGGAAAAAATACAGCGACGGCTTGCTGCTTCTTATTTTGAAATTTCTGAAAGAATTATGAAATAACTTTGACTTCGTCTTTTAACTTTAACTTCGTCTTGCAAACAATGCATGTGTCTCTTCTTAACATAGCGATCAAATAATTTAAACTTGAAAATTCAAGAATAATAACAGTAATAATTACGAATCAATATAAGCGCGGAAATCTAAGATCAAATAGCATAAGCACATGTGCAAAGATAATCAAATCAGCATTCAGCAAGAAGCGCCAAGCAGAATAAGGTTACAGTTAAACAGAAATCACGAGGATAAAAATCGCCAACGCGATGGTTTAGTATTTAAATGATCCACTGAGGGCGCTCTTTTCAAGCCGAGTTGAGGCTCTGTTACTACTCTGTGGGATTAAATAATACAAAATGATGACTCACCCTGTATATCAGAAGTACTTTCTTAGCAATATAATTTATGATATTCTTTCTTGGAACATTCCCAACATAGATATCTGTATTTTGATTCCTTACGGACATGTATCTTTTAATCTCACCTTGAATATATTTATGTATTATAAAAAGATTATTATGTATTTAAATAAATAAAATTTCCAATCAAACTACGAAAGTATTTCTTTTTCTCCTGAACTAAAATTACATTTACTTTAACTGAATTATTGAAAACAAAGGCAATTTCACATATGATACAATGGTCTTCTGAAAATGTAATTTAAAACATTGGAATTAATTTTTTATTTATGATTTCAGTATACAAATGTCTTTATAAAACAAACATCTTTCGTATTCTTAATCATATTCTATAAAATTCATGAAATATTTACAAACATTATTTTCTCCTATTTCAAAGTAAAATTTGACTGTGAAATATCGTTTCTAGATTATTTTCAACCAATATTTCAATCAATGTTGATATGGGAGTGAAATGTTTCTTAGAATATTGATTATATTTCAGATTAATCAACTTATGCGAAGCACATTATTATTAATCTTTTATGTGTCAGACAAATATGAATTTAATTTCATTGTTAGTATAACGCAGTTTGAGTGAAAGAAATTTACTTTCTTGTCACAAGTTATTAAAGTTTCTGTATTGTCAACGGCGGAAGTTTTACATTATTTTCAAACTTTATATGTTTCATTTTATAGTTTTATTAAATATGTAGCATTATGTGTTTTAAATGAAAATTTTGTACTGCATTTAAAAATTAAAATAATGCACTATAGTTATTCACCAGAAGTAGGAACTTATGTATGGTAGATAGGAAATTCTCTAATAATAATTACGTCGTCACATAACAATAATGAAATATACCATATGTATTTGCTTATACCATGCACGAGTGTATAATGTGCGAGTGTATATTTCATTTTATATTTTTGTGAAATATGTGACATTATTTGTTTGAAAGGAAAGTTTTGTAATTCATTCTACAAGTAAAGTAATGTACGAAAGTTATTCACTAAAAACGGAATTTTATGCATGGTAGACAGGTATTTCTCTAATAATAATTAGGTAGTCACATAAAAATAAATATATACCGATTCAAAATGGTGAGTATGCAAGATAATAAAATTTACGTCATAGTTTTTGATACTAAAAGGTATTTAAATTGCGGAATTCGCTTTAACCACTTAAGACACCACACTAGTCACTGAAAAAGACTCGGATGATAATGTTAAGTATATGGGGGCATTATTTTCAAATATCTCGCTCAAATTTTAATATTTGTACATGATTTTTTGAATAGAATTGTGAAGCAAAATTTATTGTAAAAGAAAAATTTTACTAAAATATTATTGGTGCCGTTTTCAAGTTTGAAATAAAAATTAGGTATCCCAGACCGGGCAAAGTGTAAATTCTATTAGTAAAATAAGAAATTGTCGATTGACACCGGAAATTATAAATGACTTGTTTACATATTAAGAATTCCTTAATTTAGGCTTTGATTGTAAAAGCAAAATCATATTAAAATATTACTGGTGCCGATTGCAAGTTTGGAATTAAAATTAGGTGTTGCCGGCCCGGCAACACTGCTCTAGAAAGGGTTAACTTTAAAAACCGGTTTGAACCGGTTCTGAAATTGAAACTATTATAATATAAGCAATATATAAGCAAAATCGAAAATTTAAAAACTAGCCGGGCTGTAGATGCTCCTCATGCAAAAAAAATCATGCAAAAATATTAAAATTTGAGCAAGATATTTGTAAAAAACGCTCCCATAGACTTTACATTATCATCAGGGTCTTTTTCAGGGACTAGCGTGGGGCTCTAACCCTTTGAGGGGCAAGCAATTGCGTTCGTGTAATTCTGAACTCCCACCGGAAATTTATAAAAAAGTTATATCAAAAAGAGGATAAGCAAATTCGCGACTGTTTTCCACCAAAGTTAAATTGTGAAATTTAATGACATTTTTCTGGTGTAAATCTTCATCAATCGTAGGTGGTATATAATATATACCGCCGCCGCTCAAGGGGTTAACTGATCAATACTTTTAACCTCTTCAGACCTGAGCATAAAATAACTCTACAAATATATATTTATTGCTTTTGCATAGTCGAAATGACACTACAAATGACAGAAAAAATCATTTTTATGAAATCAGTACTTTAGGGGACTGGTAATTTAGGTTTTAAAATATGTGCAAAAGTATTAATCCCCTTAAAACATCAGTTATACTATCAGTAGTATAAATTTACGCACTAACAATATTAAGTTCTTTAAACAAGTAAATGATCAGCAAATCCTTAAAATTTTCTATTGTAAAACATTTAAGTTAAATAATCATGAATATTTCGTACTTTCTTGGCCACAATGTCTTGAAGGTATTTTCGAAACTCGGGTGAAAATAAAATTAATTTTATGAGGTAATATTCATCAGTGCTGGTATTTATTGGTTTTGTTTTAAAGCAAAACACATTCAGCTGTATAGAAGTAAAGTAAAAATGTAAAAAATCGAACAATTTAGTTTTCATGAGAGAAAAAAATGGAGGTACAAATTTGTGTACCTCACGTCTGAAGAGGTTAAATAAACCTTTCAAATAATGCCTATGTTTTATTCTGTCTTTTACGGAATTACTAATCCCTTATCACCGTTTTTATAAAACAGAATTTCTTTTTCAGCTTATTTAATCAAGACTCTTGGATTAAATAATATAAAATTTGCAATAAAAAAAATTCTGGTGCGAATAATAAATCATGATTGGAATGTGGTTGCCCAACCGTGGTACGGGCGAATCATCATTGACAATAACACGTTGCCCGCATGACGTACGGGCAAACCAGAGAAGCAGTTTAATGTTTAAAGATAGAATAACCAACGATTACAAATGCACAAATAATGTATGAAAAGGTAGAAAACAGCTGTTTCGAATCTACTGTCGAGACTCCACATCCGTGCAAAACTCAGCGAGCTAGAAAAAGGAAAACTGAGCAAAGTTTTGATTTATTTTCTGAATATATAAAGTAAAATTAGGCTACCTCTAATTATTTACAAAATAAAAGAAGCTTCATTTATCTAACTACAAAATTACTCGGGACGACGATCTTCTTTAAATACTTTTATATCTTCATAGACGCCACATAACACGTAGAACAGTGCATAAACATAAAATGTTTAGAAAAAAGCGCTTTTTACATTTTGCAGTTGCGCACACCACCAAAACAAGACATTAACCGCTACCAACTTCGAACTTCGAACATAACTTCGATTTGAACTTTTTTAAATAGAACTAGTGTTGCCAGATTATTTTAAAAAACGAAAAATACTACAGATACATTTCTGACTCAGCAGAGCTCCGGTCACGTGACGCGAGACAGTCTATTTTCTTTTCTTTTTGGAACGGGTAGGCGCGTGTTACAATAATATAAAAATTGGATTTTATAACAAAATTAATTAACCGGTGTACAGCCATAAGTAGAATAAGTCCACTTTGAAAAAAAAAAGAAATAGTCCTTTGGCAGGGTGTATAAAATCTGTTTTATACACTTCCACAGTAAATCAAGTCTGTTTTCACATACTTTCTCATGTATGTCATCTGTTAAGGGTGCTGTCCTTGCCCGAGAAGGCACTCGCGAGTTAATGCTATTCCTATGGGGAGGCATTTTTCTAATAATTCTTTCGCTTTCGACATTTTAAAATCATTTTATTTGCATTGGATAGCTGAGGAGTCTCTCAAGATCGCTCCTTGATTAGTTTTTCGAGTTTGGACGCAAGTTTTTTTAGCTCACAGGCTATCATAGCCTATAAGCGTTCTGTATGTACGTTCGTACGTTCGTGCGTAACACGATAACTCATGATAAAAATATCGGATCCACTTGAAATTTTGTATATAGGTATATCCTGATAAGGCGCTTCCCTGTTTAGTGTTTGGAGTTCATACGATATGTATAAGAGGGGGAATGGGGGGCTCATGCCCCCCCCCCCTTAATTGATATAAACGAGATTTCATGCAGAATTAACAGTTTTCGTTCAAAATTTAGATATAGGATCATTCTGATGAGGTGATTCCGTGACTGTTATTAGGTGTTCATTGAATAACTATAAACAGGGGGAACGAGGGGCTCATGCCCCTCCCCTTAATTGATATAAACGGGATTTTTATGTAGAATTAATAGTTTTTGTTCAAAATTTAGATATAGGATCATTCTGATGAGGCGAGTCCGTCGCTGTTATTAGGTGTTCATTGAATAAGTATAAACAGGGGGAACGGGGGTTCTAATGCCTCTCCCCTTAACTTGTATAAATGGATTTTTCAATCAGAATTGTCAGATTTCGTTCAAATCTCTGAATAGTTTTGGAAGTTGAATGGTTAAGTATAAAAGATGGGAATAACTCCTCTTAAATTATATAAATTCTAAATGGGTTTTTATTAAGAATTATCCGATTTGCTCTGAATTTTGGATATAGATTTTTTAATATGATAAAGCATATACTTGATAGTTTAGGAGGTTCAATGATTAAGTATAAAAAAGGAGAAAGGGGAGAGTTGTTTCCCCTTCTTAATTTTTTTTCTCGAACGGAATTAACGAAAATACAAGGCTGTAATGTACAATTAGTATGAATAGCCTGTGAGCTCAATGCCATCAGTTTAACCCTTTCCGACACACTGTGCCCGGTCTGGGATAAATAATTTTAATTTCAAACTTGCAAACGGCACCAGTAATATTTTAGTAAAATTTTGCTTTTACAATATAAGCTTAAATTAAGGAATTGAAAATATTTAAAAAATCCGTTTCTGAATCCCGGTATCAGTCGATAATTTCTCATTTTAGTACAGATTTTGCCCGTGCCGGAAAGAGTTAACCTTCCGTCTGCCAGACGGGTCCATTGGACCCGACAGCAATATTTCTGGTGTCAATGGTAAAATGAGAAATTGTCGATTGACACCGGAATTTATAAAGGACTTGTCTAGATATTACGAATTCCTTAATTTAAGCTTTCATTGTAAAAGCAAAATTGTATTAAAATATTACTGGTGCCGTTTGCAAGTTTGGAATTAAAATTAGGTGTTGCCGTAGATAAATGGGTGTTTTGTCTGGTAGACGGAAGGTTAACTGGGCAATATTCTTTTTATTTATAAAGTTACTTTCACTTTCAGAATCGGTGAAGAAAGTTATTTCTAGTCATTCCTTCTTTCAAAAATTTCAGATTTGCCTTCACTGCTGATTTTTAGAGTCAGTGTTCTAAATTTTTCATAGCCAGAATTATTTCTTCTTTTAGCTCTCTCTCTGTCTCTCAGTTTGATTTCCACCAATTTCATTAAATTTGTCAATGATAGCTCATCTTCTCATCTTCTCCTTTTCTCTTTTCTATTTGAAAATTACTTTGGAATTTTTGTATTTCCCCGTTTTTACTTTTAAACTTCGAAATCGTCATTACAAAATTGACGAAACCACTGTTTAACTATCGTAAGATCAGAAGCATGATCAGAAATTTTCGTTCGCAAAACTACAAGTAATATCTTACATCACATTTTTTTATTCTAAATATAATAATTTCATCTAACTTATGTAAACGCACAAATAAACAAGCAATCAAAATTTTAAGTTATTGTTTCTTGTATCACTTTTAAAATTTTTAATTTATGTCTTACATAGCATATCCAATTCTCACTTTTTTTAAAACCAGTTCCCTGATTTGCCCGTATTTCATACGGGCAACGTGTTTTCACTAATCATGATTTACCCGTACAACGAACCTTCCAATCATGGTTCATTATTCTCAACATTATATTTTTACTGTGAATTTTGCATTATTTCATCCGAGCATTTTTCTGATTCAATTAGAAAAAATTTTTTGTTTTGAAAATTCACTGATAAAAGATTATAAAATCTGTATAAGACATGAAAAATTAGGCACTTTTGATAGATTTTATTTTTTCAAAAATACCGATTAGTTAATTTGTTAAATGCATTTTGTAAAATATTATTTCGAATTGTACCTATCTCCAAAGCTAATAGACTTAATTAACATCAGTAAAACCTTTGATGTGGCAGGCTGACAGTAAAATTCTTTGCAAAATTCATTGGATTACTGGATCAGAGCAGAAAAATGTGAAACAAATGGGCATTATTTGAAAGTTAAAAAAAGTATATATTGATCAGTTAAATGGGTAAATCATATAACATAACATGCAAAAATTGGACAGATGTCACATACGTACCACATTTGCAAGTGTTTTTTCTTCCTCCAATTTGGCGAAAATTTTGTTTTTTAATGTAAGTTATAAATTGGATGCAATAATAGTACTTCATTTTTTATGGCAATATACAAATAAAATAACGTGAAAAAATGAAGGAGATTCTAGTATTTTAAAAAAAGAAATGAAAATAAATAAATTATAGTTTGATATAAATACTTATTGATATAGTATGTAAAAAAAATAATTTAAAGAATTAAAAAAAAAATAACAGTAAATAACCATGAAGTTAATAAAATAGGAAACTATAAATAAACAATTGTAAATAATAAACTTAGTAAGTAACAAAGCAGTAAATATAATTTTCACAATAAATCTAAACAATAATATTGTTGCGTATATAGGGTTCTTTTGATCTTATGATTAGACAACTTCCAACTCTTGTCTCTTAGAAAAGTAGAAAATAATTTATTTACAGATCTTCAGAACAACAGAGTCTTCGAAACTCAGAAATTTTACTAGATATTCAAAAATAACTGCTCAAATCTGTCGTACAAGTACAGATATAGGTCCCAGAGACTCTTTATACAACGTCTCAACACTAAATAACATTCAAAACAACGTAGATAAAACTCAATCAAACTTGCTTAACAATCGCCTAGTTGCTCACTCACTGACTGACTGATAAATAATAACCCCAACAGCTCGCAAGCTCTCCTTATATAGGCTCACAGCATGCGCTGGAAATTTCCACAGGCTTCTCGAATATTCCAGAAAACCACGGAATAACATTTAATGTATCAGCATATCTAAAGGGGGGTTACCATAGAGAGGGAAGGGTTACCATCGCCAACAATCGCCAAGTTTGTCGCCAACTTGGCGATATATCGCCAAATTTGGCGATCAAAATTAGTCGTCAAAAGTGACGCCAACTTGGCGATATCTCTAATATTTCGCCAATCTGCCATAGACATTTACTGAAAAATAATAGACAAGTTTGCTTGATAACAGAGACAATGTAACAAAAACTAATATTAGTAAAGGAATGGAGCTTAATAAGATTATTTACATTATTTTACAGTACAAACTCTAGCTATTTACAAAATTCGTAACAATTACTTATAGCCATATTGAATGCATCTAGTTGTAATATTTAATCACCACATTTCACTGAAATCTTTAATTTTTCCCTTTTAATTTCCCTAACAACTGTTATAAATGTATGAAACACATCTTCTCCTTGGCACAGATGTGCAATGGGAAATTGGCAGGGAAGAACACGTGCAAATGTGGTGCTTATATGACATCTGGGCTGCGAAAATATAACTTTTCAATTTTGATTTTGAATATTAACCTTCCACACAAATTAATGTGTAAACTTTTTAAAATATTGATAGACGCATGTAGACAGACACAATTTCCAGTTGATAACATGGTTATAAAACATTTATATATGTATATCTATATCAGCACAGTCAAAAATGCAAGTTTCTGCCAGTTATAAAGTAGGCCACGGACATAGCTATCATCCAGTGTTTATTCTGACTTAGCTATAAGCTAAGTGAATTGAGTACCTGCATAATTTTCATTTTAGATTATTTATTTACTCACAATAATGCAGGTTTTTAACTTAACTTATTCGTTTTATTTTTCAACAAATTTCAACAAAGATGTCATGGTATTAAAATGCAACTCAGCTTATAAATATTAATTTATTTAATTCATATAAATATTAAGTTATCTCTTGTGAAAATATTTCTTTGAATTTAGAAGTACTACAAGGATTCGTAAATGTGTAAACTTTGTGAAGAACTTTATCATCTAAACCACAGTCACAGTTATCAGATACATTTATTTAAGATAAAAATTTCACTCATGTATTGTAATTGTGTTTTCAGAAGAAAAAGCTCATTATCATAATAGAATACAATAGAAGGCATCAGAATTAGACAGGACATAACTAAATGAAAATGTAAAGATTTATATAGAGCATTGTTTAAATATTTCATATCATGCTAATGACCTGTCTCTATTTTCTAGTTTCAGTAAGTTTTGAATCAAGAATATATTCTTAAATATTATTTGGAAATGTCTTAGCTCTGTTTTCTCTCTGTAATGATGTATTGTTATGCAAAAATATGTTTTCATTATGGTTTGAAGGAAAATTTTAAAAGCATCATTTGTTTTAAGTGTCCAAATAAAAAATGTTTTGCCGTGATAATGCATATTTATTTAAATATTTTTTCCCGATGGAATGGTTGGAATTTTAATAAAAAATCTCAATTTTGGCAAAAAAGAAAAAAAAAACATTTAAAATAAATTTTTAATATATGTGTACACTCATATTTTTCTTGCAGGTGTTCATAATAAAAAAATACTATATATATATACATAGGAATAATTTTATGTGTATCTTCTCTCTTTTAACGGGATTTTCTATTTTTAAAGAAAATAGTACATTTTCTAGTAATAAACTGAAATTTTCTTTTTTTAGGGTTTCGTTTATCAAATGAAACTCCATTTGTCTTTGTCTTCTGTATGTCTGTCCGTCATAGAGTCCGTATACAAAAACTTTATAAGTCAGAAACTTCAAATTTTATAAACTTACTGCCGACTATATCGTGTCAAAAGACAATACATTAAATTTTGAAAAATCTGTTATTTTTATTAAATAAATTTTATCAATGCTATCCGTTCATATTTCAGTTTTCAGAATTTTAATTTCAATGCTTGTCGAGCAGACTTGGAGGTAGAGCATCTTGCAAGCAAACAAACGGTCCTTAGTTCGAAAACCAGTCATGGTACTTGAAATTTTTCATTGGAAAATGGATTTCATTAAAAGAAATTTCGCACTTTTTACCAAACTCAGGGTTTATACTATTTTTACCATCACTAACATTCATAATATTTTTGGAATTAATTTTTTTTCTGTTTTATAAACTATTCCAACTTAATATTGATTCAACTGCTTAAATAATAAAAAAAAAACATTTTTCGTTATTAGAAATTTAAAATTTTATTTATATTTCCGTTATTTTTTTTATTTGTGGTTTAAAAAAACTGGAATTTTGGATTTTTGTGAAAACAGGAATGATAGTTCAATTTTCGATATTGTTGTTTTAGCTTAAAGACGAGTTTTTAGGTGTGGATAAGTGCTGCCATCGATATATACAAGGCCAGAGGGCACGAAGAGACTACCGAAAAAGACAGGCTACCGCAATACATTCCAAGTATTTTTTTTTACAGACCTCTGAAGTCACGTGATATTCGAATGCACCACTGAAGGTGTACGAAAAGAGCGTCACGTCACTTTAGCGGTCTGTAAAAAATGACACTTGAAATGCATCGCGATATCCTGTCTTTCCCGTTAGTCTCGGGACACGACGTGTGACGTCATCGTTAATCGACTGAATCCACAGCTGCCAAGTCTCCGGCTTTTTGAATACCAGTAAAATAATACAGAAAAAGTCCTTTCATTGAATTGGAACATTTCACCGATTTAAAATAACGACATTTTTTCTAAAATAATAGTGGTGTGCAAAAAGCCGGGGACTTGGCAACTCTGCTGAATCTCACTTGTGTTAGAATTCATCGAGAAAATTATTGAATAGCAATTTTCTTTTTAATTAAAATTCACTAAAATCATAGACAATAGAAATAACTAAATTAAAAACATAAAAGCCTTAAAACAATTTCATAAAACGTTTCGGATTCTTTCTAAATATATCATCAGTTCTTTCCATGTATAAGTCAATCAGATTTTAAAAACCAACTAATGGGAAAAAATTACAAGTTGCCAAAAAAAGAAAATTATAGTTAAATAAAAAGCAAATACTCAATTGGTATAGGTGAAGCTTCATTAATTGCGAATGCATTTGTTTTCGAGAACCAGGCATCCAAACAGGCCATATCTTTTTTGGAGGCCTGGTTCCCAAAAAATGCATTTTATGAGAATCCCTAATTTTTTATTCTAACAATTCAATAGTGAAGATATTTTATTATTTGCAGTCGTGTGCAGTCATGTGTTAAGACCACCCATGAAAATATTACGATAATAAATCATCGAAATCTTTGATAAAACGTCTTGAAATAATGCTCAAACTGACGTCGCGTCGGTCCCTTTGCATCCAACGTATGTTTAATCTTCCTGCTGGAGGCTATTGGAGACCGCATTACCCTCCTTCGGATCACATGATCATAATGTTTTTCTTGGCCGATCTCTTCACTTAACCCTTTCCGGCACAGTGTTGCCGGGTCGGCAACAACTAAAGTCCCCCCTGTTTAGAGACACAAAAACTCCGCGAATATTTCATAAACTACTTTAATGGGTATTTTAAATCTTTCTTATGAGTTCTAGATGGCAGCACCACAGAGATAAAATTCTACTGTTTTTTTATAATAGGTAAAATATTTTACTCTAATGCGTGCTTCACAGCAATGCTCTTCTCACTGCGCTTATCATTACTGTACTTGCACGGTGTTACCACTTCGGCAACAGCTGTATAATTAAAATGATTTGTGCAATCTTCACAAAATTATACCTGTGTACCTCTAGGTTTAAATAGATTGCCTAAATTTCTTTTTCTTTAAATTCCAACTTTAAAGATTAGTGCGCCGGAAAGGGTTAAGGTCAGTGATATTCCCGAAATATTAAATTTACTGACAGCTTTATAAACAACAATCTTGCTCACATGTACCCACTTACTTATTCCATTTTCAGAAAAGTCAACTTTATGCAGGGCAAATATATTTGCCCTTTTTGCTAATGAAACTGCCCTTTTTGCTTTTTACCCAATACAAATGTTAAAAAATCAACGCCGCCTACGGTGAAATCCTCTAAACATCTGGCGAGGAATAAGACGGGAGTAGTTATTCATACCACGATAACGATTCTGACGCAGCCGACAAAAAATATGACATAATATTCGGCATCAATGGTGCTTTGTGTTACAATATCAAAATTCTGCTGCAGGTCATAAACTTTTGCACACGATTATAGATAAGTTAATCAACATTCGTTAAATGAAAATCAAATGTTAACGATGATTCACTTTTTAACTACTCAAAATCCTGCTCACATACGTTGCAAATTGAAGGTGCCTGCAGTCCAATGATTTCTCTGCCACTTCTCAATATTTTTCATGACTAACATCGTTTCTTTTTCGTGATCATCGTATATACACATATATATATAATAAAATAAAAAAAAAACATTGCGCCATTTTGCCCTCTCTGAGCTTTTAATTCCCAATTTGTGGAACATACGTTTAATCTTAGTTTCGTAATGTATTAATATTTTAACAGCTAAAATTATTTTTCTTATTTTATTTAACTTATTAATAATCTATTGCTTGTTTCTCAAAAAGAGCGGGAAGACGATTTCGTAATATTTTTCCTTTTTAGAACATTATCGAGATTTTAATTTTATTTTGATTAACATTGTCTGCCGATGTGTCCTTGCGCGGAGGTTAACAGGTTAGTCTATTTACGAGACAATATCAAGTTCTTATGGGGAGGCCACGCCCCGTCTGCCAATCAGAGGTGATGATTTCTGACGTCGTAGCCTCAAGTTAATCCTAATTGGATTTTTAATTTACTGACGAAGACTGACGAGAGGCTAGTTTTTCGTATGAATGTCGGAGTTCATTCTAGGTTTTAGGAGCAGGAGAATGCATCTGTCTTTTAAACTGGTAGGACGCCCGTTAAATTGTAATATAGAATGATGCCGCTTGATTCACGAAGATTGCAATATTCGATGTGCAATGCTGGGATAACTTTACCCCTCTTATGAATTAAAATAAATATGAATGCAAAGACTGAGTGACTTAATTTTTTTTTCGGGGAAATTCTCAAAGACCCCTATCCATTGCTTGGTAACTTACACTACGGCTGCTACCCTGCTGTTGATCATTTAGATTGAATACCACCTAAAATATTATTTTAATTTTTACGTTACATATACTTGGTTTTTATAATCAATTAGTTCAACGATACAAGGTGGGATCGATAATCAGATCTCTTTTTTATATTTTATTTTAATAGACAATTTTTCACACGACATTTTTCTTTGGATTCGTTTTTTTTCCTTATGTGATAACTGTCGTCTACCCATTTTGTGATTTTATTATTTTATATTTTACTAACGACATTTCCCCCCCTATTCAAATAAAAAAAAATCTTCTAAGTGTCAAGAATTTCGTTAAAAAAAGACTGCGGATTTTTAAACTTCTAAAAATCGCATCTTTTCAATTTTTACACTGTTGTATTAAAATTTTCTTTTAAATGCAATTTCTTTCAATGTTTTATCTCAATTTATTTTTGTGTTAGTAATTTTTTGTAATTTTTTATACTTTTTTGTCATTGTGGCAACAAAAATGTTTCATTCCTGGACATTCAGACCCCTAATCAGAAAGCGAATAAAATCCGGACTTCACTAGGTTTCAGATATGCTTCAAATATCGCCATTCTGCACCGACAGAAACAACCATTTTCGAAATAGTAATAATAATAATAATAATAACAAAAAATACAGCAACAAGAAAAAAAATTGCATGAGAAAAATGTTTACAATTTTACGCAATTTTAACTGAGAAATTTGAAAAATATTCCTGCAGAGAAAAGCAATCAAATATTTCTTTAATATGCATTTAAAATAAGAAATAAAACTTTATTTGACATATTATATGTTATTCCTCTACGATTATAGCTTTTATTGGATATATAAAACACCATATGCATGAATAACAATGTAACTTTATCAATCTTGAACTGACTATTTCAAAAAGTAATTCTATTGGTATGACTTTTTAAACGCTTTCTTTTAACAATTCGTAAAAATGTATAAAAGTATTGTTAATTCATAAAATTTTTCATGAAGTTAATCATTTTAAAATCTGAAATTATTAACCTAATTCATAAAACTTTTTCCACCAGAAATATGATGACGATAGCGGTAATAGAAAGAAATAATTCTAGTTATTAAAATGCTGATGCAGTTTTTACATCATTTACCTGATCCATCAATTTCATCTGTAATAATTTTTTTACAATAGCATTTTTATTTTTGATATGCCGATAAATGGAGTTTAAAAAAATTGTTTGAGATGTAAAATGAAAATCAGCAATTTATGCCTATGATTAGATTTTCTAGTTGTTCTATTTTTTGTTCTTTGTTCTATGAATTTAATTTGTTTATGCAACTGGTTTTATTTTTATTCCAAGGCATTCACATGTTTGTTGTTTCTAAAATCAGAAGTGTAAATTCCGACAGAATCATAATTTTTTTATGTAAATGTAAGTTTAAAAATTTCTAAAAATATCTATAATCTTAATATTGTGACCGACATCGTGCCAATTAATCACAATGCTCCCCTTTACTGTTTTGGGAATATCCATAAATGATTCCAAACGTTTTTTTTTAATATTAATGACCTCATTCCCCTCTTTGTCACAAAGTGTAATACTTCATCTTACCCCCTCCCCCCCCTCTAGTCACATGTCTTGTCATAAAAATATACTTGTTGTTCAGAAACAAAGCATTCCTTATAGTATATATTTCAACTTAATTTTTAACTTTAAATATGAACGCTTGTGAGTATAACAATAAAAATGGTTCATGTACTTATTTTGCATGAAATAAGATTGAGAGTAACAACGGAAGACGCAATTAATATGGAATGTTAATAAAATATCAATATGGAAGCGCAATTAACCCTCTCACTGACAAGCCCGTCTATAGACGTTCCCTAAGCTCCAGGTTTCACTGCAATGCAAGCAATAATTAAAATGATATAACTTAGTTGATTTAATGGATTTTTAATTCATTGTGCAATGATTAACACACTGAAGGACAACATTTATATTCGTAAATATGATTTTTCTATAATTTTGAAAGAATCATATTTTTTTAGCAATTAAAACAAAATGCTGAAAAAACAACATTACAATTTTGCCCTTTTGCAAGACTGTCAGAGGGTTTGTACTAGTATTTTCGAATTTGAAACAGAATTTAATATATTTGGATTTAAATATTATCATTACATCATACTGATAAGCATATAGAAATTAGTGTTAGAAATGCTGGATCCTGTGTAATTATATGATGTCTAACTACGGATCGCCGTATAGAAGTAGCACTAAAAAAACTTTCCCAATCTTCGCTTTTGACATAGTTGCCAAATCTTACGCTTTTTCGTTCCAGGCATATAATTGGCATATAATTGGCATATTACTCCGATTAGAAAAGGTAAAATTTATTATTAAATTTTTATAGCACAAAAAAGAGTACGATGTTGGCAGATACTGTTCTTTAATTTCCACACTTCTGCAATTAAATAATTCTAAAATTACTATTCCTAATTAATGGTGGAACATTGGTTCCATGTAAACTACACGGAATTAGAGAATGAAAATTTTAAATTTAATACGCATGGGAAATTCACCAGGATCAAAAATCTCTCTTCTAACGGACGTTATCATAAGTAGAAATGTTATTTATATCAAAAACGTAATCCCCTTTCTGCTTATAAAGACAGTAAAAATTTTGATTTGTTTAAAAGTTATTTTTTATCTATTCCTTTTCTTCCTCATAATATTAATAATCAAATTCTTGCGATTTTCATTTTTTTTAAATATTTTTTTTACTTAAATGTTCTGATAAATATCAACAGATTTATTCTTATAAAAGAAATAATTTACAGTTTGGGATTAAATAATAAAAACATTTTAAAATATTTCTTCTTGAAAAAGGCAAAATTGTTGTTTAGGAAAAAGTCTATGTGTTAACAAAAGATTTAAGTTCTATTAAACAATTTCATTTAAACTTTAACGGTTGCCATCTGGTTTTTATTCTTCTGCATTTATGCTAGAGCTACCATCATCCTGTAGAGAATTTCATTTTCTTCATACATTAAATCCTTGGATTTTTTTTATGAATTGTACTTTATTAAAATTGTAATGGCATTATTTTTCGTTGAAATACAAAATTTGCACAAGAAGAATGTTCTTAGCCTTGTTTTCGTGATTGTAACAGCTGTTCAAATGGCATATTTATTGCCAAAATTTTCAGTTTTCTTAGTTAAATTTGTTTTATCCTTTTTTTCTTTTGAAAAAAGTGCTAAGAATACTTTTAGCACAATAGCTCGTTTAGTATGCAAGAATTCTTTATGACACTTATTAGGAAGTGCCGATCGTTTACGAGAATATGTGATGCGCAATAGCTTTTTGAATATATTAAAATAAATAATGCAGCTTGTCAATTTTTGACAGTTTTAATATTGATGATAAAAATGAAAGTTTTGACATCCGTTTAAATGCAAGTTTTAATAGTTTATATAGTAGAATAAAATAAAAGTAAAAAGTATTTTTAACACAAGCTTTTATTACGTACAAATATATATATATACATTCTTGAATAAGAATTAAATGAAAAATATGTCACTTTTAAGTAAATTAAATTACGATGGTCTTCCAAAACTATACATTGACAGTATGTAGCGTCGCTTTCTTGCGCTATTCCTTATGGAAGCGATGAATAGGGGTTAAGTCCTTTTCAAATACAGGTGGGAAGGGTAGACAGGAATTCTGCCGAAATGCAATCGATTTTCATCGAACTAATAATTTTTATAAAGATAATCTGTACCAAAACGACGGTGATCTAGATGGCCGAATGGATAGAGCATTCATTCGAGACCGTGGGTATGAGTTCGATTTCATGCACCCTCAGATTACGTTTATGCAATTTTTTTACCTTTGTTGCTGATATTAATAAATATGATATTATAAAAATAAATATGATACGATAAAATTAATTTTTTTAATAATACCGTAACTACATGTATTTTTTCAATAACAATAAACTAGTTATTGAAATACGAGAAAAATAGATAGAGACCAGGAATTCGTGACCAGGAGCTATGGGATTTGAATCCATGCACCCCGAAATTGTGTTGATGTAGATTTTTTTTAATGGTTGCTTTAAATTAATAAAAAATATATATGAGATAAAAATTTATATTAATAATACAGAAAATTTTATTTATTTCTATCATAATAATAAAATAGAAAATGAGATATTTCGCGATAAAAGTTTTACATTTGAGCGGTTTTTAATATCCAAAGTTTCTTTTCAAAGTGATTTATATTCATATTAAGCAAATTAATTTATAAATATTGTGCGAAAATACCCGTTTGCACATAAAATAATTTGTTGATTATAAATTCATTCGTGTTTGTGAATTACTACTGTGGTTTACAGAGCAAGTTTACCCGATCTCCCACCTTTCCCTCCTGCATTTGGAATGGACTCAACTCTTATTCATCGCTCTGTAAGGAATATCGCAAGAAAAGGACGCAAGTTATATAGCGGGAAAGAAAAAGTTTATGAGCGTATTGCCAGTACTTATTGTAACACTGAATACCAGATCTTTCCTCGCAATCATTCGTTATATCATTTGCCTGCTGTGAGTCTGTTTCTTCCAGCATGTGTTAATATTGTCTGCATCGATTCCGAAATCCCGCCAAATGTGAAATACGTTCTATCATACTTTTTTCTTCATGCAAAAGGCAAGTGTTCATGGGAAATGTTCTTGCTTACGGGAACATATATTATTATTTTTTGGAACAGGTAGTAAGATATATCGAAATGATATCATTCTTACTTTGGAGGTACGACAAAAGTTTACGAAAAACCCAGGACAGGTAAGCCATCTGTGATCTTTGACGACCCTGAACGTTGCCATCGAAATACTCAAGGCCAGAAGACACGATGTGTGACGTTATCATTAAACCAATTTAGATTAAACAAATCTTTTCAAAATACTGGTGTCTAAATTTAAGAGACGTTACATGAGTTAAAAAAATCCGCCTTTGACATCCGCCGTTTCGTCGCAGCGCCAAGATTTGTCTTCAGAGTGCGGTGATTAATCAACCCACAGAGTATAGACACAGCCTCAACTCGGCTTGAAAAGAACCTCAGTGGATGACTTAAAAACTAAACCATCGCGTTGGCGATTTTTATCCTCGTGATTTCTGTTTAACTGTAACCCTATTCTGGCTTGACACTTCTTGCTGAATGCTGATTTGATTATCTTTGCACACGTGCTATTTGATCTTAGATTTCCGCGCTTATATTGATTCGTAATTATTACTGTTATTGTTCTTGAATTTTCAAGTTTAAATTATTAGGCCGTTATGTTAAGAAGAGACACATGCATTGTTTGCAAGACGAATACGTCAAAGTTATATAAATATTAAAATAATTCTTTCATAAATTTCAAAACAAGAAGCAGCAAGCCGTCGCTGTATTTTTTTTTCTATATCATTTGTCGCCAAGGAAGCGATGTTTCGCCGAATTAGCAACCTCTCTTATGTTATGATCGTAGTTTCAGAGTGATCCGCTCGTCTCGCTACTGTCTATGCGTAATCCCATGTTAAACAAGTTTCCATTACAGTGTATGAAAGTTGATTCTCTGTTACTACTCTGTGCTCGGGTTGATCGATAGCTTTATCGCCCCGAGTTCAACCCTTCTCGCTTTTCAGTGTCTTTAATTTGTGTAATTTTGCTTTTAATTGTGTCCGGTATTTTTTGTTCATTTTTTCCATTCACCTAGAGAGTCGTATTATTCGGGACGTAGTTAGAGGTGGCGGATGACATTTGGCAGCACCCGCTTCGATTGACCCACCCGCCACTTCCAACCACGCCTAACTGACTTTTTTTTTCTTTTTAGGTGCGTTCGTAATTATGTAAATACATAGCACCTATTGTTGTCGTTCAGTCCGTCCGTCTGCCCGTTTGTCTGTCCGCATATAACAACGCAAAAACTACCCAACTGAATCGTTTGACATTTAAAATGCATAATTATTACATAATTTTGTCGAGTCATTTCAAATTTTATGAAAATCGGATGCATAGATCAATTACAGGGACAATCAAAAGGATTCCGTTACATTACGGTCAATGGGGAAAAAAGTTTCAAATGCATTTTAATCGTTTGAAATTTTAAATATATATTTATTACATAATTTTGTCGAGTTATTTCCAAATTTTATCAAATTCGGATGCATATTTCAATTACAGGGACAATTAAAAATATTCTGTTACATTACGGTTAATGGGAGGAAATGTTTCAAACGCATTTTAATGGTGTTACACTCATTCGAACGTAATAAAATTGATATGCATCAATATAGTACATATTATTATATACATTTTGCATAATCTGTTGTGCAAAGAATATTTGTTATTGATTTACAAGGCCACAAAAAATTATTCCATTGCATAATGGTATAGGGAGAACATTGTCTGGTGCGCATTTTAATTGTAATTATTTACAATTTTATGAGATTGATATATGAGAGAGATATTGTTAAAACTTCGTTATCGTACGAACGCACCTCATTTGCTACGCTTCACCGTGCAATTTCCAACTTGTTTTTATTGGAGCATTCAAAATCGTCTCCAGTAAGTTTAAATAGTTATTATTATTTTTTATATGATGATAGATATTTCCCAAATAAAATAAAAGAAAATTGCTATTCAAAAATTTCCGATGTGAATTCCAATACTAGTGAGAATTTGGTTGTTTAGTGATGTCATCACACCTCGTGTCTTCTGATTTGAGTATTTCAATGACAGCGACCTGGATTTTACATCCAGAAAATGCCATTTGATCATTTACCACGGGATGACCAACTGAGCACGCTGGACAGCAAGAAAATTTTATAGAAATCATTGTTTTATGCAATAATCGGATCTCTGAGTCGAATTCTAAAAGTCGACTATTTCTTTAAAAAATAACTGGTTCCGGTGTGCCACAACTGGGCACCTCTGCTTTATTGAAAGATATACCTTGGTGGCAAAAACTTCCAAGTCGTTGATGAGATCATTATCGTAGTGCAAAATCGAAGTGATTTCGACAACAACCGCTGCCATTGAAATATTCAAGGCCAAAAGACTGGTAGTGTAACATCATCACTAATCGACCAACTTCTCACTAGTGTTGGATTTCACTCCGGAGAATATTTGATAGCAATTTTCATTTATTTTTTTATGGAATATCTATCATCTTATAAAACAATAAAAATTATTTTAACTTACTGGTAAGAATTCGGAAAGCCCAAATCAGCCAGATGCGGAATGCCACAGTATTGTTTCAATAACAGTATTATTCAAGAATTAATATAAGATATTATTTGATTATAATAAAACTTTCTATAATAGTTTCCTAAATCATCATGAAAGCTATTATTTGTTATTAAAATAGATGAAATAATAATGAACTAAAAATGCGGGCCTCGAGGCTGAGTGGTTAAAACATCCCGCCGCTAATCGTGAGGTTGTGGGTTCGAATCCCACTGGCTCCATTGCACGCACACTTTGTGTGAAGCTCCTGGTTGTACTTCTCTTGTGTTGTAATATTTTCTTGTGTGCTATCTCGTCCCTGTATATTGACGATGGCTTATAAGCAGGCTTCATGTCGAGCACACAAGTCAGATGTATGTTGTTCAATAAACAAACAAACTAACTAACTAAAAATGCTTTTATGCAAAAGTCTCAAATTATAATGAATCTATATATTTTTTTATACAATTTTTTTCAATTCAGCAGGAGGTATTATGTAAAGTATTAAAGGAAAACATCGTATAAAACTCTATTACTAATCATAAAAAAATTATAAGATGTAAAGTGTTTTTTTTTTTTTTTTTTTATCATTTGATAATAAATATTTACGGACTCGGCTTATGTTAATTAAAATCCTGAAACTAATATGTTTGTTTTATTCTCTTTTATAAAAAGTTATTTCGGTAAAATCATTGTTTTTTTTAATTCTTTTTTCAGAAACACTATTTTTAAACAAAACATTATGGTAAAACGAAACTATTTACCTTACATCTAATTTTTTCTATTTTTTTGTTACAGTTAATTTTTTCGGGTATGTGTATTTGTGTATATTTTTAGATGAATATTTATTAAAAAGAGTTTTTCGCATACGAAAATAACATTATCGTTTAATAAAATGCGTGAACGCATCAAAAAAGTTTTATATTGTCTAATATAAAAATGCAAGAACGGAATTATTTTTTATTTGATACTAGAGATTAACATCGCTTCTCAATTATAAAAAAAATATGATATGTGTTAACGATGACTAGTATTTTAAATAAAGTTATTTTTCATATATTGGCTTTATGAAAATAATGCAATTTGCTTTCGTTATTATTCTCATAAAGGTGAGTGTTAGTCTAGTTTTAACCAAAAAAATCATTTCTACAGCTGTGAAAATCGCAATATCCTTTTTTGAAAATGCATTAATTTATTTTTTGTTTTAATGCTCAAATGTATATAAAGCAAGAAAACTATTATTTTTTTTCCATTTAAAACTTGTTGATTGATATTAGGATAGTATTTGGATATTGATACTACAATAAAAAAGAATATTGCCCAGTTAAACTGATGGTATTGAGCTCACAGGCTACGCATACTAATTGTGCATTACAGCCTTGTATTTTTGTTAATTCCGTTCGAAAAAAAAAAAATAAAAAGGGGTAACAGCTCTCACCTTTCTCCTTTTTTATACTTAATCATTGAACCTCCTAAACTATCAAGTGCATGCTTTATCATATTAAAAACCTATATCCAAAATTCAGAGCAAATCGGATAAATCTTAATAAAAACCCATTTAGTATTTATATAATTTAAGAAGAGTTATTCTCCTCTTTTATACTTAACCATTAAACTTCCAAAACTATTCAGAGATTTGAACGAAATCTGACAATTCTGATTGAAAAATCCATTTATTCAAGTTAAGGGGAGGGGCATTAGAACCCCCGTTTATACTTATTCAATGAACACCTAATAACAGTCACGGAATCGCCTCATCAGAATGATCCTATATCTAAATTTTGAACAAAAACTATTAATTCTACATAAAAATCCCGTTTATATCAATTAAGGGGAGGGGCATGAGCCCCCCGTTCCCCCTGTTTATACTTATTCTATGAACACCTAATAACAGCCAAGGTATCGCCTCATCAGAATGATCCTATATCTAAATTTTGAACGAAAACTGTTAATTCTGCATGAAAATCCCGTTTATATCAATTAAGGGGAGGGGCATGAGCCCCCCGTTCCCTCTATTTATACTTATTCAATGAACACCTAATAACAGTCACGGAATCGCCTCATCAAAATGATCCTATATCTAAATTTTGAACGAAAACTGTTAATTCTGCAAGAAAATCCCGTTTACATCAATTAAGGGGGGGGGGCATGAGCCCCCCGTTCCCCCTGTTTATACTTATTCAATGAACACCTAATGAGAGTCACGGAATCGCCTCATCAGAATGATCCTATATCTAAATTTTGAACGAAAACTGTTAATTCTGCATGAAAATCCCGTTTATATCAATTAAGGGGAGGGGCATGAGCCCCCCGTTCCCCCTGTTTATACTTATTCAATGAACACCTAATAACAGTCACGGAATCGCCTCATTAGAATGATCCTATATCTAAATTTTGAACGAAAGCTGTTGATTCTGCATGAAAATCCCGTTTATATCAATTAAGGGAGGGGGGCATGAGACCCCCGTTCCCCCTGTTTATAATTATTCAATGAACACCTAATGACAGTCACGGAATCGCCTCATCAGAATGATCCTATGTCTAAATTTTGAACGAAAACTGTTAATTCTGCATGAAAATCCTGTTTATATCAATTAAGGGGGGGGCATGAGCCCCCCGTTCCCCCTGTTTATGCTTATTCAATGAACATCTAATGACAGTCACGGAATCGCCTCATCAGAATGATCCTATATCTAAATTTTGAACGAAAATTGTTAATTCTGCATGAAAATCCCGTTTATATCAATTAAGGGGGGGGGGGCATGAGCCCCCCGTTCTCAGTCTTATACAGATCGAATGAACACCAAAAACTAATCAGGGAAGCGCCTTATCAGGATATACCTATATACAAAATTTCTAGTGGATCCGATATTTTTATCATGAGTTATCGGGTTACGCACGAACGAACATACGAACGTACGAACGTACATACAGAACGGACGGGCACATAAGCTCTCAGGCTATGATAGCCTGTGAGCTAAAAACTGTTGTTCGTAATAATCAACATTTTTACATAACAACTTTTTTTTTATCTATATAAAACAATTTTCCATTTTTCTATTAAATTTATCATGCATGATATCCTAATTATAAACTCACATTTATTACTTTTATAACTGTTTTCATGATTTTTGTTATCTTTAAAGAAAAGTATGGTTTTTTAAACACTTGACTGATCAATATTTTTGAAAAAAAATCCTTAGAAATAATGTCAATTTTGTTTATGTCTTTTATAAATTTTTAATTGTTTATCACCGGTTTTTTTAAATAGAATTTTTTTCCTTATTGATTCAGAAAAATGCTCAAGGAAGGTCTCCATACGGGCATACTCAGAAAAATCTGAAAAAATTACAGAATATTCTTCTCATATAGTTATATATGTTTATAAAAAAATTTCGGCGGAACCTCCTTATAACGTCCGTAAAAAAATAATAAAAATTTCGTTTATTTGGCGATTTATCTCCGGTTGGCGAAAAAACGAAATTTTGAAAAATACGCTTTTACGCTTCGAATACTTTTTAAAGAAAAAACTTTCTATGTTCAATTTGTTTAAATAAGTTTAGTTTAAGTAATTTTAGTTTTGCATTTTTACTTTACTTTAAGTGTAATTTTGTCATATACGTTTATATGTACTTATAACAAAATGAAATTAATATATTTTATCATTTAAAACACAATTTAAATTGATTAAAATTGTTCCAAATTGAAAAATTATGACACGGTCAATTCACCGCGCTATGGAGCATTCTCATTGGTCAGAAGAGAGATATTCTTCAAAAGTAGTGGAGTGACGTTGTAGTAAATGCTGCAGATGATGTCAGTGAAGTCAATTAAAATCAATTTTCAGATTCGTTAAAATCGTCTGCTTTTGGCGAGGAAATGCACTGCTCGCCAAATCCCGCGTCGCTTTCAGCTTTTCACGCCAATTGTTCCAAACTATTTTATTTTTTTACATATCTAATAATGTAATTCTGCCGCTAATTTTCACTGATCCTTTATTACCTACATGAGTAGTTTAATTCGTATTTTTTTCAAAAAATTCTGAGTATGCCCCCAATGGAGACCTTCCTTGTCAGCTTAAATAGGGCTCCCAACTGGTCCGCCAATTGAATATCAATATTTTCATAGAAAGATTTTCGTTTTATATTTTTCTTCCAAATTGTAGAGAAACCGCCTTCGGAGGTTAGTTGTGGTACAAATGCTGTAGAAACCTACTGTGAATTTTTCTGTTAAAAAATATTGGATTTCATTTTGTGGACCATTTGGGAGCCGTGCTTAAATAACGCAAAATTAAAAGTAAAGATTTACTTGTGAGAATAATAAATCATGATTGGGATATAAATTGGCCATTCGTAATGCGGGAAAATCATGATCGGCAAATACACGTTGCCAGTATGAAGTAGGGGAAGATGGGGATACTTGAGCCATTTTTTGAATTTTAATTTTTTTAATTTTTTATATTTTTTTAGAATAAAATAAAATATTGAAAATGAAAATTTGATATTTTTTCTTCAACTAAAAACCACTTTCAATTAATTTTGAACTATTTTTCTATGCATAATAAATGTTTATTCTTTGTTTTACATCGTGGCTCAAGTATCCCCATGGCGGGGATACTTGAGCCAAGCTGAAGGAATACTTGAGCCACTAAGGAAAAATACCTACAAAAGTAATTTTTTTTTCGCTTTATTTTTGCACAAACATTTTACAGAATGATAAATTATGAAACGTAAAGTCCTTCAAAGCCGATTGAGAAAACAAAGCTATTAATACGATCATTTTTTGTCGTTAAAACTGGTTGTCGGAGGATAATTTCAACTTGAGTTATAACGACGGTAGAAACATCCTCAGTTCAGAGCCATTTAAACTTGGAATCTGCAATTCTTCGTGCAAATTTCATTTTCAAAATATTAAGCACTTATCCAACAAATATTTTTACAGTTTTCTTTCTGGCATATTTTATTAGTAACCAACCATCAATAGAAGGTTTTCTTTTCACATCATCACCATCATTTACAGAATTTTCCTCTAATGATATTGTCAAACTCATGCTTTTAATTTAGTAGCTGTCGGAATTTAAGCCAGATGTATCACTCTACTATTTCAAACACTTTTTTGATTTCACAGGAAAAGATTTTGTCTTCCTTTTTGGCTCCATGCAGGTAAGTTTGAACTGGGATTTTTGTTGCTTTTCTTGTTTTTTGTGCGCTCTTTTTACCAATTTTTCTTCAATTTTCTTAGTTAAAAAAAAGTTACAGCAACAGAGGTTACGATTTCAATATAAAATTTTAATCTTAATACGTTATATTAAAAAATAAATATTTTAATATGTTGGACTAATTAAAGTGTTAGAGATTATAGCCTGTAAAACCGTTTTAAAAAGTTATTTTAATTTAATGAAAGTTAAATTGAAAACTATGTTTACATTTATCTAGACAGGCTATTTTGTTAGTCAAAATGAAAAATAAAATAGATATTTCCATTTAAAAAATATACATTTTTAAACATTTTTAGGTCGTTATTTTTTTAAGAAAAAAAAAATAAAATGAAAAATTATTCTCCTTTTTATCCAGAAAAATATCTATTAGTGAATATAAGGATGGAATTTTATTTTTTGTTTGTTTCACCCATGTTTAATTTCTAGTGGGGATGGTTGAGGCATGGCTCAAGTATCCCCACTCTCATTGGCTCAAGTATCCCCACTATCACTATTTTTGTTTCCCAGAGTTTTACTAAATAAAGCATGCAGCTATTAGAACTATTTTAGACTCAAAATACAACTGAAATTATGCTTATTGAATGTATGTATATAGTTGCAACTTTAAACAAAACTTTGATTACAAAAAAACAAAAAAGCCATGCACCCAAATATTTACTTCAGATAGGGAAAAGACAACGATTAATCACTATATTTTCAAAATGGTACCAAGATGTGTGATTTCTTTTTTACATGTTCAGAACTATAAATATGTTATCATATTGGCAGTTTTAGAAAGAAAAATTGACCAACTGTAGAGATAATAGGGGTGGCTCAAGTATCCCCTATGCTCAAGTATCCCCACTCTCCCCAACAGGTTAACCTGGGAAACGATTAAATGGAGGTATGAGTGAAGAGGAGGAGTCATTTAGTGTATTGTCTAGTATTTGCGAGTGATTTAACAAAGGGGATTTTTAAAAGATGACATCTATCATTTTAAACCGAATCAATAATTTTTGATAACCGTCGACCAAATCTCCAAGCTGTAAACTGGAGTAGAAAATCTCGTCTTATTTAACCCTTTGCGGCGCAGTGGTTTCATAGGTAAACCACTTAATTTTAATTCCCAAACGCCACATTGGCACCGGAATTTTGTTTAAAACAATTACTGTTTATTGAATGCGTGAAATACAGTGTTTTCTTATTTAAAAATAAAATTGTTTTCAAATTCCGGTGTCGGTCATTAATTTCAACACTTAAGCAATGAATTTGCCCTGCGCCGCAAAGGGTTAAACACTTTAATTATTATAAATTTCTGTCACAAACTTAGTTAAACATATCTGTTTCTTTTTACTGGTGTCAGTTTGCTCAGCTATTATAATTTTTTCACTTACACTGACAGATAGTTGATTTCGTTGTCACAATATACCGTAATTTCGTGTAGATAAGCCACAGCTCAAACAATTCATTTTCGACCCAGAAAATCCATTCAATAATTTAAATTAAAATGTACCACGATACAAAATGTTACATTTTATTTTTGAAAAATTTCTAGGTCGAAACAGAATTGTTTGAGCTGCGGCTTATCTACACGAAATTGCGATAGCTGGATTACTACAGCCGAACTAAACTTTCACCAGTAGTAAATAAACTCCAATTTTTCTAATTGTTTGTCATTAAAACTTTCCATTAATGGGATGTATAAATGAGGAAGAGTTTCAAGATAAATTTATGTTTGGAAATTTGATTGAAATCATTGATGCGATGGTAATGCACATCTGAGAAAGCAATTTCAGTAGAAGCTTCACTCCTTTAAGTATATGTTAATTTCTTCTTTCTTAATAGTTCCATGAATTTTTATCACGTTGGGTACATCGTAAGTCACCGGTGATTGTCACTAAATTGTCCGTATAGGCCGGGTCAGTCACCGGTGTCTGTCAGTAAAATATACCAACATGTGTGACCTGACGGAGATTGCCCTAAGTATTCCTATGGCACTGAACTTGTTAATGCCAAAGAAAGCAATGTGATATGCAAACACATATTTATTTTCTACAACTAATTAATGCCTATTACGAAATGTAAGAATTAGAGACGCAGGGTGAGTATGTAAGTAAACATAAAATATAAAATAAAATAACATTTATAATCTGCGAAATGATACATTGGCTGATGATGGGCTGTTAAAATGTCCAACAAGAAACATGGCCTGAATGTTCTTTTGTTTTATAATGATTCACAAAATGTCTTATTAATTTGAACGATCTTGACTTGTTTTATAATGATTCACAAAATGTCTTATTAATTTGAACGATCTTGACTTGTTTTATAATGATTCACAAAATGTCTTATTAATTTGAACGATCTTGACTTGTTTTATAATGATTCACAAAAAATCTTATGAATTAGCACGATCTTGTAAATGTAATCCCGGGATAGTTTTTTGCTATGCTGTGCTCATTAATATTTTTGATTGGCAAATTAGCGAAAATAAAGACATAGATATCTATAGAAATTGAATAATTCTATTTCATGTATTTTAGATCAAAAAACATTTTATAAATTTTAAATAGTCTGTTTATACATTTAAATGTTTTATGCATTTATGCGTATTTATGTCTTTATTTATACTAAAAAAATAAACCAGATGTATAATTAATGCTAGTTATGCCAAATTATTACTGTACTAATTTGACAAGTACGGTAATTGTATCGTCTCATAATCACTTTTTATCACACATCATTTCTGAGGATTTTAAATTTGGTACTTGTTTTTAATAACCCAGTTCTTTTAATCATCTGACAATATCAAAGAACTTCTCCAAATTCCAAATCTAAAATTCCGAAAATTTAACTGGATATTTCGAGTTTTCTACACATTAAATTGAAACATTTCCATTTGTTCATGTTGGAAGGAATTTCTTATGTTTTAACACCCAACGCATAATCATCAAAATTTTCCGTTTATTACGGGAAAGTGGACTGTTGTGACTAAAAATTAATGTTTTAATTATAAAGCAAAAATCCCCATAAAATTCTGTGCATCCTTTTTTTTATGTAAACCAGCACGAAAAAATATTCACATTCTTGAAAAACAATAAATTTCAATTGTTTTTTTAATAAAAAATGTGAATTCTCCTTTAAAATTCCAATAATTCCACGGAAAAACACTTTAAATAAACTTGCATTCTTGATGGCAAAACATTTTTTTTTATATTTCGAGACTTAAAACAAATGATGCTTTAAAAATTTTGCCTACAAATACAATGCAGACATATTTTTGCATAATAATACATCATTACAGAAAAAAAACAGAGTTAAGACATTTCGAAGTAAATATTTAAGAAGATATTCTTTATTCAAAACTTAGTGAAACGAGAAAATAGAGCCAGGTCATTAGCATGATTTGAAATATGTAAACAATGCTCTATATAAATCTTTACATTTTCATTTAGCTATGTCTTGTGATGTTTTCCCTTGTATGGCAGTATTATAATGATCTTTCTCATCCGAAAACACATTAAAATACATAAGCATGATTTTGATATTAAATAAATGTATATGATAAGGGTTTGTGGCTAAGTTTATAAAATACTTCACAAAATTCAATCATATGAAAGCTTATTACTTATTCTAAAAATCTTCACAAGAGTTAATTTAAAGCTTTTTGTATTAGAGAAATTAATTTTTACTAGATGGAATCCGTCAAAACTTGGTAAAAAATTACTACAGTGTTGGTTAAATAAGCTTCCTCATTGTTCAACACTTTTAGGGTCGGTAAGGGCCTTATTTAACAGATCGTTATGAATTATTTTTTTTTATTTTACTATAATAGTTTCTATAATATTTCTTTTTATTTTCTTTCTTTTCCCCTGGATGTTTAAAGTTTTAATATTTTAAAATCAAAATCTCGAAAATTCAAAACTTATGTATAATTTCTTAGCATTATATCATAACTATAATAATTTGAAATTTTAGTTAATACATGTTTCTTAATTTTTTTCTAGCTTTAAAATAATTCGTAAATCTGAAGGACACTCATATTAACTATAACTATATCATTAACTATATTCCTTTTTTAGAAAAAAAAATATTTTCTATTTTAAACTAAGAGTTGGTTAGAAAAAATATTTAAAAAAGAAATCTGAAAAAAAGCAAGTTTTTACTGACCATACAAAATTAATTTTTCTTTCTTTCTTTCCTCCCTTTTTTATTTTTCATCTGAGAAGGAAGGACATCATTTAAAACATTGGTTATTTTTTTTTTATTAAGATCTAATTTGCAAGCGCGCTCAAATCCTCTCGTCCTATCCATTTTTATTGGCAAAACGGAATGTTTTTTATTTTCCACTTTGTTTTTCCTCATAATGTATACTTATGTCTCGAAACTTTTGGACAATAATAGATTTAAGTCGTCCAAAGGCTTTTTTCTATTTTCATTCATAAGTGGTCGGACTCATGCATATATTACGGTAAAAAATAAAGTCTAAAACCAAAAGCATACTCTTATTTCCAATAAAAACGCTAGTTAGTGCCATCTCTCAACCCCCCCCCCCCCAGTTTTCGACAATCCTTTTCGAAAAAAAATCCAAGTTGGCGGATATACACTAAACGAAAAATCTCCCACAATTTCCATCGCCTATTATCGGTACGACAAAGTTTTCCATTCCATAAAATGATTTAAAAACTCGATAATATCAACCTCATGAAAACAAATATGTTTGTAGTTTGTAAGATAATATAATGACAACCAAATAATCGCATGGGCCGATAAAAACACAACCGGCTTCCACCGCTTATGATAGTTCAACTGAGCAAGCGTTTATACGCATGCGTAGAGCTTCATTGCAAGACACAGATCAGTACTTAAAGATTACGCATGCGCATAAGTGAAATTTTATTTGATAATTACAGCTAATTAATGACATTTTTGATCAAACGAATGTACGATAACAAATCTGTGCACTGTAAAAAATAAAGAGTTTTATCACATTTATTTCGGTGGTATGAGATGTGAAACAAGGTGTAAATATATTATCTTTTGAGTGCCAATACCAAAATAAATGTTACGTTACACTTTGAGAGAAATATCACACCTCTTTAAAAAAAATAGGCGTTCTGAATCACTAGAAATCGTTATAATTCGCACCTTGAAAGACTATTGAATTCATCAACAAAACGGCAGGTGTTTTTTTAATCCAGCGAGAGCAAGTCGGTGATTATGTAATCCAGCGCGGGGGGTGAGATTATTGGATATGCAAAATGGCGCCGTGGAAACTTTGTGTTGTGTTCCGTGAAAAATGTTCTGTGAATTTCGATTATATTTCGCAGTAATAATGAATGATTAAAAAATTGCAGACAAAGTTCATATTAAGAACTTTTATCGACTTACAGCTGTGATTATTTCATTTAGTTTCGACAATTTAAGAAATCAGTAATAATCTATTATATGATGAATTACAGACTATTCTATGATAGCCGTAACAAACAGTTGCAACACTGTTGTTGCAAAGTTTTGGATTTTTTTCAAATAAGTAAATGACGTTTATTTTCTTTCTTTTTTGTGTACAATAACTTTTAATTCTCTGTAAATGCTTGTATTTGTGTTATATTTGTTGTACGTATATATATATATATATGTTACAGGCCAAACCCGATTTTAGGCCAAACTAGATTGGCCTAGGCCAAACTAGTTTATCCTAACGCCCATCGGATAGACTAGTTTTTCCTAGGCCAAACCGGTTTATCCTAACGCCCATCGGATAAACTAGTTTTTCCTAGGCCAAACCGGTCTATCCTAACGCCCATCGGATAAACTAGTTTTTCCTAGGCAAAACTAGTCTATCCTAAGGCCCGTAGGACAATCTAGTTTTTCCTAGGCCAAACTAGTTTGGCCTAACTCTTATAGGATAAACTAGTTTAGCCTGCTGTTTATTGGTCTGAACTAGTTTCTCCTAGGCCGATCTAGTTTATCCTAGGCCAATTCAATTTGGCGTGATTTTAGTGAATTCAATGGCGCTACAGCGCCAACATTCTAGTTTGTCCTAGGCTGATCTAGTTTATCCTAGGCCAATTTAATTTTACGTGTTTTTAGCTCGCAATCGTCAAAGCCTGAGAAATAAGGGGCTCGCAGGTTCTATATATATGAATGTACGTATGTAAGTACGAATGTACGTACGTATGTATGTGCGTATGTATGTAACACGAGAGCTCGTGATAGACATATCCGATTTGCTTCAAATTTTGGATGTACGTTCGCTGATATAAGGTACTTTTCTGATTAATTTTGGGAATTCATTGGATAAGAATAAAGGGAAGTGAAAGGGAGGCTAATCCCCCACCGTTAATTTAGAGATTCAATTAGGCCAATTCAATTTGCCGTGATTTTATTGAATTCAATGGCGCTACAGCGCCAACATTCTAGTTTGTCCTAGGCTGATCTAGTTTATCCTAGGCCAATTTAATTTTACGTGTTTTTAGCTCGCAGGCGTCAACGCCTGAGAAATAATAGGCTCGCAGGTTCTGTATGTATGAATGTACGTATGTATGTACGAATGTATGTACGTATGTACGTGCATATGTACGTAACGCGATAACTCGTGATAGACATATCCGATTTGCTTCAAATTTTGGATGTACGTTCGCTGATATAAGGTACTTTTCTGATTAATTTTGGAAATTCATTGGATAAGAATAAAGGGAAGTGAAAGGGAGGCTAATCCCCCACCGTTAATTTAGAGAAATGGATTTTTGATGCAGAATTATCAGTTTTTATTTAAAATTTTAGGTATAGGATCATTCTGACTAGGCGCCTCCATGATTAGTTGTGGATGTTTATTGTTTAAGTGTAAAAAAGGGCAATGTAGGTTAACCCCTCCCCATAATTTAGATAAATGGTTTTTGACGCAGAATTTACGGATTTGCTTCACATTTGTATATAGGTTTTTTTCTGATAAGGCGATTCCCTGAATAGTTTTGGGGGTTTAATGGTTAAGTATGAAGGGAAAAATGAACGATTACCCTCTTGCATAGAAAAACTAGTTTATCCTATGGGCATTTAGATAAACAATTTTGCTGAAGAAAAAACTGATTTATCCAAATGGCATAAGGATAAAATAGTTTGGCCGAGGCTAATCTAATTTAGCTCGAAAACGGGTTTGGCCAGTAAAAAACATATCTTTCACTAGAAAAAGTATAAATGTGTGTCAAGAGTCATTGCTTATAACACCAATACAGAAATTTAACATGTTCACCTTAGAGACATGATGCATTGGACATGGTGTTTGCTTATTCAAGCAAATTATTATTTACTTTAATGTTATTTACTTTTGTACAGGCAGAGCTCTGTCTGTACAAAAATCAGTGAAAAAGATTCAGTCCGGCTCGATCTGACCCTACTCAATTTCTGCAAAAAAATTCAGGTTTTACTTCACATACAATTAAGATTCCTTTAAAAAATACTGCTTATATATTTATTAGATAAATTTACAATGTATTTTTAAATTATGTTGTGTTCACAGAATGAAAAATACACAATGTATTAATGATTATCTAGATTCTTAGAGTTTCAATATTCATATACAGATTCATTAAATAATCAATGTAGTTTAGAACAAAAGAAAAAATATGAGAGTTATAAATATCATAACTTTTGAATCCGTTCAGTAAAAAGTAGATTTATGAATATATTTATTTCTCTGTCATTCCTTAAGGCTTTTCTCAAATCCTAAAGAGCTACATCCTAACACATTTATGAACTACTTCCTTTTCGGAAATGCATAAGGTTAACAAATTCAGATAAAATATAATCGAATGGCGTAAACCATTTTTTCATAAAAGCGATGTATCTTTGAGAAAATAATAAAGCTAAGTTTTGAATCGAATTTCCGGTTATGACTTCACGAAAAAAAAATTGACGCCGTGACAAGAATAGCTTATATGTCGACAGGTAATTGATTTCTCAAAAATAGAAAATGCTGCTCGATTGCAAATTTTGTTCAGCTTCATTCTGGCTCGAATATGCAATAATAATAATAATATAAATAATAATAATAAATGCAAGTCAGATCTTAGTTGGCACGAGTGTGCAGAAAAAAAAGCAAACACCATGTCCATTGCATCATGTCTCTAAGGTGAACATGTTAAATTTCTGTATTGGTGTCATAAGCATTGACTCTTGACACACATTTATACTTTTTCTAATGAAAGATATGTTTTTACTAGCCAGACCCGTTTTCCAGCTAAATTAGATTAGCCTCGGCCAAACTATTTCATCCTTATGCTAATTAGGTAAATTATTTTTTTCTACACCAAACTTGTTTATCTAAATGCCCATAGGATAAACTAGTTTTTTCTATGTAAGAGATATAATTTTTCCCTTCATGCTTAACCATTAATCCCCAAAACTACTCAGGGAATCGCCTTATCAGAAAGAACCTATATACAAATGTGAAGCAAATCCGTAAATTCTGCGTCAAAAACCATTTATCTAAATTATGGGGAGGGGTTAACCTACATTGCCCTTTTTTACACTTAAACAATAAACATCCACAACTAATCATAGAGGCGCCTTGTCAGAATGATCTTATATCTAAAATTTTAAATGAAAACTGATAATTCTGCATCAAAAATCCATTTCTCTAAATTAACGGTGGGGGAATAACCTCCCGTTTGTTCCCCTTTATTCTTATCCAATGAATTCCCAAAATTAATCAGAAAAGTACCTTATATCACTGAACGTACATCCAAAATTTGAAGCAAATCGGATATGTCTATCACGAGTTATCGCGTTACGTACATATGCACGTACATACGTACATACATTCGTACATACATACGTACATTCATACATACAGAACCTGCGAGCCTATTATTTCTCAGGCGTTGACGCCTGCGAGCTAAAAACACGTAAAATTAAATTGGCCTAGGATAAACTAGATCAGCCTAGGACAAATTAGAATGTTGGCGCTGTGGCGGTCATTGAATTCAATAAAATCACACCAAATTGAATTAGCCTAGGATAAACTAGATCGGCCTAGGAGAAACTAGTTCAGAGCGATAAACAGCAGGCTAAACTAGTTTAGCCTATAAAAGATAGGCCAAACTAGTTTGGCCTAGGAAAAACTAGATTGTCCTATGGGCCTTAGGATAGACTAGTTTGGCCTAGGAAAAACTAGTTTATCCGATGAACCTTAGGATAGACCGGTTTGGCCTAGGAAAAACTAGTTTATCCGATGGGCGTTAGGATAGACCGGTTTGGCCTAGGAAAAACTAGTCTATCCGATGGGCGTTAGGATAAACTAGTTTGGCCTAGGCCAATCTAGTTTGGCCTAAAATCGGGTTTGGCCTGTAACATATATATATATAAATAAATGCATGATACTTGCAAAATGTGATTTTGCAGTCTAGCTATTTTGATATTTAAAAAATGAAAATTAATAATAAAAGAAGTCGTAAAATTGTCACTTCCGTACAGAGCTTTGAAATAATTAGTTTTGATTTTATAGTGTTTTACTGCTTTAAATTCCGCATAACTTGAACTAACACGAAATTAAATAAACATAGTGTTATACCTTGTTTTAAACATTCATTTTTTCAATTTATATTTGTATTTTGATGTGTTTTTAGATTATTAGAAGCAAAAATTTCATTATTTTTATTTCTTTTTTTTCTCTTTTTTTATAAATGTTGATACTGAAAGAGTTAAAGAGATTGTCATGGTTTTATTTTTCTATTTATTAAATTAGTAAAACATAATTAAAATCATCATTAATGCCTATTTGAATTTGAATACATTTAATGGAAAATCTTAGAACTTCAATGAAAGGGGGGGGGGCTGCCGGTATGTTCATTCAGAGCTGTGTGAAACGGGGGCGAAGGGGTCGGTCGCCCCGGGCGCGGAAACTGAGGGGGCGCCAAATTTATGTTATTATCGTCTTTTGTTTCTTCGCTTTTTTTGTAAAAAAATTTATATCTATAAACATATTGGGATTTTTTGTGTGAAAAAAACATACATTTTCAAAATAGCATGTTACTTCATTCTTGAAATCCAAAAGTGGTCATACAATACTGTTAGTTACATTTTTTTCACATATGTTTTCCAGATCACCTTTGCCAAAATATAAGCGCAATGTTTTTTTTATAGTATTTAGTTGTAATATTAAATCTTTTAAAGTTTCAAAATAGACGAAAAACATGTATTTAATAGAATTTATTTGTGCATTTACACCTTTCAATTTTGTGACACCTGTGACAAACAGTAATGAAACTATACTGAAATTTAGAGGTGCTGCAGATACATTCTGCCCCCCCCCCCTCCCCAACAATCCCCAAACACACTAGGTGACCCATATAACGATGTTTTTAAGTATGTAAATATAGGAAATTACATATTGTTTAATAACTGAATATTATGTTTAAAATGCATGTTATAATAAATTACCTCAATTAAAAGGGAGTTTAGCAGCCTTTTTGCATGAAAATAATTATTTTAATTTATGGCTGTGTTAAATTTAAAATGTAATCTTTAAATTATTTTTTATTTTGCTGTTAAAATCATGTAAATATTAGAAAATTTCATTTTTTACCATCTATTTATTTAGTGTACTTTAATAAATGGTAGCAAAATAAAAAATAATTAAAAAATTACTTTACAAATTTAATACAGCCATAATTTAAAAAAAAATAGCTTCACGCAAAGAGTGTGCTAAACTTCCCTTTAATTGAGACAATTTATTATAATGTACATTCTAAACATATTACTTACTTTACACCCAAAATGGTGGCAAATAAGTTGCCACTACAAATAGTGTTTGTTTATACCATTTGATAGTTGGTGGCTCATTACACCTCATTACAAGTGTAATTTCATTACACCACTTGGGGTGGCAACTTAGTTGCCACCCTGTTAGAATTCGAAAATAGGGTTAGTTTAAAAATTACTTACTAACCATGCAAGTCTTCATTTGCGGGTTGCATCTATGCGATGCGCGGAGCTTTGAATTAAAATCGAAAATCATCTGTTGAGATAAACTTATTCTAAGTTCAAATTCATCTAAAAGTCCATATATTATAAAAAATGTAGTTTAATTCCATCTAAAAGGCACATTCCTTCATTACATTCAGAGAACTCAATCGTTCTCACACACTTGTCAAAGTTCTTCGAAAGATAATAAATAAAATCAGACGATATTTTCATTTTCTTAATTTACGCGTTCAATTAGTTTCACTTCATTTCATTTTACAACATCCTCCCCCCTTTGAAACTTGGGGAGAGTTTCAAATACATAACAATTATTATTAAAAAGATCCAACCTCTTTGGAGCTTTTACACATCTTCCAGAAGAGGTATATTTCTTAAGTATGACACTATCAGGAGAAGACACATTTTCATGATCATCATGCTCACTGGAACTAGTTTTCTCTTCACCCGACGGTTTGGATGCAATTTCAATTATTTCATTCGAATATATTTCCAAAGGAAAGATGCGCTGCACCGGACGTAAAACCGTGCCGTGCTGAGTTTTCAACTTAACACCACGAACTTTACCATCCCGTCCTGGAATTAAATGAATCACCTTTGCTAAAGGCCAAAATAAACGTTTTTTGTTATCATCCCCAACTAAGACTATTTCTCCCACTCGCGGTTCACGTGTATATTTTTCAGTATGTTTTTGAACTAATTCGCTGAGGTATTCTTTTCTAAAACGTTGCCTAAAATCGGTAAGAAGTTTAGCTCTGTAATTCAACCTTCTCCTTAAACTTTGAGAATCTAATTCGATAATATCCGAATTGCTGAAACTTCGGTTTTCAGTAAGAAACATAGCGGGTGTGAGAGGTACTAGCTCCAGTGGGTCCTCTGAGATATAGGTTAGAGGTCTGCAGTTAATCACAGATTCACAATCACATATAAGTGTATTCAATTCTTCATAAGTCAATACAGATCTACCTAAAGTACGTACTAACAATTATTTTACAATGCGAACTAACCTTTCCCACCAGCCTCCCCACCAAGCTGCGGTGGGAGGTATAAATTTCCAAACAATTTTATGCGTCATGGTTTCTTTTAAAATTTTATCCCAATTTAATTTTGAAAGTTCATTGGAAGCCCCCCTAAAGTTTGTTCCATTATCACAATAAATAGTGCTGGGCCTACCGCGTCTAGCTATAAAACGTCTAAGTGCTAGCAGGAAAGCATCAGAAGATAGCGAATTGACTAGTTCAAGGTGAATCGCGCGATAAACGGCACAAGTAAACAATGCTATCCAAACTTTCTCGCCATTTTTTAGAAATAACGGCCCGGCTAAGTCTACTCCAATAATTTCAAAGACAGCACAATCTGTAACGCGATCTGGTGGCAAAGGTGTTGGTTCGCTTGACAAAGACTTTACCTTAAAACGTTTACATGCAATACAGTCGTACAATACATTTTTAATAGTTCTTCTAGCTCTAATTATCCAAAATCTTTCTCTTATTAAAGATTGCATTGTTCTTATACCTGCATGACAATTCTTTTGGTGTACTGATCTAATCAATAATTTAGTAAATTCACATTTGCCTGGTAACAATATTGGATACAAAAATGATTCTCGGTCATTTCTTTCAGTTATTTTAGTTTTAACTCTTAAAATTCCATTATCATCTGTGAATGTTACAATATCATTTAATGACCTTTTATTATAGAAATAACAGCTCTGAACTAAACGGATTAGATATTTTTCAGAATTTTCAATTTCATTTTGAGTAAGATTAGAATATTTACACTTATTAGAAACATTTCGGCAATTATTTACAAATCTCAGAATCCAAGCAAATATTCTTATCATCTTATCATAATTAGGTATATTATCTAAGAGCCAAAGGGGTGTGTCTTTAGCTAGATCAATATTCGTAATTTCGATCTTTTTTCTTTCTAAATCAACATCTTTTGGCTGACAGTCAATCGCGCCAATTGGCCAACATTCAGGATTTTCTTTTAACCACTTAGGACCTTCCCACCATCGCGAATCAAGCATTTTCTGCGGAGAACATCCACGTGAAAGTATATCAGCTATATTCAAATTTCCTGGAACGTGCTTCCATGACTCTATATTGGACATCTGTCGAATTTCTTTGACTCTGTTGCTCACGAAAACCGACCAATTCCCATGTTCCTTTATCCACCAAATTGCGGTAGTAGAATCTGACCAGAATGTGATTTTCAGACCTGGCATATTTATTGCCTTGATGATAGAACTCGCAAGTCGAGTACCTATACAACAAGCCATTAACTCTAAACGCGGCATGCTCAAAGTTTTGAGAGGAGCAACCCTAGACTTCGCTCTAACAAGCGTAACCTTGACATCGGAATCAATTATTGATCTAGCGAAGACACATGCTGCATATGCCCCTTTACTCGCATCAACAAAAACATGAAGTTCAGATGAAGCATTAATTTCTAAGTATCGAGGTATAGCTACTTCTTTTAAAACATCAATATTCTTCAACCATTTCAAAAAAGCACTCACAATGTTACAAGGTAATTCTCGATCCCATGGAATTTTCTGTTTCCATGAGTCTTGTAGCAATAATTTTGGAAGCAATGTAGCAGGAGAGAATAAACCGATAGGATCAAAAATCTTTTGCACAATGCTCAAAATTAATCTCTTAGTAATTTTCCTTTCACACGTTAATGTTTCTAAATCTAAACAACATTTCAAAGAATCATTATCTAAATTCCAAATAATCCCCAAAACTGAAGTATCCCCAGAATATTTATCAACATTCTTGCAAGCTACATTGCTTTCAAAACAACGCAAATTGAAACACCCTTTAGACATTAATAACTTTGCATTTTCAATAAACATTTCAGCTTCATTAATGTTAGAAACACCTGATACACAATTATCTACATAAAATGAACACTTTAATTTTTCAGCAGTTTCCTTATATTCAGGAGGACTATTTTCTAAAAGATGCATTATAGATGCACTTAGTAAATAAGAGCTAGAAGAGACACCAAATACAACTCTACAATGTCTATAAATCAATTGTCCTTCATTACATGGGAAATAGAATCTAAGAAAATCTCTATCTTTAGGCATAACAGATAACATTAAATAAGCCTTTTCTATATCTGCAGTTATACCGATAGGATACATTCTAAAACGATCAAGAATATCAAGTATAAATTCTATAAGATTGATGCCTTTATACAAACATTCATTTAACGAGGGTTTCCCTTTCTCAGAAGCAGATGCATCAAATACAGGGCGTATTTTTGTGGTTTCCTTATCTAACCTGATAACGGGCCTATGCGGTAAATAATGACATTTATTACTTAATTCATTTTCTGGAACACGTTCAATAATATTCATTTTTTCCCAATTCTTAAATACTTCCTGATATTCATCGAAAAATCCCCCACATTTCAATTTATTGATCATTTTTTCATATCTCTTCCGAGCTAAAACTTTATTGTCGGGCAAATTCTTAAAATTACACTTCCATGGAAGCCCTACTTCATATCTGCCATCGGGAAGAATTTTCATTTTTTCTTTAAAATCGTTTAAATCAAAGTTTTCCCGCTTTTCAAAACTCTGAATGGGGTCAGAAATTCCTATGGTTTCAAGTTCCCATAATTCATTCAAAGGAATATTTCTAACGTGCATAGACAATGTTGTCAAAACGTTATGTTTCTTGCCACACGTTTGTTTCCCCATCACTGTCCAACCGAGCTTGGTTTCTATGGCAGTCAAATCGCAATTTAATTGAATTAAATTTCCTGTCAATAATTTTCCTATCATATCAGCCCCCACCAAAAGATCAATTTCAGATTCCTTACAAAAATCATCAGATAGATTTATTTTATTTCTTTTTAATTCATTTAATATTCTATAATCTTTAATTTTAGGTACAAATCCGCAAATCTTTTTTTCGGAAAATGCTTCAAAACAAAACGCATTATTTCCATCTAATTCACTGATTTCTACCGAAAACACATCATGTTTTTTAGGTTCCGTTTCATCCCCCCCGAACAGCGCGTGAATAATTATTTCTTTTCTTATAGGATGCATTTTCAGTGATTTCGTTATTCTCTCGCTTACGTAACTACTTTGGCTCGCTGAATCCAGCAGTGCGCGTACGACTTTTTGGCGACCTTGCGATCGAATGCGCACGCCAAGCGTTTGCATGTACACAACTTTATTTCTACTACAATTAGAAAGAGAATTTTCAGATTTTAAAGAATCATCTTGATTATTATTTATATTTTGTTCTGGACACATTATTTCAAAATGTGGTTTATGGCAATAATTACATTTTAATTTATTTTTAATATTACAATTCTTACTCAGATGACCAGCCTTTTGCAAACAAGTGAAACAAATCCCCTTTTTTAACAAAATCTTTTGTTTATCAGTTAAAGACATTTTTTGAGCCCCAAAACATTTATTAGAGGGGTGAAACCAATCACAGAATATGCAATTGTTTTTCTTACCTTTATTTTCTATACTCACCAATGCAGAGGCTGTGGCTGGATCAGGTTTGCTAATAATTTCAGATAAAATGTTCTTTTTTCTAACAATAGAATCAAAACCTTTTCTTGCTAAAAACACCATTTCATCTCCTTGAACTTCTTGGCGTAGAAAGTCCATCAGATTTTTTAAAGTCCTGGAATTTTCACTGGAATATGTATCGTGATTTCGACTTCTTTCCCAGGTCAAAAGAACTTCTTCAGGCAGGCAGCTCTCAACCAAGGGCATGAGAAAGTCTCCATACTTCTCTTGAGTTCTTCCCAAACTTTCTAAGGCACGAAGTTTGCTTTCTAATTCATCGTATAAAGAGGCTAAGTCAACTTTCATTTTAGGCGCAGTGGCATTTTTCATTACGAGGGTTAATAATTCCCTAACGTAAATTTGCACAAGAAGATCATCTCGTCCAAACCTCTGTTTTAATTGATCGATAGCCTTCGGATAATTTTCCGCGGTAGCTGGATAACTTGATATTAAACGCTCCGCTTTTGATTTCGGTTCCATACATTGGAATAGGTACTGCATCTTGTCTTCAGCGGCAATAGAATCGTCTTCGTGTATTTTCTTGAACTGGCTCCAAAACGATAAAAATTCCTTTGGTTCGCCGTTAAACTTTTTCAGCTCGATCTCCGGTAATTTAAATTTGCGTTTTACTTCTTCGCCAGGAGATGAAGAAACCTGTATCTTTTCATCAATACGTGCACATATTTCTATATATTTTTCTCGATATTCTTCTGCACTTTCAAAATCTTCGGTAAACAATTTTTCGTCCTTATCTTGTAACAATATTTCCGAAATTTTACTTTGACAAGTGTCCATCCGTTGAAATTTATCAAACAGTTGAGTTTTCAAAATAGAAAGTTCTTTAATTTCACATGTTTCTTTAGTTAATTCAGTTTCAATTTTCTCAAACGTGAGAGTAAAAGCAGCTCTCAGTCCTTTTCTCTGAGTTTTCAAACTACTCAGATTCATTTTTTCATTTAAAATTAATTGAAATTCAAAACTCCTGTCCCGCCGAGGGTACCAGTATGTTAGAATTCGAAAATAGGGTTAGTTTAAAAATTACTTACTAACCATGCAAGTCTTCATTTGCGGGTTGCATCTATGCGATGCGCGGAGCTTTGAATTAAAATCGAAAATCATCTGTTGAGATAAACTTATTCTAAGTTCAAATTCATCTAAAAGTCCATATATTATAAAAAATGTAGTTTAATTCCATCTAAAAGGCACATTCCTTCATTACATTCAGAGAACTCAATCGTTCTCACACACTTGTCAAAGTTCTTCGAAAGATAATAAATAAAATCAGACGATATTTTCATTTTCTTAATTTACGCGTTCAATTAGTTTCACTTCATTTCATTTTACAACACACCCCTTTTTGGAGTAAAGTAAGGGATTTTTTACAGTGTGGACAAATATCTTTCATTTTAAAAAAGAATGGTTTAATTTGATACAGTTGTTTCTGCTCACGGATTGTCGAAAGAAAACTCTTAGGGTTTTAAATATATAGATTAGCTGAGTTGAATTTTGAGAACGTGAAATCTTTTAATTTTGTTAAAAAATAAAACGAATACTAATGTTAAAAGTCTGCATCCTAATAATTAAACAAATGATCTGAAACTGAAATATACATTCACTCATTTCATTTAGACACCACTTCCTGAATACTAGGCTTGAACACTGACACAAAAAATGGCGGCTAACAAAGGCGGATGTTCTTTTTACGCATATACGGTCCCTTAAGTTTGGACACACATAAAATATTTCTCTGATTTGTTTAATTTAGAGAAAAATGTGCGGAAAAATCTTTTAAAAATTATTTTTACCAAAGTTCTAGAAGACGTACACATACACATACACACAAAAAAATAATAATTCGCCTTCGGCAGCTGTCATTTTTGTGTCAACACTCAAGGGGCAGTGACGTAGCCTATAGTTATGAACACTGTATCAGAAAAAACTGCAATCCACCAGATATAAAGTTGCCAAAATCTGAATGCTTACTAATATTGTATCTGTACATTGTACAAGAAAATATGTAAATCTACAAAACTAGTTTTCGTAAAGTTACAGAAATCTGTAACTTTACAAAGGAATCTACTAAAATTACAGTTATACTACTAAGTTTTTTTCTGTAACCTGGGTTGCAGATACATAAAAAATTCTAGGAATCCCAGTTTCCTAAAAAAATCTTAGTAACTTTACGCATTTTTTCAGTGTAAATCTGTAAAATTTTTTGCTGTGGCTCTTGCTGTTAGATAAAAAGTTCTAGGGATCCCAGTTTCATGAAAAACTTTCAATAACTTTTGAATTTTTTTTTTTCAGTGTATTGGGCGACAGTAAAAGTTCGTGCCTTATTTCATAGATAGCAGAATCAACGATAGCAGTGCAATTTTCACTGAGCTAAAAGTTCTTTTAAAACCATAATATTAACTAGCAGTTATCTACATGTGCCGTGAGTGCACACAGCGTTGAAAAAGTTTTTACGAATAAATTTGTGTGCAAGGCTAATACTCAAAGTGGAAAATGAAAAGTTACATTTTCATCATGTTGTTTTATCTGAATTAAAAAAAGTAGTAAGTGTTTAACATGCCACAAAATGCTTTCATGACGTTTACTTGAATCTTGCTCCTAACTTTATAAGATTTAAAAAAGAGTTACGATAAAAAAATGAACATTCAGGCGTTGATAATGACTTAACCCCTTCGCGACGGGAGTCTTTTACGAAATTTTTTATTTTTGGTCACCGGTTTTCAAAAACAGAAATTTGTGTCTTATTAAATCGAAGAAATGTTCCGATTAAATAAGGCCAATTTTACAGTAAAATTTTACTGGTGGGTATAATGAAGAATTCTTTACCCTTTCAGCGGTATGTATACTCGTCGCGCCCCAAGGAATAAATCCGGGATTTATTGAGTTATAATCAGGGATTATTACTGACTAAAAGAATAAATTTCATAATTCGAGAGCATTCCGCAATATAAAAGAACTCTTTCTAGGAAACTGGAACATTAACCGTACTAGGAACAGTAACCATAGAAATTCATGTAACTGAATCGATTACTTGAGTTATTCCTGTTATTGTTACAGAAAAACTTCTAGTAAATCCAGTTACTTAGAAAAAGTTTAGTAACTTTACAGATTTTTTTTCTTTTTTTGTACAGTGTGCATTCCTATTTCCTGAAATGTTGGACATACCAGCTATAGATGTGAATACAGAACCTTTTTTTTAATCGAAATCCATTATATTACAATATATATATATATATATTATTATTAATATATTTTAGATTGTTGTTATAATTACAGTTAGAAAAATATACGAAAGCTCTGGAATGAATGAAATAGTTACAGGGTGTCCAGCAAATAACACCTTGATTTCAAAATTAAATTTCTCAAAAACAAAGATCAATAGAATTATGTTGTAAACGGTTTGTTTATCAGGTAAGCTGTAAAAATCTTATACAAAAGTTTTGAACGGTAAATATTTTGAAAAGATTGTTTCCTGATTGCAAAGAATGCTTTGATTTGACATTTTTCTTGCTGTAGATTGCTGCCAGAGAATGTGTTTTTTGGCTTAAAAGTTATATTTCATAGTTTTTTTTTAAATTAAATTTTTGAAATTTCGAAATTCTAAAAATTTACTTCGAAAAATCTTTAAAATATTGCACTGTAAGCTGAAAAATTATTTCTCTGCAGGCAATCTAAAACAAGAAGAATGTCAAATCAAAGCATTCTATGCAATCAGAAAGCAATTTTTTCAAAATATTCACTGTTTGAAATTTCTGTATAAGATTTTTACAGCTTACCTAATGAAAAAACCGTTTGCCGCATATTACTATTAATCTTTGCTTTTGAGAAATTTAATTTTGAAATCAGGATGTTATTTACTGGACACCCTGTATATATATTATTATTCTTAATATATTTTAGATTGTTGTTATAATTCCAATTAAAAAAAGCCTTCGAAAAATAGTATAAAGAAAAATGAAATATGGCAACTCATCATATGTTACCTTTCAATTTATTGTCGTTTTCTATTAAATTCTTTTGCGTCTTTTACCTTTCCCCTTTTATGTAACATAAGTTTTAATCCAATTTTGAGTGCATTTATATATAAGTCGCCGAAAATAATTGTACATGATTAACCGTTTAGACGCCGAATTAATAACGCAATGTAGGGTAACACCCCCAGTAATTGGCACTTTAAGAATTTGTCTTTAAACTTATTTCAATTTTAATTACAAAGAAATAAGATATTTACTTGGAAATATTTTTAAATCAAAGAATGCATATCTGAGCATCTTTTTTGCCCACTAAAAGCAAAAAAAAATTTGAAAAAGTATTTTTATAAAAATATATTTATAAAAAGTTGCTGAAATCACCAGTAATTGGCACCTAGAGCACCAATGTATGACACCTTGTGATCCAGTAATTGGCACAAGTTTATATTTAAAAAAACTTTACATTTTGCATTGGGTTTAATCGCTTTAAATGAACTTACTGTAGGTGAAGATGCCATATTTCAGGTTTTTGAGAGTAAGAAATCAGCATATTAGTCTGAAATGTGAACACTTTAAAACAATACAATATACTTATATTAATATCCAGTAATTGCCATACTGTCCCCAATAATTGTCATATGAAGCTTCAATGGATTCCAATGACTGATAATATTTCATATTTTCAAATAAAAACAAATGATAAACAAAATTAGTCTATAACTTTAAAAGTACTTCCAAAATAAGTGGTTTAATCTCAAATTCCTTGCGAATTCCTTGTAATTCGAATAGGTGCCAATTACTTGGAACTAGCAAAATTGAAGCACCATTAATTGGCATGTATCATTAATTCAGAAATCCAAATATCTGTGTCGAAAATACTTTTACACAATTAAAGTAACCCTTTTTAACTAAACAAAACTGTTGTCAATTAAAATTTAAAATATATTATATATCATATAATAATGAATTGAAAAGCATGCCTTCCTTAAACCAAAAAAGAAGCATTTGCATCAAAAATGGCTAATTTCATACAAGCCATAATTATTTCTCTTTCCTAGGCACTATTGTCATCTAGTAGCATAAATCAAAGTTATAATCTTTAACGTAAATGAGCATATAACTGGTATATGGTCTGGCATTTTTAAAAGACTGGATATAAATCTTATTTTAGGATATGTTTGTAGGATGTGCCAATCACTGGTGCATGCCAATTACTGGGGGTGTTACCCTACTAATAATATTGTTTTTCCTATATTACAGCTTTAAATGTTTAAAGTTATGCATACAAATTTAGAAAATAACAAATAAAATTTATTTCCGCAGTCTTTTTGGCTGTTTTCATTCCAGTGTTCACATTTTGGAACGTGATTATTGATTGAAAACCTATGCAAATATAACAAATTATTTTTCGCTACATGCCATTGTATATTGTTCTTGAGTATTTTCTCGAATTCTTAAAACGTTTAAATTTCTAGCTGTTAAATATATGCAATGTAGAAAAAACGATATAAGCAAATAATATACTTTTTATGCAAATTAATGAATTTAAATATTCCTTAATACCTGTGGTAAATGTTTAAACATAAGTATTTTCATTTCAAAAAATCAAATCAATCTTATATTTTATAGGAAAAATAAGGACATCGTTATTATGTTGGAAAATATATGCTTTGTATTACAAATAATGTAACGTTTCCATTTGGGAACACTGGTGTTTAAACAGTTAAATAAATTTATATATCCATCAAAATTTGAAAGTATAATATCATCGATATATTAAAATTATAATTCAATAACTTATATACTTTTACTAAGACCACAGAGTATTTTACAAATCAAAATGTAATTTGCTGATTAATGAAATTTACGGCCTTACAACCCACATATTTTCACTTCCTTACAAAACTTATACCTGGAAATAAAAATCTCTATTGCATTCATGACCAGTAATCGTAAATCTCATGAAATATTAACAAATGTCATTTCTCTTATTTTATAAAAGAATAGTTTAATGAAATACATTTTGTAGATATTTTCTAACTGTCAATTTTACATTAAAGCCACGAAATTTTTCTTTGCATATTGATTATATTCCAGGTTAATAAGATTTTTCAAATCATATTATATCAATCTTTCATGTGTCAAATAAATACGAAACATATTTCATTAGTGTGTCGAATTTTACAGAAATTCTTGTCAACAGTAATTATAATTTAGTTATATTTTCTTACTGTGGAAGTTTTCCATTACTTCAGAACTTTATATCTGTCATTGTATATGCTTAGTAGATATTTGATAAGAACGTTTCTACAAAAAATTAAACTTTTATAAATTATTTTAGAATTGAAGAATAACTATGAAAATTTAGCTATTAAAACGGAAGTGGGTCCTTTGATATTTTATACTCCTTCGGAAAAATGTAACTGATCGTTTATGAAATACAGGGCTCGGAACATATTTATTGTTCTTACGAGTATCGTTTCTGAATAATCCCCAAGAGACATTTTAATAAGATATGCAATTGGAATATATCGTGAAGATTATTGATAAACAATATTGATAAAAAACTATGAAAATTTTCCTATATGCTCCGACCCATCTAAATAGCATTTTTACTCCAACCTCAAAGAATCTTAGCATAGGGTATTTTACAAAAAAAAAAAAAAAAAAAAAAAAAAAAACTTTATTTTGGTAATTAATTAATTTTACGGTCTTAAAACTAGCATGTTTTCACTTCCATGCAAAAATGCCTGAAATTAAAAATCTCTATTGCATTAATGATCAGTCATCGTAAACTTCATGAAATATTAACAAATGATGTTTCTCCTATTTTATAAAAGAATGTTCTAATGAAATAGATTTTCTAGATATTTTCTAACTGACATTTCGATTAATTTTTACATTAAAGCCATAACATTTTGCTTTACACATTGATTGTATTCTAGGTTAAAATGCTTCTATAACGCATATTATATCAAGCCTTTATGCATCAGCCTCACCAGTGGCCGAGAGGTTCGGAACTCTCAACTGGTAGACGGCAGGTGCTGGGTTCGAGCCCAATCGCGGCTGTCGGCCTAACCGTTCGGAGTTTTCCGTAGTTTTCTTCGAACCTTGCGTAAATACGGGTTAGGTTCACTTAGAAAGACCCCCACGGAGGGCACTCTCCCTGGTCCTATATCCCATTAGCGTAGATAATCGGACGACAAAAATCAACCAACCAACCAACCTTTATGCATCAAATAAATGCGAAACATATTTTATTAGTATGTTGAAATTTACCGAAAGGTCTCAGTTCTTTGTCAACAATAATTAAAATTTAGTTATATTCTTTCTGTAGAAAATTTTCATTTCATCAGAACTTTACATCTGTTTTTTGGATATGATTAGTAGATTAGAACGGTTCGACAAAAATGAAAATTATATAAATTATTTTAGAACTAAAATATATTTAGTATTACAGTATTTAGAATTAAAGTGCCATACAGAACAAAAGTACTGCAAATATAGTAATTTAAAACTGATGAGAAGAAAAGATCACAAAACAAGATACTATAAAAATTAGGAAACATTGAACTAGAAATACAATTCTTGTTTACGTTTTAATAAATGACAGTTTCTTAAATGTACAAAATTATTTTATTTGTACAGTTTTGTTTTGTTTTGTATATTTTTAATTATTTTATTCAACAATTACATTATACAGTTCTGTTGTATAATGTAATTTCACGCCTACGTTTTAGAATTAATATTTCTTCATTGGCACCATTTTTTCAAAATGGTAAAATTCTCATAGTTTACACGTTTCACATTAATGTAAAATCAATATGAATTTTACCATTTCAAAAGAAAAAAAGGTGCCAATTAAGAAATATGAATTTAAAAGTAATAGATGTGAAATGAAAATATATGAGAGAACTTTCCGTTTAGCTGGTATATATATATATATATGATTACTTTTTCTTTTGCAATCAAGCCAAAAATGCAAAGTTATAAATCTGGTTTTATCAAAACTCCAAATCCACAATTACTCATTGTTTATTTTCAACACCAGTGCAATTGAAGGGGAATTAATGGTTCTAGAATAAAAATCCCTCTCTTCAGTCAATAAGAAAAAATTCCGAAAATTTTCCGCATTCTGCCTTAAGGTATTTATAGCTTTGCCTAATTCAGCACTTAACACTAAAACAAGCTGAAATTTCAGTCAATTTTTATACAAATATTTCACACCAGAATTTTATTAAAAGCAGATTAACTTTATTATATTTAAACAAATTTCGTAATCAAAATTCTGGTTTGAATTGAAACATATTCACATGGTAGAAGTCAAAATTATTTGCTCAGGGTAGTTCTAGTGTTAACCCGTTCGCGATGGCGCGGGAAATTTCAAAGAGCGCATCTGAGCATGGAGCAGGAAAATTTGATTTGATCTTCAGAGCCGAAGACTATTGCGAAGCTAAGCCTAATTCTTATAAAGTGTTCTTTAAAAAATAATAAATAATTCATTTTTCGATGCAACGTTTTGAAATACACATGCATGGAATAAGTTGTCATTACGCATATTCACACAAAAAAGTTATTTTCTCCGTTATTTTTATATAAAAATGGCTTTAAAAATATATTTAATGCCTATTTTAACTACTTTTTTAAGTTTAAAAATAGTACAATATGATCACAGAACACTTACATAACTTTAACTTAGAAACATATGAAACATTTTCCTCAAATAAAGAATAATTTTCTTAAAATAGTAATAGTTTTACTTCTAAATATTTTTTAACACATTCCTTGAATAAAATAAGCTTTTTAATGAAGCTAATTTATTAGCAAATAAGACTAGTTAAATAAAACATGTAAGCAATTTCTGATTGTTATTTTTTATTGCTTATTTTACAAACAGACATAACATATAATTTATGAAAGTTTCTTTAAAAAAGTTTCTGAGAGTTCAAAAATTACTTGTAAACATATAAGCAATCATAAAATATATATCAAATAAAAAGTACTCCATAATAATAAGTAAAATGTGATTAAAACTATACTTAAAAAATATGTATTTCTATAAAGTTGATAAATATATATAGATATATATAAGTATATGATAGAACGAAATATCAAATAAAGATAATTTGATAATAAAGAGGAAACAAATGTATTTGCAAATATATTATCATAAACAAAATCTGCAACACTTTAACTCGATATTATATATTAAGCATATTTATCCTAGCAGTTAGAAATAGGTCTCAAACGATCCACCGCTTGAATTATTACTTTGCGTTGAGTGATTATATGCCAAGGTGTCACGTTGTTAATGTTGTGATCTTTCACTTATAAACGTTTGCACACACAATCATGAGACGGGGTAAGGGTAAGTGATATTTCATTGAAAGGAATGTTACTGTTATCCCCAATAGTTTTATGGCGATTCATCAAGATGTCAAGTCGTTAAATTGTGATCTTTTTATTATAACATTTTTACACAGGATTATGAAATGAGTTAACCCTTTATCTACCGACGGTACTTATAAGTACCATTAAAATTACTTGTTATAAAATTCTTTTTAGTATGTCAATTATTTGTAATGCTGTTTAGAACGAGTTACAAATGTATTACTTTATTTTGTTCCAAAAGTATTATTTATTCTACAAAACAAAAATATTTTTAAAAGGGTGATTTCTTTTGCCTTTGTATCTTTTCAGCTTTTTTGGTGCTGAGGAAGTGAGATGGGTATTTTTCCAATCCGAAATACTTGTATATTTATATTGTAAGAGCACCATATTTGTACATCGTATAATTTTACATAATACTAAGAAAACAATTTAAAATAAAATATTTGAGTGGAGGTATTAGTATTGCACAAAATCCCTGTAAAATCAAATTTAATTAATCCTTCCAAATCCTTCAATACCTCTCTTCAAAAATTTATTAAATGATTATGTAAATCTTTTAATTTAGTTTAAACAATTTACGTAAAATGCTTTAGAATGTAAAATTTTCATAAATTCATAATTCAGTAGATAAAGGGTTAAGAAGAAGTGATACTTCATTGAAAAGTATCTGATTATTTTTGTATTTATGGGGATGTATCAATTCGTTCAGTTGTTAAGTTGTGATCTTTTTATTAAAGCATTTGTAGACACGAGTTTGAGACGAGATACGATAAAGTTTATTTCATTGATAGAAATTTAACGGACATCTTCAATCGTTTTATGGTGATTTATCAAATTTCATGAAGCTGTTAAATCGTTTCTTTTCTCTCATAAACATACGCACATTTAATTTTCTGATTGATTAAGAGGAAGTGATATTTCATAGAGAAAATTCAAACTGTTATCAACATACATTTTACAGTGATTTTTCAACTAGTTTAATTTCTACATTGTTTAATGTCTCATCTAAACAGCTGTACAGACAGTTGGGAGACTGTTTAACCTATATCTACCGAATTACGAATTCATGAAAATTTTATATTCTAAAGCATTTTACGTTAATTGTACAAACTAAATAAAAAAATTACATAAACATTTAATACATTTTTGAAGGATTTAAAAGGATTAATTAAATTTGAATTTACAGGTATTTTGTGCACTATTTATAATTCCCCTCAAATATTTTATTTTAAATTGAGAGGTAAATCTACAAAATTTGTTTTTGTATATCTACATAAGTCTGTAGCTGTACAAATGAATTTAGTAAAATTATATTAATCTTACTAAAATTTTATCTGTAACTAGGGTCACAGTTAGATAAAAAGTTCCCTAAAAATTTCTTAAGAATTTTTTAACCTTAATGATTATATTATTTATAGTGCAAATCTGTGTATTAAATGAATTTTTGTTGTTACCGTTACATAAAAAGCAGTAGCGGTAATGAAGATTGCTAAGTAGTATTTAATTAATGTTACTACCGCTTTTGTCCAATTATAATTATTTCTCTGAATACATTTCTTGATTCATAAATATATCGTGTGATTACATAAAGCAGTAAAAAAATGTTCCGTGTATAATGCACACGCGGGATTTTTGCCCTAAATTTCGTGAGAAAAACTGCGCGTTATACACGAGTAAATACGGTATATTTGGATAACTAGCGTAACTTAACTCATATTTAACTGAGAGTTTCAAATACTAACTATACTGATGCGACTATTTAAATGCTTTCAGAGATTTCACAATTCACAGAACAACAATAACAATTCACAGAAATTTAAAGCAGTAATGTGATTTTAATCAAATTTCTTATAAAGTTTCTCATTTTAAAGTCACAAACTATTAGCTTAATTCATTATGCTTATGCCGGTAGTAATGTGATGACGATAGCAATAATAGAATACAATAATGACAATTCATAAAATGCTGAATTATGCAGTTTTAGATCATTTACCTGACTATTAATTTTACACGTATTAAATTTTTTGAAAGAATTTTCCCTTTTAATATGTCGATAAAAATGATTTTTTAAAAGTTTGATTGACATTCAAAATTAATATCTGCGAGTTATGTCTAACATTTTGTGTGTGTCTATAAATTTAATTTGTTTATGCAACTATTTTAACTTTTATTCCGAAGTATTCACATATTTGCTGTTTCTAATAACAGATGTGTATCGTTCCTAAACAATCAGAAAATTCTGCGAAATTGTTTGTTTAATTCTTTTAAAAAGATTTTTTTAACTGTAAATATTGATGAATGAAAATCGTACTAATTAATCATAATCTTCCCTTTATTGTTTCTATCGAAATTAAAGTTATTGATACGATTATTTCGATTTTTTTGTTGTATTAAAAAATATACTGCTACAAAACTAATGAGTCGAAACATTTTAACGCTGGCGTAAGATTGTCTTTCACAATTATTTAACGTTTTATATTTCGTAAATAAGTTATTCCAGAAATATGAAATCTTTACATTACAGTACTTTCTAAGAGTTTCTTACAATTTGACATCAATAAGAAGATATCTCTTTTTAATGAATAATTTTAATATTGACCTCGACGAGATTGACTCAGATTTATTGTTCTTTTCCAATGGTATCGCCAGCATGGTGTCTACTGGGAAACAATAGAATAAGAAAATAGATAATGCTTTTCAAACGTTATTGTTTATGATTCCGTAAATATTATTCACTGTTGTGTACTGGAAAAAGAAATCACTATAATTCAATATTTATTACGTATAAATTTTTGAATTTTATATAGAAAATACATGTATGGTTTTTACTGGGATAGGAGTTAAAGAATATGATTTTAATACAAAGGCGAAAAAAAAATGAAAAAAAAATACCTGAATTCAATATTTTCTTTCCTTTCATTGGAAATATTCATTGAAAACATTATCTTGCAACGTAGCTATGGTAACAAGTAACAGGCCGATCTAAACCGCCATACCTCTCTATGGAGATTTACTGCGCATGCTCATTTAGTGCAAAAATTGTAATCGGAATTGGCAACACAGCTTTAAAAAGAATTGCCAAGTACACAGGCGAATCGATTCGATTTATGTAACATTTTTAGCTCCGGATTTTTCCAATTATAAAACATTTTTAGCTCCGGATTTTTCCATTTATACAACATATTTAGCTCTGGATATTCTCATTTGTAAAACATTTTTAACTCCGGATTTTTCCATTCATATAATATTTTAGCTCCGGATTTTTTCCATTCATACAATATTTTAGCTCGGGATTTTTCGATTTATTGAAAATTTTTACCTTTGGATTTTTCGATTTATTCAAAATTTTTAATTCCGTAGTTTTCAATTTATGCAGCATTTTTTAGCTCCGCATTTTTCCATTTGTACAACATTTTTAGCTCTGGATATCTCGATTTCCACAACATTTTTAGCTCCGGACTTTTCCATTTATCCAAAATTTTTAGCTCTGGATTTTTCGATTTATTCAAAAATTTTAGTTCCGATTTTTCTATTTATGCAGCATTTTTAAGCTGCCGATTTTCCGATTTATGACGATTTTTTTTCGTTCCGGATTTTTCGATTTATGAAGATTTTTTTTGCTCCGGATTTTTCGATTTATGCATAATTATTTAATCACTTCTAAAATCTTCAAAAAAAAAAAAAAAAAAGTTCGTGTATAACCCGCAGAGATGCATCGGTGTATAGCCCGCGGGCTATACACCATTTACGAACTTATATTTCGTTCAGGGTTCGAAATTAGAAGCCATTAGTCATAATTTTTAACACAAATTTACCAAATATTTTCGTGATGCTTAATACCTTGGCTTACCACCAATATACCTTGGCTATAACCAATTTGGCTAAAAAAATTGGTTGCCTGTAAAGTCGGTATACGGGCGAAAGTTTTACGTGACAACGACTTTGAGTTGTAAAATAATTTTAATGTGAATATTCATTCGTATAGTAGGAAGAAGGATGAAATAATAGTAACAATTTAAAACATTTATTTATACAAAGAATTATATTTAAAACATTAATTTATACAAAGAATCTCGCACTGAATTTCATATTAACAAAATTTTATTTTTACCTTTACACATACATACGTATTTATATACAAATATACATACAATAACTTGCAATACACTGTGTTTGTTAAACACATTTTACTTCATGTTTATTGATGTCAAATGTTGAATTTTGTAAACAGCATATTAAAGAATTTTTCAATGAGCAGAATATAACTAAAGTAAAATGGCTTTCACTAATCACATATCATTAGTTTTCCATAATATACCACCGAATTACGAAATAAACTACACTTATTTTCTTTGTACTTTATACTAATAACTAATACATAACGTATTTAGTCTTAGTTTGATACTATCTAAAATTCCTATTAAGCACCGCCCCTTCCTTGCAGCGAATTCACATTCACGTTCAGAAAATGGTCCCACAAGTGACCGGAAAAAGTTAAGAGAAAAGTGAGCGCGTATCGTGAGCGGAGCGTAACGTAACGTAACGCAGTTTCTTGAAGTGTCTCCCGGCAAACCAATTTACAAGACGTTGTCACGTCAAAAAAAAAAAAAAAAAAAAAAAAAAAAAAAAGAGAGAGAGAGAGAGAGAGAGAGAGAGAGAGAGAGAGAAACATTAAGAAATTATTTTTACACGTATACGGATATTTTTGCAGAATACTTTTTTTTCCATTAGCTTAATATATATAAAAATCACTTTGGAACGATATTTAGAATATTAAAAAAAATAGAATTAAATTAAAATTTATCTTTAATAAAAATGTCTTATTTATTAATGCAATGAAACCAAAAACTGACTTTTAGCCCGCGAATGACTGGAACTCACAACGTCCGATTGCAAGCTCAATGTTCTAACCGTTCGGCCATCGAGCACACCTTCAAAATCTTTCTCAAATGTTCAAATGTCCTGAAATTCAAAGGTTGCTTTATCTAGAAAGCTCGCCAAAAGTTAGCCAACCGAACTTTTAAATGAAATCGGGATAGCGCATGCGTGTTGAAAGTCTTCCTAGGAAGCTATTGCTGTTTCGATCAACTAATTAACAAGTATTCTGTAATTTACATATACAATGATAGGTTAGAATTTTGATAATAATACTGATGTAAACGATATATATATATCTATATATGTATGTATATATTGCATATTTTTCAATTTATTCAGATTGCTTACATATGCTGTTAATAAATACAATCCTACAATAGTTATTAATAATTAGTCATAATTAATCATTTATTAATTATTATTATTTATTATTTATTAGCCATTTATTAATTAGTAATATCTTTAGTCATATTTCGTGTCCTCTGGTTTTCAGTATTTCGATGACAGCGTCCAGGGCCATCAGAAATTCGCAGATGGCTTACCTGTTCTGGGGTAATTTTGTAGTATCTCCAGGGTAAGAATGATACCGTGAAACCTCCGAATAAGGGACACCTATGGGGCCGGGACTTTTGTCCCTTAAATAGAGCTGTCCCTTATTCGGAGTTTTTATTACTGTGAAAGTTCCAAATAAGGGACAACTATGGTGCCGGGACTTTTGTCCCTTAAATAGAGGAGTCCCTTACTCGGAGTGTTCCTTATTTGGAGGTTTCACTGTATTAACATTTGGCGGTTTCAGAATTGATGCAGACATTATGAATACATGCTGTACACTCATTACAGACGGATTATATAACGAACGATTATCAGGAAAGGTTTGCATTCAATATTACAATAAATATTTCTAACATGCTCATAAACGTTTTTCTTTCCTGCTGTCTATCTCTATTTTTTTATAACACCTCATAATTTATTTCATTTAAAAGAGGTATTTATTTAAATTATAATTCTGCTTCAGGATTGAGTATATATTTTTGTACATAATAAAAAATTATGTTAAAAATACTTTTTTTACTTTTAATTTATTCCACGATTTTTATCGCCAAAATTAAAAATGTCAAAATAAGCTGCATTATTCATTTTAATGTATTCGAAAAGTTATTGCGCATCAGATATTCTAATAAACGATCGGTATTTCCTAATAAGTGTCATAAAAAATTTTCGCATACTAAAAGAGCTATTGTGCTAAAAATATTCTTAGCATTATTTTCAAAAGAAAAAAAGTTAAAGCAAATTTACATAAGAAAATTGAAAATTTTGGCAATAAAGATGCCATTTGAACAGCTGTTACAATCACGAGAACAACATTGAAATTATTCTTCTTATGCAAATTTAATATTTCAACAAAAAATAAAGCCATTACACTTTTAATAAAGCAAAATTCATAAAAAAACATCCAAAGATTTCAAATTTCTCCATAGTTTGATGATAGCTCAAGCATAAATACAGAAGAATAAAAAACAGATGGCAACTGTTAATGTTAAATGATATTTCTTAAAAGAACGGAAATCTTTTGTTAACACATTTTTTTAATACATAACAGCTTTGCCTTTTTCAAGAAAAAACTACTTTAAAATGATTTTATTACATATTACAAAGATGTAAATTACTTTTTTCATGAGAAAAACTTTGTTGATATTTACCAGAACATTTGAGTGAAAGTGTAAGTTTATCAAAAAATAAAAATCTCTGGAATGTGGTTATTAAAATTATGAGAAAAAAAGGGTTAGATGAAAAATAACTTTTTAACAAATCAAATTGTTAATGGATATAAGAAATCAAACCATTTAACTTTTTATATGCAAAAATGTGATTAAACTTTTAATATAAATTTTTAATTGTAAATTTTTAATATTTAATTGTACGTGAGAACGGAGATTTCTAATCCTCGCAAACTTCTGTTTATTATAAAATTTAAAAATTTCTTTGTCTAATTAAGTACACCTTATATTTGATTCGTGCTGCATTACTAATTAGGAATAGTAATTTTCGACTTATTTAATTGCAGAAAATCTGAGTTTAAAAACCGTAACCTCCGAAATTTTATACTTTTCTACACCAGAAAAATTCATTGTTCTTTTTTTCACCGTTTTGCAAAGAGAACGTTTCACAAAGTTTTTAACTTTTTGTCACTGATTTTTAAAAACAGAAATCTGTGCCTTTTTGAATCGAGGTGATACTTCAATTCACTAGCTGTATGAGTTGCATGATTTCTCAGATTCTGTCCCAACGATAGCTGAAATTTTGCTTAACCCTTAAATGCATATTGTATCATTTTCGATACCATAAGTGTTCCCGATTTATTGGGGGTTTTATTCATATATTCCGTATTCTCACCAGAAATTTAAAAGAGCAATTTTCACTTTACTTAATGACAGACCATTCGTAATTAAATAAAGAAAAATTTACTATTTATATTTTTCTGGTATAAATTCTGATTCTTTGAATTGCGCATTTTTTGGAACGCGTTCTATCTTATGCATTTAAGGGTTAAAATATAATTAAAAAAGAATTTACGCAAATTTATTTAAAGAAATTTCCACTAAACTCAACTGTGTTCTCAAACAAATTAAAGGCAGTATAGATCTTATTTCTAAATTAATCACCTTCAGTGAAACGATGTCAAAAAACTGTCATCTTTTTGCCTCTAGCGAGTCATAAATGCCTTATAACTCATTCTCTTATTAAAATTTTCAATCTTGTAAATTTAATATGTATGGTCACTGAAAAGTACCTTTTTTGTTTAAATGACTAGGCTGTGCTTCTTATTCAGCTTGCACTGAACTGGTGAGCCTTTGAGTACTGCGGATTTCTCATCTAATTTTATTAGCTCTGTTGAACCCTGTCTGTATTTTTGGATTGGCTGTTGCAGTCCTCTATCTTTCGTCCTAAACATTTTTTTTGCTATCCTAACGACTACTTTTTATTCTCATATACGTAGTTGCTTTATAGCACTACAACTATACTTTTTTTTTATTTTTTTTATGATATGGCCCCACTAGTGGCCGAAAGGGTCTTAGGAAAGGCCGAAGTTGCTAGACGGACGATGTTGAGTTCGATCTCCATCACGCTTGTCTGCCTAATCTTTCGGAGTTTTTCGTGATTTTCTTCGAACCTTGGATTTTCAAGTGTAAATGCGGGTTAGGTTACCCCAGGAAGAGGAACTCCATCCTCAGTTCCTTTATCTTTCATGCTGCTAATTGGCCGTCTTAAATACAACCAACTCACTTCTTACGATGTGCTACACAATTTTCTTCCAAGTAAAAACTTCCAAGACGATTATGAAATCAATATCGAAATGGAAATGTGTTTTCGACAGCAACCACTGCCATTGAAATATTCACGTCCACAGCTGAGATTTTGCAGAGCTGAGATTTGGAGGTATAACGCCATGAAAAATTGACCGACTTCTAACTTGTGTTGGAATTCGCGCCGAAAAAAAATTAATAGCAAATTTCTTTTATTTTATTTGTGCAATATCTATCATCTTATAAAAGATTAATAACTATTTTAACTTACTGGTGAGAATTCAAAATCCCCAAATAAAAATTCAACCAGATGCGGAATGCTGCTTATCCGGAATGTTGCTGCAATCTGTATTTTGAGACCAAAACATTGCCATTAACTCAAGTGATGTAACAGATTTAATTTTTTTTTCTCTTTTGGTTCAAAGATACACTTATTGATTGTATTATAATTCAAGAATTATTATAAGATATCGTTTGATATAATAGTGTGTTTACTAAATCATCTTGAAAGCTATTATTCTTTATTAAAATATATCGAATAATAATGCATTAAAAATGCTTATATACAAAGGTCTCAAATTATAATTATTCATTATACACTTTTATACATTTTTTATTAAATTCACAAGGGCGTAAGGGCGTATTATGTATAGTACTGAAAGAAAACTACGTATAAAACTTTATTACTAATCATAAAAAATGTATAAGATATAAAACATTTTTTTTTATCATCTGATAATAAATATTCATGATCTTGGCTTATGTTAATTAAAATCTTGAAACTAATAATGCATCTTCCATTTTCTTTTTCAAAAAAGTCTTTCGCTAAATATCATTGTTTTTTTCTCAAAAACATTATTTATAAACACAGCGTTATGACAAAATTGAACTTTTTACCATACACCTATTTGTTTCATTTTTTCATTTAGCAAATTTTTGTGTATATGTAATTGTGAGTATTTTCAGAGAAATATTTAATAAAAACAGTTTTTCGCATAAGAAAATAATATTATCAATTCATGAAATGCACGAAACTGAAAAAAGTTTTATATTGTCTCATGTAATCATGCAAGAACGGAATTGTTTCTTATTTGATACTAGGCATTAATAATGCTTCTCAATTATATATAAAAAAAATCATATGTGGTAAAGTTAACTAGTATTTTAAATAAAATTATTTTTCGTATGTTGGTTTTATGAAAATATAGCAAATTACTTTAATTTTGTTATATTTAATGTTCTCATAAAGATAATGTTATTCAAGTTTTATCCGAGAAATTCACTTGTTCTGCTATAAAAATCGTAATATTTTTTGAAACAGCGTTAATTTTTGTTGTTGTTGTTGTTGTTTTCTCAAATATATACAAGTTTAGAAAACTACGTTTTTTAATTAAAAACTTTGTGACAATATTAAGTCATAAATGCTACAAGAAATGTTGTTTGTAATAATAAACATTTTTACAGAAAACCTTATCACTATTTTTATCTAAATAGAAGAATTTTCTACTCTTCTATTACATTTATCGTACATGATGTCGTCAATATAATCCCACAGATATCCCGTTACTTTCATAACTATTTTCATTATTTTAACACTTTCGTCATCTTTTATGAAATATATGGTTTCTAAATGGAGTTATGAATAAATATTTGAAAACATATCGTCGGTACCATGTTAAAATACTCAATGTGAAAATCGTGGGTTAGTTTTTTTAACTCCAGATTTCTTGATTAGCACCACTTTTTTGAAATGGTAAAATTCTTCTTGTTTTCTTCCTAAATAAAATTTCATTAAATAAGGTTAAAAAGGCGAATTTTACTATTTCAAAATATTGATGTCAATCAAGAAATCTGAATTTTAAAAAAAGTAATCCATTGTCTTCATATTGGAGACTTTAACATGGTACGACGATAATAGTGAGTTATCTAGCAGTTGCTAGTGAAATAACTGAGGAGGTTGTAAAAAGAAGAGAATTTATCTTTAATAGAATCAAAAATTTCTGATTACGGTCAATAAAATCTTCAAGCAGTCAACTTGAATAGTACGGGCAACTTGAATAGTAAATTTCGCCATATTTAAATGCCTTATTTTAGCGCCTTACTGATGATAAATTTGTCTCACAATTAATGCAAAAAAATTATTTATTTTTGCTTGTGTTGTCAGTTTACCCATATTTTATTTTTTCTTCTGACACATACTTTAGGTTGTCTTTGTTATCAATTGGCGGAACTACTACCGGCGGCGAAGTAAACGCACATCAGTAAAAATGAATATAAGTTTTCACCATTGTTTTTGATTGAAAATTTCAATTAATGAGGCGTTTAAATAAAGAGAAATTATTTGTTTAAATTTACTCGTAGAAATTTCTCATGGCGATAGTGAACTCCCCTGCATAAACAATTACAGTTGAAACTTCACCATCTTAAGGATATACCAGTTCTTATTACTTAAACTACTGGCTGTACAATCCTAGATTTCCTCGGTTTGGTTATTATTTATTTTTGTCGTCCGATTATCTACACTAGGGATATAGGACCAGGAGGGAATGCCCTTCGTGGAGGTCTTTCTAAGGGAACCTAACCCGTATTTACCCAAGGTTCGAAGAAAACCACGAAAACTCCGAACGGTTAGGCCGACAGCCGCGATTGGGTTCGAACCCAGCACCTGCCGGCTACCAGTTGAGAGGTCAGAACCTCTCGGCCACTAGTGGGGCTAGATTTCGTCGGGAATGCTGTCTTTCCTTCTCACTGACTTGGCTCTATTTTATCGTTTCACTAAGCTTTGAATAAAAAATATATTCATAAATATTACTTGGAAAAGTCTTAACTCTAATTTTCCTTAGTAATGATATATTATTATGAAAAAATATGTCTCCATTATGTTTGTAGTGAAGATTTTAAAGCATAATTTGTTTTAAGAATGTTTTGCCATCAAAAATGCATGTTTATTTAAAGTTTTTCTTTCTCGTGGAATGATTGGTATTTTAATAGAAAATTCCTATTTCTTATTAAAAAAAAGATGAACAATTGAAATTTATTGTTAAGTACACGCTCAATTTCTTTTTGAAGAACGTAAATAATTTTTCTCGATGCTTTACACACAAAAAAAAGAAAAAAAAATGTATTCATAGAATTTTATGTGAATTTCTGTCTTTTAAATAAAACATTAATTTTTAGTGAAAATTATCCACTTTCATTTTAAACGGAAAACTACCTTTTTATCATTATTCGTTGGATATTAAAACATAAAAATTTCCTTCCAACACGAACAAATTGAAATGTTTCAATTTAATTAGGATAAAACTTGAAATATCCTGTTAAATTTTCAGAATTGTTGTTTTAGAATATAGATAAGTTCTTTCATATCGCTAGATTGTAAAAAAGGGCTGAACTTACATTTAATAAAGTACTAAATTACAAATCCCGAGAAAGGTAATGTGATGAAAAGTGATATGATTATTTGCAATACAATTACATTAGTGGCCACATTTTTATGGCAACAGAAAATTTAGACATTGATAAGCTTAGAAGTTTGCTTATTGAATTACATTTAATATTGGTTAAATATACATGCATTACATAGAAGTGTATTATAGATTCTATTACATAAATGTTCATCTATGACTATTAATCTTTCGTATGTCCACTTTAACAGCTATGAATGCCTTCATAAGTATTGGCGTCCATTGGATGTATTTATGAATTAGGCGTATTATCTCATCACTATGACGCCATGCACGAATTAGTCGTTCAATTAGTTCAATTTTGTTTCTTGCTGCAATCTTCTGAGTCTACTCTTCAAGTCCTCAAAATTGCAGCAACTAACAAGGTTCAACTAAGTCAGGGGTTTATTCATGTATGGCATCGTAGTGATGAAATGGAATGATTGCTTCTTGAAAATGTATTTCAAGACGTATGAAGGCAGTCATACTCTGCCAAAGATAAGCATACATTGATGTTAACTTAAAATCATGAGTAGAAACCTATATCTACCGGGTGTCCCAAAAATGACTGATGGATTTTAAAATTCAATAACTTGCAAACGGTGACAGCTATTTAAAATTTTTTTGCAGGAGGGTTACGTTTAATGTCAGGAGATTTTTTACCGTAATTTTTCATTTGAGTTCGCATCTCAAACAATAGGTGGCGCTGACGGCGATTGAAGGCCAGATGATCAGTGCTGAGTGAAGCGTCGACCTAGCCTTCAATCGCCGACAGCGCCACTTAGTGTTTGAGATGCGAACTAAAATAAAAAATTACGATAAAAGAACTCCTAACATTATACATGCAAACCCTCCTGCAAAAAAATTTTAAATAGCTGTCACCGTTTGGAAGTTATTGAATTTTAAAATCCATCAGTCATTTTTGGGACACCCGGTATGTGCACTATAAGTAATGCATAAGCATCCACCGATTATTGAATACAGTACAATAAATTAAATTCTCGGCTTATTTATGTGTAAAATTTCCAGTTACTATAATAATTTGGTCAGTACAGTAAATACCCGTTTCGTATAAATGTGCGTCATATATGTTATTGTAATAATAAATATCATATTATTGCTCAGACTTACCTCTAAAAACAAAAACATTTTGTTGAATATCAGAAAATTTCAATCGTGAAGTTTTCCAAATAAACAGACAGTAGTTCAAAGTTATTTGCTTACAGATATCAGTGTACAAAAGTAGAAAATGGAAAAAAGTATAAGTTGTACATTGCCTATGAGAAATTTATAGGAATCTTTTTGAGATTTCTTATGTTATAGTTTATCCACGTGTAATATATTTTAAGTATTTTATCATAACTTTTGCGCTCAAACATAAACAATAGAAACATACACAACAATATACACAAAACAACATACTACAACATACACAAAAGTCAATAGAACTTACGCTGTAAAAATTAAAACATGATTTTATTTATTATTCATATTCCCCAATACGCCTGTTAATATTAATTAATCATTATAATTCCCATCAGACGATGACATTGAGTTATTTTCTTATACCAAAGTTTTGTTTATAATTTAAAAAGCTTCAAATTTTAAAAGCTTTAAATTTAAGTAACTTAGATTTTTTTGCCGAATTAAAAAAGCAGGAGAAGTCCTAAAGTAGATTTTTTAAAAGGAATTCTGTATATTTAAAATATTGCACTAGAAAATGGATAATATTTATTATGAGAAGTATATCAATTTCTGTTTAGTGTAGATGTGGAATTTATACCTTTTATTCAACAATTATTTTTGGTCTATGCTCTAAATTTTTGAATTATTTTTTGCATGCTTAAAATGATCTATTGTAACATCTTACTAAGGAACGTTCCCAGATGTAAGCTGTGGATTTGGACAAATGTGGTATTAAAAGAAAGTTCTCATCGTGTACATTAAAAAGTGCAACCGAATTACCTGCCCGAATCCAACCGTTTTCGAGATATCAGCACTTATATTATTATAATATTATATTATACACACTATATACAGATACAGTTTATCTGTTAAGTCACCCCACACATTTGCCGAAAATTTAGCATAAAACAAGGTGCTGGAAATAACAAAAACAGATGAAAAAACTCTCCAAATGCAGCCGTACGCGAAAACTTCGTAGAATGCGAAGTGACTGTCTAAAAGAGGGGAGATAACCGGAAATGTGTAGGTGCACTGTTAAAAGTGAAGGTGACAAACCGGTGCCATTTGGGTCCCGGCGGTGAAAAGTCTCTAGGGTCCATTGGAACCCGGGGCATTTGGAACCCTAGGGTGCCATAGGGGCTTGGATATGTGGTTGCAGTGCCGACAGGTCTCTTACTTTGTAATTGGAGCTAAATAAGATGCCCATGCACTTCGTATTGGAAGCAATGTGGCACCTCATCGGGTGACTGGAACCATGCGCATGCGCTGTGACGTATGTCTTTCTGTTTTTTGTGACGGCAAGTAAAATCTATGGCTATGAGTGAATGAAAGTGAGCTCGATGGACGAGCGGTTAGAACGCTGAGCTTGTAATCAGACGTTGTGAATTCGAATCCTTCGACGGCCAAAAGTCGGGTTGTATATTTTTTATTTTTTTAATATTGGACACTCTGGATTAAGGGTGCCATCTTTTCCCCCTAATTAAAGGTGTAATTCTGGCACCTTTAGGGGTGTCACCAGAGAGACAAGCCTTTCACCCCTAAAAGGTGCAATGTGTCACAATTAGTTTTAACAGTGTGTAAAGGAAATTACTCGTAGTTCGGGAAAAGGTATTGACAGGTGGTTTACAAACAATGCAAATAAACTTCTAACTTGCGAACAATTTATACATCTTCCTGTCAATTTATTTATTCATTCACACTTTAGGTGCTAGAAAACAGTTGGAATCGGATGGGTAGTTCCATTGCACGTTTTAACGTACATGTCTAGATTTTTTTCTTTTGATACCTTAAACAAACCTACCTGCCAAACCTACAACTTACACCTGGGAACGATCCCTAGTTCTACCATATTTTTCAAATCGAAATTGTTCAGCCACACTGTAAAAAAAAATTCAAGAGGTTACTAAACATTTTTTAGTAAATTTGTATTCCACAGAATTTTTTAGTAACCATTACAAACTTTTTTTTTTGCAAGAGAAACAAGCATTTCTTTTGTAAACTGAACAAAAGAATTTTTTGTATAACTAACTTAAAAATTTTTAGTATGAGCCACCAAGCAAATTTTAGTAATAGCTCCAAAATTATTCTTAATAACCATTAAGTGCACCCGAAGGGCAGGAGGTTCCTTCGAGCTGCATCCAGACTTCTGAAGCGGAAGATTTTCGGCAAAACTGCAACAGATGGCAGCACGAAACATTGATAACTGCTCCGACAGGGTTTTCATAATCCCTTTACAAACGAGTACATACACTACATACATTCGGGGACGCATTTGGTGGTGGCCAGTATCCAACCCGGGACCTTTAAGTCTGGAGTCCGTTACTATAACCACTATGCTATCAAGGTCACACCAAGTGAGTTTTAGTGATAGTTATTAAAAATATAAAAATATTAACTCTCTTCGTTGCTAACTTTTTTCCAGTAATTCTTACAGATTTTCTTGTAACCGACTAAGATTACTAAAAATTTTTTAGTAATTACAAGGATCACTAAAGTGTTTTTAGTAGATCGACCCTTTTTTTTTTACAGTGCACAAAAGGGTTATCAATGTCCAAAATATTCTTTGTTGATAAGCAACTTGAGTTTCTGAAGTTAATATTTCTTTAAATACTGAGCGATTTTCTTTTATGCATGTTCCTTCCCTTAAATTACTGTTTTTGCAATTTAAAAAAAAAAAGATATTTTTTATCATTTTAAATTACAGTTTAAAATATTTAGGATTCAAAAAATGCCTTATTTTAGTTCAGCGATAATTGGAAACAAAGTCACAATAGTCAAACTATAAATCGGAAATAAAGTTTCTCTAACCGGTAGTGACTGTTTAATGAAGAATAATGCAGAATGATAAATAATGAATTTTAATACACAAATGTATAATAGAAAAGCTATTTACAAATATATAACTGCCTACAAATATGGAGGATTTTAAGAAACTTTATATATAATTTTTTGTATTTGAGCAAAATATAGCTTGCAAGTTTTTATATATTATTTTAACAGCTATTTTTATTGAATAATACACATTTAAAAAAAAAAAAAGAAATAATGGTCACAGGCAAAATTTGTTATTTCTTAGAAAATTTAAGAGGTATTGCAAATCTTTTACTTCATAAAACAGGTATGTGGTTTGTCAATATATTGATTTTAAAAAAGGTGAAATATATTGAATCGATTTCGACTAAGAATGTTTGCTATATATGCAAGTTTTTACAAGAATTTGACTGAATATTGACTAAATTTAATTTTTTTAAATTCCATTACAAAAATAAAATGAATTGTTAATTCCCTGTTTTAGCTAAAAACACACGTGTTTGATAAAAATTCCTTATTTTTCAAGAACTGTGCCCGAAAGATAGGCACTAGCTTAAAAAATATATAAGGTATTTTTACTTGAATAAACTCTCAACAGAACTACGGAAACTTTTTTTGTAAAACAAAATACAGTATGAACTTTCAAACTATGCCATAGCCAGCATAAGTTAAATTCTAGATTTTTATTACATACTAATTAGGGAACCTTCTAAGGTGTAAGTTGCGAATTTGGACAAGTGTGGTATCAAAAGAAAAATTTCGTCACGTACGTTGAAAAGCACTATGGAACTACCCGCCCGAATCGATACGTTTTTGAGATAATAGAATTTGAAATGTGAATAAATCTTTTTATGCATAGAATTTTGAAGCTGTAATATCATCGATACATTAAAATTATAATTACATTGCACTTTTACTGGGAGCATAGTGTATTTTACAAAACAAACTTTATTTTGTAGATTAATGAATGTTATCAGCTTACAACCCACATATTTTAATTTCCTTACAAAACTTATGCATGAGAATAAAAATCTCTATTGCATTCATGACCAGTCATCCAAAATCTCATGAAATATTAACAAATGTCATTTTTCTATTATAAAAGAATATTTTAATGAAATACATTTTGTAGATATTTTCTAACTGTCATTTTTACATTAAAACCACGAAATTTTTCTTCATATATTGATTATGTTCCAGGTTTATAAGATTTTACAAAGCATATTATATCAATCCTTCATGCGTCAAATAAATGCGAAACATATTTAATTAGTATGTCGAAGTTTACTAAAATATTTCAGCTTCTTGTCAACAGTAATAATAATTTAGTTATATTTTCTTATTGTGAAAATTTTCCATTATTTCAGAACTTTATATCTGTTACTGCATATGCTTAGTAGATATTTGATAAGAACAATTCTACAAAAAAAAAAAAAAAAAAAAAAAAAAAAAATGAAAATTTTATGAATTAGTTTAGAATTGAAGTATAAATATGAAAATTTATTTATTAATACGGGAGCGGATCTTTTAATATTTTATACTACTTCGGTAAAATTTAACTGATCGTTTAAGAAATACAGGGGTCGGAGCTTATGGGACAAATTTTATTACACTTACCATTATAGTTTATCAATAATCGCCAAGAGACATTTTTATAAGGTATGCTCTTGGAATATATCGTGAAGATTATTGATAAACAATATTGATAAAAACAATAGAATTTTTCCTACACGTTCCGATCCCTCTAAATAGCATTTTTACTCCAACCCAAAAGAATGAAAATATCAGCATGAAAAGTGTGTTTCAGTTTTTTAAAACTGTTTAGCAATTATTTTATTTCTCTCTTCTTCTTGTTCAACTCACAGAGTACAGACAGAGCCTCAACTCGGCTTGAAAAGAACGCTCTCAGTGGATGACTTAAAAACTAAACCATCGCGTTGGCGTTTTTTATCCTTGTGGTTTCTGTTTAACTGTAATCATATTCTGGCTTGGCACTTCTTGCTGAATGCTGATTTGATTATCTTTGCACACGTGCTTATGCTATTTGATCTTAGATTTCCGCGCTTTTATTGATTCGTAATTATTACTGTTATTGTTCTTGAATTTTCAAGTTTAAATTATTAGGTCGTTATGTTAAGAAGAGACGCATGCATTGTTTGCAAGACGAATACGTCAAAGTTATTTCATATTAAAATAATTCTTTCATAAATTTCAAAACAAGAAGAGCAAGCCGTCGCTGTATTTTTTTTTCTTTTATCATTTGTCGCCAAGGAAGCGATGTTTCGCCGAATTAGCAACCTCTCTTATGTTATGATCGTAGTTTCAGAGTCATCCGCTCGTATCGCTACTGTCTATGCGTAATCCCATGTTAAACAAGTTGCCATTACAGTGTATGAAAGTTGATTCTCTGTTCCGTACTCTGTGGTTCAATTCTTCCACGATTGTGTTTAACATCCAGGGATCGGAACATATAATACAAATTTTTTTTGTTCTAACCAGTATATTTAATGGGTAATCTTTGTCATGCAAACCTATTGCATATCTTATAAAAATGTTTCTTGGGTATTCTTGATAAAATATACTGGTAAGAACATTAAAGTTAGTCCTATATGCTCCTAAATCTGAACCATGTGTTCCGAAATGAATCCTACGTTTTCTTTTAAAACTGCTTTTGCAAGACGTTCCAAAACTTTTTTTTCTATTTACTATTCCTATTCAGAAGTAAATTTCTATGAAGTATAATTAATTAACATAAATTTGATTTAATCTTATTAATATAGTTTTTTAATTTATGCATATTTGTATTCCAATTTTTAAATATATATGGCTAGGGAAAAAATCCTAATTTTAGAGATTCGTACTATAAACTAATTTTTATTCTTTAAAGTAAGGCATTTTTTTCTTACAGTTTCATTTATTTTTACGTCGTTTTTTTCTTTTCAGCTTGGTTTTCTAAAAATTGCTTAATATCGTATTCAATGTATTCATTACATAAATTATTTCATTACTTACATAAATTAATTAAGAATTTTCGCTGGAAACTCGAATGTTAATAATTTAATGATAGTTTAATTAATATTTGCTACATTTTTAAAAACATGTATTTTTAATTGCAGAAAATATTTGGGCCATTACTGGCTAATTATTAGTCTATGTTGGCCATCAGTTATAAATAAACGCCTTGCTGTATGTTTTGCTAGCAACTTGTTTTGGCTCATAGAACAGTGTATCACATTAAAATCTCATGTTCCTATTTATATATAGTCCAAATTAGACCATTTCGTTTATGCTAGCATTTCTCTACACTTTCTCAATGGTTTAAAACAGTGACAAAGATGGACCGAAAATTTCTGCTATTGGGTTATTCCTCTCTTATTATGTTCTTTATTTAAATTAACAGTGCGTAAGTGAAAAACAAATGCAATTTTCTCCATTTCTTTTTGTATAGTTTGAAAATTTATTTTACTGAAATGACTTTTCAAGCACTTTCTTTAAATGTTCAGTAAGATTAAGATGTAAAACTTTATTAAACAGTTCATGTTTTACTCTTCTCTGAGCTTTTAGAATTAAAAATAAAAGATGTATATTTGAGCATCTAATGTAAAATTAAAAATATTTAACTACTTAACTGATTCTGATTTACGTACTATAAATGGAAAATATTTGTTAAACACCGTTTTTTTCAGGTAAAATATTCATAATATTCAGTCTTAATATTTCAGCTATTAAAAAGTATGAAACTGTATTTTAAAAAATTAGTGGTGTCAGTCAGATCAGTTAAGCGGTTAACTGAGCATTTAGAAGACTAATTTTACTAATGCAACTATTTTAATTCTTTGTGTAAACAATAAACAGAAATTAAACATTATCATTTTCCTGAAATTTCTTATAAATTTATTCTTTTGAAAATCAGAAATTTTTAACTTAATTCATTAAGCTTATGCCGCCAGTAATGTGATGACGATTGCAATAATAGAATAAAATAATTTCAATTAATAAAATGCTGAATTATGCATTTTTTACATCATTTACTTGATTTCCGTTCATATCTGTATTAAATTTTGGGAAAACCTTTTTTATTTTTAATAAGATCATAAATGTAGTTTTAAAAATGTTTGAGTGAGGATTAAAATTAATATCTGCGACTTATGCTAACATTCTTTCTTATCGTGTTCTATGAATTTAGTTTGTCTATGTGAATATTTAAACATTTATTCCAAGATATTTAATATTTGCTGTTTTCAATATCAGATATATAAGTTTCCTAAATAACCAGGATATGCCAGTGTAATTCCTAGAAATTTTTCTGCAGAAAATTTCTCACACCTTGAAAGCTATAATATTTTGAATCTCAGTTGCTGAAAAGTTTAATTTGTAGAACGTCGGTGCGCTGTACCGATAACCGGGGTTTGACTCCCGGCTTCGATACGTTTTCACTTTGTGGGCTGTGTGTTTTTAAGCAACTTAAATTTAAACAAGTTGGAAATTGCCCGTGAAGCGTAGCAAATGAGGTGCGTTCGTACGATAACGAATTTTTTAAAAATTACTCTCATATATCAATCTCATAAAATTTTAAATAGTGAATTACAATTAAAACGCTCATCAAACAATGTTCTCCCTATACCATTATGTAATGGAATACTTTTGTGTGGCCTTGTAAATCAATAACAAATTTTCTTTGCACCACAAATTATGTAAAATGTATATTATAATATGTTATTTATTGTTGCATATAAATTTTATTAAGTTCGAATGAGTGTAACACCATTAAAATGCATTTGAAACATTTTCTCCCATTGACCGTAATGCAACGGAATACTTTTGATTGTCCTTGTAATTGATCTATACATCCGATTTTCTTAAAGTTTGAAATAATTCGACAAAATTATGTAATAATTATGTATTTTAAATTTCAAATGTATAAAATACATTTGAAACTTTTTTCCCCATTGACCGTAATGTAACGGAATCCTTTTGATTGTCCCTGTAATTGATCTACCCATACGATTTTCATAAAATTTGAAATGACTCGATAAAATTACATAATAATTATCTATTTTAAATTTCAAACGATTAAAATGCATTTGAAACTTTTTTCCCCATTGAACGTAATGTAATGGAATACTTTTGATTGCCCCTGTAATTGATCTATGCATCCGATTTTCATAAAATTTGAAATGACTCGACAAAGTTATGTAATAATTATGTATTTTAAATTTCAACCTATTCGGTTGGGTAGTTTTTGCGTTGTTACATGCGGATAGACGGACAGACGGACAGACAGATGGACTGAACGACCACTATAGGTGCTACGTATTTACATAATTACGAACGCACCTAAAAATTACAGAATTAAAGGCAGAAGAAATTTTCTACAGAAAAATTTTCAGGAATTATACAGATTTATTGAAATTGTGCGATGCTGGATTATGTATAATTTCTTATTTGACCCAGAGTGGGTGACATGGAAAAACATGCGAATAAGTGTGATCGGAGATCGCACACAGGGTTTCGTTTAATATTTTTTAAAAAAATAATTTATCATTTAATTAATTAATATCCAAATCGTTAATTTATGATTATTAAATTCTTACATAAAGGGTAGCGCCAATAAATTTCATTTTAAAATAATTGTAAAGGAAGTTATTTATTTTACTCAAGTTAAAAATGTTGAGGGAAATAAATCCAAAATTCTGATTTTTTTTTAAATCCGAAAAAAAAAATAGTGGAGATATAAATAAAATTTAAAATTTTTATAACCAAAATTTTTTAATTAAATTTGAAATGCTGAATGATTAATAAATTGCAAAAATATTTTTAAACAGGGAGAAAATTTAATTTAAAAATATTTTCAATGTCAGATGAACGAAACTTAACGCTATAAACACTTAAATTGGTTAAAAATATTAAATTTTTTCTTACTAAATCCATTTCAGGATGAAATTTCCAAATTTCCATAACGGGAATAAATCTAAAAACCTTCTGTATATAAGTGCGATGCTTTTTTTTCCAAGCCATGATTTCAACAAGCAAAATGTTCAAATTTTGCTTCTCTTTTTAAATCCCAAAAATGAATGGATGACGTTGAAAAAAATTTATTCAATTAAAATAATAGACATTTTAAAGTTTTTGTGAAATGTCATATGTCACGAAGTATTTCATACGTGTACAGTTTTTGTGTACAGACTCTGTGACGAATACTGTTGCGTCAGATGAACAAAACCCTTATTCAATCGGTAAATTTATCAATAAATTTACCAATTGAATATTCGTGTTTAAAAATTAATTAGGATGATCGAAGCGAATCCTCTACTAGGCCACTCAAGTTACATTTTGTCGTACACTTTATAAAAAATCTATTCAGTATTTTGACTTGAAATTAAACATAAGAATAAATTATGATATGTAGATTTGCAGAATGTTTTTTTTTGTTTTTGTTTTTTTTTGTTTTTTTACAGAATAACCTTTAAAAAATATTATTTTAATAATTAATTTATTCTACAGGTTTTTCTATTATGGATGCATTTTTGCAAATAAAAAATTTAACGCTTATCTTTTTATTTTCAGAATGAAAATAAACCACAGGGTTAGTAATTATAGATAGAATGATGATTAATTAATTAAATAAAATATATTTTCATTATTCCGCCAAAATCGTTTGCAAATAAAAAATTGAACCCGTATCTTTTTATTTTAAGAAGGAAAATAAACTATGGGGTTAGTAATTATAGATAGAATCATGATTAGTATATTAAATAAAATATATTTTCATTATTCTGCCAAAATTATTTACGCAGTTTATACTTACGGATTTTAAAAGAATTACATTATGATTTATTTATTTAGGTATTTACTTTGGTAAAGTGGCAACAAAAAGAATCGTAAACAAGTAAAATTAATCCTTATATTTGGTATTTAAAGTGAATATTTTGTTAAATTTTGTAAGTTTCTTAAGTCTGGTATTCGAAATGAAAGATTAAAGAATAATTTAAGAATATTTTAATTGATTGAAGAATAATTTAATTTAACCAAATGAAATATATTAACTACGGTTATAAATAATTTCTGGAATGTATTAGTAATTTAAAAATGTCAAGAAAAAGAACACATATTGGCCAGAACGAACGCCGTTACTGGCCATTGAAAAATGTAAAAACATCTTTAAAACTTTTAGTTAAAAATTAAAAAAATATATATATTGTAAAATTCTGCTTCGAAAATATTTTTATTTATACCAGCCTTATATCATAAATAAAAAATTCTAAGGAAATTCTTAGTTATTTCGCTGAATTTACATTTCTAAAATTTAAATGCGCCAAAACATGAGATAACGTGCATGTAATAAAGATGCAAAAATAATATAAAAATGTAATGTTCCTTTCAAGGCAGAATTAAACTTACAGGAATTATATCTTATGAAATAATGCTTCGCGAATCCAAACAAAGCACGGCTTTTGCTACTCTAATGTAATTTCGTATGCAGCGATTTTCTGCAGTTCCATATACTGATCTTCGATTTATTCTGTTGTGCTGATCCAGAGTATCAGATCAGATAAAGTAATCGTTGAAGTTAATTGGGTGAAATAGTCCTCCAGTGTTCGTGTCCGGGATAGCTCAGTTGGTAGAGCATTGGCGGCTTCAGCCAATACATCCCTGGTTCGAATCCTGGCCCGGACTTTTTTCACCAGAAATTCAAAAATGGAAAAATTACATCTGCTAAAACCCTTATAGTCTAAGAGCCGACCGCACAAAACCCTAAGCCATCGAGCACAATAAAAATTCCTTTATTTTACGGAAGAGTAGGAATGAGGGAATGTTTCAAAATTACGGCAGGCATAAGGAAAAAGTAACGTATGCTGGAAATTCAAAAACACTATACAACAGTTATTATACAACAGTTTTTTTAAACAGTTATATCGAAAATAAACGCACATTTGCAAATAGCAAAAAAACATTCTGTAGGAATATATATTTTCAGCAGGATATCTGGATATTAAAGTAAACTACAAGTGTTGAAAGACTGGCACAGAAAAAATATATCATGGTTATTAGATAATTATTAGATAACATCGCAAACTTTTACGAAATTAAAAATTTTAATGCAAATGTCGCAAGCGTCTTTCTAACTGCAACTGGTCATACTTATCGAGTACTTGTCGATTTTAATACCGCTTCAGTTTTAAACTATTTCAGCAGTGGAATAAACAATTTAATTTTACTTGAGAGCGGTGTAACGAAAAATTAAAAGCAATATTAATTATTGTTTATATAATATTAATTATATAATATTGTTTATAAAATATGTCAATATAATATTATTGACATGTTTCGAATCAAATCTAATAAGAACCATAATCATAATAAAATAAAAATACAAATCATTTCATAGTCAATACAAACGGCAGTTGAGAATGAGATGTAAATTAAAAACCACGCGCTTTATTATAAAAACAATAAATTGAAAACAGACTACGATCAAAATAAATTTCCAACTTGGTTCATCCTATTAAATCTTTTACGAGGAATTTATTCACAAACTCTAACCATAACTAAGAGTAATAAAAGAAAAATTATCTTTGCAAACAAAATTTTTACGCATATAAATTTCAATTGACTCTTTTATAAGGAATTTACGCAACAATTTGATATAAAACATAATTTGCTTTCAGTAAACAGAATTTTTATCTCCCTATCTAAATATAATCTAGATAAAGCAGCGTTAGTAAGACCAAATTTAATATCAGATTCATGTTCACCTTTTCTAATTCCAATTTTTCTTCCAGTCAAGCCTGTGTAATATTTTAAGTCACCCTTTTCTGTAATACTACCTCTGACAATAAAATTCGGTGAATGAATTCAGAACGACCGATCTGGCAACACTGGGAAAACAAAACGCTACACCTGCATAGAGGAAAGTGTAGACCATCTCACCCCACCGTTGTTCAGTTGAGCGTCGTTTATGTTCTGTGTAAGACGTGTTTTACTAAGTGCTTGTTCAGTGTGTGGTTCTTAAGTGAGAGCTGATAGAAACATTGCGCAATTCGTAAATAATTTCCTCCGTTGTGCAACAAATGACAATTATCATGGCATCATAAATAAAGTTAAGTGCTCGTTAGAGTGACCTTGGAAACAGTGATTACGAGCGAACAATTACAGGTTTACAAAAACTGTCAAAACTTTCAAAATGACTCTTTTTTATTAATAATTGTTTCTATATTATGATTTATGTATGTATCGATTTAAATTCATTCTGTTCTCTGTTTTGTAGCTTGATGTAAGCACTACGCTTTTGCTGTGTTTGTTTTTCTCGCGTGTGAAAATTAAAGTAGAAAATGAAGAAGTGTGAATACAATAATTTGTGTGTGTGTTTTACACTTACCATATAATAATATTATACGTCTTTATCAAGATGAATTAGTGCAGTGTATAGATCAAAATGTGAATATGCCCGGTTCCCTTCTCCTATGGTGGATTTAATTGTTGGATACTTCAATGAAGAAGAATTTATCGGGTGAGTACCATTTACTCTCCTATTTAATTCTGATTAATGATAAGAAATAAAGAAAAACTATTGTATTGAGGTTATAGTGACAACTCACGCCATAATTAAGACAAACATCTTTCAATGATTATGAGAACGATTTAAAAAGATATATCAATTTGATAACATAGTGATATACTAATTTCACACAAATAAAAAATATTGAATAAAAAAACAAATAAAAATATAAGATTAGAATGGCTACATTAAAAGATAATTATTCAATTGAAAAATTGACAGCAACGAATTACAGTACATGGAAATTTAAAATTGAAATGCTCTTAACTAAAGAAGAGCTGTTCCATGTAATAACCGATAATCCACCGACCCCTTTGACCGATCAATGGTCCAAAAATGATAGGAAGGCCCGGGCATTGATAAATCTAACTATCGATGATTCACAGATAACCCACGTTAAGAACCTACAAACTGCTAGACAAACATGGGATGCATTAAAAGAAATACATGAAAGATCAAATCTCACAAGCAAATTGTTTCTCCTTAGAAAGTTATATAGTATAAAATTAGCAGAAAATGGAAATATGATAAATCATATTACAAAAATAATGGAGCTCGTTGATCATTTGGCAGCTATAGGCGAAATAATTGATAATCACCACATTTCCGCTCTCCTCCTGTGCTCTCTGCCCCAGTCTTATGATAATTTAATTACTGCTCTCGAAAGTAAAGAAGAAGCACAATTAACTCCGTCATATATTAAAAATAAGCTGATTGACGAGTTTAATCGTCGAAATGAAAACTATGAAAGCATTGATAATACAGCGAAAGCTTTTAAAGCTCAGAAAAAGTTTCCAGCTAAAAAAGAATCAAAATATTGTTCGATTTGTAAAATGAGAAGCCATAACACACAAGAATGTTGGCACAATAAAAACAAAACACACACAACACAACAAAATCAACACAATAAAAATTACAAAAAACACTATTCTACATCACTCGTTTTTCAAAGGGGTGAAAACAATTTTAAGAATGAACAAGCATCGGAATCGTATAACAGGTTTAATCGCTATGAAGGAAAAAACAATACATGGAGAAACAGCGAAAACAAAGATTATGCATTTATAACACAAGGGATAGAAAATAAAACATTCATTGTGGATAGCGGTAGCTCAAGTCACATTGCATCCTCTGAATCAATGTTTACAGAGATAAAATCGAGGGAAAAAACAAATGTGACTATCGCAAACGGAAAAAAACTTATCGCTTACGGTTCAGGCGATGTAAATTTAAATACGCTGACATCGGATAATAAAATTCATAAAATAACACTTAAAGATGTACTTCTAGTACCTGAAATCGAAACGAATTTACTATCAGTCAGCAAAGCAACCCAAAACGGATGTGAGATTGTATTTAAAAATGACCGATGCTCTTTCAAACTTAACGGAGAAATCTGCTTAGAAGCACAAAAGGTAAATAACCTCTATGAAGTCCAGTTGGCTAACAAAAACCACGCGAACATTACACAAACGTGCAATAATAAAAATTGTCTAGAACTATGGCATAGAAGGTTAGGACACAGAAATCTAACATCGATTAAAGAAATTACACAAAAGGAATTAGTAAGAGGTATCCAGATAAACAATTGTAAACATAATATAGATTGCGAACCGTGTATTAAGGCGAAATTAACTGATGAACCCTATCCGAAAGTTGCTCAGTATAGAGCAAGTAAAAGGCTTCAACTTATTCACTCGGATGTTTGTGGATCTTTTCAGACACCCACGATTGGGGGGAAATCATATTTCTTGACTTTTATCGATGACTACTCGCGATTCACAATAATCTATCTATTGAAAAGAAAAAGTGAAGTCTATGAAAAACTCAAAGAGTTCATTGCGCTGATAAGCAACAAATTTGGTGAAAAACCGAAAGAAATCAGAACGGATAATGGGGGAGAATTTACATCAGATGAAATTGAGAATTATCTCAAATCAAATGGGATAAAACATCAACATACAGTCCCATATTGCGCAAGTCAAAATGGGGTGGCTGAACGGAAAAATAGGTCGTTAGTTGAGATGGCTAGGACAATGTTAAATGAATCAAATCTACCTTTAAAGTTCTGGGGGGAAGCAATCTGTACGGCAAACCACCTACAAAATAGACTGCCTACAAAAGCTAATGCAAAAACGCCATATGAATTATGGACAGAAAGACAGCCAAACTTAAGTTACGTTAAAGTATTTGGCTGCAAAGCCTTCGCTTATATTGACAAAGCCAGAAGACAAAAATTAGATAATAAAGCTGTTGAAGGTATTTTTGTGGGATACGACAATGAATCTAAGGGATACCGCATATATGTAGGAGGAAATGAAATAAAAATCGCGAGAACGGTAAAATTTCTTGAAAATAAATTCAAATACGTAAATGATAAGCCTGAAATTGAACAAAAACAAAATGAAGACGAAAAACGCAATTGTAAAAATCTCGTGGAGATAGAAATTTCGAACGGAAAAACAACACCATCTGCGTCTCAACAACAAATTGTGGAACTAAGGCGCTCAGATAGAATAAATAAAGGCGTACCTCCTGATAGGCTTATATATATTGTCAAAGACGACAAAATTAATGAACCAAAGGATTATAAGGAAGTTAAATTAATGGAAAACTCTCCGGTAAAACAGAATTGGATAGAAGCCATGGAGAGCGAAATGAATTCATTAAAGAAAAATAAAACGTGGTCAATTGTAGATCCTCCACCGAATAAGAGAATAATAGGTTGTAAATGGACTTACAAATTAAAGCGTGACAATACCGGAAAAATCCAAAAATATAAGGCACGTTTAGTAGCTAAAGGATATACGCAAAAGTTCGGAGAGGATTACGACGAAACCTACGCACCGGTCGTATCGTATACTACGATAAGAGCATTATTAATAGCGGCGTTGCACCAAAACTTAAATGTTAAGCATATAGATATTAACACCGCGTTCTTACATGGGGAACTTGATGAGGAGATATACATGTCGCAGCCGGAAGGATTCGTTGAACCAAACCAGGAAACCAAAGTTTGTAAATTAAATAAGGCAATCTACGGACTTAAGCAAGCCGCGAGAGCGTGGCATAATAAAATAACAGAAACACTAAAAAACATGAATTTCATTCAAAGTAAAATTGACACATGTCTTTTTACACAGAAAAGGAATAATGAAACAACCTATATAATAACATACGTCGATGACCTCTTAATTGCAGGGAAAGACGAAACCATTGAGGAAATAATCGCGAACTTAAATAAAGAGTATGAATTAAAGAATTTAGGGGACGTAAGCAATTATTTATCCATGAACATTCGAAAGGTAAACAAAAGCTACTTAATTAACCAAACTTCAAAAATTGAAGAGTTAATTAATAAATTCAATTTACAAGAAGCAAAACCATGTAGTACACCCATGGAAACAAATTACACTCACTTTAAAGATGATGACAATATTTTACCAAACAACACACAGTACAGACAAGCCATAGGTGCACTCTTATATCTTGCCACAGTGAGCAGACCTGACATTTGTGCAGCTGTCAACATCTTAAGCCGAAGGAACGAAAAGCCAAGAATGAAAGATTGGAACTGTGTAAAGCGGGTCATGAGGTATCTTAAGACAACAAAAACCTTTAATCTAGTTATAGATGGAAATTCAAAACCAACGCTAGAAGTCTACGCGGACGCTGATTGGGGTGGAGACACAGAATCAAGAAAATCGACAAGTGGTAATGTATATTTGCTAGGTAAAAATCCCATACTTTGGTCAACTAAAAAACAATCCTGCATAGCTTTATCTTCTGCCGAAGCTGAGTACATCTCAGCAGCTAATGCAGCTAATCAAGTCAAATGGCTGGTGAATTTACTTGAAGAACTCAATATCTCACAAACATATCCTATAGAACTCTTCGAGGATAATCAGTCGGCTATCAAAATGATAGAGCTTGAAAAACATTCAAGTAAAACAAAGCACATAGAACTTAGATATCATCTCATAAAACAACTGAAACAAGATGGCATAATAAAACTCGTATATTGCCCAACCAAAATAATGATAGCTGACTTATTCACAAAACCCCTGCCAAAACCTCTTTTTGAAATTCACAGGAAGAACTTGCATCTGAGTGACAACACAACTTCAGAAATTAAGGAGGAGTTGATAGAAACATTGCGCAATTCGTAAATAATTTCCTCCGTTGTGCAACAAATGACAATTATCATGGCATCATAAATAAAGTTAAGTGCTCGTTAGAGTGACCTTGGAAACAGTGATTACGAGCGAACAATTACAGGTTTACAAAAACTGTCAAAACTTTCAAAATGACTCTTTTTTATTAATAATTGTTTCTATATTATGATTTATGTATGTATCGATTTAAATTCATTCTGTTCTCTGTTTTGTAGCTTGATGTAAGCACTACGCTTTTGCTGTGTTTGTTTTTCTCGCGTGTGAAAATTAAAGTAGAAAATGAAGAAGTGTGAATACAATAATTTGTGTGTGTGTTTTACACTTACCATATAATAATATTATACGTCTTTATCAAGATGAATTAGTGCAGTGTATAGATCAAAATGTGAATATGCCCGGTTCCCTTCTCCTATGGTGGATTTAATTGTTGGATACTTCAATGAAGAAGAATTTATCGGGTGAGTACCATTTACTCTCCTATTTAATTCTGATTAATGATAAGAAATAAAGAAAAACTATTGTATTGAGGTTATAGTGACAACTCACGCCATAATTAAAACAAACGTCTTTCAAGAGCAAGAAAATGAACGAATAAAAGATCAGTCTAAAGTTTGGTTTTACACTTTACAAGAGACCAAAAGATATTCATGAGGGATGGTTCAAATTGAATACCTACCATACTCGGCAGATGTCAATCCTCCAGACTTCTTCCTATTTTCAGGACTCAAACTCTCTTTGGAAGAGATTTGACCATATTGCTGATATCCAATGAAACGTGACGAAGCTTTTAAACTTCATCCCAAAAGAAGACTTCTTCTGAATTTCCCAGGGCATGTATAGCAGATCTACACGGTGCATAGTTATAGGAGATGACTATTTTGAAGAATGGTATGGTAACTTTCATTAATATTTCATCTTCATTAACCCTCTGACAGTCTTGCAAAAGAGCAAAATTGTAATTTTGTTTTCTCAGCATTTTGTTTTAATTTCTAAAAAAAATATAATTCTTTCAAAATTATAGAAAAAACTTATTTACGAATATGAATGCTATCCTTAAGTGTATTAATCATTGCACAATGTATATTAAAAATCCATTAAATCAACTGAGTTATATAATTTTAATTATTGCTTGCATTGCAGTGGAACCTGGAGCTTAGGGAACATCTATAGAAGCTGTTAATATTTCATCTCCTAAGTACGGGGCTCCCGTCCGTGTGTGTGTGTGTGGGGGGGGGTCGTTCTAAGAAAACCTAATCGTATTTACGCAAGTAAATCCAAGGTTCAAAGGAAATCATGAAAATCTCCTAACGATTAGGGAGAATTACCACTGGTAGGGACACACCATGAAAAGAAATAAAAAAAGCCTAGCTGTAGTGCTAAAAAGCATCTACGTACGGCAGAGTAGAAAAAAGTGATTAGGATAGCAAAGAAGAACGTTTAGGATAGTAGAAAGACAAAGGACTGTGAGAGCTAGCTAATGCGAAATTAGAGGCGGGGATTCACAGAGCAAATAAAATTTGACGTGCAATCATCAGTAGGTATTGTGAATAAAATACAGAAAAGATGTTCATGAGTTCAACACAAGCCGAGTAAGGAGCAAAGCATTAACCTTTAAACAAACAAGTTGGAAATTGCACGTAAAGCGTAGCAAATGAGGTGCGTTCGTTGATAACGAAGTTTAAAATATTCAGATCTTGCTGATATAGTAGAGCGCACTTTGGATACAGTATAGTGATCGAAATCTTTGTGTTCCTGTAAATATGCAGGGAGTAATTCTTATTATACTTCATTAACGTATATCTTATTCATAAAATGTGAAGTAGTTTAATATAATTAATCCCCCCCCCCAAACAATGTTTCCCCGTATAACATTATTTAGTGGAATACATTTGTGTGGCCCTGTAATTTAATAATAAATATTCTTTGCATCACAGTTTATACAAAATGTATTTTTAGTACATATTTCATAGATTCATGTCGATTCTATTAAATTCAAATGAGTGTAACACCATTAAAATGCATTTGAAACTTTTTTCCCCATTGACCGTAATGTAACGGAATACTTTTGATTGTCCCTGTGATTGATCAATGCATCCGATTTTCATAACATTTGAAATGACTCGACAAAATTATGTAATAAATATACGTTTTAAATTTCAAACGATTAAAATACATTTGAAACTTTTTTCCCCATTGACCGTAATGTAACGGAATCCTTTTGATTGTCCCTGTAATTGATCTATCCATACGATTTTCATAAAATTTGAAATGACTCGACAAAATTATGCAATAAATATACGTTTTGAATTTCAAACGATTAAAATGCATTTGAAACTTTTTTCTCCATTGACCGTAATGTAACGGAATCCTTTTGATTGTCCCTGTAATTGATCTATTCATCCGATTTTCTTAAAATTTGAAATGACTCGACAAAATTATGTAATAATTATGTATTTTAAATTTCAAACGATTCGGTTGGGTAGTTTTTGCGTTGTTATATGCGGACGGACAGACAGACAGACAGATAGACAGACAGACAGACGGACAGACAGACAGACAGACAGACGGACGGACAGACAGACAGACGGACGGACAGACAGACAGACAGACAGACAGACGGACGGACTGAGCGACAACAATAGGTGCTACGTATTTACATAATTACGAACGCACCTAAAAAGACACTTTTCAGTGACCGTACATATTAAATTTACAAGATTAAAACGTTTAATAAGAGAATAAGCCATGAGTGAGCTGATGACTCATTAGAGAGGCAGAAATATTATAGTTTCCTGACATTCGTTACTAATGGTGATTAATTTAGAAATAGGATCTTTATTACATTTAATGTATTCGGGGACAAAGTTGAGTTTATTTGGAACTTCTTTAACCCTTTCTCTACCGCATTATGAAATCATGAAAATTTTAGGTTCTAAAACATTTTAAATAAATTCTTTAAACTATATTAAAAGATTTACATAATCCTTTAATATATTATTGAAGGATTTAAGGATTTTAGAAGAATTAATTAAAATTGAATTTGCAGGGATTTTGTGCAATCCCACTCAAATCTTTTATTTTAAATTACTTTCTTCGTATTTTGTAGAATTATAAAATGTACAAATATGATATTCTTACAACATAAATATAGAAATATTTCCGAATTGAAAAATCCCCCTCCCCCTCCCTCGGCATCAAGAATGCTGAAAAGATACAAAGGCAAAAGAAATCATCCTTTAAAAAAATTATAGTGTAACGGATAATGCTTTTGGAACAAAATAAAGTAAGGTATCTTTAATTAATTCTAAACAGTATTGCAACTAAATGACGTATTAAAAGAATTTTGTTATAAATAATTTTAATTGTACTTATAAATACCGTCGGTAAAGAAAGGGTTAAATAATTGTAAAATTACAATTTCTAATTAGTAATCTTTCTTGGTTGAGATATGAAAACACTTAATTAGACAAATAAAATTTTAATTTTAATAATAAATAGAAACTGGAGAGATTTAAAAATCTGGGTTCCCACTTACGTTTTTACAATTAGAAATGCACTTTGCATTGATCGCTTAATTCCATCTGTGATTATAAAAAAAATTGGTTGTTTGATTTCTTACATTCATTAACAATTTGATTTGTTGAAAAGTTATTTTTCAACTAAGCCTTTTTTTTCTCACAATATTAATAACCGTATTCCAGCAATTTTCGTTTATGATAAATTTACCCCTTAACTCAAATGTTCTAGTATATATCAATGAAGTTTTTCTCGTGAAAAAAGTAATTTACATCCTTCTAATATGTAATAAAATCATTTAAAAAAAAATTTTCTCGAAAAATGCGAATCTGTTGTATAAGAAAGAAAGTCTACGTGTTAACAAAAGATTTTCGTTCTTTAGAAATTTCGTTTAAACATTAAAGGTTGCCATCTGGTTTTTATTCTTCTACATTTATGCTTAAGCTACCATCATGCTATGGGGAGTTTCATTTTTTCAAACAAGAAATCCTTGGATTTTTTTATTAATTTTACTTTTTTAAAATTGTAATGGCATTATTTTTTGTTAAAATATTAAATTTGCATAAGAATAATGCTTTCAGTCTTGTTTTCGTGATTGTAACAGCTGTTCAAGTGGCATACTTATTGCCAAAATTTTCAAATTTTTTTGTTACATTTGTTTAGTTTATTTTTTCCGAGAACAGTGCTAGGAATATTTTTAGTATAATAGCTCTTTTAGTATGCGAAAACAGTTTATGACACTTATTAGGAAATGCCGATCGTTTGCGAAAATATGTGATGCGCAGTAATTTTTCGAATATATTAAAGTAAGTAATATGCAGCTGAGTTGGATAATTGCCTCGATTCAATAAGAACAAAATTCTGTTTTCGAAAATCAGTGACAAAAGATAAAATATTTCCTATAAAGCACTCGACGCGAAGGGGTTAAAAAAAGAACTAAAATTTTACAATGAATTTCTTTTTTGGGTTGTAGAAGCGTAAAATGTCGGAACTTACCGTTTTCAATCTCAGAAATTCTGCAATTAAATATCCTAAAATTAATATTTATAATTAGTTATATCACACCGATCAGATCTGAATTACCCTTAATTACACAAAGAAATTTTTAAACTTAATTATAAATAGAAATTACAGAAGATTAAAAATCTCTGTTCTCGCGTATGTTCTTACAATTAAAAATGCAATTTACATTAAATTTTTAATCCCATTTGCGCTTATAAAAACTGTGCGGTTTGATTTGTGATATGCATAAACAATTTAATTTGTTGAAAAGCTATTTTTCATTTGAGCCTTTTTTTTTCCTCATCGTATTAATATCCCTATTTCAGCGATTTTCGTTGTTTTTGATAAATTTACACTTTTGCACAAATCTTGTAGTATATGTCAAAGCAGTTTTTCTCATGAAAACGGTAATTTAAAGTCTTTTAATATGTAATAAAAACATTTTTAACGTTTCTTTAAAAAAGCGAAGCTGTTATATATATATATATATATATATATATATATATATATATATATATATATATATATATATATATATAAATCTATGTGTTAACAAAATATTTGTCATGCTTTTAAGAAATTTCATTTAAACTTTTAAATTTAATAATAAATAGAAATTAGAGAGGATTAAAAATCTCAGTTTTCACTTGCGTTCTTACAATAAAAAATGTTATTTACATTAAAATTCTAATCTCATTTGTGCTTTAAAAAATGAGTGATTTGATTTGTTGTATACATTAACAATTTGATCTGTTGAAAAGTTGTTTATTATCTAATCTTTTTTCCCTAATAATATTAATAAACATATTACAGCAATTTTCGATTTTTTTGATAAATTTACTCTTTTACTCGAATGTTCTGGTAAATATCAACGAAGTCTGGTAAATATCAACGAAAAAAGTCATTTGTAGCCTTTTAATATGCAATAAAAACATTTTAAAATATTGTTTCTTTAAAAAGACGTAGCTGTTATACATAAAAATAATCTGTGTGTTAACAAAAGGTTTTCGTTCTTTAAAAAATTTCATATAAACTTTAACAGTTGTCATCTGGTTTTTATTCTTCTGTATTTATACCTGAGCTACCATCCAGTTATGTAGAATTTCATTTTCTCTATACATTAAATCCTTAGATTTTCACTATATTAAAATTGTAATGGCATGATTTTTGTTGAAATATTAAATTTGCTTAAGAAGAATGTTTTCAGTCTCGTTTTCGTGATTGTAACAGCTGTTCAAATGGCATTTTTATTGCTAAAATTTTAAATTTTTTAGTTTTCGATTTCTTTTTTTTTGTTAACAGTGCTAAGAATATTTTTAGTGTAATAGCTCTTCTTTTAGCATGCGAAAAATATTTATGATATGTATTAAGAAATTCTGATCGTTTGCGAGATTACGTGATATCCGCAATAACTTTTCGAATACATTAAAGTGAATAATATGAAGCATATTTTGACGTTTTTAATTTCGAGTACAATGGCGATAAAGTTATGCCACTTGCTTAAAATCATGTTTGAAAAGTTTAAATATGTAATATAATTAAGAAGTATTTTTAACACAAGCTTTTATAATATACTGTTGCGTATATAGGGTTCTTTTGATCTTATGGACAACTTCAAACTCTTGTCTCTTAGAAAAATAGAAAATAATTTTTTTACAGATCTTCAGAACAACAGAGTCTTCGAAACTCGCAAATATTACTAGATATTCAAAAATAACTGTTCAAGTCTATCGTAAAAGTCAGATATAGGTCCCAGAGACTCTTTATACAACGTCTCAACAGTAAATCACATTCAAAACAACGTAGATAAAACTCAAGCAATCTTGCTTAAACAATCGCCTAGTAGTTCACTCAATGACTGACTGATAAATAATAACAACAACACCTCGTATCAGCTCTCCTATATATAGTCTCGCCGCATGCACTGGAAATTTCTACGAGCTTCTCGAAAAATCCAGAAAACCACGGAATAACATTCAATGTATCAGTATATCTAAAGGGGGGTTACCACAGAGAGGGAAGGATTAACATCGCCAAATTTGGCGACCAAAATTAGTCGTCAAAAGTGACGCCAACTTGGCGATATCTGTAATATTTCGTCAAGCTGCCGTAGACATTCACTGGAAAATAATAGACAAGTTTGCTTGATAACAGAGACAATGTTACAAAAACTATTATTAGTAAAGGAATGGAGCTTAATAAGATTATTTACATTATTTTAGGGTACAAACACTAACTATTTACAAAATTCGTAACAATACATAAAATAACAATTTGAAGGAGTTTAAATGAAATAAAAATATCGAAATAAATTTATTTAGAAAAATAAATTACGGTGTGTTTTCGAAAAGTAAAAATCGACTGCAGAAAATAAAAAAGTTTTAATGAGCGCTTTGACAACATATAATCTTGAATATCGGACTTTTTTTTCTAGATGTCATTTGTTATTGTTATGATGGATTTATTTTATGTAGCATGTTTTTTCGTTCCCCGTTTGATACAGCTATAAATGAAGATTATTATTATTAGTTTATTTTGACCAATTTGTTTTGCTGTTTTTACTTTTTGGAACGCACAGTGCAAACATAACAAAAGCAAATATATCTTAGGGTACGAAAATTACGATAGGTTACGATATTTCAATACACGAAAATATATAACTTCTTTGGAAGGAATTATTCATAGTTCCGGAAAGAGCTCTTTATCATTGAAATAACGAGAAGCCAATATATTCTGTTGCCGTTGATTCTCGGCAACGTTATTATTATTATTTTTTTTATAAAAGAACATTAATTTTTTGCACAAACCGGAATATAAGCTTTTAGGCTGCTAATCATTTTGAGATGAACATTTGCCACTGCATGGTTAAATTGCGTAACGGAAAAAAAGGCATTGACATTTTTATTTATTTATGTATCTTGTATATTAAATTAAAAAGATTGTAAATAAATATAATTTAAGCATATAGTGAAAACAATTTCGATATTAAACAACATTTTAAATAAAATTTGCAGAAATAAGACTTATTCTCACACATTTAAGGAAAAGTTATTTTCACAACTTTAAACTTCATGTGTAAATTTGTCCCCCCCCTTCCAAAAAAAAAAAAAAATCTGTCGACAGACTGACATAAAGAAATTATTGTAACTCCTTTAGAATTTATTTACAAATCTAAACTAAGCCAACTTACTAAAGAAAAACTATTTTTTTCTTCTTGTATCTAACTAGAGAATTCTTTGTGACTATTTAGAATAAAATAATTTGATGAAGAGAAACACATTTCTAAGTAATATTTATTAATGACGGTGATTAAACCTTTTCACGGTGGAGTTAAAAACAAAATGTTTTAGCGAGAAAAATGACGTTTTTAAAAGCCTGCATTTTAATTTATAAATTTAGAAAGATTTTGTATGAATTTCTTTAAAAAAGTAATTTTTGTGTAAGCTTATCAGAGCAACTTCATTTCTAATAGCTCTGAAATTAGCAGCCAGACATTTTAACAACAGTAAAACTTTAGACAAAGTTATAGAAAATGTGAATTTTATCAGGAACAGTTTTAACATAAATCGTAAACATAATTTATTATTTGAAACATTGTATTTAAAAAAAATATTGTAATTTAATTGTATTCCTAATTTACATCAAAGTAACATTTAATTTTCCGTTTAATAATCGTATAATTTCATGTAATTTAAAAGCGTCACATGAAGATGCAGTGCAACTAATGTACCATTGGTTAACATATATTATTAAAAATCTGTGAATTAGAAAAAAGAGTCTTTTTTTAGCATATATAAGATATATATAAGATATATATATAAAAGATATATATTAGAGAACAATGAATTTTGGAAAAGAGTTTTAGAAATTGAAATTTCGTAGATATGCTTATTTTCAAATTCAAAAGACGTTTTTAAATCGAAAAAAATACTTTTGTTTATTTTGTGGAGGAATTATAAATCAAAATTTGCTATCCGAATTTCACGTTATGATTTTCAAAGGTAAGTCTGTTTTAACTGCATGAAGATCTAAACAATAAAGTTATAAATTGTAAGTAATAGGTTGTTGCCTGGTGCAATATGATAAAGTTAAAATTATTTTCAACGTTAGAACACCAGAATATTCGTATTCCAAGCATACCGGTTTCAGTAGCATATAGCATACCTTCCTCAGTGCTAAAGATAGTGGAAACTTACTCATATATTCCTATTGGCTGTTGCCTAGGATCCTCTGTTTTCCTATTGGTCAAGAAACTTGTCGCTTGAATCCCCATCCTCTCTGTATATATATGAGCAAATTCCCACTATCTTTAGCACTGAGGAAGGTATGTTATATGCTACCGAAACCGGTATGCTTGGAATACGAATATTCTGGTGTTCTAACGTTGAAAATAATTTTAAAGTTATAAACTGTATAGTATCCAATCCGGGATACTTTTTTGTATACTCCTTTTCTACAAACACGGATAAAGCAGAATGTTCTCTATTTAAGGTGGTGAGTGGTCAGGGAAAAACACAGCCAAAAAATGCGCAAAATACCAGTATTTTGTTACAGAGAAATTCACCCTCTCTAATCCCATTATATAATTAATGTACTTTTTAGAAGAAAATTCTGGTAGTTCAGTTTTTTTTTACTGTGTTTTTTTGACTAGACACCCTGCTATTCCATTCAGAATGAGAGCATACTTCGTAGAATTTTACGCAATATTCTGTTGTTTAGATTGTGCATTACTTAATTCGACATAATTATGTTTAAAAGTATCAAGCATATTTTAATAAAAATTTTAAGAAAGTTCTAATGAATATACTATATCAAACTACTATGTGAGTTACTAAGAGTTACCAAAAGTCTCCGGCTTTTTGGACACAATTATTATTTTACAGAAAATGTTTAAATGTCTTTTAAATCACCCAAATGTTCCAATTAAGTAAAAGAGAATTTTATGTAATAAGATAGTTGTATTATTAGTAGTATTAAAAACCAGAGACTTCATAGCTCTGTTGTACATAAATTTCCAATCGTTATCGATGTTGTTGCTAACCTTGATAATACATGAGAAACCATTATGCAAATAAAATTTATTAATATTCGTCAATTTTTGTTAAAAATATATGAATGAACAACATAGCATAAAACATTATGTGGTCATGTAGAAGACACAAGCTGGGTTAACACAAATGCTTAAATAAGCCACCAAGCTTATGTGTAAATGTCCCCTGACATCTATTTGGTTATTTAAACAAATCTAGAAACGTCGTTTCAGCTGTATTCATCCTATTAGGTAGTATAATATATAGAGAAAAATAACCTTTTTTCGTCTATAATATAATATAATACTATATACATAATGGAATAAATTAGAATAGAATACTCTTAGAATTAAATATTAAACAACAAATACTATATGCCGGGCTATCACGGCCGACTATTTTTATATTCCGTTAATACCCGTATTTTTCAAATATAAATCTTGAAGCTCACTTTTATTGCAAATGTAGTCAAAGTGTGTGTTAACGATTTTTGTTTAGAGAAACTGGTGAGAATAAGAATTAAAAAAATAGTTGCCTGTGGCAGCCCTGTATATGACAGAAAATGAAATTATGCAATTACAAAAAAAAAAAAAAAAAAAAAAAAACTTATCTTTTTAAAAGTGACAATAATTGATTTTTTAAATAAAATACCTCTATTCTCTAGACAGTGGTGCAAAAATCTAGGCACCAGCGGGCAATCTATCATCACTATATATATATACTTTTTTTGTTATTTTTCATCTAATATTACGCCTAAATTATTTCCAAATATTCTAAGAAAATTTAAGAAAACTAATAAAAATTAATATGGTGCCAAAAGTGTGTGTTTTTGTATAAAAATTGAAGCATGGTACCTTTTTATACATACACAAAACCCACACTATGTCAAAAATCGAGTTCATTTTATTATGTGTATTTATTTTCCACTCGAATTTTTAACTTTTAATAAACATTTTGCATAATATTTGGAGATTAAATGACATCGGTTGTGCTGTTTCACCAAAAGAGTGTAGATAAAACTGTATAATTATTTAAGAATTATTATAAAGAGTTACACATTGATGCAGTGTTTAGTTTACTGAATCACAATAAAATATGTTGTATGTTATTGAAAATGATTGGATAATAATAAACTAAAAATGTTTATGTACGCATGTATCAAATAATAATGAATCAATATTTAAATGCCGATTTTACTCTAATGTTGAAGCACTTTGGAAAGAATTATATCAAATATGATAGACAAACAACACATAAAATTCTATTACAGGTGATGAAAAATACTAACGAGCTACGCCCGCTAGCTGGGCCACTTTTTCCAAACGAACCTCGGTAGTAAGCAGTATATAAAAGGCAAAAAAATTCATTTAATAAGCAAGTCTTGGTGTTCGAATCCCCAAGCACAAAAAAAAGTAAATTAAAGAGCCATGGTCCCGTTAAAAATATGTGATTTCTCACTGTGGGCCACGTGCACTTGAAAAAAAAAAAAAAGATTGTGGATCGGAGCTATGGTCGCTTCGCGCCCATAGTCCCGTTAAAAATATTTGGTTTTGCACGGTGGGCACTACGCGCCCATTAGACATTTTTTCGTATTTTTTGGTTCACCAGAAGCATATTTTTACGCAGATTCTGAATATGTAATCAGTTTTTCCTACTTTAAAAACTGTCTGCATGATGGTTTAAGAAAAAAACGCGCAAAAAAAAAGTTTCGATAGTCCTGTTTTATTTCTAAGTTCAATATTTTAGCGAAAACTACGATAAATATTCTACGGCAAGTCAAAAAAATTGATGCGGAAAAAAAACGCAATTAGCGCAGGTAGAAAAGCGGTTTTCGGCTGTTTCTTCTTTTAGCCAAAGGGGAAAAGTTCAGGTTCTTCACCGCAAGGTGGCGCAGTGTTCTGCTTCGGAGCACCGTTTGGGAATTGAGATATTTTTCGTTCCGATTCCCAAGGGGTTTTTAATACATAACATTTTTAATTTTGGTCCCACGGTCTCGAAATTGCCCGAAATGACTTCCCCGGAATTTTTCCAATCGAAAGACACCTTTCGCGACTTCCAACTCGCCCGCTTTGCGAACTGTAATCGGCTTCAAGCAGACAGACAGACAGAGGCGCACGGATTTTATTAGTATAGACTAGCGAGCTACGCCCGCTAGCTGGGCCACTTTTTCCATACGAACCTCGGTATTAAGCAGTATATAATAAGCAAAAAAATTCATTTAATAAGAAAGTCTTGGTGTTCGAATCCTCAAGCACAAAAAAAAGTAAATTAAAGAGCCATGGTCCCGTTAAAAATATGTGATTTCGCATGGTGGGCCACGTGCACTTGAAAAAAAAAAAGATTGTGGATCGGAGCTATGGTCGCTTCGCGCCCTTAGTCCCGTTAAAAATATTTGGTTTTGCACGGTGGACACTAAGCGCCCTTAAGACATTTTTTCGTATTTTTTATTTCATCAGAAGCAGATTTTTACGCAGATTCTGAATATGTAATCAGTTTTTTTCTACTTTAAAAACTGTCTGCATGATGGTTTAAGAAAAAACGCGCAAAAAAGGGAGAAAAAGAGGTTTTCGACTGCTTCTTCTTTTAGCCAAAGGGGAAAAGTTCAGGTTCTTCACCGCAAGGTGGCGCAGTGTTCTGCCTCAGAGCTCCGTTTGAGCGCCGTTTGGGATTTGAGACATTTTTCGTTCCGATTCCCAAGGGGTTTTTAATTCATAACTTTTTTGATTTTGGTCCCACGGTCTCGAAAATGCCCGAAATGACTTCCCCGGAATTTTTCCAATCGAAAGACACCTCTCGCGACTTCCAACTCGCCCGCGTTGCGAAGTTTAATCGGCTTCAAGCAGACAGAGGCGCACGGATTTTATTAGTATAGATGTAATATATGCAAGACTTTTTTATCAGTCCATAATAATTATTCAAGAGCTCTGCTGTTTTTAATTAAAATTTATGAAACTACAATAATGAACCTTTTATTTTTTTGCAACAATTTCTTTTTCTAAATATCATAGTTTTTACAAAAGGCCTATTTTTAAAAATCATGGGAAAATTGACACCTAATACATTTTTATTTTTGTTATTGCATATTGTTAGTGTATAATTATACAAATATATATATTAATAAAAAGAACCATTTTTGCATTACGAAGTAACATTATCATTTCATAAAATGCATAAAATCTAAAAAGAGCTTTATATTTTCTTATGTAACCAAAGAAGAATAAAATATTTGTTATTTAATACTGGAGATTAAGATTGCTTCTCAATTATATAAAAAAATTCTTGTGGTATAAAGATAACAAGCATTTTGAAAAGAAAATTATTTTTCGTATATTTATTTTATGCAAACAATGCAATTTTTTCTAGTTACATTTATTGTTCTTATACAGGTTAATGTTATTCTAGCTGCTTTTTTTCTGTATATGCATTTTTCCTGTTGCGGAAACGTTATTGTATTTTATCTGATGGAAATTCTAATAGTACTTTTTTAAATCAAGTGTTTTTTTACTTTCTTTTTTTTTTTCAATTACAAAAAAGAAAGGAGAAGATTGGTCTTTAGCTAAACATTATGAGATTAATATTGGGTCATAAATGAGGCAAAAAATATGTTTTTTGACAGTCAAAATTTTTATCACTGTTTTCAACTAATTAAAAAAAATTTTCATTCTTCTTTCACAATGATCGTTCATGGTATCTTAAATGTAACCTAACGGAGATTTCAATACTTGCATAACTACTTTCATAAATTTTACCGATTTTTCTCAGACTTTTCTTTAACCTCTTTCGTTAACAATTTTTTCGAAATAAAAACAGCGAAAAGTGATCAAAATTTTTGTAATTAATTTATTTTATTACATCATTTGCACTTCACATCACAAAACTTTAAAAACTGCCAATCAAATATATATATATGATTTAATTATTTTTAATATATTATATTATATAAGAATATAGATATTTTTTAAGCTACAGGCCGAGGAAAAACGAGATAAAGGAAATCACTGTGACAACTTTTGTACCGCTTGAGTTTTTTCTGCATAATTATTAATTGCAATATACATGAAACCGTGGGAACTCTGGGTAATTAGAGAAAAGGTTTTAATCCTTTATCTACCGACAGTACTTATACTGTATATATTAAAATAACTTTTAATAAAATACTTTTAATACGTCAGTTAGTTGTAATATTGTTAAGACTGAGTTATAGATACATTACTTTATCTTTTTCCAAGAGTATTATTGGTTACACAAAACAAAAATATTTTTTAAATGATGATTTCTTTTGCTTTTGCATCTTTTCAGCTTTCTTTGCGCTGAGGAAGGGGGATGGGGATTTTTCAATGCGGAACTATTTCTATATTTATAGTGTAAGAAATCATATTTATGTGTATTATATTTCTACAAAATATTAAGAAAATAATTAAAAATAAAAAATTTGAGTGAGGTTAAAAAATTGCGCAAAATGCCTGTAAATGCAAAATTAATTAATCCTTAAATGCTGCTAAAATCCTTCAAATATTTATTAAGTAATTATGTAAATCTTTTAATTTAGTGTAAACAATTTGCGTGAAATGCTTTAGAATGTAAATTTTTCATGAATTCATAATGCGGTAGATAAAGGGTTAATGTCATAAAAAGCATTTTTAATCCAGTAGGGCTAGCGCGGGATGTTTTCACACTCCACGCATGAAAATATTCATCAGCTACTTCTCCTTATAAAAGGAAGTGGTCAGGTCCACTTTGAAGATCAGTATCTGCTTCGAAAGTTACATTTGGGTGTGCAAACACTCAAACACTCTAAATTTTCTGAACATTCCTATCTGAATTTCCTATACACTCTAATTTTTATGGAAATTCATAATTCTCAATATTTCTTATCCACAATAATGTACAGTTTTATCACAATAAAAATTGTAAAAAAAAAATAAATAATAAATAAAAATCTAAATAAAATGAGATTTTTGAATAAGGAAAATAAAGATTAAAGCTTTTAAGTGATTTTTTATTAATTTTTAAAATTAATGAAAATGAAACATTTAATTTTCAAGATGATATTTAAAACATTTAACTTATGGAGAATAATTATCACGAATTTCATTAAACAATCGAATTCCAAAAATTATTTAATTATTTTCACCATTTAATATGTTTGGGGTGTGCTAACACCCCATGACAATTCTTGTGTTACATTTCATGGCGCCTCGTTAAATAAAGCACTAATATATTTTATACGTGTAACAAAAATCTATTAGAAAATGTCAGATCTAGAGACGAAGAAATAATTCATTTTTTAGCCCGTATCATTTATACCGAATTTCATATTCATTATTCAAAATTCTAATATATTCTAAACGAATATGGACATTTGGATTTAATAGCTGTCTCTCTTAATTTTTCATTTGTCAGCAGAATCTAGTATGCAATTCATTTAACTACCTGAAAGCTCTTGTGCATATCACTAATTTAAATTTTGTTCAGCGAATTTTTAAGTATTATAAAAAATGCATACTGTTGAAAAAAATATTGAAAATGACTGTCAATACTATAATGATATTCAAAGATAAAATATGTTTCTAAAATTTACTGATAAAAAAAACGTTCTAATATTATGAAAAATACTTGAAAATACTTTAGTTTAAAAGTTAAATTAAATAGTATCTGAATAGAAAATTAAAGCAATTCTACTGGTCATACTATTCATATTATATACAGCTTGTATTTTCTGATAGGTTACATATTATGTTTCATATACAGAAATAAATCGACAGCATGAAAACAGTACAAACTGTAAATGTGTGCGCACAGAGTAGTGAAGATACATAATTAAAATTTAATATCGTTATCAAATTATATCAAATGATTTTGTAATTTTTGATATAATTATAAAATTGATTATTATAATCAAATAAATTTGTGACGTCAAAATATTAGTATTTTGACGTTGATCATTTATCTTTTAACATCTTCATAACCTTTGGACACTTATGTGCTCAATAAGAGTCCTTTAGTTCCTTTAGTCCTTACTTTCTAAATGCAATTATTGTGACTTCACAATTTTTGTAGGAAATTTAAAACACTAACCATCGATCTAATAAGAATAACATGCTGCATATATCAAAGAACGAATCGTATCCATGTGATATATTGCTAGCCTGAGATGCATAAAATGTCTGAGTATGATGTGTGCACGCCCTCTGTCGTTTGCTTTTAGAATCATTTTTTTATATACAGAAAAAAATAATCCGATGTCTCTCTGATTATATTCGTGCATACCAAAATTAATTCCAGTCATTATTTTTTTTTTATTACATGTTTTTTTTCTCTTTTATTTTTTTTATTTGTACGAACTTATGACTTTAACTGTATCTGCTGTAAATTACACGTCATAGTAATAGTAGCCTCAATACGTGAGAAGAGAGATTAAGGCCACTAAAAAAATGACTGGGCTAAGCTATTTTCCTTACGGTTTTACTTTCTTGTTCATATATTTTTCTTTGATGTTTATGTGTGCAGTACCTGCAGGTATTTTAGGGGCGACTATCTTTATATTTAGTTCGAACCAGTATTTTTCTGATATAGTCTCTTAAAACATCAGCCACAATATAACTCAAGTTGGGACAAAGTCCACTCATCTCAAAGTTTGACTTCTCGCAAAAAATTGAAACCACTCGAGTGGAGGAGTAGTTTTTAAGCAATTTCAATCGAGATAAGCAATTTAAATAAGAAATTTAAATCAGGATGAATAAAAGATTTTTAAAGCAACTCATTCAAGATTGAACAAATTATAACTCTTTCTTGAGAAGCGAAATCCATTCTTTCTTTAGAGTTTTTAATTTTGAAATATATTTCTTTGCATATAATGTTGCATAATGCATATTATCTATTTTAGTTTTTAGAAAAATGGAGCCAATTAAAATAAAAACAATAGCCGCCAGTGGCAGTCCTGCAAAGAAAAAGTAAACAATAGAATTTACTGGTGAAAAATGGAAAGTCTATGTAAATGTCAGACAGATGTAGTAACGTCTACCCCATTTATCGTTAAAACTATAAGGTTGAAATTTTTAAACTGGTAGCTTAACGTCGCTTGGTACCACATATTCTCAAAGATAATTTATTTGATCTTAAAATTTTATCTCTTTAAGAAAGAGCCAGTTTTTAATTGAAAAATAGTGCTGAGTATGTAAATAACTTAAATATGTACATTTATTTTTACCGTTGTGTGAATGCAACACCAGTGGGTAATGGGTTTTAATATAAGATTAAATTTTCTAAGACCGACATACTTTTTCCAATACTGTTGCCTATCGGTTACAATTCTGTAAACAACCTTTATGAAAGCTATCATTCTGAGTGCACCAGTAGCGTCTGGTCAGGCGGTGCTGCATCAATTTATTCACACCACTAAAATTGTATGGTTATTTCGGTTTTATTTAATCAACAAAATTTGTCTAATAAATAATATGAAAGATTCTGTTAAATTTTAGTGGTATGAAAAATCGGATGCAGCGCTCCCTGACGAGCCGCTATTGCACCCTGGAGAGCTTCGGCGGTTGGAGTATACTAGGCTTTCTTTTAAATTCAGTAAATTTAATTAAAATATTAAAATTTTAATATTTAAAATATTTTTATTTATTTTTTCAATTTAATCTGTAGATTTTTTCCAACTTTATATTTTTTATTTTTTTAATTTTTTCTGTTTTTGCCGTCGTTTTAAGTACTTCTAACCTTTTATGTGACGGGGATGTGGAACATAGGCTCCAGCTCCTCGTGAAACAATAAGAATTCTGGCAACGCTCATTGCAGGACAAGAATATGTTAAATTAAAAAATATTTCAAAAGTTGTTACACGTAAATTTATAATTTCTATTATGGTTATGAAATATTTCCTTTGAATGTTTTTCTGATGTAAGTCAAGAAGTCTGAAAAAATCCTTTTGTGTGCTTCGAATTTTAAAGCTTTAATTCAACTAGATTACTCGTTGAATGTGTCTTTAGATAACATGAACTTTTTGGATGTTGTGTTAAAATAATCCAGTCTCTCAATTTTTAGATCTAATGTTCTTATAAAATATTTTCTATGTTTGATTTTATGGTGTAATTCTACAACACTTTAAAAAAAATTCAATAAATATTTAATATTGCATCATGAGTTAACCGATGAATAACAATATTAAATATATATATATATATATATATATATATATATTAGGATGTGCAATTATTTTGTAACGAACGCATCTCATTTGCACCTCAATTCAAACTTTTTTACATGATTTCTTTCTTAAGACATTTTTTATTATTTAATCTAAAAATAGTTAAGTCTAATAAAAAATAATACTATAACACTTGGTATCTTTCGATTATAAGTAAAAAAATAAAATTTGTTAAGACAAAAAAAAATTATATTTTTTACTCAATAGCACTTATCTTCAACCCTGTTTCCATTTTTCAAAATCCCAATATATTCTCAACCATTAGCGACTTTTTAGGAAAGTCGCTTTATTTGATTTTATAGTTAACTCTCTCCATTTGTCATCTGTCAGCATAATTTAATACGCATACATTTGAACGATCTGAAAGTTCTTATGCATATCATCAATTCAAAGTTTGTTCTGAGAAATTTTTAACATTATAAAATTAGATTACCATTAAAACTTTTATTGAAAATAAATCTCGATAGTATAGCTATCAACAATATTTAAGTTGAATAATTTTGTTGTTTTAAGCGTTCAACATTCCCTTTAGAATATGTTGAAGTAATCATAGTCTATACTATAAATATATATATATATACATATAATAGAAAACGATAGATTTTTTTTACACATATCGTTTAAAATGCTATTTTCTTAGCAGTTTATTATTTTTATTTTTATTTTTTATTGAATAACCATTCAGGTTCAAAAAAAGTTTTATGTATAGTTTCAAAAGATCGATTTTCTATACAAGATTTTATGTGATAAATTTAACTAATTAAGATGAATTTATTTTCATTAAAATTATGGAAAATTTTTATAATTTGGTGCGCGTTATTGTTCCTCTAGTTAAACATTGACATTCTACATAAAAAATAAATTATGTGATTACTTGGCACTCCGTTGTCTCCTCTGCGGAGGCATCATCTTTCCTTCCGAAATTTTTTTTGGCACCAGTAATAACGGAAAATAAAATTTTCCTTATTTAATCAGAGAGTTTTTGAGATTGTCCACTTCAAAAAAGTAGTGCTAATCGAATAAAATCTGTGTAAGAGGTACCGGAGTCCGAGGGATTATTGAGCATAAAAATATTATAGCGAACGCACCTCAGTTTTCAAATTTGTCGACAAATTGCCAACTTTTTTATACAATTTTTTTAAAGATTTTTCTTTAAAATTTTATCTAAAGAACTCTTTAATGATGTTGAAAATAATACAGGGTGGTCATAAAAAAACTTTGCCAATATATGGAGCTCTAGCGGCCAGTCCGTTCAACCGATCGAGCTGAAATTTCAGATATAGCTATTCAGAGGTATGAGCTCGAGATTCTGGGAACGGCAACAAAATGGCGCTCACGGTTGCAGTTATAGTTACAGAAACTCGAAATTTTCCAATGGCAACACCCATTTCTTTTCATCGCAAAATGCTCAGCGCATGCGAAAACCCTAAAGAGCGTTGAAACGGTATAGTTATTGCAATAAACGGACGCAGAAAATCATGCTCGCATAAAATCAGCTCTACAGACGGCCCCATAAAAACACGACCAAAGAACACGAAGAGAATTTGAATATGACAGAGACAAAATCCCAATCACGGAACGTCGTCGTTTTCCAGATAGTAGAAAACGGGCAAAAAATGGGGTGGGAGTATTAGTTCTTCAGTTGGAGCTCGCAAATGCCAAAATCATGACTTCGTTCGTGGGGAGTTGGTAAAACTATTAAAAAAATGAGATGGATGCTGCGAAAACCTGGCGCGTTTAGCGTCGAAACCAACGCCAAATACGTGGCGTATGCATTTCACAAGCTCTTCGCTATTTAGTAATGAAATTCGTAGAAATTGGCTGCAACTGTGATAGTCCGCGATCCGGAAGACCAACTGTTCCTGAGGATACTGCCATGAAAGTGCATCACATAGTGACCAGAGTACGCATGCAAACTACAAAAGGTGCGTCTCGTGTATTCGATATACCGAAATCAATGGTCTTAAAGTTACTGTGTTCTGTAATCCGCATGTTTCCTTACCGGTACCAGCGCAACCAGATGTTGGAAGTGAGAGACAATCAACAACATACAGACTTTGTCAATGAATTTCTTATCCAATATGATGGAGATAACGATCGGTCTCTTCGCATATTATAAACGGACGAGGCACATTTCACCTTAACTGGTAACGTCAATGGCCTCCGCGATCTCCCTACCTCATTCCTATGGATTTCAGGTTCTGGCGATATCTAAAATCTAGAATGTACATGTTCAATCTGCAAACTTTACCGTATTTCAAAGATTCTATCAAACGTGAGATTGCAAATATCCCTCATGAGATGTAACATTCGGCTGTATTGTCCACAGTCGCTACCATCCAATGTGTAATTGCCTGTGATGGCAGCCATGTGGGAAATGTGTAATCAAAATAAAACTTTTCTTTTCTCCGATGTGTGTTGTAATCAGAGTATAGTGTAGTGACTCTGTGTCATATGCAAATTTCCTTCTTGCGCTCCAATCGTGTTTTTATGGGGGGGGGGTAGGAAATTAGCCGAGCAGTTTTTTTGTAATGCTCTTTATGGTTTTCGCATGCGCTGAGCATTTTTCGATGAAAAATATGGGTGTTGCCATCGGAAAATTTCGAGTTTCTGTAACTATAACCGTAACCGTGAGCGCCATTTTGTTGTCGTTCACAGAATCTCGAGCTCATACCTCTGAATAGCCATATCTGAAATTTCACCTCGATCGGTTGAACGTACTGGTCGCTAGAGCTCCATATACCGGCAAAGATTTTTTTATGACCACCCTGTATTATAACATTGGGCATTTTTCGTTTCTAAGTAAAACAATAAGAAGTATTGAACGAAAAAAGTATTCTATTTTTTGTTCAGTAGCATTTATCTTCGCCTGCATTTCCATTATTTGTTCAGTAGCATTTATCTTCGCCTGCATTTCCATTATTCAAAATTTCAAAATATTCTTAACCATTAAAGACTTTTCCCGAAAATCCTCCTATTGGATTTAATAGCTGTCTATCACCGTTTTTCATCTGCCAGCATAATTTATTATGCATTCACTTGAACTATTTGAAAGTTCTTATGCATAACACCATTACAAAATTTGTTCAGAGATTTTTTTTAACATCGTGAAAAGTACATAGCCATAGAAACTGTTATTGAAAATATGTCTAGTTAGTATAGCGATTTTAATGGTATTTAAATTATGAATGTTAAAAAAAATAGTTTTTGTATAGTTTTTTAGTGTCCCACATTCTCTTTGAAATATATTATTCAATTTTGTTTGCGGTACTTTATTGAAAATTATAGTTTATATTATAAATGTATATAGAATAGTAAAAAGATTGAAAAAATTTTTTTTACACATATCTTTAAACAAGCTATTTTCTAAATAATACTCTTTTTTGTGGAACTACCATTGTGCTTTTTGTAAAAGAGTTTTTTATCTATAGTTTCAAATGTTTGATTTCCCATACAAGATATAATGTGATGAATTTAAATAATTATAATGAATTTTTATTAAAATTATAGCAAATACTTATAATTTAACTAGCGCTGTTCTATGAAAGCTATATTGAAAAAGAATTATAAGTATGCTTAAAAAAATACTGTTCCTCGAGTTAAACATGGACATTCGATATAAAAATAAATTATATTAATATGCATAAAAATATTCTATCGAACCCATCTCATTTGCTACATTTGTCATACAATTATCAACTTTTTTATGCATTTTTTAATAATTTTATGCAAACAAAACTTTAATGTGATTAAAAATTATAGTATAACATTGAACACCTTCCGGAAATGCCAAGAGGAAGAGGTAGCTTTCATATATTTATTTATTTATTTATTTATTTTAAATTAAGTTAAATATTCAAACATACGAAGCTCAAATTAGTGGAACCCGATTTTATAAGATTGAATGCTAGTTTTTGTCAATACTAAATATTAATAGGAATTTTTAGAGAATAGTCATAATTTATTCAACCTGGTTTTATTTTCAGCGATTTAGAGAGTTGCCAAATTCCACGATATCATGAATTGTATGCCATTTTAAAGCAACATGATGGATAAAACAAACCAATAAGCTTGGTCGGAATCTTAATTGATGTGCACATGCATACTCATATCAAAGTGGATAAATATATATGAGTGCTGTCGCGGGCAAATTGATTTTTTAAAAAAATGTCACCCACGTTAGAAATTCAAACTGCTGTATCTCAGGCGTTTTTTAAGGTAAAGACAAAGCAAAAAATAGTCCGGAATTTATTAAGATAAATACTTTAGAAAGAACATTTTATTTTATTTCTAATCTTTTGTTTGAACATCATTATACATTTAAAAGATTTTTGACAAACTTAAATAGCCGCCATTTTGAAACAAGATGACGGATGAAATTGGCCAGTGAACATGGTCAAGACATTGATATGTACTTTGCACACACGCAGTTGTATCCAAATCACTTTATAAATCGCGTGACAAATATCAACCACACTGGAAATTTAAAGTGCTATAACTAAGTCATTTTCAAGATATAGATGAAACAAAAAATGCTCTGGAATTTTGGTATCAAGGTCAAATACACAAAAGAAAAATCTTTTTCAATTTTTTACTTTTTTCCACCTAATTTTAAAATTTAAATTTTTTCAAAAAAGTTAATATTTCGCCATTTTGAAACAAGATGACGGATAGAACTGGCCAACGAACTCGTTCTAGACATCGGTATGTACTATGTACACACCAAGTTTCATCCAAATCGGTTTATAAAGACACGTGTTATCATGTAACGAAAGTCAGATCATTTGAAACTGTGAGCAACACTAGAAAATAAAAGTGCTATAACTCAGCCATTTTTTAAGATACAGACAAAACAAAAAATGCTCTGGAATCTTTGTATCAAGGTCAAATGTATAATAGAAAAATCTTTTTTAATTTCTCACTTTTTTGTACCTAATTTTAAATTTTAAATAAAAAAAAATTTAAATGGCCGCTATTTTAAAACAAGATGGCGGTTGGAACTGGCTAACGAACTCGGTCCAGGCCTCATTATTTACTATGTAAACACCGAGTTACATCCAAATCGATTCATAAATACGCGTGTTATCAGGTGACAAAAATCAGATCGTTTGAAAATGTCAGCCATAAGAAAAATTCGAAGTGCTATAACTCACTCCTTTTTTAAGATATAGACAAGATAAAAAGTGTTCTGGAATCCTTGTTTTAGTTCTAACACATAAAATAAAAATATTTTTCAAATAGTTATTTTTTGCATTTAGTTTTAAATTTTAAATTAAAAAAAATTTAAATGGCTGCCATTTTGAAACAAGATGGCGGATGATGCTGGCTAACGAACTCGGTCGAGACATTTGTATGTACTATGTACATACCAAGTTTCATTCAAATTGGTTCATAAATATGTTAGTTACAGCATGACAAAAATCAGATATATATATATATATATATATGTCAACATTTGAACGGAGGGTGGCTTTGTGGTCTGGGGGTCATGATCGGTGAAAATGTACCAAATTTTTCTGGAAGTGCTTTCTTCCGGACAGCTGCAATAGGTAGCTTTTTACTTTTTGTAATGAAAGCTACCTAAAACTAAAACAATAAAATGTATTAAGCGAAAAAAAACTATTTTTTATCCAGTATCATTTTTATTCAATTCCGTTTCCATTACTCAAAATTCCAATATATTCTCAACCATTAAACATTTTTTCTGAAAGTCTTTCTATTGGATTTAATAACTGTCCCTCTCCATTTTTCATCTGTCACCAGAATTTATTATGCATTCACTTGAGCTACCTTAAAGTTTTTGTGCATTTCACCATTTCAAAGTTTGTTGTGAGACATTTTTAAATTTGTCAAATGTATATTGCCTTAGAAACATTTATTGATAATCTGTCTCCATAGTATAGCGATTTTTTAATAGTATTTAAATTGAAAATGTTTCAAAAATAAACTTTTTGCATAGTTTTAAAGTGTTCACATTCCTTTTAAAATGTTCGATTTTGTTTGCGGTAATTTTCTGAAAATCATACTCTATACTGTAAATGTATATATAATAGAAAACGATTGAAATTTTTTTTGTTAAATATACCTTTCAACATGCTGTTTTCTTAATAATACTCTATTTTTTATTGTCGAACTACCATTCTGCTTTTATAAAAGAGATTTTTATCTATAGTTTCAAACTTTCGATTTTTCATACAAGATATAATGTGAATTTAAATAATTTTAATGAATTTTTTTTTCATTAAAATTATGTCAAATACTTATAATTTGACGTGCGCTGGTCTATAAGAGCTATTATAAAATTACTAATATGCTTTTAAAAAATACTCTTCCTCGAGTTAAACATGAACTTTCGATATAAAAATTAATTATATTAATGTACATAAAAATATTATATCGAACATTAGCCACATTTGTCATAAAATTATCAACTTTTTTATGCATTTTTTCTAAAGATTTTATATAAACAAAACTTTAATGTGATTGAAAATAATAATATAACACTGAGTACCTTTCGCTTTTAACTAAAACAGTAAAATGTTTTAAGCGAAAAAAATATTTTTTATTCAATAGTATTTATATTCAATTCCGTTTCCATTTTTCAAAATTCCAATATATTCTCAAACATTAAAGACTTTTTTTGGAAAATCGTTTTATTGGATTCAATAGCTGTCTCTCTCGATTTTTCATCTGTCAGCAGAATTTAATATGCATTCATTCGAACTATCTGAAAGTTCTTATGCATATCACCAATTCCAAATTTCTTTAGTGAATTTTTTAGCATTGTAAAAAGGGTATTTCTATAAAAAATTTTATAGAAAAAAACTCTGGATACTATAGTGATTTTAATAGTGTTTAAGTGAATATGCTAAAAAAGGAACTTTATGTACAGTATTAAGCGTTCCACATTTCCTTTAAAAAGAATGTACGATTTCTTTTGCAGTATTTTACATCAAGTCATACTCTAGAATGTAAATGCATACATAATGATAAATGATTGAAACATTTATTGTTATACATAGTTTTAATCATTCAATTTTCTTTAAAATATTTTAATTGTTTTTATTGTCGAAATTCCCTTGTATATTCTAAAAAGATGTTTTATGCGTTGTTTGAAACGTTCAATATTCTTTATATGTTTTAGTGTATTTTTATGCATTTAAAATGCTATAATGTATTCTATAGCATACTTATAATTTGATATGCGTTATTCTCTGAAAAGTGTTTTAAAAAGAATTTTACAAAGATGTATTTTTTGTAAACATTTTGCTTATATTTAACCGTCGACTTAAAATATTAAAATACATTTTTAATACATGTAAACATATTCTAAGAAACACACTTCTTTTATCACATTTGTCGAACATGCCCCGAATTTTTTTTTATAATTTTTATCTTAGGATATTTTTTTGTATTTACACCAAAAGAGTATTTTAATGTGTGCAGAAAAATATATTATAACAATGGGTATCTTTCTTTTATAAATAACACTAGTAAAATTTTAAAGAGAAGAACATATTTTATTTTTTTATCAAAAGCGTTTATATCCAACTCCACTTTCATTATTCAAAATTCCAATATATTATCAGCCATTAAAGACTTTTTCTGAAAGTCGTTTTATTGGATTTAATAGTTGTCTCTCTCCATTTTTCTTCTGTCAGCAGAAATTAATATGCATCCATTTGAACTATCCCAAAGCTCTTATCCATATTACTAATTCTAAATTTCTTTAGAGAACTTTTAACGATGTAAAAAGTATCTTGCGATCGAAACTTGTATTGAAAATAACTGCCTAAAGTATAGTGATTTTAATAGTTTTGAATATGTTCCAAAATTAAATTTATGTATAGTTTTAGACTCTCCAATATTTCTTTAAATCATGATGTTTGATTTTGTTTGCAGTATTTTATTTAAAATCATAGACTTTTTTATAATTTATATATTATGAAGAACAAACGCATCTGTGCGTAACGAAATTTTTGCTACTGCAAATTTTACACTTCTAGACATCGCAAATTTTAAATTTTTACTCCATCGTATAGAGAAAAATAAGTACTTTTATATGTAATTTGTTTGAAAGATTAATCTCAATTTAATTTTGACATATTAATTTTTTTATAGTTTTTAGTACCAATTTTGTAATTGTGGAAACAAAATCGCTCCATTTTATCTTTAAAAAAAAAGAAAAAAAGAGAAATTAAATTGCGTAAGACTTTCCTATGCAATTTCGGTTTTGCAATTTTTGGTACTGCAATTTTTACACTTCTAAAAATCGTACATTTAAAATTTTTCACTGTCATATAGAGAAAAAAATGCACTTTTAAATGCATTTTGTTTTAAAGTATCTGTTTATTTTTGAGGTATTAATTTTTTTATAAATTTTAGTACCACTATAATATTTAGTTTTTAATTGTGGCAACAGAATCACTCCATTTTCTCTTAAAATTGAAAAGAAAAAAAAAGATTATAATGCTATACTATTTCAAAAGTGCCGCTTGTTATAAAATCCAACGAATTTCGGTTTCATTTCTTTTAATAATTTGGATAATTGAGTTTATTGTATTTTGTTAATTTTAGCTTAAAATAATATTTATTTGAGAGTTAGACTGACCAATACAAGATGCATTTTTTTTACTGTAACAAATTTTAGTAACATCGAATTTCGACGGGTTCCACCTCTTTTATATGAAGTAGAAAATATTTGAAAATTTCCTTACAGATAATCTACGGTTAATATGTAATTTTAAATCTTATGTAAAATTACAAAGGTTAGAAAACAGAGAAATTATTCAGTAAATTTACAATAGACGTTTAAATTAACATAGTTCAGAATTCACAACACTCTGTAAATTTACTTTTAATAATAATAATTTATTTTAATTTTCCATTTCACAAAATCACTCAATCTTTTGTAATACCGAAAGAATTTAAAATTTTCTAGCAATTTTTAATTGATTAATTTTTAATTTTTAACACAATTTGATTCTGGCCGTCCTGGAATTTAAAACCTATTGACAATGTGGCTGACTGAATGGACCTTTTGTTTCTACAAGATTCGCACACTTCTTATATTTTTTAAATACTCTGATACCAGTATTAATGATAAGAAAATTTGGTACTACGAGGTTATCCCGTCGGCCAAAAAATTATCGCCAAACTATAAGATTAAATGCCAATAATGGATGATCGTGAATGTCACATTCAATGACATCAAATACGATTCACGTGTTTAAAATGTCATTAAGTGATTTTTATTTCGACTTTTTATTAATATTTTTATTAATAATCTAATTATTTGTTTTTTCGTTATTTAAAAATAAAATTATGTCAATATGCACAACTTGGCTATTAGTTTGGCGATTTGTATAATTTGGCGAAATTGGTCGACGGGACAACAGAGTAGTACCGAAAATTTATATTTGACTTTTAAGACAGTGTTGCCAGTGAACTACTTTTGTTTAATTGGAATTTCTTGATTGGCACCACTTTTTTTGAAACGGTTAAATTTCCTTTGTTTACGCCTTTATTAATCCGTCATAAAATAAGGCGCAAGTCAAAGGCGCGAAAGTGGTGCAAATCAAGAATCTGAATTTTTTATAAAAAAGTAGACCATCTGGAGAAACAGAAGAAACAGAATTTTCAACCACCACATTTGTTCTAGAATTTCGCAGTATATTTCTGCAGTGAAATACCGGGTGATCCAGAAGTTTCGGGAGTTTTGAAAAGTTAATAATTAAGAAACTATGTGTAATACAAAGGTTCTGTTTTCAGATATATGTTCAGAAACATGTGGGATTTTTGTTTAGAATGATTTTTTTTAAATATATACAGTTACCATTTTTAGCAACAGGTGGCGCTGTTATATAAGACTGAAAGTACCTATACCATGCGTTATATAGACACATGAGTTCATTGCGAAACTTTTTTTCTATGATAGTGATGAGATTTCGTTTTAAGGGTGGTTTATGTTCAAACATTTTTTGTAAGGTAAATGAAATTGCATTGTAAGGGAAATTTGATACAAAATTTCATGAGCAACTGCAGTGTTTAGACATTGTCTAGACTATGTTCAGACACATCTTTGGATGTCGCTTTGTTTTCACATCGTACGTCAATGTGAATACATCACACAATGTGTGTACATCAATACGTCAAGTTAAAACTGCAAAAGAATCGATGGCCATTGCAAATGTGAAATGCTATGGTAAGCAAGGTTTGAGAAAAAGGCTCATTGGAAGATCGTAATAGAAACAAGAAATCCCAAATGTCTGTTACAATCGTAAATTAGGTAGGATTCTATGCCAATACTCTGTAGAAATCACCAGTTCATGGTGAGTGTAGTAAACTTCTGATGTCACGATGAACTGAAATTTCTTTCCGCTATGAGGATACTGTGCACGCTGTTTTGCATCGGCTCACGGCGGTACTTATAAGCCATGAGCGTCATGATTAAACTTTGTAACCCTTGGACTCTAATTCGTTCTTTTAAATGAGCTGTATCATAATATAAAAACAATACTATCAATTTTAGCGCCACCTGCTGTCAAAAAGTGCAACTAACATAATATATTTTTTTCATCGAAAAAACAAATCCCACAAGTTTCTCAGCATTTCTGTGAAAACCGCATACTTCTATTGTTTATGGTTCTCTAAATATTAGCATTTCAAAAGTCCCGGGACTTCTGGATCACCCGGTACTTTGAAAATACTGTAAAAAATTAGTGGTAAAGTTGTGCGTACCCTGTACTAACACTGAGGAGATGATTTTTGCGTTTCTAAATTATTCTTTAAAAAAAACCACGACATTTAAAAAACAAATATTTTTAATGAAACTGCAAAATCATATTAATATGTATTTTGAATTAAAAGTTTTAAAAAAGATAAAATTTTTTTTTAAATAAAGGCATCTGCACTAAATCTCTACAAGGACACAATATAATGGAAATATCTATAAAATGATGACCAACAAACTCAATCGAATACATTTAACAAACAACTAGTGTAAATTTAGAGATAGTCTCTATTTTTTCTCTGTTTTAAGAAAAAAATATAACAGCATACGAATACTTTTCTATTTCCTTAATAATGTTCTAATGGCTTTGTTTCCGAACAGACGTCGCATTTTTCAAAAAGGAGTATTTTGTCTATAGATTCAAACGCTCGATTTTTTACGGGTTTATTATGTTTTTTATGCATTTTAAATAGTTTTAATGTTCACATTTTATTGAACTTAATTGACATATTTATACTATGACCTGCATTATTTTACAAATAGTGTTTTGCATAGAAGTTTACAAAGATACCCTTTTTTTATAAACATTTATTAATTTCCCTCGAGTAAAAAAAGATTGACCTTCAATATAAAAATAAATTATATTACCACGTGTAAATATCTTATAACGAACAAACTTCATTTCCCACCTTTGTCGAACAATTTTTGACATTTATGCATTTTTTTAGAATTTTATTATAATATTATCAAAAGAATACTTTAAAGGATAGAAAATAATATTATTAAATTGGGTATCTTTTGTTTATAAGTAAAACAATAAAAAATGTTAAGTGAAAAAATTAGCTTTTTTTTAATTAAAAAGCATTTATATTCAATCCCATTTCCACTATTCATAATTCCAATATATTATCAACTATTAAACACTTCCCAAAAGTCGTTTTATTTGATTTAATAGATGTCTCTCTTCATTTTTCATCTGTCAGCAGATTTTTATATGCATTCACTTAAACTATCTGAAAGTTCTTATGCATATCACTAATTCAAAGTTTGTTCTGAGGCCTTTTTAAATTTATAAAAAGCATATTGCCATAGAAATGTTTATTGATAGTTTGTCTCCTTAGAATCTTGATTTTAATAGTATTTAGATTGAAAATGTTTCAAAAATAAACTTTTTGCATAGTTTTTAAGCGTCCCACATTCTTTTTAAAATTTAATGTAATTTTTTTAAAATCTTTTATTGAAATCATTGTTTGTACCATAAAAATATATATGATATAGAAAATGATTGATAAATTAATTTTATACATATTTTTAAATGTTTTCTCTGCCTAATAATGTACTATTTGTGTTTGTTGTCGAAATCAGAGATAAGTGTTATATGTCCCAATTGATTATTTGCTATCATTAAATTTTAATGGTATTTTTCTCCATAGTTAAAAAACGGAATTTTTGAGATCTGATAAAGAAAGTAATACTATTGAAATTTAGTGGTAAAAAGTATCCGTTTGGGATGGATAATTCCCATCTTTGTGAAACATCGTTGCATTTTCTAAAAATTGTTTTATCTATAGTTTCAAAAGCTGTATTTTTTATTAACAAGGTCTAATATACACGGTGTCAACTCTCAACGGTGGCCAATGGCTAATTTCTAAGTCCTTAGTCTTAGACATATATTGAGAAACACCGAAATCACTAGCGATAAATTTATAAATAAGCTAAAAAACTTTGTAAAATCACCATAAAAAGAAAAATTAAACAGGACGCGTTTCGAGCTTCAAAAATACAGCTCGTCTTCAGCTAATCCAAAAACGTGTCACAAGGGACATAGTGGAAATAAAAGTGAAAGAAAGAGGGAGGGGATTACAAAGAGTGCGACAGGTGGCGCTACCTGACAGAGCCAAGGAGGAAGAGAAAAGTAAAGATAAAGTTAAAGAAAGAAGGAGGAGTTACAAAGCGTGCCACAGGTAGCGCTGGCTAAAAGAGCCCAGATGAAAGAGAAAAATGATGATAAACTAATAAAAGAGAAAGAAAACAGTGGGAAATAATAACAATAAAATAAAATAAAATAAAATAAATAAATAAAATAAAAATAAAATAATTAAAATTATAATAATAAAAAAAAATAAAAAAATGAAAAAATAAACAAAAATAAATAAATAAAATAAATAAATAAAATAATTGTAAAAATAGTAGATAAAATAAATAAATTAATAAAAAAATAAAAATTAATAATAATAATAATAATAATAATAATAATAATAATAATAATAATAATAATAATAATAATAATAAACACTACAAAAGTAATTTCCATGCAGGAGAAAGGGAGGGGGATGATGAGAGATCATTGAGAAGAGTATTAGAATTTTTACAAATAAAATAAGCTTCGTGAAATCTAAATGAGAAGGAGAGGCAGGATTAGAAATAATTCTGGCCATGGAAAAATTGAAATAATGACCGGAAGACCAAGAGTGAGAAGCAATCGAAGACCTAGAAAATTCCTGATTTTTAATATATCTCTGATGTTCATCCAATGTTTTCTTCAACGCTCTTCTGGTCTGACCAATATAACCCAAATTGCAAGAACAAGGATTAAAATAAACACCCCACCGGTTCTCGACAGGAATAGGATCTTTCAAAGACGAGAATTTAATTTTATTCATAGGTTTGAAGATGACTTTAAAATTGAAACGAAAAAGGATTTTAGCGATTTTGAAACAAATAGGAGAATAAAAAAAATAGAACTATACAGTTAATATTAGACGAATTACTAGAATCAGTAAGAAGACGTTTAGGCTTATTAAATTTATACAGAGCTTTGTCAATCAAAGAGGGATTATAACCACGAGCGAGGGCAAGAGATTTGAGGTAACTAATTTCATTATTTAAAGCAGAAGAGTCAAAACAAATCCGAAGTGCTCTGTAAACAAATGTATAAAAGGAAGTCACTTTATGCTGTGGAGGATGGTTAGAAAAAGCATGCGGAGGAAAAGATACAGCGATAGGTTTTCTATAAACAGAGGTAGAGAACCGATCAGGGTGTTTAGTAACTAAGATATCGGGCAAAGGAAGAGAATCGTTCTCTTCGACTTCAAGAGTAAATTGGATGAAAGGATCAACAGAGTCTGTTGATCAACAATTCAGTTGATCAATTGCAATACAGAAAAAGTCCCATTCATCTAACATTAAAATTGACCGAGTTATGAAACTTTAAATTTCATGACTTAAACCACTTTTCTATAGCTTAAAACGGATGAGTTCGACTAAGCTTTAAGGGAACGTACACTAAGTGCTTAAAATATTATAAAGTGCGTCCATTTCAACGCTTTCCAAAGGCTAATTCCTAAACCATTTGTCACAGACATATGTTCCAATTACAAAAATGTTTTAAATGAGATAAATAATTATTTTTAAAGCGATTTAACTGAAGTTGCTGTCACCGTATAAGTTTTACGGTTGTGTTAACTTTAATTAATTAAGTTCTAGATTGGTTATTAAATAAATGACAGAAAAGATTGACAAAATGGTTGAAGACATGATTTTAAAAATTCTCTTAATCGAGAAAATCCAATTTGGGGAAATCTCTAAAAACCTTTAAATGCATCCATTGGTTTTCATTATAAATTTGGAGATTGTAGTGTTACAATAGTGCATAATTGTATAGAGTGATAGAGTAAACAAAAACGATAAAGGCGAGTTTTCAAAATCACACACTAAATATCATTTTTACATATGTTTTATTTTTAAGCAAATGAAGCTGTTTCTTTTCGTGATTTTATTTTAAAAAGGTACGTTATTTTAATAAGCTTTTATTTTACTTGTAACGTTCGTATGTAAGTTTTCCTAGTTCAAAACTTTTATTCAAATTTTAACTCACTTCCAAATATACGATCGAGGTTCAATTCGCATACTTATTTATAGCCAATGACAATGTAATATTAATATGATTTTAGGTGCGTACCATTTATTTATTTTATAGGAATAAGTCAAATTCTATTAGGTTAAGTAATCTAATATAATTTTAAATATGTATCATTTTGTAACGAATTGTGACTGTTACTTTTCATAATTTAATTTAACAAAATTTTTTGTTATTTTTTTAATTATATTGTTAGCACAAATTGTATATTTTTCTTCACTATGTAAACGTTAACATAAATTCAAAAATAATATTGCAAAAATTATTTTACTCTCAATGTTTAAATTTTCTGTCTGACGTTTATTTTTATTTCCAGTAAATTTGTGACTGACCCGTATTTTCCACCAAAAAAGATGCTTCAACTTTAAACAGCTACTACTCGGTCAGTTTTAATCGCAGAGGAATGGGACTTTTTTTTGTCCTTCTTGTTAGAGTAGCGGTAAAAATTTACTAAATATCACTTATAGGACGGGGAAACCGTATAAAAATTTAATTTTCGTAATTTTTTAGTAATTTTTTTTAACTAAATCGTTTAACAAAAACTTCTTTACCTTTTTTAAGGCATTTTTGCAATTGGAACTATATGTCTATGACTAGCGGTTTAGAAATCAGCCATTGGCCACCGTTGAGAGTGGACACCCTGTATTTTATACATTTAAAAGGTTACTAAAATTTAATTTATAATTTAACCTGCGTTGTTCTGTAAAACTATTTTTGAAATTTTTTTGTGAAGATGCCTATTGTTTTATAAACCTTTATTAATGTGACTCAAGTTAAACACTGAGTATCAATATAAAAAAAACTATATTAATGTGTGTAAACATATTGTAACGAACGCCCATTACTTGCCACATTTGTCGAACCACTTTCGACATTTTTATATTATCCCTTTTTTAACATATTTCTTTTTATAATTTAATTAAAAAATATGTTAATGTAATAGAAAATAAAACTATACCTAGAGGTATATTTCGTTTATAAGTAAAACAATTAAAATGTTAAGCGAATAAAAAAATCTTCAGTAGATTTACATTAAACTGTGCTTCATTATTAAAAATTCCAATATATTCTAATTATTATTATTATATTATATGATTATTATTATTACTATATTATATATAATTATTATTATTATTATATTATTATATTATATATAATTATTATTATTATATTCTATTTATTAAAGACTTTTCGGAAAGTCGTACTATTTGATTTCATAACTGTCTATCTCAATTTTTCATCTGTCAGCAAAATTTATTTTGCATTCACTTTACCTGACTGAAATATTTTATGCATTTCACCAATTCAAAGTTTGTTCAAAGAATTTTTTTAATTTTGTAAAATGTACCTTGCTTTAGAAACTCGTATTGAAAATATGTCTCGGTAGCACATCAATTAAATTGAAAATTTTTAATAGGTAATTTTTTACGTAGTTTTAAGCGTTTCATATTCCTTTTAAAATATGTTCGATTCTGTTTGCAACATTTTATTGAAAATCATAGTCTATTCTATAAATACAAATATCATAGAAAATGACTGAAAATTTTAATGTTACACATACTCTTAAACATCCTATTAATAATATTCGAATTGCTTTTTGATGTTGAAGAACCATAGCACGTTGAACAAGTTGGAAATTGCACGTGAATGTAGCAAATGAGGTGCGTTCGTATTATAACGAAGTTTTACAAATATTCAGATCTTGCTGATACAGTAGAGCATACTCCGCATACAGTATAGTAGTCGAAATCTTTACTTTTCTGTAAATATGCTGGAAGTAATTTTTATTACACCTCAGCAACGTATATCTTATTCATAAAATGTGAAATAGTTGAATATAATTAAAACACGTACCAAACCATGTTTCCCCGTATAGCATTATATAGTGGAATATTTTTGTGTGGCCCTGTAATTTAATAATAAAAATTCTTTGCATCACAGATTGTACAGAATGCATATTTTAGTATATATTTCATAGATTCATGCCAATTCTATTATGTTCGAATTAATGTAACATCATTAAAATGCATTTGAAACTTTTTCCCCATTGACCGTAATGTAATGGAGTCTTTTGATTGTCCCTGTAATTGATCCATGCATCCGATTTTCACAACATTTGAAATGACTCGACAAAACTATGTAATAAATATACGTTTTAAATTTCAAACGATTAAAATGCATTTAAAACTTTTTTCCCTATTGACCGTAATGTAACGGAATTTTTTTTGAATGTCCCTTTAATTGATCTATCCATCCGATTTTCATAAAATTTGAAATGACTCGACAAATTTATGTTATAATTATGTATTTTAAATTTCAAACAATTCGGTTGGGTAGTTTTTGCGTTGTTATATGCGGACAGACGGACAGACGGACAGACGGACAGACAGACGGACGGACGGACTGAGCGAAAACAATAGGTGCTACGTATTTACATAATTACGAACGCACCTAAAAAGTGTTTTATCTTTAGTTTCAAACTTTCAATTTTTTTTACAAGATTTACTGTGATAAACTTAAAATAATTTATTTGTTTTTATTAAAATTATGTTACATACTTACATTTTAACGCGCGTTATTTTACAAAAACTATTTTGAAAATAATTTTAGACATATATGCTTTATTCTAAACATTTAATACTTTTCCTTGCTTCAATCGTTGACTTTTAATATAAAAATTAATTATATTAATACATGTATACAAATTATAACGAACGCACTCCATTTGCTACGTTTGTAAAAAAATTTCGATCTTTTTCAAGTAATTTCTATTTTGGGATTTTTTTTTGTAATTTTGTCACAAGAATATTTTAATGTGACAGAATGTAACAATATAACAATGGGTATCTTACTTTTATATAAAAAAAAAACACTATAAAAAGAGAAAAAAATCATTTATCTACCGCGTTATGAATTCATGAAAAATTTACATTCTAAATCATTTTACGTAAATTGTTTAAACCAAATTAAAAGATTTACATAATCATTCAATAAATTTTTGAAGGATTTTAGAAGGATTGAAGTATTTAGAAGGATTAATTAAATTTGAATTTACAGGGTATTTGTGCAATATTTATAACTCCATTCAAATCTTTTATTTTAAGTTGTTTTCTTAGTATTTTGTAGAATTATAAAATGTGCAAACATGATGTTCTTAAAATATAACTATAGAAATATTTCCGAATTTAAAAATCCCCATCCCTCTTCCTCAGCGTCAAAAAGCTAAAAAGACACATAGGAAAAAGAAATCATCATTTTAAAAATATTTTTAATTTGTTTAACAAATAATGCATTTAAAGCAGAATAAAGTAATGTAACTGTAACTCAATCTAAGCAGTGTTACAACTAATTGATGTATTAAAAGAATTTAATAATAGGTAATTTTAATGGCACTTATAAGTACCGTCGGTAGATAAAAGATTATGAGAAAAACATTTATTATTTTTTATTTAGTAGCATTTATGTTCAACTCCGTTTCATTTATTCAAAATTCCAATATATTCTCACCATTAAAGATTTTTTCCCGAAAGTTAATTTTATTGGATTTAATAGTTGTCTCTCTCCATTTCTCATCTGTAAGCAGAATTTAATGTGCATTCATTACATATATGCAATAGAAATATGCTTTTTTCTCAGTAATATATATATATATATATATACATTGTGTCGAAGAACCATTGAGGTTTCTAAAAAAGTGTTTTATCTATAGTTGCAAACGTTCGATTTTCTATACAAGATTTAATGTGATGAATTTAAATAAATAACATTAACTTTTTCATTAAAATTATGTCAAATACTTGTAATTTGACTGAATTGTTTTTGTTCCTCGAGTTAAACATTGACTTTCTACATAAAAATAAATTATATTAATACGCATAAAAATATTATAGCGAACGCATCTCATTTGCGAAATTTGTCGAACAATTATGAACTTTTTTACACAATTTCTTTTTCAGGATTTTTTTAATACTTTTATGTAAAGAATACTTTAATATGATTGAAAATAATACTATAACATTGGGATATATTGTTTTAAAGTAAAACAATATTTCACAGTATTAAGTATATATGAAATAGTATTGAGCGAAAAAATATTTTATTTTTTAATCAGTATCATTTATGTTAAACTCCGCTTTCATTATTCAAAATTCCAATATATTCTCATCCATTAAACACTTTTTCCAGAAATTTCGTTATATTGGATTTTTTCCATTTTTCATCTGTCAGCAGAATTTAATGTGCATTCATTTGGACAATCTAAAAGTTCGAATGCATATCACTAATTCAAAGTTTGTTCCGAGAATTTTTTACCGTCGTGGAAAATATATTGCCATCGAAACTCTTATAGGAAATAAATCTCGATAATATAGTGACATTTCATAGTATTTAAATTGAGAATGTTCCGAAAAATAAATTTTATTTTTAAACGCTATGCATTTCCTTAAAAATGTAAAGGTAGAATTTTTTACAGTATTTTATTGAAAGCATAGTCAATATTATAATGATTTATAAGATAGAAAATGTTTGAAACAACATTTGTTGCTCACATTTATAAACTTCCTTTGTCCTTAATAAATATTTTCACCTGTATTAAAAATGTTAATTTTTTTTGAGAAGATGCTTTTTTTATCGATATTTACTACTATGCATAGAGTAGTTAGTTTCCTTCCAATGTACAAATAAATTATAATAATATTTGTAAAATAATTTTATTGTTTTTTTTAAATTACCATAACAGAGATTGGAGATTTTAAAAAATGCAGTAATTTTTTACTCTAAACATATTGTGCTTTTTTGCTGTATAGCTTGTTGCATAAATAAATGTTAAATTTCTTTAATTCTTTGCAGTGTTAGTTGTTGCTTTATAAAAATATTTCGGTTTTAATACATTTTTGAAGCAAATAACTAGTCAAGTGCAAGCATTACTCGGGGTCAGAGGGTTCCTTATAATAACCATATGAAATATTAAACCCTTGAAGACGCGCGACTGGTGCATGCGCCACTTAAAACATCCTTCACTATTCCCAACATTTATTTTTTATTATAATGTTTATCTTATTTAGTTGGAACATTTCAGTGATTCAACTACCGAAAATTTTACATTGAAAAACCGGTGGCTAAAGATTAGGAAATAAGTAAAGTACTGTCATCACGAAGGAATTAACTGTATTATTAAAAGAAAAAACATTTCTGAAAGAATAATAAGACTGGACAAATTAGTATTGGTTATAGCTGATTATACTAGAAAAGTGTGAATGGCTATGACATAAAAGTCCAAAGAGATATGAAGCCTAAGTAATACCAAATATTACTATTCTGTATAACTCTTTTTTTATCTTATCCTTCTCTATTTATGAGAAACTAAACTCGGAACTGAGAGTAAAATATAGTGCATATTTAAACTTCTTTTAGCATTGCAGAAAACTGAATTCACATTTTAAAATTTTTTTTTCTCAGTGCAGATAACACACAATCTTTGTTTAATGTTTTAACTTGTCATTGCGCTAAAGGAGCTTCTGTAAAAAGGAGCTCACAAATTTGCAAAGCTGCTTTGGACGTGTTTTTCCAGATAGAAATTTCATACTTTCATAATTTTTTAGTAAAATGGTTGTGACAGACGAACATACATACACAGGAATGATGTTATGATGGTTCCATCTTTACTTTTTAAGTACGGAATGCTAAAAGGGTAAAATTTTCAATAAATTTGCAGTATATATATTTGAAAAATCGATAACAGAATCTTAAAGCCTATTGCATGAAAATGAACAGTTTAACATTGCAGTACTAATTAAACACTGGTAGAACAGTATACTAACACTATTACTAGAACTTAAGCGATGTGAAATGTCTTTAAATTAGAGACAATCGATGTAAATTTGCTTAAAGCTCACTGTATAAAATGAAGAAACCATCAATCTATGCATTACATTCACACCTAAAATATAAAAAAAAACAATTAAAAATGATTGTCTCAGGACCATAACAGACCAAGTTCATTAAAAACTAGTCGTTTGGGGCCACCATAATTTTTACCCATCATGGATATGCATAATATAATATATGAAAATAAAACATGTGTAAATTATTTATAAATTGCATTACAATTCCAAAACAAAATTTAAACGTATAATTAAATGTTTTTAATATAAATTGTAATGCTCTATTAATGAATTGCTGATGAACCAATTTCGACAAATTATATAAAACGCTGTATTACTCAAGTAGTATTGAATAAGATAAGATATGCTTTGTTATTGCTTAGCATTTATTTTATTATATTTTAAACTAAAATTTCTGATATGAAAAAGACTTGATTTAATCGAGGTGTAGTATATGCGGGAAATTACGGCATGTGCTTTTCGTTATTCATTTGTGGCCAAGAAAATTTGTCTTTTCTGCCACATGCAACGATTTTTGGCTACCAGTATTTTTGAACATGACTTATTTTTTCGGAGATGTTGACTAGGGCTAAGGACGCTTTTCGAAATTAGCGTTGACGAACAAGAATAAAGATTTTTTGCTTTGTGACAGACATGACAAGTTTTCATGGAATTGTCTTTGTATGATATATTGTAATTGTATGATAAAAATTTAAATATACTTCAATTGTATGATTATTTCAAATGCAGATGCATTCTTTAAAAAATGCAATATAAAAAAGTTTTGATTGTGCGACATATTATTTAAGAATAGGTATAGTTTCAAAAATTAGTTGTATATATTGGTACATATAAACCTACAATTGCGAATGAAACCACTATAAAATATTTTGCACAAACTAATGCGAACGATGGCTAGAAGTTTGAGCTACTCGGTATTCGCATGATATATAGTAATTGTATGATTGAAACTTAAATATATTTTAATTGTATGATATATAATTCAAAAGCAAATGTACTCTTTAAAAAGTGCAAAAAAGTATTGTATTTTTAATGAAAACTTAGTAACTGGATAACCCCAATATTTCAGTTTAGCAACGAAAACAAATGATAATCGAAGTTAGTTGAACGAATTTTCGGAATGTGTAAATCGACAAAGAATTTTGTAAATGAATAATCTGTTGCAGAAAACTGAATGTTTCCCATTACTCTGTATTCTGAAACATTGTTTAGGATATTGGAAGATATAAAAGCGAGTTCACTAAAAAGTAAAAAAGCGGAAGAGGTCTAACAAAACTACCGGTCTTTCCAGCAAAATATAAGGTAAGTTATTTTCGTTTTGGATTTCTATTATGTGACAGTTTAGTCAAAATTATACATAGTTTCAAAAAATTAGGTGTATATATTATATATAACTTGACAATTCCCAAAGCAACCATTATCCCCTTCCTGACGGGAGCCTTTTACGAAATTTTAAATGTTTTGTCACCGGTTTTGAAAAACAGAAATTTGTTTCTTCTTAAATCGAGAAAATGCTCCGATTGAATAAAGCAAATTTTGCTGTATAATTTTACCGGTGGGAATAAACAAGGATTCTTAAGCCTTTTTGCGGCACGTATATGTGTCGCTCGTCCCCAAGGGGTTATACAATATATTGCACAAACTAGTGCGAACGATGTCTAGAGGTATGTGCTACCCGGTATTTATTTGTATGATATATAGTAATCGTATAATAAAAATTTAAATATATTTCATTTGGATGATATGTTATTCAAAGACATATAGACTTTTTAAAAAGTGCAGAAAAAATGTATTTTTAATAATTACATAGCAATTGGATAACTCCAATATTTCAGTTTAGCAATGAAATACAATGATAAACATAGTTAGTTGAACAAATTTTGGAATATACAACTCTACAAAGAATATTCAAAATCAATAATCTATTGTAGATAACTGAATGTTTCTTGTCGCTCTGTATTCTCAAAAACTGTTTAGGATATTGGATGATAATACAAAGCGGAAAGTAAACAATTGGAATAGCTCTAACATGACTATTCATCTTTCCAGCAAAATATAAGCTAAGTTAAGTTGGTTATGGATTTTTATTGTTCGACATTTTTTACAAGAATATATATAGTTTCAAAAAATTAGGTGTACATATTATATGAGGACCCCAGAAGCCAAGGGGTATAAGTGACAAAATTGAAAAAATTGAGTCAAGTGCCCAGGGTATCTGGAAATATGCTTTTTTCATTTCAGGTAAAGAAATATAGGTCATTTTCTGATTATTTGTGGAGTTATAGAGATAAACCACTTTTTTCGAAAAACAAACAATATTGATTAATTATACGTTTAAAGAAAATTGTACTCTATTTTTTTAACAGTTATTGAAATGAGAGTTCAAAGATTAGAATGCAACAAGCAGATGTTTCCTATTTCAATTTAGTCAATTGTTATTGATGTTGCAATTTAACATCAATTATCTTTAAACTCAATTTACTCCAAATCGACATTTTGTCACTTGTACCCCTTGGCTTCTGGACTCCTCATATGTAACTCGACAATTTCCAATAAAACCATTATACAATATATTGCACAAACAAGAAAGCACGATGGCTAGAAGTATGTGCTACACGATATTCAATTGTATGATGCATAGTAATTGTATGATTAAAATTAAAATATATTTCAATTGTATGATATGTTATTCAAAGGCATGTATACTGAGGGTGCGTAGTCATGAAGAAACTCAGAAGATTTTAATTCTTTTAGTATCAGAAATTCTTTAAAGTACTGGTTGTTAGATCTGAAAAAGGATTTCTTTTCCGTTAAATAAAACAAATATTTCATTATAAAAATTCTGGTAAAAGGTCCTTACAAGGTGCTTCCAGACTACGCACCCTGATACTTTTTTAAAACACAGAAACAAATTATTTTAATAAAGACACAGTAACTGGATAACACCAGTATTTCAGTTTAACAAGGAAAAAACAATGATAAACAAAGTTAGTTGCACGAATTTTGGAACATGAAACTCAACAAAAAATTTTCTAAATCAGAAATCTATTGAATGTTTCCTGTCTCTCTGTTTTCTCAAAAATCGCTTAGGATATTGGAAGACAAGTTAAAGCGAGTTCACAAAAAAGCAAAACAGCGGAAGAGATCCAACATAACTATCGATCTTTCCAGCAAAATTTAAGGTAAGTTAAGTGGCATATGGATTTCTGTTGTGTGATATGTTATTCAAGAATACCTATAGTTTAAAAGAATTAGCTTCATATATTATATACACTATATTGCCATTGATTATGTGACACTTGCGATTTTAGACATTTTACTAAATATCTAGAAAAATACATGAGGAATCATCTCGAAACTGTTAGTGTATAAATATAATAGTATACGTCATACATCTCCGTGAAGATTTTTTACCGAAACTCTATAGGGGACCGTCAACAAATTAAAAAAATGAATATCTTTTGAATAACCCTGTCAAAACTAATGTAGCAAAAGCGCTCAAACTCTAGATTATGATTGAATGCCTTATTGTAAAACACTGTGTTCATTTTTATGCAAATAGCATGCATACTCGCAGAGTAATTAAGGTTTTTATAAAAATGGCCCCAAATTTTTCCAAGTTTTTCCCTTATAATTTTCAGAGTTCTTAATATAAAACGATATTTTTTTCAGAAAATATGACAAACAACACTGCACACAGTACCCTGTAATCAGAATTAAAAAATAATGAAAATTGTATACAAAATGAGTTGGTTTACTAAATAATTTTTTACTGCGCATGCGTCAACGATATCAAAATTTCATTTGCATATTATGTTAGTTAAATGTATAGAGCAACTTTTGTGAAAGTCACAAAATCATAACTTGAAAATTCTGAAAATAATCGTCAATTGAATAAGTTGAAAATCCGTTATTCTCAAAATGAAGCAAAAACAAGAGGGGTTATATCCATATATTCATTGATTAGTGTCAATATAGAATACACAATACGGGATGTTACGACTACTTTTGGATAAAATCCCTCATTTTTTTGCTTCATTTTGGAAACAACGGATTTTGCCCTTTTTCTATAGACGATTACTTTCAGAATTTTCAAGCTATAATTTTGAGACTTTTATAAAAGTTGCTCTATACATTTAGCTAACATAATATGCAGATGAAATTTTGATATCTTTGACCCATGCGCAGTAAAAAATTATTTAGTAAACCTACTCATTTTTCATACAATTTTCATTATTTTTTAATTCTGATTACAGGGTACTGTGTGCAATGTTGTTTGTCATATTTTCTGAAAAAAATATCGTTTTATATTAAGAACTCTGAAAATTATAAGGGAATAACTTAGAAAAATTTGGGGCCATTTTTATAAAAACCTTAATTACTCTGCGAGTATGCATGCTATTTGCATAAAAATGAAAACAGTGTTTTACAATAAGGCATTCAATCATAATCTAGAGTTTGAGCGCTTTTGCTACATTAGTTTTGACAGGGTTATTCAAAAGATATTCATTCTTTTTTAATTTGTTGACGGTCCCCTATGGAGTTTCGGTAAAAAATCTTCACGGAGATGTATGACGTATACTATTATATTTATACACTAAGAGTTTCGAGATGATTCCTCATGTATTTTTCTAGATATTTAGTAAAATGTCTAAAATCGCAAGTATCCCATAATCAATGGCAATATATTGTATAACCCAACACTTCCCATTGCAACCATTATGCAATGTTTTGTACAAACTTTTATGAACGATGGCTAGAAGTATATGCTACTCGGTATTTATTTGTATGACAATTGTAACATTAAAAACTTAAATATACTTAAATTGTTTGATATATTATTCAAAAGCAGATGGACTCTTTAAAAAATGCGGTATAAGAAAGTATTTTTAATCAAAACAAAGTAAATGGATAACCCCAATATTTTAGTTTTGCTGCGAAAAACAATAAAAAACAAAGTTATTTAAACGAATTTTGGAATATGTAACTCAACAAAGAATATTCTAAACCAATAATCTATTGTAGCAAACTAAATGTTTCTTGTCACTCTGTATTCTAAAAAATCGTTTAGGCTATTGGAAGATAAAATAAAGCAAGTTCACAAAAAAGTAAAAAAAAAAAAGCGTACAAGATTTAACATAACTATCGATCTTTCCATCAAAATATAAGTTGAGTTAAGTGGGTTGTGGATTTCGATTCTGTGACATTTTAATAAAGAACAGATATAGTTTCAAAAAATTAGGTATACATATTATATATAACCCGACAATTACCAATGCAACCATTATAAAATATTTTGCACAAACTAGAACTAACGATGGCTAAAAGTATGTGCTACTCGGTATTCATTTGTATGATGTACAGTAATTGTATGATTAATACTTCAATTCATTTCAATTGTATGATGTGTTATTTAAAAGCGTATGTACTTTGTTTTAAATGCAGAAAAAATGTATTTTAAATAAAGACATGGTAACTGGATAACCCCAATATTTCAGTTTAGCAACGAAAAAACAATGATAAACGAAGCCTGTTGAACGAATTTTTCGGAACGTGTAACTCAACAAAGAATTTTCTAAATGAATAATCTATTGTAGCAAATGGAATGTTTCCTGTCATTCTGTATTCTCTAAAAAGTGTTTAGGCTATTGGAAGATAAAATAAAACGAGTTCACAAAAAAGTAAAAAAGCAAAAGAGATCTAACATGACTATCGATTTTTAGTTAGAAGTGTGTTAAGTGGATTATGGATTTCTATTGTGTGACAATTTATTCAAGAATATATATAGTTTCGAAAAATTAGGTGCATATGTACTATATATAACCCTACAATTCCAAATGCAATCGTTATACAAAATACTGCACAAGCTAGAACGAACGATGGCTAGAGGTATGTGCTACTCGATATTCATTTTATGATATATAGCAATTTTATAACAAAAAAATAAGTACATTTTAATTGTGTGATAGGTTATTCAAAAGCAGATGTACTTTTTAAAAATGCAGCATATTTTTTTTTAATGAAAACATATTAACTGGATAGCCCCAATATTTCAGTTTAGCAATGAAAAAACAATGATAAACAAAGTCAATTGCACGAATTTTGAAATATGTAACTCAACAAAGAATATTCTAAATCAATAATCTATTGTAGTAAACGGAATTTTTCTTGTCGCTCTGTATTCTCAAAAATCGTTTAGGATATTGGAAGATAAAATAAAGCGAGTTCACAAAAAAGTAAAAAAGCGGAAGAGATCTAACATAACTATCGATATTTCCAGCAAAATGTAAGGTAACTTAAGCGGGTTATGGATTTCTGTTGTGTGATATGTTATTCAAGAATAGATATAGTTTCAAAAAAAGTTTTATATTTTTTGGTATAGACAAAGTAACTGTATATCCATTTTATAATTTAATGTTAGCATCCAAAAATAATGAATGGAAATCTATAGGGAAATGTAATTTTCAACGTTTTTGTATGATCAGTTATCTAAATTAGAAATCTAAAATCTGTCTCTCATTCATGGATTTTAACAGAAAAAGTAAAATATAGAAAGACAGTTAAATAAGAGATTCAATCTAACATAACTAATTTTATTAACGTAAAAGCATTGTTGGTTGTAGCCAATGTTTTAGTAACTTAAAACAATGATTAACGTAATAGTTTAAATTAAATTTTGGTTAAAAAATGTTCTAAATATTTTCTCAGGCTCAGTTGTCGATGACAGCAATATGAAAGCTGTTTTTTTCTCTGGGTTTTAAAACAATATTTTGGTTAGTAAAAGTAAAAACATGTTTAATAAGACAATATTAATAGACAAGTTTAATATCATAAGTCATAGAGCTTATATAACTTGGCTACCGTATTTACTCGCGCACCCCCTACTTTACAAGAAAAAATGGCGATTTTTAAAATCTCGCATATAATGCGACCGTAAATTTCATATGCAAATTAATCAATGACTAAATGAATTTCAGTAAAGAAAGTCGAAACAAACATTACATCAAGCCAAAAACAAGGCGAAATTAAAATTTTAGACTTCGGGTAGGGGGTGATTGATGGGGGATAGGAATGAGAGGCGGCAGTTAGAATTGCCAATTAGTGTTTACTGTTAATGTGTAAAAGGAGTGAAAGAAAGATGCAGTAATACTGCAATTAAATAAGATTTTTTGAGTGATTATGTCTTTTTTTCAATATATATTTCTTGATCAATATGTATATCGTGTTATTACATCCAGCAGAAAAAACATATTCGGTGTGTAACGCGTCCTAGGAATTTTGCTCTATTTTTTTTAAATGCGTGTTATACACGAGTAAATATGATATTAACCCTTTTTGATCACAGTATAAATTTGTTAAAATAATTAGCTTACATCAGAATTTATAAACGAATATACTAGAAACTTGCTTGTTTTCAGGTATGTTGTAAAAAGAAAACTTTAATGAACTATTCTTGGTTCACGTGAAATAAAAATTATGTATCCTTTTTTAAAGACTACCGGGAGGGTTTAAGCATTCATAAAAATTACAATAAAATTAAGGATCGGCTCATGGAAGTTATCGAATTCTATTCTTTGATATTTTTTCTTAGACATATATGCATTTAAAAATAATATATGATTCAAAAGAAGAACTTTTCTGTAAAGAATATCGAACTGCTGAACAATAATTATGCTGATAACATACAGTAGCTAGACACAATAATTAACGAAAAAGTATTCTTGTAACATATATTTTGCAATGTTTTCCTTTGAATCAATAATATTCTCCAGAATTCTAAAGTATCTATTATATATTCTAAATTATCTATTAATATTTTAATAAATTTTCTTTTTGGTTTTCTTTCTATTTAAAGCATTTTTACCCAATAGGAAATGTTTTCGTTGGAGGCAATTATTTTTAAAATGCAAATCTTGCATATACTATTTGACAACTTTTGCTATAGAAATCTTGTATGTTTCAAAATTACCTTTTAAGATTATTGGTTCGAAAAGGATCGAAAAAAACTTGCTTGTAGAATGTATGTAGCATATATGCAATTGATAAATAAAATATAATAAAAATAACCTTTTTTTATAAAGAATATCTAGCTGTGAACAATAATTTCGTTGCATGAAGATTCGGTGATTAACGAAAATTTTTAAACTATTCTTGTAACATATTTTTTGCAAAGATTTCCTCTGAATCAATAATATACGCTACACTTTTAAAAAATCTCTTCCTACATATATTTTTAAAGTTTGGTTATTTTGGTTTGAGAAAATAATAGGAAAGCATCGTCATCTTTAGGTAAACCATGTTTGTCCGATAATAAAACTTTTCCAATTTCTTTGTTATTTACGATACTTCATTATTTAGATACATTAATTAAGCATTATTTATTTTTATTCTACATTATTCATCGGCTTATATTTATATTTTAAAAGTTTTTTTTCTTTTGGTTTGAGATAATAAAAGCAAAGCATCTTTGCCCAATAGGAATCTTTAACTTTTCATCGTTATTTATGATATTTATTTTTATTCATAAACACATTTTGCAGGACTGCCGCTGATGACTATTTTCTAATTCTACCTCGAGCCATTTTTATAAAATAAAAGCCTTTATTCACATATATTGCAATAAGAATACCATATTACAAAATTTACCTTTTCAAAACAGTGGCGCGAAAAGAATAGAAAAATAGACACTTGTAGCATGTAAGTAGCATGTAGGCGTTTAAAAAATGCCTATAAAAATTTCTATAACAAATATCGAATGCCTTTGAACAATAATTCCGTTGCATGAAGACACAATAATTAACGAAAATCTTTAAAGTATCCTTCTAACATATGTTTTGCAGAGATATCCTCTGAATCAATAATATACTCTAGAATTCTGAAATACTTCTTGCTATTTATATTTGAGATGATTTTCTTATTGTTTTCCAAAACAAAAGGAGAGCTTCTTTGTGTTTAGGGACAGCAACATTGCCCAGTAGGGAACATTTTCCTTTCTCTTTGTTATTTACGATATTTCATTGCTTTGATTCATTAATAAATTCTACTAAACTACAGAAGGTGACCATTTTTTAATTCTATATCGCCCCACTTTTTCAAAATAAAAATCTCTCATATTCTATTTGACAACATTTGCAATAGAAATCTAACATTAGAACATTTATCTTTTAAAAACGGTGGTGCAAAAATAATAAAAAAAAATAGTCGCTTGTAGTAGCTCTGATCCGGCATTTTAAAATTTAATTTGTATAATATTTAAAAAATAGCATGCCAAACGAAATTATTCCGACGTTCAATGAAAATGCTTTTTCACAAAAATGATGTATATATATGTGTTTTATTATATATATTTTAATGTTTTATAGCAAACCAGAATGATAATTTGACCCCTTATCAGATGCAATCATAGCATTTTAATTAATTAAAAAACATAAATTGTAAATTTTTATAAGACTTTAAAAAATATTTATAAAAGTTTAGCGGTATCGAACAGGCCACAGTCTGATACTCATGATACACAAGATTTAACACAAAGATCGCAACCCGCAGTGATGATTTTGAAGGGTTAAAAAATGAAAATATTTCGATTTGAATCGGAATTTTGTTTTTAATATAAGTTAGACGTGTTCCCCTGAAAAATAAATTTAAAGTTTACCACGGAGAAGTAGGTTAGATAGTTTACAAAAAAATTCGGATGCAAAATATTTTTATACAGTTTAGTTAAAATTACTGGTTTCTCTAGCTTTAATATTTAAAAAAAATGTTAAAAAAATAAATATTTACTTTAAATCATAAGCCGTGTGAGATATCAAATTAAGGATTTTGTAGAACCAGACTGATAAATATAGATGTTTCTTACAGTTAAATTGACATATATTTTGAAGAGAGCAATGAACCCTTTTGTTCAATTCAACCTTCATTTATGGAGATCTGATTTATGGACAAATTATAGATAGCATGCAGCACAACAATAAAATTAGTTATAAGAAAAAAAATGATAACTTTTTTTGAAAAATAATTTAAGTATGAAACGGTTAACATGTAAAGATACATAAACTATGCATTTTATAAAATTTTAGCAACCATTAAAGTGGCGTTTAAATTTAAATCTTTTTTTTGCATGTATTTTTTAGGGTTTTTTTCTATTTAGTAAAACAGATTAAGAAGTAAGCATATAAATATTTTCAACAGAAAACGAAAATATTTAAAGGTTAAAAAATTCCAATGTTCTACACTTAAATTATATTAAAATCTGTTATTTCACTCTGAAGTCTCCACTCAATTTCAATCAATTACATCTTAAAATACAATGAAATTGCTGTTCCGTGCTTCCTATTTTTAACCCGGGAGAACGCGCGCTTACCCACGGTATGAATGGTTATAGCTTTGTCACCAATAAAATTAAATTGTGATAGTCACTTTATTTAGACCGAGTCAATTCTTACAAATTCTGCGATAAAATAAGTTAAAGATTACTTAAAAAATATTACTGGTTACAATTATATGAACCATACGCACTCCGGGAATTTCAGGCCCTGCGCGCGTCCTCCCGGGATAATAATTCGAACCAGGTTTCCCAGTTTGGCCTTAATTTTTTTTCAGAAATTTAGTGTTTATATCAGATTTAAAGAATAGTATGCTATACTTTATGCAAAAAGAGACATTTAGCAATATCATAAGTAAAAATTCTTCTTTAGAAATTTACTGTACAAAATTGAAATTTTGAGTTAAAATTGGAAGTCAACGGAGCAATCCTGTTTCGAATTGTAACATTTTTTTGTTCCAATTAACTGAACCGCTTTTCTGATTTGCCGGTACATCATACGACAAACGTATTTTTGCCAATCATGATTTGCCTGTACATCATACGACAAACGTATTTTTGCCAATCATGATTTGCCGGTACATCATACGACAAACGTGTTTTTGCCAATCATGATTTGCCTGTACATCATACGACAAACGTGTTTTTGCCAATCATGATTTGCCGGTACATCATACGGGAAACGTGTTTTTGCCAATCATGATTCATCGGTACCACGTAATATTTCAAACAATGATTTATTATTCTCATCAACAATTTTTATAGTAAAATTTGCACTATTTAATCCAAGCATTTTTCCAATTCAATTTGAAAAAAAAAGGTGATAAAAAATTGAAAATTCTATAAAATACGAAAAAAATACGCATTTTTTATAGACATAGTTTTTTTTTCAAAAATATTGTTCAGTTAAGTAGTTAAAATAAAACATTTCGGTTCGGTTCGGGTATTCTTTTCATTAAAAATAATGATTTTTGGTCCTTTTCAAGTTTTCATTCCCTCCCAAATTATAGATTATGTCTTTAATAATGATTTTCGGTCTCTCGGTGTCACATTAAAATTACGTTGTGTTCCTAGATCAGAGGAAAAAACACAGTAAAAAAAAAATCCGTAAAGAAATTACACAAAAATTTGACTTATTGAACTGCGTGATGAAGTGAACCGAGTATATAATTGCTCCGCGCAGGTGTTCAACGCATTGCAGGATCATAATTATTGTTCCCAGTCAGCTGAAATAATAAAAACAGAACTTTTTCATTCCATTTCAGTGCTTTCTCAACATTAAATTCCATTTGAAAACCGTACTTGTTTTCATTAAAACTGTGTTGTCTTGTCTGGAAGTGAAATTCCAAGACAAGAAATTTGTTTAATTCTCTCGAATAACCCGTTTCTGAATACGAATTAGAATCTCTGAGCAGTACTCGTTTACAGGAAGACGACAAATACAGAATGGAAATTTTAGGAAGTGCATTCGTAGATATAAATCACTTCCATATGTTGGCAAATTTTATAACAAAATGTTAAATTTTATGTGACTAAAAAGTTACTAGTTTCACAATTAGAATCCAGGAAAAGGTGCTTTTCTATCGCTTCCAACAGTTTTTAAATTCCATTTTTCAAATGCACCTGTCATTTTCGGATAAACTGTATTCTCTGGTATCATAGTTGAAATTGTTTTTGAAAAGTTCATTTTGGAATTGGATTTTTCGACCGTACAAATAACAGTGTTCAAGAATTAAACGATTTGTCATTTTATTTCCTCCTCCCCTTTTTTATGTTATTAATTATTTTTTTATTGAATTATATTTATCATTTTTCATCCTATGCTAAGTTATTTGCTACACAAATTTTAATTATTCCCCTTGTTATGTAGTTTTGATTACATTTAGACATCGTCTCTCTCATGGCTTCCGAAGTTTTGAAATGCAGTTAGTCTTTGGATTGCCAAACCATATACGAATTATTCAAGAATTGAACAATTTGTAATTTTATTTACTCGTCCTAGTTTAATTTAATTATTGTGTGTATTTTTAATTTAATTTAATTTATAATTTTTTCCACCTATACAAAGTTATTTGTTACATAAATTTTAATTATTCCCATTCTTATATTGTTTTGATTACAGTTAAACATCTTTTCCTTGATGGCTTTTTCACTTTTAGAATGCGGTTGCAATAAAAAAAGGGCGTAAATTTGGACTTATCTAAAAAGTACAAGATATACTTAAAATACTCATATGTGGCGTTTAAATCTCCATAATTTTTCGATTCTCCAACGATACATACGACAGTGTTCAAGAATTGAAAAATTTATCATTTTATTCCACCTCCCTTTCTTCCTTTTTATGAAATTATTTAATTTCTTTTTTAATTTAAATATATTTATCATTTTTAATCCTGTACTAAGCAATATGCTATCTAAATTTTAAATATTACCCCTCTTACATAGTTTAGATTACAGTTAGATGTCTTTTCTCTGACGGCTCCCTGAGTTTTAGCAATGCATTTGAAATTAAACAGGACTTAAATTTGGAATCAACATGAAGTCCAATCTATGCGTTCATTTAACTGTATTGAATAAATATGTTTTACTTTTTAAAGAATATTTTTGATCAAATCGTCATTTAGCATTTATTTAAATAAAGCTTAAACTATCCTATATCGTTGATATAGTATTAAAAATGAAGAGTTATTTCATATATTTTAAAAACTTAATGAATATTTTCCATCCAGTAAAAAAAGAAAAAAAAATACTGCGAAAGTGTAATATAATATCATGTATCTAAAACTTCCTTACATTTACACAGAAATGAGATTTTATTTTTACTTTAAATTATTTTAAAAAAAAAGATTTTTCCAAAATAATGATAAGCTGTTTGATACGGAAAAATAATTTTACTCAAGAATAAAGAAAGTGTATTGCTTCAGAAATTCAGCTTCATATATGAAAAACAATGATTAATGAAAACCTTAAAATATTCTTGGGACATGTTCTTTTAGAAAGCCGTCAAAAGAATCAATAATCTGCTATAGGAATCTAAAAGCTGCCTTTCTCTATATGTTTTCTAAATCGTTTTTAGATAGTGCAAAGAAAAGAAAAGACTTTTATACAAAGAAAATTTAACGTATAAAAGATAAAACTTAACTATCAATCATTTTACAACAAGGGAACGGAAGGCGGGTTATTAATATCTAATATATCGCATGAAAGCAGTTTTATCTCATAAAAAGGTTAATTTAACTGACGTAATTGAATTATTAATTTAATTTTTAAATGATCTATGTAAATACTATATGGTCAATGATAACCATATTGTAATTATAATAATGTATGTTCTACAGATAAAAGGTAAGAATTTATATTATAAATAATTATTTTTCTTATAAGATGTTACTTTATTTAAATTGCTACTTTATTTTAAATTACTTTATATTAATTTACTTTTACTTTACATTGTAATAAAGATTTTCATTTTTCCAAAATAATCATAAACTCAGCTCAATAGAGGGAAATAATTTTACTCGAGAATAAAGAAACTCTATTGCTTTAGAAAATCCTTTTCATATATGAAAAACAATGATTAATGAAAATCTTTAAATATTCTTGGGACATGTACATTTAGAATCCCACCTAAAGAATCAATAATCTGCTCTAGCAATCTAAAAGCTGTCTTTATATATTTTCTAAATCGTTTTTAGATAGTGCAACGGAAAGAAAATGCTTTTATAAAGAAAAAATTTAACGTATAAGAGATGAAACTTAACTATCATTATTTCTACAGGAAGGGAACAGAAGTGGGTTCTTAATTTGAAATATATATCGCTTCGATGCTGTTTTATCTCATACGAAAGGTAATTTAACTGACATTATTGAATTATTAATTTAATTCTTAAATGATATATGCAAGCACTATATTGCCCGTGATGGTCAGTCACTTGCATATTTTTGTACTTATTTTAATTCACTTAATATTCTATTGTAAGTCCAATGCAAAATATAATTCTGCAAAAGTGTAATATAATATCATATATCTAAAATTCATTTTCATTTGCATAGAAATGTGATTTAACTTATACTTTAAATTGTGAAAAACAATTTCATCTTTCCAAAATAATGCGAAACTCAGTTCAATACAGGAAAATGATTTTACTCAATAATAAAATTTCTGTATTGCTGCAGAAATTTATTTTATAAATGAAAAACAATGATTAATGAAAATCTTTAAATATTCTTCGGACATGTACTTTTAGAAAGTCGTCCAAAGAATCAATAATCTGCTCTAGCAATCAAACAGCTTCCTTTCTCTATGCAGTTCCTAAATCGTTTTTAGATAGTGCAAAGGAAAGAAAAAGACTTTTATACAAAGAAGATGAAACTTAACTATCAATCTTTCTACAGGAAGGGAACAGAAGCGGGCTATTAATTTCTAATATATCGCGTGAATGCAATTTTATCTCATACAAAAGTTTAATTTAACTGACATTATTGAATTATTAATTTAATTCTTAAATGATATATGTAAGCACTATACGGGCAGTGATGGTCAGTCACTTGCATATTTTTATACTTATTTTACTTCACTTATATTTTTATTGTAAGTGCAAAAAACAGTACTGCAAAAATATAATATAATATCTTGTATCTAAAATTTCTTTTCATTTACATAGAAATTTGATTTAATTTTAAATTGTAATAAATAATTTCATCTTTTCAAAATAATGATAAACTCAGTTCTATACAAGAAAATAATTTTACTCAAGAATAAAGAAACTGTATTGCTTCAGAAATTGAGTTTCTTATATGAAAATCTTTAAATATTCTTGGGACATGTTCTTTTAGAAAGCCGTCCAAAGAATCAATAATCTGTTCTAGCAATCTGAAAGCTGCCGTTCTCTACACATTTTCTAAATCGTTTTTAGATAGTGCAAAGAAAAGAAAAAGACTTTTATACAAATAATTTTAACGTATAAGAGATGAAACTGAACTATCAATCTTTCTACAGGAAAGGAACAGAAGCGGATTATTAATTTCTAATATATCGCATGAATGCAGTTTAATCTCATTAAAAAGGTAATTTAAATAACATTATTGATTTATTAATATAATTTTAAAATGATCCATGTAAGCACTATATGACCAGTGATGGTAAATCACTTGCATATTTTTATACTTATTTTACCTCACGTATATTTTTATTGTAAGCCCAGTGCAAAAAATAATACAAAATAATATAATATCATGTATCAAAAATTTCCTTACATTTACATCGAAATGTAATTTAACTTTTACTTTAAATTGTAAAAAATAATTTCATTCTTCCAAAATAATGATAAACTCTGTTCGATACAGAAAAATATATTTTACTCAAGAATAAAGAAACTGTACTGCTTCAGAAATTCAGTTTTATATATGAAAAACAATGATTAATGAAAATCTTTAAATATTCTTGGGACATGTACTTTTAGAAAGCCACCCAAAGAATCAATAATCTGCTCTTAGAATCTGAAAGCTGCCTTTATCTATATATTTTCAAAATCGTTTTTAGATAGTGCAAAGGAAAGAAAAGACTTTTATACAAAGAAAATTTAACGTGTAAGAGATGAAACATAACTATCAATATTTCTACAGGAACGGAGCAGAAGTTGGTTATTAATTTCTAATATATCGCATGAATGTAGTTTAATCTCATAAAAAAGGTAATTTAACTGACATTATTGAATTATTAATTTAATTCTTAAATGATCTATGTAAGCACTATATGGCCAGGGATTGTCAGTCACTTGCGTATCTTTATCTTATTTTACTTCACTTATATTTTTATTGTAAGTCCAGTGCAAAAAATAAGGCTACAGAAATATAATATAATATAATGTATCTAAAATTTCTTATTATTTAGATAGAAATGTGATTTATCTTTTACTTTAAATTTTAATAAACATTTCATCTTTAGAAATTAATGATAAACTCAGTTCAATACAGGAAAATAATTTTACTCAAGAATAAAGAAACTGTATTGCTTCAGAAATTCAGTTTTATATATGAAAAACAATGATTAATGAAAATCTTTAAATATTCTTGGGACATGTACTTTTAGAAAGCCGCCCAAAGAATCAATAATCTGCTCTAGCAATCTAAAAGCTGCCTTTCTCAATGTATTTTCCAAATCGTTTTTAGATAGTGCAAAGGAAAGAAAAGACTTTTTTACAAAGAAATTTTAACGTATAAGAGATGAAACTTAACTATCAATCTTTCTAGATGAAGGGAACAGAAGCGGGTTATTAATTTCTAATATAGCGCCTAAATGTAGTTTTATCTCATAAAAAAGGAAATTTTACTGACATTATTGAAATATTAATTTAATTTTTAAATAATTTATGTAAATACTATATGGCCAAAGATGGCCATATCTTAATAATAATATGTATATATTGTGCAACTAAAAATAAAAAACTTATGTTATAAATAATTATTATTCTTATAAGACGTTACTTTTATAATAATACATTTAAAATATATTAAAACTTTTACATGTTTCAGCTCGTTTTCCATATTTGAGTTTTTCATGCTCATTGTTTGTGTAATTTTTTCTATTACCATTCTGAAAATGGCTGAATTAAAAGGAGTTGAAACGTAAAATTTTTAATATATTTGAAATGTTTTATTAATAAAAAAACCTCTTAAAAGCAAAATGATTATTTATAGTTTCCTACATTTATGTTGTTGAATATATATTATTGTTATTACGATATAGTAATTAATGGACGTAAACAAAACTTAATTGTGTGTTATTATTATTATTTTTTTTTACAATGATGGCCAGTCACTTGTGATTTTATATGCTTTGTTTAATATCTAGAAATATATTCGAGGGATTATTCTACAATTTCAGGAGTATAACCAACATAGTAGAAGTCACGCATTTCCGTGAAAGTTTTTCCCGAAACCTCACAGGGGGCTAAACACAAATTAAAGGAAAATAAATATTTTTCGACTTATCCTTTAAAAACCAATATCGCAAAAGTGTTGAAACTGTAGAACATAATTGGAAGTCTACTTGTAACAAATTGTATTCTTTTTTATACTCTTAGAGAAATCACGTTTTTTATAAAAACAGTCCCAGATTATGCCAGATTTTTGCTTGCAATTTGCACAGATTTTAACAGAAAATAAATTTATTTTCACAATTTTTGACAGAGATTGTATATAATACCATGGAATCGTAATTAATAAAAATTGAATGAAAAATGACAAAGTTTAATAAATAATGTTTTACTGGTCACACGCGAATTCAATCAAAATATAATATGCACAGTGTATTAGCTAAATATATAGAGAAATTTTTGTGAAAGTTACAAAACACAGCTTAAAAATTTCGAAATTCATCTCGAGAAAATTAGCTTGAAATCATTTCTCACAAAACGAAACCAAAATATAAAATAATGTATCCAGATATAGTTATATGTTCTACATTATAATACTGTGCAACATATACCATATTGCATACAGCCCCTCATCGTTTTACATCCTTTGGGGAACGAGTTTCAAAGTCATTCTATTGACAATCACTTTTATAATTTTCAAACTATGTTTTTGAAACTTTTACAAAATTTTCTCTATGCATCTACCTGATACATTATGAACATTACATTTTGAATGCATGAGCGCATGCGCAATGAAATATTATTTAGTAATTCTGCTCTTTTCCCACCAATATTTACTATTACCTCTCAGGTCAAAAAGCTTGAGAGTTTATGTGCCCACCCGTTCTATATGTAGTACATATGTATGAATATATGTAACGCGATAACTTATGATCAGAATATCCGAATTCCTTCGGATTTTAGATATAGGTTTATTGTGATAAGGTGCTTCCTGATTAGATTTGGGAATTCATTAGATAAGCATAAGTGACGAAACCAGGGGTTAATCCCCTCTTAATTTAGATAAATGGGTTTTTCATGCTGAATTATTACATTTCACGCAATTTTTAGATATAGTATCATTTTAAAAAGGCGCCCCCATTATTAGTTTTGGGTGTTCATTGGTTAAGCATAAAAGGGGAAGGGAATAGAAGGTAGCCCACTTAAAATAGCTAAATAAATTTATAGGGTGAATTTACCGATTAGTTCCAAATTTTAGATAGAGGATCCTTTTGATCAGGAGACTCAATTATTAGTTTTGGATATTTATTGGTGAAATATAAAGGGGCGGAGTGAAATAGGGGATAACCTTCCCTCTTATGCAGGTAAATAGTTTTTTACGCAGAATTAACCGATACGCTTCAAATTTAGATATATGCTCATTTAGATAAGGCGGTTCCCTGATTTTGGGGAGGATTTTTTGGTTAAGTATAACGGGGAGCTACTCGTGTTAATTTAGGCAAATATATTTTTTATGCATAATTAACCGATTAGCTTCAATTTTGTATAGATGTCCATGCTGATAAGACGCTTCTCTGACTAGATTTGGGGTTCTTTTGTTAACAATAAAGAGGGAACGGGCAATTATCCTCTCCCTTAAATTAGATAAATGTATTTTTAGCCAGATATATCTGATTTGCTTTAAATTTTGGATACAGGTTCTTTTTTGTAAGGCGTGTCCCTGATTACTTTTTGGGACTCAATCATTAAGTGTAAAGGATGGAAAAGGGAGAACTAATTCTCCCTAAATTTGTTTTTTGAGGGGCATTATTGTTTTATAAATAAGGATGTAAAGTTTTCTGGTGTAATAATGCTGGTGTGGCTCCCTATGGGGTTTCGAATAAAAAAAACTTTGTAAAAATATATAGCGTTTGCAATGCTGCTTGCACACTTGAAATTTCAGGATTACTTTTCTAATATTTTCTAGCTATTTAAAAAAAATCTGAAATCGCAAATGGCTTGTCATTATTTGCTATATCTTCGAATATGTACATGGAACAGAACGATAATAATACTTGTAACCTTCACAATATAGGTTTCAATCTGATATAAAAATACTTAAGAAACTAAAAACAGTGAGAAAAAAAATGAGATTTAAAACCACATTTCACCAAAATCGTTTTGAAAATAGAATAACATAGTCCATTTAAAATGTGCATACAATTCTTTTTGACTACACCCACGCTGAATTAAGCTTGCTTTCACACACATTCTCATGTATGGTATCTGTTTACAAACTTGGATTATTGTGGAATTGAATGAAATATATTTTATCCAACTTTAAAATAGACTATCTCTTTTGCAGGGGTACCACAGGCGACTATTGTATAAAATGTTACCATTTTCTCTAAACAGAAATTCCTAACAAACACTTTGATAACATTTGCAAGAAAAGTATAGTTCAAAGTTTTTATTTGAAAAATATTGCTGCGAACTGATATAAAATTTTTGCCTATTGAAGCCATGCATTTGTGTTCAGTTCAGTTTCAGTTTCAGCTAGGTGGGGAGGCCTACCAAATGGCTTAAACTCAACAAGCCCAACCTAGCAGGGTGAAACAACTATGCTAAAAGCCCAACATGGACTAAGACGGAAATGCCAAAAGGAAAGGAGAATCTCCGTAGTATATGGACTCAAGAGAGACCAGGGGCACTATTGTATGGCCCCAGTCCGCTGTCAAAAAATATTAGATAACAAATGAAAGAATATAATTTAAACACAATGACAACGCGTAGCCCTAGTTATTCAGTGCGTGCTCAAAAAGTAAACATAATTGAAGAATTCTTCACAGTGATAAATACAAAATCATATGTACAATATAAATAATTAATATAAACCTATGAGCATATTCATAACCAGAAGTTGAAAAAATCATATTTCTAACTTAAATAATACTTAATGATGATAAATTTTCTTAGCTCTAAAAAAAAATAGTAATAGGTTAAGACAATTTAGAGATTGTTGAATAGAATACATAAAATAAAAAGAATAATATAAGTAAGAGTAATAAATCAAGAACAAAAAGATGATAATGTAAAACTTGTTAATTTTGCTAATGATAATTTAGTAGGTTAGAGTTCTATTTAAAAATGTTCTTATGATATTCTAAATGTCCTCATCATCTATTAAATCCACTGGTGTCATTTGAAAAAGCCCTTGATTTCTTTCCAATAATGTTATACAGTCTATAATTTTTTGAACGGAATGATGATGAAAGGGATATATTTTGAGATCGTCTAATATGATAAGTTGAAGTTAAAGAGCATTCAGTTATATAATGCAAAGAGGAACCTATTTTTCCACAGGTTGCATTTGTGTTCAAAAGAGACTTTGTCTATTAGAGTTATGAGCCCTTCATACATTATCCCCTTAAGCCATATTCAATTTAGTTAGAGTATGCTAAATCCCAGATATATTAATCTTTCCACAAAAAAATTAACGTTTTTTCATTACATGTGAATTTTTTAACTACGTAAGCAGATGAAGTATAGACCTATCTGTGTTACACAACAGAAATAAAGTTCGAAATAAACAGCTATTGCATGCGTAATATTTGTAAGTGTTTTGATATATTGCTCTACTACAATAAAATGCAGAAATATAGAGAAAAAAACAATAAAAAAACGATGTCGCTTTATGCTCCAAAATCCATACAAAAACCTACTAGCGACGTAAAAAAAATTAAACAACAAGGAAAAAAAATAGATGCTTATAACACTGCCGTCTGTACTCATCTATTACTTAAAAAAGAACCTATTTTTTTCAGATACATTTTTTTAATTCAAAATGTCAAAGATATCTGTATGAATTTATTTTCAGAGATTTTTTCACGTTCATTCATTTAATATTTTAAAAACTTCACTGCATTGAATCAAGTATGTCAAAAAGGAATGGAATCGGGGGAAATAGTGGAAGGAATAAAAGTATGTCACAAACGAATCGAATCAGGAAAAACATCTAACATAAATATCAATCTTTTTCGAAAGTTGTAAGAAAGGATTATTATTTTTTATTACGAGTTCTATTGGGGGAAAAATACAATTTTTATACATCCTATTAAAATATCATATCATTTGATAAACTATAAGCTTTCGATTTTAAAAATTAATGCGTGACTATCAATACCATAAAAATATTAGGATAATATATTTAAATATAAATCAAATTGGTTCTACCTGGTTTTTAAAAAAGATAGACATTTACAGTCGAGAAAAATTGCAGAAGTTTTTTGACAGGTATTTATTTCTAACTGCCGAAAGATGTTCCTAGAAAATGTCTTCATTATACATTAGGGTGGAGCGAAAAAAATTATTTTTTAAAAATCAAAAACGGGTGGGTGCCCAAAGTTGCCTTTATACTAGTAGATAAACTGTGTGAAATTTTACCGCTGAAAAAAAATGGCTTGAGTCTGGTCTTTTGCTCCAAAAGTCGAAATTTTGGGTAAAATTTGACATTTTTTCAAAAAAATTAAAAAATTCCTACAGAGTTGGTTATAATTTAAAAGTGTTACTTAAACCTTTATATTTATATGCTTAACATATTTAAACTATAAAACAATATCTTTATTCCGTATAGCTGGAGCAAAACAGACAACTTTTGTTAAGAAAACGGCATTAACACTCTATAGGGACGTACAATGAATTGTTGTTTTTAATACAGCTCTTCTTTACAAAACTACCTTGGACATACGTCGTGGAGGTGGCTATATTTCATATACCATCCGTCCCAACTATTCGATCATCTTAGTACAGTGTTTTATTTATATATTGATTTGTGATTTTCTTTATCAAAATTTGTCATCTTTTCGATGCATCCACCTAGTTTATCTGTTCTTTGTATCCACACGCAGCTGTGACTATCTTAATATATATTTTTACAGCTTATACAAAAAAATGACAAGCAGAGTAATGTACGGGAATATTATTAAAGGGATCTATTCGGCCATCTATTATTTTTATCAAACTTACATCCAGTTGATGAAAGTGATTGGAAGTTCTGTTACCACAACATTTTTTCAGTCAATTGTATTTTCTTACGTAATGACCTGCTTTAAAGATGATTTCAGGTATTTCAACTATAAGTATGCCATCATTTATTCTGCTTTTGCATTTTTTGTATGTTGAGAAGCGATCTGTTTTATGTGATTTCTGGTGATCATCAGAAAGAATTGCAATGGGAATTTATTCTGCACGTGCAGAGAAAACGTTGTTTTAAGTAACTTTTTTGGATTGGTTTTATGCCGTTTTCTAAGTGTTTTCGTAACCAAATAATTTCCCATTAACTTTTAGATCCCTATTTTATAAGTGAACAATATTTGATGGTGAACTATACTGGGCATAAACTTATAATGCGTAGTACTTTTTGAGAGAATGTACAGACTCTAATCGATTATAAGTACTCATTTAAATTTAAGAGAAATTCTACTTGTCGCTGTAAACCATTTTGCATTGGGTAAGCTTAGAATCGTGTATAATAATGGATCATATGCTACTTCAGCTCCAGTGAATTTCCTTTGCGTCAGTTAATAGAGAAGTCGATGTAAAACGTTATAATCTACATAGATTCACTGGATCAATAAGAAAATCTTTTTCTACGTACTATTCATTTCCTATTGCAATTTTTTTATAAAATAGATAATAATTTTGAAAAATTATTTTCTCAAATTAATTAAAAGATATTCAGAACAGACTAGAAATTTCTGTCGGAGATTGCAAAGCTAATTCATAAAGAAAGCTATTTCTCAGAAGAAATGGGGAATAGGAATTTCGAAAACATCTGGCACAAAAAAAATAACAGCTCATAAAGCGAATAAAATTTTCTGCTTTATATAAGCATAGCTTGGCAATCAGAGTCTACAGATTCACTCACAAAATATATAATCAAAGTTTATACCGCGGGATATATTATACCAAATGCAATACACACCTAAAGAATAGGTCTAAAACTTATTAAAAATTACTCGACTACGAAACAACACAGAAAACGACATAAGACAAATACTAAAACTTCTTTCGAAATATTCTTGCTTTACACGCAAATTTTGTTTGCAATCCTCTGGGACGATCGTCATAATATTAAACTGCTAGCTTCTCAAAATATATTCAATCTAATAGGTACAGTAAATGATGACATACTAGAAATGGAATTCAAACAATCAATTTTTAGGCATATTATTATATATATAATGTAATTGATTGAAAAAATGTTGTAATAACAGAACTCCCAATCATAATGTATTAATTGTATGAAAATTTAATGAAGATAATAAACTGCTGAATAGGTTCAATTAACAACATATCTACTACATTACTCAGCTTCCTCTTCTGCTACACAAGGTATAAAAATATACGTGCAGCAAGTCAGTAGCATCCAATGTCAGTGAAAACAAAGAAGAGGTAAACTACTTTGATACATAGAAAACTTATGCCCTTCTTCGGGAAAAAAATGACGATTCAATACATAAATAAAACACTGAGCCTAGATTATTCGGTGGCTGAGACGGGTGGAATATGAAATGCAGCCACGTCTACGAGTTATATACAGAATAGTTTGGAAAGCAGATAGGTAAGAAATGCATTCAAAACAACATTTCCTTGTATGCTCCAATAGAGAGGTAACGCTGGTTTTTACAAAAAAAATGTCAGATTTGCTCCAATTATACAGACTACAGATATTATTTGATAGTTTAAATATGTTAAGCAGATAAATATAAAGGTTTAAGTAACACTTTTAAATAATACCCAGCTCTGTTGGAATTTTTTAATTTTTTTGAAATAAATGTCAAAAAATGACAAATTTTACCGAAAAGTTCAATTTTTGAAGTAAAAGCGCAGACTCAAGCCATTTTTTTCAGCGGTAACATTTCACGCAGTTGATGTACTAGTATAAAGGAAACTTCTGGCACCTACCTGTTTTTGATTTTTAAAAAATATTTTTTTTTCGCTCCACCATAATATACATATTCTCTTTTTTTAACAAGCATAAATGTTCTATTATTTAAAAAAGAACACAGATTTTTTTTGTTCTTCAGATAGATTTTTATTTCAAAATATCAAATAAATCTGTGTACATTAAATTTCACAGATTCTTTTACATACATTCAATTACTATTTTAAAAACTACATGGCACTGAATCCATAATTTCGTTAATTCTGTTTAAAGAAAGGAAAATTTATAACCGTTTAAAACATATATGCGACATGAAATTTCACAGAGTTTTTCTAAAAATCAATAATCCGTTGTAACATTCTACAATCTCTCTTCCAATATATTTTTTAAGTTGTTTTCTGATAATGGAAGGAAAAAGAAATAGTATGTCATAAAGGAATGGAATCGGAAGAAACATCTAACATAAATATCAATCTTTTACGAAAGGTGTAAGAAAAGATTATTATTTTCTTATTACAAGTTTTATGGGGGGAATAAATACAAAAATTACATTTCCTATTGAAATATTATATCATTTTATAAACTATAACCTTTCAGTTTCAAAAGTGAATGCGTGACTGTCAATATCATAAAAATATTAGGATAATATAATTAAATATAAAATCAAAATGTGATTAAAAAAACACATTTAGAGTCGAGAGAAATTATAAGCGTTTTTTGATAGATATTTATATTTAAGTACCAAAATATGTCTCCGTTATACAAATTCCTTCCTTTAACGAGTATAAATTTTCTATTATTTAAAAAAGTACACAGATTATTTTTCTTCAGATATTTTTTTTATTTTAAAATGTCAAAGATATCTATAAAAATTTAATTTCATAGATTATTTTACATTCATTCTATTTTTATTTGAAAAAACTTCATTGCATTTAATCGATAATTTCGTTAATTGAGTTTCAACAAAGGGAAAGTGATGATTAACGATACCATTTAAAACATATATGCGACATGAACTTTCACAGAGGTTTTCCTAGAAATCAATAATCCGTTGTATTTTTCTACAATCTCCTTTAAAATATATATTTGTAAGTTGTTATCAGATAATGGAAAGGAAAAGAAATAATATATCAGAAAGGAATGGAACCGGGGAAAACATTTAACAAAAATATCAACATTTAACGAAAGGTGTAAGAAAGGATTATTATTTTGTTAATACGAGTTTTATTGGGGAATAAATGCAAAATTTACATTTCCTATTGAAATATTATAGCATTTGATAAACTATATCTAATGTGACTCATAAAAATGCTTCCATTATAGAAATTCTTTTCTTTAACAAGAATAAATTTTCCATTATTTAAAAGACAACATAGATTTTTTCTGCAGATAGGTTATTTATATCAAAATGTCAAAGATGTCTGTGTAAATTTAATTTCAGAGATTCTTTTACATTCATTCAGTTAATATTTTAAAAACTACACTGCGTTGAATCCATAATATTTTTAATTTAGTTTCAACAAAGGGAAAGTAATGATTAACGATACCGTTTAAAACATATATGCGACAAAAATGAACTTTCTTAGAGGTTTTTCTAAAAATCAATAATCCGTTGTAACATTCTACAATCTCCTTTCCAATATATTTTTGTGAGTTATTTTCAGATAATGGAAGGGAAAAGAAAACGTATGTCACAAAGAAATGAAACCGGGAAACATCTAACATAAATATTAATTTTTACGAAAGGTGTAAGAAAAAATTATTATTTTCTAATTACGAGTTTTATTGGGGAGTAAATACAAACTTTACATTCCCTATTGAAATATCATATCATTTGATAAACTATAATCTTTTCATTTTAAAGTGAATGCGTGACTGTCACTACCGTAAGTCAGTTTAGAATAATGCATAAATATATAAATTAAATTGTTTCTACGTGTTTTTTTTTTTTTTTTTTTTTTTTTTTTAAGCAAAATTACACATTTGCAGTCGAGACAAATTGTGTGCATTTTTTATAGTGTTTTTTAAGCACCGCAATATATCTCTCAAACATCCTCAAATCTCCTTTCCAATATATTTTTTTGAGTTATTTTCAGATAATGGAAGGGAAAAGAAAACGTATGACACAAAGAAATGAAACCGGGAAACATCTAACATAAATATTAATTTTTACGAAAGGTGTAAGAAAGAATTATTATTTTCTAATTACGAGTTTTACTGGGGAGTAAATACAAACTTTACATTCCCTATTGAAATATCATATCATTTGATAAACTATAATCTTTTCATTTTAAAGTGAATGCGTGACTGTCACTACCGTAAGCCAGTTTAGAATAATACATAAATATATAAATTAAATTGTTTCTACGGGTTTTTTTTTCTTTTCTTTTTTTTTTTAAGCAAAATTACACATTTGCAGTCGAGACAAACTGTGTGCATTTTTTATAGTTTTTTTTAAGCACCGCAATATATCTCTCAAACATGTTTCCATTATACAAATTCCATTCTTTAACGAGTTTAAATTTTCTATTATTTAAAAAAAGAACATAGATTTTTTTTTCTCTAGATACATTTTTTTACTCCAAAATGTCAAAGATATCTGTATAAATTTGATTTCATAGATTCTTTTACATTCATTCTGTTATTATTTAAAAAAATCTTTATTCCATTGAATCGGTAATTTCGTTAATTCAGTTTCGACAATTGGAAATTAATGATTTACGATACTGTTTAAAACATATGTGCGACAAGAACTTTCACAGAGGTTTTTCTAAAAATCAGTAATTCATTGTAACATTCTACAATCTCCTTTCCAATACATTTTTAAAGTTGTTTTTGATAATGGAAGTTAAAAGAAAAAAATATCTCACAAAAGAATGGAATCAGGAAAAACATCTAACATAAATATCAATCTTTTACAAAAGGTGTAAGAAAGGATTATTATTTCCTTAAAACGTATTCTGTTGGGAGATAAATATAAAATTACAGTAAATGTTAAAATATGATATGATTTGATACTTTATAATATTTTCGGTTTAAAAGTAAATACGTTACTCACAATATCATAAAAAAGTTTAGGATAATATATTTAACCCGCCAGTAGTCGCATGTCGGTCTTTTCGCCGCCCGTATAACTTATCTTCTCCTAATTTATATCTCAATACAAATACAACGGAGATCTACCATGTAGCTGACTTTGAAGCTTTCTTGATCATCTTAGTGAAGGAACAGGATACCTCAGATTTTCTTTCAGGTACATTTTTTAGAAACAAAGTTGAAATTGGCGAAAAAGTCTACGTAAAAATCACTAATGTGAGTTCAGTTTTACTTTTTCCAATTACTCCAGATCTCATGAATAAAATGCATACTTTAAGAAAATTGCAAATTTATATCTTTGTTGTAATGTTATTTTCGTATATTAGGTGAAAAATTTTTCTTATTTTACATATTTGGTATGCGGGGGGCCAGCGGCGAGCACGACTAATGACGTTGTGAAAAAAGTCGCGACTACTCGCGGGTTAAATATAAAATTAAATTCTATCAGCTTGGTTTAAATAAGGAAACAAATTTACAGACGAGACAAAGTGTAGGCGCTTCTTGAAAGGTACTTATTTTTAAATGCTAAAAATATGTCTTTCAAAAATGTCTCCTTTATACAAATTCCTTTTCTTAATGAGTATAAATTTTCTATTATTTAAAAAAGAACATAATTTTTTTTTCTTCAGGTACATTTTTTATTTCAAAATGTCAAAGATATCTGTATGAATTTAATTTCAGATATTCTTTCACGTTCATTCAATTAATATTTAAAAAAAATCACTGCATTGAATCGATAATTTTGTTAATTCACTTTCAACAATGAGAAAGTAATGATTAACGATACCGTTTAAAACGTATTTGCAACATGAACTTTCACATAGGTTTTTCTAAAAATCAATAACCCGTTGTAGCATTCTACAATCTCCTTTCCAATATTTTTTAAAGTTGTTTTCGGATAATGGAAGATAAAATAAAGAGTAAGTCACAAAGGAATGGAATCGAACGAAACATCTAACATAAATATCAATATTTTATGAAAGGTGTAAGAAAGGATTATTATTTTCTTATTATGAATTTCATTAGGGAATAAATACAAAAGTTACATTTCCTATTGAAATGTTATATCATTTGGTAAACTATAATCTTTCCGATTTAAATATAAATACGTGAATGATAATATCAAAAAAAATTTAGGATATACATTTAATTATGAAATTAAATTCTATCTGCCTGGTTTAAAAAAAGATATCCATTTACATTCGAGACAAAATTTAGGTGTTTCTTGAAAGGTATTTATTTTTAAATGCTAAAAACATGTCTCTCAAAAATGTCTCTAGTATATAAATTCTTTTTCTTAACAAGTAAAAATTTTCTTTTATTTAAAAAAGAACATAGATTTTTCTTTTTCAGAAACATTTTTTATTTCAAAATGTCAAAGATATCCGTACAAATTTAATTTAATAGATTTTTTACATTCATTATGTTAATATTTTTTTTAAAACTTCATTGCATTGAATCAATAATTTTGTTAATTCAGCTTCAACAATCGGAAAGTAGTAATTAACGATAACGTTTAAAACACATATGCGACATGGACTTTCACAGAATTTTTTCTAAAATCCATAATCCGTTGTAGCTCTCTACAATCTCTTTTCCCACATATTTTTAAGTTGTTTTCTGATAATGGAAGGAAAATGGAAGAATATGTCACAAAGGAATAGAACGTGTGAAAACATTTAACGGTAATATCAATCTTTCTCGAAAGGTGTAAGAAGGGATTATTATTTTCTTATTACGAGTTTAATTGGGGAATAGATACAAAATTTACATTGTCTATTGAAATATCATATCATTTGATAAACAATAATCATTTCATTTTAAAAGTGAATACGTGACTGTCAATATCCTAAGACAGTTTAGAATAACATTTAAGTATAAATTAAACTGTTTCTACGTGGTTTTTGTAAAAAGAAAAGTTACCCGTTTACAGCCGAGACAATATGAAGGCGTTCTTTGATAGATATTTAGTTTGAAGTACCGAAATATGTCTGTCAAAAATTGTTCCATTATAAAAATTCCTTTCTTTAACGAGCATAAATTTTATATTATTTAAAAAAAATATATATATTTTTTTTTTTCCAGATAAATTTTTTTACTCCAAAATGTCAAAGATATCTGTACAAATCTAATTTCACAGATTCTTTTACATTCATTCTATTATTATTTTTAAAAAATCATATCATTAAATCGATAATTTTGTTAATTCGGTTTCAACAATGGGAAAAAAATGATTAACGATACCGTTTAAAACATATATGCGGCATGAACTTTCGCAGAGGTTTTTTTTTAAAAACCAATAATCCGTTGCAACACTCTACAATATTTTTTCCAATATATTTTTTACAGTTGTTTTCAGATAATGGAAGGAATAAAAGTATGTCACAAAGGAATCGATTCGGGAAAATCATCTAACATAAACATCAATCTTTTACGAAAGTTGTAAGGAGAGATTATTATTTTCTTATGTGTTAGATGGGAAGAATTCGATTTCATATTTAAATCTCAGTCAGTAAATAACCGGAAAGGATGTAAAACAACTCTTTCTTATGTATTGTTTATCTCATGAAATGCGACAGGTTGAGTCATTAAATTTTCATAAAAATGTTAAAAGGATCACTAACATTAATCTTATTCGAACAGCTGATATGATGTTTTGAGAGGGTGCCACTTGTTAGAACGCAATTTACGCTTGAAAATACTTTGGCTACTTCGTATCTGCGAAGAGATATGTCAAATTCTGTCCGTTCGACTTCTAGGAATCGCTGCTTGTTCCTGCACTGTAAAAAATAAAAATAAAGTTACTAATTTTTTTCTAGGAAATTGTTATTCCCATACCTTTTCATGTAATGGGGTACAGTAATTTCAGACGTATAATCAGCGGATCAAACAGTCACTTTTCGACCCAGAAAAATATTAAAATAAAGTGTAACTTTTAAGATCACGTCAAATGTTTGGTTTCAATTATCAAATAAAATTTCTGGGTCGAAAAACAATTGTTTGATCATGTAACAGAATCGGTTACATGATTTTTTGCTGTTATCGTTATACACTATAACCCCTTGAAGGGCACCGGTATATATTATATACCAGTTACTTTTAATTCCCTTATGCCACATTGGCATCGGAATTTTAGTATTAAGATTTGCTTTTTACAATATACACGAAAAACAGCTTTTACTTTCTATCATATAAATTTGTTTGTGAATTCCGGTGTCAATTAGTCCTTTGAACATTTTAGGAACAAAAGTGCTTTGCCCCTCAAGGGGATATTGCCATTGATTATGGGACACTTGCGATTTTAGACATTTTACTAAATATCTAGAAAAATACATGAGGAATCATCTTGAAACTCTTAGTGTATAAATATAATAGTATAATTCATACATCTCCGTGAAGATTTTTTTCCGAAACTCCAAAGGGGACCGTCAACAAATTAAAAAAGAATGAATATCTTTTGAATAACCCTGTCAAAACTAATGTAGCAAAAGCGCTCAAACTCTAGATTGTGATTGAATGCATTATTGTTATAAGCCTTGTTCATTTTTATGCAAATAGCATGCATACTCGCAGAGTAATTAAGGTTTTTATAAAAATGATCCCAAATTTTTCCAAGTTTTTTCCTTATAATTTTCAGAGTTCTTAATATAAAATATTATTTTTTTCAGAAAATATGACAAACAACATTGCACACAGTACCCTGTAATCAGAATTAAAAAATACTGAAAATTGTATAAAAAATGAGTTGGTTTACTAAATAATTTTTTACTGCGCATGCGTCAACGATATCAAAATTTCATTTGCATATTATGTTAGCTAAATGTATAGAGCAACTTTTGTGAAAGACACAAAATCATAACTTGAAAATTCTGACAATAATCGTCAATTGAATAAGTCGAAAATCCGTTATTCTCAAAATGAAGCAAAAACAAGAGGGGTTGTATCCATATATTCATTGATTAGTGTCAATATAGAATACACAATATGGGATGTACTACTACATTTGGATAAAATCCCTCATTTTTTTGCTTCATTTTGGAAACAACGGATTTTGTCCTTTTTCTATAGACGATTACTTTCAGAATTTTCAAGCTATGATTTTGAGACTTTTAAAAAAGTTGCTCTATACATTTACCTAACATAATATGCAAATGAAATTTTGATATCGTTGATGCATGCGCAGTAAAAAATTATATAGTAAACCTACTAATTTTTCATACAATTTTTATTATTTTTTAATTCTGATTACAGGGTACTGTGTGCAATGTTGTTTGTCATATTTTCTGAAAAAAATATTGTTTTATATTAAGAACTCTGAAAACTGTAATTGAAAAACTTGGAAAAATTTGGGACCATTTTTATAAAAACCTTAATTACTCTGCGAGTGTGCATGCTATTTGCATAAAAATGAACACAGTGTATTACAATAAGACATTCAATCATAATCTAGAGTTTGAGCGCTTTTGCTACATTAGTTTTGACAGGGTTATTCAAAAGATATTCATTCTTTTTTAATTTGTTGACGGTCCCCTATGAAGTTTCGGTAAAAAATCTTCACGGAGATGTATGACGTATACTATTATATTTATACACCAAGAGTTTCGAGATGATTCCTCATGTATTTTTCTAGATATTTAGTAAAATGTCTAAAATCGCAAGTGTCCCATAATCATTGGCAATATAGTGTATAAAAAGCTCTAGGAATCCCAAATACGTAGGAAAAATTCAGTTACTTTACTCATGTGTTTTTTTCAGTGTGTGTTGATATATCTTCAAGTGTTTTTGTGCTTGGTCTTCCAGATCTGCTTATATTGACGGCATATACTAATTGCTTCTGACGCAACTTTTTGATTTTATTCTTGCAATGAAATAATCGTAAATGTAGAAGCAATAAGTAAGTGTCATTTTCAAAGTAACAATTTATCAAAAGACTTGTTAAAAGATAAATTAAAAGGAAAAGAAAAAGGTCAATTCAAGACGATAAAATTGCGTGCAGATTATGGAGGGAGAAAAACCGATTTGAAAAGAAATGCCACTAATTAATGAAGTACGTATTGACTTTATCTTGTTGACTGAGAGTGATGATATCGAAGGTTTCTCATATAAGTAAATTGAGAACTAAAACCTATCTTTTTGAAATTCTTCATAAGTTTTGCCATGTTGCCTACGTTTCTTTGTGTTGCGTTGAGGATATGTGAAACGTAAGTTATTTTATACTCAGAACAGAATAAGTAATAAAATACGGATCATACTGTTGTTTGTTGAAGAAGTTGAATCCAACGCCAAACCTTCGAGGGGCTAAAGATTGTCTGTTTTAACAGTAATCACTTCTTAAGCTATTTCTATTTTTATTTTCACTGCTTTCGATTTAAGCGTAAGTAGTTATCTTAAAATGTGCGTGTATTTCAGAGAAAAATAAATATCTGTAAATAGGTTATTCCTTCAAAGACCATCAGTAGGTCAAGCAAAAAACTTATTATTGGCAAATATATATAGAATTTTTTAATTTAGGATATCACATTTATTGATTTTCAGAAACAAAATTGGTTTCTTTATTCAGAAATTCGAAACAATAAATCAATAAATACTTAAAATACGACCAATTAAACATTCATTTTAAGAACATTACTTCGTAGCATAATTACACGTTTTATTGGGAAATAAATACAAAATACACATTTCTTAGTGGACTATCATATTATTTGATAAACTATAATCTTCCCTTTTTCAAAGTAAATACGTGACTGACAATATTATAAAAATGTGTTAGATAATATATACTAAAATATAAAATTGTTGTATACCTGCTTTAGAAGGATACACATTTACAGGCGAGACAAAATGAAGGCAATTTTCGACAGGCGAGTTTATTCGACTGGCGTTCTTTTTATTTGGTGAAATATGCCTCCCAAATATGTTCCCATTACACAAATTCCTTCATTTAACGTGTATAAATTTTCCATTATTTAAAAAATAACAAAGATTTTGTTTTCTGCATATACCGACATGCCAACCTCCGGTTTTTTAAAAATCAAACAATTATACTTCTAACCAGAAATTTATTGGGTCAACAACATTAAGTAAATTTCAAATGATCCTCTGAGTTAATACTAGACACTTCTAATTAAATAAGTTTTCTGGTTCAAAGAACGTTTTCATGAATTAACAAAAGCCGGAGGTTGGCAACTGTGCATATACATTTTTTGTTTCAAAATGTTAAAGATAGCTGTATAAATTTAATTTAAGAGATTCTTTTACATTCATTTATTTAATATTTTAAAAACTTCACTACACTGAATCGATAATTTTGCTAATACCGTTTCAACAATGAGAAAGTTATGGTTAACGATTCCGTTTAAAACATATATGCGACATGAACTTTCACACAGGTTCTTCTAAAAATCAATAATCCGTTGTAACATTCTAGAGTCTCCTTTCCAATATATTTTTTAAGTTGTTTTCTATAATGGAAGTTAAAAGAAAAAGTATGTCAGAAAATAATGGAATCGGGAGAAACATCTAACATAAATATCAATCTTTCACCAAAGGTGTAAGAAATGATTATTATTTTTTTTATGTGTTGGATGTCGGAAGAATTCGATTTCGCATTTTAGTTTCAGCCGGTAAATAACCAGAAAGGATGTACAAAAATTCGTTTTTTGTGCTATTAATTCTGCGATAAAATGCGACAGTTTCAGTCATAAGTTCCCATTCAGATGTTAAATCGATGACTACACTGTAAAAAGATTTATAAAGTTACTGAAAAGTTTTCTTGGAAACTGGGATTCGTAGAACTTTTCAGCCAACGGTAACAACAAAAATTCATGTAACCGATTATGTTACATGAATTTTGCTGTTACCGTTACATAAAAAATTCTAAGAATCCCAGTTTCCTAGAAAAAATTTAGTATCTTTACAGATTTTTTTCTTACAGTGTAACATTAATTTTATTCGAGCAAATGTTATGTTTTGTATGGGTGCCATTTGTTAGCCCACAAAATGTGCTTGACAGAATTTCGGCTGCTTCCTATGTGCGCAGAGAGATGTCGTATCCCGTCTGTCTGACATCTATTTATCGCCGCTTGCACCTGCATCGTAAAAAAAGGAAAAAAAATCCCTAAAGCTATTAATCTTTTGCTAGCAACCCGGGATTCCTAGAGGTTATCATGTAATGGTAACAGCAATTATTCATGTAACAGATTCTGTTACATGAATGTTTGCTGTTACCATTATATAAAAAGTTCTAGAAATTCCAGTTTTCTAAAAAAAGTTTAATAACTTTACACATTTCTTTATAGTGTGTTTTGATATATGATGCGTGTGTTTGGTCTACTACATTTGCTTACATCGGTAGCACATACTAATTGCTTTTAATTCGCATCTTTGTGATTTTAAGCTCGCAATAAAGCAAACGTAAATATAGAAGCAACAAAGAAGTGATATTTTAAAAGCTGAAATAAGTAAAATTTTGTTAAAAGAACTATTAAAATGTGCATTAAAATGAAAAGCAAAAGGTCAACTCAAGAGGATGAAATTGCATGGAAATTATGGCAGGAGAAAAACCGGTTTGAAAAGAGATGTCATTAACGAAAGAAGAGCGTATTGGATTTATTTTGTTGACTGCGACTGAAGTCTTTAGAATTTTTATATGATTAAACTAAGAACTACAAGCTATTCTTTTGAATTTCGTGACACATTTTGCAATGATGGCATGGATTCTGAGCGTTTCTTTGAGGATGTGTAATATATGAGTGATGTCACTATCAGAAAAAAGAAGTTATAAAGTAAGGATCACATTGTTATTTGTTGAAAAAGTTGAATCCTACATCAGAACCTGTTTTATTCTGTAGAGGATGTCTGTTCTGATAATAATCGCTTCTTTGACAAATGTCATATTTTACCCGCGCTATCAAATAAACGTAAATAGAGAAACAGCAAGTAAGTGGCCTTTTTAAACTTAAAATAGTTAGTATGTTTTAATAAAACCATTTAAAGGTAAATTAAAAGGTAAAGCAGAATGCAACTCAAGAGGAGAAATTCCAAAGACATTTTGGCTGAAGAAAAATTGGTTTGAAAAGAGATGCCACTATAGAAAGAAGAATGGATTGTCTTTATTTTGTTGGCTGGGAGAGAAGACAGCAAATTTCTCATATAAGTAAACTCTACAACCTATACTTATGAAATTCGTAATACTTCTTTCCTCGATATCATAGGTTCTATGCGTTGCGTTGAGCATGTGTGAAACGTACGTGATGTCATTTTCAGTACAAAATAAGTTATAAAGCACGTATCCCATTGTAATTTGTTTAAAAAGTTGAAACCGACATCAAACAATTTTTTGTACTGTAATGATTGTCTGTTTTGATAATAATCGCTTTTTTTGGTAAATTTCTGTTTTTTTTTCTCGCAAAAAAATTAAATAAATGTAAATATAGAAAGAATAAGTAAGTTGCATTTTAAAAGCTAAAATATGTAACAATTTGTTGAAAGAACTGATAAAAGGTAAATTAAAAGGAAAAGTAAAAGGTAAACAAAAGAGGATGCAATTCCGAAGAGATTTTGGCGGAAGAAAGACTTGTATGAAAAGAGATGCCAGTAAAGAAAGAAGAACAGATTAGCTTTATTTTGTTGACTGGAAGTGAAGACACCAGACTTCTCATATAAGTAAAGTAAAAACAACAACCGATTTTTGGAATTTCGTGATACGTCTTGCCATGATTTCAAGGCTCCTGAGTTTCAAGGCTCCTTCAGGATATGTGAAACATAAGTGATTTCAGAATCAGCACAGATCACATTGTTATTTGTTGAAAAAGTTGAATCCAAACTCCAGACATTTTAGGTGTTAAAGGTTTTAATAGTAGTCACTTCATTGGCAATTTCTGATTTTATTCTCGAAATAAAATAAAATTCAATATAGAAGAAACAATTAAGTGCCATTTAGAAGTTAAAATAAGTAAAAATTCGGTAAAAGAGCTGTTAACCCCTTAACTGGTTATCCCGAACGCCGCTCGGGCAAGACGAATTTGCTTTTTTCTTCATTTAAAGCTTTTTGACACATATATTATTTTTAAAAAATTTTCATACTATTGAAAGGCGGAAATGTTTAGACTAAATTTTGCGAATATTTTATTTAAATAATAGTGGTGTCAGTCCGCTATTTTCCATTTATTTATCGGAACAGAATTAACCAGTTAAGAGGTTAAAAGGTAAATTAAAATAAAAAGCAAAAGTACGGCGAATTCAAGAAAATGAAATTCCAAGGAGATTTTGGTGGAAGAAAAACCGGTTCGATGCATTTTCTCTACCCACCATCACGTCACATTGGGCAGTGATATTTGTTTTAGGAAAAGCTTAATCGATTTTAGTCCACCTTGATGAGAAATCTGTGGTCGTCTCTCCCAGCCAATCAAATAAAACCAATCCGTTCTTCTTTCGTTAGTAGCATCTCTTTTCCATAGATTCACTTTTCTGAAAAGAAAGAAAAAATAAGTCAACGCTTTAACTTTTGGGAGAATTAAGTAGCTCAATAGAGATATACATAATTGGCGATAGTAAAACTTTAGAATCCTCAGTCACATTTCCTTTATGGCAAACAACATTATCAGTTTTATTATTCATTAATATGATTCAAATTGATTATTACTTAGTAAAAACAACAATAACATTCTCTTTTGGATAGTTAGTTTATAAGTTTGTTGCTTAATACACATTCTGAACATATATTCAAATTCTGAAGTCATTTCGATCATTTAATAAGTTTTTATAATTTAAATATATATCTTCCTTGCAAACGCTAATGCAAGAAAAAGTAATATTAAATTGCAGCCTTCCTAGAGAAATGCCGAAAGCTGGAGAGACAGCTTGTGTTTTATTGCGTGAAACAATGAAATTCATTAAAATTCAGCATCCAATAAAAACTCAGCATTACGTTGGTGTTACCGGAATTTTGGTTTCCACTTTGGTGGATTACTGTTCATAACTGCCGTAAAAAAGACCTAGATGAACAGACTATAGCTATGCATTTAACACTGGTTATGCTGGTTTGACTTTCTTACCTGACTAGTAAACTTTGTTAGATTCCTGATAGTTTCAGTGTATCAAACCGTACAACAGCAATGAATCGCTATTAAGCTGCGATCACACATACTATCATTTCTTAGACATTTTCGAATATTTCCTTATAAATAGATTTTTCAGAAAGAAAACGGTCATAAACGCATGGTTGAATAGTAATAACGCCACAAAAACAAAATTATAAAATAATATGAATTAATGACATGTAAATTGTCCAATTTTAAAGATACAAACTCTACAGCCATATAAATTGACGAATATGAAAAAAAAATAATAGCACTTAGGACATAACAATTTTTCTTTATCGTTTTTGATTTTCAACAATGAAAGTAACGCGCTGTCGAAGATAAAAAAATAAATCTTGTTCGGATGTAGTTCCAAAACTGAAAGGAATCAATCGCAGTAATTACGCCAGTATATTGCATTATTAGCACGGTACACTTATTGCGCAGTATATATTAAACTACAAACTGCCTCACGAACGCATCCATAATCTTCCACGACATTTTAAAAGACCATGAAATGCACCATAAATTTATATAATAAACAAAGTATGTCCTAATAAATATGTAGCCTTCAGATCACTGAACTTAACTTGCAAATTTTAGATCTAGGGTTGATTTTTACGTGATTGTTCCAACAATAAGATCTACAAAGAGGACAAATTAACTTTTAACGATTGTTTGTGATTCAGATGACTAAGATTCCTTTCGCGTAGAAAACGCATGTGCCATTTCCTGGATTCCTTCCTATTTACTCGCAGTATTAGCACATGGTGTTATTACTCACCCGGGCATTATTACCCCAGGACACCTTACATTTGCCATAAAAAAATTTCAAAGTTATCTGAGTAGCGGTCACGCACGCATTTGTTGAAATAGTATATTTGTGACCTTGTGTGTAATGCATAGTTGTAAGAAGATAGCGCTTGTTGCCAACGTGCCAGCTCCATATTAGTTTGCACCAACACTGATCAACAAGTTGTAATCGAATTTCAGTGGTTGAAGGATGAGAAAGTTTCTAAAATACATCACACTGTAAAAAAAAAAAAAAAAAAAATTCAAGAGGTTACTAAAAATTTCTTAGTAAATTTGTATTCCACAGAATTTTTTAGTAACCATTACAAACTTTTTTTTGCAAGTGAAACAAGCATTTCTTTTGTAAACTGAACAAAAGAATTTTTTGTATAACTAACTTAAAAATTTTTAGTATGAGCCACAAAGCAAATTTTAGCAATAGCTCCAAAATTACTTTTAATATCCATTACGTGCAGCCGATGCGGAGGAGCTTCCTTCGAGCTGCATCCAAACTTCTGAAGCGGAAGATTTTCGGCAAAACCGCAATAGATGGCAGCACTAAACATTCTTAACTGCTCCGACAGAATTTTCATAATCCCTTTATTAACGAGACACTACAGACATTCGGGGTGTATTTGGCGGTAGCAAGTTTCGATTCCGGGACCTTTCAGCCTGGAGTCCGTTACTATAACCACTATGCTATCAAGGCCACACCAACTGAGTTTTAGTAAGAGCTATTAAAAATATAAAACTATTAACTATATTCGTTGCTAACTTTTTTCTAGTAATTCTTACAGATTTTTTAGTAACCGACTAAGATTACAAAAAATTTTTTAGTAATTACAAGGATCACTAAAGTTTTTTTAGTAGATCGACACTTTTTTTTACAGTGCAGAGATATTCATCAGATTATTGGGGCGGCACTGTATCTCGTGAAAATGATTTTGCAGATCGAGAATTTCAAATTTGGCCGTAATGTGTAACACGAAAAAAGTTGGTACTTGTCAAGCTAGATCCCAAAAGACAACATTCAAAGATAGGCAATTTATCATAGATCGTTTTGCGTTATTCTTTAAATTTAAGCCATGGTTTTTCCCATCAAATCTCCCACGATGTGGGCGGATTCCATAAAGCCTGTACATGATGGGTACAGAGGAACAATTAATATGCTAAGTTTTTCAAATACTGGCTGATTCGCCTCCCTACAATCAAATATGGGTACTTTCATCTATCTGGACATGTCAAAAAGATTTCAGAAATTGTACCAAACATGGGTGTTCGGGATCTAGAGCAAAAGTAGTTTTGAGTGCAACCGAAAATGGTAGACTCGCGAAAAATTGTGACTCGCTCGATAAAATGCAGATTTTGTTGAAAATTAATGTTAACATTGAACGTCTAAGTTTGCTTAATGTAGTACAAAAAGTGTAAACAAAAAGTATAAACACAAAAAATGTAGCACAAAAAGTGTAAATAATATTTCAGTTATTTTCGTAATTGTAATTGAAACGTCATTAAACATTATTTAACTGTAACAAACATCTTAGAAGACAACTCTACCCTATCTCGAAACAATCATGTAACACTAACGAGTGTAATATTCTGAGTGGCTAGTTTCTGCGATGCAGATATTTTCAATACACGTCCTAGTTTTTAAAAGCTGCAGGAGGTTACTACAAAGGAATAAGTATATAAAAATGACACTTGTAATTAAATTTTTTTAAACTTTTCTCTTTATTAATTGTCATCACTGTAAAAGAAACTGTCAGATTTTTGTGAATGACTAAGCTTAACTGAATGCTGAAACGAGTATATTTTCCCGTGCTTCGAAATAATTCAGAACTCTGTAATATTACAGTTCTAATATTATATCCAATTTAAATTCGTATACATACTGCTGTTTTCGTTCTAAATTGAATTTCAAACTCAATAAATAATTCAATTTCACTGTTAAAATCTATTCAAATATCTGTACGAATTAGTTAGAAAACTCTTTTAAAAAGGGACATGTAAGAACACATTTCGGTAATCCAAAAAAAGTGTTCTAAGAAAGTTTTAAATTAATTCAAAAGGAAATATGACACATGAATATAGCTGTATTTTTTCTAAATAATTTTTAAAAGTAGAATAAAATAAAATGACACGAATATTTTACCAAGAAAATAAATTGAGAAGAAATGCAATATGACGAAAATATTTCATGATGATATAAAATTGGGGGACTTATGTTTGGATGTTTAATATATATGTATATATAATATGTATATTTAAACAAATACAATTAAAAAATATATACAGAGTGCTGCCGAATTCAACTGAAATATTCAGAAGGAGTGATAGGTTGAAAAACTGAAATAAAATATGTAGGCACAAATGATGTCCTGTGATGTAAAATCGTAAAAATTGTTATAAGAGTGACGAACAGATAAGGACCAATCATTGAAAAGAGAAACATAATCTGCAGATATGATGATAGAGACACGAAATCGGCAATGCATGCTAATGAACACTTGCTTACTACTTCTATTTTTTTAATATGCACTGGAAAATTGCTTATGAAAAGTGCTTTAACCCAACCATTCATAAACAATGGAACAATGTGATCAGGTTGTTGGACTACCTAGTTGAGTGGCAACTTTACGTCCAGTGTAGAGGCAAGTTGTGTTGCTGAAACGTTAGTGAGCCGTTAAAAGAAAAAAAATTAAATGCGGCTTGTAGCCACAAAATTAATGAATATCTATTAATAAAAAAAAAAAAAAACTTAAGAGAGTAAATAATTAAGAGAACATGTTAAATACATGTAGTTTAACAAATTTAAAAATAAAAATAAAAAAAACAAAAATTCCATTAGATCCATAAGGCCATGGCCAGGCGAAATAGCTACCTGAGAATGCCCCAACGGTAAATCATAAACAATGCTGAGTAGTCTGTAATTAAATACTTTTATATTTTAAAAATTTCCGGTTTCATTTATTTGATTATTTTTCTTTTCAAACTGGATTCCAGTAGAATGTTTGTATCGGAATAAGGAAGGCGAATGGACCGCAGACGAAGAGCGCGCTCCTCATTTTTCGAATTCTGCGGCGGTGTCGATCACAGTGCTCCTCATCCTCGCACATGTTTGCTCACTTTCTTCGCCACACTCGTTGTCCTCTCAGCGTTTATTTAGACATTTTTCTCCAAGAGTTATTTTGCGTTCCAATGTTCTATAGCATTTTTGTTCTTTTCTTGATCCCCACTATCACTCTTCCTAATTTGTCGGTCTTATTCAGCGACATCCTGTTTATATTTATTTATATTTATTTATTGCGATACATGTTATGTTTTAACTAAGTTATTGAAATCAATTATTTCGTTTATGAGATATATTATTTTAATACTTTCACAAAAAATCAAATAACAATTTCGTTTCACAGTTATCTGTATAGATAAACTCTCTGAGAATGAAATACGAAATGTACTGTCAAACACTGGCACTCGTTCAGGTTTATATAGTGTAAAAAACTCTATGTATTTAATTTATGAAAATACAATATGCCTTAATACAAAAATATAAAATAACCTTGACCAAGCTGACTGCAATGCTGAAGACCATTGCTTACCTTGTGAAACTTTAAAAAATAATGTATTTTTGAGAATTAAAGATTAATTTGTATTAAAAAATTTTCTTTTTCAGTTATTAATTTTTAAAACTGGTTAGAGCCAAGCGGGAGCTCTCCTAGGCTTTTCCTGGAGCTTTCTAAAATAGCGTATGTATGCTCCGCTGGTATCTAATGATTTTGAAGACTTGAGGCACAAAATTGCTTACACTATTGCTTCCATTATTCAGTACTTGTTACTACTCCCACATTTCAGGGAAGAATTAGACATTTGGTTGAATGTGTGATGTGCAAGTAAAATTGCACATATTTTTAATTTCCTAACCATGTCATGTATGATTTGTTACAAATAGTCTTAACTAAAATATTATAATATGTCATGGAAACTTGGTTATTTTTTTAGGAACAATAACCTACATTTTTGATAATTTTAGAAACATTTATCTTTTTCAACAGTGCATAAAATAAAATTGCATTCTACTGATAAGAAAGTCTTTATTATTTTTTAAGGAATTGGGAGGATATGTGGAAAGCGTATATGATTGACTCCTTTATTCTTAAGGCTAAAAGTTCAAAAGTACATTCCAAATATTTCATTATACATTTTTTAAAATATCAGAATGTCGTTGAGTTTTGAATTTTATTTGATATGAAAGTTGCTAGATTGTCCCAATAACTCAGTTTCAGAAATGCAAAAAACAATGACAAAAGAAAAGCTTTAATATAATATTGGACATATATTTTTATAAAGTATACTTAGAATCAATAGTTTGTTACATTTATCTAAAAGCTTTCATTCTCTATATTTTTGGAAATTGGTCCGGGATACTGGAAACAAAAAAGGATAAATTATGAGGAATAGAAATATTTAATAGATCTCATGTAACTAAACAACTTTTTAATGTAGGAGTAAAGAGGCAGATTGCTAATTAAGATGTACGATATGGTATACATAGACAATGCGGATAAGAGCTATAAATGAAGGTATTACGTTATATTAATTTAATGCATTTTTTTTTACCTTTAGTTTATTAAAAAGTTATATACTCATTTTTAGATATATTTGTAAAATACGCTGATGTATGATATGGTATACATAGACAATGCGGATAAGGGCTATAAATGAAGATATTTCGTTATATTAATTTAATGCATTTTTTTTAAACTTTGGTTTATTAAAAAGTCATATACTCATTTTTATATATATTTGTAAAATACGCCACCGATAGCATTAAATAATATAAAAAAAAATAAAAATATTAAATATAGATAAACTCTGTTAAAATATAATACAATAATGTAAAATTAATTATATAATAAAAAATTATGTAATATTTTTTTATTTAATATCATCACTCTAAATAATTAACAAATACTATACAAGCATGATAGATCCGAGCATGAAAGGCTCACATTCATTTCCATATAATTGAATTTATCTATTAATTGCATCAAATAAAGATCTCTTAATGTATTTAAGGGGTTTAGGACACATACATGTTTAATATTTAAAATTTATTTCAATAATTATAATAAAAATATACAAAAATTGTTATAAATAATAAAAATTAAAAATAATAAAATTATTTTTCAATTTAAATTTAAAATTTAAATTAAAATAATTTAAAATTTAAAATATATTCAAAAGTATTGTAATTTTAAATGATTATAGCTGGAAATATTATTTGTAGAATTTCATTGTTTTTTCATTTACACAAATAGAAGTATGCAAATTTTAATGTTGATTCAATATTTCAAAGAAGTCATATTTTTAAAAGTAAATATTTTATTCATATCTAAAGAAATTGAAAAAAATATGTTCCAAGTTTCAACTAATTAACTTAAACGGATCTTGACTTAAAACAATTTTAAATATGAGAAATAGCGAAAAAAAAAAAAAAAAAAAAACCATGAAGAAAAAAACGCATCGCAAAACGTTGTTTCCGTCACAACCATTGCTCTAAAACTAGATTTTGAAAATAAAGCAAAACGGAAAATTTAATATTAGCTATTCCAATTAAGTTAGGAACATGTTTTAAATATAATTTTATCCCCCCATCCCAGTAAAAGAGGAAAACAAGAAAACAAGAAAAAAAGAAAAAGAAAAATTTAATACAATATGCTTTTATTAAAGAAAATTTGAACATTTGTGTTTCAAGATCTTAATATGCCAAATGTAAATTTTTCAAATGGGTGAAAAAGTCCAGACCAGGATTCGAACCCGGGATGTATTGGCTGAAGCCGCCAATGCTGTTCCGACTGAGCCTCTCGGTCGGCATTTTTAGAAAGAATCACGTTTTGAGCACCAGCTTTGGCGAGTTGGCGAAAGCGAGAACGTTCAGCTAGCTGCATCGCAAAACGGCAATCGTCGTTTTGCTTTGATTTTCAAATCCGAAATAGTGGCAGACGATCTATCGAATTTTAGAGTCAAAATCTTACCTAAATTAAAGGAATATTTTGAATATTGTGTTTTAGATGAGAAGAAATCGTCTTCAAAGCAAAAAAAAAAAAAAAAAAAAAAAAAAAAAAAAAAAAAAAAAACTATGTTTAAATTATATGTTTTGTGAAATTTAAAGCATTTTAATCTGAAAAATCTCTTTGTTTTAAACTATGTTTTAATCGTAAACAACGTTGAATGACCATTTCCTCATATTATATCCTCGGAAAAACTAATGAACAATAAGCATGATCTCTTTACAGAAGGAAGGGTTGTCATTCACTAGGCGTTTGACGTCACAAACAAGAAAAGGTACGTAGCATTGACTTAATCTCCACGCCAATCGTTGTTCTGGCGATAAGGTGCTCAAAACGTGATTCTTTCTGAAAATGCTCCCGGTCGAGCACTGAGGACTTTGTTACCCAAATGACTTCAATGATCCGAGAATCTGGTCTGATACAATGGATCAGCTCAACAGAATAGAACGAAAGTCGATGTTTCCCCCCACTTGGAAAATTTACATCTGTTATAATTAATTTACAAATTGAATAATCGTGTTTAAAATTAATCTTAATATGACATTAAAAAAATTCAAAGATTTAAAGTTCAGTATCCTATTTTATTTTTTTGAAAATAAAAACTTACGGTACTTGAATGCCTTTTGCATTTTTGATCACTTACCTGCAAAAAAGAGAAAGATTAAATGAGAAATGTGTACACACAGCATTCAACAAGAATTAATGCATTATATAAAATACAATAATAGATGTATAAAAATCCAAAAATTAAAACTCACATCGTGTTATTTTAATCGATGAAACAAACATCTGCACTAACAACCCTGTAGAAAATGACGGATGTTTTTTTTTATTTGCAAAAGTGTACTTTAATCAATAATAAAATTATATTATAATCTGTCCCGTGTCACCCAAAATTGCGAAAAGCGTTCATTTTTCATTAAAAATCTTAGCTAAGAATTTATCTTCGAAATTTAAAGAAAAATGCATAAAAATAAACTTTTTTGCCGCCCGTAGTTTTCAAAACGTCCTCGAGTAACTTTTATAATGCATTAGGGACTTCTCCTTATCTGGAAAATTTATTTTCCAGATGATATAAGAAATCAAGTAAATATTTTCATGCTTAGCAAACATGCTTAATTGAAAGATATTTAGATTAGCATTTACATTAAAATTGACATTTCTTTGTTAACCTGCACTGTAAAAAAAAATGTAATCCTACAGACGTAAAATTGACAAAATCTGTATGTTTGCTAGCATTTTATCTGTACACTGCCAAGAAAAAATGTAAGTCTACAAAACTAATTTTTGTAAAGTTACATAAATCTGTAACTTTACAAACGGGATTACTAAAATTACTGTTATGTTACTAAAATTTTATCTGTAACCTGGGTTGCAGTTACATGGAAAATTCTTGGAATCCCAGTTTCCTAAAAAATTCTTAGTAACCATACAGATGTTTTGATTTTCGGTGAAAATCTGTATCTGTTACATGTATTTTTGCTGTTGTCGTTACATAAATGTGCAAGGAATTTCCTGGAAAACTTTTAGTAACTTTACATATTTTTTTTTTTTTTTTACAGTGTGCATGCGCAATTTGAATTTCGCAGCTAAAAATGCTTAGTTGAGGTTTCGTAGTAACTCAAAAACTGATTTTCCGGGTAAATAAAACTTATTAATGAATTATAAAAGTTACTCGAAAATGTCAGCGCAGCAAATTAAAATTTATTTACTGTGGACTCTTTCTATCTGAACACTCTCTAATGTGAACACCCCAGTATTATGAACACATTCCGTCAGTCCCGGCGAGACGCCATAGATTTAACAAAAGATGAACTCTCTGTATTCTGAACACTCTCTAATCCAATCACCCCACTATTATGAACGTACTTTTAGTCCCAATTTCTACAACATCTATCTGTAAACTGAACAATGTGTTTCCAATCTGAATTCAAATTTCCATCATGGTTATTCGGAGAAAAGTCAGAGGAAAAACTCACTTATTTTAATATGAAAATTTAACAGTAATTCACATCATAGTAAAAAAATGCAACCAGGAAAATTGGTTGTACAGATACTTAACATTTAGATTTAAATAAGATGCTTCACATGTTGCATTGTATTGAATTTTCAAGCAAAGCACTAAATGTTTATTTATAAAGTAAAATTAATATATGACATATTTTTTTTTCATATTTTCAGCTCAAATATTTTCATTTCATCTGAATTACTTCAATGATGAATAACATCTTCGAAATAAAAATCGGATGAAAATAACATTTTTCATATCAAAATATAAATTAGGAAATATATTTTTTGGAAACTCATCAATCCCATATTATAGATGATACTATTTCCTCTTGTATTTTGCATTTAAAAAAATGCAAAAATACATACTCTTGACACATGTACTAAGCTTACAGGTAATAATTTCTGCAGAAAGGAAAAATATGTAGTCAAGTTGAACAAGAAATACCAAATAAATTCCATGAGATTTACAGACATCAGATAATGATTTATCTTATTTTTATCTCAGATGAATATCGTTCTTGCTGACATTCATTTTTCTTCTACTTTATCATAGTGTTAGGTAGTTTGAGTATTTACATATAAATATTTCTTTTTATTTAGAAAAACTTTGTTAGGCGAAAGCAATATATCGACGATATTTCACATACGTTAGTTTCTAATCTAGAATTTTGGTAATAAGTTATGAGCAATATTCGAAATTGAAAAAATGTTTGAAAATGTTAAGACTGACTTTTATGTTTCTTATGATCTTATGCTTCTTTTTTATATTTATTTTTTACAATAAATGAAATTCGAGCTTGTTACAACGTATACTACTTCGCACTTTTTTAAAGCACCAAATGCATAACTATAGAAAACTGTTTAACATATTTTCAGTCATATGGGATAATAAAAAAAATACACCTGGAATTAAATTTGCGTCAAAAAAAAAAAATTAATATGAATATGTAAGTTTAAAATTTTTTATTTTAGAATTTTACATACATAACATTCATACATAAAATCGTGGTGAACGCTGGATCTAAAAAAGTAGCTATGACTCAATCTTTAACAATAAGGTAAATTTATTTAAAGTAAATAAAATTGTATGGATTGGCATTTTAACTCTTTGAGGGACAGTGTATTTTTATTTGCAAAATTTTGAAATGAGTGACCGACACGCCAATCGGAATGCATATTTATTTCAAAATAATCAAAATCTTTTGTTGACGTACTTATCCAAATGCAAACTTTCATTCCAAATATGTTAGTAGAAATGTGGGGCATTTATGGACTAAATTTAGGTAGTCCAAAAATGAACTTGAACTGATTAAGAAATGGAAAATTTTAATCTTTTAGCTATGTCTCGTATTATCCCTTCCTCTCTCCCCTTAATGATGATGAAAAATAAGCTTATAGCACTTAAACGGACAAGGAACACGTGAGAGAGCAGTAGTTTAAAACGAGATGACTACATAGATCCTTTCTTGGAACTTAAGAAAAGATCCGTTCAGCTAACTACAAAATTGTCACTAGATTCAATGTAAGTAGAACTACAAAACAAGACTACTAAAAACTTGAAGCATCACCAGAAAGGGATACTCGTTGATTCCAGTATTTCTAAATAAGAAAATATTTAGCCTAAGTACTGACCATGCTCTATTTGCTCCGAGACGAAGAATCTACTCGAAAGCTATCAACGCAAATCTTTATGCAAAGATAGGGAGCGACGAAACTGCAGCCTTATGTAATACCAAAGGCTAGATGCAAGTAAAACTACATATTTTAACACTATCGGCGCATTCACAGGTGGTAAATGATAACCGATACATAATTATCATATTATTCCTGAAAATAACCATGAAAATCATGTTTTCGCTGAATCAGATTATTTGTGTCTGATTTATATGATTTTGCGGAATTTAAAGGATGAACAAAATCTATTATAAAATAAAATAAAACATTAGGCAGAAATTAATATGGAAATAAATATATAAATAAATACATGGTGTGTTCACAGAGTTTCAAGACTGATCTGAAAATACAAAATTTATTAAACATTTTTGTACAGTCAACCAAAAATCTTAAAATTATGATCCTTGCGCATCAATTCTCCGATGTCAGCGTTTCTTCCATTGTTCATAGGCTCCATGGAAGTTTTTGCGCGCAAGGCATTTACGGAATTTAATTGAAGTTGCCTGAAATTCTGGAATCGCATCGAATAATTTCCCTTTTCAGATCTTTCTTCATCCGGGGAAACGAAAAAAGCCGATATCATCTGATATCTTCTCATTTGTTTTTCAAATATTTCTTTTGAGAATAAAAATCTAGATAAAAATAACAGTTTTCAATATGCCGCTTCCTTTAAAAAACTTGCCATTAAAAAAATGCATAATGTTTAGCTTATATCCGATAAATATTTAAAAGCAGTTTATAACTTTATAGTTCTAATTAAAATATCTAATATGATCTCATTTTTTTTCGAAACTTCTTCCGAAAATAAAAAACTAGATGAAAATAACCAGCTTAATAATAAGCATAGATTACAAAAAAATGTTTTTGTAATTTTAAGACATTTATTGGGCTCCTAAGAGCAAGATTGTAGCAAAAAATCTTCACCAACACTGTTAAAATTTGAAACTTTTGCTGCATCGTCACTCCATTGCTATTATAGAATATCTCTATTTTGACCAATGAGAATGCTCCATAATACAGTGAAGTAATCATTTCTATAAAAGCGGAGATGATGATGCAGCAAAGGTTTCAAATTTTTAACAGTGTAGTTTTAAAATACGATGCATAAAATATTCTTTAAATCATGCCATAAGAAAGTAATTTTATCCGGGTAAATAAAACTTCATAAATGTAAAATCTCCTGCAAAATCAAATAATGTTTGCGAAATTTATACCCATTTCTGAATGCTATATTCCACTATCGAGGAATCTGTTACTTCCATGGCAAAAATGCATTCCATTGAAATCAAAGCGAATGAGAAGCACTCTATAACCTTAATCTCCTTCCTTTGTAGCAATGCTGAGGGAGGTCAGTTTCGGCTTCGACTGAGCGGCAATCGCCGTCAGCGCCATCTACTGTTTGAAATCCGAACTAAAATAAAAAATCACGGCGAAAAAACTTCTGACGTCATAAATAACCCTCCTGGATTTTTTTTTTAAATAGCTGTTACAGTTTTCAAATTATTGAATTTTAAAATCCACCGATTATTTTTGGAACACCCGGTACCTCAATATTGACTACAAAAAATATTTTTGTAAGCCATAATTGTAAGCCATTCATCTATTACGCATTATATTTTTCCTTGCTGAACTTATCATTAAAAAAGGAAATAAAAGAAATGCTTAATACTTATATTTGTATCTGTAAATAATTTTCATAGAATAAAAAATAGTCATACCGTTATCTTGCGCTAGATGTATAACTGTAAGATTTGTAGGAACTGAATAATAATTTATCTTATTTCAACCCGGAGAAATTTCCTCTTTTCTGACATTCACATTTTACTTATACTTTATCTTTGTATTAGTTAGTTGAATTATTTACATTCGAGTATTTCCTTTTATTTGGAAAAACATTTTGACAAAAGAAATATACAATCAGCATTAAATGGTAAAGGATTTTTCTTTTCTACGACGTTCATACATTATGCATTACGTTTTTTTTTCTTTTTTTCTTTTTTTTTCTTTCTTTTTTTTTTTTTTTTTTTTTTTTTTTTGCAGTGTTTAGTATTAAAAAGTGAAAGCAATACACCATCCAGACTGATATTTAAGGTATAAATGTAAACAATCTTCAAATAACATGAATACCGATATTTGTTTCTGCTACTAAAAATAACGATATTATATAGGTACACATTATTACAAATACAAAGATGATCTTTAAAATTGGGTTGTGGTTTCAAAAATTTTTTCCCTTTCTGTTTAAAAAAAAAATGTCTAGCATTGAGGCTATTTTTGTTGTTTTAATCCAGTCGATCCTATAAACAGAAGCAATGAGTTAAAGTTGAATAGAAATAAATCTTGTATATAAGTATACGTAAAAACACAGTTGTCGATTGTAAACATATAAATGAAAGCTTTAAAGATTTCATTCAGACGATTAAATGTGTCAGTTAGCCCGGTTCCTGAAAAATTAAACAAATCACGTTTAAGACGAGATCTCACTTAATACGTGATTTTTGTCCACTCCCTTAACCTAGTAGAAGGCACTCACCCAATTGTGACGTTGGAGTTTGTGCTGGGTGACTGGATCACCTCCAACAGTTTTATACAAAAAATACACTATAAATTAAAAAGAAAATAATTTGTTTAGATTCATATTAGATTTGATAATTTGATACTTCATTTAATGTTTGTAGGCGCGCATCCTACTGCGACGTTAGAGATCCGCGGAGTTATTGGATCACTCTAATCAGTTTTACACGAAAAAGTACTATCAATATAAAAAATTAATAACAACAACAACAACAAAACATTAATTAACTAAAAAAAAGCACATACAACACAAATACTTGAAAACAGAAAATTACATTACTTATGATGTGAAATATCGAAGAAATAACGGAATCGTAGAGAGACTGAATCTTTTCTTTGCAACATAGATTCCAAGAAATTAATGTTTAAAGGAAAGAATGGAAATGAAAGTAAAAATACACGATACCTACCAAGCAGAGTATCAGAATGGAGGATACTGAAAGGATGATTAATTACAGATAAACATTTCACCCCATGGACTCATGTTTTTTCATCATGGCTCTGTGCTCCGGGCAATCTTTCTTGTGTCACAACGCGTCGTAACCGTATTCGGCTGTATTTTATTTGCAAAAACGTTTTAAGAGGAAACGAGGAGATGATCATTGTTATCAGTAAATGAGTTTTGTTTTCCGTATTTAATGTATTATACATTATGCCTTTAATTCAGTATTTATCATTAAAAAATTAAAGCAGTACAGCATCCTGACACATAGCTAATAAATTCTTTAATTTTGAAAATCTTCTGGAGATGATCTGATTTGTGTTAAAGAAGGAATGATTTTTGGTTTATTTCATTCATCCACTTTTATTTTTTTACATTGCTGAATTTATAATTAAAAAATGAACGGAATGCTGCATTCTCACACAACATGTTTTTCCATGAAAAAGCCACAGATTTAGCGTCATACTAAAAGAGAAGTATGAAACATGACATTTGTTGAAATTATATATAATCATTTATCATTATTTTTCAGTTTTTCCATTTTTAACTCTGCTGAATTTCTTGCTTGATGACATTTATATTGACAAATGCATTCGCTTTTTAAAACAAGAAAAATGTCAAATCAAGCATTCCTTCCAATTGGAACAAAATCTTTTCAAAATATTCATCGTTCGAAGTTTCTGCATAAGAGTTTTACAGCTGACCTAATAAACAAACCGTTCACTGCATAATTCTATCAATTTTTGTTTTTGAAAAATTTAATTTTGAAATCAGGGTCTCAATTGCTGGACACCCTCTATATGAAAAATTATATTTGTAAGAATTAAATAATAATAATATTATTTCATTTCAGAGAAATTTCTTGTTTGCCAACATTCTATTTATTTTGTGCTTATGAAATGAAAAAAAATATCTGTATTGTAAAGAAATAAATTTTTGGTACATAGTTCATCCGCTATGTATTATGCCATTATGCTTTTTCATCAGTACTTATCATTAAAGAATGAAAGCGATGCATTAAGCATCCTGATATAGAGAAAACGCATGTTTGTAAAAAAATTTTCTAATAAAAATAAAATATAACCATAGCTCCATGTTAAACTAAAAATATCAAATTTGAGAGCTGCCGGACAGTTTTATTCATTAAATTTATTTTAGTTCTGGTGTATTTCTTGGTTGTAGGTATTCAAATTTTACTTGTTCATTAAAAAAAAAAAAAACTTGACATACTGACAAATATAAAAAGCAGGTTTGTAAGCAATTTTTCAGAGGAAAAAATATCTGACTTACTCCAGAAAAATTAAATATGAGATATGTAGGAATCAGATAATAATTGTATTTAAACTGAGGTAAATTTGAAGCTTACCGACTTTCCACTTTTTGTTGTAATTTGTGTTTTATTAGTTGAATTATTTTCTTTCCAGTATATTCGTTTATTTGGAAAAAAATTTGAGGTGAAAGAAATAACTGATCACTTTTATAAGGAAAAGGATTTGCTTGCATCCTTCACCCATGTTTAATAATTTTTTTGGGCAGATGTGAATAAAAGAATAATTTAATCAGGGTGAAGTGTTATTTATGACGACCGATTATCTGCACGAGGCATACAAGCCCAAGGAGGCGTGCCTTCCGTGTTGATCTTTCTAAGGAAACCTAACCCGCATATACGCAAGGTTACCCAAGGTACGAAGACAACCACGAAAAAGTCCGAACTGTTAGAACGACAGGCGCGATTAGGTTCGAACTCAGCGCCTCCCGTCAACCAGCTTCGCGAGCACATACTCCCAGCCACTGATGGGGCGATAATAAATTATTTAGAAAGGTAACTTAGCCATTTTGAGCACTGCAATACTGTTAAGCGCTATATGTGTAAAATATGTCAGATTGATGAGAAAGAAAGTTTTTCAAGTGGATAAATTATATTAAAATCTTGAGTAGCATAGCTGAGGTTTATTCCAATTGAAGGACAAAAGTCTAGACCAGGCATCGAGCATCGATATCTTAGCTTGCCATAACAAAGTATTTAGGATATAATATCCAGATATACCAATTGAGCAATCCCATTGTGCGTGACACGCACTGAGAAAATAAAAATAACCACCTTCACCTAGAGTGAATAGGTAGTCATTTTCTGAATTCCTAAACCAGAAATATACATTTTCGACTTTACGAATAGAGTAAAAAATTAAGCTGATTTGACGCAATGATCTAGAATTTATAATCTCTTGTTCTTTAGGTGGCAAAATGCTCTTGTATCGTTTCAGTACCTAGAAATTGCCGCTTGATTTCTGGAATGGTTTCATAAACTAGCATTATCGTTACTAAAACTAATCCTTATTACTCGCATCTGTGGATATTTTAAAATAGTTTTGACCACTTAAATATAATAAGATGCCCTTAAATTCTAGTAGGTGACTCTAGAAACCTTTTGAAAAATTAGAATGAATTAATATTTATGAGAATGACGTGGATTTTTTTTTCTAGAGTAACAATTTAGACTTTAGATGCTGGAACCATATTTTTTTCTGAGAGTGGCAGACTTAATCCAGGCTTATTTATTGAAAATGGCTTCGAACTGCAGCGCTAGTACATTAGTACTCAGGAGAGAGTAACCATATTTGGTACGCCACTTTAAATAGACTATTGCCAATCTGCCGTTAATTAGCAAAAGAGACGCCATCTACTGCTTAAATCCTATTCATCAGAATGTCTTCATTTATGATTTAAAGAAGCATCCGCCTTCCTTGTGTACTTTTCCGACAGTAAAATAATAACAATAATTATAAAATTAGATGCTTTGGTATAATTTCTTTCTACTAAAAACAATAGAACACTTTAAAACTTAGAAAAGTTGTAAGATTTGATCTAAATTCATGAGTTTATTGCGCATCTTTTTTCAACTTATTTGTTTGCTTTCATTTTTGTTCTTAACTTTGAGATTATGTTTTCAAAAAAATGGCGAAATTACGGTAATTGGACAAATTTGAGTTGGACCAGACATGCAATCATACATTTGAGAAGCAAGTAATGAAATTCGAAGGATAAGGTCTTTGGACACTACATTTTACTTTTTAATATTTTACAATGCATTACTATCGCCATGCAAGTTTGGATTATTTTAATTTTCTTTTCTTTTATATATTTGGATCTATTTCTTCATACAGTTTAGGGTATATTAACGAACAAAATATCTTTTAAGGTCAATGTGCCTAAATGAGATGCGATTCGCCATAGTTTTGTGACATTTATGGTATATTTGGCACTTTATTAAATAAATATATATTTCATTACGCAGAAAGTTATTGAATATCGTGCCTTAATTTCAAAACAAACGAAATGAATGAAATGAATGCAATACAATACTACAGTTTATGACTATCACATTTACGCTAGTTAAAACATAAATGAGATATCCGCAGCCTTAAACCAGATAATACGTTTCATTGATGCCAATTAATCTAGAAAAAATCATTTAACCATTTACTCTTCTAACAGACATTGTACCACAACTATTATAAACGGCGTCTGTGGCCGATTAAAAAAAAAATAATAATTTTCATTAAATCATACGATACTGTTTTTTTTTTTTTTTTTTTTTTTACTAAAATTTATGTACCGCATTATTATAATTTAAATTCACTTATTCGGAAGTTTCTATTATTAGTAAGAACTCCAAAAAAGTAACAAAATTTTGCAAATTTTTACTGTTAAATTCAAAATTCCAAGTTACAGTTTTGACATACAGTTTTGATACGCTGCTTCTTTCTTTAAATAAAAATAATAAGAGAAAAAATTCTAAAAGTATATATTTTTAAATTTTTATATTTTCATGTAATTCAAACATTGCAATTATCATAATGAATCAAAAACGAATTAGAAATTCGCTTTAATCAGATACAAGTGATTTAAACGAAAATAGATTTATACAATGCCATTGCAAATTCTATTCTATGTTACATTCTGTACATAATACGCTCTCTTTATAAATTACCCAATCCTATTATGTTGTAGAAATCAAAGGAAATCCAAACTATAAATTAGTTTAATAAAATACAGGCTATTACATATATAGACCCAATGGGCTGTATGTTACAGTCTATAGTTGAAAGTCAGTTTGTTGAATCTATTTAATGCAGTAGCAGTTTAGGTAATACAGTCGGTCCTTTTAGCATAAGTATTTTCTATTTAAGTATATTGAATAAATTGTAACTTTTAATTGTATTATTTTTAATAAATTATGGAAAATAAAATTGTATCCTATCAAAAAAAGGTAGAAGTTGAAATTGGTTATAAATAAAAATAATATAAAATCAGCTTAAAAGTTTTATTTATTTCTACGTAATTTGCGATATGATTAAATCTGCAGTTTAAAAAAAAAATGTCTGGAATATTTGAAACATAATATGTTTAAACTGTTAGAAAATTTAAAATATATAAATGACATGTGTTATTAGTGAATGTAAACAGTTCTACATTATTATATTTTATACACGTTACTTTTATGTTATAAAAGTAATAGTAGTATAATTTCTTGGAATGAATGTATCATAATACAAATTCCTTTTTGTCAATGGAATATTGCACTATATGCGGAATTTTAAATCTAAAACTAAAATAGTAACTCTTTTAAAACTCTTAACATGAAATTACTCTCATAAATACTGTTACATTTTACAGTAACTTTTTACTGTTTTCACTTTGCCTAAGTAAAGTAACTTTTTCACTGATACTTGGGGGTTGTCTTGGTTGCCACAATATAAGAGAAACGCACGGTCTGACTACCGCTGAAATAAACTTCCACCAGAAAAAAAAAATAACAAACTGTTTTTATCATTATTTATCACTGAAATATGCATCAATAAGCCTTTTAAACTAGGAGAAAAACTATCAAATTTACTGGTGGAAGTTTGTATCATTGGCAATGAACCCCAGTGAAAGCGGTTAAAGATAAAGCTTCGCTATGTTATGGATATATCAGTTCTTCTTTATTAATAGTTCCACGGTTTTATGTCACTATTGTCTTCTCGTATAAAATTGCACATGTGGTCTGCAGGAGGCCAGACAAAAATTGTCAATTCGTTTACACACTTCATTTTGGGTACGGCGCGATCTTTATTTCTAAGAAAGTAACGTGGTTTTATTATCTGAGCTTCAAAATTAGTTATTAGATACAAAATTGATTGAAAAAAAATAGTACAATCACTGCACTCTCATAATTAAGTTTTCGGTTTTTTTAGTTTTAATGATTTTTGATTTTGAGGTGAGTAGTACAATGATGTTTACTTCAAAATTTCATATTGCAGTTTTAAAAAGATTAACTTAGTATATCCACTGAAAGATTTTCTTAATTTTGCCTCTAACTACATCCCTCAATAACTACATCCCTCTTGTAATGAAATTACATCATCTCACTCAGAATATAGGTGATTTTTGAAGATGGCTATAATTAGGAAATAAATAATTTTGAATGCACACACTACAAAAAGATTAATTTTCTGAATTATATTTTTGAAAATCTCTGGTTAGACAGATCTGATGCGCGTTATTCCGGGTTAAAATCTATATTGAATATTAAATCAGGTTTTTTGCGTAAAAATATAGAAAACTGTATTGCATTGACATTTTCTCTTAGAAAGAAGAACAATTATTTTAATAATGAAATACTTTTTAATACTCTTGTGATATGGCTTTATTTTAAGATGCGAAAATTAATAATCTGCTCCAAAAATCAAAAGCCAATTTTCTCATCTTTTCTTAAAACTTTTTATAGTGAGAGCAATCAAAATAATAAAAAATAATGAAAGAGTGGAATGAATTATATAAATTTATAAAAAAAAGACTGGGGAGGGGTCAAACCATAACAGTATGGATTTATAAATGAAATATACGATGGGCGAAAAAGTTTTATTATATCGTTCACATACAAGAAAATTGAAACGTCTAGAAAAATTCGTTTTGCATCTTATTACTCTAATAGTCTGTTACCGTTGTGTCTTGTTACGCAAAAAATGACATGATTGTAAGAGATTGTAAGAGCCGAATTATTAATTGCTTTATTAATACGCAGGTCTTTTGCGTAAAAATGTAGAAAACTGTATTGCACTGACATTTTCTCTTAGAAAGAAAAGCAAATATTTTAATAATGAAATACTTTTTAATACTCTTGTGACATGGCTTTATTTTAACATGCGAAAATTAATGTTCTGCTCCAAAAATCAAAAGCCAATTTTCTCACCTTTTCTTAAAACTTTTTATGGTTAGAGCAATCAAAATAATAAAAGAGTGGAATGAATTATATATATAAAAAAATGGGAGGGGTCAAACCATAACTGTATGGATTTATAAATGAAATACAGGATGGGCGAAAAAGTTTTATTATATCGTTCACCTACAAGAAAACTGAAACATCTCGAAAAATTCGTTTTGCATCTTATTACTCTAATAGTCTGTTATCGTTGTGTCTTGTTACGCAAAAAAAAATGACATGATTGTAAGAGTGATGTTATGTATGAATGTATGTCAGAAAATCATTTTATTACGCAATATGCCCATTAGTGACCACAGAAGAGGTTCGGGGAGATGTGTCGCGAGGTAAAATTACCCGACCATTCTAAACTCCATTCACTATCTTTATTCTTAAAATTTCTATATTTTAAGTGCATTTCTCTTCCTGCATGCAGAACGAAGTTCTATAACTTCATATTATAGTAAACGCATGCAAAATTACTTTCCTCTTCTATGAAATTTACTCTTGTCGAAATGTGCCACTTTTCTTGCTGAAGTGTAGTATGTAAGAAAATACTGTTTTGTGGAATAAAAATAAATCTTCGTGTTTCGACACGTCGTAATTTAATATTTTATTAATTTAAAAACTAAAAAATACGTATGTAAAAATATAGTGTTTCTTAGAAACCTTTTAAGTTATCTTCTGACATGTAATTATTCTTATACAGTTTTAAAAACGAAAAAAAAATATTTTTTCATTTTTGTTTTGTAATTAATTGTTTGATATTTTTTATATTTCTACTCGTGGTATTTTAATTTTCATTCATGTGACAATTAAGCAATAAGAAATAAATCTATGGTATTTCTTAGAAACGTTTTGAGTTTTATGTTGACAGGTCTTTATTATTATACAGTTCTAAATGCGCAAAAATATTTTTTTTCATAATATATCTTTGAATAATGGAACCAGAATAAAAGAATCGATTAGTGAACCATTGAGAAAAAAGAACAAAAGGGAGAATGGAAGAGATCTAACATTAATTATATAGAGTTTGTGAATGGATGCGGGCGATTAATTTCCATTATCCGACATTTTATACTTGGAAAAATATTGCTTTATGAAATAAAAATATTTTTTTTTGTAATTATAATTATCCAAATTTAACCCGAGATTATTTATTTCTTAGAACTCAATTTGCCAAGTTTATTTTATTTTCTATTAATTAATTAGATTTTTGCCACCTTTGTTAAAATAGGGAAAAAATGATTTTCATTTGAAATTCAAATGTTACCTTTTATTGAAGTTATAATCTCTACAGTGTTCTTAATATTTTTGAAATACTGCGGAGAGGATAATGCATTGGGGTTGTGATCGTATCGTATATACTTCTGTGAATGCCGTCATAATTTGTCAAGATACAGGGTGATTCTAAATTCATGGTACAAACTTTAACGTTTTCTACAGGACACCGTAATATTCATTTATTGTATCGAAATGTATAATTGTAAACGTGAAGCGTTGAGGTACAAACACCAGTTGACCAATTTTGTACTTTTTTATCTGAAAATAAAAAAGGAACCAAATTCCCCCCCTTGCATTTGCATCTACAGGTGTCATTTGCGTCCATACATTCCTATACAATAAATGATTATTACAATGTGTTCTGTCAATTCTTAAAGTTTGTATCATGAATTTAGAATCAGCCTATGTATTTAAAGGATTTGTAAGACTTTTTAAAGTATTAAACGTATAAAACTTCCCTAGTAGCAAACCAATATTGGTCCAACGTTGCGCCAATATTTCATTTATTGGAAATATTGCAAATAAAACGCCAATATTGCCCCAGTATTGGGATGTTTACAATTTGCCCTTATATAGCCAATATTTCCAGCCTATATTATGCCAATATTGCAGTTTTATTTGAAATATTACCAATAAACGCCAATATTGTACAAATATTGGCATTTCATTTGAAATATTTCCAATGATATTCCAATATTTATCCAATATTGGTGTTTTATTGGCAATATTTCCAATGAAACCCCAATATTGGCATAATATTGGCTGCAAATATTGGCTTAATAAGGGCAAAATGTAAACACCCCAATATTGGAGCAATATTTCATGCCAGTATTACGCCAATGTGCCAATATTGTTCCAAGATGTAGCCAATATTGCTCCAATATTGTTTGGCTTCAGGGGTTTCATTTAAAATACATAACATCATGTAAACTAGTTCACAGGCTTATAAGTCTGTAAATTAATGAAAGAGATGCTAAATTTGCGATATCTAATGTACTAACTTTTAAAGTTGAATAGCATTTATGAATGTTTATAACTACATTTAGGTAAAGTTCTAACTACTGAATAATTTACATGCAACTAATTGTGGGTATTTAAACATATTTCATTGATAAATCACTACAGGGGTTTACTTAAAATTGAATAATGTGATATGGTTATTCAACTATTATTTGTAGAATTAAATATAGTCTATTATGCAAAACAATATTCAGGTTACGCAGACATGTGAAATATTCTGTATTTTTGATAATTAGATTGTTGAAATGGCAGAAGTATGCAGTAAAAATTTTTCAAATCTTAAACAGACTTTACTATTATCAACAAAATACTTCCTGTCATTGTTTACCTAGAAGATCTCTTTAAATGCATACTTTTGTTATTTTTAAACTTAATTTTATACTTTTAATATTGCTTTACATGTAACTCTGATGTAATAAGAAATCGAATGTATATGTTGTCTGCTTTATGAGTGATCCGTGTGCTGCAAAGGCTAAAAACTAACTGATTTCTATTGGAATATTTAGTTTTACCCTAGTATATGTATCGCTTGCAACTGCCGTCAATTACGCATTTTGCTTGACGTGAAAAATTAGTCTCATTACTTCGACAGATAAAGAATATCATGTACAACCATATCTAATCCCCATTAATTTTTTACAAAATTCCACCTGAGTATGGAATTTGATGAAATTACTTCCATAAGTTTCTGAGATAAAGCAGACACAAAACATACAGATGGTGTTTCAAAAATGACCGGTACATTTGAAAAATCAATAAACACTAAACGGGCAGCAATAGAAATACACCGTTTGTTGCAATATGCTTGGAACATCAGTAAATTTTCAGGTCGACAAACTTTCGAAATTAATTACAATTTTTAATAACAGTAAAAAAGCGCTGCAGTCTGGAAAAATCTAAAGCACGATATTTTCCACATATAAATCATGCGCAGCTATAATATCGCGTAGTCTCTGAACGAAATTTTCTGAAACTTTGTAAACGTGTCAGGCGGGATGCTTCACATGCAGAAGAGATATACTACTTCATTTGTTCAATTGTTTCTGGATTGTGGCGGTATGTCTGGTCTTTCAAGTGTTTTTACAAAAAGAAGTCACATGTGTTCATGCCTGAAGAGTAGGGAGGCCAATCCACGCCGCTTCCCGTATGTGTGGGAAAGCTAAGCAAACACACAATCATTAAAATGTATTTTTATCAAAGAAGACTAAGTATTCGAAATTTTGTTCATTGTAATTTAATTCTTCCCTCTAAAGGCAAAATTCAATCAATCCTATATGCTTTTTAGCTCACAGGCTATCATAGCCTGAGAGCTTATGTGCCCACCCGTTCTGTATGTATGTGCGTAACGCGATAACTCATGATAAAAGTATCCGATCCACTTGAAATTTTGTATACGGGTATATCCCGATAAGGCGCTTCCCTGATTAGTTTTTGGAGTTCATTCGATAAGTATAAGAGGTGGAACAGGGGGCTCATGCCCCTCCCCTTAATGGATATAAATGGGTTTTTCATTCAGAATAATCAGTTTTCGTTCAAAATTTAGGTATAAGATCATTCTAATGAGGCGCCTCAGTGATTGGTATTAGGTGTTCATTGTACAAGTATAAACAGGGGGAACGGGGGTTCTAATGTCCCTCCCCTTAATTGATATAAATGGATTTTACATGCAGAATAATCAGATTTCGTTCAAATCTCTGAATAGTTTTGGGAGTTTAATGGTTAAGTATAAAAGAGAGAGGGATAACTTCTCTTAAATTATATAAATGGGTTTTTATTAAGAATTTTCCGATTTGCTCTGAATTTTGGATATAGATTTTTTATATGATAAAGCATGTCCCTGATTAGTTTAGGGGGTTCAATGATTAAGTATAAAAGGGAGAAAGGGGAAGCTGTTTCCCCTCCTTTGATTTTTTTTTTTTCGATCGGAAATAACCCTTGAAAATATAAGGCTGTAATGTGCAATTAGTATGCGTGGCCTGTGAGCTCAATGCCATCAGTTTAACTGGGCAGTATTCTTTTTATTAAAAAATGGAAGCAGACTAACCGAATTTATTATTGAATAAATGAGTAGATAAAAAGAAGAGAAGATTGCAAGAGATCTAACATTAACTGTATAAATTATGGGAAACGAATTGCGTGGTGTAGAATTAATTTAATATTTAAATTAATTCTACACCATTTTATAATATTTTTAAAACTAAAATAAAACCTCTGTGTTTCAGTTCTTCGAAAAATATGCCAAAAGGTTCACACAAAGTTTTATTCTTCCAAATCACTTATGAATAAAAGGAAGCAGAAAATGAACCGATTAGTAAATAAATCAATAAAAAGGGAAAAAAAAACGAATGGAAGATTTATAATTAATTGTATGAATTTAACCGAAAAACATATCGACATAGGCGAATATGTTTCAATGTTTAACGTGTTGTATGCATAAAAGCATAGTTTTGTCAAAGAAAAATAAATCTTTGTGATTTAATTCTTTGTAATTTAATTCTTATATTAGTTTAATTAATTATATGCATACGTGGATAAATGTATGTTTTTTCTGAAACACCTTTGAACAACTTTTGTAAAAAAGATGTTTTATAATTGATATTCTTCTCTAAAAAAAGCAAAAGTAAGTACATCCTAAATCCTTTTTAATTATTGGAAGCAGACTAACAGAATCTATTAGTGAATGGATGCGTAAACGAAAAAAAAAAAAGATTGTAAAATATCTAACATTTATGATATGAATTAGGCGAAACAAATAGCATGGAGTGCAATCAAGTTTCACTCTGTGACGTATTATATTTGAGAAAATATAGTTTTAATTAAAATAAAATCTCGATGATTCGATTAATCGGAAATAATGTTCTTAGTTATTAAAATTTTTAAATAAAAATTGTATACATATGTATATATATTTAAGAACTTTTAAAGTACATTCATCAAAAGCATTTTATCACACATATGTATATGTATGTGTTCTAAAATTAATAATTTGTCTAAAAATGCAATATATTTCACTAAATCATGTTCATTAACTGAAGCAAATAATTTACAATGTTTAACATGTTTTATCTAGAAAAATATAGTTTTGTCGAAAAAAAAAAAAAAATTCGTGACTTTATTCCTTATAATTAAATTCTTGTATTAATTTGATGAATTATATGCATATATAGATATAAGTAAACTTTTTCCCAAACACTTTTTAACTGCTCTTGTAAAATAAATGTTTTATAATTAATATTATTTTTCCAAAAAAGCAAAAGTCGATATATCCCAAATCCTTTTCAGATAATGGAAGAAGGCTAACAGAATCTATTAGTGAATGAACAAGAAAACGAAAAAATAAAAGAAGTTTGCAAAAGATCTAACACTAGCTATAAGAATTAGGCGAAACGATAGCATGGTGTACAGTTAATTTTCGATTTCTGACGTATTATATTTAGGAAAATATATTTTTAACTAAAATAAAATCTCGATGATTCAATCCATTGGAAATAATGTTGTTAGTTATTAAAGTTTTTAAATAAAAAATGTATAAACATATTTATATTTAAGAACATTTAAAGTACTTTCTTCATATTCATTTTATCCCACTTATGTTTACGTATGTGCTCTAAAATTAATAATTTGTCCGAAAATGCAACATTTTCAGCTAAATCAATTTTACTAACTAAAGCAAATAATTTAAAATGTTTAACGTGTTGTAAGTAGAAAATATAGTTTTGTCAAAGATAAAATAAATCTTCGTTATTCAATTCCAAGTAATTTAATTCTTTTATTAATTTAATTAATTCAATATATATGTAGATATAAGTACTTTTCCCTAACATTTTTTAACTGCTCTTGTAAAATAAATGTTTTATAATTAATATTCTTTTCCCTAAAAAGCAAAATTCAATATATCCTAAATCCTTTTTAGATAATGGAAGCTGACTAACAGAATCTGTTAGTTAATAAATGAGGAAAAGGAAAGAAGAAGATTGGAAGAAATCTAACATTAACTATAAGAATTAGGCGAAACGACAGAATGGTGTACAATTAATTTCCACTCTGTGACGCATTAGATCTAAGAAAAAATATTTTGAAACAAAACAAAATGTCGATGATTCAATTCATCGGAAATAATGTCATTAGTTATTAAAATTTTTAAATAAAAATGTATATAAATGTGTATATTAGGGATGAGATTTATTCGCGTTTTTCATATACCAGTATAATATTAGAGAAAATATTGTTCTGTTAAATCGCAGGATTTTTATGATTGAGTAAAATAACATATTCTCTAAGATTACACTGGTGGGAAAAACGCGGAAAATTCTCATCCCTAATACATATATATATATACATATTTATATGTATATACTGCTTTGGTTGTACAAATTCCATTTGTATTCATATTGTTCTTTTTTCCTTCCATATTCAATATGCTGTAAGTTAGTGAATCCAATGGTTAATTTCAAATGGTTAATATTTTTTACTATTAATGGTCTTATATATATATATATTAATATTACAAATTAAAAGTATTTTCGCCAAAATTAACCTTTATACTATATTAATTTTCTTATAACAATATTCCGTACTTAGTTAACCTTATTAAATTAAAATCTTGTTTCTAAATCTAATCTATTATCTTTATGAAAACGATTTAAATTCTTAATTCGCCTTAAAATACATTTATTTCAATACGTGTAAATTTAAAAGATGGCTTTTAATTAAAAATATCGTTAATTAAAATTTATTTCTTAATATTCCAAATAAAACTCATTTTGTCTATGTTTTTATCAACCTTTTTTAAGAAAGTCTTATTAAATTTATTCCAAAACCATACCTTCGAAAAAATATCATTATTTTTATTTATCTATTTATTTATTTTCCCTCCTTCAACATTCGATATGTGTGCATATCAATAAGTTCATTTCTTTTCTTTTTCTATTAAAATTGATCGTCTGCAAAAATATTTCGTTTGCAGGATATTAGAAATTCTGAGTTGACTATAAATTAGTTAAATAATATTTTTTTTAAATAAAATTATCGTCTGTGGAATAAAAATCTCGTCTCTGGGCATTAGTTATGTTTACATGGGAAAATGATGGTTAGAGAGTAGAGATTTTTCTAGAACTTTGTTTCTAGATTTAAGAAAAGAAGCCTGGAGGTGAGAAGGCTGATTCTTGGTTTTTTCTTTGATGAGTACGGCTTGCTGAAATAAAGATGTAATGTTTTTTTTATGTTTGGGTTAAAGACGGCTTGCAAAGGGAGCTTTCCCTCTTTTATGACTAAAGTTTAATAAATTAACTTGCAGCAGCCAATGAGTAATTTATTAGATCGTCTACATTTATTTATTATTTTGTTTTTTCCCTCTCTTGCCATGACTGTGTGTTTTTTCAACCAGTGAACCAGTGAAAAAAATTCGAGTTTCTCCTTAAATCGTCACACACACACAAACATACATACATATACATATATATATATATGTATATATAGATATATAGATATATAGATACATATATATATATATAAGAACAATTAAAGTACTTCTTTTTTAAAGTACTTACATACATTTTATCACACGTGTGTATACGTAAGCACTAAAATTAATAATTTGTCGAAAAGTACAATATTTTCCACTAAATCAATTTTATTAACTGAACCAAATAATTCAGAATGTTTAACGTATTATAAGTAGAAAAATATAGTTTTGTCTAAGAAAAAATAAATTGTCGTTATTTAATTCCTTGTAATTTAGTTCCTGTATGAGTTTAATTATATATATTACAAATTAAAAAAATTTTCGCCAAAAGTAACCTTTATACTATATTAATTTTCTTATAATAATGTTCCGTACTTACTTCAAATTATTAAATTAAAATCTTGTTTCTAAATCTAATCTGTTAATCTTTATGCAGACGATATAAATTCTTAATTTGCCTTAAAAACATTATTCCAGTATGCGTAAATTTAAAAAGATGGCTCTAATTTAAAAATATTCTTAATTAAATTTTTATTTCTTAATATTCCGAATAAAATTCAGTTTTCTATGTTTGTATCAACCCTTTTTAAGAAAGTCTTATTAAATTTATTATAAAACCATACCTTTCAAAAAATATCATTATTTTATTTTATCTATTTATTTATTTTTCCTCCGTCAACCTTGATAGTGTGCATAGTAATAAATTCATTTCTTTTCTTTTTCTCTTAAAATTAATCATTTATAAAAATCGTCTGCCTAAGAAATTCTGAGTCGATTATAAATTGGTTAAATAATATATTTTTAAAAATAAATTTATCGTCTGTGGAAAATAGCCTCGTAGCTGGACAAGAATTCTGTTTACATAAAAGAATGATGGTTTGAGGTTACAGAAGGTTCTAGAATTTTCTTTTTAGTTTTAAAGGTGGAAGCTTCGAGTTGAGAAGGAAGATTCTTGGGTTTTTTCTTCGATAAGGACGGCTCGCTGAAATAATAATGGAATGTTTACAAAAGGAGCTTTTCCCTTTGTCATGATTACTTATTAAATAAATGAACTTACAGCAGCCAATGAGTAATTATTTGGATTCTCTACATATATTTATTTATTTTCCTCGGTGACCATGACTTCTCTGCGGTGAAAGGGAAACCCGGCGTTGATGTCTCTGGCTCCTAACTTTTAAATCGTCACATATACATACATGGAAAAAAGTATATTTTTTCTCAAATAATTTTAAACTGTTTTTGTAAAAAAGATGTTCCATAATTAATATTCTTCTGTAAAAAAAGCAAAAGTTTGTATATCCTAAATCTTTTTTAAATATTGGAAGCAGACTAACAGAATCTAGTAGTGAATGAATCTAAAGACGAAAAAAAAGAAATTTACAAGAAATCTAACGTTAATTATATCAATTAAGAGAAACGAATAGCATGGTGTACAATCGATTTTCAGTCTTCGAAAATGGATATAATATTATATTTAGGAATTTTTTTTAAATTAAAACAAAATCTCCATGATTGTATTTATCAAACTAACGTTATTAGTTATTAAAAATTTTAAATAAAAAATGCATATATATGTAATTAAGAACATTTAAAGTGCTTTTTTGATATGTATTTCATCACACGTTCGTATACATATGTACTTTAAAATTATTACCTTTTTCTTAAAATGCAATAATTTCCGCTAAATCAATTTTATTAATTGAAGCAAATAACTTTCAATGTTTAACGTTTTTTTACGTAGAAAAACATAGTTTTGTCGAAGAAAAAAATCTTCGTGCTTTTATTCCCTATTATTTAATTCTTGTATTAATTTTATTAATTATATGCATTTGTACGAGGGCGGTTCAATAAATACCCGTGTTTGAAGACAAAGGACTTTCCTCAGGGAAGTTGCTGTTATCATCGTGTGCTGCCATCTATAAAACGACATCTATAAAAATTTCAGACTGATTGATAGGTTAGTTTGGATTTGGCAGCCTTTCGAGTAAGACGTGTTTCGTGATTAAGGTGGATATCGTTCGGTAATCCGCTTTTTATTTTTGGATGGGAAAAAATGCGAGGAGATGAAATCAAAGTTGGACGCTGTTTATGGGGACATGTCGCCATCTATGACCACAGTTAGATATTGGTTCAACGAATTTAAACGTGGGCAAATTTCCGTTTTCGATGAGGAGCGACCAGATGTGGTTACTGAGGAAATTATTGAAAAAGTCCACGACATGATTCTCGGTGATCGACGAACGAAGGTGCTCGAAGTAGCAGAGGCCGTAGGCGCGTCGACGGAACGGCAATTCATATTTTACATGACAAGCTGGGGGTGAAAAAATTGTCGGCCCGATGGGTGCCGCGATGACGGTAACGCACCAGCACATTCATCTGGAGTTGTCGCAGCCAAACTGCATGAATTGCGTTATGAATTGCTGCCGCCCCCCTATTCACCCGATCTGGCTCCCTGCGACTTTTTCTTGTTCCCTAACATGAAGAAATGGCTCAAACGAGAAAGTCATCGCCGAGACAGAGGCGTATTTTGCAGAGTTCGACAAATCCTATTTTTTGGAGGGGTTAGAAAAATGGTATCTTTCTAACGGTATTAGAAATGTATCTTTCTAAAAGGAGACTATGCTGAAAAAAAAAGAAAAAAAAAACGGTGTCTTCATTTCTAACAGGGGTATTTATTGAACCCTATTACCCAAACCCTTTTTAATTGCTCTTGTTAAAAAAATGGTTTATAATAAATATTATTTTCCCAAAAAAGCAAAAGTCAATATGTCCTAAATCCTTTTTAGATAATGGTAGCAGACTAACACAATCTATTAGTAAGTGAATGAGAAACGGAAAATAGAAGATTGGAAGAGATCTAATATTAAGTATAAAAATTAGGCCATTCAAATAGCATGGTGTGCAATTAATTTTCACTCTATGTTGCATTACATTTGGGAAAATATATTTTAACTAAAATGAAATCTCCATGCTTCAATTCATCGGAAATAATTTTATTAGTGATTAAATTTTTTAAATAAAATATGTATTTATATGTTTATTATTAATTTTTCTTTCACGATAATCTCCTTTTATTTTATTTTTAGTACACTAAATTACCACCACTAATTTCCTATTTTTAACAATATGTATCATTAGTTCTATTAAATTCTCCTTAAATTATTTATATTTTATTCAGTTTAGGTTTAAAATGTTTTAGTTTATTCCTAAATTAGATCATTATTGTTGAACAATATCTATCATTTAATATCAATTCTAATGTTTTTAAAAGAGCCATTTCTTTTTTTTTTCTTTTTACTTATTTTCCATGATCTTTTGCGTCCTGGGATATTTGTTTACTTCTCATATTCTTAGCTCATATTAATAAGTTCTTGTTCTTGTTATTACCATTAATATCATTATTATTTTACTCACATAAGATTTTTTTTATTGATTAAAAGTCATATCTTTTTTATCATGATCATTGATCGTCTTGTATCACAAACAAAAAAGAACTACGTTTAAACAAAAAGAAATTGAAAAGAAATTTTTATCTTATAAAAAATAAATGTAAACGGAAAAATATATTCGCAATACATTCTATTTAAAAAAGATTATATCAGATAATCATTTCAAGCATTTTTATATCAGATCTTTCCCTTGTCACTTTACCCCCACTGGAAAATATTTTAAAGATAATTTGATTTATGCTTTTACATAAATTGAGAAATATTTTTATGAATGTGCAAAATTTAAAATGTCATATTACGCCTTCCTTCTTTTATATACTACAAAAGTACAATTCGTATGCCAATATCTTATACATATAACATTAAATAAAAATGCCAATAGACTTAAGAAGAAATGCCAATAGATAGAAGAGAAAAAAAAAAAAAAAAAGATGTAAATAATAGAATATATAGTCAACTAGAAAAATCAAGGCATTTCCGTGCGATTTCCAGATATTAAATCATCACATTAGGATTCATTCTTGATATATTTCTTGTTTACTGATTTAGATACTTTTATTTTACTTTATCTTAGTGTAGTCGGAAGTTGGCATAGAGTCATATCAATCTATACCGCTTTATGCTAATACATACATTTTGAAATACTTTTGTGCTATTATATATCATTTAAAAGGGTATATTTATATCAGATCTGCTACCTGTCACTTTACTGTCATTTGAAAATATTTTAACGATAATTTGAATCACGCTTTTACATAAATTAAGAAACATTTTCATGAAAGTGCAACATTTAAAATGATACATTTCGCCTTTCTTGTTTTATATCCTACAGAAATAGAAATCAAATGACAATATCTTATTGACATAACAATAAATAAAAATGTCAAATACTTAGAAAACGGAAAGAAAAGGACATATACTAATGCTAGTATATATAGTTTACTAGAAAAATCAAGAGATTTTCATGAGATTCCCGGATATTAAATCATCACATTAGGATTCATTACTAATATATTTCTTGTTTACTGACTTGGATTATCCTAGTGTAGTGGAAAGATGACATTAAATCATACCAATCTATACCGCTTCATACTAATAGATACATTTTGAAACATTTTTGTGTGATTTATACGTTATGCAGCATGATAATTTTGCTTGATATAGTCACAAAATTAGGAATAAATATAAATACCTCGAAACATAATTCTAATTCTACAGATAAATAGTTTTATTTCAGAAACATTGATATGCTGCCACTCTGCGTCAAAAACACTGAAGATTTTTATGCATATTTGACAAACGTGAACTTCGTTTTATATCAGATAAATATGTTGTTTAATGATACTTATTTTTTTAAACAAGATTTTGTAAAATAGATTGCGGTTTTCAAATAAAAAAGCATTTCATTTGTTTTCCATTAGGATTTGATAGGCAAGGTCTTGTGCACACAAAAACTCGGTAAACTCCACAGTGCATGTGACAAATCATGCCACCTGTCTCCAATAGTTTTATTTTTTCTGTTTTTCACGGTTTAAGTTATTTCATATTGTTTAATGTTTGAAGACTTGGTTATGATGGGAGTAGGGATTGTTTATAAGGTATGTTGATCTCATCTTGTTCAAGTTACATATTTTTATTTTCGACCAGTTCAGTGGTTTTGTATATTTTAGTATAGTCTTTGGATGTATATATATTAATAATTTATTGTTATTATTTTTACTTATATATATACACATGCACATATATATATACTAATAATTTATTTTTACTGCTATTATTATTATCATTATTATTATATTACTGAAAATAGATTTTTTTACTGTATAAAAGTCAACTTTTGTATCCTGATCGTTGATCCGTTTTTTATCACAGAAAATAGAAATATATTTAAAAAATCGATTAAAAGAAATTTATCTCAAAAAAAAAATAATCGCAATCGGAAAACAATAGTTGCAAAACATTCTTTTTAAAAATTATTATGTCAGAGAATTAATTTAAAGATTTCTATATCTTATCTGTTCCTTGTCACTTTACTGTCTCTATAAAATATTTTAAAGATAATTTCATTTATGCTTTTACATAAATATAGATACATTTTTATGAATATGCAACATTTAAAATAATAGGTTTCGCCTTCCTTTTTTTATATCCTGCAAAAGCAGAAATCAAAAGGCAATACCTTATTGATATAACAATAAGTAAAAATATCAGTATTCTTATAAGAGGGAAAGAAATGGACATATACTAATGCTAGTATATATAGAAAGCAAGAAAAATCAAGGCATTTCCTTGAGATTTTTGGATATTAGATCATCACACTACGATTCATTCCTGATATATTTTTTGTTTACTGACTTGGATATCTTTATTTTACTTTATCCTGTTGTAGTGGAAAGATGACATTGAGTCATACTAATCTATACCTCTTCATACTAATAGGAACATTTTGAAATACTTCTGTGCTATTATATATAATTAATAAAGATCTGCTGCTTGTCACTTTATTGTCATTGGAAAATATTTTAAAGATAATTATTTATGCTTTTACATAAATAAACCTTTTTATGATTGTGCAACATTTAAAATGATGCATTTCGCTTTCCTTGATTTATATCCTACAAAAATAGAGATCCAATGGCAATATCTTATTGATATAATAATAAATAAAATGTCAATATACTTAGAGGAAGGAAAGAAAAGAACATATACTAATGCTAGTATCTATAGTCAACAAGAAAAATCAAGATATTTCCATGAGATTTCCGAATATTAGATCATCACATTACGATTCATTCCTGATATATTTATTGTTTACTGACTTGGATACATTTATTTTACTTTATCCTGGTGCAGTGCTCGGTAGCAGAAAGTTCGAGACGAGAGACGGGCGTCGCAGATTTTCTTTCCTCCTTTGCAGATTCTTTTTCATTGAACCTTTATTTTGGTTGATATTATGTTTAGCTCTTTATTGTTAGATGCAAAAAATTAAGATTATTATTAATGAAAATTTATAAAATGCTAAAAAAACGCTACAGGTAAGTGATTGTTTGATTACTTAATGCTTCAATTGTAAAAATATTTTACTTGCAGATTATTTTTTGTCCTAAAATGCCTGTCGCAGACATTTGGAGAATTTTCTGCTACTGGGGTGCAATGGAAAGATGACATTGAGTCATACTAATCTATACCGCTTCATACTAATAGATACATTTTGAAACATTTTTGTGTGATTTATACGTTATGCAGCATGGTAATTTTGCTTAATATATGTCATAAAATGAGGAATAAATATAAATATCTCGAAAAATAATGCTAACTCTACAGTTAAATATTTTTATTTGAAAAACATTTATATCCTGCCACTCTGAATTAGAATCATTGAAGATTTTTATGCATATTTAATAAACACGTACTTTGTGTTATAGCTGATAAAAATCTTGTTTAATAATATTTAATTTTTTTTTCAGACACGATATCGTAAAATTGGACAATGATTTTTAAAATAAAATAACAAGTAGACGTGACAGCTGTCTTTCCCCAGGATTTAAAGTGTGAGACAGTGCTACCAGTGTGGTCCACTATTTTATTTAAAAAACTAAGTTTATAACGTAAATTCAATAAGAATAAGTTATAACTTAGATAACTACAAGATGTCTGTCATAAAAAAATACTGCATGGAATTTCTCAATAAAGAAAAGCAAACTAGCAACCATGGTATAATACTGGGAATTCAATAACTATATATATTTTAATTATTATTACAGTTTTGCAGCAAATAGAGAATGTTGTGACCTTTTGCTAGAATGTAGGACAGAAAATGAAATTGCAAACATTTAAAAGAAAAGCTTAAAGTTTCATATTGGCTGTTAAATATCTTTTTTGTCAGCCTTGATCTCATACTTATGATTTACATAATACATCGCCCAAAGAAATCTGTAGGAGTTAAATCTGTAGACCTTGGTTACCAAGAGTCCAAATTTATTTCCAAATATTCTGCTGAAATAATCGAGCACAGAATTTACATAATGTGCTAGAGTGACGTCATGTTGGAGCCACATGCTTTAATAAATAATATGTGCAGCATTTTGCGAAAAATTAGGTAAAACTGTTTACAGAAGTATTAAATATTTCATGCATAACAGAATCAACAGTTATAAGTCGAATCACAAATTAAAACATTATAAAAAAATACACACATTTTCGTAAAGGATTGGGAATTAGTAACCTTAACAAAATTTTGGGATTTATTATGTTGGTTATTAAACCATTATCTTGAATCCCCAAATATCTCCTATGACTATTTCCATGCGAACTTGTTTGTCTGTTACGTACTACGATTTTTGACTACCAGTATTTTAGAGAGGAAAAATGTGACTTATTTTATCAAAAATGTCTCATCTATTGAATAAAACGAAGCAAACTTTTGGAAAATAACGGTGGCAAACAAGTATAGAGATTTTTAGCTGTGTAACAAACAAGTTCGCAAGGAAATATATGTGAGTTTATATATATGAGCACAACTCCGCCACACATATCAATGAAGACAGTAAACTATATGCCAACCGAGACCGGTATGCTTGGAATTTAAAATACTTGGTGTTTTTTAACTTTGAAGCTTTTACATTTCTAGTAGCTTCAAGTGTTGCTAATGATGATATTTTACAAAATGCCTGTCATGAGCACTGCCATTTTGAAGCTCATTTTTTTACAGTCTTCAATTATAAAAGAGATTATGGAAGTGCTTAAACTATATTAATCGTTTACCAGGAAAAATACTTTTTTTCTATAAATCTTACTGGGCAAAGGACACGCCGAAATAATATTATTTTATTTTTAAGGATTTTAAAAATGGAACGGGTTTATGTTTTTCCCTGTATCTCTGCATCATCTTTCTTATAAAGAAAATTTATAGACCATCATATTAACCCTCCGGTTGTCACAATAGACCTGACAGTTACGTCACCAATATTTCTGATTTCTTTTTTTGCCGCGAGAGAACCTTAGATTTGCTTACTTTGAGTGTAACAAACGAAATTTGTTCATTAAAATTTGAATTATTCTGTTTGTTTACACATTAAGAAAAGTATCGGATCACTTTAAGAGTATTGCGTCAGTAATTTCTAATGACAATTTTTCTAACAGGTTCCTGTGATGCGCATTGCGCCTGAACTCAGGAAGGGTGTTAAAGTTAAGGTTAGTATTCAGAAACATCTTTTCTAATCGCCCTTTGCGAATAGGGGTTAAACATTTAAATATTGATTACAATATGCAAAATATATGAGAATTTATTTCCATTTGGTTATACAATCTATGGGTGAGCTAAAACGATTCGAAAGACAATATCAGGATTCGCATGCTTCGAGGGATTCAGTGGATTTCATACTAGAAATTTCGTAATGATAGTATTGGTCATTCTGTATCAGAAAGTAATTTTTTTTCATTATTAAATAAGGCAAACATTACTTCACAAAAATTCTCACAAAAGGTCCTTAAAGTGTACGAAACCTAAATATGTCTTGCTCTTTTAAAAATACTTTTTTTAAACAATAAATATAGCAATATCTTGAAGATATAAAATAAGATTTCAGCTTCTGTTTTCTAACTTCAAATACTTTCCCAAATGTTTTATAGCCCACAATTTTCACATTCACACAATTGTTCCTTTTTATTCTATGCAAATGTTTTTAAAACCTAAAATATTAGCGCTTTTATATTGAAACCACTATACTCTTAACCCCTTTAGGACGAACGACCGGTATACATGCCGCATAAGTTCCCCAGAGTCCTTGGTTATTCTCACCAGTAATTTTTTTTCTAATTTTTGCTTTATTTAATCTGATCATTTATGCGAATCAATTAGGCAAAAATTTCAGCTTTAAAAATCCAGTGATAAGAGTTTAAAAACTCTGTAAAAGACGCAGGTCTGAAAGTGGTTAAAAAGTGTTTTCCTAGTTTTACTTCTACTTTATATGGAAATTTCGATAGATTCCGCCAATGCAGTGTTGCCAGTGGGCTACCTTTTTAAAATTCTGTTTTCTTGATTGGCACCACTTTTTTGAAATGATAAATTACCTTTTGTTTTCACCTTAATAATCATGTCATTCAATAACACACGTTTTATCATTTCTAAAAAGTGGTGCTAATCAAGAATCTGAATTTATAAAAAGTAGCCCACTGGTAACACTGCGCCTATGTTAAATTCTCTTTGTTCTGAACTTTATAAATTACAGACATGTAGCAAATTAACTGATCTTATTATGTTGCGGAAATCAAAGACATTATAAATCAAGGTAATAAAATAAAGGATTTACAAAATCCACAGAAACGAAAGATTGATTGGACGAATTCATCAGATGGACGAATACTACGTAGGTTAAATCAATAAGAAATGACATTTTGAACACCTTGAATATAGTTTTGATGTATTCTGTCTTATGGATTATATTATATTTATTTCATAGTTGACAGAAAAATAGCCATTTGAGGAAATTCCATTTTTATACAATAGATAGGTAGTTATACAGGAGTGTGTTTACAAATCTTTGTAGCGATCTTGGGAAACAATCTATCTTGCCCTTTTACAAATACTTTTTTTAAAACAATAAATATAGTAACGCCTTGAAGATGCAAAATAATATTACATCTTCTGTATTCTTAATCTAAATATTGTCTTATATCACGTTGAAACATATAAAATTTATTTTTTAAATCTCTGCACATAATTTTAAAATATAAATTATTAGTTTTTGTACTGAAACCACCATCCTCTTAAAAAATATTTTCTCAGTTTTACTTTTACTTTACATAGAAATTTCGATAAATACCGCCTATGAAAAATTTTCTTTATTCTAAACTTTCTAAATTACTGGCTAGAAAATTATCTCATGCTATTATGTTGCTGAAATCAAAGGCAGGATAAATTAAGATAATAAAATAAAGGATTTACACAGTCTACAGAAAGGAAAGATGGATTATGCATCAGATGGACGTATACTACGAAAAGTAAGTAAATAGGAAATGATATTTTGAACATATTGAATCTAGTTTCGATGTTTCCAATCAGATTAATTATATTATAATTATTTCATTACTGACGGGAAAATATACATGTGATTAAATCCCATTTTTATACAATAGATGTGTTGTTATATAAGAAATTATATGACAACACATATATTTATATATAGCATTTATTTTTAAAAACGCATATTTTTGTAATAATTTGGGAAAATCTAATTCTAAAAAAAGATAAAAATTTTACTTTCTAATATGCTTTGTCTGATAGCATTTTTGTTGAATTTCACATTATATTTCTTTTTACAAGGTTAAATGGCAATTAAGAATTATTAGAGATAATATTCAGATACACCGTTCATATTTGTACTTTGCGAATAGTGGTTAAACATCAAAATGTTACTTACATTATGAAAAATATCTCAGAATGTATTTACAACTATTTAAACAAGCTATGGGTGAACTGAATCATTTAGAAATACAATATCTGGGTTCGCAAGCATCGTGGGATCAAGAGATTTTAAAGCGTTTAATTACCAGAAATTTCGAAATGGTAGTATTGATCGATTTATCGGAAATAAGATTATTTTTTAATTAATTAATTCAAGCATTATTTTACAAAAATTCTAATAAAAAAATCCTTAAACGCACGTACCCTAAATATATCTTGCCCTTTTAAAAATACATTTTTCTAAACAAATATAGCAATATCTTGAAAGTGTAAAATAAAATAAAAACTTCTGTTTTATAATTTCAAATAGTGTCTCAAATGTTCTAGATCACAAAAGTATCATGTTCAAACAATTGAATAAATATTTCTTTTGATTCTCTGCACATGTTTTTAAAATCTAAAATGATAGTGTTTGTATTCAAACCACCATGCTTTTAAAAATTGTTTTCCCAATTTTATCTTTATTTACATAGAAATTTCGATACATACCGCCTATGTTAGACTCTCTTTATTTTGAATTTTATAAATTATAGGCATCGAGTAAATTAACTGATCCTATTATGTTGCTGAAATCATAGCCAGGATAAATTAAGGTAATAAAATAAAGGATTTACACAGTCCATAGAGTGCATACCTTAACTCTAGTTCAAGAGATAATATCTATATAAGAACATATCTATTGTGTAAAAAATATATTTCCTCATAAAATTTATTTTTCTGTCAACTATAAAATAAATATAATATAATGCATAAGACAAAATACATCAAAACTAGATTCAAGGTGTTCAGTCTATGGCATTCTGCTATGGTATTCTGCTTGATTCTGCATCAGATTGACGAATACTACGAAGGTTATGTCAATAGGAAACGATAATTTGAACATATTGAATCCAATTTCGATGTTTCCAGTCAGATTGATTATATTACATTTATTTCACACGTGACAGAAAAATTTTCATATGTAGAAATCCCATTTCTATACAATAGATGTGTAATTATATAAGAGGATGCTCACATATTTTTGTAAGGATTTTGGAAGAGGTAATTCATAAACAAAGATAAAAATTTTACTTTCTAATAAATTCAATCTGATAGCACTTTTATTGAACTTCATATTATGTTTCCTTTTATAAGATAAAAAGATAATGAATGATTATCAAGGATAGTATTAAAAAACACCGTTTATATTTGTACTTTGTGAACTGTTAAAAAATGTTAAACTTTTGCTGCATCGTCACTCCACCGTTTATATAGAAAACGATTTCTCCACTGTATTATGGAGCATTCTTATTGATCGAAAGAGAGATATTCTATAAAAGCGGTTGAGTGACGATGCAGCAAAAGTTTCAAATTTTTAAAGGTGCGAATAATGGTTAAAAATCTAAATGTTGCTTATATTATGCAAAATATCTGAGAATGTACTTTCAACTGATTAAAGAATCTGTGGGTAAAGTGAAATATTTAAAAAGACAATGTAGGATTCGCAATCATCAATGGATTCAGAAGATTTCAAGAGTTTAAGTATCAGAAATTTCGTAATGATATGAATGTAATGATATTATTGGTCGCTTTATCTGAAAGTACTTTTTTCATTAAATAAAGCAAACGTTACTTTACAAAAATTCTGATAAAATTGCCTTGAAGCGTTCGGATCCTAAATAATGTCCTTTTACAAATAAGTTTTTTAAATCAATAAATATGGCAATACCTAGAAGATGTAAAATAAAATTACAACTTCTGTTTCCTAATATCAAATATTGCCCAAAATGTTCCATAATGTAAAGGTATCACGTTCAAACAATTGAATAAAAGTTACTTTTGGTTATCTGCACATATTTTTAAAATCTAAAACATTGGGTTTTTTTTTTAAACTACAATGCTCTTAAACCCTCGAGGAAGATCAACCTGTATATGTGCCGAATAAAATGCTCAGAGTTCTTGATAATTCTCACCAGTAAATTTTTGTTGCAATTTTTGCCATATTTAATTTCATCATTTTCGCGTTTAATCAGACAAAAATTTTGGTTTTAAAAACCAGTTGTAAAAAGATAGAGCCTAAGAGGGTCCCGAAGGGGTTAAAAAAATTTCCCAGTTTTACTTGTACTTTAGGATTTGGCTTTCCATACCCTGTACATACACGCATAAATAGAAAAACACCCACAGATATACACACACATACATACAGATAAATACAAACACATACATATGTATGTATTTTGTGTGTAATATACGTTCAGATAAGAAAATTAAAAAAGTAATGAGTTTATAAATATTATTTTCAAAGAATTAGAGTGGTAATTATCTGGAAAAATGCAATCGGACGTAATTGCATTTTGTTTCTATTTAAATAAAGCGCTTCAAATAATTTTAGAAATTAATGTAAGATGAAAAGCAATATTCGCAGGAATTTCAGGAATGTAAATTATTATATTGTTTAATGCTTTTATATATAGCCGCAGATTGGTAATTTCATAACTTTCTGGATGACTATTAGATAATTATTTCCCTAGAATGTTTTCATGTAAAAATATTTTTATCCAAAAATTATAAATAATATAGAAAGAAATGTAATTTACAAATGAATTATGAACTTTTTCAATCAATTATTATGATAATAAGAACACAGAAAAGAGAGGTTTTTTTTTTTACTTTTAAGAGAAAAAAATATTTTGAGAGCAAATAAAGGTACAACGCATGAGAGTTCATGCTATTGAAAATGGAATCATAAGTCTCTTTCATTTCAGAGAGTTTTTATTTGACCTGATGGTCTGGGGAGGGGGGGGGGACATCCCCGGAGCAATAATAGAACCCATGATGAACGCCCTCGAAGATGAGAGATTTTGTGTTTTCAATGGTAAAAAAGTACAATTTCCCCATAGAACTCTACAATGTACCCCTGGAGTCACAGAAATCCATCCCGGAGAAAAGTTTCTCAATTCAACACTAATTTCATGGCGGATGGAAAGTGGCGATTATTAACTGGAGGACTAAATCACTAGAACGAAAAAAAGGAAAATCTAGAGGGGAGCTATACCCAGAATTGGGTTCAAAAAGGTTGTTGAAAACGATTGTTGTTGTTCTTGTTGTTTCAAGTCATGTATTATCAAAAGTAAAACGACCTCTTTTTTAATGATTTTCCTTATAATCATTGCATATTGTTTTCAAAGATATTGTTACGAACAACGAGATTTGGTACGTAATATACAATATTGCGTTTGAGGGTGCATTGCATATAAAGCGGAAATCAGTCCTCCTATGTAGTATGAGACCTATGTGTTAAAAGACACTGCATTTAAACAAAAAATGGAATTTATTGTGTTACCGTAAGTTCCGGCGTATAATCCGCGGATCAAACTACTCTTTTTCGATCTAGAAAATTCTGAAAATAAAATCTAACATTTTAGATCGCGGTAAATATTTGGCACCAATTACTAAATAAAATTTCTGGGTCGAAAAATAAATGTTTGATCCGCGGATTATACGCGGGAAATTACGGTAAATAAAATGTCATGATTTGAAAGAAATCAAGTAAGTTTCAAATAAAAACAAGTGAGTACATAATTAAAAAAAATTGCAGATAATTTTCCAGCCACAAAAGAATCGTTAGTTTTTTTGTTACAGGACGCCAAATATGTTCATATACTCCAGTATATATCGAATATGTCTTATATTTTGAGTTATGCTTCCTTCTTTGAATCTATCGAGATATCATTTCTACATATAAGTTGGGGTGATGGGAAAAGAAATTTGTCAAGGAATTTTAGCTGGCAAACACATTGTCTTTTTAAAATAAATTAAGGATTATGGATTATATAATATATTTAAATACTATGTTAAAAATAATGTAAATAATTTGGAATGAGTTCTTTTCAATTCTTTCAAATATTATTTTATTTAGAAAGTGATAAACGCAATAATTTCGACAATCAACTATATTATATCAGATAAGTTATTCTCACTTTAATACATTACGCAGGATTGCTAATGAGGAGGCTAAAAAATCATAGGAATTAGAACAGAATGATAATTCTTTTATTTTTAATTAGCATATTTCGTCAAAACAGTTTTTTTCGAGAAAAATTATTGGAATGTGATTAATTATTCTTAATTATTACAAATGAATGCTTTGATAGTTTTGTTCACACCAACACAGCGTGATAAATATTTCATGTTTTTTGTTGTCACTTGTTGCTGGGAAATTGCTTGAATGTTGAATACCGTAAGGTTTAAATATGTTAAAAGTTTGTCTCGTGTAATAATTTAAATATTTTACGCGTTTGTTTGGGCGTTTTTATGCGACGTAATTAGAACTTTTAAATACAATTCACGTGCGATAATTTTATTTTAGTTTTCGTACTTTTGCAATATTTATTTGTAAAGATTTTGAGATAACTTTCCTGATTTTCTGAGTTTAATCTGGAATCATTTAATTTTTATCATAAAATTTTCTTTCCTTTTTACAATTAGTAATGTCATTTTTTAACCCTTTAATTCCCATGATAGAGACGTTCTAGAAGTTATGTAGTTCAGAAAATCTGCTTTTACACTAGAAAAATTCAATGGCTAACTTCGTTTTATTTAAATACGAAATGTTCTGTTACTAATTAAAACAAATATTGCTGTTTTTGATTTCTGGTGGAATTAACATATACGAATTAAAATAGCTCAAAATATCTCGGGCGGTTTGGGTTCCAGAGTGTTAAAAAATTGAAAATAAGATCTTTTGTTTTTACGTCCATGGAAATCAAAAGTGACTAACGATTTTTGGTTAAAATTTAAATTAACTCCGGATGATAAAATTGTGAAAAAATATCTGGTGAAAAAGTTAATATTATCATCTTATTGTCTTCACTATAGGCTTAAAAAAAGATCATTTCGGTTTCACTTTAAAAATGATAATAAAGAAAAATATTAAATAATCCCTTTAGTTTTTTCTTGTTCGTTCCTCTAGGTTCCATCAAAATGGAGTAATTCGTTTGCCATCAAAAGTGAAATGTGATTAAAAATTGAAAAAATATGTATATCGCGGAAACTAATACAAGTTTTAAAATTCTAACACCAGTTTTAAAACCTGTTCACGAATATGGATAATTATGGTTATTTTCACCGCCAAACGTTCCACATTTAAGCAGAAATAGCCATGAAACATAATCGCTTCATAATTTTTTTTATTCGGATTTATATATATAGTGTAGATATAAATGAAACTATTGTTAGTCAAACTGTTGTTGAACGTAAAAACCTGAATGTTAAGACAAAATTAGTATTCTGCTAAGTTCACAATTACAATCTTACCACCTCTTCCTGACATTCAAAGTGGACTAACCATTGCATAAATGTAAAATTTGATTTTTATTAATAGTATGATTTATGTTTCTTTACATTTAGACATTTGCTTTTTAATTATGTAATTGTTAGTTTTAGATTTTATTAAACGATGATTTTCATAAACAATTTTTATTAAACAATATTTATTATGTTCAATTTTTATGAAACTAGTTTTGCAAAAATGTATGAAATAAAATAATTATATTTTACACTTCAAAATGATTTTTGTTTCTATACATTTACACTTTTCCCACTTAACTATATAATTTTTAGTTTTAGTTTTTTATGAAACAATAATTTTTTGTATGAACTTTTATGAAACAGTAATTTTTTATATGAACTTTTATGAAACAGTAATTTTTGTTTTTAAATTTTATCAGACCAACTTTGCAAAAATCTATGAAATTGTGAATATGTGTTAAATATCTAATAAGAAATTTATTCACTAGTAACTTTTAAAACTAACTTAATAAAACAAGGAAAATTATTTTTTTAGAAGATAAAAGAATGGAGAATTTAAATTGAATAAAACAACTAAATGAACATTTCTCTGGGGAAAACAAGGAACTATAATTATTTTAGAATGAAAGAGGAGATCGATTTCGTTTTCATTCTATCCCAGTAAAACTTTCCAAACAATTTCAGAAATTACTTGCGGAAGAAAATCTGCTTTTGGTGGATTTTCAAAATGATTACATGATATTTTCCGAGAAAATACTATGTCTTGTGATAATGTGTTTTCGAAAGTTTGCATTGGATTTTATAAAAGATTTTCCGAAAGAGCATTTGTAAATTTTATTTTATTGAATACTTATAGTGAAGTATAGTTAAGTCTTTAATTGAAGTTAACCAACAAATGTAATTTATGATCTCAGCTATAATATGGAAGTTGGAGAGAATAAATACAAAAATCTATTTTTTTTTTATCTCGATAAATGAGCTATAACATATAATTAAATTAGATGAGCAAGAATAAGCCTTGAAATTGTTGGTTGAAGTAAACTTCAAAATTGCATGAACAGTTTAAAAAGATGATCCTGATCAGGTCTTGATAGCTTATTAATAAATGTCTGTCTGTCAGCCTGTGTGTCTATATGTATGTGGCGCAATTTTTTAGGCGATCTTTCGCGAGAATGTGCTGATTATTTTTTGGTGTAAATCTCACAACTTATGATGCAACGATGAAACATAATCCACGATTTCCGTGTTAGCTACATTTTAAGAATTTGATTACACAGAAGTTTATTAAACTTTATTGCATTTACAGATAATGAACCGTATACCGGGTGTCCCAAAAATGACTGATGGATTTAAAATTCCATAATTTGCAAACGGTGGCAGCTATTTAAAAAAAAATTGCAGGAGGGTTATGTATAATGTCAGGAGTTTTTTTTTTACCGTAATTTTTTATTTTAGTTCGCATCTCAAACAATAGGTGGCGCTGACGGCGATTGAAGGCCAATTCGACGCTGCACTCAGAACAGATCACCTGGCTTTCAATCGCCGTCAGCGCCACCTATTATTTGAGATGCGAACTAAAATAAAAAATTTCGGTAAAAAAAACTCTTGACATTATACATAACCCTCCTGCAAAAAATTTTTAAATAGCTGTCACCGTTTGCAAGTTATTGAATTTTAAAATCCATCAGTCATTTTTGGGACACCCGGTATATTTTTTATTATCAATTATTATTAAACTATAATTTTTACTGGAAATTTTCATGAAACCAATTTTGTAAAAATGTATGAAATTGCAATTATATAGTACACATTCAAACGGAAGTTTATTTACTACTAACTTTTATTCCAAATTTAATAAAACAAAGTAAACTATTTTTAATAGAAAAAGCCCTGGTGATTTTAATTAATAGAATAAAACAACTAAATGAACATTTGTCTGAGGAAAACAGGAAACTATAATGAAGTTAATATGGAACAGAAGATATCGATTTCGTTTTCATTCTATCCCAGTAAAACTTTCCAAACAATTTCAGAAATTACTTGTGGAAGAAAATCTGCGTTTGGTGGATTCTCAAATGATTACATGATATTTTCCGAGGAAATATTATGTTTGGCGATAATAAGTTTTGGAAAGTTAAGAGTGTATTTCAGAAACGATTTTCCGAAAAAGCATTTGTAAGATTTAATTTATTGAATATTTATAATTAAATATAGTTAAGACTTTAATTGAAGTTAACTAACAAATGCAAATTGTATTCTCAGTTATAATATGGAAGTTGAAATGAATTAATGAGAATAAATAGTTTTATGTAATGTAGATAAAGGAAACATAAGAAATGATTCAATTAAAATGAGTAAGAATGAGCTTTGAAGTTGTTATAGAAATGGAAGTCTAAGATGTATGAAAAATGTAATGAAATGTAAAAGTAGATTTTTGTTAATAGTATGATTTATTTTACTTTACATTTACACTTTTGCTTTTTAATTACATAATTTTCATGTTTAATTTTTATGAAATTATGATTTTTACTATCAAATTTTTATTAAATAGTAACTTTTCTTATTAATCCCTATTAAACAATATTTTTATAAGTTTTTATGTAACCAATTTTTCAAAAATGTAAGAAATTGTCATTATACAGGGTGCCTATAAAGTCCCGGATCCATTTTGACGTCTAATAACTCATAAAATAATAAAGATAGATTAAAACTAATAATATAAATAGTTAGATAGACTCAAAAAGTTTCATGAGCCTTGTCAATGAACTTCAACGTGTGCCTCCTTCGTCGCACGGAGAATATCAAGTCGATAGTCAATTTCATGCCAGGTAGCGGCAAGCATTTCTTAATTAAGCAATTTGAACTTTGTATGCATGCAGTACTAATTTTTTCTTAATAAAAAGGTTCTTAATAATAAAGTTCGAAAATATATGAGTTGGTCCATTAATAAATACCATAAGTTTGTTTATATCTTTATTATTTCATGAGTTATTATACGTCAAAATGGGTCCGGGGCTTTATAAACACCCTGTATGTTACACATCTAAACGTAATATTTTCCCTAATAATTTTTAAATCTAAATAAAACAAAGAAAACTATTTTTTTACTAGAAAAAGGCATGAAGATTTTAATTAATTGAATAAAACAACTAAACGAACATTTGTCTGAGGAAAACAGGGGACTATAGTTATGTTAGTATGGAAAGAAGATCCATTTCGTTTTCATTCTATCCCAGTAAAACTTTCCAAACAATTTCAGAAATTACTTGTGGAAGAAAATCTGCTTTTGGTGGATTTTCAAAATGATTACCTGATATTTTCCGAAGAAATATTATGTTTTGCGATATTGTGTGTACGAAAGTTTGCATTGGATTTTATAAAATATTTTCCGAAAAAGCATTTCAAAGTTTTATTTTATTGAATATTTATAGTTAATTATAGTTAAGTCTTTAATTGAAGTTAACTAACAAATGCAAAGTGATTTCTTAGTTTTAATATGGAAATTGAAATAATTAAAGAAAATAACTAATTTCATATAATCTTGATAAAGGAAATATAAGATATAATTCAAAAAGAATGAGCAATAATAAGCTTTGAAATTGTTATTGAAATGAATGTCAAAGTTTCATGAAAAATTTAATAAAATGTAAAAGTTGATTTTTATTAATAAAAAGATTTATATTTCTTTACATTTACACTTTAGCTTTTTTATATAAATCTTATTTTTATTTTAATGAAATGATAATTTGTATTATAAATTTTTACTGAACAATAATTTTATGAAACCAATTTTTTCAAAAATGGATGAAATTGTAATTATATGTTACATATCTAAACGTGACATTACATCAAAATAAACAAATATATACTTAAAAGGTGTTACAAAAATAGATATTATTTATTTATTATTTACGTTAGATCTTTCGAATGTCTTCGCACCATTTTCAAAGGAATATAAAAGAAGATAATTGAAAAAAAAATATTTTACATTATTTTTAGTTTTTATGAAACAATATTTTTATATTTTTCATTTTTATGAAAATATATGTGCAAAAAAGAATAAAATTGTCATTATATGTTACGCATCTAAATGGAACTTTATTCATTGGTAATTTCTAACCCTAACTTAATGAAAGAAAGAAAACTATTTTTTAATAGAAAAAGGCCGGGTGATTTTAATGAATTGAATAAGAAAGACAAAATGAATACTTGTCCTAGGAAAACATGGAACTATAACTATGTTAGAATGGAAGAGAAGATCGATTTCATTTTCATTCTATCCAACTAAAACTTTCCAAACAATTTCAGAAATTAACTTGTGAAAGAAAATCTGCTTTTGGTGCATTTTCAAATGATTACATGATATTTTCCGAAGAAATACTACGTTTGGCGAAAATGTATTTTCGAAAGTTTGCAGTGTATTTTATAAAAGGTTTTCCGAAAAAGCATTTGTATGTTTTATTTTATTGAATATTTATTGTTAAATATAGTTTAATTTTTAATTGAAGTTAAATAACAATTGCAAATTAAGTTTTTAGTTATGATACGAAAGTTGCAGGGAATTAAAAAGGTAAACCAATTTTATATAATCTCGTTAAGGGAAATTTGAGATATAATTAAACTAGAATAAGCTTTGAAAGCGTTATTAAAATGAATGTCTGGGTTTCATAAAAAGCGTAATAAAATGCAAAAATAAATTTTTGTTAATAAAAAGACTTATGTTTCTTTACATTTACACTTTTACTTTTTAATTATATAATTTTTAATTTTAGTTTTTATGAAACGATGATTTTTATTATCAATTTTTACGAAACAATAATATTTATTTTAAGTTTTTATGAAACCAATTTTGCAAAAATGTATGAAATTGTAATAATATGTTACGCATCTTCCACTAGTATCTTTTAATGTTAATGTAAATTATTTTTTAATAGCAAAAGATGATTTTAATTAATTGGATAAAACAACTAAATGAACATTTATCTGAGGAAGACAGGGAACTAAAATTATACTAGAATGGAAGAGAAGATCGATTTCGTTTTCATTCTATCCCAGTAAATATTTCCAAAATATTTCGGAAATTAACTTGTGGAAGAAAATCAGCTTTTGGTGAATTTTCAAAATGATTACACGATATTTTCCGAGAAAATACTATCTTTGATGAGAATGTGTTTTCGAAAGTTTGCAGAGGATTTTATAAAAGATGTTCCGAAAAAGCATTTGTAAGTTTTATTTTATTGAATGTTTATAGTTAAATATAATTAAGAATTTAATTGAAGTTAAATAACAAATACAAATTAAGTTCTTAGTTATAAAATTGAAGTTGGAAAAAATAATATGAAAAAAAATTTGGATAGTCTCGATAAAGGAAACATAAGGTATAATTAAATTACCATAAGCATGAATAAATTTTTATATTATTTTTAAAATGAACGTCAAAATTGCATGAAAAATGTAATAAAATGTAAAAGTAGATTTTTATTAATAATAAGATTTACATTGCTTTACATTTTTTACACTTTTGCTTTTAAATTATTCATAACTTTTTGCTTTAGTTCACATAAAATAATGATATTTATTATAAAATTTTATTAAACAATCATTTTAATAATCTAATTTTAATAGCGAGAATTTTTGTTACACATCTAAACGTAAAATTTCCTCTAGTGACTTTTAAGCCTAACTTAATAAAACAAAAAAACCTTTTAAACAGAACTTTTTAACAAAGATCTTTTTAACCGAAAAAGGCAAGGAGACTTTAATTAATTGAATAAAACAACTAAATGAACATTTATCTGGGGAAAACATGGAACTATAATTATATTAGAATGGATTAGACGATCGATTTCGTTTTCATTCTATCCCAGTAAAACTTTCCAAACAATTTCAGAAGTTGCTTGTGGTAGAAAATCTGCTTTTTGTGGATTTTCAAATGATTACATGATATTTTCCGAGGAAATAATATGTTCGGCGATAATGTGTTTTCGAAAGTTTGCAGTGAATTTTAGAAAAGATTTTCCGAAAAAGCATTTGTAAGTTTTATTTTATTGAATATTTATAGTTAAATATAGTTAAGTTATTAATTGAAGTTAACTAACAAATGCATATTAAGTTTTTAGTTATGAAAGTTGTAGGGAATTAATAACACACACTAATTATATGTAATCACGATAAAGGAAATATAAGATATGATTAGATTAGAATATGGAAGAACAAGCTCCGAACTTGTTGTTCAAATTTATGTCAAAATTGCATGAATAATTTAAGATGATTCTGATCAGAATTTGAATGTTTTGTAGAAAATATCTCTTCGTGAGCCTGTGTCAGTCTGTCTGTACTCTGTATGAGGCACAATTATTTTAGGCGATCTATCTGGAGAGTGCACTTATTACTTTTTGGTGTAAATATCACAAAATATGACACTACGATGAAGCATCCTTCACGATTTCCGCGTTAGCTATATCTTAAGAATTTCGCCGTACGGAAGTTTATCAAACTTTATCGCATTTAGGGATTATCGTATTTTATGCACAATCCTTATATAATTTTCAATTTTAGTTTTTTATTATCAATTTTTATGAACGAATTTTGTAAAAACGTATGAAATTACACAGGCCTACAAAAAAAAATTTTTTTTGGTGCCTGAGATTTTACAACTGATTTTGGATATTTTTGGGACGCTGATTCCAAATATGCAATCAGTTTTTCTCTATCAGCTCTACTTTTTTAGATATGCAAAGCGAACTAAAGATTTTTTAGAACTAAAGTGACCGTGAACACTTAAACTGACCTTATGATACATAGCCCTGTAACGACGCTCAAGGCTATTAGAAGGACGTTGAAATACCACAAGATCTTGAAAAAAAGAAATGTGCAAGCAAAACTGAAGATCTGCGCATCCTTATGATTTCGCGCAGCTCATCCATAAAGCCAAATGTAAAAGCCTCCAAGAGATAAGGTTAGTTTCAGAGTTCGTTCCATGGAAACAAAACTGGCTTTCTTTGACTTTCTAAAGTTTTTGAACTTCCATGATATTTGTGTTTAAGGTAGAATTCGTATCAATTTAACGTCAAACTTGTAGTGTTGTAGATTGTTGTGTTTGCGTTGTAGAATGGAATTTAAATGAGTTCAAGTAGAAAAAGTTGTATAAATCATCCAGATAAGTTTTGCTACATATGCGGAGAATAAAAGTTGAAAGAACACAGAAAATATGTTACTGACTTTGTAAAGAGAGCTTATATTGGATACTTTGGGGTTAGACATGGTGATCAGGATAAAATCTGCGCACCGCAACAGGTCTGTAAAACTTGTACAGAGCATTTATGACAGTGAGCTGACGGAAGAGAATAAGTCTCAAATTCGGTTTACCAATGGTTTGGAGAGAACTCCAAAACCATTTCTATGACTATTATTTCTACCTAGCACTGGAATACAATTTGAATTAATCGAAAAAATTGTAATAAGAAAACTTATCCTGATTTAGAGTCTTCAAGACCCCCACTTCCTCACTCAGAGGAACTACCGATCCCAACGTTTCATCAGCTACCAGAGCTTAGTGAAGATGAATATTGTCCTTCTGATCATCTTTTAGATAGCTGTGACGGTAAAAGTGATTATGAGGAGACGTCATCGATGCCTAAATTTTTCAACCAGGTTGATTTAAATGATTTCAAAAGAGATTTCAATGTTTTAAAAGAAGCTTCTGAATTACTGGTTGGTTTCAAGATTAAAAGACAAAAATTTATTATAACAAAGAGCCAAACTTACATTTTATCACACAAGACAAAATTGTCTGCTACCCTACTTCTCTTAAAAAAAACAATCTTGTATTTTGTCATGAATTTAGAGGACTGTTAGAAAAATAGGTTCTTCCTAAATATTCTCCAGATAATTGTCCTTGGACAGCAAAGAAGTTACACAAAATACTATTGTTTTTCTATTTTTGGGATAGCAGGGATAAAACACACCACTAGATTAGAAAAGAGACGCCTAAGAAAGAAAACATGGCTGTTGGAGAAAGGAATGTCATTAATAACACTTTAATTGGGCGAAAGAAAATCATACTTTCTGCACTGCATATCAAGCTCTGTCCTATGAAGCAGTTTGTGCAAATTCTCCATAAGAACGGGTTATGATTTGCATATATAAGGTAAAAACACCCGAACTGAGTTATGAAGATATTAAAGCAGGAATGTTTAACGGACAACAAATAAGACAACTGATTAAGGATCCTGCTTTCGTAAATTCAACGAATGAGGCTGAATAAAGAGCCTGAACTTTTTTTGTGGCAGTTCACAAAAACATTCCGGGCAAATGCAAAGGAGAAATCTATGTAGAACTGGTAAATGAAAAGCATAATAGTTTTAAATCTCTTGGGTGTACTAGAAGCATTAAAGTGCACTATTTACGTTGCCACTTAGAGCATTTTCTTGAAAATAAAGAAGGCACAAGTGATAAACATCCCAAAAGATTTCACCACAATATTAAGACAATGGAGGACCGCTACCAAAAAAGATAAGATATGCAAAGGGTTTCAGATTACAGTTTGAGTTTAAAAAGACACTGTTCTAAAATATATTCCAGAATGTCACGGAAAAGAAGCTTCCGAAGCATTCAATGAGTATCAGTTTCATCAGTGACGTTTTTCTCTATTTTTGTGAGTAAAAATATTTGAACAATATAATTAAAAAAATATTTTCTCAATATGTGTATATCATAATAATAAAAACTAACATTTGTGTATTATAAAAAATAAAAATCCTGTATTTATTTTATTTTTACATACATTTTTTAATACATGGATTTACCTTAAAATAATGAAACATGTATTTCACAAAAAGATTTTTATCTTAAAAAACTGAGCTGATAGAGAAAAACTAATGCCATATTTGAATTTAGGACATCAAATTCATATAAAATCAGCTAAAAATACCCGGGCACCAAAACAGCTGTTAACCAGTGTTATCATTATATGTTACACATCTAAAAGGAGCTTTATTCACGAGTAACTTTTAACCCTAATTAAATAAAAAAAGAAAACAATTTTTAATAGAAAAATGCATGGATATTTTAATTAATTAAATAAAAAAACTAAATGAACATTTGTCTGAGGGAAAATAGTGAACTATAATTATTTTAGAATGTAAGAGAAGATCAAATTTGTTTTCATTCTATCCCTGAAAAAACTTTCCAAACACTTTCAATTTGTGGAAGAAAATCTGCTTTTGGTAGATTTTCAAAATGATTACTTGATATTTTAGGAGGAAACGCTATGTTTGACAATAATGTGTTATCGAAAGTTTATATTGGATTTTAAAAGAGATTTTCCGAAAAAGCAGTTGTAAATTTTATTTTATTGAATATTTATAGTTAAATATAGTTAAGTCTTTAAGTGAAGTTAACCAACAAATCCAAATTAAGTTCTTAGTTATAATATGGATGTTGAAAAGAATTAATGAGAGTAACCAAATTTATGTAATCTCGATAAAATCTCGGAAATATAAGATATAAATAAATTAGAATCAGTAAGAAACAACTTTGAAATTGTTATTGAAAAGAATGTCAAAATTTAATAAACAATTTAGCAACATGATCCTGATCAGGTCTTGACAGTTTTGAACAAAATGTTTCTTCTTGAGCGTATATGCCTGTCTGTCTGAACGTGTCCTAGATTTTTGGGGAACGGTCTATCTCGAGAAAGCGCTGATTACATTTCGGTGTAAATCTCACAACGTATGATGCTACGATGAAGCAATGATTTCCGCGTTAGATATATCTGAAGAATTTCATCATACGGAAGTTTATCAAACTTTATATCATTTAGGCACAGTTACCTTATGTAACTTTTAGTTTTATCTTTTATGAAACGTTGTTGTTTTTTATCAATTTTTATTGAACAATATTTTTTTTTCCATTTTTATAAAACTACTCTTACGAAAATGTATAAAATTGCCATTATACGTTACGCATCTAAACGGAAATTTATTCATTAGTAATTTCTAATCCTAACTAAATAAAACAAAAAACTATTTTTTAGTGGAAAAAGGCTTGGAATTGTAATTAATTGAATAAAACAACTAAATGGACATTTGTCTGAGGAAAACACAAAACTATAATTATGTTAAAGTGGAAGAGAATATTGGTTTCTTTTTCATTCTATCCCAGTAAAAATTTCAAAACAATTTCAGAAATTACTTCTAGAAAAAAATTTACTTTTAGTGAATTTTAATGATTACATTGATTGCATGATATTTTCTGAGGAAATACTCTGTTTGAAGATAATGTGTTTTTGAAAGTTTGCAGTGGAATTTAGAAAAGATTTTCCGAAAAGAGAATTTGTATGTTTTATTTTATTGAATATTTATAGTTAAATACAGTTAAATATAATTAAGATTTTAATTGAAGGAAACTGACAAATACAAATTATGTTCTTAGTTATCTTATGGAAATTGAAAGAATTAATGAGAATAATTAATTTCATATTATCTCGATAAAGGATGCATAAGATATAATTCAATTAGAATGAGTAAGAACAAGCCTTGAAATTGCTATTGAAATGAAAGTCAAAGTTGCATAAAAAATGTAATAAAATGTAAAAGTTGATTTTTATTAATAGTATGATTTATGTTTATTTACATTGACACTTTTGCTATTTACTTATATGATTTTTAGTTCTGGTTTTTATGAAATGATGATTTTTACTATCAAATTTTATTAAACAATAACTTTTAATAGTAATCTCTATTAAACAATTATTTTTATAAGTTTTTATGAAACCAATTTTACAAAAATGTATGAAATTTCATTATATGTTACACATATAAACGTAATATTTGCCATAGTAATTTATAACCCTAAATAAATTAAAGCAAACTATATTTTTATTTGAAAAGGTATGGAGATTTTAATTAATTGAATAAAGCAACTAAATGAACATTTGTCTGAGGAAAACAGGGACCTACAATTAAATTAGAATGGAAGAGAAGATCAATTTCGTTTTATTCTATCCCAGTAAAACTTCCTAAACAATTTCAGAAATTAACTTGTGAAAGAAAATCTGCTTTCGGTGGATTTTCAAAATGATTACATGATATTTCCCGAGGAAATACTATCTTTGGTGATAATGTGTTTTCGAAAGTTTGCAGAGGATTTTCGAAAAGATTTTCCAAAAAAGCATTTGTAAGTTTTATTTTATTCAATATTTATAGTTAAATATAGTTAGGTCTTTAATTGAAGTTAACTAACAAATGCAAATTAAGTGATTAGTTATAATATTAATGTTGGGGAGTATTAATAAGATAAATTTATTTTATATAATCAAGATAAAGGAAAAATAAGAAATAATCAAATTAGAGTCAGTAAGAATAAGGTTTGAAATTGTTATTAAAGTCAAACTCAAAGTTGCATGAAAAATGTAATAAAATGTCAAAGTAGATTTTTATTAATAATAAGATTTATGTTTCTTCTTACATTTAGACTTTTGCTTTTTAATTATATAAATTTTAGTTTTAAGTTTTATGAAACGATGATTTTTATTATAAATTTTTACTAATCAATAAATTTTATTTTAAAATTCTATGAAACCATATTTTTTCTAAAATTTTTGAAATTGTAATTATATGTTACACATCTAAACGTAAAATTTCTACTAATAACTTTTAAAACTAACTTAATATAAAAAAGAAAATTATTTTTTTATAGAAAAAGGAATGGAGATTTTAATTAATTGAATAAAACAGCTAAATGAGCATTTGTCTAAGGAAAACAGGGAACTATAACTATGTTAAAATGGGAGAGATGATCAATTTCGTTTTTATTCTATCCCAGTAAAACTTTTCCAAACAATTTCAGAAATTACTAGTGGAAGAAAATCTGTTTTTGTTGGATTTTCAAATCATTACATGATATTTTACGATGAAATACTATATTTAGCGATAATGTGTTTTCGAAAGTTTTTAGTGGATTTTAGAAAAGATTTTTATAAAAGTAATTTGCAACTTTTATTTTATTGAATATTTATTGTTAAATATAATTAAGTCTTTATTTGAAGTTAATCAACAAATGCAAATTGAAAACTAAGATGCAATATGGAAGTTGGAGATAATTAATTAGAAAAACTAATTTTAATAAATTTCAATGAAGAAAATATAAGAAATAATTCAATTTGAATGAGCAATAATAAGCTTTGAAATTGTTATTGAAATGAATGTCAGAACTACATGAAAAATGTAATAAAATGTATAGATAGATTTTTATTAGTAGCATGATTTAGTGTTTCTTTACATTTACACTTTTGCTTTTTAATTATAACGTTTTTAGTTTTTGTTTGTAAGAAATGATGATTTTTGCTACCAAATAATTTTAAGGAATAACTTTTAGTATTAGCTTCTATTAAATAGTAATTTTTATTTTAAGTTTTTATGAAACCAGTTTTACCAAAACGTGTGAAATTGTCATTACATGTTACACATCTAAACGTAATGTTTTCCCTAATAATTTTTAACCGTAACTCAATAAAACAAATAAAATTACTTTTTTAGTAGAAAAGGGCTTGGAGTTTTTATTTAATATTATAAAACAACTAAATAATCATTTCTCTGAGGAAAACAGGGAACTATAGTTATATTAGAACGTAGGATAAGATCGATTTCATTTTCATTCTATGCCAGTAAAACTTTCCAATCAATTTCAGAAATTACCTGTGGGAGAAAATCTGCTTTTGGTGGACTTTGAAAATGATTACATGGCATTTCCCGGGAAAATACTATGTTTGGAGATAACGTGTTTTCGAAAGTTTGCAATGTATGTTTTAGAAAAGATTTTCCGAAAAAGCTTTTGTAAGTTTTATTTTATTGAATATTTATAGTTAAATATAGTTAAGTCTTTAATGGAAACTAACAAATGCAAATTAAGTTCTTAGTTATAATATGGAAGTTGAAAAAAATTAATGAGAATAAATAATTTTATGTAATCTCGATACAGGAAATATAACATGTGAATAAATTAGAATCAATAAGTTTTGAAATTTTTTATTTAAATAAATGTCGAAATTGAATAAACAATTTAACAACATGATCCCGAACAGGACTTGACAGTTTTGAACAAAATGTCTCTCCGTCAGCCTATATGCCTGTCTGTCTGTACGTGTCCTAGTTTTTTAGGGGAACGATCTATCTCGAGAAAGCGCTGATCACTTTTTAGCTCACAGGCTATCATAGCCAGAGAGCTTATGTGCCCGTCCGTTCTGTATGTACGTTCGTACGTGCATACGTGCGTAACGCGATAACTCATGATAAAAATATCGGATCCACTTGAAATTTTGTATGTAGGTATATCCCGATAAGGCGCTCCCTAATTAGTTTTCGGAGTTCATTCGATATGTATAAGAGGGGGAACGGGGGGCTCATGCCCCTCACCTTAATTGATATAAACGGGATTTTCATGCAGAATTAACAGTTTTCGTTCAAAATTTAGATATAGGAACATTCGAATGAGGCGATTCCGTGACTGTTATTAGGTGTTCATTGAATAAGTATAAACAGGGGGAACGGGGGGAGAGCTCATGCCCCTGCCCTTAATTGATATAGACGGGATTTTCATGCAGAATTAACAGTTTTCGTTCAAAATTTAGATATAAGATCATTCTGAAGAGGCGTTTCCGTGGCTGTTATTAGGTGTTCATTGAATAAGTATAAATAGGGGGAAAGGGGGTTCTAAAGCCCCTCCCCTTAACTCGTATAAATGGATTTTTCAAGCAGAATTGTCAGATTTCGTCCAAATCTCTGAATAGTTTTGGAAGTTTAATGGTTAAGTATAAAAGAGGGGAATAACTCCTCTTAAATTATATAAATGCTAAATGGGTTTTTATTAAGAATTATCCGATTTGCTCTGATTTTTGGATATAGATTTTTTTTATGATAAAGCTTGTCCTTGATAGTTTAGGAGGTTTAATGATTAAGTATAAAAAAAGAGAAAGGGGAGAGCTGTTCCCCCTACTTAATTTGCTTTTCGAACAGAATTAACCCTTGAAAATATAAGGATGTAATGTACAATTAGTATGCGTAGCATGTGAGCTCAATGCCATCAGTTTAACTGGTCAATATTCTTTTTATTGGTGTACATATGACACTACGATGAAGCGACAATTATCAGGTTAGCTATATCTTAAAAATTTCATCATACGGAAGTTTATCAAACTTTATCACATTTAGGCACAAAGACCTTATATAATTTTTAGTTTTCGTTTTTATGAAACGATGTTTTTTTTCATCTATTTTTATTAAATAATATTTTTTTATTTTCTATTTTTATGAAACAGCTTTTTCAAAAAAGTATAAAATTGTCATTATATGTTACGCATCTATCCGGAACTTTATTCATGAGTTACTTCTAACCGTAACTAAATAAAACAAAGAAAACTATTTTTTAATAGAAACAGACCGGGTGATTTTAAGTATTTGAAAAAAAACCCAAATGAACATTTGTCTGAGGAAAACAGGGAACTATAATTGTGTTAGAATGGAACAGAAGATCGATTTCGTTTTCATTCTATCCCAGTAAAACTTTCCAACCAATTTCAGAAATTACTTGTGAAAGAAGATCTGCTTTTGGTGAATTTTCAAAATGATTACATGATATTTTCCGAGGATATACTATGTTTGGCGATAATGTGTTTTCGAAAGTTTGCTGTAGATTTGAGAAAAGGTTTTCCGAAAAAGCATTTCTAAGTTTTATTTTATTAAATATTTATAGTTAAATGTAGTTAAGTCTTTATTTGAAGTTAATTAACAAATGCAAAATGATTTCTTAGTTATAAATCGGAAATTGAAAGAATTAATGAAAATAACTAATTTCATATAATCTTGATAAAAGAAATATAAGATATAATTCAATTAGAATGAGTGAGAATAAGCATCGAAATTGTTATTCAAATGAACGTCAAAGTTGTAAGAAAAATGTAATAAAATGTAATAAATTTTAAAACTAGTTTTTTATTTAATAGTTTGATTTATGTTTCTTTACATCTACACTTTTGATTTAATTATATAATTTTTAGCTTTAGTTTTTATGAAATGATGATTTTTTTCTACCAAATTTTATTAAACAATAACTTTTATTATTAATCTCTACTAAACAATATTTTTTATAAGTTTTTAAAAAACCAATTTTACAAAAATTTATGAAATTGCCATTGTATGTTACACATCTAAACGTAATATTTCCTCTAGTAAGTTTTAACCCGAACTTAGTAAAACAGAGAAAACTACTTTTTTAGTAGAAAAAAGCATGGAGATTTTAATTGATTGAATAAAAAAACTAAACCAACATTTGTATGAGGAAAACAGTGAACTGTAATTATATTATAATGGAAAAGAAGATTGATTTCATTTTCGTTTTATTCCAGTAAAACTTTTCAAACAATTTCTGAAATTACTTGTGGAAGGAAATCTGTTTGTGGTGTAGATATTCAAATGATTACATGATATTTTCCGAAGAAATACTATGTTTGGCGATAATGTGTTTTCGAAAGTTTGCAGTGGATTTTATAAAAGATTTTCCGAAAAAACATTTGCTAGTTTTATTTTATTGAATATTTATAGTTAAATATAGTTAAGTCTTTAATTGAACTTAACTAACAAATACAAATCATGTTCTTTGTTATAATATAGAGGTTGGAATGAATTGGAGAATAACGAATTTTATGTAATCTCGATAAAGGAAATATAAGATAAAATTAAATTATAATCTCTAAGATTCGATTCAATTGTTATTGAAATAAAAGACAAAATTGAATAAACAATTTACCAACGTAATCCCAGTCAGGACTTGACAGTTTTGAACAAAATGTCTCTTTGTGAGCGTATATGCCAGTCTGTCAGTACGTCGCACGATTTTTTTAGAAAACCTTTCTCGAGAATGCGATGATTACTTTTTCGTGTAAAGCTCATAACGTATGACGTTATGAAGAAGCATCTTCCACGATTTTTGTGTTAGCTGTACCTCAAGAATATCATCACACGGAAGTTCATTAAACTTCATTTTCTATTATCCCGTAGCATAAGTAGAAGCTGTTTAGGTTTTTATTTAAATCTTCCAGTAAGTGCTGTTAGTGTGTTGCATTTTTCACGAATTCTGCAATAAATACACCTTAAGAACTAGTGCACGGAATTAGGGAAATCTTCATATTCTGCATAGATTTTTTTAAAAGTAGACAATGAAAACATTTGAGTGTAAAATTGTTTTACATCTGTTGTTTCTATGCTTTATGTGCTTGCATTTAAGTTTGCTAGAGCTATACCTTAGGAACGGAATCGGAAATCCATTAAACTTCAATTTCCGTTCAACCTTTATAGAATAGTTTAGGAATATCCAATCTATGATGGACGTGTCATAAAGATACCAGTATTTATTTACACAAATGATCTACCTTTTTAACGACAGGTGTTCTTTAATTAAAGAAGGGCAAATTTATAATTCTTAAAAAACGGTGGAAAATGAATTTTAGAATAAAAGGCTGTCACTCCAGTAATAAATCCTTATTATATTTAAGTGTATACCGTATATCAAGTGTCACTAATATCCTCTGCTTTTCGGGATTTCAACAACCGCTATTCAGGAAGAAGGAATAAATTGCCATTTAACTTTTAGACGATTTAAATTATACAGGGTGCATAGGAAAGTCCTTTTAACTTGAAAATACTTTCGAACACAACGAGCTACAACTATGCACGTGAAGCAAGGATAACGTAAAGTGACAACTCCAGAACTAATTCAAATGAGAGCAGCGCCCTTAGTGTTTAAATTTGGAAGGTAGTCATTGCATATCGAAAACGAACAAAAATAGGGCAAAATTTCAAGTTCGAAGTTTTAGAGCACCTCTTAATTAGTCTTAAACAACATCTGATTCTCACGGAAAAGATAGGGTATACAGGCCATAAACTAAAATTTTCGAAATGTATGCACCTCATTTCGTGTAGAATCAGCCAGAAATATGAAATTATACGCACATTTTATTTCATAAATACGTACTTACATAAACACATTTCGATAACGTCGCACATAAAAAATATAAAAAACATATTTTAAAATAAAAACGCGCTCGCGCATTCGATTAAAATTATCATCTGCCACCGAAATGTATATGCGATGAGATTATGCTATTTGCTTCAAGTAAGCTGTAACTCCTCTTGAATTAAAATTTTAAGTGCATTGGAAAATAAAATTTTACAGACGTTTTATGAAATTTCACATTTTATGAAATTTATATACGTTGCTGAAGTTTATTACAAGTTACTTACTGTATAGAAATACAGCATAGAAAGTGCATATTACTTACAGGGACATACAAAAGATTAGACGTGCAATTTCCGACTTGTATATTTAAATCAGTATTGTAATAATTTATTACAAATGATAACTAGAATTATTATGTTTAAATATGCGACAAATGTTTAATCTTTTCACCACATGTTTTTCATGTTGTATAATAACTCGACATTTTCAAATTAGTTTAAATAGCTAATGGGTGCATTGTAATTAACTAATATGATCATTCTTGTATATAATTATGTTAAGCTAATTAAGAACAACCATGCGGATTTCATCTGTAAAAATGTCACTTTTACTCTTAAAGAATATTTTTTCTTATTTTAAACAATACTTGCCTCTTTTTTTAAAGACTAATTACACAGTATAAAGTTTACAAACAATAAACGGAAATTTCATTGTTTAAAATGCACCAATTTTTATCATTTAAACATTGCATCTAACTTTTTGCTACTTAAACTTAATTATCTAAAAGCTTTAAGTACATTATTAATACGTCACTTATGCAAATTCGAAAAATTTTGTAGAACATAAAAGATAATTTGATTACGCAAAATGGGTGGATAACTTGATTTCCATCACTTAAAGGCATTGCAATGTAAAATGAAATAAAAATCACTCAAGAAGACAAAAATATTGAAGATATTTGACAAGTTCGTTTCTTCATATGTATTAAATTATAAAGATCGTGTTCCATAGGAGTCATCTGGTAATTTAATGTAATTTCTAAAATAGATTTTTTGTTAATCATGCCCTTTTCATGAAAAATTGAGGCTCACATTTACAGCTTTTGATTAATGCATCATTTATTTTATATTCGTAAATAAATGCATCGTTTACTTTCATGTTTTTCTGTTCTTCGGTTTGTCCCCAAAATATATTGATTTGAAAAGGATCATCTATATAACAAAAGTCTAACTCATGTGAATGTCATTAACAGTTCGGAGCTAACCGCTACATTTTTTATATGCCAGGCGACCTTTTTTAACCGATTTAAAAAAAAGGGGGGAGGAGGTTATCAATTCGACGTGTATGTATCTTTTTTATGTATGTTCACCGTTTATTCCGAAACTATTCAAACGATTAATTTCGTGTTTTGTGTTAAATGAAAGAGGTTGGTCTCGAATTGGTACCACTCCCGTTTCATAGAAATTGGTTCAATACTTTTTTAATATTTCGGCGAAACCTTATAAAATTAGTAATTTCTCGCAAATTAACTTTCATTGTTATAATTTTTTTCCCAATAATAAATATAAAACTATTTATCTGTGGCGCCAAGTTGTCGCCAAGATTGAAACCGTTGAGCTCACAAGCTTGACACCGTAGTGAAATATCGCCAAAATTGGCGATCAAAATAATTCGCCATAAACAAAGCCAACTTGGGTGTAACTGACTTATTTACATAAACATAGTGAAAATAAATTGAAAAATTAATACGAATATAAGCTTTGTGACCGTGAAAAATAATCCATATTCCTGTTTTAAAATCCTTTGCAGCGATTTCTTTGAAATTTTAGGGAGTTCCATGGAGGCAAATTCATCGCAAATATCTCTCCGTATGAAGCTCTCTATTGATTCTCTTATGATGGACGGAAAATATGATCTATGTGGATAAATTATTCTGCTATTTTAAAAATCTATTTATAAAGGTTCTTTGCCATAGAATTTTGAGAAATCTGTATTTTTACTAATATATTTGATGTCCACTATATGTTATCTTATCCTAGTTCTGAGTTTTCTACTTGTCTTACCTATGTAATGCTGCTTTGTTTCGTCATGTTTGGTAAAAGGTATTTTATATACTCCAGAGATGTGATGCGGTTCTATTGGATCAATTTGAGTTTTTTAATTTAGCCTATGAAACCGTCGGCTAAATTAAAAAATATATTTATTGTATTTTTTGAGTTTATACTTTAAACGTTCGGAAAACACAGGAAAATTTTTAAATAAATATTTTATTACATAAAACTTCAAATTATTGTAATTAATACATAAAATGAAAGAAGAACTTAAACAGTTTTACCTACCAGCTTCCAAGTGCTTAATGTGAGCATGCCTCGTCATACAGCACACATCAAACCGATAACTTGCCACATGTTCATCCTAAATGTTGATTAGTATTTATGGGGTCATTGTTTCAACAGATGCAGTGGTCAGCTGGTAGTGGAGGCACATACACACGATCTTTTATGTACCCACACAGGTAGAAATCATATATTGTCAGATCAGTGTGCGACTGAACAGAGCTTATTTTCTATTAACTTAATAGCAATGTATAACTTATATGCATTGATTTTACAGCTTAAAATATTCAAAATATATTAATTTTTTAATGAACTTTTTATTCAAATGTATTGTAAAAATACTATTTGTAAACTTTTAAAAATATAATTAATTTCCTTTCTTCCTCAAATTTTCTTTTCTATTATTACATTTTGAATGAGAAAATAACTATATCTGTCTTAAGTCAAGAAACTACAACAATAAATTAAATATTTATTCACTACTGGATAAAGTCTTTACAAATACATTTATGTATAATTAAGAAGAAACTCTTTTTTTTCTGATGTGCTATTAAATTTTAACACGCTAAAATATTCAGGCATAGGAGATTTAAGATGGTATTGTAAATAACATCATAAAAAGTCCTGCTGCATTCATTTATTTGTATAAAAGTAATGCGACGTTAAGCTTTGAAAAAGAACATCTATAATTCATGTACTCTTTATTTTTTTCGAAAAAGACATGATGATTGTAAGATGCTTTTTAAAAGTATTATGATATTTTATTTCTAACTAGCTGTCCCGCCCGGCGTTGCCCGTGTCCGTAATAATAAAGTTAAACGAACTTGAAATTTTTTATGATTTTAACTTTAACTTGAAATATGTGTAAATACACTGTTAAAAATCTGATCCTTCTTCTGCATCGTCATTCCATCGCTTTTATAGAAAATGATTAATTCAGCTTACTATGGAGGATTCTCATAGGTCAAAAGAGAGATATTCTATAAAAGCGGGGGAGTGATGATGCAGCAAAAGGGTCAAATTGTTTACAGTGTACATTGTATTAGGTTTAAAAAAACTAATATTTAGCTGCAAAAATACCCAAAATGACAGCAATAAGAAACGCAGGAGGGAATATGTGTCCAACGATTGCGTGATTTTCGTGTTAATATGTTGATATTTATCCTTAAAATTACTGTTAAGTAGAGTTGCAAAAAGTCGGTTTATTCTCGGGTTTATTTTCAATAGACCAAGTTTGTTCCCAGGTTTATTCCCAAAAAACTGAATTATTTAAAAAAAACCCGGGTTTTTTCCAGGTTTATTCCTAAAAACCAGATTATTCCCGGGTTTAAACCGGGTTTTTTCTAACCTTTGCAATGTTACTGTTAAGTGACTTAACTAAGTACTTTTTTCACATAGATATCCCAAGTGAAATATTTTGAATTTCAAACTCATTATATCACTCTTAAATCCGACTATACCCTGAATGAAATCGATTCTCGATGATTAGTTAAAAGGTTAGTATGTAGCATTATAATTTCAGAGCCATTTTACAAAAATAGGTGTATATTTTTTATCAAACATGCGTAATGTTCATTCTGTGAACAAAATCCTAACCGTAGTCTAATTATATTGTAGTCATAACTTGTCTGTAACCTAGCTGTATCTTAACAGTAACCTAACTGTAACTTAAATATACCGTAAATGTAACCTGACCATCACCTTAACATAAACTACCCATAATCTAACCACAACCTAACCGCAACTTAACCTTAACCTAACTGTAACTTAACCATGACCTAACTGTAACCTAACCGGAAATTAAATATAACATAAGGCTCACCAGAACGTAATTGCAACCTAACTGTTACCAAACCGTAACCAAGTTCTAATTTAACACTAACTATAAACAAAATATCTTAACCATCTTGCACTAAGTACTTAGTTTCATTTTCCACCTCTACGGAGCGCATTATGTTTTGTAAAACATTCGAATTTTAAGTTCGGATTGGATTCATGTCCATGGAAATTATTTTGTCTTCTTTGGATACGGTTATGGTTGTTTGGAATATTTTTGTTCAGTTAGATTCGGTTCAATTCAGATTTCGAAGTTTTTTTTTTTTTTTCCTTCAAATGGAATTTTTAGGTTCGGGTCGGGTTGTACTTCCATGGAAATTATTTTACCTAGTTCTAATGAGGTTATACTTCACTGAAATATTTTTGTTAGGTTCAAATTAGATTTGGTTCAAATTTCGAGTTTTTTTTTTTTTTTTTTTTTTTTTTTTTTTTTTTTTTTTTTTTTTTACAAATTTTTTGGTTTGGATTGGGTTTATGTCCATGGAAATTATATTGTCTTGTTCGTATCTGGTTATAGTTATTTGGAATATTTTCGTCGGATTCAGATTTGGTTCGATTCATTTCAGGTTTTTTTCAAATTGATTTTTAAGGTTCTGGTCGGATTCATGTCCAGGGAAATTATTATGTCTTTCTCTGATCCGGTTTAGGGTCTTTGGAATATTTTTTTCGGGTTCAGATGTCGTTCAATTCAGATTTCGGTTTTTGAATGGAATTTTTAGGTTCAGATTGGTTTGCGCATCAACGGAAATTATTTTGCATTGTTCGAATAATGATATGCTTCTCTGGAATATTTTAGTCAGATTCAGATTCAGATTTAGTTTAGTTTTTTAGGTTCCGATTGGGTTCATGTTCATGGAAATTTTTTGTCTTCTTCGGATCCGGGTATGGTTCTGTGGAATATTTTTGTGATGTTCATATCTGGTTCGATTCAAATATCAGGTATTTTTTTCAAATGGAATTTTAGGTTCGGATCGGGTTCATGTCCATGGAAATTATTTTCTCTAAATTGAATCCGGTTATGATTCTTTAGAATATTTTGATCGGAGTCAGATGTAGTTTGCATAAAATTTCAGGTTTTTTTTTTTTTTTTTTTTTTTTTTTTTTTTTTTTTTTTTTTTCAAATGGAATTTTTTAGGTTCGAGTCAGTTTTATGTTCACGGAAATTATTTTGTCTTGCTCTTATCAGGTTATAGTTCTTTGGAATACTTTAATCGATTTCAGGTTTCGTTCTGGTCATTTTTTGGGCTTTTTCAAAGATAATTTTTAGGTTCGGGTCGGGTTGCATATGCACGAACATTATTTTTCCTTGATCGGATTGTGGAATGCTTCATTTGAATATTTTTGTGGATTCCGATTTGATTCGGATCAGACAGCAAATCCATAGTTTTTTTTTTTTTTTTTTTTTTTTTTTCCAAATGAAATTTTTAGGTTCGGGTCGGGTTTATGCTTATGGAATTTTGCCTTGCTTGGATCGGAGTATGGTCTGATTTTTTCTGGTTGGGATCGGGTTATGTTACGCCTAAACATTATGTTTTGCTACTATTCTTTTAGTGACTATTTTTGATACATAATTTATTTTGCTATTTGATAATTTATTACTGTGTATGAATCGTCTGTTGATTCGAACAGCTGTACGTCAAACAGCCATTTCATTTTTGTTTTAAAAACAAATTAAATCTTAATAAAACTTTAACTTAAATAAATTGCATTCAAATTTAATCAATGATTTAAAAAAACTGCTAAAAAAGCCTCATATATACTTATACATATATTTACTGCAATATAGCTAACATATAACTAAAGATACATTCTAATTTACGAAGTACCAACGGTCTGATGTAACAGCTGTGTTCAAAAATCCTAAGTTAAACTGACATTTTGCCAGTCTATGAATTTTAAAGGTCTTTGGGGGAAAAAAACTGCTAAAAATGTAACCCTACATTAAGTCCAATTAAGTACCAAGAAAAGCACGTGCTTTGACACGCCTATCAATTGAAACAGGTTTAAACTCGCATTTTTCTGCTCTTGTTTCTTAAAAAAAAATCTATCTATCTATCTATCTAATCTATCACTTCACCGGTAAAAATTTATTAATTATTTTATCATATGTGTTTTAAATATCAATATAGAAAATTATTTTAACGTTTTGCTTGAAAATGAATCATTCTTTTGTTAATACATTAAAATCGTCTGCAGTCAGAAATCTATATTTTAGATTAATATTTATTACTCAAGTTTTCATACATGATTTTAAAAGAATGTTTTCATCATTATATATTAAATATTTATTTATATGCAATTATTAAGTCATAAACATTTTTCATCTACGTTATAAGCATTTAAAATTACATTAATGAAGGAAACTTTTAGTTATAAAATTTTTAGTTCGTATCAAATGTTTTCAATATCTCATTTAATTTTAACTTGATATTTAATTATTGCTAATTTTCCAATTTCCTTCATTTTAAATGCGAACGTTTGTTTTAATAAATAATAATAGAACAAAGACCATTTTAAAAATTTGCTATTTCCTCTTAAAATATATTCTTCAATTGTAATTCATTACTTTCAATTCGTCTTAAAATACAAAATTCCTTCCACGTCCTTTTGTTTGGCATATTAAAATTTGAGCGATAAATGGTTTCATACTGCAAACATTTTTTGAGGCTTACTTCACCTCCACTTATCTCATTCCTCCATGGGTTTCTTTAATTCTGTCTCAGCTTTCTGATCACTTCTGCGAAAATTTTTACACAACCAACCAACCGTAAAAAAAAACGAAAGAGAAAAAATCGGTAAAAAGATGATTTTTTATGAGAGTGACCTCTCGATTTTAATTAATTACTCAGTTAATAATTGGAATTTCGAAATTCTGAATCTCAGGTGCATCAGGAGAGATTTGGGGCTACTCTCAAAAAAATTTTGAACTTCGTACATGCTGTAGATTTTGCTAGCCATCGCAGACACACACACACATACACACACACACAGACAGAGCGTTTTGTTCTTTTATTAGTATAGATTGCATAAATTTTCCCCAGAAACCTTTCATGCAATTTGATTTATTAATCATCCCTTTTTGTTTTATATCTTACATAAAATATTTTTCTCTTGTGTCACCTGCATTTAAAATAAATTCACTTCATCTCATAATGCCTTGAAGTAATGTAATTCTGGTTATTAATTTTGTTTAATCTGTTTTACTGATGTAAAGTATTTTTTAATTTTCGTAAGGGATCAATAAAGTACTTAAAACAGATAATTCAATTTAGGTACAAAAAATGAAATGATATGATATTTTTTTGGTATCTGTTGATACAAAATAATGAATACTTAAGTTCATTGACTATGTAATATATAGGAATAAATTACGGTTTAAAAACGAAAACTAAGTATTGAATCGAAAGAAGACCAGTAATTCTTTGAAAGTGGAAGCATCTGCATTTTCGTATGGGTACCATTACTTTTCAGGGGAAATATCAGTATTTTTTTATTAAAAGAATAGTCATAAATAAACGTTAAATTAAAAATAATGAGTTTACTAAATAGTGTACAAATTGTTGCAAAGTTTAAAAATATGTTTTAATATGTTGCAAAGTTTAAAAATGAAAAATACATCCAGATGTTATTGGAAAATTGTTTTATAATTAGGTCAGACGCTTTTTTTTTGTTTTTAATGAAGACACATAAGAAAAAAATTATTTAGAATAATACCTAAAAACATAATAAACATAGGTAAACAAAAACTGAACGAAGAATCTTCTTTGAGAAAGATTAACATAAAAAAATATATTCATTTTGTAAATTGTGCGCTATTAAAGTCAATATTTACTGATTTTCATATATAGCACTATAATTCTATAAAACTTACTTAAGTCAAATTGTGTTCAATTTGATACAAAAATAAATTATTACACTTTATTGTTAAAAAGCATGTTATTACATAACAGCTTTATTAACTGAAACAACTACGGTATCTAAAACTATGTGCATATTTCTAAATTTTACATTTTTTACAACGAAAGGTTATGCTTCAAAAGTACATTTTTAGTTAGTTACACACTGTCTTTAGAAGGTGCTTTCATTGTTTCGGATGTAAACGTTGCCAAATATCATGAAATTTGGCAACATTCTTTCATTTGTCGCAAAGCGTATGTTGAGAAAGTTCTATGTACCATGGCTGGTTAAATTCTGTTTTCGAGAACGATCCAGAAGCTCTAATTTCTTGAATCGTGTATCTCAGTTCTGAATGAGAATTTCTAGAAAATTCCTTCAAATTCTCAATTGCAATTTTTTGGGTCAAATTTCGCCAAAATATTGACATAATAGGGCCAAATTTGACGACCTGTCATTTAATGTCAAGCATGTTTATTGGCATTAGTTATCTTTTAAATTAAAATTCTCAACAAATTCCGCCAGTCTAGAAATTTTATTTATTCGCTAAGCATCACCAAATTTGGCTAAATATTATTAACTGTTTAGCAGCTTAATAAATGTTTCAAACTTCATTCCGTCTGACATGTATTAATTTGTTGTAACCTTAAAATTACTCGGACTTTCTCGAACATGTAAACTAACCCAGTGGTCTTTTTGTATCTCAAAACTATAGGACATAAAAGATAGTTAAGTTCCAAGTAGTTTTCAAAGGAAATTTGGATACAGGCAGACACAAGATTTGCTTGTGTTAACATTAAAATAAATATTTTATTTGGGGGGAAAAGTATTATTTGAAATGTAATGTAAATTTCTGTATGATTTTTATCGATATTACGTTTAAATAAATAAGTGGATACGATCTTTCTGTTACGAAGTTACTGTGTAACTTTTTACAGACGTTCTAATAAGACTAGGCATTTTAGTGATCTTTTTGTGAATGCACATAAGAAATCATTGAATATAATATGCTAATGGAAGTTTCCGTAGTTTATTTATTAAATGAAAGTAACATTTAATTAATATTCATAGCTTTTGTTGCTTACTTATAACTATGGATATTTTCGTTCTTCTAATTATTAGTTACATGGAAGGAAATTGGGGTTATAATACAACGCTAAATATTATGCTTGATACATTATGGATTGTTTTATTACATTAAAATTGTGTAAAGCACTAATGTTAAAATATAAAACATTTAATAATTTGAAGTGTATTTTCATACTTTAGGCACAAATCTTGCAATAAAAATGTGAATAGTAGTATAACAGAATAAGTCAGACTCATACCTATTACTAGTTGCAGAAATTTAATTGAATCGGTCATTTTCAAAAGTGCCAAAATAACCGATTCAATTAAATATAACTCACATTTTATTATTATTATTATTATTATTATTATTATTATTATTATTATTATTATTATTATTATTATTATTATTATTATACTTTGAGGGAACAACATTGAAAATATAAGTTAATCTCTTACATTTATTGCATTGCATGCAGTATTTATTGATTGTGTTCAATAAATTTTAAGGGGTTGCAGGACACATTTTGAAATAATTTTTAAGCTTTTTTTAAGAGTTGAAGTAATTTTTAAGAGTTAAAATTTTGATTTTTTTTTAATGTGTAATCATATTATTAGTAAACAAAATCACATTGGAAAACTCATTTTAAATTTTTTTTTTAATATTTTATATTTATTGAAAAAATGTGATAAATTAAAATTGTTATAACTTTAAATATATGTAGAACTTAGTTTTTTTTCATATAAACAAAAAGAAATATATAAGTTTTAATCTTGACTCAGCATTTTCAAAAATATTAATTTATATAAAAATTAAAAATATTTAAATTAAAAATTTGAAATTTAACTGATTTAACTTTTATAAAAAATCATATTTTAAAAAAGTATTAGCATTTTTTAAATTTGTGGAATAAAAATTAATGTAAACAATTGAAAAAGACATGTTCGAAATTTGAACCATTTAGCTTAAACGGTTCTTGACTTATAACAATTAAAAAATCAGGAATGATGAAAAAATCCATCATGAAGAGAAATGCATTTTCAGGTTAAGTCGTTTTCACGACAACCATTGCTTGAAGACTAGATTTTGAAAACAAATCAAAGCAAATATATATATATGTATATATTTCCTGTTCTAATAAGATAAAAACATGGTATATACATTATTTTAAGCAGAAAAGAACAAAGAAATTTTAATGCAATAAATGTTATATATATATATATATGTGTGTGTGTGTGTGTGTATGCATGTATATGTGTATATATTCAAGATTTTTGTGTTACGGACTATCCTAATTTGATAAATTGTTAAGACACTGAAACAATTTACTAATTAAAAGATTGCATTGAATACAACAACAATCAAAGAACTGATTTCAGAATTAAAATTAAACATATATTAGTTGTAAATTTCATATATTAGTTGAAATCATTACTGATTAGTAATGAACTAAAAACATTTTCCAGAAAGAAAACGAAAGCAATTAAGCATAATTTAAAAACATATCTTAAATAAGTTATGAAGTAAAACTTACACATTTTAATCCGGACACGTCAAAAGTCCATAGTATTTAGACTGTTTTATTTCGCTTTTAATTATACAAATGATAGTGAAGTTGTGGGAAAAACTACAAACAAAAAACAGACAAAATTATTTTAATTGCAATATATTTTAATGTTCATAAATGTTTTAGGGAAAAATGGAATTGCTAATATAATGAATAATTTATGTTCAGTATTGCAATCTTAAGCGACATTATCTCTGTACAAGTAAGTGGATGCGATATTTATGTTTTAGTTTTTGTGTAAATTGATAAAGATGCTCTAATAATGCTGGTCGTTTTAATGTTCTGAATGCGAATCCAGATTATAGAAGAAATGATTAGCGTATAAATTGCTAATGGATGTTTATCTAACATATTTATTCAGTGAATATAACATTTAATGAATATTTATTACTTTGTTGCTTAATTATAAATATGGCATTTTCTTCCTTACTGAGAATTAGTTTTATAAAAAGGAACTTTAATCATAAAAGAACTTTAATTATTGAGCACATTATATTCTCAGATGTTTTTTTCAAATATTTTCAGTAAAATGCCGTATCATTAGAATTATCATGCGTTGAATATTTTATAGTATATATGAGTGAATATTTCGGGAGAATGCAAATAATAATATGGATAGTATAATAAAAGAATAAGTAGGATGTACACTAGTAAATGAAATGATGAAAATTGTGGGAAAATAGTAGTTTTTTAAATCTGTTAGTTATTACTTACCCATCATACGAAGTATATTATATAGCTTACAATATTTTTAAAAATAGAAAAAAAAATGCCAAGTTTACGCATTTTAGACACTGGAAATTCCAAAAAACATATTTTTAGAAAAACATATTGCCAGTCGTATGTCTCTGTGTGTAAACACTCTATTTTTGCGCAAATTGAGATAGAGACTTGAAATTCAGTATGTACTAGCATATACGAATGAGAATGCCTAATAGATGGAGTATGAGAATGTGCCAAAATGATAAAAATTTCAAATTGTAAACCCTATAAATAACAATATCAAGTACCAGCACCCAGCGTTATATATGCTGAACCCTCTGGACTATTTTAACTTTTGACAGGGCTCAATACATTCGAGATATTCCCGAGTGTATTGAGCCCCGAGTGTATTTATATTTTCTTTGCAACTCTCTAGCAATCACACATGAAATCATGAACTTTCTACTCTTTCCTTAATCAGTCTATAAACTGCACTTAAAGGAATAATTTGCGAAATGACTTTCCGCTTTTTTAAATGTTAAAAATATTAATGATGTTAAAAATAAGAATTTTAAATGTAATCTATTTATGCTTTTAAATGATAAAATACCCACTGTTTTATCTACATAGAATCTTATCTTAATTGTTAATATAGATTGATTTTAATGTTTAAGATATTCAAAATTTATTAATTTTTTAATGAACTTTTTATAAAAATGTATTGCTAAAATACTATTTGTAAACTTTGTCTTAATAAATTTCCTTTCTTTTTCAATTTTTCTTTTCTATTATTACATTTTGAATGGCAAAATATCCATATCTGTCTTTAGTCAAGAAAGCTATAAGAATAAATTAAATATTCATTCACTCCTGAATAAAGTCTTTACTAAGACATTTATGTATAATTAAGAAGAAGCTCTTTTTTTTTTTTTTTTCAAGTGTACTATTAAATTTTAACACGCTAAAATATTCAGGCATATTAGATTTAGGATGGTATTGTAAATAACATCATAAAAACGTCTTGCTGCATTAATTTATTTGTAAAAAAGTAATGCGACATTAAGCTTTGAAAAAAGAACATATATAATTCATATACGTCTTTATTGTTTTCCGAAAAAGACTTGGTTATTGTAAGATGTTTCTAAAATTTTTATGAGCTTTTATTTCTAATTGCATAAATCTTCCCCAGAAATCTTTCATGCAATTTGATTTATTGATGCTAATCAACCCTTATTTTATATCTTAGATAATTTTTTTCTCTTGTGTCATCTGCATTTAAAATGAATTCACTTCATCTTATAATGCCTTGAAGTACTGTAGTTCTGGTTATTAATTCTGTTTAATACATTTCACTAATGTAAAGTATTTTTTAATTTTCGAAAAGGATCAATAATGCACTTAATAGAGGTAATTCAATTTAGGTACGAAAATTGAAACAATATTATATTTTTTTGGTATCTGCAGATACAAAATAATGAATACTTAAGTTCATAAATTATGTGATGTATAGGAATAAATTAGAGTTTAAAAAAGAAACCTAATATATTGAATCTAAAGATGGCCAGTAATTCTTTAAAAGTGGAAGCATCTGCAGGTTGGTATGGGCATCATTATTTTTCAGGGGAAAGATCAATATTTTTTTATATTTTAAAAAATTATAAATAAACGTCATATTAAAAATAACTAGTTTACTAAATGTTGTACAAATTGTTGCAACGTTTAAAAATATGTTTTAATATGATGCAAAGTTTAAAAATGAAAAATACAGCCAGATATTATTGGAAAATTATTTTATAATTCTGGCAGATACTTTTTTTTTATTTAATGAAGACACATGAGAAAAAGAAATTAATTAGAATGATACCTAAAAACATAATAATCAAAGGTAAACAAAAACTGAACTAAGAATTTTTTTGAAAAAGATTAACATTAAAAATTTATTCATTTTGTAAATTGTGCGTTATTTTATTTCATATTTACTGATTGTAATATGTACGACTATAATTCTAGAAAACTTTCTCAAGTCAAGTTGTGTTCAACTTGATATAAACATAAATTCTTACACTTTATTGTTAAAAAGGAGTTTATTCCATAACAGTTTAATTTAAAGAAATAACTAATGCTTGTAAAACTATGTGCATATTTCTAAATTTTATATTTTTACAACAAAAGATTGTGCTTCAAAAGTATACTTTTAGTTCTTCACACGCTATCTTTTAGAAAGTGCTTTCATTGTTTCGGATGTAAACATTGCCAAATATCATGAAATTTGGCAAAATTTTTTCATTTGTCGCAAACCATATGTTGAGAAAGTTCTATGTACCATGGAAGGTTAAAGTCTGTTTTCGAGAACGATCTGTGAGCTCTAATTTCTTGAATCGTGTTTCTCAGTTCTGACTGAAAATTTCTAGAAAATTCTTTCAAATTCTCAAATACAACTTTTTTGGTTAACCAAAAAATAGCGCAAAATTTGACGATAACTTGACATCTACCGCAAAACATGTCTCCTGGCATTGGTTATTTTTTCAATTAAAATTCTGAACAAATCAAGTTAGAGTCGAAAATATTTCGACAAGCATCGCTAAATTTGATCAAACATTATTAACTGTTTAGCAACTTGATAAATATTTCAAACTTCATTTTTTCGGGCATACATTAACTCGTAGTAATATTAAAATTGCTCAAATTGGAATTTCTTGAACATGTAACCCAAACTAGTGTTCTTCCGTGATACCTCAAAGTGATTGGATATAAAAGATAATCAAGCTCGAAGTAGTTTTTTAAATGAAATTTGGATACAGGCGGACAGAAGATTTGATTGTATTATCATTAAAATATTTTAACTTGGGAAAGAACTATAATTTCAGGTTTAATGTATCTTCACTTTTATGATTTTACTTGATATTACTGTTAAATAAATGAGTGGATACTGCCTTAAGTTTTGTGTAATTTTCGAAAGAAGTTCTAATAAGATTAAGCATTTTAGCGTTTTTTGTAAATGCAAATAAGGAATCGCAGCACATAAAATGCTAATGGAAGTTTCCGTAGTTTATTTATTCACTTAATCAAACATTCACGTTTCAAAATCTTCTCCTAAATTGGACCAAATTTTGGTGCTCAATAGCTGCAACAGTAAGATGGTGAAATTTTGAACGATATTTGGAGCTTCTGTTGTAGCATAGTTCTAATAGTGTGAACGAGGTTGAAATAGAAAGCTTCAAGTGCGGTACGAGGTTTCGGCATCTTATGGTTGCAGTTCTGAGCACCAAAATTTAGTTCAAACTACAGCAAAATTTTTAACGGTGTTTAATTAATATTTATAGCTTTTTCTGCTTACTTATAAATATGGCTATTTATTAGTTGTATGAAAGAGAATTGGAATTATACTACAACATTAAACATTACTGTTAAATAAATGAGTGGATACGGCCTTAAGTTTTGTGTAATTTTCGAAAGAAGTTCTAATAAGATTAAGCATTTTAGCGTTTTTTGTAAATGCAAATAAGGAATCGCAGCACATAAAATGCTAATGGAAGTTTCCGTAGTTTATTTATTCACTTAATCAAACATTCACGTTTCAAAATCTTCTCCTAAATTGAACCAAATTTTGGTGCTCAATAGCTGCCACAGTAAGATGGTGAAATTTTGAACGATATTTGGAGCTTCTGTTGTAGCATAGTTCTAATAGTGTGAACGAGGTTGAAATAGAAAGCTCTTCAAGTGCGGTACGAGGTTTCGGCATCTTATGGTTGCAGTTCTGAGCACCAAAATTTGGTTCAAACTACAGCAAAATTTTTCACGGTGTTTAATTAATATTTGTAGCTTTTTCTGCATACTTATAAATATGGCTATTTATTAGTTGTATGAAAGAGAATTGGAATTATACTACAACAATAAACATTACTCTTAAATAAATGAGTGGATACGGCCTTAAGTTTTGTGTAATTTTCGAAAGAAGTTCTAATAAGATTAAGCATTTTAGCGTTTTTGTAAATGCAAATAAGGAATCGCAGAACATAAAATGCTAATGGAAGTTTCCGTAGTTTATTTATTCACTTAATCAAACATTCACGTTTCAAAATCTTCTCCTAAATTGAACCAAATTTTGTGCTCAATAGCTGCCACAGTAAGATGGTGAAATTGTGAACGATATTTGGAGCTTCTGTTGTAGCATAGTTCTAATAGTGTGAACGAGGTTGAAATAGAAAGCTTCAAGTGCGGTACGAGGTTTCGGCATCTTATGGTTGCAGTTCTGAGCACCAAAATTTGGTTCAAACTACAGCAAAATTTTTAACGGTGTTTAATTAATATTTATAGCTTTTTCTGCTTGCTTATAAATATGGCTATTTATTAGTTGTATGAAAGAGAATTGGAATTATACTACAACATTAAACATTACTGTTAAATAAATGAGTGGATACGGCCTTAAGTTTTGTGTAATTTTCGAAAGAAGTTCTAATAAGATTAAGCATTTTAGCGTTTTTTGTAAATGCAAATAAGGAATCGCAGCACATAAAATGCTAATGGAAGTTTCCGTAGTTTATTTATTCACTTAATCAAACATTCACGTTTCAAAATCTTCTCCTAAATTGAACCAAATTTTGGTGCTCAATAGCTGCCACAGTAAGATGGTGAAATTTTGAACGATATTTGGAGCTTCTGTTGTAGCATAGTTCTAATAGTGTGAACGAGGTTGAAATAGAAAGCTTCAAGTGCGGTAAGAGGTTTCGGCTTCTTATGGTTGCAGTTCTGAGCACCAAAATTTGGTTCAAACTACAGCAAAATTTTTAACGGTGTTTAATTAATATTTATAGCTTTTTCTGCTTGCTTATAAATATGGCTATTTATTAGTTGTATGAAAGAGAATTGGAATTATACTACAACATTAAACATTACTGTTAAATAAATGAGTGGATACGGCCTTAAGTTTTGTGTAATTTTCGAAAGAAGTTCTAATAAGATTAAGCATTTTAGCGTTTTTTGTAAATGCAAATAAGGAATCGCAGCACATAAAATGCTAATGGAAGTTTCCGTAGTTTATTTATTCACTTAATCAAACATTCACGTTTCAAAATCTTCTCCTAAATTGAACCAAATTTTGGTGCTCAATAGCTGCAACAGTAAGATGGTGAAATTTTGAACGATATTTGGAGCTTCTGTTGTAGCATAGTTCTAATAGTGTGAACGAGGTTGAAATAGAAAGCTTCAAGTGCGGTAAGAGGTTTCGGCTTCTTATGGTTGCAGTTCTGAGCACCAAAATTTGGTTCAAACTACAGCAAAATTTTTAACGGTGTTTAATTAATATTTATAGCTTTTTCTGCTTGCTTATAAATATGGCTATTTATTAGTTGTATGAAAGAGAATTGGAATTATACTACAACATTAAACATTACTGTTAAATAAATGAGTGGATACGGCCTTAAGTTTTGTGTAATTTTCGAAAGAAGTTCTAATAAGATTAAGCATTTTAGCGTTTTTTGTAAATGCAAATAAGGAATCGCAGCACATAAAATGCTAATGGAAGTTTCCGTAGTTTATTTATTCACTTAATCAAACATTCACGTTTCAAAATCTTCTCCTAAATTGAACCAAATTTTGGTGCTCAATAGCTGCAACAGTAAGATGGTGAAATTTTGAACGATATTTGGAGCTTCTGTTGTAGCATAGTTCTAATAGTGTGAACGAGGTTGAAATAGAAAGCTCTTCAAGTGCGGTAGGAGGTTTCGGCATCTTATGGTTGCAGTTGTGAGCACCAAAATTTGGTTCAAACTACAGCAAAATTTTTAACGGTGTTTAATTAATATTTGTAGCTTTTTCTGCTTGCTTATAAATATGGCTATTTATTAATTGTATGAAAGAGAATTGGAATTATACTACAACATTAAACATTACTGTTAAATAAATGAGTGGATACGGCCTTAAGTTTTGTGTAATTTTCGAAAGAAGTTCTAATAAGATTAAGCATTTTAGCGTTTTTTGTAAATGCAAATAAGGAATCGCAGCACATAAAATGCTAATGGAAGTTTCCGTAGTTTATTTATTCACTTAATCAAACATTCACGTTTCAAAATCTTCTCCTAAATTGAACCAAATTTTGGTGCTCAATAGCTGCCACAGTAAGATGGTGAAATTTTGAACGATATTTGGAGCTTCTGTTGTAGCATAGTTCTAATAGTGTGAACGAGGTTGAAATAGAAAGCTTCAAGTGCGGTGCGAGGTTTCGGCATCTTATGGTTGCAGTTCTGAGCACCAAAATTTGGTTCAAACTACAGCAAAATTTTTAACGTTGTTTAATTAATATTTATAGCTTTTTCTGCTTGCTTATAAATATGGCTATTTATTAGTTGTATGAAAGAGAATTGGAATTATACTACAACATTAAACATTACGCATGCACTATGGGTTGTTCTATCATAACAATTTTGAATAAATATTTATAGCATTAACGTTAAAATATTAATCTCCTCAATTCTGATTTCGCCTGTAGGAGACGCTAAAAATCTACGTTTAAGTGACTTTAAATACTTTTAGAATTAACAAAATTACTTCTAAACATTTTTAATAAATGCATGCATATCATAAGCGTTGCTACATAGGCTTATACAACTTAGGACATGTTTTATAGTAATTTTAAGGAGGTTTTTGCGGTCCCTCATAATATTTGTCTCAACATTCAGGATGTTAAAACATTTAATAATTTGAAGTATATCTTCATACTTTAGACAGAAAGCTTCCAATATGAACGGGTAGTTGTATAAAGGTTTAAGTAAGACGCAGATCAATTGAAAATTGTAGAATTTTAATTGAATCGGTCATTTTGGAAAGTGGCAAAATGACATATTCAATTAAGAACAGCTTAAATATTATTATTATTATTAGTAGTAGTAGTATTTTGATATAACAGCATTGAAAATATAAGCTAATATCTTGCATATATTGTATTACAGACAGTATTTACTGGCTGTTTTAAATAAATTTTAATTTGATAAATTGTTCAGACACCGAAAGAATTTTTATAATTATAAATTTGCATTGAATATAATAACAATCTCCCAATTGATTTTCTGATTAAGTTTAATCGTTTCATACATTAGTTAAAATCATTATTAGTTAGTTCTTAACTAAAGTTATTTTCCAGATAGAAAATGAAACCAATTAAGTATAATTTAAAAATATAACTTAAATACTTTATGCGATACAATTTACGTATTCTAATTCTGACATGTCAAAAGGCTATAGTATTTGAAGAATTTTTTTCGCTGTAAATTGTACAAATGACATAAACGTTGTTGGAAAAACTAGAAATGAAGCTAAAAAAAGTACAATAATGTTTAAATTGTAATATCTTTTAATGCTCATAAACCTTTCAAGGAAAAAAATATGATTGCGAATATAATGAATAATTTATGTTCAGTACTGCAATCTTAAGCGACATCATTTCTTTGCAAGTAAGTGGACGCGATATTTATGTTTTAGGTTTTGTGTAAATTTCTAAAGAAGCTCTAATAAGGCTAGTCGTTTTAATGTTCTGAATGCGAATTCAGATTATAAAAGAAAAGCTTAGCGTCTAAATTGCTAATGGATGTTTATGTAGCTTATTTATTCAGCGAATATAACATTTAATGAATATTTATGGCTTTGTTGCTTAATTATAAATATGGAATTTTCTTCCTTACTGAGAATCAGTTTTATACATAGGAACTTCATTTATAAAAGAACCTTAACTATTGTTCATATTACGTTCTCAGATGTCCTTTTACATTTTTTTCAATAAAATGCTGCATGATTAGAATTAATTTGGATTGAATATTTTATAGTATGAATGTTTTAATATTTTCGAAAGAATGTGAATAGTACGCATTGTAGAATAAAAGCAAAAATAAGATCTTCACTCATAACACAAGCTACAAAATCCTTTTGTGAAAAAAGATATTTATAATATGTGATACTTAATTTTATTTATACAAAACATGCATTTTTTTAATGGAAAAACGCAAAAATGCAAATTTAAAAAAATCTTCTTCACCAAACTTCATTAGCGGAAATTAGGTTGACTTAATGCAACAAAGTCAAAAGTCAATTTGCACTAAAGAAGTTATATCTATTTTCATTTGTTGACTTTATTGCAAAAGTGGTATGAAATTATTGCTAATTAGTTTACTAGTAAATACAGGCTGTTGTACTTTATGAACAGATAATATGAGCAAGACATTAAGTTTAAATTTAATACAAAAAGTGTTTTTGATTACGTTGAATAAAATAGGCAAGGCACCTTATGTCAAGAATAAATGCACAGTAAAAAAAAATTAGCTAAATTTATGGCAAAAACTGCTGGCAACAATGTTGCCAGCAGAAAGGACCCCCAACTTTGAAAACCTATAACTCGGAAACGGTGATAGATAGAAACATGAAACCAATGGTGTGTTTATTTAAAAAATCGTAAGAATCTTATACATAAATCAGAAAATTTAGTTAAAAATAGCGCTCATAGATGGTTCTGAGAGCGTTAAGACCTTCAAAAGAAACACCATTAAAAATTTGAAACTTTTGCTGCATTGTCACTCCACCACTTATATAGAAACGATTACTTCAATGTATTATGGAAGATTATCATTCGTCAAAATAGAGGTATTCTATAAAAGCGAAGAGTAACGATGCAGCAAAAGTTTAAAAATTTTAACAGTGTTTCTTTTGAAGATCTTAACGCTGTCAGCGCCATCTATGAGCGCTATTTTAACTAAATTTTCTGATTTATGTATAAGATTCTAAAGATTTTTTTAATAAACTCACCACTGGTTTCATGTTTCTATCTATCACCGTTTCCGAGTTATAGATTTTTAAAGTTAGGGGTCCTTTGTGAAACACCCTGTATGCTGTAGAAGGAAGATAACTACACTATATTGCAATCGATTATGGGACACTTGCGATTTTAGACATTTTACTAAATATCTAGAAAAATACATGAGGAATCATCTCGAAACTCTTAGTGTATAAATATAATAGTATACGTCATACATCTCCGTGAAGATTTTTTACCGAAACGCCATAGGGGACCGTCAACAAATTAAAAAAATGAATATCTTTTGAATAACCCTGTCAAAACTAATGTAGCAAAAGCGCTCAAACTCTAGATTATGATTGATTGCCTTATTGTAATACACTGTGTTCATTTTTATGCAAATAGCATGCACACTCGCAGAGTAATTAAGGTTTTTATCAAAATGGTCCCAAATTTTTCCAAGTTTTTCCATTATTATTTTCAGAGTTCTTAATATAAAATAATATTTTTTTCAGAAAATATGACAAACAACATTGCACACAGTACTCTGTAATCAGAATTAAAAAATAATAAAAATTGTATGAAAAATGAGTAGGTTTACTACATAATTTTTTACTGCGCATGCGTCAAAGATATCAAAATTTCATTTGCATATTATGTTAGCTAAATGTATAGAGCAACTCTTGTAAAAGTCTCAAAATCATAGCTTGAAAATTCTGAAAGTACTCGTCTATAGAAAAGGGACAAAATCCGTTGTTTCCAAAATGAAGCAAAAAAATGAGGGATTTTATCCAAATGCAGTAGTACATCCCATATTGTGTATTCTATATTGACACTAATCAATGAATATATGGATACAACCCCTCTTGTTTTTGCTTCATTTTGAGAATAATGGATTTTCGACTTATTCAATTGGCGATTATTGTTAGAATTTTCAAGTTATGATTTTGTGACTTTCACAAAAGTTGCTCTATACATTTAGCTAACATAATATGCAAATGAAATTTTTATATCTTTGACGCATGCGCAGTAAAAAAGTATTTAGTAAACCAACTCATTTTTTATACAATTTTCATTATTTTTTAATTCTGATTACAGAGTTCTGTGTGCAATGTTGTTTGTCATATTTTCTAAAAAAAAATAATATTTTATATTAAGAACTCTGAAAATTATAAGGAAAAAACTTGGAAAAATTTGGGATCATTTTTATAAAACCTTAATTACTCTGCTAGTATGCATGCTATTTACATAAAAATGAACAAGGCTTATTACAATAAGGCATTCAATCACAATCTAGAGTTTGAGTGCTTTTGCTACATTAGTTTTGACAGGGTTATTCAAAATATATTCATTCTTTTTTAATTTGTTGACGGTCCCCTTTGGAGTTTCGGGAAAAAATCTTCACGGAGATGTATGACTTATACTATTATATTTATACACTAAGAGTTTCGAGATGATTCCTCATGTATTTTTCTAGATATTTAGTAAAATGTCTAAAGTCGCAAGTGTTCCATAATCAATGGCAATATAGTGTATATTAATATCCCATCAAGAAATTATCGTACAAACAAGTAACTATTATTAAACAATTCTATTCTACTAAGAGAACGTGTTCAAATCTTGTTCTTCTTTTTTGTTATTCCAATGCACTGAAAAACTTGTTTGAATAAATTAGATTGTTCTTTATTTTAGTACCACTTATAGTTGTTTGTTTAGTACTAACTAAACTTGTCAAGCAATATTTTTAAAAATGTACACTGAAATCACAATTTCAAAATGTTGCGCAACGTATAAGTAAGGACTTGACGGATCCTGAGGTACAGTTTGACAAACCTGGGGAAATCAGTTTCTCACAATACACCATTCTTGTTTGAAAGTTACCACTTAACAAAGTTTTTCCGGCGGCATCTATAAGGATTTTTACCTAAGAATTAGCTCTTTGGTGGGCTAGGGAGAGGGGATGGATAAAGGCTTTTAAAGGACCCATGTATATATTAAAAAATCATCCGTATGCTGTATACACATTCTAAAGCTCATTTTGATGGTGTCAGTAGAATCTTAAGCTTCAGGGAATTTACGGATTTTTAGATATTTTAGAACTAGAAATATCGGGAAGTACTGGTCGCTATATCGGAAGATAATCCTTTCTTTACATTAAAAAAACAGTTACTACTATAAGAAAATTCTGTTAAAAGATCTAGAAGTCCTTGAAGTTGATGAACCCTGTGTCACAATTGTTTTAATTAACTACGTTAATCTGAGATGAATTCGCACCCTTGCTTCAGAAATGTACAACTCAAAAATTGGGTTTTTGATTTATATATACCATAGCCCTTATTTTTTACGTCACTACTAAATACCAAAAGTGCCAAATAATAAAATGAAAATTAATCCACCAAGTAGCAGTTGTGTCGTTTTTAGCTTTTACCAACTAAGCTGAAATGTGCTTATGCACTGCGTTTGTCTGTAAGTCTGTCTGGTCGTCTGTCCACGCTCTAACCCCCGCCCTACTTGGATTTTTATGCAATTGATAAAGCTTATTTAGAGTCACCAGAGTTCGTTTGTAACTGTACTTGAAGAATGTACGATTAATGGTTCATTTACAAGACTAATCAAATAATTTGATTACATTATGGTATATGGAGAAAAGTGTTTTGACCACATTACGCTATTTCTAATGTATTTAAACCAATATAAATAACTGAATATCTCTATAATCATAATAAATCTGGTCAGAGCATTTATAGTGTTTTTATTAATTTACAGGGATACAAAAAAGAAATCGGTTACAGTACTGTCTTTGTGTAATAATTGCTGGAGAGAACGTTTTAAAATTCGGTATGCGCATAAAAATTTAATTAGTTTCTTTTTTGGATATTACTCTTTATATATAAATTTTATATCTGATATGCAGAGCTGCACAAAAGTATTCGCATTCCATTCTCCTTATTACGAAGGATTGTTAAAAGGGGAATTTTCATCTCAAATATACACTGCAAAATATTTGAGTAACGTTACTCCATAAAATTGGTGGCAGCCAAGCTTCCACCAGATTTATGGTGGCATAACCGATGTAACAGGTTTAACTGATATCACCGGTGTAACATTACACTAATATGTAATGTTACACTAGTAACCTATGTTTAAATTACGCCATTATATAAGTGAAAAAAATCATTCCAGAAAATCAGAGGCAGCAAAGCTGTCTTCAATTTTATGGAGTAACGTTACACAAATGTTCTACAGCAGGGCTGTCCAACCTGGCGCCCGCGAAAGACCGGAAAAGTTTTACAGAAATGTTATCCTTATTCAATCTCCGAATAGCGCCGATTCAACAAGATCTTGATTTCTGTAAATCTTTTCTGGTATCCCGCGGGCGCCAGGTTGGACAGCCCTGTTCTACAGTGTATGTATCTCTAAAATAAGCTAAAATTTGGAACAAGCTATAAATCATGATATCCATATCTATATACATAGCTTCTAAAAAATTCTGCTATTTATGATTTTGAAATGCGTCATACATTTCCATATGAGATGAAACGCAATATTTTAACTTTTTAAACGGTTCAGTTTTGTTACATTATTCTGAATATCTGGAGCTATTCAGAACATTATCCTGAAAATGTTACATTATTATACGTGACATTATTATGTTACATTATTATATGTTACATTATTCTGAATATCTGAATGTCTATGCTTTGCGCATGTTTTTGCCCTTCATATTTATGTTCTCAAGATAACCACCGAGCCTCTTAGAGAAATTAACTTTCTTTCGCATTTCCTGAAAAGCAGATTTGTTGTAGTTAGGGCACATATGGATGAAAGATGGGAACAAATGAATGTGTTGGATGTTCTGCCCCCCCCCCCCAAAAAAAATGTAAAAAAAAAATAGTACAATATTTACAACGATTTCCCAGTGACGCTGTATATATTTTTAAAACTTTCTGGCAAAGAGTGTATTGTAAATAAATGATAAAACTGTCCTGTCCATTAACTGTGTATGATTAGCTTCATGTACCTCGGGACATATTAGATTTTCTGCCACACTCAACCGATAAATAATAAGCTTTCAATAAAAAAATATTTAATTTTACAGTAATTTAAAAAGATATATTGTAAATAGAATAACAAAAATATTTCTATCTGGTATTTAAAAAATCAAAATTATTACTTGTATTTGGGCATAAAGAAATTTTATTTTATTTATGCTATCTTAAAAAATTATATAATATTATCGTTTCCTTTCGGAATTTTTTGAAAAGTTCAATAAATAATAAAATGTAATTCAAACCAGTTATTTGGAATAATAAAAATTGATATTTATTAATTGATAATTTCACTTTTACTTAATTGTTTTAAAATTTTCGCATTTATTATTAACTACCTAAATTAAATCTAACTCATCTGACAACTGGTATGTTCACAAATAGAAATTCAAAGATTTCACTTAAATTAAATTCCAACGCAAGTCTAATTGACAAAGTAAAGTTTTCTAATCAATGCAGACATTTTAAAAGTTACGATAAATTACAAATATTGAATAAAGAGTTTTACTTTAGGCGTAAAAAAATACAAGTGACGTTTACTTTTGAATGTAGTGAGATAAGATGCAAATTAGGAATGAAGGAATGAATGTTTAGTAAAAAGTAGTTAGTCCGAAAAATTGTATTTTTTAATAAATGTACGTACTTAATTAAAAATAAGCAGTATTACTTTTTCTTGACAAATAACTGCTTATAGGAAAGTAGAAAATTCAACGTTAAAAGAACCAAATATATTAAATTATAAGTAAATCAGTTTTGGGTAGCATAAAGCTTCCCTTCCTCAGTGCTAATGAAGGTGGAAATTTCTCATATACGTAGGAGAGGTGGGGGATTCAAGATGAAGTTTTAACAACCAATAGGACAACAGAGGATTGCAAGTATAAGCCAATAGGAGAATGGATGTAAAATGGAACCGAAGTAGAGAGAAAAGGGGTAGAGGAAACGAACAATTGGTATTTGAACGTTGTTATTTCTACATTCCTACTATATTGCACCAATCTCCATCTCAATAATCATTTAAATAACAGTTTATTTTTCGGTGCATTTTGGAGTTTAGAATTCTATTGTAGCATTCTATACATACAAGGTGATTTAAAGAAAAAAGTTTACAAAATTATATGACAAATTTAGCATACAATAATGATTATATATCACATAGGAACATCGGATCGCAAAACACTTATTGAGACGCAAATACCCTCATAACATGCATGGTCACAGTGACGTCACAATGATGTCACTGTAAGTCACTTTGGTCACATCACATCTGTGACGAAAATGCCACCACTCAGTGACGTCACATTGGGACTAAGATATGACTTTCTAAAAAGTTTTTCACAGTTCGTCACAATGTTAATGTGAAAGTAGTCACAAATGGCACACTTTTCACAAATTGGTCAGATTGTGACGTCACAAAAAAGCTCTAAAATGGCCATAAAGACTTCACATTTTAGTCACTGTGACTTCACATCGACGTCACGTGACGTCACATCGACAATCGATGGTCACAAAGTCACGATGTGACTTCACAACGACGTTGCAGTGACGTCACCATGTCTTACGGGTATAGGAGGTTTTATCCTAACTCAATTCGGGTTGACGGTAATAACTTTCAGAGAAAAGAATTGTATTATAATCAAACATTTAACTGATATTCTTAACTTTGTTTTAAGTATGACAACACCAAACAAAAGTGCTAGAATTTGGCATTACAGGGTTTCTCTCAAATCATGAATTCATGAAAATTTTACATTCTAAAGCAACTTCTGCAAATTGTTTAAACAAAATTAAAAGATTTACATAACCATTTAATAAGTATTTGAAGGATTTTAGAAGGATTAATTAAATTTGAATTTATAGGAATTTTGTGAAAAATTTTATAACTCTACTCAATTTTTCATTTTTAATTATTTTCTTAGTATTTTGTAGAGTTATAAAATGGACAAATATGATGTTCTTATAATATAAATATAGAAATATTTCAGCATTGAAAAACCCCCCTCCCTCAACGCCAAGAAAGCTGAAAAGATGCAAAGGCAAACTAAATCATCCTTTTAAAAATATCTTTGTTTTGTGTAACCAATGATGCTTTTGTAAGAAGATAAAGTAAAAGTTTTAAAAATTAAGGAACTGTAAATTGTAACTCTTCATATACTTAATTAAATTATATACTAATTCAATAACATACTTAATCAAAAGAAATACTGTAAAGTTGTAAAAAAATAGCATTAAGACTAAGTAAATGCTTTATACAACTTTTAATATTTTTGTGGAATATTATAACATGAATTTTGAAAAAAAAATTAGGCATACAATTATTTAAAAATTACACTAAGACATAATGTATATTTTTATTATAAGTTAATGCGTTAATACATTTTCTGAACACTCATCAATAATTGTGTTCATTTTTAGAACGAGAAGTATACAAATAACAAGTAATTGTGTTTATGAATATTAACTTTATTTATCGCTCTCATCTATTGTTTTCATGTTTACTTATTTTTAAGCCCATTGAACTTTCAATATATAATGAATCAACTTTGATAGCACCATGCATATTGCCCATATCCTTAATTATCTTAAGTGGAATTTACTTTTATTTACGTCATTTATATTTAATTAATTCCGAAAACTAAAATGGATTATTAACTATTTTAACTGTTCACAAATAATTTAACAAAGCTACTTTAATAAAAGATTTTAAAGATTTAAGCATTCGTGAAGGACGATCATCCATTAGGTACTTTTGAATCAAGTAATTTTATACTAATCGAAAAGCACTTTAACGAATTCAAGGGAAATACAATAAGGGATACAAAAAAAATCAATTTAATTGCAAAAAGCAGGATACGAAATTATTTGATTTAATACTTAGATTATATTTAAAATAAATATATAGAAATGCGGGTAGCCTTACTCGATATTTCCTCACAAATATCATTCATTTTTATTTGGGTTTGAAAGAAAATATTTAATTAATCTAACTAAATAAAACAGTTTAATGCTATGAAATTAAATAGTTATTTGATTAAACATCCAATTACTAAATTACAAATGTTAGAAACGTTTCTTATAACAAAATCTATTAAATAGTTTTTATTCAATCAATGTCTATTAAATAGATTTCATTGAATCAATGTAAAAAAAAAATCCATTATATCTTTTATACCATTATATCTTTTATTTTTATATTTCTTTCTTTTATGGATATATTTATCAAACAAAAGAAAAATTATTTCCGTTTAATGTAATACATGGCTGATCGGTTTGGATTTCTTTGATTAATTCAACATCTGATTTGAGTTCAAATTAAATATTCAGAACTTTTTCCAAGCAATCCTTCATATTTTACATTCTCTTTCACACACACACACACACACACAAATTAAAATAAAAATAAAAATAAAATGTAGAATGTAGAATGTGAAGACTGCTTTGAAATGTTTTTATCACACACAGTTGAGAATCCCCAGTATTGTTATTATTAAATTGCTTATTATTAGAAAAGAATTAATTGCATATTTTTTTAAAACATAAAATGAAAAGTTTACAAATTTAGATAATCTAGTATAAGCGTAAGTTTTTTTTCTTTTTTTATATTTTATTTTCAAACCAATTTTATTGAATTACTTCAAGAAGTTCATATAAATTTTAAACTATATCTAGTAATCAGCTGTCATTAAACAAAGTTATTTTTGGAACAACAACTTTAAAGATTCAAACAAATGTAAATGGGAACAATTGAGATATAACTTTAAGAAGAAAAAACATTGTAATCCGCATGGAATTTTCAAACATTTCGAAAAAGGAAAATTATCAAAAAATGTATTTTACTCAATCTGTAATAAATTATACATAGATTGTGATAGAAATTGTACAAGTAATGATTCAGTTTTTAATGAACAAAATTTTAAGCTGAAGTTAAGAAATGACGTTATTTTCCGAACAAAACTTTGGACTTTTGAAAACCTTGTCTTTGAAGCAGTTTTTTCCAAAGTAATTAATTACTTTATTCTATCCATAATAGAAGTAAATATTGTAATCGGAGTCTTTTTCAATTTCCAGCATGTTTAATGCATTAATGAAAGTCTGCCAAATTTAGGAAAAGTCGCGTGGGGTCAATTGAAATTGTTTAACAAACGTAACATTTACCAAAAGTGACAATTAAAAAGTGTGTTTAAAATATATTTTTACTTCATTTTCCATTAGTGTTAAGTTTTAAAAAATGAAATATAATAGAAAAAAATCTAATCACAAATCGTTTAAAGAAACTCGAAAAAAAAGCAATTTTGCTGAGTTAAACAGATATTGATGATAAACCCTCAAGTAACATTTCACAAATTAAAGATATTCTAATCATTTGAGACATTTTAAAAGTTTCACCCTATTAAAAATATCGTCGAAAGCAGCAAGATCTTTACAGAATAAATCATGCTTGTCTGCTGATATTTATGTTGAAGGGAAGTGAAATGCAAACTAGAATTGAAAGATCACTTATTAGTAAGTAGCTGACATCAAAGAACATGCCATTTGTCCAATGCATTCTAAGTTCTGAAAGATGCATAAATTTTATTCTTTTTGTAGACTTATATCTGAAATGTTTCACTTGAATTTCAGTAGAATAAAAATATTAAAATTTCTTTTTATGAATAAAGTGCTTTTATAAGTGTTGTTCCGATTTCTTTTAAATAGTTATTCTAATTAGAAGTTATAATAATACATACATTCACTTTTTAAAGTGTTCATAATCGTTTCGATCAAAATAATCTATACGTTAAATTGAATTTAAATTATTTTTTGTAGCACTGAAGCATAACATTTTAAATTATTTTACATATTTTGTATAAGACAAATATAATGTTTTCTTCATTTTTGGTCATAGTTAAATACATTATCGAAAATAATAAATATACCGGTAAACACATTTTTAAGAGCAACTGAAGAAAACATTGTAAAAAAAACGGACGATTTCACGGAAATTATACTGGTGATCGGGGCACCAGTATTATTTACTGTTTTTAATGAAAAAATTTCCGTAAATTAAAAAAAAAATCGTTTTTTTTTTCTAGAATTTACGGAATTTTTTTCCGTTAAAAAACAGTAAATTATACAGTCGTCCCAGTTACCAGTATAATTTCTATAAAAACGTCCGTTTATTTTACAGTGTATATTATTATTATTACTGAAATAACATTTAAGCATACATATACATATATATATATATATATATATATATATATGTATATATATCATTTACATAATGATATATAATGATTAAAACTCAATTGAAATAACACCAAAAACTGGCGATAAATCAAAACTAAAACAATAAAACTTTATATAAATTACAAAAAAAAAAAAAAAAAAAAAAAAAAAAAAAAAAAAAAAAAATCAAAGCAATTTATAGGACGTGTTTCATAATCCAAAATAAAATAGCCCGTCTTCAGCTACAGAAAAGACGCGTCCGGGCATATGTGTTCGGGAAGAAGGCAGAACCGTGAACAATGCGAACAATGTAAGCCTGTTTATGGACCTCCTAGTTGAAAGAACAACTTTATATCTAGGATATCATAGTAGGCCGTGCTGCATGGGCATGGGGAGCCATAAGAAAAATAAATTTAATGTTTAAAAGTGGCAAGCCACAGTTAAGAAAAATTAAATTAGCTAGCTAAATTAATAAATAAGTAAATAATAATAAATAAATAAAAAAAATTATAAATAAGAAAAGAGAAAATTAAGAAAAAAGAAAAACTTATAATGTTCGTAGTGTTCGAAAAGCAAAGGACGAAAAAACTACCGAAGGGATGCCCCAATAAAAAAAAAAGACTCTTTACAGAGACCATACATTTTTTTTTCTTATAAGAAAAACAATAAGTTTTAAAGTTAGTTAACACTAACAAAATAACAATTTATTTTTTAAATTTTTATATATAAGAATTAGACAGAGACAAACACAAAGAGAAAAGTTTAAAAGAGAGTTGAGGGAAACTCAATCATCCCCTTCCAATATCATAGCATATCTGGGACGCTTCCTATTAATGGGATCAGAAACCTCATAATCTGGAAGCTCCGCAACAATTTCATTGGGTAAATTGTATAATGTTTTATAAAAATTTTGAGATAATTGATTGATTCGTTTTTTGAGAGAAGTAGTGTTTAGGTCTCTACGAATTGTAGAGTTTCTTAAATACCTACATCCATTTCGTATATATCGAAGATTTTTGTTATGAATACCATAAAGACTTTTCATGCTGGTTTTACAGGCAAACCCCCAGATAGGGCAGGCGTAAGTTATTACTTATCTGATGCATGCATTATAAAGGATTAGTTTATTGTGAATAGATAGAGTTTTACTGTTAAGAAGAGGAGAGAGAGCTTTAGAAATGCCGGCGACTTTGCCCCGGATCTCAATGAAATGCTTCTTCCAAGTTAAACGTCGGTCTAGGATCATACCTAAATATTTAGTGAAGTCAGCCCAGGGGATAGTAGTGTTATTGACAGTTAGTCGATTAGGATAGTCTCTTTTTCTAGAAAAGTAAATAGCAGCAGTTTTATCTTCATTAAGTTTTACACGCCACTTAGTACACCAGGCAATGAATTCATCGATGTGTTTCTGAAGGATTTTGTATAGTGTGTATGGATATTGTGCAGAGGCATACATTGCCGTGTCGTCCGCATACAGGGCAAGATAAGTCCTCAGTGTTCTTGGTATATCATTGAAAAAAATATTAAATAATGTAGGGCCGAGAACAGAGCCTTGAAGAATTCCCGAAAGAATTCTGTGAAGTGTAGAGAGTATTTTATTAACGCGGACACAAAAAGTGCGGTCGCTAAGGTACGAATGTATGAGATGAATGAGACTGGCATTAATTCACAGATTAATTAATTTGTAAATAAGGCCATAATGCCAAAGCTTTGTCAAATGCCTTAGCGACATCGAGAAAAACAGCAGCAGCTGGAATCTTCCTGTTGAGGTTTTCGCTGAGGAATTCCACAACACGAAGTAGTTGATGTGTGGTAGAGTGTTTGGCCCTGAAACCAAATTGTTCAGGGATAAGTGTATTATGGTCATCGAGAATTTCATTGAGCTGTGACCTTATGACGCGCTCAACTACTTTACTAATAGAAGGCAATAAGGAGATAGGTCTATAATTAGTGGGATCTTGTAGGTTTGTTTTAGGTTTAGGAATAGGAGAAATTATTGAGGTTTTCCAAGGTTTTGGAAAATAGTGGAACTTAAGAATAGCATTTGTTAGAGAGGTTAGATAATTTATACAATTAAATGGTAGATTTTTTAAAGCATAATTAGAGATGTTATTAATACCAGGGGTTTTCCTGTTTTTAAGTTTTTTAATAATGTTAAGGATAACTATGGGCTGAACCTCAAGGAGGGGATTCTGGGGAGGCGTGGACAGAAAATTTTCAACAGTTTCATGAACTTCAAAGTAATGATCAGGATTGGCTAAATAAGGGTTGGGGGAGAACTGCTTGGCATATGACCTAGCAAGAATCTCGGCTTTGTCAGTATCAGTATATGCCGTACTATTAAAAGCAGTTAAGGGGGGGGATGGAAGAATAATTATTATTCAGTTTTTTCTTGATTTTCCAAAGGGAATTATTTTCAGGAGAAAGAGAACTGAGGAAGTTGTTCCAGCTTTTTGTTTTTCTTTATAGATCAGATTTTTAATTTTATTATTAAGACGATTAATAAGGGGTTTTAAGGAAGGATCCCTAGAATTTTGATAAAGCCGCCGGATGTTATTGCGATGCTTACATATGTTATGAATATAGTTAAGAAGAGTGAATGAACTATTGTGGTTAGTATAAGGATAAGTAGCTTGCTTTTGAGCATCTAAGATTAAATTTTGAAAGTTAGTTACAGCATTATCAATATCATTAGTATTAGTAATTTCTGGAAAAGATAAATCAGAGTTAAGGAGAATATTACGAAATTTTTTCCAATCCACAGCCACTGAAGGGAGAGGAGGCAGAACCGTCTGTCAATATCTTTAACTAGTCTACTTTTTCTTTTAAATTTGTCCGGGTTCAATTTGTCTTATATATATTTTTTCTTTTCTATTAAGAGTCCAAGGCTATTCGGGTCGTAAGTGAAGTATTTTGGCGCTATCCGTGGTTGCCTGCCGGCGACAGCGCTGTCGCGCAAGAGACTAGGTCTGTTTGGGTCGTAGGTAGGGGTCGTCGACGAAAATTGGTCGCTCACCACGACGAGGGGAAAAGTCAACTAGCTTATGACGGTTTTGTCACGTGAGTTGCTTTAATTTTATATTGATTTATATAAAGAATTATTATTTTTATGTTTAAAACTATTTTATTGAAGTAGAAAAAATATTTGAATTCCTAATATTCTTAATTACTTGTTGCAAATTCAACCAAAAAAAGTAACTCACGAAATATAACAGAGTATAAATAATTGAAAAAAATATGGCGGTGTACTAAATGTGATAGTGGTACAGAAGCAACCAGTTTCAAAACAGGAAGTGAAGTGTTTGAATACACAACTGTTTCCATTGTGTCATAATGTTATCTACATTCACATTGTTTTATAAATTTGTCCGAAATTCAAAAGAGGTTCCGGAATGCCCTTTTTTAGTAATAAAAATATTTATTTTCTAAAATTAACACGCAATCATTTTACAATACTTCTACATTATTATAAAGTTATAAAAAAGTGTATTTAAATGTATTACATAAGTTTTATCTAATAAAAAACCATTGAAACAAACACTAAAAAATTAATTTTACAGTTTTATGCAAATTCAGATGATAATCAAGACAAGTACCATTTCAAAAGTTAAAATATCCGTATCATTAGCAACATTTTAAAACTTCCACGCTGTTAACAGTAAAGTCGAAAGAAGTTAGCTTTTTGCTTAACAAATTATAGGGTAACATCCCCAGTATTGGCACATTAAGAATTTGTCGTTAAACTTACTTAAATTTTCATTACAAAGAAATAAGCTATTTACTTGGAAATATTTTTAAATCAAAGAATGCATATCTGTGCATCTATTTTGCCCACTAAAAGCAAAAAAAATTGAAAAAGTATTTTTATAAAAATATATTTATAAAAAGTTGCTGAAATCACTAGTAATTGGCACCTAGAGCACCAATGTATGACACCTTGTGATCCAGTAATTGGCATATGTTTATATTTTTAAAAAAAATTACATTTTGCATTGGGTTTAATCGCTTTAAATTAATTTACTGTAGATGAAGATGCCATATTTCAGGTTTTTGAGAGTAAGAAATCAGCATATTAATCTGAAATGTGAACACTTTAAAACAATACAATATTCTTACATTAATATCCATTAATTGTCATGCTGTCCCTAGTAATTGTCATATGAAGCTTTAATGGATTCTAATTACTGATAAAATTTATATTTTCAAATAACAACAAATGATAAACAAAATTAGTCTATAATTTTAAAAATAGTTCCAAAATAAATGGTTTAATCTCAAATTCCTTGCGAATTCCTTGTAATTGGAATAGGTGCCAATTTCTCGGAACTAGCAAAATTGAAGCACCATTAATTGGCAACTACCATTAATTCAGAAATCGAAATATTTGTGTCGAAAATACTTTTACACAATTAAATTAACCCTTTTTAACTAAATAAAACTGTTTTCAATTAAAATTTAAATTATATTATAAATCAGATAATAATAAATTGAAAAGCATGCCTTCCTTAAGCCAAAGAACAAGAATTTGCATCAAAATGGCTAATTTGATACAAGCCAGATTTGTTTCTCTTTCCTAGGCTCTATTGTCATCTTGTAAAATAAATCAAAGTTATAATCTTTAACGTAAATGAGCATATAACTGATATATGGTCTTGAATTTTTAAAAGACTGGATATAAATCTTTTTTTAGGACATGTTTGTAAAATGTGCCAATCACTGGTGCATGCCAATTACTGGGGGTGTTACCCTACTTGTCTGCTAAGACTAATGTAGAAGGGACATGAAATGCAAATCAGACCTGGAAAAGTATATATTCAGTAATAAGTAGCTGACATCAAAGATTTATATCGAATTTGATTGTTTTAATGCTTAAAGTTACTTTATTGGAGTGGAGTAGAAAAATATTTGAATTCGTAATAATCTTAATTTTTTAGTACAAATTCAATAAAAAATATCGCCCACGAAATCTATTACAGAATAGTAATGTGAAAAATATTTGAGCATCGTGCTAAATATCAGTGCCTGAGAGGTAAATGTATCTGAATTCTTTTTTTTATATACATTTTGCCAAAAGTCATTTGATCTCATGTCAGACTTAAAGAAAAAATAAAGAAAAAAACCTAATAAAATTAACATGCAATCGGTGTATCGATAAGACTTACAGATTATTTATCTGTCTTGATAAAATACAAAATAATAACAATAATAATAATAATAATAATCTAAATAAAATTAAATATTAATCCAAATTAAATGTTAATCTAATTGCAAATGATGTAAACAAATTCAAATAAAAGATAAAAATAAAAAAGAAGAGATTTAAACCAATTTAGATGATAATCACAAGTACCATTGCGCAAATTAAAGTTATTTTTATCGTTACCAACATTTTAAAAGTTTCATGCTAAAAAAGTATCTTAAAAAGCACTTAGCTCATTGCGTAACAAATTATACTTGTCTGCTAATGTTTATAAAGAAGGAAAATGAGATGCAAATCAGAACTGAACGATTACTTATTCAGTAATAAGAAGTAGATATCAAAGATTTATATAAATTTTATTGTTTTAACGCTAAAAACTACTTTATTGGGCTAGAAAATTATTTGAATTCTTAATATTATTAATTACTTAGTATAAATTCAATAAAAAAAATCAGCCACGAAATCTAATATTGAATAATAATATGATAAATATTTAGACAATTTGTACTAAAGTACAAGTAAATCAGAGATATCAAGTTTTAAAACAAGAAGTTAAGCATTTCAATACAGAACCGTTTCCATTGTGTCAGAAATTTATCTGAATTCTTTGTATTTTTTATAAATTTTTCCGAAATTCGCGTAAACTCACGTCAATTTTTTTTCTTAAAAAAATATATATATATTAAAATTAACATGCAATCGGTGATGTCAATAAGTGATTTATAATTTATTTTCCTGTCTTGTTAAATTATAAAACAGTAAAATCAATTATTAGTCTAATCCCAATCATGTAAACAAACTCAAAATGAAAGAGCAGAAATTTTACATATTTAAACCAATTTAAATGATGTAACGGCAAGTGCCATTTCACAAACTAAAGATAGTCGAATCATTATAAACATTTTAAAAAGTTTACGCTATTAAAAGTATCATAGAAAGCAGCGAGCTCTTTGCTTAACAAATTATACTCATCTGCTAATGCTTTTTTAGAGGGGAAGTGAGATGCAAATTGGAATTAAAAGTGTACTTACTCAGTTGCAAGTAGCTGACATCAAACAGATCGCAATTTCTCTATTACCTTTTAAATAGTGAGAAATTAAGAAATTTTATTTCTTTTGCAAATTTATATCAGCAATTTTACTTGTAAATTTGAGTATAAAAAAATGTTGTGTGCATATGTTTTAATTTTAATCCTTTTAAAAGAGGACATGCGATTTATATTAAATAATAACTTTAATTAAAATTTTTTAAAGTGAATTCATATTTTTAAGTTAATCATAATCAGTTCAAAGAAAACAATACATAAATTAAAGAGATTTTTAATTAATTTATGCATCACTGAAGTATTATATCTATACATATAATAAAACAGTAGGACCCGGTGTGTCTGTACATTGAAGATAATTGACAAAAATGGAGTCAGGGCGATAAAAGAAAACCAATGAAACACAAAAAAAAAAAATTTTGAATTTTTTGTCTGTCTGTCTGTCTGTCTGTCTGTCTGTTTGTTCGAGGTTATCTTCGTCACTACTGAATGGATTTTTATGCGGTTTTCACTAATGAAGAATGCACACTCCCGGGCAGTGTATAGGCTTTGTTTCATCAAAATCGGACAACAGACAAAAAAGTAACAAAAAGAAACAAAAGAAACTATTAGGTGCGCTGCTCACGTTTTTTAGTACATAACGTTTTTTAGTACATATAAAATCCAATAGATGTCACTGTGCGATTTTAAAACGCGCTATCGTTATGTTTTCGCCAGTCTACTTAAGTATGAGAAAGTTTCAAGCTGGCTGTCGTTCCATGTGGTTTAGTCGGTAGAACGTCAGTGCGCCATACTGATGGCCCGGGTTCGATTCCCAGCATGGAATTTTTTTTCACTATGTTGGCATTAACGCCTATAAGCAATTAAAAGAATTTGAAATATTGTATTCAAGGCGAATTTTCTCTCTGGGAAAATTTCCTTGCATTAATATGTCAGTGTAATTTTTTTTTCGATTTAATTTTTTTTTCGAAACTTTGTTTTTCTTAAAAAATTACAGTAAATATTTGATATTTCCCAACGTTTTTTGAATGATCGACTTGCTTTTTTTTTTTTTAATGTATGTCTGAACCTTATCTAACTACTTCTTCAAGATTTCTTTAGATAAACCGACCAGCGTAGCGGGCGAAGGCCGCTAGTCTATACATATAATAAAACAGTAGGACCCGGTGTGTCTGTACATTGAAGATAATTGACAAAAATGGAGTCAGGGCGATAAAAGAAAACCAATGAAACACAAAAAAATTTTTTTTGAATTTTTTGTCTGTCTGTCTGTCTGTCTGTCTGTCTGTTTGTTCGAGGTTATCTTCGTAGCTACTGAATGGATTTTTATGCGGTTTTCACTAATGAAGAATGCACACTCCCGGGCAGTGTATAGGCTTTGTTTCATCAAAATCGGACAACAGACAAAAAAGTAACAAAAAGAAACAAAAGAAACTATTAGGTGCGCTGCTCACGTTTTTTAGTACATAACGTTTTTTAGTACATATAAAATCCAATAGATGTCACTGTGCGATTTTAAAACGCGCTATCGTTATGTTTTCGCCAGTCTACTTAAGTATGAGAAAGTTTCAAGCTGGCTGTCGTTCCATGTGGTTTAGTCGGTAGAACGTCAGTGCGCCATACTGATGGCCCGGGTTCGATTCCCAGCATGGAATTTTTTTTCACTATGTTGGCATTAACGCCTATAAGCAATTAAAAGAATTTGAAATATTGTATTCAAGGCGAATTTTCTCTCTGGGAAAATTTCCTTGCATTAATATGTCAGTGTAATTTTTTTTTCGATTTAATTTTTTTTTTTCGAAACTTTGTTTTTCTTAAAAAATTACAGTAAATATTTGATATTTCCCAACGTTTTTTGAATGATCGACTTGCTTTTTTTTTTTTAATGTATGTCTGAACCTTATCTAACTACTTCTTCAAGATTTCTTTAGATAAACCGACCAGCGTAGCGGGCGAAGGCCGCTAGTCATACCTTATTTCGCGAATTTTATGTAAGAAAATAATGATCTTTTCTTTTTGTTTGATTAGATGTATATATCTTTATACATGTATATCGGTTGCCATATTTTCAAAAAAAAAAAAAAAATACAATGCTGAATTATAGTAAGGGATCGGCATTTTAACATTCTTTTGTTTAAAAAAAAGTTTTAATAACATTTAAATCTTTTTTATTAAACTAGTAAAAAGCACTTGAATTCTTAATATTCTAATTATTTTGCGGCAAAGTCAACAACGAAAATCAACCACGAAATGTTACGGAATAAAAATAAATAATAAAAATTTTGGCGATGTACTTAAGCATCATTAGCTTAGAGGTTGTAGCGTAGAGAAAAACAGATGATTTTATGATGTTTGTATTGATAATCGAGACGCTATTACTTTTCACCGTTTTTTAATTTAAAAAAATGTCGTAAGTTCCAGAAATTGTTCCGTATTTTCCAGGAATTAAAGGGAGTTTGACAGTTAAATAACAATAAATTATGCTGCCCTCTGAATTGCCAGTTAAATATCCATAAAATCTACTGTTTTTTCTGTTTTTTTTCTTTTTTTTTAACGGGAATTTGAATATTTGAATAAATATCTCCGTAATGTCAGTTTAATGTCACCAATTTAGTTTTTGGTGAGATCAATACTAACTAAAATTAACATGCAATTAGTGTGTTTACAAGTGACATATAATTCAATTTCAATCCTTAAATTGAAAACTGTAAAATTAAATGCATCAGATAATATTATTGTAATCACAAATCATTATAACAAACACTAAATAATAAATTTTACAGATTTAAACAAAATTGGATAAAACGACAAGTACCGTTTCACAAATTAACAATATTCTAATGGTTACAGACATTTTAAAAGTTACACGTTATTAGAAATATCATAGAAAACAATTAACTTTCTATGTAATACATTATGCATGTCTGCTAATGCTTATCTAGAAGAAAAGTGAAATGCAAATGAGAATCGAAAGATTACTTAATCAGTAATAAGTACCTGACATCAAAGAACACGTCTTTTTTCATATAAATATCTTTTAAGTTCGGAAAAAAGAATAAATTATATTCCTTTTGAGAAATTTATGCCTGAAATGTTTCACTTAAATTTTAGCATAAAAAAGGTTTCTTTTCTGTATTTTATTAATTCAGTATTTTTATAAGGGGAATTGCGTGTTGTATTAATTGTTTAATTAAATGTATAATTAAGCATTCACTTGTTAATTTGATATAATAATTGCTTCAATCAAAATAATTCATGATTAAAGCGAATTTAAGTTACTTTATGTAAAAATTCAGGTCAACTTCATACATCATTTCGTAGAGTTTTTGTAAGAAAAAAATGAGGTTCTCTTAAAGTATGTGCTTAGTCTAAAATCAGTGTTTTCCCCCGAAACTTTTTGATTTATTTCATTAAATATAAATTCAAGTTAAACATTTAGTATTTAAAAAAATGCCTTGCTTTTGGTTTATCGAGAATTAAAAATAATGCTACAGCTCAAACTATTAACAGGAAATAAACTTTATGAAACCAGGAATGAGAGTTTAAGGAGTCACAGAAAGGTAAATAACTCATTTTTATCGTAAACTATGTCTCGTAAAGGTAAAGATCTTTCTTTGGGCATTTTTTATGTTCTCCTAACGAGGAATCTGAATGTGTAGAGTTTGAGCGGTATTTTTGAGACAACCTGTATGTATAGTATCTTTGAATTCATTGACGCTTAAATATTTAACACATATTTATACTCTATTATATTTCGTGAGTGATCTTATTTTCTGAATTTGTATTAAAATAATTAAGAATAACTCAAATATTTCTCTAGTCCAATAAAACTATTTCAAACGTTATTGCAGTTTTTTATAAAAACTTAAAAAAAAATAAGCTGAAATGCCGATTCTGTAACAATAAGATATTTTTCAGTTTCTCTCGAACATTTAATTATATATATATATATATATATATATATATATATATATATATACATATATATTTAATTATAACGAAACATTAAGGAATATGATCACATTTGGAACAGACAATTTTTCTCAAGAACTTTGCTTTTTAACCAAAACAGGAAACAAAATTAATAAAACTGTGATTTGATATATTTTTTTTATGGAATGTATTAACTTTCCAAAATTTAGGCAATATGAGTGAAATTTTAGTACAGAATTGCGTTTAAACCAAATAAATATAATCTATAATAAAATCTAATCAATTTATTTAATTTTTTTCAACAATATATTACAAAATCATTTACTTGTGTTATGAAGCAAAGTGTTTGCAATGCTTCTTAAACTTACTAGCATTTACCAAATTTTGAACAGAAAGTATTAACCTAAAAAAAAAAAAGTAAATTTTTCAATAAAAATAGTTCGTAAATTAATACACTGTAAATATATATGTATCTAAAGTTACTAAACTTTTTCTAGGAAACTGGAATTCCTATTTTATATAGCGGTAACGTCAAAAATTCATGTAACAGAATAGGTTACAGGAATTTTTGGTGTTACCGTTACATAAAAAGTTCTAGAAATCCCTGTTTCCTAGAAAAAGTTTAGTCAATTTACTGATTTTTTTCACAGTGTTTATACAAACTTTCAATAATTATTTTGCTTCATAATATATCAAGAGATGAACAGAATCTTGTGAAAAAAATTACCTTGAATCTTAAAAAGTTTATAAAAATTATGTTTGTCGGAAGTGTACACAATGAAAAACGCAGTTTTTCATAAAACTAAATTAGGATTTTCATATAGCTCAAAAAAGTTACACGAAGTTAATAACTTTAGAATCCACAATATATATAGCTATTTTTATATTTGCGTCCGACATTATGTATCACATAGTTTACGAGAAAAATACGAAAAACAAAGAATGACGAGACAGCCGGAACAAGGACAAAACACCGTATTGGACAGATCAACAGGAGTATTTTCATTATCTTTTCAGACGATAATGTTCAGTCACTTCCCTCCCCACTTTAAACATTTTTCCTTGCACTAGCTGTGACGTCATTCTTTGTTTTTCGTATTTTTCTCGCAAACTATGGATCGTACAAGTACAGTTCTTCGGGCATTTTGTGTGTACTCCTGACAAGGAATCTGGCTCTGCAGAGTTTGGATGGTATATTTGGAACAATCTGTGTATATTTAAGATTGCTAAATACATTTACCTATATAATGCATTATTAAACTATTGATAATAAGAAAAAATTTTTTTAAAGAGAACTTTTAATATTCAGAATAAAAATATACTACATAAAATGGTCTGGTGTAATAACGCCAAGTGCTAATATTTTGCATAACTATGAAATAATCTGGTAAATGACACCCATGTGCTCTGCGCAGAAGGGTTTTGAGTCATAGAAATCGCAAAAAACAGCTTCAAGTTAATTTGTTTCATTTTTATGTCTTATTGTTTTTACAAGCAACTAAAATTAACGCTTGATCTAAAATTTGCGAAATACGTTTTGTGATGTGAAGACTATTTTTTTATCCGGAAATACTTTGTTAATTACATAAATTTATAGTACATTTCATGGACTTTCAAAATGTTGTTGAAGATTTTGGATATCTTCTCGAGATAATTTGTAATTTAAAATGTACAGCGCAATAACTATAACGGAGTAATAAAGCCAATCCTTGGCATTAACACCCCGGTTGATTCCGTACAGTGGCCGAGCTACATCCAAAATACTGATTCAAATAAACACAGTTAAAACTGTGCAATGTTTCTAATAATTCTATTTAAGCGGTCATTTTTAAGCAAAAAGAAGCTCACGGTATGATATTGTTTTGCCTCATACTTCCCCCCACACCACACCTTTATTTTTCTTACACTTTCACGAAAAATTGTACATTTTCAATAGCTTATGTTCCATGTAGGCAGACGATACCGTGCTACCTATAATTAAAATCTCAGTGTCCAGAAAGTGAAAAGAAGTGAAGTGTTTTTTATATTATTATTCCAAAGTTGTGTTTGAGAAATGTGCAGACGATAATGCAGCAGTGAGCTGCGAGTGAGTGTTATTCTTTAATAAAGTGTTTTTTAATATAATCAGTGCCTATGGAATAATTTGTGTAGTGTGTGCATTAAATTTTACATGGTCCGACGTTCCGGGAGGTGAAAATAATTATTTATATGAGTGAATAATCATCGAATTTGAAATATGTGCCGATGTTATGTTAAGAGTTCTACTAAAGATCTGTCCAACGTTCAACATGAGTCTTCGAATAATATTCTGCTTAAATTAGTGAAGTGTTGTGCTCAAATAATGGAAGTGTTTTGTTTAAGAAGATATCGTTTTAAGAGTTAATGAATAATTTGAGAAAAAAATTTTTTGATACCGATCGCTGGAAATTTTTTTGGAACTATGCTTTATGGAAGCAGTAGAAGTTTAGATGCTGCTCTTCGTATTTCATGAAAATTTTCTTTGAAATGACTTTGCCAATTAAAATTAAAGAAGTCATATGTTGGTTAAATCTGAAGATGAACTGTTTAAATTATTGTTTGATTAAGATATGGACAAATAAGTTGGCTTTTTGTATATTCAGTGGACTTTTTGCATATTGAGAGAATAAAGTTTTCAGTCTGTTTTCGTGGGATATGATAAGAGGAACTGTGCTGATTTTTTTAAAAGTTTATCGCCTCTAGAGAGACAGTGCTGGTTTTATTTTATTAGTGTGAAGAACGACGATAAGACCTGAGTATGGTCTGCGTACCAAACATTGGAGTTTATGCATTTTTGTCGTGAATGTCATGGTGCAGCAAGTGAAGTGTGTGGGCAGTATGAAAGTTTGATTGCCCTGAATGCTCACAAGAACCTTTCAGCTTTGTGTTTCTTGAACTATGCTCTACATAGCCTATGACGACTTTGCCCAGTTGGATTTTTTGCTGTGATGCCTTATGGTGCCTGAAAGGACTTCATCCTGATGAGTTTTTGTTTTGAGTTCATGAACTGTGATCTACAGTGCTTGAAATGAGTTTATGAATGAGCTTTTGTTCCAAGGAATCATGGACTTAGTTGTGACAGACTGTATCCTGCATACTTTCAAGAGCTCTGATAAACTGGGAATCTACTTGGCCATGACGTTTTTGCATATTTTCTCGACAGAACTACCGGTTCTGGTACTTTATGTGATGGAGGACTTCTGCAGTAAAAGTGAAATTTTTAAAATTCTTTTTATTGAAAATGAAATGATTTTCTTTAGTTTAATAGAAAGTAATTAAATGGATAAATTTTTAAGTAGTTTATGTGAAAAATATTATATAGAGATATTTATTAAAAATGAAGTATTAAAAACTTAATAGTTTTGCTATATTTTTAGATTTAAACTGTTAAATTTAATTTTGAAGTTTAAGTATAATGAAGTTAAAAATTGTTTCATCTATCTATATATATATATATATTTTAATTAACAGGCAATTATCCTGCATTTGAGTATTTATGAAAAATATAAGATTTTGAGAGTATATTTGAACTTTGGATAAATTGTGTAATGTTTTAAGACTCTTTTATATATTTAAAATTTTTAATAAATTTAAAGTGTTTAAAAAACTTATAAGGTGCTTAAATGGTAGGAAATCAGTTTTTGGTTCTGTCTATGGGCGGAGATTTATGAATTATTATTAAAAGTTTATAGATATTTTTGAGTAATTTAATATTTTAAATTTTGTTTTGTGACATGGCTCCCTAGGTTTACTTGATCTTGCTGATTTCCTGGAGTTTATGTCCTATTCTTTTTAGTTTAAAAGTTTGGTATTTTTTTTATATATATATAATCTTAAAGTTTAGCATATTATGCTTTAAAAAATCAAGTATATTTTTTTCAGTATGGGAGGTTTCTTGATTATTAGCATTAGATTTAGGGAAACATGATCTCACGAAAATTTGTGCATATTGAGTACAATATATTATAAATAAATTTGAATTTTTATTATTTACTTTACACCAGTCATTGATTTAGTGCATATAATTTATAATCGGAGATAAATATTTTTTTTCTTTTTCTGAGTTCTCATAAAAATAATATGTTTTGTAATATGTTTTAGAGATTCTTTTTTTAGAGTTTTAGAGTTTATTTAGAGTTTTACAGTTGATTTAAAGTTTAAGAGTTGATTTAGAGTTTAAGAGTTGATTTAGAGTTTTAGAGTTGATTTAGAGTTTTAGAGTTGATTTAGAGTTTTAGAGCTTTAGAGTTGATTTAGAGTTTAAGAGTTGATTTAGAGTTTTAGAGTTGATTTAGAGTTTAAGAGTTGATTTAGAGTTTAAGAGTTGATTTAGAGTTTTAGAGTTGATTTAGAGTTTAAGAGTTGATTTAGAGTTTTAGAGTTGATTTAGAATTTTAGAGCCATGGAAGAAATCCACCATTTTAAGTGTTAGGATTTTCGAGTTTGGTCTGGTACATTTATTTTTGTCCTGTTAAATGTATATGCAAATGTTCAATGAAATATGTATTAAATATGATTTTTTTTAACAGATAAAATGAATAATCAATGTTTGTTTATATCTGTTTCATGTATAGTTGATTTAGTATGTAGTTTTTCTGTAATTGTGCAATATTTTTTGAATATAAATCACAAAAATAGCAATAGATACTTTCTATTTTGGGAAATGTGAAAGGCATGATCCCGAAACTTGGTGCTACACAGATACCCAAATTGGAAAGATTAAACTAGAATAAGTATTGAATATATACATTAAGTTCTCTGTGGATAGCTTGCTGTTGTTGTTATAGGTTTTCCGTTGTGGGCAGTACAATTGTCATGTCTTTTGAGAATAGCATATTCTAGGGATCAGTATATTTAAAGATTTAAATTGTTTACTTACCCTCTCTGGTGAACAGAAATGTAGAATCTTCTGCGTTGGATATTTTAAGTGAATAGTGTATGAACATGAACACCCCACGAAAGCTTGAAGATCCGCTGAAGTTTTTCTGTTGGCTGAGAGGTAGTTGTCATAGTGAAGTATGGTTTAAGCAAGTTTGGTGTAATCAGAATTTGGAAACTTTTGCTATGGTGTTTTGGTTAAAAGATTTTTTGCAGTTGTTTAGTGTCATGCCTGCTCTGTGCTAATTTGAGAAATAATTTTTAAAGTTGACTTTTGTTAATTGGAAGTTGAAAGTTGATCACGTGTAAGGCTAAAAATTCAACTCTTTTGATGAAGGAGTCTTTGAAGATCTGATCCATTTTTTGATTGAGTTTATGGATCTTTTTGCGGATGTTTTTTTTTGTATTGAGTTTAAGCATTTGTGAAATGTTGAAATAGATATGGAAATAAATTAATAAAGGTTTTGTTATATTAATGTAATAGAACAGAAGTAAATATTTTGTGTTAGATTCAACTGTAGGATTGCATTTTTTTGAAGTTGTTAGAATTGTCTCCTGAATGTGGAAGGAACATCTTTCAGCTGGCTTGTCAAGTTTTCTAAATGTGTTAGACTTGGTCAGATAAAATTCAATCTCCAGTGAATATAAGAGCAATAGTTTGTTGGAACCATGTTGTAGTGTAAGAGCGAATGAACCCTATGGGCTAAACTTGGTTTAGTTGGAGGTGTTTAGTATGTGATGGACTCCCATGGAATTGCTTGTTTTCAATTCTTGGGCTGAATTTTTGAATATTTAATGGAGTTTTTTCGGAATGAAAATATTTGTTTTGAAAACTGATGTTAAATTTGCTAAATGTTTCTGTTTTTAGTGGAGGGGGATTGATTTTCAGATGTTAACTTTGCTCCTCGCTGAGTGACAGAAACAATCATGTGATAGTATATTCAGTCAGCTGTGTAAGTTTTAGGGCTTGTGAGGAGAGTCTAATTTTTGTGAAAGTGTTTTTGTACTGGTGGACTATTTCTCGGCAATAAGGAGTTTCTATGGTCTTGGTGTCAACATTGGTTGATCTGTCCTAATATGTTAAGTATGAAAACAATAGTTTATTATTTGAGGTTTATTTGTGATTGTCTGAATTAAAGTAATCTGTATCCGTGCTACAACTCTTGCCTATGTGATTTTGTGTTTTTCGAGAGAGTGAGGTATGAAGACCTAGGGCCCCAGGCGAATTGGGAGAGAGTGAAAGGGTAGCCGGGTGTACACAGCGCTGAAAGTTGTATGAATGTTTTGTACCAATTTAATTATATGTGTCCTCCGGATTCATAGGAGATGTTGCAGCTGAAACTTTGTTTTTATTGGAAATTGGCTGCTGTGAAGGATAGGATTATTTTTGAGAATGGAGTCATGTGTTGATGCCAGACCGGGAAGTTTGTAAGTTGTAAAAATGAGATTTGGTTACCTTTGAATTTAATCATGGGGTTCCACTATTCTTAAATTTTATAATTGAATATTAAAGATTTTTGATCTATTTATTCAATATGTGAAAATAATACTTTTATATTGTTTAAAACAGTTAATTGTGTAAGATATATTATTAATGTATATGATAATTGAAATTTCTTCCTATTATGGACTTTAAAGATTGTTTAATGAATATTACAATATTGAAAAAGTTTAATAAGTGTAAGATATTGACATGCAGTGTTCTTGTTGAAATATATGTAGGGTTTTTTAAGTGTGTATAAGGTATATAAAAGCAGTATATATCAATATTTTTGAATATGTTTTAAAACCTAGGAGCCAGATCGAGTGGATCTTGTTGGTATGAGAGTAATTTTAAGTGACTACCTACCTAGTAAAAGTTGTTTTTTGATGTGTGTAAATATTATATAAAAATTTTTATTTTGTGTATAAATATGTTTGAATATTTTGGGTGTTAGGCTGAGCTGGAACTTTGGCTAATTTTTATTGTTTATTCCCCGTTATTGTGTCTTCGTTAAAGATTTATTAATATATTTGGAGTTAATGTACAGGTGATTAAATGCTGTTGAGATAATAGTCCTTTTTAAGATGTTATCCTTTTTAGGTGCGTTCGTAATTATATAATACGTAGCACCTATAGTTGTCGTTCAGTCCGTCCGTCTGTCCGTCCGTCTGTCCGTCCGTCCGTCTGTCCGTCCGTCCGTCTGTCCGCATATAACAACGCAAAAACTACCCAACCGAATCGTTTGAAATTTAAAATACATAAATATTAGATATTTTTGTCGAGTCATTTCAAATTTTATGAGAATCGGATGGATAGATCAATTACAGGGACGATCAAAATTATTCCATTACATTACGGTCAATGGGGAAAAAAGTTTCAAATGCATTTTAATCGTTTGAAATTTAAAATACGCAATTATTACATAATTCTGTCGTGTTATTTCAAATTTTTTGATAATCGTGTGCATAGATCAATTACAGGGGCAATCAAAAGTATTCAATTACATTATGGTCAATGGGGAAAAAGTTTCAAATATATTCTATACGTTTGAAATTTAAAATACATAATTATTACATAATTTTTTCGAGTTATTTCAAATTTTATGAAACTCGGACGAATAGATCAATTACAGGGACAATCAAAAGTATTCCATTACATTACAGTCAATGGGAAAAAATGTTTCAAATGCATTTTAATCGTTTGAAATTTAAAATACGCAATTATTACATAATTCTGTCGAGTTATTTCAAATTTTTTGATTATCGTGTGCATAGATCAATTACAGGGACAATCAAAAGTATTCAATTACATTATGGTCAATGGGGAAAAAGTTTCAAATATATTCTATACGTTTGAAATTTAAAATACATAATTATTGCATAATATTTTCGAGTTATTACAAATTTTATGAAATTCGGATGCATAGATCAATTACAGGGACAATCAAAAGTATTCCATTACATTACGGTCAATGGGGAAAAATGTTTCAAATGCATTTTAATCGTGTTACACTCATGCGAACTTAATAAAATTTATATGCAACTATAAAGTACATATTATAATATACATCTTACATAATTTGTGGTGCAAAGAACATTTGTTATTGATTTACAAGGCCACACAAAAGTATTCCATTACATAATGGTATAGGGAGAACATTGTTTGATGAGCGTTTTAATTGTAGTTCACTATTTACAATGTTATGAGATTGATATATGAACGTAATATTTTTAAAACTTCGTTATCGTCCGAACGCACCTAATTTGCTACGCTTCACGTGCAATTTCCAACTTGTTTGTTCTAAATGTGGACATCGTCAGGATGCACTAGTGTGTTAGGCTATCCTTAAGAGGATTAAAACTATAGTGGTGTATTTTAATATTTTTGTAGTCGCCTCTCCTTTTTAGATAAAAGTGTTAAGAGGGGGGTTTTGATAGGATTTAACATCAGTAGGATACTAGCAGTTCTTATCACTTTTATCTCCTTTCTAATATTTCAGTTTCGCACTAAAGTTTAAATGATATTTAAAGCAACGGCTAAAAAGTTTATTTATTAATTGTTAAAAAATTAAATTTAAAGTACTATTTAATTTAATCAATAATTAAAATTAATTGTAAGATTTGGTAAGTGGAGAATTGAAAAGGATAATGTAAAAATAGGAGATCTAGTGTTGTTAGTAGAGGAAAATACACCAAACAATAAGTGGCCATTAGGCAGAATTATTGAAGTATATTACGGTAGTGATGAGAAATTTCGCGTAGTTGAGGTAAAAACTCAGAATGGAATTTTTAAAAGATCGATTAGTAAATTATGTATTTTCCTATGCCTGAAAACCACAGTACTTAAAAAAAAGATAAAAGATAAATATATATGTATATCTGTGAGTGTTATATCGTTTTTTCTTCCAATTTTATATTCCAGTAAACATAAGTGACCTTTTGTATTTATTTGTGTAATTAGTGTACATGGTAAAAAAAAAGAGTTATTGAATGTGAAACATGTCAATGGGGGCCGGTATGTTCCATGTAGGCAGACGATACCGTGCTACCTATAATTAAAATCTCAGTGTCCAGAAAGTGAAAAGAAGTGAAGTGTTTTTTATATTATTATTCCAAAGTTGTGTTTGAGAAATGTGCAGACGATAATGCAGCAGTGAGCTGCGAGTGAGTGTTATTCTTTAATAAAGTGTTTTTTAATATAATCAGTGCCCATGGAACAATTTGTGTAGTGTTTGCATTAATTTTTACAGCTTAGAATGCAATTTGTCAATTTCTAAGTTTGTAGAGTTTGTATTTTTAGAATTGGACAATCTACATGCAATTATTCCATCTTATTTCATAGTTTTGTTTGCATGGCGTTATTACCCATATAGGTGGGTAATAACGCCAAATAGCATTGGTCAAGAAAACACGCCATTACATTTTATGAATGAATATCTGTTAAATTATTTTTTTATATAGATAGTCAATGAGTTGCTGTATCAAATCATATATTTGTTTGAAAAATACAATCTAAAATTGAGCCGTGAAAATTGGTAGAACCTTAACGTGGCGCTATTACCCCAGGGTACCTTATATGAAAATATTCTTTCATTCATAATTACATACGCTTATGCAGTAAAATAATTTGGATGCTAGTGCAAAACCATTAAAACCAATAGCAATTTTCCACAAATAATGTGAATGTATAACAAATAAAGTAATTTATTCAAATTAAACATGATACATAAACTATTTTTTTAACCTGAATAAATTCTTTTATTATAATACATTCACATGAACTATTCAGAATTGTATTAGTTTATTATGATTTTATGTACATATTATATACACATTTGTATACGAATTTTTAGTTTTTATCAAAGCTCTATATAAAATTATCTTGCAAGATACAAATTCTATTTTTCTCACTTTTCAAAGGAGTTCAAAGGCGTAGCATTAATTTTGTTAACATTTTCCCCAAACTAGGAAATTAATTCATTTTTCAGTTTAAGATTTTTTTTTAAACAGACTTTCAAAGATTCCTTTGCGAAGCGTTAAGTTCATTTATCTTAAGGGATTCGAAAGGGCAGTCTCAAATACATATCTTTTGTAAAGAAAACTACCTTAAAAATAAAACGTTCTTTTCCAGTCGTGTTCCGTGCACTGTAAAAGTGTATATATTCATTTTGTTCAAAGGTAGAAAATGTTTATTATATTTTCTTTTTTGACGCCTTAAAGGAATTACTGAAAGATAAATTACGTTTTCATTCATTCGGTATGTTTTAACGGAATCTCTATGAAAGGTAAATATCGTTTAGTTACTTTTTTAAAAGAATAACACAATTAGTATGTTTACTCTTTCTTTTTTAAAGATATACATTTGTATATTTAAATAAGTATAATTATAACATACATTTAATATAGATCTTTGTTAAAAAGCATAGATGATTCCTTAAAATTTATTTGACACGTATTTAATATTCAATATCCAAGCAAAATAGTTGCATAAAAAATTATTTTTTCAAATAAAATCATATTTTCAAAAATAATACTTCAAGGTATTTTTGTTGTTGTTATTGTTTTTATATTAAGATCTTTTTTCTAATTTTCTCTTCTCAATCTTAATGTTCTGTTGTTTGCTGCAATGAAAGAATTATGTTTAAAAGTAACGAAATTAACAGGCACTTACCATATACGTTATGTAATGTTAGCTGAATTAAATTGTACAATTATACCACGAATAGTAAAGTATCATAAAACTATTCTATTTATTAGGTAATTAGAAGGATATTTATAAATATTGCGATTTTAGAAAAACACTACTTGTAAATATTAACAAAATCATTTAACATGCTTCAGCTTTATTTAGCACGCAATGATACTCTTTTACCTTAACTTTTACACACATATGAATAGAATATACTCTGATCAGAATTTCTAACCATTTGAAGAACCAAATTGATATGCATGATTGTATTACTTGAAATATGTAATTTTCATTATCCAAATGTGTTGGTTCGAACTGAACATGAATGTTTTTGAACATTAACATTCACCTTATCAACATGTGAATAGGCAAATGCTTTCAGAGGGTATAAAGTGTCAACGAACTCGATTCTCTATCTATGAATAATCACTTTACGAATATTAAAGGAGCCACGCAAATTTTCTCTACCCGTATCACAAAAGTGTACTACAACATGTTAAAAAGGGATACATCTTTGGATACTTATTTTCATTTTTTATTAAATTCTAGATACACTTATCTTAAAGATATATATGCTATTTTTCTGATTTTTCAAACAAAAAAGCGTAACATTAATGCTCAAAAGCGTAACATTAATATTGTTAACATTTTCCCCAGACTACGAAGTTCATTCATTTTTCATTTTAAGATTTTTGTAAACAGACTTTCAAAGATTTCTTTGTGAAGCGTTAAGTACATTTATCTTAAGGATTTCTAAACGACATACTGAAATATACGTCTTTTGTAAAGAAAACTACCTGAATATTAAATCTTATTTACCAGTCGTGTTTCGTGCACTGTAAAAGTGTATATATTTATTTTGCTCAAAGGTAGAAAATGTTTATTCAATTTTCTTTTACGACTCTTTAAAGAAATTACTCTGAGATAAATTGCATGTTCAGTTTTAAAAGAATCTCTATATGAAAGGTAAATAACATTTAGTTGCTTTTTTAAAGTATAACATAATTAGTATGTTTTCTCATTCTTTTATAAAGATATACTTTTGCATATTTAAATAAGGAGAATTGCACCATAAATTTGATATAGATCTTTGTTTAAAAACATAAATAATCTATTAAAATTTCTTTGATATATATTTAATATTTGATATGAAAGTAAAATGGTTGCATAAAAATGGATTTTTTTTTTTCAAATAAAATTATATTTTTGAAAAAAATACTTCAAGGTATTTTTATTGTTGTTGCTATTTTTCTGTTCCGCGGCTTTTCTAAAGTTTCTTTTCTCCAACTTAATGTTCTGTTGCTTGTTGCAATGAAAGAATTATATTTAAAAGTAACGAAATTATCATGCATTTATCATATGTGTTATGTAATATTAGTTTAATTAAATTGTGAAATTATACCTCGAATACTAAAATAACATAAAACGATTTTATATATTAGTTAATTTGAAGGGTATTTATAAAAAAAAAAAATCCGTTTTTAGAATACAACTAGCGAGCTACGCCCGCTAGCTGGGCCACTTTTTCCAAACGAACCTTGGTATTAAGCAGTATATAATAAGCAAAAAATTTATTTAATAAGCAAGTCTTGGTGTTCGAATCCTCAAGCACAAAAAAAGTAAATTAAAGAGCTATGGTTGTTATGCGCCAATTATCCCGTTAAAAATATGTGATTTCGCACAGTGGGCACTACGCGCCCACAGGCCTACCGCCCACCAGCCTACCGCCCACCGGCGTTACGCGCCATGGTCTCCATCGTCCCGTTAAAGATATTTGGTTTTGTACGGTTGGCGCTGCGCGCCCATAAGACATTTTCTCGTATTTTTTGGTTCATCAGAAGCAGACTTTTACGCAGATTCTGAATAAGTAATCAGTTTTTTCTACTTTAAAAACTGTCTGCATGATGGTTTAAGAAAAAACGCGCAAAAAATGTTTCGGTATTAAAACTGCAAAAGACTGCTATTAAAAAAGATAAGTAATTTCATTAATATCACAAACAACATAACTAACAAATAATTTTGGCAGCTCGTTTTCCGTTTGTATTAACCGAAATTAGTATTAATCGCGTACAACATTCGTGTATGCTACCAGAAAGAAAAAGTATGAAAATGAGCTACAACGATTAATACTCACATACAGAATAAATATATGAATAGCAGATACATCTGAGATCCTCAAAATATTAATTAGCAACACTATTACCTCTTAGTGAACATATCTTGCTGTGCTTAAATAGCTGTACTTATTATATTAATTAAATCGTGTTTAACATTTTTTACCAATTAGTTCTTTTTCTCTTATACATTCTTTGAAAAAATGACGGGAGAAAAAGAGGTTTTCGGGTGCTTCTTCTTTTAGCCAAAGGGGAAAAGTTCTAGTCGTTCACCGCAAGGTGGCGCTGTGTTCTGCCTGAGAGCTCCGTTTGAGCTCCGTTTGGGAAATTAGACAGTTTCCGTACCGATTCCCGACCGGTTTTTAATTCATAACTTTTTTAATTTTGGTCCCACGGTCTCGGAAATGCCCGAAATGACTTTCCCGGAATTTTTCGAATCGAAAGGCACCTCTCGTGACTTCCAACTCACCCGCGTTGCGAACTGTAATCGGCTTCAAGCAGACAGAGAGACGGACAGACAGAGGCGCACGGATTTTATTAGTATAGATATTTCTGTTTTTAGAAAATCACTACTTGTAGATATTAACAAAATTATTTAACATGTTTCAGCTTTATTTATCACGTCATGGCACTCTATTACATTAACTTTTACACACATATGAATATTCTCTGATCAGCATTTTTAACCATTTGAAATATTTAATTTTAGCTTATCAGGACTAAAATTGATATGCATGATTGTATGACTTGATGTATGCAATTTGTTTTGTCCAAATGTGTTTTTTCGAACTGGACCTGAATGTTTTTTCACAGGAACATTCACCTTACAAACAGGTGACTAGGCAAATTCTTTTTGATGGTACAAAGTGTCAAAGAACTCAGTTCTCTGTCTATGAATATTAAACGAATCATACAAATTTTCTTTATCCGTAGCACAAAATTGTACTACAACATGTTGAAAAAGAATGCATCTTTAGATACTTATTTTAATTTTTTATCAAAGTTCTATATAAACTTATCATGAATGATACAAATGTTATTTTTCTGACTTTTCAAAGAAGTGCAAAAGCGTAACATTAATTTTGTTAACATTTTCCCCAGACTACGAAGTTAATTCATTTTTCATTTTAAGATTTTTTTAAAAAAGACTTTCAAAGATTCCTTTGTGAAACTTTAAGTACATTTATATCAAGGATCCAAAAGGACATTCTAAAATTTATGTCTTTTGTAAAGAAAACTACCTTAAAATAAAATGTTAATTCCAATTGCGTTCGCTGCACTGTAAAAGTGTATATATTTATTTTGCTCAAAGGTAGAAAATGTTTATTCAAATTTCTTTTATAGTGCGTTAGAGAAATTACTGTAAGATAAATTACGTTTTCATTCATTCGGTATGTTTTAATGGAATCTCTACGAAAAGTACATAACATTTAGTCCTTTATTTAAAAGAATAACACAAATAGTATGTTTACTCTTTCTTTTATAAAGATATATATTTTATACTTAAATAAGTAGAATTTTAACATAAATTTAATATAGATCTTTGTTTAAAAAGATAAACATTCCCCGAATATTTCTTTGACATATATTTTATATTTAGTTTCAAAGTAAACTGGTTGTATATAAGGGAATTATTTTTTCAAATAAAAATACATTTTTGAAAAAATTCCTTCATAGGTATTTTTGTTGTTATTATTGTTTTTCTGTTGAGACATTTTTTGTAATTGTCTCTTCTCCATCTTCACCTTTTTTTGCTTGTTACAAAGAAAGTATAATATTTAAATTTACCGAAATTAACATGTATTTACCATATACATTATGTAGTATTAGTTTAACACTAGAACCGCGGGACTTTCGGTATACCTAGAACCGCGGAGCGGGTCAATTTGACCCGGGGTGGAAAAGAATTTATAAATATGCCCAAATACTTAATTTGATTAGTTAAAAGATTATATTTTATTACAATAATCAATATTCTTTAATATTTATATTGTATTTTACACAAAGTCAGCAGAAATATACTACATTTCAGAAAATGCTATTATTCAAGATTACATTTCATTCATATGATGAAAATATATCATATAAATATTGATCATATATTTTAAACATAAATAAACTTGGACTTAGTAAATATTAAAAATAGACTATTCCATTTAAATGAATTTAGATATAAAATCTAAGAACAATTTTTTAAAATATAGAAATACAAGTTACTTTCTGATTTATCTAATCCAATTTATTGAATGCATTGCTTGAAAAACATGGTTAAAGATTTCGCACGTTTACCAAAAACGTGTGGGTACATTATATTTTGAACAATTATATTTAATTTAATTTTCATTATTTTTAGCTATGATAACAAATCCTTTTATGCTTAGTTTGTGTTTTTCACAGATTTTAGTTTTTCTTCTTACGCAAATGATTTATTTATTTATTTTATTTATTATTTTTTTTTGGGGGGGGCGGGTGTATGTAGAGGGGAGAAGTTCGCAAGTAGTAACAAACTATTTTTGTACGTCTTCAACTAAGTTTTGAAGAAATTGACGTATACTAATAGATTTTGAGGTTACAGGTTTGCATAAAATCAAAGCATTGATAACAGCAAAATACAAAATATTATAAATTGTATTCATTGGCTTCCTGTAAGAAATAGTCTTGACATAAGGAGACTTCCTGTCATCGGGATAATCATACAGTTACATTGAATCTAATTGCATTGTTGTAAAAAAGTGCCTTAAGTATTTTTTAGAATTATTTAAAATTTCAACAATTATATGCAGACAAAACAATTTTACACTTTTCTCCTTGGTAAATAGTTATGCTGATGTATAAATGAGATAGAAGAATCGTCGTATGCAATTTCGATTTTGAAATTTTGTATTTCTCGTCTTGGGCGATTTACAGTTTCTGTGTTATTTGCAATTTATCTGGTTTTGATATACATATAATGAATAAACCTACTAGCAGATTTTGTCAGAAATAAGCGCTCGTCTACACTTATGTTAGGCCCTTTTAAATACTTAGTCTTGCAGTTTTTTGTCATCGTCTTTCTTTACAGGTGTGAATGTGCAAGTTATTGTTTATTTATTTTTCAAATTTTCATGAATATAAAATTTAAATTTTGTCAACTTTCGTTCAAATTCTGAATTCTGTTTTTTATATCCGATTTTTTTCTGATAAATATCACAAACGTCCGTTCACTGCTGATAAATTTTCATTTGTACTCCAATGAAAAAGTCCAACAATGTTAATAGTATAAGCATAATCATCGTCACTTTCATTTTCATCACTAGAATTTATTTTTCTTCTTTTATAGGCAGATATTCATTCTCAATAATTTGCATTCTCAATAATTTTCAGATAATAATGGCTAACATTCCAAAACTTCTTTGGCGGTAATATAAAAACATCGAAATCTTATTTTAACTTTTAATAAATGCTTTATAAAAGTAAATTCAATGCTACTTCTAAATATTTGTTGTAATTTTTTTCTGCAATCACCCATTCTTCACATCAAGAATATAAAATCTTGATTGAAAATTTTCATATTCCCCCCCTTCCTATTCTGCCTATTAACACGTTCGCTGCCGCTTACGTGAAGATGTGATTATAGTTAATGCCGCACTGTAGAAGTGGGTTTTTCCCAGAAGCCGGTTTACTTTTTATAACAAAGAATCAGTGACAGATTTTCCCGCGCCAGCGCGTGACTGGCTATTGGACATCACCCCACATCACGCGCTGGTGCGTGAGTGGCACCTTAACGTTATTAGAAGTGCGACAGATATTATTTATCATTACTTCTGAAAAAATGAATCTCTATTTTGTCATTTATGTATAAAAACTTATTACGGGTCAAATTGACCCGCTTCGCGGTTCTAGGTATACATGGTTATAACTCAAAAATTATTTATGCTATTCGCTATTAAATACAAAAAGTTGCTGCTTACCTTAAAATATTAAAAGTCAGAAAAGGAATAGTTTTTTCGACGAATACTTTTAGCGCGGCGAGAAATTAAATATCGATTTGGGTCAAATTGACCCGCTCCGCGGTTCTAGTGTTAATTAATTTGTAAAATTATACCACGAATACTGAAATACCATAAAATGATTTTCTACATTATTTAATTTGAAGTATATTTAAAACAATTACGTTTTCATAATACAATATTTATGTTTTTAGAAAATCAATGCTTGTAGATATTGACAAAAAAATTTAACATGCTTCAGCTTTATTTAGAACGTCATGTCACTATTTTACCTTAACTTTGACACACAAATGAATATGCTATTATCAGCATTTCTAACTATTTGAAGTGTTTAGTTTTAGTTTATAAGATATAAAATCGATATGTATGATTGTATGATTTGGAGGCAATTTTTATTGCCCAAATGTGTTGGTTCGAATGTACAAGAATGTTTTTCTACAGGAACATTCACCTTACCAACTGGTGAATAGGCAAATGCTTTTAGAGGGTTTATCAAACGTAGGCACATACCTTAAAATCACTATACTTAAAAATATATATATAGAACTAGCGGCCTTCGCCCGCTACGCTGGTCGGTTTATCTAAAGAAATCTTGAAGAAGTAGTTAGATAAGGTTCAGACATACATTAAAAAAAAAAAGCAAGTCGATCATTCAAAAAACGTTGGGAAATATCAAATATTTACTGTAATTTTTTAAGAAAAACAAAGTTTCGAAAAAAATTACACTGACATATTAATGCAAGGAAATTTTCCCAGAGAGAAAATTCGCCTTGAATACAATATTTCAAATTCTTTTAATTGCTTATAGGCGTTAATGCCAACATAGTGAAAAAAAATTCCATGCTGGGAATCGAACCCGGGCCATCAGTATGGCGCACTGACGTTCTACCGACTAAACCACATGGAACGACAGCCAGCTTGAAACTTTCTCATACTTAAGTAGACTGGCGAAAACATAACGATAGCGCGTTTTAAAATCGCACAGTGACATCTATTGGATTTTATATGTACTAAAAAACGTTATGTACTAAAAAACGTGAGCAGCGCACCTAATAGTTTCTTTTGTTTCTTTTTGTTACTTTTTTGTCTGTTGTCCGATTTTGATGAAACAAAGCCTATACACTGCCCGGGAGTGTGCATTCTTCATTAGTGAAAACCGCATAAAAATCCATTCAGTAGTTACGAAGATAACCTCGAACAAACAGACAGACAGACAGACAGACAGACAGACAGACAAAAAATTCAAAAATAATTTTTTTGTGTTTCATTGGTTTTCTTTTATCGCCCTGACTCCATTTTTGTCAATTATCTTCAATGTACAGACACACCGGGTCCTACTGTTTTATTATATGTATAGATGTTATTGTTTACAGCGATATACATGTATGTACTACTAATTGTGGATATCATAGTTCCTATCATTTAACAAGTCTTATGTTGAAGCAAAAAGTAAAACATAAATACATTGAAGTAATATAATTTACTGCAAAATCGTTAGAAGGTGAAATGGGAATTTTTTAACTTGAAAATTCGAAAATGAATTTGCAGAATATTTTAAAGAGAGTTGTAAAGAACTTTTTAAAACTATATCATTTATTACTGGAATATATTTCTTTAAAATCATAAATCTCTGTTAAATTCAATTGAATTAAATATTTTAACTCTTTAAATCTTTGTGTACTTAAAGATTTTTTAGAAGAAAACTTTCTTTTAATTTCTCAACCTCGACGCTATCATTCAACAAGAGTTAAAGATAATAATACAAGTAGCTACATTTTTAAATCTTAAATGTTTAAAGCAGAAATATTTTTATTCATATTTTATTATATTACAAATGCATTCCGTTGGAGCATTTATATTTAATGACTTTCGTGTTGATCATAAAACTCATGAAACATAAAATGTATAGATTCAAAGAGAGAGATAAAGAGTGTTCCTTCTCTTTTCTTCAAGAAAGTATTATTTGGAATAAAAAACTTCTATGCTTGATTTAAATATTGCATTGTAGCATTTATTCTTTTGCTTCTGCCAGAAGTAGCGGATTGTTTGTTACAACAAAAAAGAAAATCAAGAAAGATCCTTCAAGAAAATCTCTTTAAGCGTGACATTTAAATCATGAACTTCAGTCATATTAAGAAATTTTTAGAAATCAAAAAGTACTTGCGAAACTTAATTGAATTAAAAATTTTAACTCATCACATCTTCACATACTTGAAGATTTTTTTGAACAAAACTTTCTTTCAAAATTTCTATAATTTTAGGCTATTATTCAAAAAGAAATAAAAATAATAATATAAGTCCTTACATTTTTAAATTTTAAGGATGTAATGTAGAAATGTTTTTTCATATTTACTTATATCATAAATTTATTCCGTTGGAGCGTTTATATTTAATGATTTTTGTGTTGATCATAAAACTCATGAAACGTACAATGCATAAATAATATGAGAGAGATATATAGTATTTCTTCTTTTTTCTTCAAGAAAGCGTTATTTGGAATCAAAAAATTCTATTCTTAATTTAAATAATGGCACAATATCATTTATTATTTTGCTTCTTCTAAACACAAGAAGCGGATTGTTTAATATAAAAAAAAGAAAAATGAACTTACAAGCCTCTATGAACATCTTTTTAAGCGGAGTATCTGATTTTAATATTATTTGTGTATAAGGCGCACCTTTTTTCCAAAAAAATTAAGGTAAAACTCCTAGGTGCGCCTTATACACGGAATAATTTTTTACTGTAGGATGCAGTCGAACATATATATGTGAAACAAGAAATTGTTCAAAGAAGATATTAAAACTCGGAAAATGTTCCGAATTGAAGTATTACTGCATATTTATTTCATTCCTTGCAGTTTTTTTATACAACAGAGCTAATGACATTATCTAAACGCTAATTAGCAATTCTCTTTACCGCCACTCATTCCTATTTTCCGCCATTCTCTTACAACCCGAAGTCCAAAAATGCATTTTCGTCTTGTTTTCTGGTCTGGTGTAATGTTTGTTTCGCCTTTTTTTTTTTTTACAGAAATTCATTTAGTCATTCTTCATTAGCGTGTCAAATTTATGGTGCGCCTTATATACGAGACTTTAATAAATCGCCATTTTTACTTGTAAAGTAGTGGTGCGCCTTATACACGCGTGCGCCCTATACACGAGTAAATACGGTAATATTTTGAATTTTAGTCAGTTGAAAATTGTACCTCAAGCGTATCGAATGAAGATAACATTCGTAATATAAAGAAGTTTTAAAAATATAATATTTCGGATACAGAAGAGTAGCCAAAATCTTTAATGTAACCCTGTAAATACTATCTTCTTTCTATTTTAAAGGAAGTAACTTGTAGCAAATCTCGGCAACGTATATCAGTTTCATAAAATGTGAAATAGTGTAATATTATTAAAACGCTCCTCAAACAATGTTTTCCCATGTAGCATTATGTAATGGAATAATTTTGTTTAGCCCTGTAAATTAATAACAAATATTCTTTGCACCACAGATTGTACAGAATATAAATTTTAGAATTTATTCGAAAGATTGTTACACCATTAAGTCGCACATAAAATTATTTTTTCTCAATGGCCGTAATTTAACGGAATAATTTTAGTTAGTCGTTGAAATTAATCTATGCATCCGATTTTCATAAAATTTGAAATAACTCGACAAACGTATAAAAAAATTATATATTTTAAATTTCAAATGACTCGGTTGGGTAGTTTTTGCTGTGTTATATGCGGACAGATGGATGTACAATACGACGACCATAGGTGCTAAATATTTACATAATTACGAATGCATCTAAAATGAGCGCTAATATTCCTGAACAATCTGACTTAGCATGTTAATATATTTCAAGTTTCGTAAAAATTAATATTAATTATATTAAGGCAATCGATTTTTTAATATATTAATGCATTATATTTCTAAACCATTCCTTATAAAAGCATTTTATTGGAGCATCAGATTAAAGTCTCAGGTTGAAGACAATCATGTGACACTTATAAAGCATAATTTTCAAAACAATAAAATATGTTTTTTTTTTTTTTTTTTTTTTTTTTTTGGATGGGTAGAGAAAATATTCTGTGGAACGTAAAATTTCTGTCCTTAATTTATATATTTAGTTTTATATAATTTAATATTTAGATTATGGCAATTAGTAGTGGCGGGCTGCTTAACATAACAAACAAATAAATAAATAAATATACAAATGTAAACAAATAAATTATACTTTCAAGACTTTAAAGAAATCTTTCAAAGCCAAATATCTGATTTTAACCTTTATTTGCATGTTATATGCATAATTCTTTTGAAATCTGGAACTTCACTTGCATTAAGTAATGTGATATAAACGGGAGACATCATTTTATATTCAAATACCATCATTGTCACTGAAATTGTTGTAACTTGTATTTGCTTTGTCTAAATGTTATGAATTTTAAAAAGAGTGGGAATACTCATGAACAATCTAACTTATTATTTTAATATATTTTCTAGTTTCACAGATGTTAATGTTGAATTTGTTAAGACAACAGAGTTTTAATATATTAATGTATTGTATTTCTACATTCATTACCATTAATTTGTGACTTTCATTTTTTTATATTTTTAATGTTTAACAATAATATATTTTTGAATACCTTTTCATTTTATATGCAGTTCTGGTACTACTATTCAATAAGATTTAAGTAAAATAATACTAGATGCATTTTTAAATCTTAAATATTTGAAGTAAAAATGTTTTTGTTTCCGTATGTTATAAATTTATATAAGCATTTCATTGAAGCGACTTCATTTAATGATTTTCATGTTGAACGTAAAAAATATGTTGAACATAAAACTTATGAGACATAAATTCCCTTCTATTATGGTAAAATTGAAGCGTACACCATGCCAAATGTTTTAAACATCCATTGCAGGACCTAGGTTGCTTTGCGGGAAAATAACCTCACAGCTTCTCGTGTTTAACTTTATGTCAATGGGAATATCGTCAAGAAATGTATTTATCACGAAGTTGGCGATGTATTTGTGACTTACTTTCTTGGCAAAATAAGTCGCCAAGCTTGCGACTTTGGAGATTTTCCCCTATTGCTCTAGTATGAACTTTTCCGCGAAGGTACGAGAAACATCGAGAACCTTCTCTTCGAAATCTAAAAATAGGGGGCTAGCTTTTGATCACCGGTTGAGTTTTCATCCAGCCGCCCTGCAGTGAAGATCTGTAAAGTGTTTGTGTGTTGAGACTTGGGTCTCTGCGAGAGATATTGTATACGCTGTATTTTAAGAGACATTCTATACGCTGTATTGAACATAATAGTTCTGAGAGGATATTTGCTGTGCTTTGATTTTATTAGAAAAATATCTGGTTTTATTTGGTGAAATGCTGAATTTTTGTGTTTTATTGAAGATATCTGTTTTTCCGTCGAGCTGTCTATTGTAAATAAACGAAATTTTTTTTAACTCTGTGGCATCAATCTTAAAAAACCCCGAACACACAACAATATGTAAGGTATTCTGGGTTAATAACGCCTGGTTAAGGTTTGTCCGATTATTACTGCTTAGTTTCAATTTTGTTCTTTCAAACAAATATAGAATCTGATACAGCAACTTATCGACTAAGTGTACAAGAAGGAATATTTTAGAAGATATATATTCATAAAATGTAATGGCGTGTTTTTTGGACCAATGCTATTTGGCGTTATTACCCACATAGTTGGGTAATAACGCCATGCAACCAAAATTATAAAATAAAATGAATTAATGACGTGTAAATTGTTCAGTTTTAAAGCTATGAACTCTTCTCCCCTATAAATTGATAAATTTGAAAAAAGTATCAGCACTAAGGGCATGCGAATTTCTCTCTATTCCTTTCAGTTTTCAACAATGACAGTAATGCTGTCTCAAGCATAAAATAGAAAATAAACCCTCCTTGGATGTAGTTCCAAAACTGAAAAGAATCAACATGAGAAATTACACCAGCATATTGCGTTATTACCGCGATATACTTATTGCGCAATATATATTAAACTACAAAATGCCTCGCGAATTTATCCAAAATCTTGCACAGCATTTTTAAAGTACATGAAATACACTAAAAATTTATATAATAATTAAAGTATGTCCTAATAAATATATAACCTTCAGATCACAGAACTTAACTCGCAAATTTTAGATCTGGCATTGACTTTTACGTGCTTCTTCCAGCGATAAGATCTAAAAAGAGAACAAATTATTTTTAGCGTTAGTTTGTGAATCTGATGAGTAAGAACCCGTCTAACCAGAAACCGCATGTGTCACTTCCTGGATTCATTCATAATTATGCGTAATATTAGCACATGGCGTTATTACCCACACTGGCGTTATTACCCAAAGGACACCTTATTTACATTATAAATGCATTTCATTGGAGCGACTACATTTAATGATTTTCATACTGAACATAAAAAATATAAAACTTATGAGGCATATATTCCTAGAGAGATACATTCTTATTTTATTTTTTTTGAACAAAATATTCTTTAGAATAAAAAAATCCATTATTCAATTAAATATTGCTTAATAACATTTATTATTTTGTTTATACTAAATAGTAGTGGCAGGATATTTGTCATATTTAAAAATTTGAAAGTATACTTGCAATATTTTAAGAAAACATCTTTGAGATAAATATCTTATTTTAATCTCTGCATATTGTATGCATAATACATTTGAAATCAGGTACTTTATACTTATTAAGAAATGTAACGCAGACAGGGCATATCATTTTCTATCCAAATGATGTCATTATATTCAGTGAAGCTGTAGCAACTTGCATTTACTTTGTGTAAATGTAACATTTTGAAATTTGAAAAGAACGCGAATATTTATATAGAATCTAACTTGGCATTTTAAAATAATGTTTAGTTTCGTAGAAATTTAAATAAATATATTAATGCAAGATATTGCCAACATGTTTCTGTATCCAAGTTTTATATGCATTGAAATAAATTTCTGAGTTTATGCTTTTTTAATATGTTGAATATTGATATATCAAGATATTGCTTCTCATTTTGATGCAATATTTTCGACAATTGAACAAGTTTTAAATATAATAAAACTAGTCATAGTTTTAAACTTTAGTATTTAAAGTATTAATGCATTAATATTTATTTACATTACAAGTGTATTTCATTTGAGCATCTGAATTTAATGATTTTCCCGTAGAGCACAAAATTTACGCTGACCCCCCCCCCCCCCCCTGTGCAACTACCCCCATTAAGCGACCACCTCCCAGAACGAACAATTTTTTTTCATGAAACGGAATTTATCCCCTTATTTTTAATATTAATTTTACTTCCATTCAGAGACCATTCCAATTGAGATTTCTTCATGAGTGACCAATTTCTTGAAGAAAATGAGACAATTTTTTTTTCATGATCGCTTAAAGAAGGTTCTATTAGAGAAATAATTCTAGAGAGCACATTATTTATCACACATCTAAACCATTTTTTTCTTTTTGGTAACTTTTAATTATTTAAAACCCTTTTCTAACTTTTTGAGCAATAAATTTACCTCTGATGAAAAATTAACAATTACGTTTAATAACGTCCCTTACCCTATTCTGCCATGAAATTCTCAAAGAAATAGATAAAGTAATAAAATCGTCATTACTTTTTCGTAGCCAGAAAAAAAGCATTTATTTCCTGAACTTAAATTGAACTTAGAAATAAATTTTATAAAAGATAAAACAGTAAAATCAAATCAAACGTCAATGTATTAACTTTTTAATCTCTGCAATAATTACTTTATGCTGTTAACTTTTATTTTGATACTTAATTTTTTATATATTTTCCTGGTGTGAAAACTGAATTTTAGTAACAGTTTAGTTGTTACCTTTTTTTCATCAATTAAAATTTAGATTTAAACATAACCTCCATTATCAGACTACCTCTCAGGGCACTGAAACGGAACGTGGGTGCTTTATAGAGATTATACTATATATAAATTATGAGCAAAAAATCAAGAAAAAAGTAACTGATTTTTTTTCCCTAAGAAAATAACTTTTGGAATGAAATATTTCTATTTTTATTTAAATCTTGCATAATATCATTTATAATTTTCCGTGTTCTAAACAGATTCAGCTGGTTTTTGCACAGTTTTTTCACAGTTAATGGTTTTTTTAAACAGTAAAACGGACTTACATGACTCTTAGAAAATCTCTTTAAGCAGGATATCAGATTCTAATCTTTATTTGCATTCTGTATGCATAATTAATTCGAAATCTTGAACTTCAGTTATATTAAGCAATGTAATGTGGTCGGGAGATATCATTTTAAAGTAAAATAACATCATTATATTAAACTAAGCTGTAGCAACATGTATTTACTTTGTATAAATGTTTTGAATTTTAAAAAGAATATTCATGGGAATATTCATGAACAATCTAACTGAGCATTTTAATATATTTTCTAGTTTGTAGAAATTAATATTAATTATATTCAGACAACATAATTTTAATATATTAATGTATTCCATTCCTGTATTCATTAGTATTAATTTGTGACTTTTATTTTTTTAGAGATATTTTTTATATTTAATATTAACGTATCAATGTATTGCTCTTCATTTGGATGCAATTTTGTAACTATGATTCAACAAGTTTTAAGTTTATGTCAGTCACATTTTAAAAAGTAATATACTTAAGTAAAAATGTTTTGTCATATCTATTTGTATTATAAATGCATTCCATTTGAGCGTGTTTATTTGATAATATTAACATTGAAGATTAAACATAAGAAATTCAATAAGGCATAATTCAAAAGAGAATAATAGATGTTTTTATTCTATTCTATTTATTTATTTTGAGGAAAAAAATACTCTGTGGAACGAAAAATTTAATTTTTGATTTAAATAATCCGTAATATTATTTATTATTTTAACTATGCTAAACAGAAGTAACGGGCTGTTTGGCATAAAAAAAAATTTAATTAGATTTTCAAGATTAAAAAAAAAAGAAAAAAAACTCTTTAAGCAGAATGTCTGAATTTAATGTTTGTTTACCAACACGTTAAACATGCAGTAACGTAAGTCACTTAAATAATAAAATTTTAACTTTAAAAATGTATCCAACAGATAAAAATTTAATCAAATATATCACGAATAACTAACAAATACTAGAAAATTTATATGATTCAATTCTTAAGAAACGTAAAAGCACCCATTAACCTATAATCGCATGGTGGACAGATAATTAAAAATAAAATTTAACTTTGTTGGCTCATTAAGAAGAAAATCGAAACTCTCAACAGCCACAACACAAGACTTCCTTTTTAAACAACTGCTAGTATTAAAAAAGCGTTATTAGAATAAAGAAAAAAAAAAAAAAAAAAAAAAAAAAAAAAAAAAAAAAAAAAACGGATATATTTCTACAATCAAAAGGAAAAATCCCAAAGGGAAAATTTAAGAAGTTGCTTTCAAAGACTTCCAAAAGCAGGAACTATATGCTTTATCCCAACCCTCGAAAAAGGAATCAGTACAACAGGATAATTTTATCTAATATTATCTACTCATTATTTTGGCGAATCAATACGTTCATGAAATCATGTTTACAAGACATTTTGTTGCACTTAAAGGCAATTATTGCCAATAGTGTGGAAATTAGGTGAGCTAGATTATGTTTTAAAACCACAAAATCACCGGACACAGCCTCCTTGTACCTTCCAATATTTTTATTAATTATATTCGAAAAAATATGAAAAACTTCTTCCAAAAGGAAAAAAAAATCACTACCATATTAAACATTTGCCGATCCACAGAATCGGTGATGACATAACATTTTTTTCTAATAAATTTAAGCAATGACAACAGTAACTATACATCGTTTATTTCTCTGGACTTTAAAAATACTTTTGATCGACTGCCATGGTAAAGTACGCTAAATTAACTAAAAATTTTTAAACCTTAGAAAAAATTATATTAATATTATACGATTCTTTCTCTCCTCCAGAAGTACTCTGTCGCATTGACTATCGAGAAAAGTACACTGTTTCTACCAGGTTCTCCGCAAGGATCATGACTAGGCTTCTGTGACTGGCATATTTTTTAAAACAAGCTACTAATATTCCTGAAGTATTTGGACTATAAAGCAATTGCCTATGCGGACGATCTCCTTTTCATAAATTTATAACAAAACGCGTCGACAATTAGAATAGCTGGGTAATGAGATTCCACGAATTATTTGTGACTGGGCAAAAAATACCGGCGTGCTGTTTTCTTATGACAAATATTTTTATGACAAATGTTATTTTAAACCTGCGCCATCCATGCTAAAAAGAGCAGCAATATTAATTTAGATGGAAATTCAATAAAAATAGAAAATGCAATACATTACTTAGGAGTCACTGTAGATGTAAGAAATTTTCTTTTTTACAACACCTTCACAAGGAAAGTTCTGAAATTAATACAATTTCAGAGAATTTTCTAATCATTTGAATACATTATCAACAGCAGGTTGAGTCATATACTTACGAATTTCAAAGGATGGATATCAATCGCATTTCTCTCCGCCAAAAATATCCTCATCGTTAATTACATCATATATTATTTACAAATATAAAAAAATGTTCTGGTGAACAACAAAAAAGATTAATATGATTTTAAGAATGAAAAAGTGTTTGTCAAGTGCTTCTAATTAAGCATGAAAAAGGACAAGGGGCCTCTTATTGACTACAGCTCACTGTCAATGTCAAATAAAAAAAAAAAGTCATATTTGCGCTTTTTCCATATTAAAGAAATTAGTCACAATTACGATAAAAATGTGTAGTGCAAAGACGTAGCCAGAAAAAACGCAGCGTGATAAACCATGAATGTAAGGCGAAATAGTACCAGAAACCTTAGTTCCTGCTGCATATCATACACATTACAGTGCCTCCAAGCATGCCCTCAGCTTAGAATTGCAAAAAAACTGATTTGTAGTGGTTGCACTGAAGAGTCAACAGTGCAGTTCACATGTAAAGCGGGATTGAAAACTTTACTAAAAAGAAAGACGGGAAGTTTTACGCAAATTTCTTTTATATGGAAAAAGCGCAAATATGTTTTTTTTTTTTTTCAAATTTGGCATTGACAGTGAGCTGCAGCCAAGAAGGGACCTCTTTTTCTGTTTCATGCTTAATTAGAATCACTTGTCAAACACTTTTCATACTTAAAAACATATTAACCTTTTTTGTTGCTCACCAGAACATTTTTTTATACTTGTTATTTAAATTTTTTGATAAAAATTGAAGACTTGAAAAGCAAAATATTTGATGTTGTCAAATTCTATTCTTGTATTAGAATAACTAAGAAAGTTGTTGCTTTGCCATATAAAATGCATGATGTCTGAGAAATAAACCAAGGAGTTCCACGGAAAAAATTACAGTGAGCTCACAACTTCAAACGCCAAACATGTGTAATTTATTCTCATATAACCTACTATGTCTGTCGACCATGTATCAATCAGCTAAAAAGTTTCCCAGATACAAAATCCACCTAAAACTGCAATATCCTTTAATTGTTTTGAGCAGTGTATTTACAATCAATCATGGACGTTTTCCAATTTATCTTCTTAAAATTAATAAAACCCCGATTCAGTTCTACTCTGCACATGTGACAAATTTGGTATTTCAATTCATTACCTAATTAAATGCACATTAAACTCCTTATTCCACATTCGAAAATAGGGTTATACAACTGCAGCAGCTGTTCAACATTGTGAAAAAAATTCCATTTATCTACTTCGAAATAATAGAATGTGTTAAGATTATAGAAAATGACTAACTTATTTTCCGAAGTCCAACCAATCATTATGAGGATTCTGATCCCGAATAATAACTATCATTATCTGTACACAACATTTTTGCAACTTGATAACATCTTACAAATAGAAATCTAAACAAATTTTTCATGGACTTTTAAATAGAACTTTTAACAACTCTTATATAGACTAGTAAATAGAACTTTCAACAACTCATTCATATTTATGAAAAAAGTTTCTTTACTATATCAAAAATTGCAAATATTGCTTTCATACTGGTAAAAGTTAGTTCATCTTCAAACTCTGCAAATTATAACTATTATTTTTGATAAACTAGCAATGCGGGTTCTGGAAGATATAGCGATTAGTAGGTTATCTAGCGCTGCAGAAACGGTTTATTTACATGTACTATGCGAATTCGTTTGAAAATATGAACTTCCTCCATATTAAGCAATAGAATGTAAAGGGGAGATATCATTATAAATTCAAACGTATCATTTTATTCACTGAAGTTATAGCAACTTGTATTTATTTTGTATAAATGTAACATTTTGAAATCTGAAAAGAACGCAGAATATACAGGAAGAATCAAACGTAACATTTTAACATAATTTATAGTTTCGTCGAAATTTAAATAAATCTATTAATACAACAGCTTGTTAATATGTTTCTACGTCCTCCTTTCATGTTCATTATAATTATTTCTGAATTTATAATTATATTTTATGCTTAATACTAATATATCAATATATTGCTTAGCATTTACATGTAATTTTTGTTACTGTTCAAGAAGCTAATAACATTAGACATAGTCTTAAATTTTCAATATTCAAACTATTAATATTCATATCTATAATTCAAATGTAGTTCATTTGTGCATGCACATTGGATGATTTTTGCAGCGAAAAATTCAAAGAAGAGAAAGATGCTTTTATTTTATTATATTTTTTTCTATAAAAATATTCTTTGAAATGAAATTTTTTTATTCTTGATTTAAATATTGTATAATATCATTTATTTTTCTGCTTCTGTTAAACAGAAGTAGCGGGTTGTTTGAAGTTACAAAGAATTAAAATGCACTTATAAGCCTCTAAGAAAATCTCTTTAAGTGGATTGTATGATTTTAATCTTTGCGTGTTTTATGCATTTTTCATTCAAAATCATGAATTTCTCTCCTATTAAGCAATGCAATGTAAACGGGAGACACCATTTTAAAACCAAATGCAATCATAATATTCACTGAAATTATAACAGCTGGTATTTACTTTGCATAAATGTTTTTTATTTTAAAAAGGCTGAATATTCATGAATAGTCTAATTTAGCCATTTATTATATTTTCCAGTTTCATAGATATTATTTTTAATTATATTAATGCAACAAATTGTTGATAGGTTAATTAACGTACTTATTTTTTTCTAAGAAAATATTCTTTGACAGATTCTTTTTTATTCCTGCTTTAAATATTGCACAATATCATTTATTATTTTGTTTCTGATAAACAGAAGTAGAGGGTTGTTTAATATTACAAAGAATTAAAATGCCTTTACAAGCCTCTAAGAAAATCTCTTTAAGTGAAATATCTGGTTTTAATCTTTATTTGCGTGTTTTATGCATATTTAATTCGAAAACATGAACTTCACTTCTATTCAGCAACGCAATGTAAACGGGAAGCACCTATTAAAATTCAAATGCTATCATAATATTGAATGAAGGTGTAACTATTGATATTTACTTTGTATAAATGCTTTAATTTTTAAAAAGACTGAGAATATTCATGAACAATCTAACTTATCACTTTAATACACTTTCCAGTTTCATAGAAATTATTATTAATTAATGCAACTGATTGCTAATATGATAATGATTCGTCCATTAACGATTTTTGCACCGTGATCCCAATAATTTCAGAGGTCCTAATAATTTCAGAGGAACTTAATTTCAGCGGTCATAAAAGATTAGGATATCATTGATGCTATAACGCATAAAAATTGCAGCGAGCAAGATGGTGATGAAATTAAAAATGATGCGGTAATGAAAGTCGACGTTATGTATGTTAGTAAAGTTATTTCACTCTTAACGAAAGTAATTTTGTGGATAGAGGTGCAAAACGATTCAGATTGTGTTCATCTGCTCCATCTTGCAAGTGTGAAACCACACCCCGAAAAGAAATGAAACGCCTCAGTTTGTCAAACAACGCTTATGGACTTTTTGAATATAGTGTACGATCAAGTTTGTGTTCAGTGAAAGATATAGTAATTACATTTCACAAAGCGGGTAAGTGTTTTCATGATTTTGTACCATTTCTTAGATCATTTGAATATACCGCTGTTACATTATAACGCGGGTGTGAAACATGACTCCCAAGAACCGCGTTATATCGGGCTTCTATTATATCTTTTTAAGTAGGGAAATTATGAACAAATATTCAATTTTTTTCTTGTAGTAACATATATTATAACTTTAAATTAATTTGATTGTGAGGCCATATTTTGTCTTATATTAAAAGTTATTGTCGTGAAGGGATGTAACACTTCTAAGAATACGCGGAAATAAATTTGAAACAATTTCTAGATAAGCATAATATAACAGATGTTAAAATTTAAGAACGAAAATGTGTCTATACAAATCATAATTGTTGTAGTTTAAATAAAAATAAAATTTTTATTTTAAAAACATGTTAAATTTTAGCAATATGTTCAAAAGACTGTAAAAAGGTATATAAATAAAATTAAATACTCAAAATGAATAATTAGATTGCGAGCCCATGTTTTGGTCGTATAAAATGTGCTTGTTGCGAAGGGATATATTACCTCAAAGAATGTGCGGAAATAAATTTGAAATAATCTGTAAATAAAGGCAAAATACCTAATGTTAAATTTTAAAACCATTTTTTTAAATTTATATATATAGGGTCATTCTATGCTAACTTACGTTACATTTAAAACTACTTACTGCAGTAATTTTAGTAATATAACACTAAAAAATATCTAAGTGTCAATTTGGATAAAAATTATTTAAAATATGATTATGAAAATCACTTACAAATTCATAATGAAAATTACACTTTAAATGATAACTTACATTCCTTTTTCAGTAATAGCAGTTACCATAGTAGATATAAGTAACAAAATTTAAGAAACAACACTAAAATTAGATAATTTTCATCAAAATTGGGATTTGAATAAGCTTAATTTGCCAATCAAGTCAAATTTACATAATTTTTTCTTTGTTTAATAATACTAAAATTGCTGAAAACAGTTCTAAATGAAACGTTATTTAAATCAAAGTAGATTTTTTATTTTAATCATGTTAAATCTGAGAAATATCTTCAAATTTCTGTAAAATGATTGATACATAAAACAAACTACTTTAAATGAATAATGAGATTGATCGGTGATATTTTGTCTTATGTAAAAAGAGTTTATCATGAAGGAACCTCTAAGAACGTGCGGAAATAAATTTGAAACAAGCTGTTTATACAGGCAAAATATATGATGCTAAGATTAAAGATCGTTTTTTAAAAATGTGTATATAGAAATGCAAACAATTGAAATTCAAATCAAAGTAGATTTTTTAATTTAAACATATTAAATCTTAGCAATATGCTCAAAAGTATGCAAAAGATTTATACACAAAACCTATTATAGTTAAAACTTACATTTGGAGAGAAATTTTAAAGACTTAAAAATTCTTTCAGTGGATGCTTCCCTGAAAACCGTTGAAAGGAAATGTAAATTCGTTACGCAAATTTAGTCAAACACATTTTGGTAAAATTGTTTAAATATAAACACTGTAATTTCTAAATATGTAAATTTGCATCTCTAATTTAATTCTGCTAGTTCTAAAGTTTTGCCGAATATAATTAGATTAGAATTATGCTAAGTGTATAAAAATGGATAACTTTGAAGATATTACCTAGTAATATATTTTGATGTAGACTAAACAGATTTTACATTTTTGGCATTAAACTTAATGAAGAAAATTGGGATATCTGAAATGTGTGGCGTTTAATTTTAAAACATTTTATTTCAAAAATGTTTTATTTACTTATTTTTAAGCATTAATTAATATGTTTTGCATCATGGGTGAGCCTTTTCGCGTAATTAGACGTACAGTACTCATCATGCGATGCAAAGAAAAAAAAATATTACACTAGTCAGATGTAGTATTCTCAAAACTTTCATTTATCTAATTCATTTTTATAATTCAAAAATTGCTACAACATTACCAAAAGTAAAGGGCAATTTATGCCCATTCTAAGAATTCCAATTGCATGAAATTCCGTGCATTATTTTTTTTAATAGGATTGTTGCGAATATCAGGGAAAAAATGCTGAAAAAAGTGCCACCTGTTGTGCGATTTACATCAAAACATAATCAGTAACAATATTTATCATGGTAGTTTTTAATCTAAAGCTTGATAAAAATTCGTGCTGTAGTTCTTAAGATACAGCTATTGCGGGAAATGGTAAAAATGCAGCATAGAAGTGCCAGCTATATGGCGATTCACACCAAAGTGTACATAGAATTCACTTCATATCAAATTCAACTGAGTCTGATGAAATTTCGTGCATTAATTCTTGAGATTCAGATACTACAGAACTCACGAAAAAGACAGCATTACAGTGCCATCTATAGAACGATTTACACCAAAATGTAAGCAGCATTCCTTCATGTCAAGTACTAAAATATTCTAAAGTTTAGTAAAATTACGTGGATTAGTTCTTGAGATAGAGCTGTTGTAGAAATCGAGAAAAAGACAACTTACCAGCACCATCTCTTGAGCGATTTATGAAAATATATATACAGCACCCATTGATCTCATGCTCTTATAGTTTGTGAGTTTGGTAAAAATCCGTGTAGCAGTTTTTGAGTTAGAGCTGTTGCGGAAATCGTAAAAAAGACAACTTATCAGCTCCACCTCTTGAGCGATTTATACCAAAAACTAATCGTCATCATCTCATATCTTAGACCACATGAATAGAAATTTTTACTAATTTCTCTGCATTACGTCCTGAGTTAGAGCGCCCACGAATAAATATCACATGCAGACAGATGTACACATAAAACATGTCTTTTTTAATTCTCTCACCTCTAAAACGTGTCGGTCCGTCGAAAACCGGATTCGAAAAGTTTCACAAATCCATTACTTTCTTCTTATAAAGATAAGAAAATAAAAAGAAAGTAAAAAGGATTAAAACAGGCGTTCGCAACAGACGGTATTAGAGTTGTAGTATACAATAATAATTCGAGGGCGTATAACCTGTAAAGTATTGTAAGAATATTGAATTAGTTTAAGGAAAGTATCTGATGCTTTACTACTTTTGTGCTAATACAAAAGAATGACTTAATAAGTAATTCTTACGCAAGGGAAACAGGATAATCATCCAATAATTAGAACTGAAAATGGATTCCGTTTCAATTTCCTCTAGTTATGAATTTGGAAATATTAAAGGTATTAAACTATAGGTATATCTTTATACTTACCAAATCCAGCTTTTAAATTAGGGATTTCACATGGTAAAACGATTACGAAATAGTATATTCGATAGATTACGTATATATTGTGAAAGCTGCACTTCCATAACTTTAAAGTTATTTTAAACAAAGTAATTAAGAAAATCGATATTACTAATAATATTTATCGTATTAAACAATAAGTAACATGATATTTCTTTAATATTCAAAGAACGTCTTAAAATATTAGAACATTGTTTATGAAACAGCCAAATAAAGACAGATCCTTTCAACCAAGATTATGAGGGCAGGGAATCGAACACACACATTACATACACAATTTGATGTTAAAAACTTATAAACCAAGGCTTAAAAATAATAAACAACGCAAATATCATATCGCTTTCGAAATAAGATGTTAGAATGCAAATCTCAAGTTGGAAATATATATTTTTAATATTTTGTTTTCCTAGATCAACACAAAAACAAATAAAACTTAAACAATCGAAATATTTACCATTCTTGCACACTTTTAAAAAACAAAATTCTGAAATTACAGAGAATCTACGGGTAATCCCTTATCTTATGTCTTATGCAAAACAACACAGAATAAAAATAAAACAGAGATTCTGTTAAATAACAGAGAAATTATTTGGTAAATTTACAATAGATTCTGTAAATTAACAATGTTAGAAGTACAGAAGAATCTGTAAATTTATTTTTATGGATAATACGAGGGTAATTTGGAAAGTAACCTCCGTTTATGAATTAAAAAAAAACTAATGAAAGGAAACATGTTTTATTACTTACGTATGAAACACACGTTCTTCAGCTATTTCTCAACATAATTGCCGTAATAATTAAACAATTATCATCACGGTAAATCAGCTTTGAAATTCTATCGTCAGAGACTTCTGCCGCCGGCCTATTTAACTGCGATTATTTTAAAATTCAATCCGCACCACTCTTTCAATCCAAAGAATTTTAACATATTTTTCTACACAATTTTCTGATAAATGCACTACCAAAAATGTTTTAAAAAATAGTGCGTCAAGTAAAATATTACGAGAGCAATTCGGAAGTTGTCAGTATGAATAAAAGAATATGTTAAAATTCTTTAGATTGAAAGAGTAGTGCGAGTTAAATTTAAAAATAATCGCAGTTGAATAGGCCGGCGGCAGGAGTCTGTGACGATGAAATTTCAAAGCTGATTTACCTTTATGATAATTGTTTTACTTAATATGGCAATTATGTTGTGAAGTAGCTAAAGAACGTGTCTTTCATATGTGAGTAATAAAACATGTTTCCTTTCATTAGATTTTTTAAAATTCATAGACGGATGTTACTTTCCGAATTACCCTCGTTATTTAATCTAGTTTTCAAAATGAGTAAATCGCTCAATTTTCACCGATCCTGCAAGAACTTGAATTTTTCAAGTAATTTTGAATTGCTGTGTCATTTATTTTTAACCGTTTATTTCTAGCAATCATGAGGTTTGAACTCGAGACCTGTTGACAGTGAAAGAACATCCTACAGAATGAGTTTTAGGAGCTTTTGTTATTTCGTTCAAAATTTGTCTTTTGTTATTCAGCGGAAAAAATCGCAAAATATTTGTATTAACACCAAGTAGATGTTTTTTCCCTTTTCTAAAGTATTCTAATTTTTTAAAAAAAGAACGGAAAAGATTTTTAAACAATTTTTTTTTAAATATTTTTAATAAAATTGCAAAATAATTTTAAAAAGGTATATTTTGAATTATAAGTTTTAACAGAGATAAAAATATTTTTATATAAAGACGAAATCTCTATAGGGAATATTTGGAAAATGTCGGAATTGATGATCGAGAAGCTTAATAGAATTCATTTAACGGAGAAATAGTGTAAATTTATGAGTGAGTCTTGCTTTTTTTCTGTTTTCACAGAATTTTTTCCAGTATGCATACTACGTATGCATATTACGTATGCATATTTTTTTTTATTAAAGATGAAAATTTAAAAATAACATTTATAACAAGAAAGGAATTTTCAGGGGAAATATATATACATGCTCTTTTAATAAGGATAAACTGTTAAATATTTAATGTAATTACATTTCAAAGGAAGAGATTTGAATTATTTTGCTTAATTTTGCTAATTTTGGCAAATTTAGATTGAAAATATTAATACTTATTTTTTAAAAATTATACACTCTCAGAAATGGATATTCAGATTTAACGTAGTTTTCTTCGTTTTTGATGAAACCTGGGAAACCTTGGGAAATGCTCCGAGTGAATATTTCGTCAAATTTAAAATTACTTTTGCCCCTTATTTGACGATATAGATTTCATCAAAAGTTTCGTCAAAAGAGGGCTGGTGGTGTCATCTGTCTAGGAGCTTGGAAGCTTCTGTATTTATTGATAGAAGAAAAAAAAACCAACGTCTTCGAACTACCAACCTTCTATGTGGGAGACCATTACTCTAGTATCACGCCATAATGTGCTCGATTAGTTTGGTTCTAAAGCATTTTGTCGATTCTACTCTGTGTTTATATTTTTATCAGTCATATTGTAACTTTATCAAGATGTTGTAATTCTTGCAAGTTTTAATATATAAAACTAATTCATTATAGGTTTTTTTTATGGTAAATGAATAATTATAATATGGCTTGATGAAATAATTTGTTGCAGAAATTTGTTGTGCTCAATGAGTGATTAGAATGTGGCCTGGTTGATTCTCTGCTCAGAAAGGACAAACTTTGAAAGGCATATTGGGGAAGCTTTTATCATTTGAAACAATTTGTTAAGATTTTAACACTTTACTGTTTATAGAGGGAGAGGGGTCAATTTTAAATTTTTAATTTGATTGTAAAAAGAATATACTTCTTGAAGTAAAACTAAATCTTGGAATTAAAAAAAAAATCTGAGCAAATTTTATTTTTGAATGATTTTGTAGAACGCAGGAAATTTATTCTTTTCGAATCAAATCATAACAAACAACAAATAATAAATAGATAATTAAAATAATAAACATTCCTAAAAACTTTAGCAGCTAAAAAATAACTAATTAAGAAACAATAGCTACCTATATTTTTCTATATTCTGACAATCGCTATAAAGTGGTTTAAATAAATTATACTGGACGAACATAATTAATTAAATGTATGATTCGTAAAATCGTAGGACTTCAGGAAGTGTAGAAATCGTTTCTTTAAAATGCATCAAGACTTCGTCATTTTCCTTTATTGAGGATAAACCTTTGCCGAATATTTCTGAGTTTACGTTTCTTTAAAAGTCACGTGATTTTGATCCGAAATGATTGTCAAAAACAACGAAATGTAGCTCAAGGATTACTGAATCGTCGAAAGTAAAAGTTTATTCCTGAGCGTGTAGATTTACAAAGCACATCATAAATAGATATTATCTATTTGAAAAGTAGGGACTTTTAAAATATAATGTTAAAAATATAACGATAGGTAAGAGGAGTTGCCTGGCACTTGAAATCTTCAGAGTATCTCTGGGGGAGAGAGGGGAGGGCGCTTGTCTTTTGATATCGTTATCCATTTTGATCCAATACAAATTTTCTTTGTTTTGGGTAAATTTTTGTCTACATCAATAAAGTTTATTATTTGTTTACTTGTTTATTTATGTCTGTTACTTGGTTTTACAGAAATGCAAAATTATTACAAAATCATTTCATTTTAAAATATTTAACATCCTTTCTACCATATGCGGATATAATTTACTAGAAACCAGAATCAAAATTATACTTTCCATCTTTATTTTTTTAAAATGATATGCGATTCGTTATAGTTAAATACGAATATTTAAAAAAAAACTGTTGCTTCCATTGTTATCGTCATTAATTAATATTTGTTTTCTAATAAAATGAAAGATACTGTAAATTCTAAATGATCTACATTATCTATTTTCTAAAATATTTCAGTAGCTTTTATTATGCAATTACATCATTTCAATTAACTTTATTCTGAAAGTTTAAATTAACTGTTAACCATTTTTACAAATTCCATATCATTTAACAAATTTGCTTTATAGTTTAATGATGTAAATCAGAAATAAGAACACTCAATACACTTCGAGGTGAAATAATGTTATCTAATCTTAAAGAAGCTTTAAAAATACATGATATTAAACAGATCTGAATAAAGACTTGTTTATTGAATGATGATTTATTCCTCAGTAGATATGATTGTGCATATTAGGTATATGTGCATATTAGGCATATTACTTTTATGTATGTGCAGATAAGTAAATATGATTGATTGTGCAGATTAGTATGTGGTTGTAATTAGTAGTAGAGCACATTCATAAAAGAAAAATCTCATCTAACAGAAATGTGGCTTTAGTTCCTTTAAAATTATCGTTTCTTTTCCATTTAGCATTTGTATCTCACACAGACTTTCCATAAAATACATATTGCAATCTACATCAAATTTTAATACTATTTTTTTTTCTAAAAAGTATTGCTATACATTAGTAAACATTAATATTTTTTCTGTTATAGGATTTATCATATTGCATTCTTATGATTTTATATATATATTTACTTATTTTTTATAAATTATATTTTCTATTTTGTCTCATATTTTATCTTCGTATTTGGTTATTGCTTTAACAATAAGAAATGTTCAGTATGGAGTAATATGTAACTAAAAATAAAGGCAAAGTAAAACTTACATATTAAAAAAATATATTGAAGTACATTTTCTATTTCAGTTCATTCATATGGATTTTTTCAGAATTATTTTAAAAAATGTCAGTTTTGTTTAGGATAATATGTTCAAAAATTTTAATTAATTAAGATGAGTATTTTTAAATAAATCAATATATTTTTCCTGTGACGTATATTTATAAAATAATTATTCGTAATAAAATAACACAAAATTTATTCAGCTGCATCATTTCGTTATACTTTAGCTGTAGGATAATTTTATTTAATTAGCTTCGAAAGTTTAATTGAATATAAACCATATCAGCTAATCAGATTATTTTACAAAAGTCATTCTTTCACAATAGAAAATTAGATATTTTCAATGAACAAAAGTGGTAACACTTTACGCATTACCATACGAAGTAAAAGGATTCGGATCAATAAAGATATTTTAAAATTTCCGAAAAATTAAAAATATTTTGACTTGCGTGTAATAAATTGCACATGAGGGGTATTGTAAATTATATAGGTGAAGGTACAAATTTTAATTAAGCCGTAGTTATTCAATAATTCGTATCTATTTTGGATAAATATTTAATACAAAAATTCAGTTACTGATTAAAACACAGTCGGGCTCGTTGTATACGAAATGTCTCTAACAAAAAGGTTCCTACTAAATCTGTAACATCTGCAATAGTTACAACAAAGGTTTTACAACAACAAAGATTAACCATTTGGAGCAGCAGTAACAAAGTTATAAAAAAAAGGAACGTTGCTAGCAATAGCAATGAAAACAAAAAATATAATTTTGTAATAATATGTATCAACTTATCACATTTTACTTGATTACGTTACTAACGAAAGGGGGAGAAAGTTCAAAAAATTAAACTAACGAAAACAGTACGATTTGATAGCAAAATATTGTAATCTGTAGAGACATTTAAAAATATTTGAAGAATTGAAAATATCGAAAAATGTGTTTTTGTTATTTAACAAATTAAACGTAAATAATATATACAGAGAAAATACTAAAATTTAAATTAATAACAATCTTTTAAAAAAATTAGCTGTTTAAAAAAAAAATACTTCATATTTTGAGTGAATTTTAAACTCTGGGGTATAAATGAGTTTCTTTAATTTTACAGTCTAATGTTTCATAAAACACTTGTAAATAAAATTAAAAAGATGTAAAAAAACATTTCTGCACAAATATATAATTTTTGAAAATTTTTGTAGAATATTTCACACGTCATTAATTTGATAATTTGAAATTTATTTGCTGAATTATTATTCAACATAGCTTAGAAGCGTAAAACCGATAAAATAAAAAAGTGTCTAAACTGCACAATCTTGATGACCGCCAAAGACCTACTGAGGAAATTTTCACAGAACCCTTCACAAAGTTTATTATGCTAAAGCAATACCCTTCACAAAATATTTCATCCCAAAACAGGATTATTCACAAAACTGTTTATCCGAAAACAACATCCTTCAAAAAACTTTTCATCCCAAAAGAGATCCCTTCATAATATTTTTCATTGCAAAACAGGACCCGTAACAAAATACTTTATTTGAAAAATTGAAAATATCGAAAAAAGTATTCGTTTTGTTATGTAACAAATTAAGTTTAATTATTTAGTCAAAATATACAGAGTAAGTGCTAAAATTTAAATTTATAACTATCTTTTAAAGAAAATGTAGTTGTTTTAAGAAATTACTTCATATTTTGGGTGAATTTTAAACTCTGTGATATGAATTAGTTTCTTTAATTTTACAGCCTAATATTTCATAAAACACTTTTAAATAAAATTAAAAAGATATGAAAGTGCATTGTCTACACAAATGTATAGTTATTGCAAATTTTTGTAGAAAATGTCACACGCCATTAATTTAGTAATTAGAAGTTTATTTGCTGAGTTATCATTCAAATTAGCTTAGAAGCGTAAAACCAACAAAATGGAAAAGTGTCTGAACTGCACAATCTAGATAACCTCCAAAGATCTGTTTAGGAAATTTTTACAGAACCCTTTGCAATGTTTATTATCTTAAAACAAGACCCTTCACAAAATATTTCATCCCAAATTAGGACTCTTCTTACTTCTGTTTATCCCAAAATAAGATCCTTGAAAAAAATTTTCATCCCAAAAAGGTCCCTTCACAATATTTTTCATTGAAAATCAGGATCCGTAAAAAAATACTTTGTCTGATAATCTTTCTATATTGTACATTTTACAAAATCATCTCACTTTCAATTCGAACCCCTTTCACAAATTCGATAATTTAGAAATAAAGTAACTACTTAAATATTACTAGTAACTACTTAATTAACTTAAAAATCTCAATTTATTAAATAACACATTACTCAGCTTTTTTATATAAAAACGATAGATTCTGAATATAACGATAATTTCAGATAGTGACTAGAATTTTCACACATATATAAGAAAAACTTCACAATTTCACAAAAACAGGACCATGTGAGGAAATTTTAAACAGACCTCTGACCATATTTCGATTCAGTCTGCTGGTTTTATACTTATAACCCAATTTGTATAAAAATTCAGCAATTAAAAGTTTAAAGTAATTTTTCTGTTTCAGAATTTATTTTTCATATAAGAAGGCTCTGAAAAATTCAGATAGTTGAATTTCATGACATAATTATAACAGACATAATTGTTTGAATGAAATACCATTTAATAATAATAAAACAAATCATCTGTTCTATGTCAGAATATTTGTTTAAAAATAATACATTAGTATTCATTAATGTGCAATAATATGTGTGTTTGAACAAATTTTTTTTTTTATTTGCCTTATTTTGTAGTGCGCTTGAATTAATATGAAAAAAAACAGCGATTTTAAATTATGCATAAAATTGATGAGAAAGTTAATTATATATAGAAAATATGTTTTTTACTTACGTAGAATACATAAGCAGCAATTTCAACTTACCTAGAATACAAAGAAAATCTGTTAAAAAATTTCAGGTAGAACAAATAATTTTACAATGTCACTAATTACTTTAAAATATAACAATACTAGTTATATAAAATTAAAGATAACGGGTGAAAAAATATTTCAAAGTTCATTAAAAATTATTTTATCATATTCACAAAAATGAATTTGAAAATACCATTTGCATGCAATGAAAATAATTTAAAAAGCAAAAAAGCAAAAATAAATAAAAATAAAAATAAAAAAAGATTTTTTGGCCCGATTCATATTTTTAATTCAGAGATGCGACAAAAAAACTCTTTTTAAAAATAAGGACAGTTAAAAAGCTTTAAAAAAATCAAAATATATTCTATGTTCAAACTAATAGAAGAGGTTTTTTCCCAATTGTACTGGTATTAATGTACCATTAGGAATAATCAGTTAATCAGTCTACATATTCAGTAATTTTTTAGCTTTTATTTGTTTATTTTTATTTTTTATACGTTAACACTTGTAGAAAATTTGAAAATTTTCCATAATTAAAAATAGCACACAATATAAATTTCACGATTCTCCAGAGCAGTTATAAGCCGTATATTGAATGTTTAGTAATTGTTTCGCTTATTAAAAAAGTAGCACACAATATAAAATCTGCAATTGTCCGTAGCAATTATAAGCCATATGTTGAATTTTTAATTATTGTTTCACTTATTAAAAAAATAGCATATAATATACAATCTACGATTGTCCAGATCAGTTACCAGCCATATATTGAAAGTTTTAATAATTGTTTCGCTTATTAAAAATAGCACACAATATAAAATCTGCGATTTTCCCAAGTAGTTATAAGCCATATATTGAATTTTTATTAATTGTTTCTATTATTAAAAATAGCAGAAAACATAAAATCTGCGATTCTCCAGAGCAGTTATAAGTAATATATTGAATATTTACTAATTGTTTCTCTTATTAAAAATAGCGCAAAATATAAAATCTGCAATACTCCAGATCAGTTATAAACCATATATTTGATTTTTAATAATTGTTTCGCTTATTAAACAAACAATAACAAATAATATTTTATGTATTTATCTTTATCCGATTTTTTTCCGCATCTAGTTTAATTATTTAATTTTGGTAAAAATCACGAAATAATTTATTAAGTTCAATGTGATCCACATCTATCATCTTTGAATGATAGAATTAAATTTTGTTAGGTAACTTCGGAGTTATAAATTAAATACATATATACAAGGGTTCGTAGGCATCAAGGAATTAAGAAGATTTTGATTGTTTTAGTACCGAAAATTTCGTAAAGAACAAGTTGCTGCATTTGAAAATTTATTTTGTTTCTTTAAATAAAACAAATATTACATTGCGAAAACTCTAGTAAAATGTGCTTAGAAATCCTTCCTAACTACGAATTCTATATACAGACCCTAGTAGCAAACTAATATTGGTCCAACGTTGCGCCCATATTTCATTTATCGCAAATATTGCGAATAAAACGTCAATATTGCTCCAATATTGGGATGTTTACATTTTGCTCTTATTTAGCCAATATTTGCTGCCAATATTATGCCAATATCGGGGTTTCATTGGAAATATTGCAATTAAAACGCCAATATTGTACAAATGTTTGCGTTTCATTGGAATTATTTCCAATGAAATTCCAATATTTAAACAATATTGGCATTTTATTGCCAATATTTCCAAATAAACCCCAATATTGGCATATATTGGCTGAGAATATTGGCTAATTAAGGGGAAAATGTAAACATCCCAATAATGGAGCAATATTTCACGCCAATATTGTGCCAATGTGCCAATATTGCTCCACGATATAGCCAATATTGGCCCAATATTGTTTGGCTACTGGGGGACATATATATATTTATCTCTCTAAGTTACAGCACAATATCTCAATGGGATTCAATATTTTTAATGGAGTTATGAATAAAGATGTGGTGACGTATAGTGTATTGTCTATCAGTTGTGAGTGGAGTAACTGAGGAGGTTGTCACAAGATGACAGCTGATTTTTTATTTTGGATTTATAGTGTCTTATTATCACCAAAGCAAACTTCCACCAGTAAATTTTGAATAGGAAAAATTTCTTTGTTTTAGCTATTTTCTTCACCTGAAATCACTCGTATAAATATTATTAAATTTTCTGTTACCTTTTACTGCTTGCACTTTGCAAAGGTAATGTATTCATTTTCATTGATTTGAAGTTGTCTTCGTTGCCACAATACGGAAAAACGCAGCGTCTGACTACCGCCCAAAATAAACCTCCACCAGAAAAAAATAACAACTGTTTTTATCCTTATTTATAACTGAAATATGCATTAATAAGTTTTTTAAACTACACTGCAAAAAAAAATTCTGTAAAAGTACTAAACATTTTCTAGGAAACTGAGATTCCAAGAACTTTTCAAGTAACGATAACAGGAAAAATGCATGTATCCGATTCTGAAACTTGAATTTTTTCTGTTACCGTTACCGTAGTTATAAGCCATATATTGAATTTTTATTAATTGTTTCTATTATTAAAAATAGCAGAAAATATAAAATCTGCGATTCTCCAGAGCAGCTATAAGCAATATATTGAAATTTTAATAATTGTTTCGCTTATTAAAAATAACTCACAATATAAAATCTACGATTCCCCAGAGCAGTTATAAGTAATATATTGAATTTCTACTAATTTTTTCTTGTATTAAAAATAGCACATGATATAAAATCTGCGATTCTCCAGAGCAGTTATAAGCCATACATTCAAGTTTTTATAATTGTTACGCTTATTAAAAAATGGACACAATATTAAATATGCGATTCTCCAGAGCAGTTATAAGCCGAATATTGAATTTTTATTAATTATTTCGCTTTTTAAAATATAGCAGAAAACATAAAAACTGCGATTCTCCAGAGCAGTTATAAGTAATATGTTGAATATTTACTAATTGTTTCTCTTATTAAAAATAGCGCAAAATATAAAATCTGCAATACTCCAGATCAGTTATAAGCCATATATTTGATTTTTAATAATTGTTTCGCTTATTAAACAAATAATAACAAATAATATTTTATATATTTATCTTTATCCGATTTTTTTCCGCATCTAGTTTAATTATTTAATTTTGGTAAAAATCACGAAATAATTTATTAAGTTCAATGTGATCCACATCTATCATCTTTGAATGATAGAATTAAATTTTGTTAGGTAACTTCGGAGTTATAAATTAAATACATATATACAAGGGTTCGTAGGCATCAAGGAATTAAGAAGATTTTGATTGTTTTAGTACCGAAAATTTCGTAAAGAACAAGTTGCTGCATTTCAAAATTTATTTTGTTTCTTTAAATAAAACAAATATTACATTGCGAAAACTCTAGTAAAATTTGCTTAGAAATCCTTCCTAACTACGAATTCTATATACAGACCCTAGTAGCAAACCAATATTGGTCCAACGTTGTGCCAATGTGCCAATATTGCTCCACGATATAGCCAATATTGGCCCAATATTGTTTGGCTACTGAGGGACATATATATATTTATCTCTCTAAGTTACAGCACAATATCTCAATGGGATTCTATATTTTTTAATGGAAATGTATTGTCTATCAGTTGTGAGTGGAGTAACTGAGGAGGTTGTCACAAGATGACGGCCGATTTTTTATTTTGGATTAATAGTGTCTTATTATCACCAAAGCAAACTTCCACCAGTAAATTTTGAATAGGAAAATTTTCTTTGTTTTAGCGATTTTCTTCACCTGAAATCACTCGTATAAATATTATTAAATTTTCTATTACCTTTTACTGGTTGCACTTTGCAAAGGTAATGTATTCATTTTCATTGATTTGAAGTTGTCTTAGTTGTCACAATATGGAGAAACTCAGCGTCTGACTACCGCCCAAAATAAACCTCCACCAGAAAAAAATAACAACTGTTTTTATCTTTATCTATAACAGAAATATGCTTTAATAAGTTTTTTAAACTAGGAGAAAAAATAATCAAATTTGCTGGTGGAAGTTTGCAGTGACAATGAATCCCAGCGAAAGCGGTTAAAGTTGAAATTTTACTCTTTAAATGATATAAGTCAGTTCCACTTTATTACTAGTTCCATGCTATTTTTTTCATATTTTACTAAACTTTTAAAAACAATTTTTACAATTATTAGGAGTTTTTCAAAAACAAATAATCTTTATTTTTTCTCCGGATTTTATTATTGTTAACATAAAAATTCAAAAAACGTAAGAAGCAATTCAGGTATCCAACATTTCAACTACAGGGAAAAATATAATATATTTAAAAATAATTCTTATTTAACAAATACGGAAAACTAGTGAACTATAAACAAATTCGCAAATCCGCCGAATAAGTAACTTCAAACAGGAATAATTTAAACTTTAAGCAAATAGAAATAGAAAACACGAAAAGTCTTCACAAAATTGATAATATCCTAAGGATGTCAAACATTTTAAAAATTTCATGATATTAAAAGTATCGCACAAAGCAGTTTGCAATTTGAGTAATAAATGATATGTGTCTGTTCAAACTTAAGTAAAAAGGATGCGAGGTGCAAATTGGAATTGAAAGATTTGTATGCAGTAATAACTAGATGATTTGAAATGTTACGTCATTCTCGAAATACGTTGTATAAGCTTATAAAGCAATACATTTATTTGCGTTTATCGATCTAGTTTTATTTAAACTTGCATATATGTATGAAAAAGATATTGCATTTTATTTAAACAATATTATAGAAAAAATCATACACTCCTAGACAATCACTACATTTCCAAACAATATCTTTGTATAAAATGTATAGATTCGAAAAATAGGTTTTGCGATTTCATAGATACACCAACAGCAATAGCATAAGTTTGTTTGATAATAAAAACGAGTATTACTGTAATTAGTATTTTCATTTATATGAAATAATTTAAAATACATATACAAAAGTCTAGTCGATACAAAAGTTTAGTCGATTGAAAATAGTTCGTTAGCTTAAAAAAATGAACAAATCAGATACATATCGATGAAATGAAACGAGATTTATTTCTTCCATTTTACAGGTGCATATCTAGATTTTTGTATTTTATTCATAAATTACCTAATGCAAATGAAATTGTTGTTTACATTACCACTCGATTATTACCATAGAAAAACACATTTTATTGCTGTTGTCGTATCAATAAAATCAGATAACACAATTTTCATATTTATTTATTATATATAACGGTATTTTGTAGAAAGGTAATAATTGGCTAGATGTGAAATTGATAATTATATTGATGCTCATTTGCTATCCTTCAAAAAAATGTTTGAAATTGCACGTTAAACGTTGCCAATGAGATGTGTTCGTACTACAACGAAGTTTTGAAACTATTCAGACCTTGGTGTAATATTATACAGTATTTAGGATAAAGTATAACATTTACATTTTTTTGTTTGTCTCTGTAAATACTCTCTGCTTTTCATTCTATAGGAAAAGTACTAAACTTCATCAACGTACATAATTTTCAAAAGATGTGAAATAGTTTAATATGATTGAAATACGCCCCAAACAATGTTTCCCACTATACCATTATGTAATGGAATACTTTTGTGTCACCCTGTAAATAAATAACAAATATTTCTTCCAGCGCAATTATACAGAGTATATGTTTTCAGATATATCATAGATGCATATTAGTTTCATTATGTTCAAAAGAGTGTAACATCATTTAAATGCACTTAAAAAAAAATACGTGTGGCACTCAGAGACTGCCGCGGTAAAGCTATTGAATAGCATTTTTTATCAACTTATGCAATAATAATTATTTATTTATTTTTTATATATGCAGTTTTTTTGTCTTTGATATTAATTCAAGTTTTTTCTTTTTCTTTGATATTAATTCAAGTTACACTTTTTGACCATGATGACCGATAAGAAAATAAATTTTTTTCTTTTATTGAACAAATGAGAAGTCTGCCAAAGTCTGCCGAAGTATGCCGAAGTGCCGAAGTCTGCCGAACTGAAACAACGTTAGCCGGAGTGTTAGGTTTTTTTCCTCGTTACGGAATTTCTAGATTCGGTCGCCGCGCTCAAAGCCCGCAATAAAATCTATGCAATAGCTTAATAATTTTTCCAATTGACGTAATGTAATTGAAATATACAACGATTTTCAATGACGTGAAATTTGGAACGACATGACAAAAATATTCAATAATGATATATTTTAAATTTCAAACCATTCGGTTATATAGATTTTGCGCTGTTATATGCGGGCGGACATACAGACGGATGGCCGGATCAGACGACGACTGTAGGTGCCACATATTTATATATATACGAACGCACCTAAAACATAAGTTATTATTGTCGTTGTATCTGTGAGATAACATGACATAATTTTTATACTTACAGATGTTATAAGGCGATATTTTACTGGAAGAGAGAATATTTTTATCTTTTGCATATAAATTTTATTTGTTTAAACGTATTCAAGTCTGCCATTAGTTTATTTTATTCAATCTTATAATTGATTGATGTTAAATTGTACTTTTTGATTTTTTTTCAAGTGTGAAATATCTCTTATAAGAATTTAGGGTTCGTACGTAACAATGGATTCGGATGATTTCAGGTGTTTTAGCACCTGAAATTTCATAAAATGCTACTCACAATATCTGTAGATTGAATTTATTCTCATTAAGTAAAGTAAATGTTACTTTACAAAAATTATGGTAAAAAGCCTTGAAATTCCTTTAATATTTACGAATCCAGGATGTGAAGCAGCATTTTATTGGGTATTCCAAAAAAAAAAAAAAGATCCAATTCTAAGAAAACATAAATATATTGATTTCTTTCACAGGTGTTTCAAGAAATGCTCTCCTTAGAATAAACAAGTTGGAAATTGCACGTGAAGCGTAGCAAATGAGGTGCGTTCATACGATAACGAAGTTTTAAAAATATCACTCTCATATATCAATGTCATAAAACTGTAAATAATTACTATTAAAACGCGCACCAAACAATGTTCTCCCTATACCATTATACAATAGAATACTTTTGTGTGGCCTTGTAAATCAATAACAAATATTATTTGCACCACAGATTAATCAAAATGTATATTATAATGTGTACTTTATAGATCTATATCAATTTTATTACGTTCGAATGAGTGTAAAACTATTAAAATGCATTTGAAACATTTTTCTCCATTAACAGTAATGTAACGGAATAATTTTGATTGTCCCTGTAATTGAACTATGTATCCGATTTTGATAAAATTTGAAATGACTCGACAAAATTACGTAATAATTATACGTTTTAAATTTTAAACGATTAAAATGCATTTGAAACTTTTTCCCCCATTGACCATAATGTAACGGAATCCTTTTATTTGTCCCTGTAATTGATCAATGCTTCCGATTTTCATAAAATTTGAAATGACTCGACAAAATTATGTAATAATAATATATTTTAAATTTCAAACGATTCGGTTGACTAGATTTTGCGTTGTTATATGCGGACGGACAGACAGACAGACGGACGGACGGACGGACAGACGGACGTCCGTATATTGACGTAAATAGGTGCTACGTATTTACAAAATTACGAACGCACCTAAAAATGGCCATCGTTTCTTTGAAACTGGGTGATAAAACATATGAAGAGTTGCGTTAGCTGTATCATCGAAAATACGGAAAACAGCCATTAACAAGGGCCAATATCAGGTTACTTATGAACGTAGACTTTATTCAACTGCCTCACGAATACTCGACTTTTCTTTTATCCACCATGCTACCGGTTCGTCTGCATTTGTTCACAAGTACAAATAGTCACAAGTACAAAAGTCTTTCACAAGTTACCGGATATTGGCCTTTGTTTCTGCCTGTTTTCCGTATTTTCCGTGGTACAACAGACAAAAATCCTCATATGTTTTATGACCCAGTTTCCAGGTAACGATGGCTATAGTTCTAAGGAGAGCATTTCTTCAAAAACCTGTCAAAAAATCAACAGAATTGTGTTTTCATAGAAATGAATTGTAATTTTTTGAACAACCTGTATTTAAAAGAAAATCTTTGATATATAGTCACAAAACAAAAAACTTATTGCTTAAATAAGTCAAGAATGTTTCCCATTTTTCTAACTTTATTTATTGAAACTTTAACATTAAATTCTGATACTGATTCATTTAACATGAAACAAAACAACACATCAACTAGCACACTCATTTTTAGGTGCGTTCGTAATTATGTAAATACGTAGCACCTATTGTTGTCGCTCAGTCTGTCTGTCTGTCCGTCTGTTCGTCTGTCTGTCTGTCCGTCTGTCTGTCTGTCTGTCCGCATATAACAACGCAAAATCTAACCAACCGAATCGTTTGAAATTTAAAATACATAATTATAACATAATTTTGTCGAGTCATTTCAAATTTTATGAAAATCGGAAGCATTGATCAATTACAGGGACAAATAAAAGGATTCCGTTACATTATGGTCAATGGGGGAAAAAGTTTCAAATGCATTTTAATTGTTTGAAATTTAAAACATATAATTATTGCGTAACTTTGTCGAGTTATTTCAAATGTTATGAAAATTGGATGCATAGATCAATTACAGGGACAATCAAAAGGATTCCGTTACATTACGGTCAATGGGAAAAAAGTTTCAAATGCATTTTAATGATGTTACACTCATTCGAACATAATAGAATTGGCATGAATCTATGAAATATATACTAAAATACGCATTCTGTACAATCGGTGAAGCAAAGAATTTTTATTATTAAATTACAGGGCCACACAAAAGTATCCCACTACATAATGCTATACTGGGAAACATTGTTTGGGGCGTGTTTTAATTATATTCAACTATTTCACATTTTATGAATAAGATATACGTTAATGAAGTATAATAAAAATTACTCCATGCATATTTACAGAAACACAAAGATTTTGACACTATACTGTATCTAAAGTACGCTGTACTACATCAGTAAGATCTGAATATTTTTTAAACTTCGTTATCGTACAAACGCACCTCATTTGCTACGTTCACGTGCAATTTCCAACTTGTTAATTTTTCAGTTTTTGAATTCTAAATAAATTCAAATGTACCCAGAAAAAAACTTTTTTTTATGTGGTAAAAGTCTCCTTCTACAGATATTAAATGTCACATTTTGCAGAATTTATGTTTTAACTAAAACTTCATTTTGTTGATGTTTTTCTTGAATCAGGACGATAATTTATTTTTCTCTTTACATTTTTCAACGCTTATTCGAGGATGACTTTATGAAAGCTTAAGTGCATTTATTCTAAGAGAAAGAAAATTCGAAGAACTGAGTTTTTCTTTCTTCATAGAAGACCATTTCAAAATTAAAATTTATTTCGTTGGTGATTTTCTTCAAATATCAGAGTAATTTGTTTTGTGTTCAACGAAAAAAATCTTTATTCACGTCTCTCTTCTCGGTCTCTAGGAAAAATATATTTTATAGAAGGATAAAGAACTTTTCTGGAATTTTTACAACATTTTCAATGAAATTTTTCTTTAATATTAATTGTATTTTATTATTGTTAAAGTTGATAATTTTATTGTTAAATTTATTTCTATTCCAAAGAATAATAAAGTTATAAATTTAGCCTTTTTGCTACATATATGTACTAGTTGAACAGCACGGCGTTGTCCGGGTTTGGTATAATGAACCTAAATTGAATCTAGAATCGTTACAAATTTACATATTTAACTTGAATTTATATTTTGAAAAGAAAAAATGCTAAAAAATGATTATTTTTAGGATAAAAGCTCTGGCAAATATATATATATATATATATATATATATATATATATATATATATATATATATATATATATATATATATACAGGGTGGTCATAAAAAAACTTTGCCGATATACGGAGCTCTAGCGGCCAGTCCGCTCAACCGATCGAAATGAAATTTCAGATATAGCTATTCGAAGGTATGAGCTCAAGATTCTGTGAACGACAACAAAATGGCGCTCATGGTTAAGGTTATAGTTACAGAAACTTGAAAATTTTCAATGGCAACACCCTTTTTTTCATCGCAAAATGCTTAGCGCATGCGAAAACCCTAAAGAGCGTTTGAACCGTACGTATATAGCCAGAAACGGACATGTTATGCACGCACAAAAAACCGTTCTGGGAATCCTCCCCCCATAGAAAAAACTCGATTGGGGCGCAAGGAGGAATTTGCATATGACGCAGAATCAGTACACTAATCTCTGATTACATTACACATCGGATAAACTAAAACTTTTATTTTGATTAAACATTTTCCACACGGGTGCTATCCTCCTTGCGCCCCAATCGAGTTTTTTCTATGGGGGGGGGGGGAGGATTCCCAGAACGGTTTTTTGTGCGTGCATAACATGTCCGTTTCTTGCGATACACGTACGGTTCCAACGCTCTTTAGAATTTTCGCATGCGCTGAGCATTTTGCGATTAAAAAAATGGGTATAGCTAATCAGATATAGCTATTCAGAGCTCATACCTCTGAATAGCTATATCTCAAATTTCACCTCGATCGGTTGCGCGGACTGGCCGCTAGAGCTCCATATATCGGCAAAGTTTTTTTATGACCACCCTGTATATATATATATATATATATATATATATATATATATATATATATATATATATATTATTTTAAGATATCTAAAAAATTGCCATCTTTTGTTTTGTCACATTGTTTGTAGATGGCAGTACCTGGAATTTCTTAAATTTATCTGCGTTTCATTAAATTATATTATATGTTAAACTTTAATAGTTATTTGAATTATTGGCACAGTAAATGAGTAGTAATAGTAAGGATTTGAGAACAGGTGAATTTTTATAGGAACATTATTACAGAATTATTTTGAACAAGGAAAATTTTTATGATCCGATTTATTTGTGTATAGTTGAATTTTCAATGATTAATTTGTTTTAAAATTAAGAATATTTAATGCATATAATTATTTGATAATAGTCATAAAGTCGTTAAACATATCATTTTATTCTCTTACATTTAATTTTTTTTTTTGTGTTTATGGATTACATACACGCAGACAGGGACAGAGCGAATCCTTCTTTATTAGTATCGACAAAAGAAACTCTTAAATTTTCATAATAATATGAATTTTATATTAATTAATATTTTAGACAAGGAAATTTTTAAATACAAAGTTTCAACTTCCAATCTTCCCCTTTCGAATAGAATACGTTTATTTTAGACACTTTACTTTACAACAGACACAGTTAGAGTGACTGCACGAGACTTTGAAATATCCTTACCCAAATTTTCAGTCTTGTACATGTAGTAGGTTTTGCTAGCAATCGAGGATGTATAAACCGAAACATAGAATGATTATTTTCAATTATACTACTATTTTAACACAATCTACCTGATTGGTAAAGTTTTCGTACGAATTGAATATTTCCAACTGAGCGAAAAATTGCCCAGGCCGGGAATCGAACTCGGATACTTGGCTTACAAGGCCAATGCTTTACCTGTTAAGCTAACCGGGCGATAACCGGCTGGGATTTTTCGCTCAGATAACCTAAAAAATCCCGCCCGGTTAGCTTAACAGGTAAAGCATTGGCCTTGTAAGCCAAGTATCCGAGTTTGATTCCCGGGCTGGGCAATTTTTCGCTCAGTTGGAATTATTCAATTCATATTTCAATTATGTCTAACGGGAAGGAAAAAACGGGCTTACAAATGGGTTTACGAAGCTCCAAAGAACTTTTTAAGCCAAGGAAATAAAAATCATTTTTTTTATCCTTTACAACTCTCTTTAAATGTATCATAAATCTGTAGACACACACTGTTTATCTATTCAATATTTGTAATTAATTAATTAGTATTACTAAAAATATGTACTAAAATAAATACAGATTTCTAAATGGTCCACTTATAAAAAGCATATATTTAAAATACACTTTAAAACTTATCAACGTTTTATTCGCTTCTGCGAATGTCGTCAGTATACAATATAATGATGTTAAATGTAATTTAAATTATTTAAATTGCATATTATATATTATATTGTACATTGTATATTGCGTATTACATATTATATATTTAAATTGCATATTAAATTGTATATTAAAGGGTACTTATAATTACCATTTAGTAATCGGTATTTACTTCAGTACATGTTTTTAGTATAATTTATAGTGCAATTGTCCAATTCATAATTATTAATTAGTATTAATTATTCATGTATCAATACATTCTATCATAGCGCCCTGTGACTAACACATAATTTTTTGTACAATTTTTAACTTGTCTATTTACACTGTGTATAACTCCACACACTGTATCCAAAGATATTTTAAAATCCGTTTTCTTATCTTAAATTTTTCATATTTTCCCAAACTTGTAATTGATAAACTTACCGTAACGATAACTTCTTTTTACAGAGATTATAGGACTCCAAATTTCAAATTTCAAATAAGCAGAGTTCGTTTATCAAAAATATCTTTTTAAAAGAACAAGATAAAGAGAAAAATAAAATAAAATGAAATGAAATGCTCTCATTTGTTGGGAAAAAAAGTTTGAAAGTGAAACCCTTTCGAGATTACAAAATTCCATTTCAAGAATTTAAACTCTCTTAAAATGTTTCGTTTTATTACTTGAGTAGGATTTTATAAACTTGCTAAAAGCTCTTTGAATTTCATACATTTAAAATTATAATCTTATCACATGCTTTAAGAGTTTTCTAAAGAACGTTTTCATCGAGTGTATTTGCACATTTAATACTTTTTATTTTAAAAGATTAAAGTTTAATATCATTTCGTCACATTTTTGAGAAGATTAAATAGTTCAAGCACAAATAGGTTCACACTTATTGCATTCAATAAGATGTACTTTTAACGATTTTAGAACCGAAATAAAGTGTTGAAAACTGTCTTTTAACCAATTATCTATATCATTTTTTGACGCCATAAATTAAAAATTGAAGCTAACTGTATATTTGCATATTTAGAATGTATATCACAGTGATATTAACACATATTTTCACGTACCCTTTTCCCTTTAACCCTTCATCTACCGACGGTACTTATAAGTACCATTAAAATTTCTTATAATAAAATTCTTCCAACACATTGATTAGTTGTAATACTGTTTAGAATGAGTTACAGATACATTACGTTATTTTGTTCCAAAAGCATAATTAGTTATACAAAAGAAAAATATTTTTAAAAGGATGATTTCATTTGCCTTTGTATCTTTTCAGCTTTCTTGGCGCTGAGGAAAGGGGATGGGGATATTTCAATTCGGAAATATTTCTATATTTCTATTGTAAGAATATCATATTTGTACATTTTATAATTCTACAAAATACTAATAAAACAGCTTAAAATAAAAGATTTGAGTGGAGTTATAAATGTTGCATAAAATCCCTGTAAATACAAATTTAATTAAACCTTCTAAATCTTTCAAAAATTATTAAAAGATTATGCAAATATTTTAATTTAGTTTAAACAATTTACGTAAAATGCTTTTTAATGTAAAATCTTCTGGAATTCATAACTTGGTAGATAAAGGGTTAAAACACTTTTTGCTCATAACACCTCCGATATCAGAAAATAATTTAGATTCATAGAATTAAAGTGTTTGTTCATGAATAACACAATTCTTTAAAATTTGCATTCTAAATTTAAAGCATGTTTGTTAGTTGCAGATTAAAATAATATATTTCATTTCGACTAAGCATTTCAACATTAAAATTGCTCAAAAAAAGTTTATATATAGAATATTTCATATATTTGAATCTAAAATAACCTTTTTTTCAAATATTTTGAGTATACATATATTTAAAAATGAGTAATACAAAACATTACCATTGATTTCTTTTAAAGTCTTCCTATATTCTTATTTGTATTCGAGAAGCACAACATTGAAGATCATGGCTTCCTCATATTTTTCAAAAGAGATTTAGGGATATAAATAACCATATAATAGTCCAATGCGGTAATTTTAGAGCACATGCGTTATGTATGTTTAGTATTTGTCATTTACACTTTATCCAATAGTATGTGATCAGAGAAAAAAATTATAGTAAATTGATCCTAAATTGGTTGCTCTTAGTATCAATCGCCATTTCTGACGCAGTGCTTGTATCCTTGATCATACGCTTAGTGGAACTTTGCAAACACTTATTCGAAATGTTATTTCAAGATTTTATAACATAATTTTTTTCTGTCTTTAATTTTAAGGAATTTTTATTTACTTTCGTATAGTGTTCTCGATTGCAATGGAATAATCATGCGTAGTTTTTAGAGCTCCATTGTTTGGAATTGCTTTTTTCCATAATTTATTCTTTATTTTTTCCATAATTTATTTTAAATAAATGAAAACAGTTACTCGAAATTTGAGAGTTTTTTGCGGTCCCGTTTGTTAACCGAAAAAGTTGAGCGGTTACGCTTTTCTTTATGTCCTCTACGTCCTGAAATCGACGTCCTTTCCGAACAGTCTTAAGTTTGTAGAAAAAAGAATGTACGTACCATTCGAAAGTACAGGAGCGGGACATAGCATCATCTCCATATGCAACTTTCAGTAACTCGTAGGTTTCACTCTGCGTTTTTCAAATTTTCAAACAAAAATTGACCGTCACAATGAATCTCCTGTGTTTATCTTCTCCAAACCGGAAATGCTGATGCAAACACTGTGCATTTGTTCCTCCTTTGCGCCTTATTGGTTACGCTATTACATCCACATCATGAAACGTTCCTACATATTTTCAGTTATTAACTACCCGTACAGTCCTGGAATTTAATAGACAGGCCTTGCAGATCAAAACAAATACAAATGTATTCAAAAAAGCAATATACCAACTTTAACAGATTCTATTTCTAAATTTGATTCAGAAAATTTTTTTTCAAATTTGAAATAAATTTCTAATAATTTGTTTTGCAAGTAAAATACAGTTAAACCCTTTTAAAATGTTTAACTCGGGAGCACGGGATTTCCCTGCATTTCTGAGATTTCAGTTTTTTGAAAGACAAAATATGCAAATATTAAGCATTGAGGATGGAAAAAAAATGTCCGTTAAATTGAGGTGTCTTCTAGTCGGGAACGTACAATAAGGAAGTTTTATTGTATATGTTATTTAAAAATATTAAAATTTTTAAATAATTAGCCATTTTATTCATGTGTATAGTTGTTGATTAAATGCTGTTAGAGTGAAAAGAAATACGTATTTTTTTCAAGTCTAATACAATAAAAACTCCGTAACATACACTCCCAAATAGCGAATACCTCTACTTATCGGACAGCTTTTAATTTCCAACAAATGTGTATTTATATATTTTCACTTTTAAAAAGCGGACACCTCCGAATAGCATACAAATTGCGCATTCAAGAGGTATCCGTTATTCAGAGGTCTTACTGTATAAGCTCCAAAAACTAATTAACTTAACTTTTCAATGTAGTTTAAAATTCGCAAAATAAATAGCTAGAAAAGCTTGTGTTAATGATGAAAAATATTATACATTAATAATTCATATTTTAACGATTTAATAGTATATAATAATTCAATTATGTCTGAATTTAAATATTCAAATAGCTATTCCATTGTGTCATTTTAATTTACATGCACATTTTAAAAATACTTTTAACATTTATGCATAATTGATAAAGTTACTTCAATTAAATTATCTATTCTCATAGGAATAACTTAGTAAATAATTTTTAATTAAAAAGGAAATGGGATAATTGTCCAATTATAAGTCCGAAAATTAATTCCGTTTTCTCGTTCACGAATTCCAAAATCGTAAATATTAAAGCACTATTTGACTTTACAGAATTTTTTTAGAATTCTGTTATAGAATTTTTCGGCTTATTTAATTGTAGATAAATATTATGAGTTCTAGGATGAAGTGTAGTGGTTACAAATTCTACGCCTTAAGTTTTAAATGTTTATATGTATAAAAATGATATGAAATACTGCAAACATACTTTTTGGAAATTACAAGACGTGTAAGCACAATGAATTAAATAAAGATGGAACTATTTTTACGAACGCAAAGTTAGTTTTAACGCTTTCGAGTTTATTTTTTTTTTTAAGTTTTCAGGTTAAAATTTCTTTTACTTTAATAACGTTAATAGCTGATATCAAAATAAATGTACTTACCTAAAAGATTATAGTGCTGAAAGGTTTTAAATAATATATTTTAATAATTAAGAGTGGGTTTTACACTATGCACTTCAAAACATTTGTGGTAACGTTACTCCATAAAATTGGTGGCAGCTACGATTTACACTCCATTGAGTAATTTTTCACTTACATAATGGTGTAATAAAAACATGCATTCCTGGTGTAACATTGCAATGTTACACCGATTATATCGGTTAAAATACTCCAACAAATTCAGGGCAGCAAGGTTGCCACCAGTTTTATGTTGTAACGTTACGCAAATGTTTTACAGTGTGGTTTACTATATGAATATTGAGAAGCTCAGAATTTTTATTTATAAACTTGCTAAAACTGTGTACAATGGGATTGTGATGTTCGTGCTTACTTTTTGTTTCTCAAGTAGCGCTCCCTCTTGGAAAAAAAGAACAAAGTACGCATAACGAGAAATAATTTCCACCTGTGAAAATGTACACAAAAGGCGGTCCGGATGCACAGACCATAATCAAAAGTAATATAGAACAAGAAAGAAAGATAATATTGGTTATATGTTTGTTGATTTTGTGTCCCTGTACGTTATTTGTCGTGTTTGTGATGTTTAGTTCAGCAATAACATGTATTGGTAAAAAGAAGTTCTAACACAATTTCCTGGTCCACTAACGAGAACACACACCACGGATCGTCACAAGGTTAAAACATGACAGTTTAAAAGTTTCATACCATTTTGCATGATGTTTAAACATAAAAAACAATGATAAAATTAAACCGAATGTTTCAACCGAAATACTCGGCCTTTTTAAAGGGAAAATAAAAATAATTAACTGACACAGACGCATTATCTAGCACGATTTGATGCCCCTTTTCCCTATTCTCCCCTCTCCATGTTTATACAGCGCGTGGAGATTCGTGCAGAATTCTCCCCCCCCCCATGTTTTTTTTTCTTTTTTTGTCCCTCGTGTTTTACCTTCATCTCTCTTCGTGCTAGATAACGTGCCTATGTTGCATTTTCTGATACGAATTCAAAATTTCGGAATAAAAATGGAGGCCAAATTGGCAGTCCAACTTTATATTTAAAAAGACAAATGTTACTTAACGGAAAGTCATTGAATGTCCTTGAAGCGCAGGAATCCTGTTACACTGGTTCACTACCAAAGTATGAGTTCTGTAAATAACAACAGCAAACGAGCTATCAAAATCAAAGCAAGTATACATTAAAAAAGATCTCCCTTTCTTTTTACTCATATAAAAACATACTATTTCAACTATGTAATTATAAGCGTCTACATCATTTTGTCAATTTCATTTCATTATCCCAGAAAGTTTAAATAACTTTTAACATGTATTAACTAGTTAAACATTACTTAACAAAGTTGCTGTCACATGAGAAAATATAAAGATTTAAACAACTATAACCGCACCGCTTGACAAAGTAAAGACATAATAATCAATATAGCCTTTTTAAGAACTTAAGAAAATTAAAAATACCGGAGAAAGTAGCTCGTTTTTATCATAATAAATTATACGTAATTGTTAAAAGGAATTGTACTGAGAAAATATTCTTATTTCAATAAAGTACTTATTAAAGATTAAGTATGTATTATGAAATTACTTTACAAATGGATTTTCAGCTTTGAAACATGAAAGACATTTATTAAGTTTACAATTTAATGACTGATTAATACTAATAGAAATAGTACAACTTTTATGTTCTAAAAATATGTTTTATATTAGCGATGAAATTGGAATAAATTTAAAAAGTTCAAACTATCAAATAAAATATTTGTTCTGAAAAAGTTCAGTTATTGAAATTGGGAGTCCAAATTTAAAAATATTTCAATGCTAAAAATCTTAAAACAATAAAATTTAAAATTTCTAAATTTTATTTTTTTATTTAAAATCGTGCAATTAAAATTTAGAGATTATCAATTTTGTTATTTTTTTAATTAAGGAATCTATGCCCTTCTAAGAGGCCTGGTATTGCCCTTAAAAAATCATTTTTTAATTGCGGCATAAACAATAGAGAAGATTCTTTACATTAAAAATATACATTCTTCATTAAAATAGTAAATATTGCAAGAAATAATGTTAAACTGTGCGTTAAGTGCATAATTTATACGAAGAACTTCTAATTGATAAGAAGGAAGATTCCTACTGCTGTACACTACGAACTGCTTCGCTAGCTAGCTGACTTTTCTTAACGCTGGAGGTTTTATTTTGCAGATTTTAAAATTTTATATTTAGCAAATAATTTATGCGTTTAAAAACACGTTTCAATATGCCCTTTTGATTGCCAATTATTTGGATTTTTTCATTATTACTCCATTGGGATAGTTTCTTGTTCAGTGATCAAAAGTTACAGGTAATATGTGCATTTCTCAACACAAAATTTGAAACTAAATACTAAATTAGTCAGCTTTAAAGCATCACATAAGTAAGAAATGTTGTAATTTGTTCCGATAATGGCATGTTGAGCAGCAGAAAGGTACTTGGAATTGTTGGTATTTTTACTTTATTTCTAACAGCTGTCAAGTCCCCTACTTATCAGGCTGTGGCCTACTTTTACAAGTTTGAGTGCCTGGAAACATCGCAAAATCGCGTGATTGCCACATGATGGCGGTATGTTGGGCAAGCACTTATGCCGAATTAATGGCAGCACGGTTGTACCTTGTTTTTACTTTATATTGGCCAGTAACTTACTATAATAGTACTTTTAAATAGCGGAGGCGGACGATCTTGCCAAGATTACTTTTCACCTTCGGCAACTCAGACAAAATCACATGTAGTTCTATCACGAGTTTCAAAAAAAAAAAAAAAAAACACTATTTTCTTGTCAAGGTTAGCCGACTACGTTATTTAAAGATTAGTATAGTGATCTACTTTTTTTTATTGCTGGTACAATGCAAACATCTACATCGTGTTGCGGGAATGATGTGTTTGGATTTTTAATGCCAAATGAAGGATGCTAACTTGTATTGGTGTTTCCCCTCTATATCACATGAAATCATCTCTACACAAAATCGAGAAAATAAGGACATGTGAAACTGAGGTTAGGGTACAAAAATTGTCTAAAAAAGCCCGAGTAAACAAAGGGTTAAAAAATAGAAAATTCAGAGTAATTAATTTCTATAAATACTCTAGGTTTGAAAAATATTGAAATATCAAGAGTTAAAAGTGTAAATGAGAATATGTATGGAAAAAAGAACAGTTTTCTGAAAGAAAAATTTATCATTTTAAAAAAATGCTTGATAGTATGCGATAAAATTAAAAATAGGTACAGTACAAAAAATCATGTACGTTTTTATCATCACACAAAATTTCAAAATATTATTTTAGTTATTTTTTTTATTGTATAACGAAGAAAATGTATTTGTTTTAAGTCTTATTTTTAATTTATCTCTGTATTCAAATAGCAAATTTTTATCGTAAAATATTTGCCTTAAATTTTATACTAAATGGGAACATAAAATATCACAATGCAAAATGCATTTTTAAAAGATAATTTATCTTTGTATTCAAATAGCAACTTTTTTTATTGTAAAATATTTGACTTAAATTTCTTACTAAACGGAACATAAAATATCACAATGAAGAATGCATATTTGAAAGAGATATGTAATTTAGAAGAATATTCTATTTCACATTCATACTTCGAAAGTATGTTTTTCTGATTTTACTTTTTCCGATTTCTTTTATTCCATTAATTAAATATTTACCAAAAAATAACGGACAGTCTTTGCATTTCGGATATCCCTGAGCTTGCAATCTTAAATATTTAAAGTTTAAAAGAATTTCAAAGTAATCATCAAATAATTAAAATAATCATCTGACTAAGCTAAATTTAAAAAAAAAAGAAAATATTAAAAGTAAATGTAAATGTGAAACACGACTTGTACCACTTAATAAAATAGAAATATCCCAATCAATACAGAGATTATAAAAGCTTTCAGAGCATTAGTGTATCGAATAAAAAAGTTTGATCTCACTGTCACAAATTATACTTATGTAGAAGAAAAGTGATATGCGAATAAGAATTAAAAGAACACTTAGGGTAAAAAAGTACCAGATGAATTTAAAGAGCAAGTTTTTTTTTCTTATTTAACATTCACATTTTTAAAAGAAAGTATTTCTTAAATTACTTTATCAAAACATAAGAGACAGTCTTAGAAACTTGGACCTCTAGCAGCTAACTACTTTACAATCTCAAATATTTAACATTTACTAACACTACAAGCAATTAAAATAATTGATTTACAGAGATGGATTAATTAAAAATGAAAATGTTGAAAAACATAAATGTGTAACACCAGATGTAACAGTTAATAAATTGGGGATTCTCTAATCAATATAGACAAGTTAAAAGCGTCAGGATATCGAAGTATTGGATAAAACTGTTTTCATTTGCGTCAAAATATATAGTTATCTATTAATATGTAGGTATAGGGAATGTGAGATGTAAATTAAAATTTTTAAAAAAGTAGCTAATTTTAAAAAGCACGCAATTATTTTTTAAGTATCTTAAACCTTTGGGAGTAATTAGGTTACAATTTAAAACTGTTACACCAATTAAAACGATCATTTGACTAAATTAAATGTACATACAAATATATATATATATCTAAATTAAGTGAAACACGAAATGTACCACTTACTAAAATGGAGATATCCTACTCAATACAGACATTTTAAAAGCTTCAGAACATTAATGTATCGGATAAAACCATTTGATCTCTACATCATAATTTACACTTAACTGTCAATACTTACGTAGAAAGAAAAATTCTGTGTGAGATGCAAATTAGCATTAAAAGAACAATTTTGTTAATGTAACTGATTTCAAAAAACATGCCTTTTTTCATAAACATTTTAAGTGCTGAAAAATTAATAAAGTTAAATTTTCTTTATATCCGTTTAATTTCGTCAGAATTTAGTCCAAGGGAAAGATTACAGTTTTTAAATTTTATTTACATAATACTTCATATTAGTGCTATGAACATAGATAGTTTTTTTTTTTTTTTAAATAAACAAAGTTTCTTTGTTTTGGTAGTATATATATATATATATATATAATTTTAATAGCATTTTTATAAAGTGAAGTAACAACAAAGGCTTAAAAAGTAGTGATTGCGAGAGTAAAGAAAAATTAAATGATTTTAAGTAACTTTAAGAAATAGCTCCACATTTTATTTGGCTATTTCCCTGTAAAAATGATGTTGCATTTTTTCTATTTGTTAAAATATAATTTTATTGTTAATGTTTAATATGAATAACTACAAGTGGTCTGTAAAAAAATATCGAACTTTTCTGTCAGCAATACTGCCTCCTTTTTCTTCAATAATTTAATTGTTATAACTGGTGTTACATTATAGTAATGTCTAACATTATATCACTTAAAACTTTACAATTATGTAAGTTAAACAACTGCATAAAAATTGAGGCAGTATGTTCTCATCAATTTTATATGGTGACGTTATATTAATTTGTTTTTGGAAAAATGTATTAAATATTTATGGAATCATGTATTATTACACAAAAATAGTCTCTCGTTTGAAAAAGTTAATGCCATATTATTCTTAATGTACACAATAATGCTTTTTTAAATAACCAATGCTTCAATAACTTAAAAGTATTGCCCGTACACCATACGGGCATAAAGATCTTTACCTGCTTTGTTATTAAAATCTTTTTACATCACTAATATTTAAGTGTTATCTTTGTCTTATTAAATAGCAGACATTTATGTAAAAAATTGTTCTATCAATTTTACATTTTTAATATATTTTAAATAATATTTTATAATATTTAAAATATATTTAAAATATATTTTTTAAATATATTTTAAATTTTTTAATATATTTTCATCTCACAGGAGTAAGAAATTTCTTTTTCAATCATTCAACAAAATTTTCAACTGGGTTTATATTTAAAATTAGACATTATTTTGTTATTTTTCCCTTAAACTCTTTCTGTAATTCATTTTTCATTTTGTGGTTGTTTTATTGTAACGTATAGTCAAGGATTTATTTGTTAGAGACTAAATATATTTGTTTTGCTAGTTCCAAAAGGGCTTTATGAGATCTTTTTCATTTTAAAGGAACGCTAGCACAAAATAAGATAATATTTCATTAGTTTTTTCTTGAACTGTAAAAGAAAATACCTTTTGCGGTTACAAAAAGTGGAAACTGTTTATTCCAGTTTCTCTTATGTTATTTTTAAATATATCTCTTAGAAGTTGATAAATTACAGTTTCATTTATTTAGCAGAGTATTTTTCAAATTCTGTGTTAAACGTGAAGTTTATTTTGTTATGTATTTAAAACAGTTATGAAATTCTAATTTTTACATTTTTATATAAATATTTTTTGTATATGCAACATAAGTAAATAAAAGCAGAACATCGATCTAATTTAGAACTTTATTTTAATATATAAATAACCCTTATAAAATACTGTGATATGGATATTTTAATTTTTTATAAAAAATGAAAATGTTTCCTTAAGATATAATTAAGTAAAAATATCATTGTACAATTATTAGAAAATAAATACCTAACTACGCCTTGAAAATCATTCATTCACAAATTAAAAATATGATTGCAGATACAAAATGTTAAAATTACAAAAAATAATTAATACTACGTTCAATAAAATTGCTACATTCAATAAGTTTCATCAGTACATCTATATACTCGCATCAAATTTTCACTGCTATTAATTGTTTTGGTTCTAGCACGTTTTCTGATTACTGATTTATTAATAAGAATTACGGAATATAGCCGAAGAGTTACACAGTTAACTCTATTTTAATCATTTTTTGTAATTTTATCATTATATGTCCTTATTTTATTTAGGATTATTTCATTATGTATAATTATATCATAAATTAAATATATGTTCAATGTTAAAACTGTTGTTAGCTTTCGTTTTTTCAAAACTTAAAACTATAACAAAATCACTTCACGTTTTTCATTTACGTATAAAAAACATTTCATATTTATTTACTTAGAACAGGTGTCACAAATAAAAAGTTGACATGTTTCGGTTCATTCATAAGAACCGTATTCATAACACATAAAATCAGTAGAAAACTAAATGACACTGGATATAAATATAATTTAAAAACCAAAACACAAAACATTGCGCCCCCTATGATCGTAAATAGCCATTGCCAGCGCGGATAGAGTTTGTAATGATTCTTTCTCTTATGACATTCCGAGTTTGTGGTTAGAATTACTTAATAAATATTTAGAGGGTGAGTCTCATAGGGGGAGCCGCGGTGGCATTGGCTATTCACGATCATAGGGGACGCAATATTTTGTGTTTTGGGTTTTTAAATTATATTTATATCCAGTGTCATTTAGTTTTCTACTTATATTAATGTTAATTTTATACATATTAAATTTAATTTATGATCAAAATATATTATATTTATATGCCGCGGTGGCAATGGCTATTCACGATCATGGGGGGCGCAATGTTTTGTGTTTTGGTTTTTAAATTATATTTATATCCAGTGTCATTTAGTTTTCTACTGATCTTATGTGTTATGAATACGGTTCTTATGAATGAACCGAAACATGTCAAATTTTTAATTTTTTATTTGTAACACCTGTTCTAAGTAAATAAATATGAAATGTTTTTTATACGTAAATATATGTTCATTTTCCATTTAAAACTATTTCTAATTACTAATCGTTTGCTTTTACTATCCACCTTTCTTAACCCTTCACTGCAGCTTGGGTCATATTTGGCACGCATTTTTCCGATCCCACCGAAGCTAGCATAGGGGGAGAAAAATACGGGCTTCTGATTGTTTGAATAATTTTGCTTTCCTTCATTTTTGAGTTTACGTTTATTTAATCATCAATTTCTGTTTGAAAAGCTTTTGAAAGCTGGATTTTTTTTCTGTTTTTACATATTTATTAGTAGATAAAGAAACAGATAAATGGAATTTATAATTAAAGAAGTTAATGAGGATGTTAAACAATTGTTCTGTATCACTTTTAGAAAATAATAAAAATAGAATTGTCATTTCTTCTTTCTATTTTTTTTAACATGACATACACATATATACACAATCAGAACAATTTATTTAGAAACAAAATTATTTTCATTTTACGGCGTCAAACTCGATTCTTCTATATTACTTTTAAAAAATTGCAATTTCTTCTTATTATTATTATTTTAATGATATACCCATATACGCTCCCAATACGTACATTATCATTCAAGATGATCTCTTTGCAAACAATTTTTCGACCAATCAGAAGCCCGTATTTTTTCCCCTGTGCTAGCTTCGGTGGGATCGGCAAAAAAGCATATGGCACATAACTAAATACATAATTGTGTCAGTTCTCACAATTCAAGACAATTCTCATTGTGTGTCATGAATTTGGCCAACATGATCACTGTAACTGGTCAAGAACAATCCAAACAATGGAAAAACACTTATTTTAACCATGTGAGATGGCTGTATTTGACGCATAATTAGAATATATCCTTCGGAAAGAAAAACAAACTAATCATGCTTTTAAGGCCAAATTTACATTTATTGTTTTTACAGAAGGCCTAAAAATATTAATATAAAGTAAATATCACAGTGTTTAGCATGTAAAATTAATTAATGAAAGACCATTTAATTGCAAAATGTAGCAATACCCTAAAAGACCCTAATTCTGTATTCAGAGTACACGCCATAAAATATCAAATTTTATCTGAAAATTTGAAATTTATTTATTTATTTATTATTTTTCCCATTATAAGCAGATATATACATTTCAAACAATTATTTTCAAAACAATAGGAATAATCGTGCAGTGGAGGGTTAATGTTAATATAGAAGGTGTGGTGTTATTTAGAATGGTCGATTAACTTCACGAGACTTTTAGGCCCTAAGGGGAGTGCCCTTCGTGGGGGGGGGGTCTTTCTACGGAAATCTAACCGGTATTTAAGCAAGATTACTCAAGTTTCGAAGAAAACTCCGAATGATTAGGCTGACGGACGTGATTGGATTTGAAACCCAGCATCTTCCATATCCTCTTCAGACCCAAGGTGCACATTTGTGTACCTCTGGTTTCAACTGCGTATCTCATTTATTATTTAAAATTATTTAATTGAAACCAGAGGATGTCATTTGTGTACGTTAGTGTTTTCTTGTTTCAGCAGGAAATGGCGCTAGCAGTCTTAATTCATATGACTTTGCAGAAAATAAACGAGCAATGACCAAAAATGTAAAAATTCGAAAAATTAAGTACATTTTTATAATTATAAAATTGATATCTACTTTCGATAATTTTTTAGACAACTTTTAAACTCTTCAGTATTGCATAAATCATTTACATTTTTTAACTAAATCATAATATCTATTTAAATTAGATGTAATTTGTAAGGTGCACGTGTGTGCACCTTCGGCTTCAATTTTGTGTTTTTGGAAAGAAGTTATCTCATTAAAATTTTTGTACTGAATGATATCTAATTAGTGCAATGCTAAAGTTGTTGAATAATTCTAAAATTAAACTTAATTATAAATAAGAATTCATCTTGTTTATGTTTTAAATTAAATATTATTTTTTAAAAATCATAATTAGTGTCTCTCTGTAAGAGTAAATAAACTAATGAGGCCAATGGTGGTGGTGAGCCTTCTGACAATAAATATTTAGATGACACGGATATAACCATAGAGGATATTGCTCCAGTTTCTATCTCAATTTCATGTAGCAATAAAGTTGAACCTAAAAGGTCTTTGTTATGGACACAAAAATAGTCAAAAAGAGTTTTTGTATATTTTATAGATTTGGTTATTTCCGCTTGTTGGATAATGCAATTTTGCAGAATTTGCAAAGCAGGTAAAGTTCTTACGATACCTCTTATTATCCAGTTCTTACCATACCTCTTATACCATACCTCTTATATAGTTCTTACCATATCTCTTATTATCTCTCTTACAGTATTGTTTAGAGATTGCACAAGTACTAATGAAATATGAGGGCAAATAAATGGAGAACAACCACCAGGGAAACCACGCAAAATTTATTCATCTGATGTGATTCTGATGACGGTTCGGAAATAAACCACAGAGAAAACAACGTAATAATATTCATCAGCCAATTTTCTGTATCAGGTAAGACATGATTGGGCAATTTCCTCGTTCAACAAATCATTACTTTGCTTAAAAATGTAAGTATGGAGGCTACAAAACAAGAACAAGAGTTATTTTTAAAAAGTGCAACACGTATCACTGCATCCAAAAAACAAAAAAATAATTTTTTTTCAAAAATACCATGTACAATAAACATATATGTATCAATTATCTACCAAATTCCTTGATTAAATAAATTTTTGCATAACTGTTTTTTTGCCGTATGAACCCGAGGTGTATATATCTGTACCTGCTAATAAATAGGAACTAATAATAATTATTGTATTTTTATAACAAAATCATGTTTCTATATGTGCAAATAGATGGAACAAACTGTTTTTTATAATGGCTTAAAATGTGTCAGGTCTGAAGAGGTTAAACCAGCTTCGATAGCAGAACCTCTCAGTCACTGGTGGGGCCTTTAGAACAGAAAGAAATATTTTCAAGGCATTTAATGAATAAATTATAAATTCATAGCTAAAGTAAAAGTAAAATTACTTATCTATTGTTAAATTATCTAAAACGGAAGTTTAGTATTACTCATGTTGAATGATAGATTAGGTATTACAGTAGCAAAAAACTAAAAGAAAATGTTATGCTTATTCACATATCATCAAGCTTCGTAAACATTGTGATAGTTTCTAAAGTATAAAAAATATATTATATGTTGACGTACATCCGATATTATTCAGATATATCTGATATTTTTACGATAGTCAATTTATTATATAATCTGTTTTTTTAGACCTAATACAAATTACATAAAAAAGTACTTGCCATTAAACTCTAATAGGTGTCAATGAAAGCTTGTAAAATGCTTCAAGAATAGGCTTTAAATAAATGAAAGCAGATAATTGAAATAGGTGTGGAAAAGTCAATTTTGAAAAGTTTTTTTTTTTTTTTTTTTTTTTTTTTTTTTTTTTTTTTAAGTATGTATTTTGTAAAAACATTTTGCAAAATATTTTCTCATGAAATATAGCATAGAAAATTAGATAAATAGGTTTTGAGTAATGCAGAAATATTGTGCTTTCGTTCAGGCATAAAGATTTTACAATAAATTAAATTTAACGTAACCATGATTTATATATTAAAAATAGGCTATATAGATAGGTTTGACCCACTCAGAGTAATAGAGGGTTTATGTTATAGTCAAAGATCTCATATTTAAGTGGTTTTGGAAATCTGTTTATTTTAAACTATATCTAGTGAAGGTTTGAAGTTTATATATCTGAAATAATATAAATTTTTTTCTGTACAACTACAGTAAAAAGGGATGGTAGAAAAGACAACGTTTAAAACTGATTAACCCCTTCGGGACGGGAGCCTTTTACAAATTTTTAATGTTTCGTCACCGGTTTTTAAAAACTAAAATTTGTGCCTTATTAAATCGATAATATGCGCCGATTAAGGAAGGTAAATTTTGCAGTATAATTTTACCGTTGGGGATAAACAAGGATTCTTAAGCCTTTTTGCGGCACGTATATGTGTCGCTCGTCCCAAGGGGTTAAAGGAGGATGAGAAAAATCCCTATAGAATAAAGAAATAATTTAATGAAAGTATATTAGAAAGCCTACAGGAACTTTTATTTGTTTTAAATAATAACCATATTAGGTAAACAGAAAGAATAAAAAAGACTAGAAAAGATGAAAAGCACAATTGAAATAAATCCATAAAAGCATTACAAAACAATAGTTGTTCTTCAGGTTAAACATATCATTTTAGAAAGAATAAATTCAAAGTCATTTTAGTGAAATTAAATTGGCTCTAAAAGAATTCCATTTCTTCATTGACAATAGACAAATACACAGTTTATGATTTAGCAGCTGCATTTGATATCGTAACATGCTTCTCATGTACTGGATAAAAAGATTTAATCTGGAAATATGGGATTTTCTGTGTGGAGAAAAAAAGACAATTTTGTAACTATCTCTGCTTTTTTTTTAACTCAATTGAAATTGATGGTTATAGTTGCTGGGAAAAGTATTATTATTATTATTATTATTATTATTATTGCTGTTATTATTATTATGCAGTTATTTAAATTTTGCAGGGTTTTTCATTAATAAAGCTTTCCAAAATACATAAAATATAGTAGTGCTTCTTAATCCTCCAAATAGTTCAGGTAAATTGGTTTTTCGTAATTCATACACTGTGAATTATCAAATACAAAAAAAAAAAAATAAATAAATAAATTAAAAAAAAATAAACATTTTGGAGCATTTTTTGTACCCAAATTCACAACATACAAATGCGTTGTGAAAGATTTTTGCGTTGTGATTGTGTTTTTAATGTATTAAAAAATGTGTAGCTCTATGGAAATATGTTCTTAATATGTTGCAAAAATATTGCTACCTAGAAATGTGTTCTAAAAATACTGTTGTTAATTGTATTGAAATTATGTTATAAACATCGTTGATGAAAATAGTTTCTTAAAATTGTGTTGTGATGCACAACACAACTGGACAATGGACAAACACACAGTGTAAGATTTAGCCACTGCATTTGATATTATAATATGCTTCTCATGTACTGGATAAAAATACTTAATCTGTAGATGTGGGATTTTCTATGTGAAGAAAGAAAGACAATTTCTTAACTACTTTTGCATACTTTAAACTCAATTCAAATTAATAGATATAATTGATGTTTTATTGCTATTTTGATTCAAAATATGCCTTTTACATAGTTTTTTAAGTAATGCAGTGTTTTTCTTTCAAGTAATTCGTGCGCATGCTTCAAAATTTCTTGAGTATATTTAGCATAGGACTTTATTATAGAAAATACTAACATTATCGCTTCATTTTATGAATAAAAATGTCAGTATTCTTGCAATAATGTATCCAAATAACGCATAAATTACGCATGAATGTGTCAGTAATCTGAAAATATTAAGATGATAAATCCATTCATAAATATGATAATTACAAAAAAAGTATGCGTCTTTCGCTGAACCTACCTCACACCTACACTGTAAAAAAATCTGTAAAGATGCTAAACATTTTCTAAGAAACTGGGATTCCAAGAACTTTTCATGTAACGGTAACAGGAAAAAACCATGTAACCGATTCTTAAACTTGAGTTTTTGCTGTTACCGTTACAGGAAAAGTTCTTGGAATCCCAGTTTCCTAGATAAAGTGTAGTACCTTTACAGATTTTTTTTACAGTGTACTTTACATGAAAAAAAACACCGGATAATTAAATGCATATGTCATGCATTTACAAATACAGTAAAAGACGATCACTTAACCTACTACACTCATATACAAGAAAAAACATAGAATTCTATTGCTGTAGATCGATCTATATGTTTAAATTTTCCAATAAAAAACTAGAACATATTCAGTAGGGCGGAGCGTAAAAAATCTTTTTTCGAAATTCTTTTCTCCCTAGTGCGGAAAAGTTATCTAGTGGTATCAGTAATATACTCACAAAATTTTAAAACAATCAATAAATATCTTCCGGTTCCACTTTTGGGTCGAAATATGCAATTTTAGCCAAAAATGTTGTAATTTTTCACATTTCAGTAATATTTTAAATTTTCAATTTTTTCTTCGCCCTAGTGCGGTAAAACTGAAAGAGTATATAAGGGACACAAGTCCAAAATATTAGAGTAATTAAAAAATACCTTCTGGTTCCACTTTGGGTTCTAAATATGGGAAATTTGTCGAAAAATATACAACTTTTCACATTTTACTCATTTTTTTTATTTTTCGATTTTCTATTCCCGCTGGCATGGAAATGTTCGAAGAATATGCAAGAAACATAAGTAAAAACTTTTGAATAATAAATAAATATCTTCCGTCTTCCTTTTTGAGGTCTAAAAATGTCAAAATAGCCAAAAAGTATGTAACTTTTCACATTTCAGAGATTTTTTTCTTATCAATTTTCTCTTCTTGCTGGAGCGGAAAGTATGGAAAATCATATGAGAAACATAGCAGAAGAGATTATTGGTGACACTTGCTCTATATAATCGCAGCCAGGTTCTTCTATAAGTGTCCAGTATTCTTCAAGCACTCTTTGTTCGTGGAGCGTTCCCTCAATATTCCTCTGAATTAAAGTTAGATCTTTTCGACGGTCAAAATACAATCTTTTCAAGATCTTGGTGGATATGAAACTCTAATCTTGAACTTGGCATTTCATGCGATATTTATATCTTTTTCTGCTTATGTTATGCCTGTCTATAACTTTGGACATGTCGTCACGTGTCACAACTCGCAAGTCTTCAAGAAATGCGCCTGTTACTGATACTGCAACTCGGTCGGACACTCCTATTGTGTCTCAAGTTCTGGCTATGGCAGGACTACGGGTTGTTCGTGATATACTTATAGTATTTATATTCGAATGCAATGAAAGTAAAGGTTTATCACTATGATCGTGACACAGTTGTTCATCAACAAGACTAAAAGATTTAAATAACTCTAAGTCTTCGATGAAGCAGTAGTGATTGTTTTTTCCATTTTATACCATTTTCTGAAACTTTCTTATTCTTTTTCGAGCCTGCTCATTCATTTACAAAGTTTCCGTGTTGTGGACCGTGTTTCCGAATGTATCAATTGGGTCTATCAACAATTTCCTTGACGTTCTTTGATCCTTAAAAAACTGTCTTCCAATTCTGGAATTTTTATATCACGTGGGCATTTACATCGTTCTAGAGATGTACTCTTGTAAGAAAAAATTTCTAACAGGTGTTTTTTCCCTTCCAATAAGAAAATTTTCAATTCTGACTTCGTCTGTTCTTTAGCGTCAAACTTCTTTATACTCTTGTATTTATCATTATATGAACCAATCATTTGGACTATTCGTGGCCTAGAAATCGTTGGAACTGAGGAGCCTGCTAAATTGCTTCAACCATTTCAGCCCATAATCCGCTATCACCCCAAAGGTGGGTCCGAATTTTAATTATATTTCGATTCATTTCTCACCAACAAAAAAGTACATTATATGTTCATAAGTTGGTAGAATGCCAGTTCTTAATTCAGTAAGATCCCAAAAAATGGGATGAGAAAAATCCCGTTTATACTGCGCCTTAATTGTGATATTGTAATATTTTCTATGCACGCTATGAGTACAACACAATATTAAAAATAAAAATTTTGTAAACACTTTCAGATGTATTATTTTTCAATAACATACAGAAGCTAAAATTGAATATCTCATTAAGAACCTATCACGAGAGGAGCACTAAACCAACAGTAACACTACAGTAAACTAACAGAAAGCTGAACTTATTAGAGGAATTTCCCTCAGATCGCTTTTAATTCGATTATTCTATGATTTTTGAGTACATTAATGCCATGAATTTGTCAGTTCAAGTACTAAAAATGAAATAAGAAGATATTTATTAATTATTTTAAATTTTTACACTTATCTTTGTCATATGATTTTCAGAATTTTCCGCACAAGCGATAAGAGAAAATTGATAAGAAAAAAAATCTCTGAAATGTGAAAAGTTACATACTTTTTGGCTATTTTGACATTTTTAGACCCTGAAAAGGAAGAAGGAAGATATTTATTTATTATTCTAAAGTTTTTACTTATGTTTCTTGCATATTCTTCGAACATTTCCATGCCAGCGGGAATAGAAAATAAAAAAATAAAAAAATGACTAAAATGGGAAAAATTGTATATTTTTCTACAAATTTCTCATTTTTAGAACCCAAAGTGGAACCAGAAGGTATTTTTTAATTACTCTAATATTTTGGACTTGTGTTCCTTATGTACTCTTTCAGTTTTTCCGCACTAGGGCAAAGAAAAAATTTAAAATTTAAAATATTACTGAAATGTGAAAAATTACAACATTTTTGGCTAAAATTGCATACTTCGACCCAAAGGTGGAACCGGAAGATATTTATTGATTGTTTTAAAATTTTGTGAATATATTACTGATACCACTAGACAAATTTTCCGCGCTAGGGAGAATAGAATTTCGAAAAAAAGTTTTTTACGCTCCGCCCTAATATGCAGGCCAATTTTAAAGCTGTTGAATTCATATTATTATTTTTTTGAGATTACCTGTAATTTTTTTTTTCGGTACAACTACAGTAAAAAGGGGTGATTGAAATGACAATGTTTAAAATTTATTAATGGAATATACAAAAAATTTCTATAGAATAAAAAATAGTTACATGAATATATGTTATGTTACGAATTTTGTAAATATTTAGTGTTTGTACTGTAAAATAATGTAAATAATCTTATTAAGCTCCATTTCTTTACTAATATTAGTTTTTGTTACATTGTCTCTGTTATCAAGCAAACTTGTCTACTATTTTCAGTGAATGTCTATGGCAGCTATGCGAAATATTAGAGATATCGCCAAGTTGGCGTCACTTTTGGCGACTAATTTTGGTCGCCAAATTTGGCGATATATCGCCAAGTTGGCGACAAACTTGGCGATTGTTGGCGATGGTAACCCTTTCCTCTGTATGGTAACCCCCCCTTAGGTATGCTGATACATTGTTTGTTGTTCCGTGGATTTTTCGAGATGGTTCTAGAAATTTCCCGCACATGCTGCGAGTCTATATAAGAAGAGAAGCGATGCGAGCTGTTGTTATTATTTACCAGTCAGTCATTGAGTGAACAACGCGTTTGTTAAGCAAGTTTGCTTGAGTCTTATTTACGTTATTTTGAATGTGATTTAGTGTAGAGACGTTGTATAAAGAGTCTCTGGAACCTATATCTGCACTTATACGATAGATTTGAACAATTATTTTTGAATATATAGAAATATTTGTGAGTTTCGAGGACTCTGTTGTTCTGAAGTTCTGTAAATAAATTATTTTCTACTTTTCTAAGAGCAAAGAGTTTGAAGTTGTCTAACCATAAGATCGAAAGAACCCCATATACGCTGTAACATTTGGTGTCAGGAGTCGGCATCTTATGGCGAAAACAAGAACTATGGACGGACAACTAAAATAACTGTTAGAAGCTATTAACGGATTAAGAACAGAGCTAACCAATAAAATTGATAAAGGCCAAGAAGAGTTGGCGGATAAAATGAATAAAGTCCAAGAAGAGTTGGCGGATAAAATGAATAAAGGCCAAGAAGAGTTGGCGGATAAAATGAATAAAAACGAAGAAAGAATGAAACAGTTGACAAACAAAATTGACAAATGCCAAGAAGAAGTAACCGAAAAGATTAATATAGACCAAGAAGAAATGAAGAAAACTTTAGAAGAAAAGTTCTCGTCGGTAGAGAGACGAATAGAGGAAGTAGAAGAGAAAATTCAGAAAGAAGTTAGTAATGTAGAAGAGAAAATGGAAAGGAAAATAGAGGAAGTAGAAGAGAAAATTCAGAATGATGTTAGAAATGTTGAAGAGAAAATGGAAGGGAAAATAGTTGAAATAGATGAAAAGCTAAATAAAAGAGTACAAGATCTCGAGAAGAAGCTTTCAGCGTCCAGTGGTAATTATGAAGAATTTAGGAATCCGCCTGCTTCTCCCGTGCACATCAAGCTGTCGACATATGACGGAAAGAGTTCCTGGCAAGTTTACAAGACCCAATTCACCATTGTAGCCGAAGCGAACAAATGGAGTGACGAGGTGAAAGCTTGTCAACTGGCAGCATCTTTAAGAGGAGAAGCCGCCGACGTGCTGCAAACAATGCCCGATATGACGCAACTCAATTTTGAGACTTTAAGTTGTGCACTTGAAATGAGATTCGGCGAAAAATTCTTCAAGGATTATATGAGAATACAAATAAAGAGCCGCCATCAAAAATCGAATGAAACCCTTCAAGAATTTGCCTCGAACGGCTTGCAAATTTAGCATTCATTGACTGTCCAACAAATGTACGGGAAATGCTCTCACTGCAATATTTTGTAGACGGAATAAAAGATCCAGAAGTGCAGAGAGCGGTACGAATGGTAAATGTACAGGATTTAAAGGCTGCATTACTATATGCCTTAAAGTTGGAAGCAGCTACACAAGCCAGCCGAAGCGATCGTCATTCAGTCCGAGGGGCAACGGTGAACAAAAGCTCAGACACTGAGAACGAAGTCTTGAAAGAAATTAGGAAAATAAATCAAGAACTTGAAGCTTTAAAATACGGAAGAACAAGCTCAAGAAGACAGAATCTGAGGTGCTGGGAATGCGGTGATACAACCCATCTCCGAAGAAACTGCCCCAAAGTCCACGAACGTGAGATGAATTCAAGACCAGAGAATAAAAAGCCCCACCTGAAGATCCTTCAAATATCGAAAATGAGTGGCGGCGATAATGAATTATATGTGATAGGATTTATTAACGAGATTCAATGCCATATGATTGTGGATACAGGAGCCAATGTAACAATAATAAGAGAAGATTTGGCTCGAAAATTGAAATGTAAACTCATCTGGACTCCGCCCTGCGTTACCCTGCAAACTGTGACGGGCGACAAGATAGGAATATATGGAAAGGCCAATTTAACTATCAACTTTGGAGGAACGAAATATTACCATACGGCATATGTGGCTGACATAACAGATCCTTGCTTAATCGGACTAGATTTTCTGAAGAAGTTTGACTTCAGACTTGATTTCAAAAATAACAAAATGATCTCAAAATTTGAAGAAATAAGTCTTTTTGGATTAAATAACGAAATTGAATGTATACAAACAGTAATAGCCAAAGAAGACATCAATCTTGATCCAAGAACAGAATTTTTAATTCCAGCTGTAATTTAAAAAAAATTAATTACCGATTTGGCTATATAGATTATCCTGAAGACAATAGTAAACAAGCAGGAGTATTGGTGACTTCATCTGTAATGGACCTCTCGAAGAAGACCATTCCAGTCAGAATTGCTAACATCAGTGATAAGACGGGGACTATCAAGAAAGGAGAGGTGATAGCATCATGTGCTCCTGTGACATGCATAAGTCAAAATTCCAATCGCTCTCAGAAATCTTCAGATAATTTAGTCAAGGATTTGTTACAAAATACAGACTTAGATCCAAATCAAAGGGATGCTGCGGAAAGTTTAATTAGGGAATTCCAAAGTTTATTTTCTCAAACATCTGAAGACTTTGGACGAACCAAAATGACACAACACCGAATTGATACTGGAGATCACTCACCTATTAAACAACACCCTAGACGATTACCTTTTGCCAAGCAAGAAGAGGTGCAGAATTTAATTAAGGATATGGAAGAAAATGATGTCATCGAACCATCGACAAGTCCATGGGCGTCTCCCATTGTATTAGTAAGAAAGAAGGATGGTTCTACAAGATTTTGTGTAGACTACCGCCGACTGAATGACGTCACCAAAAAGGATAGTTTTCCCCCTACCAAGGATCGACGACACTCTGGACACACTTGCGGGCAACACTTGGTTCTCGACTCTGGATCTGAAGAGTGGTTACTGGCAGGTAGAGATCCATCCCGACGACCGCGAGAAGACTGCCTTTACAAAGGGACAAGGATTATGGCAGTTCAAGGTAATGCCTTTTGGTCTATGTAACGCACCTGCAACTTTTGAACGCCTTATGGAAACGGTTCTTCGGGGACTGTCATATGAGGCATGTCTTGTTTATTTAGACGATATCATAATCATAGGAAAATCTTTTGATGAACATCTGAACAACCTCAGGCGGGTGCTACAAAAGTTAAAGGAAGCTAATTTGAAGTTAAGCCCTTCGAAGTGCAGTTTGTTTCGCAATGAAGTCGCCTACCTTAGACACATCATTTCGGCGGAAGGAGTTAGGACTGATCCGGAGAAGATATCGGCCGTGAAAAATTGGAGTCGTCCAGCAGATGTTCACCAGCTTCGAAGTTTTCTAGGATTATGCACCTATTACAGAAAATTCGTCAAAGGCTTCTCGATGATTGCAAGACCACTTCATAAATTAACAGAAGCCAATCAAAATTTATGTGCACACAGGAATGTGACGCTGCTTTCGAAAAGCTTAAGGAGGCCTTGACATCCACTCCAATTCTGTCGTATCCTCAAATCGATAAACAGTTTATACTTGATACGGATGCAAGCAACGAAAGCATTGGCGCTGTACTGTCCCTGGAAATCGACGGCCAGGAGCGTGTTATCGCCTATTTCAGCAAGTGCTTGTCAAAGGCCGAGCGAAACTACTGCGTAACAAGAAAAGAGCTTCTTGCTGTAGTGAAAGCTATAGACCATTTTCATCACTATCTTTACGGTCGAAAATTCCTGATCCGAACTGATCATGCTTCTCTAACTTGGCTATTGAATTTTAAGAACCCTGAAGGCCAGATAGCCAGGTGGATACAAAAGCTTCAAGAGTACGATATGGAGATACGCCATCGAAAAGGCTCATCACATGGAAATGCAGATGCTCTCTCAAGAAGACCCTGCTCAGGGAATTGCAGATACTGCGACCGGGTTGAGAAGAAATTTAATGCCAAAGATCCTATAGTAAGACAAGTTACAACTGGGTCTACATCCTCGCAAGATCCGTGGAGGACGAGAGCTTGCGTAAAGATCAACTTGCTGATCCTGAAATTAAGCCAATTCTAGAGCTGAAAGAGGAGTCCAACAGGAAGCCCAGCTGGCAAGACATGGCCCATTACCATCCTACGACTAAACGTTATTGGGCTCTCTGGGATTCCTTACATTTGAAGAACGGCATCTTGTACCGAAAATGGGAGTCTGACGATGGAAAGACATGTAGATGGCAACTACTACTCCCTAAGTCGAGAATTTCTATGGTCCTTCAAGAACTGCATGGTAGTCCCACAGGAGGTCATTTTGGTGTAATGAAGACAAAAGGTTCGCAAAAGGTCCTGCAAAAGGTTCGAGAGCGTTTCTACTGGTATAATGTTCGCAGTGATGTGGAGAAGTGGTGTCGAACTTGTGACACCTGTGTAGCACGTAAAGGTCCAAAGAGTCGCACCCGTGGACGATTGCAGCGTTATAATGTAGAAGCTCCTTTCGAACGAATTGCTCTAGACATCCTGGGTCCTCTTCCTAGAACATCTGATGGCAATAAGTACATCCTCGTTGTCATGGACTACTTCACTAAGTGGCCTGAAGCCTACGCCATTCCTAATCAAGAGGCGGTAACCATAGCAGACATACTGGTTCAGCACTGGGTTTCCAGATACGGAGTTCCTCTTCAAATCCATTCTGATCAAGGAAGAAACTTTGATTCGGCTGTGTTTAAGGAAATGTGCGGACTACTCGGCATGGACAAAACTCGAACTACACCTCTACATCCTCAATCGGACGGCATGGTGGAGCGGTTCAATCGTACCATCCTAAATAGCCTCTCCCTCCTGGTGTCTAAAGATCAACAGGACTGGGACAAGAAATTGCCTCTTTTCCTGCTTGCCTACAGGAGTGCTGTTCATGAGGCCACTGGTTACTCTCCTTCTCAAATGCTCTTTGGTCGTGATCTTCGTCTGCCAGCGGATCTTTTGTTTGGCCGTCCTCCTGATGCTCCTTTATCGCCCGAGGAGTACGTGGATGAACTCCAAGCACGGATTGAGGAGATTCATCGTCTAGCGAGGAACCGAATCGGACTGGCAACGGAAAAGATGAAGACACGGTACGACACAAAGGCAACAGGACATGAGTTCAACGAAGGTGACAAAGTTTGGTTGTGGAATCCGATACGTCGTAAGGGACTGTCGCCAAAATTACAAAGAAACTGGGACGGTCCTTACACAGTCGTCAACAGGCTGAATGACGTCGTTGTACGCATACAAAAATCACCACACGCCAAACCCAAGGTCGTACACTATAACCGGCTAGCCCCTTATTTTGGCCAAAGTGATTAGAAATTCAAAACTGGAATTTCAGACCATGGTCATGAAAGTCACTTTTTGTAAATATGTAAATAGTAATTAGTTCTTATTTATGTAAATCTTATTATTATTGTTATTATTTATTTATTTATTTATTTGTTTGTTTATTTTAAGTGTTTTCCTCTAACTCAAGGATTGCACTGCCCGAGACGTGCAGTCTTTGAGGAGGGGGTAGTGTTACGAATTTTGTAAATATTTAGTGTTTGTACTGTAAAATAATGTAAATAATCTTATTAAGCTCCATTTCTTTACTAATATTAGTTTTTGTTACATTGTCTCTGTTATCAAGCAAACTTGTCTATTATTTTCAGTGAATGTCAATGGCAGCTATGCGAAATATTAGAGATATCGCCAAATTGGCGTCACTTTTGGCGACTAATTTTGGTCGCCAAATTTGGCGATATATCGCCAAGTTGGCGACAAACTTGGCGATTGTTGGCGATGGTAACCCTTTCCTCTGTATGGTAACCCCCCCCTTAGGTATGCTGATACATTGTTTGTTGTTCCGTGGATTTTTCGAGATGGTTCTAGAAATTTCCCGCACATGCTGCGAGTCTATATAAGAAGAGAAGCGATGCGAGCTGTTGTTATTATTTACCAGTCAGTCATTGAGTGAACAACGCGTTTGTTAAGCAAGTTTGCTTGAGTCTTATTTACGTTATTTTGAATGTGATTTAGTGTAGAGACGTTGTATAAAGAGTCTCTGGAACCTATATCTGCACTTATACGATAGATTTGAGCAATTATTTTTGAATATATAGAAATATTTGTGAGTTTCGAGGACTCTGTTGTTCTGAAGTTCTGTAAATAAATTATTTTTCTACTTTTCTAAGAGCAAAGAGTTTGAAGTTGTCTAACCATAAGATCGAAAGAACCCCATATACGCTGTAACAGTTAGAAATTGTACACTGTAAAAAAAATGTACAGTTGCTATGACTTTTCTAGTAGATTTGTATTCCAAGAACTTTTCATGTAAAGGTAACAGCAAAAACACATGTAACTTTCCTCGGTTACATGAAATTTTGCTATTATCGTTACATGAAATGTTCTTGGAGTACAAATCTACTAGAAAAATTTTAATAGCCTTGCAATTTTTTTACAGTGTACAGGAACTTTTATTTATTTTAAATAATAACCATATCAGATAAACAGAAATAATGGCAAAGCCAAAAAAAGATGAAAAACACAATTGAAATTTTATAAAAGCAGTGCAAAACAATAGTTGGCTTCAGGCTAAACGTATTGTTTTAGGAAGAATGCACTTCAACTCATTTTAATGAAATTAAATTGGGCTGAAAAGAATTCCATTTGTTCCTTGACAACAGACAAACACACAATTTATGATTTAGCCGCTGCATTTGATATCGTAACATGCTTCTCATGTACTGGATAAAAACATTTAATCTGGTGATTTGGGATTTTATGTGTAGAGAATGAAAGACAATTTATTAAATATTTTTGCTTATTTTAAACTCAATTAAAATTAGTAGTTTTAATTGCTGTAAAGGGTATTAATTTTATTATTATTTTGATTCAAAGTATGTCTTTTACATAGCTTTTTAAGTAATGCAGCGTTTTTCTTTGATGAAACTTTCCAAAATACTTAAAAAAATATTAGTGATTCTGTATCATCCGAACAATTTAGATAAATTCGTTTGACATAATACGTACGCATGCATGAAAATTCGTTAACTATGATATCATAGGCCTTCAATATAGAAAATTCTAACATTATCGGATCATTTTATGAATAAAAAGGTCAGTATTCTTTCAATAATATATCACGATTACACATAAATTACGCATAAATGTGTCAGTAACCTGTACAGTATTATAATGATAAATCCATTCGTAAATACGATAATTACAAAAAGAGAATATGGCGTTCGATGAACCTATCACACACGTACTTTGCATGAAAAAAACCCAGAATAATTACATGCATAAGTAATGTATTTGGAAACACAGTAAAATGCGTTCACTTAACCTACTACACTCATATACATGAAAAAATACAGAATTCGACTGCTGAATATCGATTTATGTGTTTAAATTTTCCAATAAAAAAACCCGAACTTATGCAATCCAATATTAAAGCTGTTGAATTCAAATGATATTTTTTTTCAGATTTTCTGTACAAAGGGATGATAAAAAGGACAATATTTAAAATTGATTAACGGAAGATACAAAATACTATAGAACAAAGAAATAATTTAATGAAAGTATATTAGAAAGCCTTCAGGAACTTTTATTTGTTTTAAATAGACACCATATTAGGTAAATAGAAATAATGGCAAAGACTAGAAAAGACAAAATACACAAATGAAATAAATCCATAAAGGCATTACAAAACAATAGTTACCTTCAGGCTAAACATATCGTTTTAGAATGAATACACTACATCTCATTTTAGTGAAATTAAATGGGGCTGAAAGGAATTCCATTTCTTCCTTCACAATAGACAAACACACAGTTTAAGATTTAGCAGCTGCATTTGATATCATAATATGTTTCTCATGTATTGGGTAAAAACACTTATTCTGGAAATATGGGATTTTCTGTGTGGAGAGAGAAAGACAATTTCGCAATTATCTTTGTTTATTTTAAACTCAATTCAAATTTATATTTATAATTGCTGGAGAAAAATTTATTTTAATTATCATATTGAATCTAACCACATCTTTTATGCAGTTATTTAAGTAATACAGTGTTTTCCTTTAATAAAACTTTCCAAAATTCTTTAAAAAATATATTAGGGCTTAATAGTCCTCGAAACAATTTAGATAAATTCTTTTACGTAATTCATACGAATAGTTCAAAATCTATTAAATATACTTAGAATAAGACTTCAGTATGGAAAATGTTGCAGCTTCATTTTATGAATAAAAATTGCTGTAATTTTACATTAATGTGTGATGATTGTGCTTAAATTATACTTAAATGTATCAGTTGTACAATATTAAGATGATAAATACATTCACAAAAAAATTAAGTGACGTTCGCTGAGCCTACCTCACACATAGCTATATATGAAAAAAAAATCAGGATAATTACGTGCATAATTCTTATATTTACGAACACAATAAGTGACTATAACCCGGGACGACGCACGCAGGGCCTAAAAGACCCGGAGGGCGTATGGTTTTTTACAATTCCAACCACTAATTTTTTTAAAGTAATCTTCAACTTATTTTATTGCAAAATTTGTAAGAATTGTCTCCGTTTAAATAAAGTGACTGTTATAAATTGTTGTTATTGATGACAAAAGTAAACCATTCATACACTGGGGAACACGCGTTCTCCAGGGTTAACAAACTACACACATATACATAAAACCGAATTGGACTGCTATATATTGATTTATATGTTTGAATTCCCCTAGAAAAATAGTAGAACATATGCGATGGATTTTTATGGTTTTTGAATTTAAATGACCTTTTTTGCAGAATTTACAAGAGACCAGTGATAGCATTTTATATTAGGTATTAGAAAAAACAAAATGAACCTAAATGAAAGTAGAGAAGATATTTGTGCAAAAATATATCTTAGTTTAATTAATCTAAGTTTTTAAAAAAATTACGTGTAGAAGTTTATTTACAAAATGAAATATTTATGCAGGAATTAACTCGGTGTAAAATCATGATTTATCAAAGAATTTCTTTTTGAGAATACGGATTTTATTTTTATGAAACTAGTAATCATGTGTAACATTTGGAATTAAGTTTTGGAGCTATGCATAATTTATGAACAAATGCTATGGACAGATTTTAGAAATCACAGTTCTTTTATAATGTTTCAGGAATTTCGAGCAAAATATATTTGAAAGGAAACGGATCTGTAAAATATGCTTTAACATTCAAGTCATAAATATCGTAAAAGTAGAACTTTTTAGGGCTTTTAGCTCAAAATATTTTACTTCTGAAAGAAAATTTCATCTAAAATTTAAATTTTTAAGGAATTTGCTGTTTTAAATATTTTGAAAAAATAAATAGCGTGACTTCGTATAATTTAGCAGAAGTACTTCTATTTTAAGCTTGGAAAAATTAAACTACTTTAGTTAAAATATATTTGATAAATTTAAATCGATATTTTTATAAATTTATTTAAGGTTTATGATGCATACAATAGTTATTTTTGAGGATTGTGGTAGTTGAGAATTGCTTTTACGAGTACGAGGTAGAACCCGTCAAATTTTGACGAAAGAAAATGTTTAAAAAGGAACTTTTTCATTGATTTACAGCAAATATACAAAATTAATTACAGTAAAATTCATCTTATATTGGTAAGTCTAACTCTTAAACAAATCACATTTAACGTAAAGTTAACAAAATACTATTTCTATAAAAATCAGTTGTAGAAATTGTTAAAATTCATATTTAATCATAGATGTAAGCAATAAAAAATAACAAAGATCTGTTATGATGATAAAGTTATCAGTTAAGGTTTTTATGCTAGTATTCCAAAATAAAAAAAAAGCAAAATTTATTCAACTTTGACACACCCCCGTAAAATCTAAACCCAGCATCATTTTCACCTTTTACCATATCAAAATTTACAAATGCACATTTCGTATGCGTATTTAACGTTTCAAAAAAAAAATGGTATTTCAATTTTATTATTTTGATTCAAAACTTGAAGTCTCAATGTCATTAGCAGAAACAAACATTAAACTGTTGATATTCTTTTACGTGTAAATGAAATTTTGTAAATAAAATCCAAATTTACCAGATTTTATAACAGATGATATTTAAATTTTAATTTTTTTTCCCTTTTCCCTTTTAAAATAGCAACATAAAGAACAGTAATCATTTTTTCTCTTCTTTTTTTGCTTTTTAATAAAAAATGGAGTACGCCTGTTGCCATAATTAGAAAAATAAAGCATTAAAAACAACAAAAAAATTAATATTTCAAAAATAAATTAAGATACAGTTTTCAAACAAATTGCATTTAAAAGTGCAATTTTTTCCCTATATGACGGTGTAAAAATTAAAACTGCGCGATGTTCAACATGAAACTAAAAAAATTGTAGTAGCAAAAAATGTAAAACCGAAATTTCATTTAAAATTTCAGAGTGTTACCATTCGCAAAATGACGTATGCGTTACGCACAGATACATTTGGCCTTTATAATATAGATTGTAGTTGCAAAATACTGCATCTCTCTATTCTTAAAAAAAGTAATTAATGCTGTCACTGACAATGCCTTTTTTGTGACCTAGGATGTTTCTTCGCTAATATTAGGAAAACTAATGCATACAAAAATATGCAAATTGGTAGTATTATAGATAAAAGTTCGAGATCAGTTTAAGAGATATTTAGTGTTAAACTAGTCAAAATGTTTCATTAAAAAAGTTTTATATGAGCGAAAGCTATACATAAGAATTCAATATTTTTTTAAAGATATACATTAGATGTCCTCTGTTTCTAGGCTACATTTATTTTTATTTTTTATTTGACACATTTTTAGTGTGTTTATTTCCATTTGTAATTCAATTTTTTGAACATTTCGATAACATTATTTACATATTTTAGAAAAGGTTATAATTTAGAATTGCTTCCAAATGATCAAAGGATAGTATTTCTTCCAAATTAAAAATTTATTTACACGTGACTCTTAAAAACGGGAAAAACACTTTCTAAAAATAATTAAATTATTACCAGCTAAAAGCGGAAAAATATTCCAAATTACATCATAAAAACTTTATTTACTTGTGAATATTAAAAGAGAAAGAAAATTTTAAAATGCGTAAAGCGCCGTAAATGGAAAAAATACGACCTATTTAAAGTTGCCAAATAATAATATAGCAAACATTTTAAATAAAAAAAATATATTAACGTGACGCATTTCACATTTATAAATGTTATTTGTATTATATTTTTACTCTCTTCTGTCTTAACAAGAAGAATGTATTTGATTCATGAAAATTTACGAAATATGGTTTTCGAATTATTTACAAGTTTTAGGAGTCAGAGAACCGTAAAACATGTCTTTGGAAAATGCCTGTCTGTGAATCTGTCAATCTCTCAGTCTGTGTGTCACTCTGTCTGTATGTGACAAAAATTTTGTGTGGGCGCTCAATCGCAAGAACTATTACACGTAATTCTACAAAGCGTTCGATTCTGTTAGACTTTGATATAATCTAGATCTGATTAGTTTTTGGGTAATCGCTCAGCAGGTGGCGCTGCTAAGCTGTGTTAGTCACAATTTCCTCAATAGCCACAATAGCTCAATTCCTACATACCTCAAGCAGTAGTGAATAGATTTTCATAAAACTTTAGATTTTATTAATACTTGATAGGATATGGTGCTGATTATGTTTTGGTGAAGTTTGTCAACAGGAGGCGCTGCCATCGTGCACTATTCATGATTATTACAATATCTCTATGAAAAGAACTAATACATGGAATTTTATAAAACTTAAATATCTGTGAGACCTTGATGTAAACTAGATCTGATGAGTTTTTGGTGTAGGTGGCGGTTTTCTCAACAGATGGCGCTGCTATGCTGTATTACTTATAATTTCCACAATAGTCATATGTCACGAACTACTGCATGTATTTTCAAAAAACTTTATATTTAGTTTGCTATGTGTAACATGGTACTGATTAAGTTTTCGTACATATCTCTTAAAAGTTGGCACTGCCATAGTGCATTATTCATCATTATCGCGATATCTTTATTTCAAGAAAAGATGCACAAAATTTTCTAAAACTTCAAATTTAGTTAGTCTTTGATATAGATTAGTGTTGTTTAGTTTTCGGTGTAAAAGTTCTTACGAATGACATTGTTATGTTGCATTTTTGACGATTTCGCAATAAATGTATATCACGTACTATTGTATGTTTTTTCATCAAACTTCAGATTCAATTAGTACCAGATAAGAAATTGTTCCTGTTTATTGTACGTCGACCAACATGTGGCTCTGTTATGCGGTTTTCTTTGCAAGATTTTGCAATACCCCCATTTCAAAACTAATTCAAGGATTTTCATCAAAATTTAGATTCAATAATAAGCTGACATAAGTTGCTGCTGACTAGAGTTTGGTTTAAACCTCCTAACCAGTGGCGCCGCTATGCTGCGTTTTTTAGAAGATATTAATATGCATAAGATTGAAGAATGGTTTGGGATTGCCATATCTGACAAGTTTAAATATTGTTGATTATTCTAAAGCAGCGCATATAAACATATTTCTTTCTAGAACAAAAGTGTTTCCTCGTGAATATAAAATCGAGAAAGAAAACTTCAATAAATTTACTAATAAGCGATAAAAGTATTAAAGAATAGAAATTATGTCATATTTAAAATAACTAAATGATATTGCAAAACAGTTATTTTTTTAAATATATTGAGATGAGACACTTTGTATTTTGACATAATCTTTTTAACTATTGTTATGGATTCTAGGACGAAACAAATAATATTTCCTTTTAAACAACTAAACTCTTTTCATTTAAATATAAGAATGAGAAGGAAAAATTTAGCAAAAATTACACCAGTTTTAAAACGATATATTTACAATATTTTACTTTAAAAAAAATTCTTATCGTGCAATTAAAAAAGCTCCAAACAGCAAATGTTTTGTGTTTTTTAACTGTTTAACTATCCTTATTTAATCGAACATGTAAATAGCCAATAAATGTTTCACAGCAGCTTATTCAATCTTAAAATTTCCAAATCGAAGAGAAAAAAATGTGAACTCGTTTGTAAGGATATCGCCACTTATTGAAAATATACATATAATTTAATATTTCGCATTATTAAAAAAATTATTGGGGTGTTTTTAGAGTTTTTGGTGACTCAATGAGGGTTGACAAGCATAGCTTGTAAAAGGCAGAGCCCCCTACTTTGTTACATTTTTTAAACAGATTAAATAAAAGATATAAATTTGTGACAAATCGCGATTATTCCGCAACGCACTAAATATTTATTAGAACAAAATGTCAGACACAATAAAAGTATCAATTACTGTTAATAAATTTTTAAAAAAAGTTTCTTTATTGTTATTCTTAATTGTTTTTTATTTATTCCTAGCATTTGATGAGATTTTACCAAATGACAAAATAAAGCACGAACATATTATTTTCTATTGCAACATATATTTATAGTGATTCAAATTTAAATTTGTGTGTGTGTTTGTGTTTAAAATGCAAAATTATACATCGAGTGTCTAACCACCTCCCTTAAAAATAAATTAAAAGATAAACAAATACAATGCGAGAAATATAAACAAATACACTTATGTAACATAATTTGCAATAAAATAGTTAACATAGTAAAGAGAACATTTTTTATTATCAATTACCAATTTTTCTTTCTGATAATCTTGCAAAAGAGTAAAATTGTAATGTTGTTTTCTCTGAATTTTTTAAATGCTAAAAAAGGACGATTTTTTCATAATTATAGATAAACCTTTAAAGCGAATATGAATGTTATCCTTGAAAGTTTCAATTACTGCTCAATGTATTAAAAATCTATTATATGGATTGAATTATATTATTTTAAATATTGCTTGAATTGCAGTGAAACCTGGAGCTTAGTGAACGTGTTAAGGCCCCTGTCCTCGCTCAAGGAAACGCTCGCGAGCTAATGCTATTCCTATGGGGAAGCATTTTTCTAATAACTCTTTCGCATTTTGACATTTTTGACTAATTTTTTTTTGCCTTGGATAGCTGAGGTGCATGCCGATAGCGCACCTTTTTCACTTTTTCGATTTTGGTTGCAGATATTTTTTACAAAGTTAGTTTCACTTTCAAAACCGGTTTCGAAACTGAAAGTGCTTTTTAAAAAAATATTTGCAACCACAATCGAAAAAGTAAAAAAGGTGCGCTATCGGCCTGCACCTCAGCTATCCAATGCAAAAAAAATTATTCAAAAATGTCAAAATGCGAAAGAGTTATTAGAAAAATGCTTCCCCATAGGAATAGCATTAGCTCGCGAGCGCTTCTTCGAGCGAGGACAGGGGCCTTAACACGGGCTTGTCAGAATATTTCGCTTATTACTCTAAAAAGATTTTAAAAGCTGATGAATTTAATTTATTTAAAAGTATGCATCCATTACATGCATTACGATGTTTCTGTAGAAAAAAAATGAAAATGTCTGTACATTTAATGCTTTTTTGCGAAAAGAAAGAAATTTTACAAGATTTTGTCGCATTTCATAAAATTCTGCATACTTAAAAGTGAATTAGTTTTACATTTATAATTGCATTTCATAAAAAAGGATACTATTAATGAATTTCGCACAGAGAGAAAATATTCTAAAACGTTTTTAAAATCTTAAGCATTTACATTGGAATTTTTTATGCTTCAAAATTTAACCCTTTCGTGTCTGGTGTACTATTAATGTTACGTGTCTTTTAATGGAGTATTATTATGTTTTAAGAAATAATTTTGCTACTATTTACATGTTGTCATGTTCGTGTATGGCTACGCATTTAATATAGGGCTCCATTTATTTTTAGACACTAAATAATAATAATAATAATAACTATTATTTTCTTAATTCTTTTTGCGCCGTTTGCGATTCTTTTGTATAAAATATATATTTTACTCTTTAAATTAAAATTAAAAGTTACTTTTGTAACAGAATTATGTTTTATAAATTGTAAAAATGTATTAAAAAGATGTAATATAAGTTAAATCTTATTGTAATGCAATATTTTCTAAACGTCTCCAAAAATTCTTCCTTACGTTATTGTCATATGAATATGAATTGAATGGTACGCAAAAGAAACATATTCGTCATCTTTCAGACAATTAAATCTTCGTTAAATACTAATTAATCTTTTTGGATAGCTACTGTAAATTTTATTAACATAAAAGTATTTTTTTCTGAAAATTGGGAAAAAAATCGCACCCGAAAATGTTAAATATTTATTTGAATTTAATATATAGTTTCAGTAAACACTTCTATCATGATGGCAGAACTAATTTGGTAAATATAATTTTATAGCTTTCGATATTAAACAGTGGAGTTTTGAATAAAAACAGGAAACATATAGTCCTGAGTCTACCAGTTGCGAGTAAACTGAAGAAGTTTTCACATGACGGCGGCTGTTTTATTTACATCCGATCAACAATTTTTGTTCACAGGTGGAACAAACTTCCACCAGTAAATTTTGAAAAGAACATTTCGCGTTATTTTAGTGGATTATTCATGCAAAGTGTCTCTCAAACTATATTTTAAAAATTTCCATTTGTTTTTACAAGTATAAGTTGACACGGATATTATAATCTCTTTCACTGACAATAGCTAGGGTTCTTTAGTTTTAAAACTATAACTGAAACTTAGGGCAAAACTACTGTCAAAGTAAAATTTCATCAGTAAAAATGAATATTTGTTTTTGATTATAATTATGACTGAAATTCTGTATTAATAAGGCGGTTTGATAAAGAAAAAAATTGTATTTGAAATTACTCGTGTAGTACTATAATATTTTTTAAAATATTTAAAGCAGCGCCGTTCTTTCGACATAGAACTTTAGATGAAATTTTGTTTCAGAAAAAAACATAATTTTAACTAAAAGCCCTAAAAAGTTTATTGTTTACAATATTTATGACTCGAATGATAAAACACATTTTAAAGATACGTTTCCTTGAAAATATATTTTACATATAACTAGAGTATAGAAGCAACTTTGATTTGTAAAATTTGTTCAGAGTATTGTTTCCTAAATTACGCATCCTTAAAAACTCAATTCCGAACCTTACACATGTTTATTAGTTTCATGAAAAACAAGCTCGCTCATTATAAAAAGAAATTCTATGATCAATCATAATTCAAATTATTACATTTATATCTATGTTTTATTCCGACTTAATTCTTGCATAAATACAGAGGTGTGAAAATTATTAGAATAATTGTTAAATTTACAATAAAATCTTGATATATTATAGAAATAGCGCATTATTTAAAAAATAATGATACATTTAATAATTAGTGTGCATTCCTTTGACTTTTGTTAAAGATTTGATACTTTTTGTCTAACATTGTATTGGTTTTTGGCAAGTAGTTTGCATTTCGATGTCAGCTGCCAAATTCCAATGAGTCTTTCTATCAGATCTTTCTTGTTTGTAATGATGCATTCCTTTAATTTTTTTCTTTACAATGGTCCAAGATTCATTAAGAGATTTATATCTAGAATGTTTCCGGGCCATCGAAGGGTTTTATTTTTTTTCCTCCACTTTTCATCACTCGTGGAAGTTTGTGCCGGTGTAATGAAACACTAAAAAATTGGTAACAGTTGAAGTTTAATATTTTGAGGATATTCTAGTTCCTAATTATTCACTGTTACACGACATGAACAAAGTCGGACTTAAAATATTTGCCGTTCTGCGACAGGTGTTGCTGTTTCTTTAGACTCCTTGAGTAGAGTAATACTTTTTTTCGGGCGCCCTCATTCCTGCATATATCTCAATTGCATAACGTTAAGGGTGTATTAAAAAAATTATTTTCCACCTTCAACAGTTCGAAATTTTCCGATACATTTTCAGACTCATTTTTAAAAGTAGAAACATGAAACTTGCTGGGGTGATTTTTCAAGTGATTTAGAAGATGCCGTGTGAAGTAATTTTTCGCTTAATTAATTAGAATTTGATTTATAAGCAATTATTTTCTCAGAATGCCCTTTTTTTCGTCCGCAGACCTCCCGCTTCGGAAAATTTGGTCCAAAACGCCGTTTTTGACAGCATTTTTTGCAACATTTTCTACATTTATCAAAAAATCGACAATTACGGCACCTTGTGTAGTTTCTAAATAAGAGAATTTGAAAGCTTTGTACATTTGAGAGAAAAAGTGAATCTAAAAATAAATCGGAAAAAAGGCAGTTTGGATCGAAATATACACTTAAGCACATCACGTGATTCAAGGTATCCGAAATGAAGCGAAAACATGGCACAAAAGCGGCAACCGGTTTTTTTACCGTATTTATTTACTCGTGTATAACGCGCAATTTACAAAATAAAATAGGGCGAAACGCCTAGGTGCGCGTTATATAGGGGAAGATGGGGATACTTGAGCCATTTTTGTAATTTTAATTTTTTTTTATTTTTTATATTTTTTTAGAATAAAATAAAGTATTGAAAATTAAAATTTGATATTTTTTCTTCAAATAAAAACCACTTTCAATTAATTTTGAACTATTTTTCTATGTATAATAAATGTTTATTTTTTGTTTTACATCGTGGCTCAAGTATCCCCATGGGGGGGATACTTGAGCCATGGTGAAGGGAGACTTGAGCCACTACGGAAAAATACCTACAAAAGTAATTTTTTTCGCTTTACTTTTGCACAAACATTTTACAGAATGATAAATTATGAAACATAAAGTCCTTCAAAACCAATTGAGAAAACAAAGCTAGTAACACGATCATTTATTGTCATTAAAACTGGTTGTCGAAGGATAATTTCAACTTGAGTTATAATGACGGTAGAAACATCCTCAGTTCAGAGCCATTTAAATTTGGAATCTGCAATTCTTCGGGCAAATTTCATTTTCAAAATATTAAGCACTTATCCAACAAATATGTTTACAGTTTTCTTTCTGGCATATTTTATTAGTAATCAACCATCAATAGAAGGTTTTCTTTTCACATCATCACCATTATTGACAGAATTTTCCTCTAATGATATTGTCGATCTCATGCTTTTAATTTAGTAGCTGTCGGAATTTAAGCCAGGTGTATCATTCTACTATTTCAAACACTTTTTGATTTCACAGGAAAAGATTTTGTCTTCCTCTTTGGATCCATGCAGGTATCATTGAACTGGGATTTTTGTTGCTTTTCTTGTTTTTTGTGCGCTCTTTTTACCAATTTTTCTTCAATTTTCTTAGTTAAAAAAAAAGTTACAGCAACAGAGGTTACGATTTCAATATAAAATATTAATCTTAATATGTTATATTAAAAAATAAAAAATTTAATATGTTGGACCTAACTAATTAAAGTATTAGAGATTATAGCCTGTAAAACCTTTTTAAAAAGTTATTTTAATTTAATAAATTAAATTTTGTTATTTTAATTTAATAAATGTTAAATTGAAAACTATGTTTACATTTATCTAGACAGGCTATTTTGTTAGTCAAAATGAAAAATAAAATAGATATTTTCATTTAAAAAATATACATTTTTAAACATTTTTAGGTCGTTATTTTTTTAAGAAAAAAAAATAAAATGAAAAATTATTCTCCCTTTTATCCAGAAAAAATCTATTAGTGAATATAAGGATGGAATTTTATTTTTTCTTTGTTTCACCCATGTTTAATTTCTAGTGGGGATGGTTGAGACATGGCTCAAGTATCCCCACTCTCATTGGCTCAAGTATCCCCACTACCATTATTTTTGTTTCCCAGAGTTTTACTAAATAAAGCATGCAGCTATTAGAACTATTTTAGACTCAAAATACAATTGAAATTATGCTTATTAAATTTATGTATATAGTTGCAACTTTAAACAAAACTTTCATTACAAATAAACAAAAAAACCATGCACCCAAATATTTACTTCAGATAGGGAAAAGACAACTATTAATCACTATACTTTCAAAATGGTACCAAGATGTATGATTTCTTTTTTACATATTCAGAACTATAAATATGTTATCATATTGCAGTTTTAGAAAGAAAAATTAACCAACTGTAGAGATAATAGGGGTGGCTCAAGTATCCCCTATGCTCAAGTATCCCCACTCTCCCCTACAGAATAATTTTTTACTGTTGGATGTAATCACACGATATGCATATGAATGATGAAATGTTTCAAAGAAGACATTAAAACTCGGAAAATGTTACTTAATTGAAATATTACTGTATCTTTATTTCACTCATTGAAGTTTTTTTTTAATACAGAACTAGTAACATTATTTAAACGCTATTTAGCAATTCTCATTACCGCCACTCAATCCTACTTCTCGTCATTCACTTACTGCCTGAAGTGTAAAAATGTATTTTCCTCTTGTCTTCTGACCTGATGTAATGTTCGTTTGGACTTTCTTTACAGAAATTCATTTGGTCATTCTTCATTTGCATATCAAATTTATGATGCGCGTTATATACGAGATTTTAAAAAATCGCCATTTTTTCTTGTAAAATGCGGAGTGAGCGTTGTACACTTACTACTTGAAGTTTAAAAATGTATTTTCGTCTTGTCTTCTGACCTGATGTAATGCTCGTTTCGACTTTCTTTACTGAAATTCATTTGGTCATTCTTCATTTGTATATCAAATTTGTGATGCACATTATATACGAGATTTTAAAAAATCGCCATTTTTTCTTGTTAAATGCGGAATGCGCGTTATACAAGCGTGAATACGGTATTTATGACTTTAATGATTTAATATTTATAACTTGAATCCTAAAACACATTTTCATGAGTCCATTTTCTTGAAAATATAAATTTTGTTCGTCATTTCTAAGACTTTGGAAGAGAACTTCGATTTCTAAGATTTGTTCATAATTCATGCATATTTCGAAGACTTATTTTCAAATCTTTACATCTTTACTACGTTTATAATAGACAAATTTTCATACTCAAAAAGAAAATCTTTGACAAATCATAATTTAACATTTTATCTATGGTGAGATTTTACCGATTTAATTCGTGCATAAATACTTCATTTTTTATATTGCCTAAAATTCCTTTGTTGTTATAATCTTTTTTTGTTAGTAAAAATGTTTCATTCTTACCTTATCTAATTTTTTGTTTCTTTTTTTTTTTTTTTTTTTTTTTTGGCTCAGCATGTCCCCTACAGGATTTTATATCATAAAACCCTCTAAAACCAATCAACCATTTTGACAACGCTAAAGAAAACGCAACTGTAAAGTTTAAAGAAAAAGATTTGCTCAAACTAGGATTTCTTTTAGCATAAATATTTTCTTCTACTTTTAATTAGGTTTAAACTTTCTAAATTCATGCATACTTTTTTGTGTAAAAACTAACACAAATTGTTTCACTGATCTCCTATAAAGTCATGAAAAAGAACATTAGTATTCAGAAAACCGTAAAATTGCATCTCATTATGTGCGTTATATTTCTGTAAGAGAATCTGAACAAATACATAAATACACAGTTATCCTATTCGGGTTTTTTTAAATGCACATATATTAATTTAAAATATCTTATTGCAACTCCAGAAGAAAACATAATTTTAACTATAAGGGCTGAAAAGTTTCCTTTTTACAATATTTATGACTCGAATGTTAAAACACATTTTAAAGATCCGTTTCCTAGAAAATAGATTTTGCTCGTAATTCCTTAAACACTAGAGAAGAACTTGAATTACTGAAATTTGTTCATAAATTATGCATTTCTCGAATACTTAACTGCAAATCTTACACAAGTTTACTATTATACTGAAGAACAAACTCGCCTATTTAAAAAGAAATTCTATGATAAATCATGATTTAAAGTAATACTTTTATATCTATGTTAAGTTTATCCAGGGTTTAATTCTTGCATAATTATTTCATTTTGATAATGCATTTCTACTTGTACAATTTAGAAAAAAGAGTGTTCAAAGAGAGATTTAATTTCGCATAAATATTTCCCTCTACTTCTCTTTAGGACTGAGCTTTTTTTTATTTATACAGACTTTTTTGTGGCACTCTTTGTAAGTTTTTGTTTCTTTTTTTGGCTCAGCTGGCCCCAAACCTAAAACGCCTAAAAACGTTATACCACCAACTAACTAACTATTTTGATAATGAACTTCTACCTGCTAAATTTTAAAAAAGTTGTTCTCAAACTCAGAATTATTTTTGTATAAATAATTTCTCTTACTTTTATTTTGGATCCTGCGTTTTTATTTTACACAGATTTTTTTTATTTTTTGTCACCGAATATAAAATGTTATCATTGATATTTTATAAAGTAACCAAAAATTGTGTTAATTCTTATTTATATTCAACAACCATAAAGTTCCATCTCTTTATGTGCGTTATATTTCTGTGAAGGATATTAAACGCATAAATAAATACCAAACTTTTCAAATCGTTGTTTTTAAACTCACATATATTATTTTTAAAAATATATTTTAACTAAATTGCTTTAATTTCTTCAAACGTAAAATACAAACATTTCTACATAATTGCAGTAAGTAGCACTATAATATTTTTAAAAATATTTAAAGCAGCACCGTTCTTTCAATATAAAACTTTAGATGAAATTTTGTTTCAGAAAAAAACATAATTTTAACTAAAAGCCCTAAAAAGTTTATTGTTTACAATATTTATGATTTGAATGTTAAAACAAATTTTAAAGATACGTTTCCTTGAAAATAAATTTAAACATAACTAGAGTTTTGAAGGAACTTTGATTTGTAAAATTTGTTCAGAGTATTGTTTCATAAATTATGCATCCTTAAAAAATCAATTCCGAACCTTACACTTGTTAGTTAGTTTCATGAAAAACAAGCTCGCTCGTTATAAAAAGAAATTATATGATCAATCATGATTCAAATTATTACATTTATATATATGTTTTATTCAGACTTAATTCTTGCATAAATATTTCATTTTGACAGTGACCAGTATTTTTTTCTTCATTATGGTTTTTTTTATTAATAACAACATTTTAGTCTCACATTTTGAAATTTTTTTTGGCGCAGTATGTCTCCTTAAGTATTTTGCGCTATAAATCCTATACAACTAACCAACCAATGATTTTGACAAATCTGTTTTTTTTTTTGTTGTTGTTGTTGTTGTTGTTGTGAAAATTTTTTTTAAAGTTTGCCAAAACTAAGATTTATTTTTGAATATATACATTCTGTTCCTTTTTGGGGGGATTCAAGTTTTTAAATTCATATAGATTTCCTTTTTCTTAATTCTTAATACAAAACGTTAACTCTGGTTTCATACAAAGTCAACAATAAAGGTCATTTGTATTCAACAGAAGTAAAATTGCATTTCATTATATGCGGTTTCTGTAAAGGAATAAACTTCTAAATAAATACACAGCTGCCCAATTCAGCGTTTTAAAATTTACATAGGTTCATTTAAAAATATATTTTAACTTAATTACTTTAATTTCTTCAAGCGTAAAATACAAACTTTTCTACATAATTGTAGCAAGTCGTACTATAATATTTTTAAGCATACTAAAAACAGCACCGTTCTTTCAACATAGAACTTAAGATAAAATTTTGTTTCAGAAGAAAAGGTGATTATAACTAAAAGCGCTGAAAAGTTTCCTTTTTACAATATTTATGACTCGAAAGTTAAAACACACTTTAAATATCCGTTTCCTAGAAAATAGATTTTGCTGGTAATTCCTTAAGCATTAGAGTAGAGCTTCGATTTCTGAAATTTGCTCCTAGTATTTGTTCATAAATTATGCATATCTCGAATACTTAACTCCAAATCTTACACAAGTTTACTAGTATAATGAAAAACAAACTTGCATATTTAAAAAGAAATTCTATAATAAATCATGATTTAAAGTAATACATTTATATTTATGTTTAGTTTATCCGGGCTTGATTCTTGAATAAATATTTCATTTTGATAATGCATTTATACTTGTAAAATTTACAAAAAAGATTGCTTAAACAAAGATTTATTATCGCATAAATGTTCTCCCCTACTTTTGTTTCGGACTGATCATTTTCATACAGATTTTCTTTTATGCAATACCTAATACAAAATATTATCACTCCTCTTTTATAAAGTCAGCAAAATGATCATTTGCATTCATCAATCATGAAATTTTATCTTTTATATTTTAATATTTTTAAAGATATTTCAAACATATAAGTCAGTCAAATTCGGTATTTTTTCATGTATATATATATACGCAGCGTTCATCATGCTAGTTTTGTAATTTTTTACAATGATCTACGCATGGTACGACACGTTATTTTGTCCATTTCCAACAATGAGGTCCACAGTATATGCCATAATATATTGGTGATTTTTTAACTAGACATTCCTAATTCTCACCAGAATCTTTTAATTCTATTTTTTGCTTCACCAACTGATTAATTTGCCCTAAACAAAGTAAAAGAAAAAATTTAATTGAATGTTCGTGGCTTGAATCCCAAATTTCTAAGGAAAAAAACTGCCAGATGTGGCATTACTGGTGTTCTGTGACAGAGCTGACCGCACAAAACCCTATGTCATCGAGCACAGGAAAAAAATCATTTAGTTTATTGAAAATTAGTCATAGGGGAATCTAATGATCTATGTCTGCCGGAAGCGAAGTGGTGCATAGGGGAAAAATTAATACCACTAGTGGTTGACTCGTAAGATTAGCATTGTGTTATTCTGCACCCACTGTTCTATACTTTCATACTTTTGATTGTAAGGTAAACGCTATGCAAAACCTACGAGTCAACCACTGGTGGTGTTCATTTTTGCCTTATGCACCACTTCGCTTCCGTGAGACACGCATCATTAGATTCCTCTCTTACTACTCTTCCATAAAAAAACATTATTTTCTTCACGTGCTCGATGGCATAGGGTTTTATGCGGTTGGCTCTTGGGCTATTAAGAGCGCCAGAGCTCAAGTGGTTGATTGCGTAATAATACCTTCATTAAAAAGACATTTGTCGTGAAAATTAAATAAATAAGTTGCTACAAATCTCTTATCGTTTTTCCTTTTTAATATTCAGCTGTCTTCGATTGCCTACTCAGGATATAAGAGTAACACAAAGCTCTTCTATTATAGTAAACATTAAAATTTTGAAGGCGTTGCACAGATAATCACCAGAAGGAAGCTGAAATTCTAGGATTAGCCAAATCTCAATAAGCATATCAAAATGCAAATGGTTTGGAAAGTCATACTGGGTAGAAAACACATAAAATGGTATTTTAATTGTTGACTCGTAGGTTTACCATTGTATTTTCCTGCACCCAAAGGTATTGGAGAGCAGGAAAACACAATGGTAAACCTACAATTACAATCGGATTTTTAGGTATTTTCCTCGAAGAAATGACTTTCCAGGTTTTATTATGCGAATTGAGTTTTAGCTAATTCTGGAATTTCAGTCTATAACTGATGAAGTGATTGCCTTTACTACCTTCTTCCGGTCTAATAACATTTTCAATCGATAGATTTATGTAGAGTGACATTTGCATAAACTTTAACAATAACATTTACATAGAGTGCATTCGTTTTCCATTTTTAGGTGCGTTCGTTATTATATAACACCTATAGTTATCGTTCAATCGGACTGTCTGTCCATCCATCCGTCCGCATAAAACAACGCAAAAACTACCCAACTGAATTGTTTGAAATTTAAAATATATAATTAATACATAATTTTGTCGAGTCATTTCTAATTTTATGAAAATCCATTGCATACATCAGTTACAGGAACAGTCAAAAATATTCCTTTACATTACGGTCAATATGGAAAAACATTCAAATACATTTTAATGGTCTTACATACATTCGAGTATAATAGAATCCGTGAACCTATGAAGCATATATACACTGGTGTGCAAAATTTTAGGACGAGTCCCAAAATGACAATTTTCAAGGGATTTTCAAGCGGTAATTTTCACGCGAATATTCAAAAGGAAGTAATATAATCCGAATAATTACTGTCCCTGCATAGCAGCAAGTTTATATAACATCTCATTCAGGTCATACATGGTCACAAGAGTCACAGTCACTACGGTGAAATAGAAAATAGGAAATTCCGTATGTCTCTTTTATGAGTCTCAAATGTCTACTATATGTGACTCCACGAACATAGGTGCGACGAATATGACTGCTGCTTTGTGTCGAATCACCAGGTGACTTTACAATGTCGTTCTATTGAGACTGTTATGTGACTGTCATTTGGAGACTCAATTTCAAAGTCATTGTAAATGTTGCATTATGATAAATCACCAAATAATGTCACATTAAAGTCACATGGGGTCTTTCTGTCACAAGACTTTGTCAAATGGTGACAGAGACCCTAAAGTAACCATTGTGCAAAGTGTTGAAAAGTCATCATGCGACTTTTATGGGACATAATGGGACTTGGTAATTTATCATAATGCAACGTTCACAATGACTTTGAAATTGAGTCTCCAGACGAGAGGTCACACGGGAGTCTCAATGAAACAACATTGTAAAAACACCTGGTGACTTGCCACAAATGAGCAGTCACAATGACCTGTCAGTGGAATCACGTATAGTAGTCATTTGAGACTCATAAAAGAGACGTATGGAATTTCCTATTGGCACTTACGTATTAACGCCACTGCAGCAGAAGATGATAATGAGCCATGAAGAGCAGTCTTGTTGTTCTCTTTTGGATTCCTTGTTGCTTTGTTGTTTGCTTATTTTTGACGTCATTTTTTAGTGCTTTAGTGCATTTTAGTGCTTCTTTTGCATTGTTTTTAACGCCTTTTTTTAGTTCTCGTGGGAACAACCAGATTGTTCTTTATTGGCGCATTGGCGCAACAAATACTGTGGTGGCGTTAATACGTAAGTACCTTCCTATTTTTTGTTTCGCCACAGTGACTGTGACTCTTGTGACCATGTGTGACCTGAATGAGATGTTATATGGAGTAGCTGTTATTCATGCTTAATAATTATTCGGATTATATTACGTCCTTTTGAATATTCGCGTGAAAATTTTCTATTGAAAATCCCTTGAAAATTCACATTTTGGGACTCGTCCTTAAATTTTGTTCACCGGTGTATATTAAAATATTCATTCTGTACAGTCTGTGATGCAAAGAATATTTATTATTAAATTAAAGGGCAACACAAAAATATTCCACTACAAAATACTATACGGGAAAATATTGTTTGGGGCGTGTGTTAATTACATTAAACTATTTCGCATTTTACGAATATGGCATACGTTGCTGAGGTGTATTTAAAGTTTCTTCCTGTATATTAACAGGAACACAACAAAAATTACGGTCATTATACTATATCCGAAGTGCTGTCTACTATAACAGCAAGATCTGAACATTTTTTAATTTCGTTATCGTACGAACGCACCTATTTGCTACGCTTCGCGTGCAATTTCCAACTTGTTGTAAAATATTTTCATAACTTATTCATTTCAGGTGTTAATGAAGCATATTTTTTCTAATTTCAGCCAATTTTAGTGCCGAACAAGATGCTTTTGGTTTCTTATTTTACAAGATACACATTTTATGAAAGTAAAAGTACCGTATTCCTATAACACGCATAATGGATTTGTTTCATAACAGAAAATATCAGAATTTTCGAAATGATGTTTTTCAATAAGAATCAATTTTGATCAGTGACATTTTAATGTAAAAATTCAAAGTGAAATATGAATTATTTTCTAACATAATTTCTTTGGACTGGAATATTTACATTCCTCATTTAAATGAAGCAAAACAACATTTTGCAAACTGTTTTTACGTTTTAAGTATTTGAAGAATATTTAACAAAAAATGTATATATATATATACATACATATTGGAATTTAGTAATGTCATTACTGCATGCATTATTTATTCAAATTTAAGAACTTAACTTACTTTAAGCAATCCTCAAAAAGGGGAAAGATTATTATAAATGCAAATGCCATCATGAAATTCGATAAATGTCTTTCAAGTCGGATTTACTTAGTATAAATAATGTAAAATTTTACATTAAATATCAAGCTGGCATTTGTATGAGTAATCTGATATATAGCTTTTCCGTTTTTGTAAGATTAATTTTAAGATGTTTTAAAATGTATTACAAATATTTAATGTCCTCTTAAAATGTTTTCACTAACCGGATTTCTAAAAGAAAGTACTATTTTCAATATAATGTATCCTATACGGCGGAAATCTATTATGAAGGCAATTTCTATACTGTAGAAAACTTTCAGAGGTTCGAAATACTTTTCAATTTCTAATCTTCAATGTTTTAGAATTTCGAAATGGCATTATTGTACATAAATGTATCGATCTCACAATCAAAGAATGCTTTATGAAAACTTTATGCCTCGACTTTACTTTAAACGCTTAAGGATGATGATTAAGTGATGACACAATCACCTTTCTTCAAAAATTATTAAAGAGCTTTTATTAGAAATTGAATAATTAAAATGTTTCTAAACAAAATAATATATAAGGTTTTTTTATCGAAAGAAAAAAAATGTTACAGAGCAAACTAACATTAATGAAAAAAGCAACATGCGACAATTCTGTGACTTTTTTTCCACACTAAAATTGATGTAAATATATGCTTTATTCGTCGCACCTTAACAAAATCTTGCATATATTATTTCAAATAACCTGTAAAAAATAAAAAAAAATTAGTATCATTTTTTAAAATGTGATATACTTTGAAACTGCAATAGAAAATCCTAGATCTCAATCAGGACCTAGAACCAATCCTGAACATTACTATTTAAAGACTTCAGATGGAAATACCAATTTATTTATTTCATTTTTTTTATTTATTTATTTTATTTATTTTTTAGAGATGCATGGCTGCCAAATAAGTCCAATAAATATTATCAAACCAGAAAATTTATTTAACAATTGACAATATGTAATATACAATACATAACATTAAGTCAATTCTGCCGACACTTTACTAATAAAAAATAGTGGTTCGAAACACATTAATATTATGTAAATAGGCATAGAAGTTAGAGGCTCTGGGAATGTGATTTATCTACTTTTTTGCACACCAACAAAATCTTAGAGACATTTTATTTTAGTTAATCGGAAAATACTGAGATTTAACACAATAGCATTTTCTAACATGACATTGGCATCAATTTTCCAAAAATAAAAATAAAAATAAAATAATTGAAATGTTAAAAAATGACACAGATCTTTGTAAAATGTGCAAAAATCAAGGTCAGTGTTATTTTGCAAAAAAATTAAAAGCAGTTATGAATATCTATATATATAATTGACTTTAAAGTGAATAAATAATTAAGACTTACTATCTTTGAATTTTTTAAAGGTTTTGATACATTTTAATTTTGTGAACGAAAATGAGAATGATCAAGGAAATTACCCTATAAATTCTGTGACCAGGAATTACTCGTGGTTTCTCTACTAGAAAAATAAACATTTAAATGAAACGCTACAAAAATAGAATTAATGCTTCTTCGAATACATGCATTATTTCGGTATCAGTTTGAAAGAAAATACGATTTTAATTATTTCATTTACATTTTTCCGATGTAATTCTAACACGTATCAGAACAATATTCCTATAATTAAGTTCCTTCATACCCCAAAGGTACGACTTAAAAATTCTTGTAGAAAGGGAAGTGAGTTAATTATCCATTATGCACAACTGAAAATCGATTCCGTTTTCTCTTTCCTCTATTTATAAATTTGAAAATATTAAAGTAATTAAACGCCGAGGGAGATCTTCGAGCATACGCAAATTTATAGCTAAAATTGCAAATTTCAGAAGGTAAAATAATTACAAAATATTTCAAATAGTGCATATTATAGCGATTCTGCATTTCCATAAGATTTAGAGCTAATTTGAACAAAGTAATTACGGAAAGTTATTTTGCTACAAAGCTTATTATCTTAAACGGTAACTGGAAATTTCGAAGTTAGATTCTCATTAAAAATTTTGCAAACTTCCTGGGATCAATGGAATTTAAATTTTCAATTTGTTATGGATAAAGTTAACCCATATGATATATTTTCTAATCAATTTCTATTTATCAATATTAATATACTCGTTATATTCAAATTTCTACACAATTGCAAATTTAAGTTTGCAGTCATATATATATTGGCGGCAGTAGGTAAATTTTGTGAAATTGCGTTACATAATACTATAGCTTTAAACCTTTCCAACAGATGAATTCTTTAGCTGTAATATAATAATTATGATAATTATTATTTTCAAAGGATATTTTATCTTTTAGGAACTGTATTTAATAACAGGATTTAATTACATAATATTTGCAAAACAAGTGCACTACAGTATTAAACGAAGAAATAGTAATTATTTTAAATATTATTAATTTCTCGAAAACCTTTAATTCTGGATTATTATAAAAGACTGCAAATTCGCAGTTCCTTTATAAATGAACTTATAACTGAGTTCGATTTAATGAAATTAGTTACTGATATAAAGTAATAAAAATGGGTTAGTAGTATTCACATAAAAGCTATGCAGATGTGTAAAGACCATAAATCGAAAATAATAAATATTATGCGCCACATAATCTATGCTTGAAGCATGATTTTTTATTTCTTGTTTCGTTCTTTATAGGTTTTATTTTTCTAGGATTAAAGTCTAATTAAATTCTTTTCTTTTAAGTCTATAATAATTTCCGGTTGCTTTACAGTGTATCCTATCCAACAAATTATCAATATTAAGGTAAATATATTCGACTTTTTAATGTAAATTGTGAATAAATATATGCGGTTTTTAAATAGAGGTTTTAAGTTATTTATAGACCTATCAAAACTCGAAGCAATTCGAGTTAATTTAGGGGAAAACTTAAATGATGTTAATTAAAAAAAATGTGTTTGTAAATTGAACTTTATTTTATATAACTCTTTTTCATGTATAACATTAATTTTTGTTATCTACCTATGTATATACAGACAAAGAAAAACTAGAAAGATTTACAAACACATATATTTAAAAATAACATCTTTTACATTCTAAAAAAATTTATACTGACCACCACCAAAGCATGAATCTTTTTTAAAAATAATAAACAAATTTTCAAAATAAGAAAATATAAACATTATTATATATAAAGATTATTTAGTTTTGGTCAAGTATGAAAATTGCTTTGTTCAAAAGTCTTTAAAATTAAGTCACTTTCATTTAATTAACTCAGAAAGTTTAAATAACTTACAATATGCATAAACTTGTCAAACATGTTTTAACAAAGTTGCTGTCACAGAGAAAAGTATAAAAATTTAAACTTTTGAAAAACAGCCTTTTACAAAGTGAGGATTTTATAACCGATATATAGACAATTTAAAAGTTTCGATACTTTTAAAATATTGGAGAATACATTTTGATCTCTTGGTTACAAATTGTTTGTAATTGGGTGGATACTGCAGAGATTCATAATCGAATAAAGGAATATTAATTCTGTCATATGTGCCCTGTTGAGTAAACCTTTTTTTTTACTTTTCACTGCACCATTTTCTATTTTTATGAAAAAAAAAAAAAATTTAAATCTATATCTGTATCTTGGAACAAAAAGAGCTAATGTCCAAACTTGAAAACTTAGTTAAATGCACGTATGGATTCAGGATGTGATATAAAATAATTCTTAAAAGGAGCAAAGTCCTCCAAATATTAGATCATTCAAAAAAAAAATATATTTTGTTCAGGCAAGTTACTTACTGTTAATGTAAAAATAGCCAATGTCACTGTAAAAAAATAATAAAATAAAATTATATAAAAAAAATGTAACATGAGATTGTCGTGAGAAAAACATTACTGAATTGAAAAGTATAACTTTGGAAAATAATACTACAAAAATTGTAGCAAGATTCTTACAATCCCTCGAACTTAAATTGCATTTTCTACCATTTGAGAAAAATGGACATTAGCCCGTTTTGTTACAAGGGGCAGATATATCTGTCTAATAATTTAAAAATAAAAAAAAACAATTTTAAAATTTTCAGCTAAAATTTGATATTTTATGGGGTGTACTCTCTATACACAATTGCGGTTTTTAAATAGTGTTACTGCTATATTTTGCTATCAAATGGGTTTAAATTAATTAATCTCTGCAACTTGATTTTTATTAATATTTTTAAGTATTCAGTAAAAATCATTAAAGTAAATATTGCCTTAATAGCTTGATCGATTTTTTTTTTCTGAAGATAAAATTTTAATTTAGCTAGCCAAATTTAGCTAGCTCACATGGACAAAATAAGTGATATTCCATTCCATTGATAGTTCTTGATCAGTTACAGCTATTTTATTGGACAAAATCCTGGCGCAAAATGAGAATTGTAGTGTTTTTAGATATGTGCCACATGTGACATACCGTGTAGTGAAGAGTTAAAACTAGGAGGATCAGCAGACATGCATATTTTAAAATAATCTTTTTTGTATTCTAAAAGAAACTTTATACTGATTCATCCCTAAACCATGATTTAAAAAAAACATTAAAAGAATTATCAAAATTAGAACAAACAGGTATCATTATATATAAAGAAATTTTAATTTTACTCAAGTAATAACGCAATTTTAACTACTATTTCAAGTTACTAAACGTCTTTATAATTATGTCACTTCCCTTTAATTAATTCAGAAAGTTTAAATAACTTACAATATGCATAAACTTGTCAAACATTATTTTAAAAAGTTGTTGTCACATGCGGAAGTACAAAAATTTAAACAACTTTGAGTGACAGCATTTCACGAAGTAGGGAATTTAAAATCGATATAGACATTTTAAGAGTTTCAAAAATTTTAAAATATTCGACAAATTATACAGCTCTCTTTATCTCAAATTATATATAACTGGTTAATCGATATTGCAGAGATGTAAACTCGTATGAAGGAATAATAATTATGTCATATGTAGCTGTGTTGAGAAATCCATCTTTTAAAAGAAAACCTAAAACATGATGCATGTTGTTTTATTACGTTTGCATTTTAATAACTAATTGATCAATCGTATGCAAAAGTTATGGAAAATGTAAGATTTTCTGAGTTATATAAAAGGATCTTGTTTCAAAAGGGAAATTTCTTGATATAAAAAACTAAGTCTTGTAAGAATTATTTATTATTTCAATAAAAGACGACATGCAAATGTTGTAATCACCTTTTAACCTCTACAGTTCCGTGACTCCAATAGGATATACATTCTTAACTAGTCAGATGTGGCAATACCAAAACTTTCTTCTATCTTATGCCAGTTAACACTTCCTGGAAAACACAGCATAATAGCACCACCGGTTTGGTGGTTTGAACCAAAATCTAGTCAGGAACAAATTATGTACACTTATGACTGAATCTGAAGTTTGACGAAAATCCGTGCTTTAACCTTTAGCTTCCGGGGGGATTAACGTAGTCCCAAGAAAATAAATGTTGAAGAATACGGGGTTGGGATTATCGTTATCCCGAAAACTTCCACCCCTCCAACAGGCGGAAGAAGAAATCATTAAGGTCCTTTCGCTCAATAGGGGTCCGACTGAGTATCGAGCAAGGGAAATTCTGTAGGGAGGATGTTAATTATCCTAGGGAAATGCCGGGAAAAGAACTTGGCAAAAAATAAACATTGTTTACGCAGACGGCGTAAAGCTGTTTCTACCCCAGTTGCTGCAAGATTCTTAGATAGTTCTTGCTTGTGAGACATAATAATGAATAGATTATATTCAGCAAGTAGTTTTAGAGATTTAGTGTTGCTAATTTTGACTACGCTTTTGCTCTTAGAATGTAAAATGAAGCATTATTATTTTTTTTTCTTACTAATGCACTAAATATTAGAAATTACGTGCGTAATTTTACACACTGAATTGAAAAAAAATCAAATGTTTATACTTATTATTATATTTACGGAACTTATGATTGTTCTCAAGCCCAAAGGAGTTAGTTTCTGAGGCTTTTCTGAATTCGTTTTTATTATTCAAAAACATACGAAATTGTTAACATATGAAACATATGAACGAGACGTGAAATTCTTAATAAAATTATATAATAGAATGGCGTTTTCAATTTATTTAATAAAGGCAAAAACATTTCAGAAAATAATGTTAAAGTTGGCGTTTTGACCAAAATTTCCGAGCGCAAAATTTAGGGAAAGGTGGAAATTTGCTGGTTGTATTTTTGTTGCGGTAATGTCAATAAGTAATTTATTTATAACAAAAACAAAATGGAAAAACTGAATGCGATTCCTAATTCTATCAAAATCCTATTCTGCCAGGTCTGCCAATTTTATGCCGAAACGTTAAGAATTATTCAGAAAGTTTCACATTAGAAACCAGCTTGATTCTATGGTCGGTAAACGGAAAAAAAGTGACCGGAAAAAAAGTTATCGGAAAAAAGTGACATAAACTACAAAAGCGAAAAAAGTGACACGGAAAAAAAGTTACCGGAAAAAAAGTGACAAGGAATTGATTTTGCGGATTTATTATTGATTTTGGGGATTCATTGGTTAAGTATGAAAGGGGCTTCGAGGGGGAGGGGGGGCTCATAATTTAGGTAAATGGGTTTTTCGTGCTGAATTAACTGTTTTGGTTCAATTTTTGGATATACGTTCATCCTGAAAAGACGCTTGCCTGATTAGTTTTGGGAAGGGACGATTAACCCAACCCCCATCCGTCCTGAATTAGATGAATGGGTTTTTACGCAGAATTATCCAACGTGTGTCAAATTTGCATATAGGATCTTTTCCATAAGGCTTATGTATAGTATAAAATGCGTGAAGAGATTCTAGGAGTTTAAGGGTTAAGTATAGAGGGGGAACGGGGATAACCTTTCTTAAATTAAATTAATGGCTTTTTACGCATAATTATCCGATTTGCTTAAAATTTTGGACATAAGTTCATTACGACAAGACGTATCTTAGATTAGTTATGGGTTCTTCTGCTTATAAAGGGGGGGGGGGACGAGCAATTCTCCCCCTCAAACTAGATAAATATGTTTTTATGCAGAATTATCCAATGTATTTCAATTTTAAATATAGGTTCTTTCTGGTAAGGTGAATTCCGGAAGAGTTTTAAGGATTTAATGGCTAAGTATAAAGGGGAGATGGAGAAAACCCCTCTTAAATTAAATAAATGGCTTTTTATGCAGAATTATCTGATTTGCTTTGAATTTTGGACATGGGTTCTTTATGATAAGACATATATCTGATTAGTTATGGGGTTCTGTTGGTAATTAAAAAGGAGAGCGGGTGATTACTATACCCACCTTAAATTAGATTTAAAAAAATTATGCACACTTATCCGATGTACTTCAAATTTCGGATATAGGATCTTTCTCATAAAGTGAATTCCTGAATAGTTGTATGGGTTTAATCGCTATGTATAGAGGGGGAACGGGGGATAAACCCCCTTAAATTAAATAAATGGTTTTTTACGCAGAATCATCCGATTTGCTTGAAATTTTGGATGTATATTCATTATAAGAAGGCGAATCTCAGATTAATTATGGGGTTCTTTTGATAATTAAATAGGGGAAGCGGGCCATTAATCCTCCACTCTTTAAATAAAATAGTTTTCTTTCTTTCACAACTATTCAATGTATTTCAAATTTTGGATATAGGTTCTTCCTGATAAAGTAAATCCCTGAATAGTTTTAAGGGTTTAATGGCTAAGTATAGAGCGATGAACGGGGTATAACCCACAATTAATCAGGACTTCGCCTTATCATAATGAACGCCCAATCAAAATTTGAATCAAATCAGATAATTCTGCGTAAAAAGCCATTTATTAATTTAAGGGGGGGATCATCCGTTCCCCCAGTGTTTACTTAGCCATTAAACCTTTAAAATTATTCCGGGATTCACTTTATGAGAAAGAACATATATCCAAAATATGAAATATATCGGATAAGTGAGCATAAAAAACAATTTATCTAATTTAAGGGGGGGGGGAAATAATCACCCGCCACAATTTTTAATTGGCGAAATAACCCCATATGTAATCAGGGATACGCCTTAACATAATGGTTCTATAATCCAAAATTTGAAGCAAATCTGATAATTCTGCGTAAAAAGTAATTTAATTTAAGATGGGTTATATTCTATTCAACTTCTATACTTAGATATTAAATCCTTAAAACTATTCAGAGATCCATCTTATCAGAAAGAACCTATATTTAAAATTTGAAATACATGGGATAATTCTGTATGAAAATCTATTTTTCTAGTTTAAGGGGGATATAATTGCTCGCCCCCCTTTATAATAAGAAGAAGAACCCCATAACTAATCAGAAATACGTCTTATCATAATGAACCTATGTCCAAAATTCTAAGCAAATCGGATAATTATGCGTAAAAAGTTATTAATTTAATTTTAGAAAGGTTATCCCCCGTTCCTCTCTATACTTAATCATTAGAACTCCTAAATCTCTTCAGGCATTATATACAATATATAAGCCTTATCGAAAAGAATCTATATGCAAATTTGAGTCACGTTGGACAATTCTGCATAAAAACCCATACATCTAATTCAGGACGGATGGGGAGGGAGTAATCGTACCTTCCCAAAACTAATCAGGCAAGCGTCTTTTCAGGATGAACGTATATCCAAAAATTGAACCAAAACAGTTAATTCAGCATGAAAAACCCACTTACCTAAACTATGAGCCCCCTCCCCGATCCCCCTTTCATACTTAAGCAATGAATCCCCAAAATCAATAATAAATCCCCAAAATCAATTCTTTGTCAATTTTTTTCCCGGTAACTTTTTTTCCTTGTCACCTTTTTTCCACGTCACTTTTTTTCCGCTTTTGTAGTTTATGTCACTTTTTTTCCGATAACTTTTTTCCGGTCACTTTTTTTCCTAGATTCCTATGGTCACAGCCAAAAAGTCATGCGCAACAATACCTTTTGCATAAATGAGAATGGAATTATACATTATCTGCTTCAGAAAATTGTCGAATTCTAGAACTATTTATTATTTCTAAATAACTTATTCACCGTCAAATTCAAATGAAATAATTTTTATTTATGCAAACCATAATAAAGATTGCATTAATAATTTCTTAGTTATTTTTCATCTGACTCCAAAAAGAAAAAGAAGAAGTTCTCAATTTAGCACTTTTTTGTTGTTGTTATCGTTTTGTACGCTTATCAATTACTTCGAAACTATTCGACTGATTCATGTGCCTTTTTTTTTTTTTTTTTTTTTTTTTGTTTGTTTGTTTCATTGAAAGATTATTCTCTGCAATTGGTCTAGGACTGAATTTAAATTTCATGAAAATTGCTGCAGGGCTTTTTTAGAAATTTAATAACAATACAAATAAATAAATTAAAACAAATAAACCCATTTAAAATATTTAATTTTTAGCGATTTTGATCAAATAAAGTAGCTCTATCTTCTTCTTCTTCTTCTTTTTTTTTTTTTTTGTTTGTTTGCTAGAATGTTGCAACCACAAAGTTTGTAATAATTATTATTATTTATATAGCTATTATTCTCGAATAAAACAAAGGAAAACAAAAAATAATGATTTAATTATTAAAAACTTTCATGGCGAAACAATTGTTAAAAAATATAATAAATAATAATATAATTAAATTAAAAGTAAAAGCAAAAAGTATAATTAATAATAATAATAAAGTCTAAAAAATTGGAAAGAGTTTTGAATTTCTTCAAAATTTCTGCGGTACACTCGTTTAATTTGAAGAATCACATTTCTATTGTGGTGGGATTGTTACTCTAACACAGAATGGTTCAAAAGTCTGAATTTCATATAAATTAAAATAATTAATGTCTTTTTTTACCTTCATTGGTAAATTTTGTTTAAAAAGCTAACTTTTACAGCTTCTTTCACAGTGTCTTGCCTTTAAGGAAAAATAGAAAATACTATACAATCTCTTTGTTTCTAAATAAAAATACCATAAATTTCATAAATATGTATCTATATTATAAAGGCGAAACGTATCTGTGCGTAACGAATACGTAATTTTGCCAATGCCAACACTTTCCCATGCAATTTCGGTTTTGCAATGTTCACTACAACAAATTTTTACACTTCTAACCATCGCACATATAAATTTTTATACTATTGTATAGAAAGAAAAATGTACTTTTAAGTGCAATTTGTTTGAAAACTCTATCTCAATTTATTTTTGAGATATTAATTTTTTTATAGTTTTTAGTACCACTTTTGTAATTGTGGCAACAGAATCAGTCCATTTTCTCTTAAAATTAAAAAAAAAAAAAAAGGGGGGGGGAAGGAAATAAAAGAAAAGAAAAGAAATTAAAATGCGCAGCGCTTTTCCATGCAATTTCGGTTTTGCAATTTTCGATTTTGCAAATTTTACACTTCTAAGTATCGCACATTTTAAATTTTTACACATTGTATAGAGAAAAAAATGTACTTTTAAATTCGTACTTTTTTCCCCAGCTCCACACTTAATTCGCAGAAAAAAGGAATTCGTTTGGGTGCTTTATAAATGTAAGAGATTAAAGTAAAATCTTACAGAACTACATACTATATGGCTATTAATGGCCGGACACTTTCAATTATAGACATTTTGTCGAATATAAAATAAAAACATATTTATAGGATTCTTCTGAAAATCCAGGATGACAAAGACGATGTTTGACCTCATATTTATGAATGCCCATTTCATAAGAAGGAAACTTAGGGAGCCGATAGGAAAAAAAAAAAAAAAAAAAAAAAAAAAAACATAGAAAAACTATAATATTTGGAAATCCTCTTTACATTAAATTATACGAAACGATCTGTCGATGCAGAGTAGAAATATATGGATATTGTACAATATTTCTACTGATTTTTACTGATAGAGAGTATAGTAAGGGAAATATAGCATTTTTTTTAAGTGCAAAAAAACCGTGATAGATTCAGAGTTTTTAGACGCTCCGCTCCCCTCACAGAAGAACAAGGGGAAAATAGACAGTTCGTTCAGCTTTTACGTTCAGCTTTTTATGAAATTTGGAGTATTTTTATATAAAATGATAATGTCCCGTTGTACAGTTTTATGAGGAAGATAATCATAGCTTATTTACTCCCCTTCTGAAAAGCGGGAGATAAGCAAATTAACAGAAACTCATCTGATCTGTTATTTATAAACTTCGAATCATTCTGACAATGTTATCTTCTAAAGCCATGATAGATTTGAAGTTTGAAGACCTCCCCGTCCCCCACCAACATATACAAAAAAATAACAAGGGAGACTGAATTTAAAATATATATATAGTACCCAGTATTTATATTCTAATTCTCCATATCTTACAAAAATTGATCATTATGACAATGAGAGGTTTTGAGATAACTTTTAAAGCCCTTTCTTCTTCCCTCCCTCAGCCTCGGCAGAGCAAGAACGTCAAAATTTCAAAAAATCATCTTATTCTAGTATTTATATTCTAAGATAAACCAAGTATATTATTATTGGACTCATTTAAATATGATGTGATTTTAAATATGTTAGCTTTTTTATGGATGCGCTTTAGTCAAAGCGCTTTTTTCCGTTTTTTTTTTAATTATTATTATTTTTTTATTTCTTTATATTTTTAAACCACGAAAATACAAACGGAAGCGCCAGATAGCTTTGATTGTCTCTTTTTATAGTAATACAAGAGGACTTCATATATTTATCAATTTTTAACCCTTTCAGGGGCAAGGTATTTATGTTAAAAAAATGCTTAATTAATTTATTAACTCTGAAATTTACAAATTTATTTGAAAATAACTAAAAGCTCTTTTTCACATATACTATGAAATTCAAACTGTAATAAAAAAAATTACTGGTACCACTTGGTATTTTGGGCATTAAAAGTAACAGTTAGCAGACTGCAAACGGCGGAAGGGTTGAAAGCCATTGAAGAAATTTTAACACCAAAATCTTCTTCTCTGCTGTGTTGACAGAATTTTCATATCCAGACTTCATCCAATATTTCTTTATAGTAATATTCGGTTAATTATTTTACAGATTAAATTAAAGTAGTACTGTTGGTAAATATTCGTTTTAGTTATAGTTAAAAACGAAGACCTTAATAGGAAACATAAATTACGTTAGATATCTCTTTATTATTTGTTACTATATTGTTTAACGATTCCTTATATGTTAATTTCTAATTTTTTCTTATCGTGAAATTTCTTTTTCTGTTTTAATTTAAATCGTTGAAATAATATTAACAATGATTCTTAAGGAAATCACTTATGCGTTATTTAAATATTTGAAAATTTAGCACTTTTTAAAATAATGTATTTTTGTATTACCATATATACTTATAGTAATTTTGCCTATAACAAACCTTCATTTTTAGATTATACCCTTCAAGAAACCAAATGCTATTAAAACATTCAATAAACATCTATCAAGTTTTCTAATTATTTTTTAAAAAGACCGCTCAATTACTACTAATATATGTTTTATTTAATGACACGCACTTCACAGAAAAAGATCATTTTTATCATTATAAATTACATCTTTTCAACGAACCTAAAGCATTACTTTCGATTCCGACAAGTAAAAAGAAACAGCTTTCTCTTAGGGAAGAACCTTTAGGGAAGAACCCTTACCTTCTCACGAACGTGTAAATCATTAACACATGTTCCAAATGATAGCAGCATTTTCTGGTCACCTGCGGTGAAGGGTCATTAAGAAAGGGGGATGAAATCGCGTCAATTCTCCCGTTGTAAAAGGATATTTTAGATTTCACTGTCCCGAAAGCTAAAGGTTAATTTTTAAGATGGAGCTATCTCAAAATAAAACTGCATAACAGCGCCACATGTTGGGCGATGTACACCAAAAAGAATTGAAGATCATTTTTAATATCAGGTACTAACAGAGTCTGAGGTTCGATGAAAACCCATGTATTATTTCTTCAGATACATTTATTGCGAAATCGTGAAAAATGCAGCATAGAAGCTACATCTGTAAGGAGATTTACACGCATAACTAAACAACATTTATCTATATCAGGGATAAACTGAATCTGAAGTTTTAGAAAAAATTATGGGTTCGTCCTTGAGCTAGAATAATTGCGATAATCACGGATAACGCACCATGGCTGTGCCACCTGTTGAGCAATTTGCACAAAAACTTAATCAACTCCATGTTGATTATCAAGTACTAACTAAATATAAAGTTTTTTAAAATCCGTGCAATAGTTCTTGTGCTATGGCTATTGTAGAAATTGTGAATAATGTAGCATAACAGCGCCACTTGTTAAGCGATATACACCAAAAACTAATCAGATTTAGTTATATCGACGTCTCACAGAATCTAAAGTTTTGTGGATTCGTGCATTAGTTTTTGAGATAGAGCATCCATAAAATTTTTGTCACCCACAGACAGACAGCTTCATAGACTCACAGACAGACATTTTGCAAAAAACATGTTTTTCGAGATGGCTGACCTCTAAAACGTATAAATCAGACGAAAACAGGATTTCGAAAATTTTCATGGATCCAATATTTTCTTCTTGTAAAGATAGAAGAAAGTAAAAAGATGCTGATGCTAGGCGTATACACGCGAATAGCGTCTTCGGGAATTGCAGATTTTTGGGGACCTTACAAGAAATAAAAATGATAATCTCCGCATATCATTTTCTTTTCTAAAAAAAATATCGTAATTAAGATAGAGGTTTGCCTGCCTATTTATTTCATCCCTCGCTCTGTATATTGTGTTCTGAAGAGACAAGTTTTTAATGAGGTTGAAGATTCAGCTAAAAGATACATCGACTGAAGTTATGTACTTAGAAGCCAGTATTACATTTTCAAAATGGATTATGTTTATGTGACTTTTAGCTTTGTTTCGTATTTTACACACACACACACACACACACACAAAAAAAAAAAAAAAAAAAAAAAAAAAAGAAAGAAAGAAAAAAGAAAAACATATCTGAAAAAAAAAATATATATTTTTTTTTCATTTTTTAGCCCTATTGATCTAAAATAATATTAAATAGTCATTAAGTATGCATATAAATCTTATAATTCAAATTAATTCAATTTATGTAGTAAAATCACTTTTCAATAAAGCTTTTTTGGAATTCGTAAAAACTTTCTTTAAGTTTCTCTAATATGAGATTTTTAGAATTTTTCCCGTTCTGCGGTGATTTTTGATATCCTTATGAGAAATCCATTTTCAGTGTTTTTGCTCAATATAGTAAATTTTAACTCCTGCGACATTTGATTTTTTTTTTTTTTTTGCTCTTTTTTTTATGCGATGATTACAGTTTTTTTCGTAATTCTAGGCATTTTACTTGGAATTCGCGAAAATGGCTTTCAATAGTTTTTAAATAAGTCAATTTACAAGTATATAAAACTCAAAATGTATATGTTATTTAAATTAATGCAAGAATATTTTCAAAAATTAGTGTTAATGAGTATTTTTATTTTAATTTTGTAAATAATCCAGTTCATCAGTTATTTTGATCAATTGTTTCTTCACTTTTTATTTTCTTGTTGCTTCATTCTATTTCTTTTTAAGTTATTCACGCTTTATAAAGTTTAAAACTTTCAAATATAAAGCCTTACATTTTTTTATAGTGTTGAACAAGTATCTCAGCTATATCACAGAAATAGGTAAATTTACCCGTTTATTTATGAATGTTGTCAGTTGCATCTTTTTTTTATTCAATTTTATTCATCTATTTTGAATAACATTTTAAAAGAAAACTTATATTTCTTCCCAATAATGTTTATTTGCAAAATATAAATTTTAAAATAAAATTTGTACAGTTCTCAGAATTTTCACTTATCTTTAAAAAAAATTAATAATCTTTTTTTATTTGCAAAAAATATTTGCAATATGTAATTTCTTTTCGATAGTTTTTCTAATTTTCTTTCATTTAGACAAAAATTTCCATAAAAGATAAACCACATTAAAAAATTTATGAATTTTTAGTAGCATTTTGTTAATTTAATTTTATTTTCAATAATTAGAATTTTAATAAACAGAAACATAATGGATTTTAAATTGGTAATTTAATTACAAATTACCCTAAAGAGTAAATTTATAAAATGCAGTTATAAAAATTCAAACAACTGCAAATGAAAACTTTAATGCTACCATTAGACTATATAAGGATATCCTAATCTATACAAAGGTTTTAAAAGTTCTAGAATATTGAAATCCTCGGAGAAAACTGTTTGCTCCCTGCATATTAAATTACATTCGTCTGGTTCTGCTTATGCAGAAGGTAAAGGAATTGGAAATTAAAATTGACAATTTCTTATTGAGTAATGTAGCTGAATTTTAAGAATATGTCACATTTCAAATAAGTTTAAAATACAGAAAACGATATACTACTTGAATTTTTAATGTAAGGGCCATTTGTGAAATCAAAGAAAAAAAGTGAAATGAAACATTTTTTTTTACTTCGAAAGGTACATTATGAAGCTACTTTTCAGCATAATCGCTGGCCATATAAATTAAAACATTATTCATGTTAACGTAATTTTTTGTTTTAAATAACGAAAGAATAAGTAAATTAGTGAAACATGAATAAAAATACAGATAAAAAGTGAAATTAAAAACTGCTTGATGATGTTTTAAACATGTGTATCGTGTTTAATGTCAGTGAATGTGACATTCACAATCATCCATTATTGGCTTTTAATCTTATAATTTCACGATATTTTTTTGGTCGATGACCCGTAAGACATGGTGACGTCACTGCAATGTCGTTGTGAAGTCACATTGTGACTTTGTGACCATCGATTGTAGATGTGACGTCACGTGACGTCGATGTGAAGTCACAGTGACTAAAATGTGAAGTCGTTATGGCCGTTTTAGAGCTTTTTTTGACGTCACATTGTGACCACTTTGTGACGTCACAATGTGACCAATTTGTGACGTCACAATGTGACCAATTTGTGAAAAGTGTGTCATTTGTGACTACTTTGACATTAACATTGTGACGAACTGTGAAATTTTTTTTTAGAAAGTCACATCTTAGTCACATTGTGACGTCACTGAGTGGTGGCATTTTCGTCACAGATGTGATGTGACCAAAGTGACTCACAGTGACGTCATTGTGACGTCACTGTGAACATGCATGCTATGAGGGGAGTTAACCAATTAGTACCAAACATTTATTATAACGAACAGCAGTTTATTAAATCCATCTGCATAAAAATTTGTTACTGGTCTATTCGAAATTCTGATTTTTTAATTCTATCTAGCATCACTCTCCGAAACAGAATTTTTAATCACACATTTTGATAACAAGTCCAAGAGAAATGTACTACAAACTTATTTTTTTAAAATAATGCTGCCAGGACAATCATAGTAAAAAACAAGTTGGAAATTGCACGTGAAGCGTAGCAAATGAGGTGCGTTCGTACGATAACGAAGTTTTAAAATATTCAGATCTTGCTGATATAGTAGAGCGTACTTTGGATACAGTATAGTGGTCGAAATCTTTGTGTTCCTATAAATATGCAGGGAGTAATTTTTATTCTACTTCATTAACGTATATCTTATTCATAAAATGTGAAGTAGTTTAATATAATTAAAAAAAACCCTCAAACAAAGTTTCCCCATATAACATTGTTTAGTGGAATACATTTGTGTGGCCCTGTAATTAAATAATAAATATTCTTTGTATCACAGATTGTACAAAATGTATTTTTAGTACATATTTCATAGATTCATGTCAATTCTGTTATGTTCAAATGAGTGTAACAAAATTAAAACGCATTTGGAACTTTTTTCCCCATTGATCGTAATGTAACGGAATACTTTTGATTGTCCCTGTAATTGATCTATCCATCCGATTTTCATAACATTGACTCCACAAAATTATGTAATAAATATACGTTTTAAATTTCAAACGATTAAAATGCGTTTGAAACTTTTTTCCCCATTGACTGTAATGTAACGGAATCCTTTTGATTGTCCTTGTAATTGATCTATCCATCCGATTTTCATAAAATTTGAAATGACTCGACAAAATTATGTAATAATTATGTATTTTAAATTTCACATGATTCGGTTGGGTAGTTTTTGCGTTGTTATATGCGGACGGACAGACGGACGGACTGAGCGACAACAATAAGTGCTACGTTTTACATAATTACGAACGCACCTAAAAAGGAGACAGACAGACTCACAGACTCACAGACAGACATTTTGTAAAAAACATGTTTTCGAAATCTCTGACCTCTGAAACATGTACATGAGACAAAAACAGGTTTTCGAAAATTTTCCTGGATCTCATATTTTTTTTCTTGAAAAATAAAAAAAAGTAAAAATATGCTGATGCTAGGCGTATACAAGTGAGTAGCGTCTTCGGGAATTCTAGATTTTTTGTGACCTTACAAGAATTAAAATTGATAATTTTCGCATATAATTTTTCTTTCCTAAAATAAAAATATCGTAATAATCTAATATCGTGATAAAAATATCGTAATCTTTTTGCCTTCCTATTTATTTTGTCCCTCTCTCTGTATATTGTGCTCTGATGAGACCACTTTTTTATGAGGTTGAAGAATCAGCTAAAAGATACAGGTACTGAAGTTATGTACCTAGGAGCCAGTTTTATATCATCTAATTCGATTATATTTATGTGACTTTTAGCTTTGTTTCGTATTTTAGAAAAATAATTTCACATCTGAACATAGTCATTCAGTAAACCTATGAATCTTATAATTCAAATTAATTCAATTTATATAGTAATTTATTACGCTTTTCAATAAAGTTTTTTTGGATTTCGTAAAATCATTTTTTGAGTTTCTCTAATATCAGATTTTTAGGATTTCTTCCCGTTCTGGGGGGAATTTTTGATATCCTTATGAGGAATCCAATTTTAGTCTTTTTGTTCAATATAGTAAATTTTATCTCCTGCGATTTTCGATTTTTTTTTCTATTTTTCATTTGATGATTTCAGGTTTTTTTTCGTATTTCTAGGCACTTTACTTGGAATTCGTTAAAATGGCTTCCAGTCAATGTAAAATGTCAATTTAGAATTATATAAAAATCATAATATGTATATTTTTTTAATTAATGCAAGAATATTTCCAAAAATCAGTTTTAATGAGTATTTTTATTTTGATTATGGAAATAATTAAGTTCATCAGTTATTTCGATCAATTGTTTCGGCACTTTTTTAATTTCTAATTATTTCATTTTGTTTCTTTTTAAGTTATACACACTTTATAAAGTTTAAAACTTTTTAATTTAAAGCTTTCAATTTTTTATGGTGTTGATCAAGTATCTCAGTTGCTTCACAGAAATAAGAAAAATTACGCGTTTGTTTATGAATGTTCTCAGTTGCATCTTTTTAAAATCAATTTTGTTCATCTATTTTGAATAACATTTTTGAAGAAAATTTATATTTCTCCACTATGATGTTTATTTGCAAAGTATAAATTTTAAAATAAAACTTTTATAGTTCTTAGAATTTCCACTTTTTTTCAAAATGTTTTTTAATAATCCTTTTTATCAGCAAAAAATATTTGTAATATATAATTCCTTTTAGATACTTTTTCTAATCTTATTTAATTTAGACGAAAATTCCCATAAAAATAACCACATTAAGAAATTTGTGATTTTTAGTAGCATTTTTGTTAACTTAATTTTATTCTCAATAATTAGAATTATATTTAAACAGAAACATAATGGATTTTAAATTGCTAATTTAATCACAAATTACACAAAAGAATAAATTTATAAAATGCAATTATAAAGATTCAAACAACTACAAATGAAAACTTAAATGTTACCATTAGACTAAATAAGGATATCCTAATCAATACCAAAGTTTTAAAAGTTTTAGAATATTGAAAGTATCAGAGAAAACTGTTTGCTCTCTGCGTATTAAATTACATTTATCTTGTTATGCCTATGCAGAAGGACTAGAATTTGCAAATTAAAATTGACGGCTGTCTTATTGAGTAAGTGTAGCTCAATTTTAAGAATGTCTTACTTTTCAAATAAGTTTAAAGTACAGAAAACGAAATACGAGTTGAATTTTTAAAGTAAGGGCTGTTTATAAATTCAAAGAATAACAAATGAAAGGAAATATATTTTCTTTACTTCAAAAGGCATATTATGAAGCTAATTTTCAACATAATCGCCGGCCATATAAATTAAAACATTTATTATTATGTACAGCAGATTAATTAATCCATCTGCATAAAATTTTGTTACAGGTCTATTCGAAACTCTGATTTTTTAATTCTACCTAGCATCACTCTCTCAAAACAGAATTTTTTAACACACATTTTAATAAAAACTCCAAGAGATATATACTACAAACTTAAAAAAATAATAATGGTGCCAAAAGGAAAAAAAAATCTATTCTACTGACACCACTGTAGATCGCCAGTGACGGCCACTAATGACTATTTTTATTTTTTACTAGCACAATTATTAAAAACAAAATAAATTTGAAGTATATTTCTTTTGAAAAGGTTATCAAACTGTGTCTTTAAAAAAATTCTGGAATTAAAAACTCCTAACATTGAAAAAGCCGACGACACAATTTTTTGCAGATAGAATTAATAAGCCTCAGTGCGTTATGATAAATGTTTTAATTTATACGTCCGCAATTATGTTGAAAAGTAGCTTCATAATGTGCCTTTTTTTAATTCATGAACATCCCTTACTTTTAAAACACGCCTTGTACATTTCATCCATTTTTACTCTTTAACCTATTCGCTACTGGCGATTATTACAGTATTTTTAATTATTACTGAACTATTTCTTCTCTCGTTTGATTTCAGAGCGAGATGTTTGTTTTATTTTCATTATCTCGAATCTTAGAATTTGAAATAGATTATTTTTATATAGAAATTTCATTTATATTTGAGTATCATTAATAAAATGGGACAAAACTGATGTACCCATATGGGTACTCAGGGACTGAAGAGGTTAAGCCCTTAGGGATCAGCGACACATTTACGTGCCTCAAAAAGGCTTAAGAATCCTTGTTTATCCCCACCAGTAAAATTTTACGGAAAAATTTGCCTTATTTAATCGGAGCTTTTTCCCCCGATCTCGATTCAATAATATACTAATTTCTGTTTTTAAAAGGTGACAAAACATTAAAAATTTCGTAAAGGTCTCCCATCGCATAGGGGGTTAATACATGAATTCTGTTATCGGCGGCATATTTTTATGCATATAGAATTAACAAGCTTTTGCGCGTTATGATAAATGTTTTAATTTATACGGCAATCATGTTGAGGTGTTGAGGTCTGCATAATGTGCCTTGCAAATATAAGTAATAATAAAGAATACTGCCCAGTTAAACTGATGGCATTGAGCTCACAGTCTACAAATACTAATTGTACATTAAAGCCTTATATTTTCAAGGGTTAATTCAGTTCGAAAAAAAATTAAGAAGGGGAAACAGCTCTCCCCTTTCCTCTTTTTTTATACTTAATCATTGAACCTCCTATACTATCAAAGACATGCTTTATCATATAAAAATCTATATCCAAAATTCAGAGCAAATGAGATAATCCCCAATAAAAACCCATTTAGCATTTATATAATTTAAAAGGAGTTATCCCCCTCTTTTATACTTTACCATTAAACTTCCAAAACTATTCAGAGATTTGAACGAAATCTGAAAATTCTGCTTGAAAAACCCATTTATATAAATTATGGGGGGGGGGCATTAGAACCCCTGTTCCTCCTATTTTTACTTATTCAATGAACACCTAATAACAGTCACGGAATCGCCTCATCAGAATGATCAAAATCTAAATTTTAAACGAAAACTTAATTCTGCATGAAAATCCCATTTGTATCAATTAAGGGGAGGGGTATGAGCCCCCCGTTCCCCCTCTTATACATATCGAATGAACTCCAAAAACTAATCAGGGAAGCGCCTTGTCAGGATATACCTACATACAAAATTTCAAGTGGATTGGATATTTTTATCATGAGTTATCGCGTTACGCACGAACGCACGTACGAACGTACATACATAACGGACGGGCACATAAGCTCTCAGGCTATGATAGCCTGTGAGCTAAAAAATGCTTACTTTCAGTTTTTTTTTAAATTCATAAACACCCCTTATTTTTAAAACACGCCTTGTACATTTCATCCATTTATACTCTTTAATATATGAATTTTTTTACCCTAATTTCAGTATCTGAAAAGATTATTTTTATATTTTGTTATGGATTACTTCAGACAAATGTGACTATGAATTAATAAAAAATAAAATTTTATTTTATAAGTAACTCGAAATAGCTCCAAGCTGTTTGTAGCTTATTTTACCTATATGCATGATAGAGCATATGACATAAATACATTTGACGATTTTCATTTTTATTTGGAACTTTCGAATTCATACCAGATTTTCCAAATAGTAAATTTTGCTTTATGTAATGATTGACGTTTCATTATTAGTTTTACTTTAACCTCTTCGCTACTGGCGATTATTACAGTATTTTTAATTATTACTGAATTATTTCTTCTCTCGTTTGATTTCCGAGCGAAATTTTTGTTTTATTTTCATTAGCTCGAATCTTAGAATTCGAAATATATTATTCTTATATCGAAATTTCATTTATATTTGAGTATCAATAATAAAATGGGACAAAACTGATGTACCCATTTGGGTACTCAGGGACTGAAGAGGTTAATCCCTACTCTTAAATGAAAATTATCCAATATATATCTATACATAAAATCCTTTTACTTTTTCTAATTTTTAAATTTATCTATTCTATATATTTTATCTTAAAAGATAAATAACTTTTTATTTTCCTAATTTAAATAGTACTTACTGGAATTTAATATATTCTCAGCGGCTCATTCAGTAGCAAGACATTTTATGTGTAAACTTAGAGTGAAAATAATGTCAACGAGGAATTCACAAATGAAAATTACCTGTTTTTTATTACTTAAAATTCTTATTTTTTTTTTTTTAAATTTCCAATGTGTATTAAGTGTCTTTGAATTAATGAATAATCTCTGAACTAAATATATTTACGAGAAAGTCTACCAGAAAGTTCTATCTTATAATATGCACTTTTAAAAAAATTCATTTTTCGTCATTAATACCATTTTTTGTGTGTGTGAAATGGTAAAAGTCCGATAGTTGTCACGGTTCACATTAAAGTGGAAACAATGGGAATTTTACTGTTTGAAATGGGAATTTTACTGTTTACAATTTAAAAAATCTAGGCGAGAGGTAGCACAAAATTTTCCAGTAGATCTAATGTATATGAAGAACTCAGATTATAAACGTGTTTCTACATTAGGTTTACATTAACACGAAAATTTTCTTAGAGAAAAACTCGCCTTTGGCATTCATGCGATTGGATAAGTCGTTTTTTTCTGTGTAAATATATTGCTATCTCAGATTAAAATGTAGTTTTCCTGATAAAATTGGTATGTGAGAAAATAAAAATAAAATGAATTAATGATATGATAAAAAATAATAAATAGTAAAACACACATAAATTAGGGTGCGGATTTATTCATTAATTCAAAGTACATATATATTAGGGTAGACCTGAACACAATCAATACAATGGCTTAACTAGAATAGAAAATTATCGGAAGCCATTGTCGGGTCCGGAAACAGAAATATAAATTGATTTCAACAAAAATCACTTTAAAATGTAACTTTATAAAACGAAATTTTAAAGATTCCAACAACTGTAGATGAAAACATAAAAGTTACCATTAGACAAAATAAGGATATCCTAATCTATACAAATATTTTAAAAGTTTTAGAGCATTAAAAGCATCGTAGGAAAGTGTTTGCTTTCTGCATAATAAATTACAGTTTTCTGTTAAGGTTTATGCTGTAGGAAAAGGAAATGTAAATTAAAATTGATAGATTTCTGATTTGTTAGATGCAAATGAATTTCAAGGGCTAGACACCTTTGAAATAAGTTTCAAATATAGAAAACAAAGAATATTTCACTCATGTCTGTTGTTTATTTCAGTTACTTGAATCGCTTTTTTTTATATTTTAGTTATTGATTACATTATACAAATGTGACTATGAATTACATATATAAATACGAATTGATTTTAAAAGCTTAAGAAACTTTAAAATGTTCAGAGCAATTAGTATCTTGTTTAACCTATGTGCAAGGTAGAGCATATGTCATAAATAGACTTAAAGATTTTCATTTTTATTTAGAATTTTTAAATTCACACCGGAATTTCTAAATGGTAAATACTGCTAATGACTGACGTTTCGTATTTGTTTATTCCGTAATTTCGGGTGTATAAGCCGCAGATCAAAGAATTCTTTTTCGACCGAGATTTTTTTAAGAAACAAATATAACTAGTTAGATCGCCGTAAATGTTTGTCTTCAATCACTAAATAAGATATCTGGGTCCAAAAAGAATTGTTTGATCCGCGGCTTATACACCCGAAATTACGGTAGAGAAAATTCTTCTTTTTGGAATTTCTTGTGCGTATTCAGCATTTTAGAATAAAAGAAGAATCTGTGAAACAAAAGAAAATGTTTGAAGAGCTAAGATGATAACCAATTACTATACTAGGTGAGAATAAACCCTTAATTGTCGCATTAAATTACAGTTTGAAAATTCAAATTCGTCATTCCCACCACTTTTTTGAAAAAAAAAGAAATATTCATTTTATTCAATGACACGTAAAAATGATACCAGAATAAATTTAATTACACTAGTTTATAAAACTGGTTGGAATCAAAAAGTTCTGTATAAAAGAAATGAAGCTTATAGCCTGTGAATATCTCGGGCGCGACGATTAAGTGTTTAACATGGATATCTTCTTAGATATAAACTCGTCTTTAGCATTAATGCGATTAGATAAGTCGATTTTTTCTGTATAAAAATATTGGTATGCCATCTGATTTTAGAAATAATGATAAAGGTAGTATGTCAGAAAATAAAAATAAAAGAGTTAATGATAATATTCAAGATAATCAATAGGGAACAACATGTAAATTAGTGTATGGATTTATTGATTAATTAAAGGTACATATATATTAAGACAAACTTAAACACAATTAATGCAATATCCAACATAATTAGAAAATTATCCGGGCCAGTTTAATGCCACTAATTTAATCACAAATTTTAAACATCCCAACAACTGTAAATGAAAATATGAATTGTAACATTAATTAGTGTTATATGTATATATATAACTGGTGTGCAAAATTAAAGGAAGAGTCCCAAAATTCCAAATTTCTAGGGTTTTCAAGCGATACTTTTCACGCGAATATTCAAAAGGAAGTAATATAATTCGAAATATTACTATTCCTGCATATCAGCTAGTTCATATAACATCTCATTCGGGTCATACATGGTCATAAGAGTCACAGTCACTTCGGCGGAACAAAAAATAGGAAATTCCATACGTCTCTTTTTTGAGTCTCAAATGACTACTATATGTGACTCCAATGACAGCTCACTGCGACTGCTGCTTTGTTTCGAGTCACCAGGTGACTTTACACTGTCGTTTTATTGATAATCTCATGTGACTGTCATTTGGAGACTCAATTACAAAGTCATTGTGAAGGTTACATTATGAATAATCACTAAATAATTTCACATTAAAGTTACATGACGACTTTCTATCAAAAGACTATGTCAAATGGTGACAGAGACCTTACTGTGATTTAACCATTGTGAAAAGTGGTGATAAGTCACCATGTGCCTTTAGTGGGATATTATTTGGTAATATATCATAATGCAGCGTTCACAATGACTTTTAAATTGAGTCTACAGGTAAGCGGTCCCACGACAGTCTCAATGAAACGACATTGTAAATTCACCTGGTGACTCCCCACAAAGCAGTCACAATGAGATGTCAGTGGAGTCACATATAGTAGTCATTTCAGACTCATAAGAGAGACGTATGGAATTTCCTATTTTTGTTTCGCCTTAGTGACTGTGTGTCGTGTGTCATGTGTGACCTGAATGAGATGTTATATGGACCAGCTGATATGCAAAGATAGTAATTATTTGAATTACATTACTCCCTTTTGAATATTCGTGTGAAAAGTATCGCTTAAAAGTCCCTTGAATATTGGCATTTCGGGACACTTCTTAAATTTTGCATAACAGTGTATATATATATATATATATATATATAATATACATATATATACTAAGATAAGCTTGAATGCAATTAAAGCAATATCCAACACGAATAGAAAATTATCCGGGGCCAGGATTGGGACCGGAAATAGAAACATAAATGGATTTTAAGATATTAATTTAATAACAAATAACTTTAAAGTGACTTTCTCAAACGGAATTTTAAAGATTCCAACAACTGTATATGGAAGAATAAAAATGACCATTAGACGAATTAGGGATATCCTAATCAATACAAGTATTATAAAAGATTTAAGTATAAAAAACATCGGGTAAAACTGTTTGCTGTTTGCGTAATAAATTACAGTTGCCCCTTAATGATTATGCCAAAGAAAAAGAAAATGCGAATTAAAATTGACAGATTTCTCATCTGGGAGATGTAGCTGTATTTTAAGTGTTAGACATTTTCAAATAAATTTCAAATATAGAAAATACATTTCATTCGTTTCTACTATTTATTTCAGCCTCTGAATCGATAATTATTTTTTTCTACATTTATAAGAAAATATTGGGTTCGTGAAATTTTTCGAAATCCGGTTTTTGGCGGATTTACACGTTTAAGGGGTCAGAGAAAACGAAAAACATGTTTCTACGAAATGTTTGTATATGGTTCTATTAGTCTCCATGTGACAAAAACTTTGTGGGCACTCTATCTTAAGAACTAATGCATGGAAATCCACAAAAATTTTCATTCTGTTAGAACATAACATAATCAAGATCTCATTAGTTTTTTGTGTATGTCTCTCAACAGGTGGCGCTGATATGCTACGTTATTCACAATTTCTATAATAGCCATATCTCAAGAACTAGCGCATGGATTTTCAGAAAAATTTAGATTTTGTTAGTACTTGATATAATATGGTACTGATTACGTTTTGGTGCAAATTGCTCAAGAGGTGACGCTGCCGTGATGCATTATCCGTGATTATTGCAATAAATGTATCTCAAGAAATAATGTACAGAATTTCACAAAACTTTAGATTTTGTGAGGCCTTGATATAAACTAGGTTTGATTAGTTTTTAATAATTATTGCTTAATCGATGGTGTTACTAAGCTGCATTACTTACAGTATCTTCAATAGCCATATCTCATGACTTGGAACAGAGATTTTCAACAAAATTTACATTTTGTTAGTACATGATATAACATGGTGCTAATTATGTTTTGGTGCAAAGAGCTCAACAGGTGGAGCTGCCATGGTGCCTTATACATGCACGAAATTCTTCAGATTCGGTTAGTCACTGATATACATTAGTATTGCTTACTTTTTTGGTGTAAATCGCCTAACAGATGGTGCTGCTATGCTTCATTTTCCTCCAGTTTTGCAAAAAAAGTATCTCAAGATTTAATGCATGGAGTTTCATCAAATTTCAGATTCAGTCAGTTCCTGATAGAAAATTCATATTTTTGAGAAATTTTTGGTGTATATTACGCAACCTGTGGCTCTGTTATACGGAGATTTTTTTCAAAGACTTTGCAATAGCTGTATCTCAGAAATTAATGCACGGATTTTCATCAATCTTCAGATTCAGTAATAAGTTGATATAAATTGTTGCTGAGTAAATTTTGATTTAAGTCTCCTAACCGGTGGCGGTACTATGCTGTATTATTCAAAAAATATTAACACGCATAAGATAAAAGAAAGTTCTGGAATTGCTACATCTGACTAGGTTTAATGTTTGTATTATGGATTACTTTGTACAAAAGGGACTGTGAATTGCGTAAAAAATGCAAATTGATTTTAAAAGTACAAGAAACTCAGAAATTATCAGAGCAATTAGTATCTTGTTTAATCTATATGCATGATAGAGCTTTTATCATAAATAGAATTGAGAATTATCATTTTATTTAGAATTTTTAAATTCGCACCAGAATTTATAAATAGTAAATTTTGCTAATGACTTACGTTTTGTGATTACTTATAGTTAAAATTCTTTTTATTGGAATTTCTGGTATGTATTAAGCAGTTTTAAATAAAAAAGGGATCTTTAAAACAAAAGGAAAATATATGAAGATCTCAGATTATAAACATTTCATATACTAGGTAACAATCACATGAATATTTTCTTAGCAAGAAATTCGTCTTTAGCATTCATGCGATTAGATACCACGATTTTTTTCTGTATACAAATATTTGCATTTCAACTTAAAGTTTAGAAATCTTAATAAAGGGGGTATGTGCGAAAATAAAAATAAAAGACTTAATGGTATGATTGTCAATAGAGAAGCACACATAAATTAGCGTGTGGGTTTATAGAGTGTACAGCGAATAAGACGCTAATTTAATAAATAAATTTCTTAAAAACAAAGATCGATAGAATTATGTAGTAAACGGTTTGTTTATTGGGTAAGAAATAAAAATTTTATACAGAAGTTTTGAACGGTTAATATAAAGATTGTGTTCTTATTGTAAAAAATACTTGGTTAACAGTTTTCTTTTTTTATATTGCTTGCAGAGAACCACTTTTTCATCTTAGAGTGCCATATTTTAACGATTTTGGGAAATCAGTTTTTTAGGTTTTAATATTCTAAGTATTTAGATCGAAAAACCTTTAAAATATGGCACTGTAAACCAAGAAACGCCTTCTCTGCATGTAATCTAAAACAAGAAAAGTTAGAAATCAGGCAATCTGTGCAATCGGAACACAATGTTTTCAAAATATTCACCGATCGAATGAATCTTATGTATAACATTTTTACAACTTACCTAATAAACAAAATGTTTACCGCGTAATTCTATCGATTTTTTTTTTTTTTTTTTTTTTTTTTTTTTGAGGAATTTAATTTTGAAATCAGCGTCTTTTTAGCTGGACATCCTGTATTTATTAATTAAAGATACATATAAATTAAGACAAACTGGTGCCGATCCAGTGGCGTGATCGGTAGCGTGAGCTCCTCCCACACCGCTGGACCCTGGTTCGAGTCCAGCTAGCGGCATGGGTGTGCGGGTGTTGTCCCTGTGATGTGTATTAAAATGTATGTACTGGATTTCTTGTAATAATAAAGTATTCCGTATTTGTTTCTGTGGCTTATGGATCATTCGAGGTAACAGCCATTTGTAGCTATAGACCTCAAAGCATTGTTCACTCAAACTCAAACTCAAAGACAAACTGAAACAAAATTAATGCAATATTCAACGGAATTGGAAAGTTATTCGGGGTCAGTGTCGGGGCCGGAAACAGAAACATAAAGGGATTTTAAATGGCTAATTTAATCACAAAATCACTTTAAAAAGTAACTGTTTAAAAAGAAATGTTAAAGATTCCAAGAACTGTAAATAAAAACAAAAATATACCATTAGACGAAATAAGGATATACTGATCAATACAAATGTTTTAAAAGTTTTAAATTATTAAAAGCATAGGAGAAAAGCGTTTGCTTTCAGAGTAATAAATTACATTTGTCTAATAATGTTTATGCAGGAGGAAAGGGGAATGCAAATTAAAATTGGCGGAATTTCTTATTGAGAAGAAGTAGCTGAATTTTAAAAGTTCACTACTCTTGAAACAAGTTTAAATTAGAGAAAAAGAAACACATTTCAATTTCTGCCGTTTACATTCTTAATTTACTTATGTTAATTTAAAGTCTTTATTTTTATATTTCATTAATGATTGTTCAAATTACATTAGAAATAAAATTTTATTTTATAAGAAAAAAAAAAGCTCAAGAACACTTCAAGCTATTAATAGCTTATTTAACTATGTAATGTTTGTATATGTAATTTTGTCAAGTTTAACCATGTTTAACCAGTAGTATAATCTAGCACTGTTACTTTGTATCTAACGTTATATACCGGGTGTCCCAAAATGACTGATGGATTTTAAAATTCAATAACTTGCAAACGGTGACAGCTATTTTAAAAAATTTTCAGGAGGGTTATGTATAATGTCAGGAGTGTTTTTACCGTAATTTTTTATTTTAGTTCGCATCTCAAACGATATGTGGCGCTGACGGCGATTGAAGGTTAGGTGATCAGCGCTGAGTGAAGCGTCGACCTGGACTTCAATCGCCGTCAGCGCTACCTATTGTTGACATTATACATAACTCTCCTGCAAAAAAATTTTAGATAGCTGTCACCGTTTGCAAGTTATTGAATTTTAAAATCCATCAGTTATTTTTGGGACACCCGGTATGTATATATAAGGTACCCTGGGGTAATAACGCCAGGCGGGGTAATAACGCCAAGTGCTTATATTTTGCATAATCATAGAATAATCAGATAAATGACACCCATGTGATCTGCGCAAAAGGGTTTTGAGTCATATAAATCGCAAAAAACAGCTTCAAGTTAATTTGTTTCATTTTTAGGTCTTATTATTTTTACAAACAACTAAAATTAACGCTTGACCTAAAATTTGCGAGATACGTTTTGTGATGTGAAGACTATCTTTTTATCTGGAAATACTTTGTTAATTACATAAATTTGTAGTGCATTTCATGTACTTTTAAATTGTTGTTGAAGATTTTGGATATCTTCTCGAGATAATTTGTAAATTAAAATGTACTGCGAAATAACTATACCGGGGTAATAACGCCAATCCTTGACATTAATACCCCGGTTGATTCCCTACAGTGGCCGAGCTACATCCTAAATACTGATTCAAATAAACACAGTTAAAACTGTGCAATGTTTCTCATATTTCTATTTAAGCGGTCCTTTTTAAGCAAAAAGAAGCTCACGGTCTGATATTCTTTTGCCTCATCTCCCCCCTCCCATACCACACCTTTATTTTTCTTACACTTTCACAAAAAATTGAACATTTTCAATAGCTTAGAATGCAATTTGTCAATTTCTAAGTTTGTAGAGTTTGTAGTTTTAGAATTGGGCTATCTAAATGCAATTATTCCATCTTATTTCATAGTTTTGTTTGCATGGCGTTATTACCCATATAGGTGGGTAATAACGCGAAATAGCATTGGTCAAGAAAAAACGCCATTACATTTTATGAATACATATCTGTTAAATTATTTTATTTTATATAGATAGTCAATGAGTTGCTGTATCAGATCCTATATTTGTTTGAAAAATACAATCTAAAACTAAGCCGTGAAAATTGGTAGAACCTTAACGTGGCGTTATTACCCCAGGGTACCTTATATATATATATATATATATATATATATATATATATATATATATAGATAGATAGATAGATATATACAGGGTGTCCACTGAATAAGACCCTGATTTCAAAATTAAATTTCTCAGAAACAAATATCGATAAAATTATACGGTAAACGGTTTGTTTTTTAGGTAAGCTGTAAAAATGTGACTTTCGATGGGTGAATATTTTGAAAAGATTGTTTTCTGATTGAATACTTGACTTGGCCTTTTTGTAGAGAACGACTTTTCCATTGCAGAATAACAGCTTTTAACCGTTTTTCGAACTAAATTTTCGGAAATTTCAAAATTTCATATGCATAGATTCATGAAGAGTTAAATCCTGGTTACCAACTTGTACTTTTGTAACAATGTTTATGTTTTGCGAAGAATATAGGGCCCAGAATTTCCACGCAGGTATGAGGACGGTTTCAACATCATATAGGAAGTTTGCGTTGCTAAATCGTAAGTGTAGTTTCAATCCCAAGTTCATACATAATCCATGAATAATTGAGAAAGGCAACACAGGAGGCTTATTTACTGGAGACAAGTTTTTATTAATTTCACAGTTCCAAGAAAGGTTGCCGTGCCAGAGAGGGACCCTCGCAGAGATAGGTCCGATCGCTAGTACTTACAGAGAAGAAGTGGTCACAAATACATTTTTCACATCGTCAAGTGTTGGCGCGATACATGTACATAAAAATAGCCAAAAACGACTGATAAGCACAAATTGCGGTGGGAGAAGGCACGTGGAGAGTTTCCGTTAAATAGACTTTCAATGATAGAAACCAAAGGGCATGATTTGAAATAATTAACGCCAAATGATAAAAGATAGCATATGGCTCGGGAAACCACAAGGATTGCATTCTTTACATAGGGTTAACCAAAAATCTCACGGGCTCAGAAAGGAAATTAATTCAAATGAAATAAAATAAAGACAAACATAGCACATCTGGTTCTTAAGTGAATAGCGTTTAACTATGCTTAACAACAGCCGAGAAATAACTCTTTAAAAGGTTGTTGCTATGGGAAAATTCATACATGTACATGAACAAACGGATGTACGTTGTGGTTTTAAAGAAAGAATTAGAGATAACTGAAATTATATTTTAAAGGAAAAATGGCCGTTAGTAACTGAATAGAATTAAAGGGATTAAAAATCTAGCTTATTAACTAAAAATACAAATTAAGGGAATATTGTAATTTTAACTATGGGGAAAAACAATTAATAACTAATATGTAAAGGAAAACGCCTTTACAGCAGGGAGATAGCATTAATTTGGCAAGAGGCTCTAATTTGGCAGGTCTCTTAATTTGACAGGAGTTTGTGATGGTAAGCTCCACATAAGCGTATCAAAACGGCAATTAGGAGACCACTTTTTAGCCGTTTCCACGGTTCTGATGCGTCTGTAATCTTACACTACCTACTCGCACAACTGCTGAAAAACAATTAAAGACAACTGTCTCCAATCTAGGGGTAAATAGTGCCTCCGCAGTAAATACATTTCAGATGCTTCTGTTTGTTACCATTATGTTATCATCTCTCATATATGGAAAATTTTTATGACTATTTTTTTTTGTTTTTCTGTAATAAAATGACTTATATATGTATGTATATATATGCATGTTTTATAATCACATACTCACTGATATTTTAATTTTATTAGAAAACAATATTTGATAACTTTGAATGTTATTGAAATACATTAAACTCTAAGAAACATATGATTACCAGTTGAAATTGATATAGGCTTTCCATAGATCAAATCATACCGATTTTTTAAATTTTTAAGTTGATTATTTTTTTTTTTTGAAATATCTAAAGAAAGTACATAAAATGCATGAAATGCATATAAACTAGAGGAAAAAACACTTCATACCCCTCGCCTTTAAACCTTAATAATAAACAATGATTTTTTTTCGCAATGCAGGCAATTTGTTTTAAAGATTATCTTTCAAACCATTCCAGCGAAATGAAAACCCACAGAGATCCGTTCTATTTGTTTCCTGACAATAGATAAATACGTAATTTAAAATTTAACAGCTGCATTTGAAAGCCTAATATTCTTTTCATGTATTCGACAAAGACATTTATTTTGAGGTTATGGGATTTAGTATGTAAAAGTTAAATAAAAATAAACGCGCTTATTTCTCCTCTTTTAAACACTGTCTAAAATATCGTTTTTTGAGATAGACGGAGGGTTGTTTATTTTGAAATAAATTCGTACAAACTTTTATAACATTGTTTTAAAAATATATTAAATATTGAAAAGTTGTTTTCACTGGGATATTCAAAACAAATTTTAGTCCTTCAAAAGTATACATAAATTCTCTTTTCTATTACGCATTGTTAAATAAGAAAAAAATCGATCTGTTTCTGCAATAAATAAAATGGCATGCACGTAATTATAAATGACATTGGATTACAATCATATAAATCGCAAGGATTTCAATAGAGCACAGTTGGCCCTCGTTAATTCGAAATCGGATAAATCGAATCTTTGCTTAATTCGAACTAAACAGGAAGCCCCGAAATGTTCCATGGCAAAATAAAGATAAAAATTTTCATTCATTCGAACGCATTCCCGTAAAGCATGATGACGTCACTGCAACGTCGTTGTGAAGTCACATTGTGACTTTGTGAACATCGATTGTCGATGTGAAGTCACAGTGACTAAAATGCGAAGTCGTTATGGCCGTTTTAGAGCTCTTTTGTGACAAATTTGTGAAAAATGTGTCATTTGTGACTAATTTGAGATTAGCATTGTGACGTAACTGTGACAAAAGCGACGATATTTAAATTGCCAGAAGCATGCTTTTTAAAGTAAATAAGATATTTTGAAGGATATTTATAAATTTCTAAGGATTTTTATGAAAGTCACATCTCAGTCACAATGTGACGTCACTGAGTGGTGGCATTTTGGTCACAAATGTGATGTGACCAAAGTGACTCACAGTGACGTCACTGTGACGTCACTGTAACCATGCATGTTATTACCCACACAGCACATATGTAGATATTACGTCTATTTTGAGCTCTTTACTTCCAGAATACATCCATGTACATCAAACTGATGTCCATTCTAATACGTAAACTGGATTGTTCAGCACATGACATCCATCAAATGTTTATATCCCAACATAATATAGACCAACACAATATGGACATAGAACTTACGTCTATTGTAAAACATAAACTAGATCATCGTAAGTATACGTACAGAACACGTCTATATCCCAACAATTTATAGACTAACATAATATGGAGGTAAATTAGAGTTAAATATTTTATTTCTGATACATTTTTTCTTGTGGCAACATCAACTTTGTGTTGTTTTGTAAACAGAACACGCCGACGCCATTATGGAAATTTTTGTTTTTAGCAGTTTTTTAGTTCGTTTAAATCAAACTATCAAAGATAGTTTATTCTTATTTTTATGAATTTTTAGTTGTATTAAGAAGAAGATTTAAATTTGTTTATTTAAAACAATTAGAATTTACAACAACCACTGAATATAACAATAAAATTTTGTGATGTTTATAATTTAGATGCATGATACAGTGTGACATTTGGATTAAATATCGAGCTGGATTGCATGTAAGTAAATCCTTTGAGTTATTTTTTACTGTGCATCTTTATTTGACATTATATTTTAGTAGTTTTTTCTTTTATGATTTTAAACTTTATTTTTAAATAACTATAAACAAATTTTTAATCATGAAATTGATTTTGAATTAATTTTTCAAATTTTTTGATATTCTCTTGACATATTATAATAGTAGAGTGATTTTTTTACTTAACTTACATGGTTACTCATTGATTTGACATTTTAAATGTTTTAATTTTATAGTGAATCTTAATTTCGTACAAAAAACTATACAAAGTGTTTGGATTATATTTAATTTCTTATTCCCTTTCTCCCATACTCCTCAAACTCGGTCTAATTCAAATGCTACTAAATATTATTTTGTATAAATACAGGACAAAAACTTTCTGGGATCAATAGTTTGTTTAAAAAAAAAAAGTTAACAAAACAATAAAAACTTTCAAACAGTGAATTTCTCTTGAATAAAAGGAAATAACGCTATCAAATGAAAACAAGTATACATTTGCTTGATAATAAATAATTTTCGAACATTAAAAAAAACTTATCTCTTTATTATGTTATTAAATTATTTTATTAAAAAATTGTTTCATAAAAAAGTTTCTTAATCTCAAAAGTTGTCGATACAAGTATGTATCGATTTATCTTACAGCATAAGTCATCAGTTTAAAAGTATTTGTTAAATTAAAAATTTACTTTTTTTTTTTTCGAAAAAGCACTTACTTATTATTCTTACTTTTTTGAAGATGAAATTCATTATCAAAATTCAAAAGTAAAATGCTGTCTATGGAAAATTCTTTGATTTGAGTCTTTGTGTTTGAATGTATAATAAATATTTAGTTTAATCATGAATTCTATAGATTCAATGGTCAAAATGTTAAAAATAATGAGAAAATAAGTCCTAGTTTTGTCGTTGCTTGTAGTGTAATATGCATTTTTAGAACATATAATTAAGCGAGTAATGTATTTTAAAAAAGAAAGAAAACCAGTTTGTAGAGAGCGTCAATATTATTTTTTATGTTATGTCAAGAAACAATATCTCAATTAATACAAAACATATGCCAGTGGAGATAAACACCTGACAGATCTTACTTCAAATTTGAATGCTTTCAAAAGATCACAGGTGTGTAGTTTTCTTATATAATAAGCAACTATCACTAGTGATCTTTTGCGAGCAACTGGGATTTATGTGGTGATGAATTGATGGTGCCCTTGGTCTGTATACTGCCTTTGCGAGGAGTAAGGATTCATCTTCGCATTGAAGATTTTATAAAAGAAAACTAAGAAATTTGTGAGTATGGTGGAATTCCTACTGCTGTGTCAAAAGTGATATAATAAAGTAAGTATACTAAAGTAGCATAAAAATAATATTGGTGCTCTGTACAAACTAGTTTTTTTTTTTATATATATTGATGGACTTATTATCGTCTGAACAATTAATATTTGTGCTTTTTACCAATAATTTTAACTTTTTAAAATATGAAACTTTCATGTATAATATATTTTGAAATTTAAAAAAACTAGATGGCAGAAGTGTCTAGTATGCGCATACAGTTCCATATTACATAGGTATGATGTACATATATATGTACACATTACGTAGATATGATGTATATACATGTACATATTATGTAGATATGATATATATACATGTACATATTATGTAGATATGATGTTTATACATGTACATATTATGTAGATATGATGTATATATACATACATATAACGTAGATATTATGTTTAGAAAATGAACTACATGGACATAGACATCCGTTTTACATAGATATTACGTCAATCTGGATGTCCACTGCACATTATATGGATGTATTCGGAGAGACATCTGATGGTAATATCTACGTAGATACTACGTAATATGAAACTCCTTGGATGAATTCTAGACATGGTATATAGATGTAATTTACGTTATATGGATGTCATATTTACCAATTTGTGCTGTGTGGGTAGGGTTTTCTCTTAAATTCGTTTAATTCGAACTTACGCGAATTCCGATTTTTAAGTTTTTCTTACTTTCTTACGGGCTTAAGATCTTTGAAATAACTTTATTTCTTTCATTTTTGTAAGAATTGTTCTGTATGATTATTCTCATTATTCTGGGTTGATTATTTTGAAATAAATTCGTACAGAGTTTTATAACATTACTTTAAGAATGCATTCAAGATTCATAAGTTTTTTTAACAATAAAACTAATTTAAGGGGGTCCGGGGCACAAAAATCGTCAAATTTTCTTTTTAAAAAATGCGAGTGGAAACCCGTCAAATTCGTCGAACGAAATGTTTAAAAGACCCTATCGATTTCATAAATACAAAAGCAACAACAAAAGTAATTAAATTATTGAATCGATGCATAATATATACATTTCCAAACTTCATGTCAAGATTGCCAGTTACAATTTTGCATGCAAATATTCCAACATTTTGAGCTAAAGATGTAATCGAGTGCCGGCGAAATCCAGAAATTTTATTTAACATGCACTCGCAGGAAAGTAGTTTTATATATAAAAAGGACTTATTTCATTTTCACTATGACATTATTTTCACCAATTGAAGTAATCTAAAAGTAGAATCTCAATGTCCATGAAACGAAAATAAATATCGAAATGTAATTTCGTTCTCCAGTAGCCGAACAATATTGGAGCAATATTGGCTACATCTTGGAGCAATATTGGCACATTGGCGAAATATTGGAACGAAATGTTGTTCCAATATTGGGATGTGTAACTTTTGTCTTTATTTAGATAATATTTGTAGCATATATTATGCCAATATTGGGGTTTCAATGGAAATATTGCCAATAAAACGACAATATTGGTTAAATATTGGAATTTTGGAATGTTTCCAATGTAACAACCAACATTTGTACAATATTGGCGTTTTATTGACAATATTTCAAATGAAACCCTAATATTAGCATAATATTGACTACAAATATTGGCTAAATAAGGAAAAAATGTAAACATCCCAATATTGGAACAATATTGACATTTTATTTGCAATATTCCCAATGAATGAGATATTGGCTCAACGTTGGACCAATATTGGTTTGCTACTAGGGATGAGTAAAAATGCGATATTTTACATAGTGGCGTCATTTTCTCTTCAAATGTTTTTTAATAGTTACTGTTATTAGTAATATGAAAAAGGCATCCGTCATAATATTGTAATTCCCATTTTTCTGGTTTCTGAATGACATCATTTCTCCCATTTGAAGTTTTTCTTATTTTTCTCTAGACATTCATTTTTATGATAGATTATTTTATGTTATTTTATTTAAATTATTCATATTATTTCTCAGTAAATATTTTTTTTTATCTCAGTTAATGCATAATTATACGCAATCATTTTATTAAGGTTAAATTTTACAAAAACAATTAACTTTTTTCTTTTAAATGCGAGGACAAGTTCACTGATAAAATCAGTTTCTGATTGGGGGAAAGTGATAATGCAAAATAAATTTTCATTATCGAGAAAAAAAATGAAAGGAGTTGCCACGATTTTCAAGAAATATTGTAAAAAGCATTTAAAAAAAATGGAAATAAATAAAAAAATAGCCAGAATGGGTACAACTACAAATGAACAGCTTTTAGTTAAAAAAATCATTATCAAAACCGGTTGAGTAGAAAACTCAGGGCTGGTGACTAAAAAACTTTTTACCTACACCCACCCCGTCTCGACGGGGTTTGTGACGACGCGTCGTCACAAACTATCACAATTTCATGAACACTCCCTCCCCCTACAAGCGTGACATCATTTATGGACGCTGGGGGGGGGGGGGAGACGTGGCAAACCCGGATGTGGTTGTCGTATATTTTCGTTAATTAAGAATACTTCTTACACTGAACAAATGCCAGAATACAGATGAACCAACACATCAAATACAGGGTTGTTCAAAAATATTGGAATACATATTTGGCTATAATCAGTTACCATATTTTCCTAAATAATGATTCGTTAACGATTTCAGGATGTGTTAGAAAATGTTTCATAATCTATGTTTATAGCACAATTTTTCTTACTTGTTAGTGACACTCTGACTTCTAAAATTTCACTTGCAAAAACGTGAAAAATAAAATCGTAATATAAATTGAAACACTATGATTTACTAGAAAATAGTTTAATGGGAAACGGAAAATTTTTAGTCGACATTATATATTTCCATTTTCAGACTTTAAACTCAATTTTAACCATTTCTCTTATTATTCGAATAACGTTTTAAAAATCATCTAAAAGCTTTTGGAATACATTCCGTTAAAATTATAATCGCGACTTGAGATTTTTCGAAGAAAACTTCCTTTAAGACCAAATTTTTTTCTGCTTTTTATTCAATAGCTATTAAGTTTAATGTTATTAGACGAATTTAAAATTCTTTAACATATTTAAAAGGAAAAAGTTTTTATAGTTCTAACTGAATTATATAGAGAGGAGAATTTTTAAAGTCTGTAATTTAACCTATTCCGGCACAAACAAATTTTCTTTGTAAAATGAGAAATTATGGACTGCCACCAGAATTTACAAACGACTTTTTTTAAAAATTAAGAAATTCTCAATTTTAGCTTTCATTTTAAGAACCGCCCCACCAGTGGCCGAGAGGTTCGGACCTCTCAACTGGTAGACGGCAGGTGCTGGGTTCGAACCCAATCGCGGCTGTCGGCCTAACCGTTCGGAGTTTTCGTGGTTTTCTTCGAACCTTGCGTAAATACGGGTTAGGTTCCCTTAGAAAGACCCCCACGAAGGGCACTCCCCCCCAGGTCCTATATCCCTAGTGTAGATAATCGGACGACAAAAATAAAACCAAACCAATTATTTTAAGAACCAACAATTATTTAAATAGTCTTGGGATCGTTTGGAATTCAATTTATATTAATGGTTACATTAATTAAATTTATATTATTAATAATTTATATTAAATTTATATATATGGATATAACTTTGGAATTAAATTTAAATTTGTCTGGAAATGGGATTACTAAGTCATAAGGGTCTAATAATTAAGCTTTAAAAATAACTTTATAAAGACAAGAACTTAATTGCATATTTATTATAATGTAGAAAAATATATTTTTCTATATTTTTCCATCATAATACATTGAAGAAATCAACTTCTATAATTTACACGATTATTTGGATACAAAAATAAACTAGTCGGATGTGGCAATTCGAAGACTTTCTTTGTTAATACTTCAAATTTCACAGTCGCAATTCCAATAATAAATGGAAGTCTATGCCTATCGAGAGCATTTTAAAGTCATTAAATTTTGTGCATTAGTTCTTGAAATAGAATTATTGAGGATGCATGTATATGCTTACACTTATACATATATACATGCGTCTTTTATATAAACATATAGGGCAATGTATGTAAGTTATTTTTGTTTAGAAAAAAATCGATTTTATTTATTTTAAAACTTTCATTTTCATTAGTAAAAATTATTGTGGTTTTATGTGTTTAAAATTTAAATTATTAAAAATTAATTCTTTACAGACATAATTAGTTTTGATGATGCATTCACAGTAACGGCTTTCAGTTTTAGCTCTTTAATGACACTCTTCTAAAATTTCACTTGTAAAACATGAGAAATAAAATCGTAATATAAATTAAAGCACTATGATTTACTAGACAGTAGTTAAATGGGAAATGGGAATACTTTTATTCGACACTATAAATTTCCATTTTAAGACTTTAAACTTAATTTTAACTATTTCGTTTATTATTCGAATAATGTTTTAAAAACCATCTAAAAGCTTGTGGAATACATTCCGTTAAAATTATAATCTCGATTTAAGATTTTTCTCGAAGAAAACGTTCTTTGAGGGCAAACTTTTTTGCTTTTTATCCAATAGCTATTAAGTTTAATGTTATTAGACGCAATTTAAAATTTCTTATCGTATTTAAAGCAAAAAAGATCTTACAGCTCTAACTGAATTACATACGGACGTGCACTTTTAATAACTATCAACTTAAGGGGTCTAATGAGTGTTACTTTTTACCTTTCCATGCAATTTAAAAACATATCACACTTAATTTTTTTTTCTGTGTTCCTATTAAACATAAATGCATACAAATTTTAATGTAGAGAACTTAATTTCTATTCTATTTAAAATATTTTTTCTACATTCGATATTGAAATTTTATTTTATTTTATTAATTCTTAATTTTGAAGAAAAATTTAAAATTATTTATGCGCGCAAGACTGTACAAAACTATTTGTTATAGAGCCACCCAAAGTAGTGATAATGATGTAAAACTAATGTAATTTGAATGTATACTTTATTTGTAAGAAATTTACGTATTTAAAATTTCATTTTAAATTATAACATTTTGAAAAAAAAATTTATTGTAAAATTGCCAATTTCAAATAAATAAACAGATAAATTGCTTATAAATAAAGTATACGTTCATAGTACATTACTTTTGCATCATTATCAATATTTTTGGGAACTCTTGAACCAATAATTTTTCTACAGTTTTGCGTGCAGTGGATGCAAGTAAGAAAATAAATAAGTAAATACAATATAATATTTTAAATCAAAATTAAACATTCAAATATAAAATAAAATTTCCATAAAGAATATTTAAAAATGTATTTTGAATAAAAGATGTATTAATTCCTTTATATTAAAAAAATTATGCTTTCATGTTTCATAGGATCTGAGCAAAACCTAAATGTGACATGTTGCTAAACTGCACCACTATTTGAAAAGTAAGAATCGTGAGACCCCTTAAGAATAAAGTTTTCAAAATAACTTTTTAAACATAAAAAATCAATTGCATATTTTTCTATATGATTAACTGATTCATTAAAAAAAGAAATTGCTATGATTTATACGATTATTTGAATGAAAAAATAAACTAGTTGGAAGTAGCAATCCCAAAACTTTCTTCTGTCTCATACATGTTAATACTTTGTAATTCGCTGTCACAATTCCAATATTAAATGGCAATCTATACCCATTGGGAGAATTTAAATGTCATAAAATTCCGTACTCTAGTTCGTGAAATACATCTATTGAGGATATCGGAGAAAATGCAACGTAAGAGCGCGATCTGTGGTGTGATTTACACCAAAACATAATGAGAAATAATATTTAACAATGTTATATCTGAATCTGAAGTTTGATAACAATTCGTACATTAGAACCAAAGGTAGGCATATTGCGGAAATCGGGAAAAATTCAGTATAGCAGCACCACCTCTTGGGAGAATGACACGAAAACGTAAAATGCACCAGTTCTCACAGATACATATAAATTCACAGACAGACATTTCGTAAAAACAGGCAGCATTTTTCAGGATTTCGCAATGGCTGTATCAGCTACTAATGCATAGATTTTCATGAAACTTCAGATGCAGTTAGTCCATCATAATTTTTTCTCTCATTGGCTTTTAGTGTACAGTGCTCCAAACGATGTCACAATTTTGCAGATTTATTTAAGATTTTTACAATAGCTCTATCTAGAAAACTAATGCATGAATTTTAATAAAATTTCACATTCAGTCAGAAGTTGACAGAAAATGTTGCTGATCAGATTTTGGTGTAAATTACCTACCCGTTGGCTTTCTGTGTGGTATTTTTCAGGAAGTATTAACATATATGTGACAGAAAAAAGTTCTGCGATTGCAATAACCGACAAGTTTTTCTGAAAAATTAAAAACGGATTTCAAGTATGTATCACATTTTATGCAGATTTGGTAGATCATAATAGAAAGCTTTCCTCAAATATATTTTAAAATAAATTCTCCTTGTATCATTTCTTTCAATCTTGAAATTTATTAAGAAAGAAAACGAAAACATCAATAGTGCATAAAACTTACGTCTTTACAGTAAATAAAACACTTTTTAAGCATCTTATATTCTTGAAAATACATTTTCTTTGCAACAACCTTACCATCAGAGAGGAATTTTGATTTATAAGATTACAGTATTTGTTCATGAATTATGCATTTCTTCGAAAACCTAATTCCTTAATCTTACGCTTGTTCTACAGATCAAGAAGATGACATGCTTAAAGAGATAGTCTTTCATAAATCATGATTTAAAATACTACGTATATGTATCTATGAGAATTTTTTCTTTTGAATGAAGGTGTTTCTTTTTAATACTTTTAATCTCATTAAGCCTTTTAAGCACGTAAAATGAAAATTTTGAAATTCCCTTATTTGCGTTAAAAGTTACAGTTTTTTTTACTATTTTATATGGATTTATGCAGAAAAAAAAGTTTCTTCCTTTTTACATTATGTGATACAAAGGGATAATAGCCGTCTTTTTAATTAGTATTTGTTTTAAATTAAAAAAGATATGGAAAGAGAACAAAATCTTATCTCACATTTATAAATTTTTCAATAGCACGATTTAATCATGCAAGTTTTTAAGAAATAAATCTTTTTTTTTTGTTTCTAGGTACATTGATAATAGTGTAAATAGATAGCACCCACTGTCATCGTATAGTCTGTCCATCTTTCTGTAAATTAGGCTTCATATAGATGCGCAAAAGATATCCAACCGAATGGTGAAATAGGTGTATAACACATTCTACGCAGGTGTGTCACATCATATTATAAAGCTTTTAAAAATCTATTTTAAAATGAATATCTCTTTGCGCCACTTCATTTTATTGCGAAATTTACTTTTAAGAAACAAAACAAAAACACCAATTGTGCTTAAAACGTACATCTTTACAATAAATAAAACACTTTTTCAGCATCTTATATCCTCCAAAACAGATTTTCCTTGAAATACTTTTACCATTTCAGAGAGGAATTTTGATATATAAGATTACAGTGTTTGTACATGAATTATGCATTTCTTGGAAAACCCAATTCCTTAATATTACGCTTGTTCCCTAGATCAAGAAGAGGCGGCATTCTTAAAAAGATACTCTGTCATAAATCATGATTTAAAATACTACATATATGTATCTGTAGGAAGTTTTCCTTTTGAATGAAGACATTTTTTTAAATTCTCATTAAGCCTTTTAAGCATATAAAATGGAAATTGTAAAGTTTTCTGATTTGCATTTATAGCTACAGTTATTTTAAATAATTTATGTTAATTTATGCAGTAAAAAACTTTTCTTTTTTGATATTATATAATACAAAGTGTTAGTCTTCATGAGAGAGGATTTTTGATTTATAAGATTACAGTATTTGTTCATGAATTATGAAGTTCTCTGAAAAACTATATCCTAAATCTTACGTTTGTTCCCTAGATAAATAAAAGATGACATACTTAAAAAAATACTCCATCATAAATTAGAAATTAAAATATTACATATGTGTATATGTGTGAAGTTTTTCTTTTGAATGAATATATTTCTTTTTAATACTTCTGTTCCCATAAGCGTTTTAAGTACATAAAATGGAAATTGTGAACTTTTCTTTTCTGCGTTAAAATTTGCAGTTTTTAAAAAAATTTATGTGAATTTATGCTGTAAAAAAGTTTCCTTTTTTGATATTATGTAATACAAAGTGTTAGTCACCATCCGAGAAGAATTTTAATTTATTAGAATGCAGTATTTGTTTATGAATTATGCAGTTTTCTGAAAAATTAATTCCTAAATCTTACGATTGGCACATTTGATGTACTATTTCAAAAATGCTTTTAATGTTACTATGAATTAAATTAAAATAAATCTTTATGTTTATTTAAAAAAAATCGCTATGCTGTTGAAATTTTTAAATTTTCGTATTAGCTAAATGCAGCTAGAGATGCAATAAGAAAATAAAAATTCTTGTAATAGAAATTTATATCGCTACATGGGAAATGTTACTATGTGAAGTATAATTAGGCGCCAGAATTTATATTCTAGGCGTAAAATTTATTTTGTAATCTTGTGCATGGGGGTGTCCTGTCATTTTTCTGCTCAACAAATGTCTGAAATTTCAAGTCTCCTGTGAACATTAATTCTGCATTTAGTATTTTATTTTAATAAATGAAATGAAAGAACAAATATTAAATTATTTAAAATTGTTTTTGAAGATGCACGATTGTTAAAATTTATTTATTCGAAATTTGCGTTATAATGCAGTTTGACACGAAATTTTGAGAAGTCATTAAGGATGGCTTATTCTGTAACAATACCATGAATTGTAAAATGCAAATGTAACAATAAATAATAAATAACTTTTCTCGTTAAAATTCTTAACCCAAAAATTCAAATAGAGTCATAAATTATTACTTTTAAATATCTCCGAAATGGAAAATACGCATCTTTGATTTAAATAATACATACAAACATCTTACTTAAAACTGTAGGTTCGTTTGATGTAAAAAAAAGAGACTTACAAATCTTTTCTACAAACTCTTTAAGCATAAAATGCAACTTCAAGATTTATTTTTTGTTGTATGAATAATTTATTCAAAATCATGAACTTCAGTCGCATTAAGCAATGCAATATAAATAGAAGATATTATTATAAATTCTAATGTCGTCATTAAATTCTCAGAATTTCTTGCGAGCAGGATTTAATTTGTATAAATGTTGCAGCATTAAAAATTTAAAGAAAAATTAGAGCTTCTCATAGACAATCTATTTTATGTATTATTAACTTATTTATTCAGGTTTTAATTAAATTTTTAGTAAACTTATTACTATATTGTTTACATTTTTTAAAATCTGCATTGTTATTAACTATTTATATTATGATTGTTTAAGAGTTGAAATCTGTAATCTATTAATATATCAACCTTTCTATAATAAAATATTAATTAAATCTAGAACGCCCGGAAATTTTAATCAAGTTTGATAATAATATTTCTCACCAGAATTTTTATTCAACATTATTTAATTGATTTATTTAAAGTAAATCCTCGTGGTTTGAATTTAACTTATTTCTGGAAAAAATTTCTGGCTCGAATTGAAATTTAAACGCATGGTCAGAGTCAAATCGACTCCTTCCGGGCGTTCTAGTGTTACGGTTAGTTGAGACAACTTGAATCATAAGGTAACTGTGCATAGGCTGTTTAAAAACACCGTTGATTGTGTTGCGTACCAACACGATATTGTTCCTGTTTCTGGAGAATGTCACATTCAAAACGTATAGCTGCTTTGAACTTTGGACTGTTATTTTTACTTTCCAATTAACAACAATGTTGTACTTATTTGTTCTATTTTAATAGCCCTGAACAAATGGGAGAGTTTTTTATAATCACCATGTATTAAAAGTTGAAAATGTTACTTTCTCTTCTTATTTTCCAATTTTAAATTTTTGCATTTTTTAAACCATTAAAAAATATTTTTCATAGCATAAACAAAGCCAAAGAAAATTAATTATGATTCTTTTATTTTTCTTTTGTCGTATATTTTTGTCATACAATCGATCTACCTCCGTTAAGAAAATATTAACATGATATGGTAGTACAATTTATACCTATTTATTGAATCCATCTGCTTGTATACAGTTTTCTGGCCTCAAAATTTGCATTTAATCCATAAATTATATTTATTTTCCTCATATTATGATGGACATTCTGATTTTTCATTATAAGACAAACGAAATATTTTAAATTATTTAAATCGTTTTTGAAGATGTACGATTGTCAAAAAGTATTTATTCAGAATTTGTTTTATAATGTTGTTTGAAACGAAATTCCGAAGTGTCATCAAGGATGAGTTATTTCAGAACATTTCCATTACTTGGAAAAATCAAATTTGACAATAAATAACAAATAATTTTGCGTATTAGAATTCTTAATGAATAAATTCAAATACAGACATAAATTATTCCTTTTAAAAGTCTCCGTAGTGGAAAATACACAACTTTGATTTAAATAATGCATAATAACATCTTACTTAAAACTCTTGGTTTGTTTGATGTAAAAAGAAAAAGATTTACAAGTTTTTCCTACAATCTCTTTAAGAATAAAATGTATCTCCAGGATTTGTTTTCTGTTCTATGAATAATTTATTCAAAATCATGAACTTCACTCGCATTAAGAAATGCAATATAAATAGAAGATATCATTATAAATTCTAATGTCGTCATTAAATTCTCTGAATTTCTTGCGAACAGGATTTACTTTGTATAAGTGTTGCAGCATTATGAATTTAAAGAAAAAGTAGAGCTTCACATGAATAATCTATTTTATGTAGTATTAACTTATTTATTCAGTTTTTATTTGAATATTTATTAAGTTTACTACTATGTTTTTACATTTATTTGAAAAAATCTTTGTTATTTTTAACTATATATATTATGATGGTTTCTGAGTTAAAAATTAGAAGCTATAGTATTTCCATATTAACAGCTGTATAATAAGAAATTATTTAAGGTTATAAGGGTCAAGAGGCCGCAATAGATAACTGGGCAGTAGGCTGTTTTATCCAAAACCATTGATGCCTTTTAAGTTTTTCTTTTTGTGAATATTGTCGACCCCCCCCCCCCCCAATACTGACTTCTTAGAACAGCGTGTGCAAAATCAATCATAACTCTCACCTTGCAGTGATAGGTTGTCGTAATTTTAAATTTCTTAAAAACTACACCTGATTTGTTAAATTTTGTTGATCTTTCTAAAACTGTTTATTGCTCTTGAAAAAGTTATTAAGGTTTGGGTATCTTTAAATACATATATGGCACTTCAAGGCGGTTTTATATACATCATTTAGTTTTGGTGAGGAGTTAGTACGAGATGTTTGCCTTTTTTTCCACAACTGTACAAAATAAAATTTAAGAGGAATGATTTTTAAAGAAAAAAATTATCAAAGCTCATACGCTATATCATTTTCTACGGTATTACTGTATATTGCATCACCAACACCAACAAACATATTCATATGAATGCAAATGAATACGAATATATTAAATACAAATGTAAGAAAGCGGTACTAAGAACTAAAAATATTTCTTAGCAAATTTCTCTTGAACAATTAAAGCAAATATGGGATGTTAAATGATTAATATGTCAAATTTTGGATTATGAGCTTCGTATTGATTTTCTAATAAAAACATGCACACAAACATGAAGTGATATTAAGTTTAGAGATGATGAGTGCTGTTAAGTAATAACTACTGTTAATAGGTGCCGTTAAATAAGTAATTCAGATTTAATAAATAAATAAAAATATTTCAGAAACACAGTGAGAATATAAAAAGCAGATACAAGATTTTCGTTATTTTAGAATTTTTTTATTACATTATGTCAGCAAAATAAAATACATTTAACTCTTTCAACATTTATCAAAATTGCTTTTTCAAACTTCATCTGATTTTCTACTACTCTTAAATAATATGCTGATTTACTACAAGTCCGAGATTTTATCAAATTATGATAAGTGGAACACTCACGTAATTTGTCAAATGTTTTAAATATTGATGTCAATTTGATTTCAAAAGACGTTTCAACTTTATGTAATTTTCGAAATACTACTTAATATAGTTTTATATTGGAATGAGCTGAAATTTAATTTTTTTTAACTCAAAAAGTTCGTAAGATTCTTAAAGTAAAAGGACGAATTTAAGAATTTATAAAATAACTTTTTTGAGCACAGTAATTTAAAGTACAAACTTTCTAAAATGCTATTTATTTATTGAGACTATAAATAAATTTAAGAATTCAAATTTTAAGTTAAACTTCAGAAATTCATGCAAAAATATAACTTATCTTAGAAGAAATTTTAATAGGCAAAAAGGGATTAAAAAATTTCCATTGTTTCGAATATACTTGTTTTGATACTTATATTACTAAAATTATCCTGTACGTATTATAAAAGTATGTTTTTTTTATAAAAATCAAATATAACATAATGAAAAGAAAGAATAATACAGCAGAAATATATTTCCTCTAATGATAGACAATAGCTGACAGCCAAGTATCCTGCTTTTTTGCACACCACTATTATCTGAAAGAACATGTTGTCTTTTAAAATTTACCAAGTGTTTCATTTAAATTAAAAGAACATTTTCTGAATTAAAAGATCTGTATCCTAAAAAAGCCAAACCTTGGCAGCTCTGCATTTATTCTGTATATACTTTTAAAAACTCTTTATAGGAGAAACTCGGGTAATACTTTTTTTCAAACTACGATAGGCTCTAAAAATAAGTGTGTGCTACAAAAGAGTTTTTTAATCATGGATCAAGCACAATTAAAGAGATATTTTTGTAGCGTTCCTGTGAAGATTTAGAAATTTCTAATATCGGTGGAAATTTTTTCCTATAATATTTTGATAGAAAGTTGTCACAAATGTACTGAGGGAGGTACCTATGGCCTCTAGAAAATTTTTGTTTGTTTTAACAAGTTGTCCGCCAACAGACGTGTCTCGAAGAATGTGAAAGTTACTTAGTGCCGGTATAGAGTGTACGCCGCGTGATCGAACACTTATCCACGAACCAGTTGTGTTATCAGTTTGGCATGACACTGGGTGTCCATTCCCTTTCTTTTGAAAGTATCAGACAAGCCTAGGAGGTTAGTTTAAAAGTTGTCGTTAGAGTTTTGAAAATATTACCTCGTTCGGAAGGGCTACTTAGCTGACTTGTCTTAAATTCTAGAAGATCGTGAAAGTTACTCGGTGCCAGATATGGGTGGTACGCAGGTATCGAGCATTTCTCATTAAAAACATGTAAGAAGATAATTATGTTATGGGTTCCTTCTAGCTTTGAATGACAGTCAACATTTCCGCGTGAAGACAACATGTTTAGGTAAACAGCTCAAATATTATCGCCTGCGCTTTGTGATGTGTAATTAACGATGCATTGAAGTTTTTCGCTTGTTTGAAGGCGCTGTTCACTAGAGATGTCTTAATTTCTGGAAGAAGGAGAAAGTCACTCGGTGACAGATATGGGTTGCCAGTCGGTTATTGAATATTTCTCAACAAAATTGTAAAAAAAAAACTGCTTGAAAATCAGTTTCGCCTAGCACTGAGTGACTGTCAAATCTTGGAAGTGTCTTAAAGAAAAGCATATTTATCCCAACACGATTAGACTTTAATAAATAAAATGTTGAAGAATTACTTTTAACACATCTTTTTTTTAATGCTGCATTTAAATATCTTCAATTTACTAAAACATTTTAAACACCAGAGAAAAGGTAAACGAACACAGTCAGAGTTAGATAGTTTTTATTCTTTCTCTCGTCGACTTTCCTACAATCCTCGTCGACTTTCCTATATATATAAGGTGCTTGTACCCAATATGGACAGTGCTCTCAATATGGACAGCCCTAATATTTTTATAAGTAACAATTTTGATAGAGAAATCGCGTTACATGACCGTGAAGAAAAGCAATTGAAAAGAAAATTAAGGAAGGAAATTACAAAAAATCGAGTTGTTCGCCAATTAGGAGTAAACTTGTTGTTTCGTGATGCGCTGATCGTAAATGCAGGTAAGTTTAAATTCTTATTAGACATTGTAAAATTACTTTTAATATTTAAAAGTGGAGTGTTTTAGAAAGCTTTTAAAACATTTGCAAACATTGCTTAAAAAGTTTTCGTTATTTATTTATTACAAGATTTACTAAAACTACCCCCGATTCCCAATAAGGACACCTTATGTTCACATTGGAAGTACAGCAGGTCAGTTTCCAGATTCGCAATAATAGAAAGCTAACCATTTCATAATATATTGTAGTAACTGAGGTGCTTTGCATCGGTCTTCGAAGAGCCACAACTGAAAATGACCGCCCGTTCCTAAGTGCATGTTGTGAAGATATTTACTGTGCCCTCCCCTCCCCAGCAATAGCTTAAAATAAATTTTTTTATCCCCGTTCCATTAAAATTCCATAGAAAAGTGATTCTTCCATATACCTTTTGTAGTAAATCAATAAGAAACCATCTGTCCATAATCGAGATTAGTGGTTCCTCACATGGATGTTTGTAAACATTTTTTGTTTTCATCATTTAAATTAAACCGGAATAGTTACAAGGTCGCTAATTTTAGTAATAATAGTCAACTGTCCAGGGATCACGGTCATATATTTTTGGAGTCTTGTTACGTGTACATAAGGGTGACAAAAATAGATTATCCGTATTTTTAAAATGTAGAATATATATATTCTAAATTTTAAAAATACGGATAATTTAAATCTAAATTTTAGATTTTAGTTTTCAACTTATTATATTATACCTATAAATTCAAAATTACAGGCATAGAATATAACATAAAATTTATTAAAAGTTAAAGATTTTAGTTGACAAGGAATTTTTAATACGTAAAACTGCTGAAACGGAAAGTAAATTTGCCATGCACTTTTAGCATACACATTTAGCAAAATTTGATCTGCATTAGTTGTTTCAAATTTCTCAATTATGGAAGTTTTCAGCACTGACTTAATTACGCAATTTCTAAAATATTATCTTTAGTAATCAAATTTGAAATCTGCAAAGTTTCCATAAAACTGAGAACGTTTTAGAGACTTTCCTTAAACTGCATTTGACTAATTTCAAATAAAATTTTAACTTAAAGTTTTTGCAGATTCTCGGTAACTCTAAACCACTCTCGAGTGCAATTTAAAACATTTTTATTCAGGAAACAAGTTTAAATATTTTAAAATCATAATTAATGCGTGTGGAATCGCGGAATAAGTTTTGGATTGAGATTTACTTTATATTAAACTAAATAGGTACATCTCATCGAGTCTTTTTATCTTTCATTTCAAATGACACACACACAGGAAAAAAACATTTAAAAAAATGTATGTAATTTGACAAATTACATTGTTGATGTCCATTTGGAAAAAGATTTTTCCAAGACTAAAATTTAAGACTTTTAAGTAAATTTTATATTTAAAGAAAATTCTTATCCCTTTTTTTAAACAACGCATGTTTATTTTACAGTAAAACTAAAATTTAAGACTTACAAGTAAATTCTATATTTAATACAAATAAATATATGTATACATATATTCCTCACATTTTGTAAGCTACACATGTTTATTTCACAGTTAAATAAAGGTGAAATATCTCTAAGTTATTACTATTTACACAGTTTATTCTTCCTAAAGGATTTACTAAATTTTAAAAACTAAATAAAGCGGTGATAGTTTTCCTTCTTTTCTAATTTCATTAAATTTCTCATATAGTTTTATCTATTTAATCTATATTATAAAGAACAAACATGAATTTGCATATCGCATACGTCCTTTTGTAAGTAACAAATTTTTAAAATTTTAAATGAAATATCAGTTTTATAATTTTCGGTACTGAAATGTTTAAACTTCTAAACATCGCACATTTTAAATTTCTATCGTCGTAAAGGGAAAAATGTACTTTTAAATACAATTTCTTTCAAACCCGTGTCTCAATTTTATTACTGTTTTTGTAGTTTTGGGGGACGGAATAATGAAATAGTAAATAAAATATCCTTATAACTCAAAAAATGATATACCTATTAACTAACAGTTTACTGTGTCGGATGTAGTGTCTTTGAAATTTGAATGAATTAATGGGTCATGAAAAACAACGACAATACAATTAGAAATTATCTCGGTGACTAATTATCTGATCGATTCTTTATGTAAAGTTTATGTTTTTTATTGTATTTTACAACAATTCGATATATATATTTTTTAATCGAATATTTTAAAAATTTTTCATCAGAACGAATATTTTGGAAGTCCGAATAAATAGTTCCGGATAATCGAGGTGACTGACATTTATCGTTTTCTTTCCGTTATTACGTACTATGCGCCCACCAATTTTCAAAGTTCTATCTCAATTTGTTCGGGAGATAGCGCGTGTTATAAGTCTTAAAATGAATTATGTTTTGCTTTATCTATAAGAGTGGTATCTATAAGGGGAGAGTGGGGACAATTGAGCCATCCCTATTGTCTCTACAATTGGTTATTTTTTCTTTTTAAAACAATTCGGTTCTACAATTGGTTATTTTTTCATTTTCTTTTTAAAGCAACATGGTAACATATTTATATTTCGGAACATGTTAGTTCTGACATATAGTTTTGAACAAAAAAGAAATCGCATACCTTGGTACCATTTTGAATGTATGGTGATTAATGGTTGATTTTTCCCTTTCTGGAGTAAATATTTAGTATATTATATGTATATATATATTTGAAATCAAAGTTTTCTGTAAAGCTGCAACAATATAGATAGATTTAATAACTATAATTTCAATTGTATTTTGAGTCTAAAATAGTTCAAATAGCTGCCTGCTTTACACAGTAAAACTCTGCTAAACAAATATGGTAATAATGGGGATACTTGAGCCACTGAGATTGGGATACTTGAGCCATGGCTCAAGCATCCCCACTTGGAAATTAGACATATGGATGAAACAAAACAAAAAAAATCCGTCCTTATCATATTCACAGATAGATTTACTTTTTTCTTTATAAAAGAGGGATTTTTTTAAATTTTTTTCTGAAAAAAATAATGATTTTGAAAAAAAATTGTTTAAAAAGGTATTTTTTTCAATGAAATATCACTTTTATTTTTCATTTTGCCTAACAAAATAGTCTGTCCAGGTAAATCTAGGCATATTTTTCAATTTAACTTTTAACTTATTACATTAAAATAACTTTTTAAAACTGCTTTACAGGTCATATTCTTTAGTATTTTAATAAGATAGGTCCAACATATTAAAAAATTTATTTTTTACATATTATATTAAAGTTAAATATTGTATATTGAAATTGTAACCACTTTTACTGATTGAACATGAAATTTGCTCGAAGAATTGCAGATTCCAGATTTAAATGACCACCAACTGAGGATGTTGCTATCATTGATGAAACCCAAGTTGAAATGGTCCTTCGACAACCAATTATCACTACAAAAAATTATTGTGTTACTAGTTTTGTTTTCACAATTGGTTTTGAAGAAATTTTTCGTACCTTAATGTATGATTATGTAAAACATTTGTGCAAAAATAAAGCGAAAAACATTACTTTTGTAGGTATTTTTCTGTACTAGTTCAAGTATTCCTTCACCATGGCTCAAGTATCCCTCTAATGGGGATACTTGAGCCACGAAGACAAAAAACAAACAGTAAAAATTTTTTAAAAACCGAAAAATAGTTCAAAATTAATTGAAAATGGCTTTTAGTTGAAGAAAAAATATCAAATTTTTGTTTTAAATACATATTTTTTTTTGTTCTAAGAAATTATAAAAATAAAAATAATAAAATTGAAAAAGTGGCTCAATTATCCCTACCTTCTCCTATTTATATATTTTTTTTCATCGGGGGCGACATTTAATTCTGAAAAAGCAAAATTCTTTTTTTTTCTATTTCGTGTAATGAAATTTAATAAAGTTGTCATTTTTTTGCCGTAAACGAGATACTCTGAAACTAAAATGGTTATGTTTTTATAAAATGTTATTACTTTGTAGATTAATTATGAAGCTATATTTCGTTATCATCTAAAATTATAAACTTTATTATAATCCCATTGCCGAAAAATATTTTATAAAATAATAGATTAAGAGGAATGTTTTTAAACATTTTTTATTCTATTATTTTAAATTCATAAATTAGACTAAGCGAAAAACTTGAAGAGATTAATTTAAACTTTATATTTAAATGAATTCACCAAAAATATCTGAAATGCATTGAAGGGTTTTTTTTTATTCATTTAAATAACATATAACATTGTTTCTAATTTCCTGCTAAATAATAGAACTGGCGATTCGATTTATGTAGTAAATCACAACAGAAACTTTCATCCATTTAAGCATAAAATATGACTTTTGGATTTACTTTCATTCATATGCATAATTTATTCAAAAATAGGAATCTTTTCAACACTAGTATAGGTTTATAAATGGGAGAATTTAAATTCAAATGATGATATTAAGTTTTAGGAAATCCACATGTTTAGGATCTACTGTTATATGCAGGAGAATCAAAATGTATAACTACATAAATTATCGTAATTCATTTTCTTAAAAAATATGAATTGGAAATTATGCATTTTTTTACATAGATCTATTTTTAAAAGCTTCATACTCTTTAATTTAAAATTAGAGCTGATTTCCTTAAATAGTTTTTGGGTATGCTTAAATCACCGTAAAATCTGCTTTACAATGATAAAAATTAATTTGGTAATAGCATTTCTAAACTTTATACATGAATTATTCTTGTAATACTTTATTGCACTACTACCCATTTGATATTCGAAGATACTATTTTTCGGATATATCGAAATAAGATGATAAAATATGGTATTTGTGCTATTCTGATTAATTTTTATTTTTTATTATATGTAGACGATTACCTAAGCAAATTAAATATACGCCTTAGTGCACATTATTTCGTACTTTTATTAAGTCTTATAGTATGAGGATGGGTTTTTTTTATTCTATTGAACTTGAGAAAAAATAACCGTTTTATATTCATGTACCACAGAATTTAAGATACTGAATTTTTATTTTTTTAATTAAATTTATAATTTAAGCCTAGTGTACTGAGTGCGATTAAAAAGTAGTTTAGTTTTCATCTTTTGATAAATGTTTTAAAATATTCAAATTACAAGTGCAACGCAATTTCAAAATTATTTTTTCATGTTACAAGCCCCTAATTAGTATTATTTAAATTTAATTGTCAGTTGATAGCATTATGTATTCTGAGAGTTGTACATGGTTAACAATGCTTTTACGATTTTGGACACATTCGAGTTAAGATTCTGTAAAGAGCCTGTCTATAATTAAAAGACACATGCAATTGAATTCATTACTCTATGTCCATGTCACGTTACCACAATGTAGAGAAAAAACGCATTTGGTGTGCACGGTGTTTTCACACTTTGATCGCATTGGTCACAATAAGGGAAATATGAATATCGCGGTTATTCAATTTCTATTAGATCTGGAGGCGGCAGTACATATATTTATTACATCGAGTTAACGCATAATAATCTATGATTAATTACATCTCGATTCGTGTATTAAAACTCAATCGGTCTACCAAGTCATATCTTGAAAACACCAAAAAAAAAACCGCTTTTAACGGTTGACTCGTAGACTTACCATTGTGCTTTACTTCAACCAAAAGTACGAAAGTATTTAGCATTTGCAACAGAAAAACACAATGATAAACCTTTGAGTCAGCCGCTTAGGTGTTATCCACTAAAATATGACTTAGCAGACCGATTGCGTTTTAACATGCGAATCGAGTTTTAACTAATACTAGAACACCATTCGAGATCTTGATCAGGTGATTTTCTGCTGATCATGTGTCATGCTGGTGTCATGCTGAAATCAAGAGGTTTATTACGTTATAACAAAAAATATATTTCTGGATCCATATTCTAAAATTAAACAAATAGAATTGGCAATTGGTAATAAGTACTTTGCATCTCAATATTTCTTAATTATTATTATTATTTTGTATAAAGTATCTGTAATTGCTGTCTGGCGTTCAATCTTTGCATTTTTTCGATTGTTGTTGTAGATTCTATCTGCCCACAGGTTCAGTTTTAGAATCAGCCAGTCAATATCTTTTCTAACATTTTTAAGGATTGTAAGATTAAAGTTGCAAATGCTCAAAATCGAAAAAAAAAATACTTATGCGCAATTTTAGACCTTGACATTACATATAATATACACGCAGAAAAAAATTTTAAAATATTCACACCCAATAGTATAATTTGTAAAAAAAAAAAAAGGCGAATGTTGTTGAGTAACTGGCCAGGATAGGTGAGGTGAGTCCGTATGCAAGAAGGCGAACAGATTTTAGAAAAATAATTATTCTACATCTTTAATGAAAAATATTATGAGTTTCAAAAAGGCGAGAAATACTACTCAGGAAAATTGGTGAAATAAAATTGGCATTTGCCATTCTGGGGCGGAAGTTCATTCGGAAGTGTTCGTTCGTTCTTAAGAACTAAAGCGATAATAATGAAATGCCTAAAAACACTGAATTTGTCTTTTAAAACAGAGTAATTTTAGAAGCCTTAGAAGCAATTGCACGGTATGCCTGGATAATGTTTAAATATATATTTACACAGATTGCGAATATATACCATGATCACTTTATTAGGAGGTTTTACCTCATCCAATGGAGCTAAAATTGTATTTTGTCTAAAAAAACCAATAAATCTATTTTTATGAGTATCAAAGTCAACCAAATTTTGATTTAATATTTATGGATTTTGAATTTTTCAATAATTTTACTGAAGTTATACGATCTTTAATTTATGTGTCACTTACTGGACAGTATGTAGGCTTTGATAAAATCTCTTTTTTTATTACACTGTTTAAAAAAAAGTCTGAAATTCACGGAATATTTATTCCAGAATTTCACAGAAATAGTTTCTTTTCACTGCAAAAGATAATTTTTCGTTACAAAACGGAAAATTTGCCCATTTCTCCTGAAAATAATGACACGGATGGAGATGGAAAGACACAACGGAGATATATCGTTATCTGCAGCAAATTTATTTTGAACGTTTACAAAACTTATATACTGTTGCACAACAAGGAATGAACTCGATGAAAAAATCCTGGCTCTTTTGACAGACTTGTATCGTGTTACTGAAATGGAAATATATAATAAATGTATTCTAAAAAAAAATAACTAACTGTAACTGTCTTGATTTGTTCCAATGTGTCTTATGGAATGAATAATTATTTGTACTGATGAGTCCTTGCATGTAGCTTGGCAAAAGTTTTAATCTTGTATTTTGAAATGTTTTTCAGTGTTTTAATTTTTTGTTTATAAATTTTATTTATTTTTAAAAAGTATATTCAAGCCTGTCTTAGTATAGTATTCAATCTTTCAAATATATTACTATTTGCCATCGAGATTAAAAAATATTATATTTCATGCCAACATTATAACAGCTTGACAATACCAACTTTATGACGGAAAGTTACCTCTTCTTCAAACTGAGTTTTTTCTTTTTTTGTTTCCGAAAACAGAAAATCTACTAATCGAACGGAAAAAAGTTTGACAATATTACTGCCAGGTTTATTTTCCTGTATTTACGGATTTATATTTAATTGCGTATTGTTTTTAGTGATAACAAACAATACAACCTATGCGTTTGAAAAAAAAATATAATTATTAGTTTAGCTATGGGTATGTTTGAAGGTTAAAATATATTCCGAAAATTAAGCGTTATTTTAAAAACTTTTAGAATATTATATAAAAGTACTTCTTCGCATCATATTTTTTAAAAGAAAAATTTGTATCGCAAGCAAACACAATTTGCAAAGTGGTGAAAACTTTGAATTTTACATTATTTATAACTAGAATTTTAAAACACATTTTGAAACATCCACTTCCTTCAAAATGCATTTTGTTTGAAGTACTTAAATATCAGAGGAAAAGTTTGATTTATAAGATTACAGAATTTCTTCATAAATTATGCATTTCTCAGAAAACTTAATTCTAAAATCCTTCGCATATATCGATAGTATAGTGCATATGTGTATAAAAAAACCTATTTGATAAATTGCAATGCACATTATGATACATAAGTAAAGATTTATCTTTTTTATCTTAAAGAATTTTTTGAGTAGATATTTTATCTAGATTAGATATTTTATCTATAAAGGGTAGGGTTACAGGGTACCTAAGGGTCTTGGAACTTCAAGTCCAGGACATTTTTCGGTAGCAGTATTTTCTTGTAGAAAATTTGTCTTTAAATATATTGCGAAATTTCGCGCATTTCAGCTAGATTTATTTACAGAAATTCTATTATAATCTGGAAAACCTGGAAAATCAACAGTGACCATATGGTGGGTTAAACCATTAATTTATATAAAGGGTGGTCATAAAAAACTTTGCCAATATACGGAGCTCGGGCAGCCAGTCCGCTCAACCGATCGAAATGAAATTTCAGATATAGCTATTCAGAGGTATGAGCTCGAGATTTATTGAACGACAACAAAATGGCGCTCACGGTTACGGTTATAGTTACAGAAACTCGAAAATTTCCAATGACAACACATATTTTTTTCCATCGCAAAATACTCAGCGCATGCGAAAATCCTAAAGAGCGTTGGAACCATACGTTTATCGCAAGAAACGGACATGTTATGCACGCATTTACATTACACATTTTCCATGCCATTTTCCACATGGGTGCCATGCCTGTGATGGCACCCATGTGGAAAATGTTTAATCAAAATAAAAGTTTTAGTTTCTCCGATCTGTATTGTAATCAGAGATTAGTGTACTGACTCTGCGTCGTATGCAAATTTGCTCCTTGTGCCCCAATCAAGTTTTTTCTAGGGGGGGGGGAGGATTCCCAGAACGCTTTTTTGTGCGTGCATAACATGTCCGTTTCTTGCGATACACGTACGGTTCCAACGCTCTTTAGGGTTTCTAGCATGCGCTGAGCATATTGCGATGAAAAAAAAATGGGTGTTGCCACTGGAAATTTTCGAGTTTCTGTAACTATAACCGTAACCGTGAACGCCATTTTGTTGCCGTTCACAGAATCTTGAGTTCATACTTCTGAATAGCTATATCTGAAATTTAACCTCGATAGGTTGAACGGACTGGCCGCTAGAGCCCGTATATTGGCAAAGTTTTTTTATGACCACCCTCTATATGTGAATTCTATCTAGTATTTGCATTTACTTTATTTTGTCACTTATTTTAAATTCGATCAAATATTCTACTCACATAACACTGTAAAACAATATTATGATAATTTTTTAAACGTTAAAACATTGTCATGATTTTAACAAAGAATTTGTATTTATTGATTTCTAAATTATTTCTAATATTTTATGAATATCTAAACATACACTCTCATACACGCTCACAGACACATTCATTCGTGCATAATTCGAACATTTTTAATTGCATATATGTATTTAAAATAATTTTTCTTTAAATTTTGACATTAATTTCAACCCAGAAACCGTGTGTAAAGTCAGTTTCTATTGAAGCAAAAGTTCCAGTACGCCTTCCCAGAATCCATCGACAAATGCTGACAAGTACATTTCTTGATTTTTGCAAATCGTGCCATTCAGCAAAGTCTCCAAAATGGAATAAAAACCCTCGTGTTCAGTACATTCGAAATGAAAGGAATTTTTCAGATGAATTATTGAATGTTTTTGTTGGTGATGAGAAGAAATTTAATTTACATGGCCCTTGGTGGTTAAGTATACTACTGGCACAAAATTTGCAAGGAATCAACGAACTTTTTCAGTAGGCAACAAGGAGAGAGTCCACTTATGGTGTGGGCAGAATTTTATAATAATGGGGCAATCGATAAGATCGACATGTTTCCGAAAATTACCCGAAAAGGCTTGAAGTATAATTATTTCCATTTGGAAAATTGTTGATGGGCGGACAAACAGATTTAGGAACAAGATAAATATTGCATTTTCCTGTATAACTCAAAAATAAAGTGGTTTAAACAAAACAAAGTTAACTATTGTGGGCTGGCCAACATAAACATGAACCCAACGATGAAACTCTATTGTTGATTAGTTAGAAACATATGTGCTAGGCGTCAATTTTATAAATCTTCAATATGAACAAAGTTGATTTTCTTTAAATACTTCTTCTTAAAGTTTTCTTCTTAAGTCTTAAGATGCCACTCGAATGACTTCAAGAGACCGGGATGATAATATTAAATGTATAGGAGCGTAATTTTCAAATATCTTACTCAAAGTTAACATTTATACATAGGATAGCTAAGGACAATCTACAACTAGTTTTTGCCTTTTCGAGTTTGATTGTTATTTTTTATATTATGATAGTTTAAATTTCAGAGCCGGTTCCAACCGGTTGCGAAATTTAAAATAAGTTTTTTTTAGAAAAATCTGAAATCAAAATCGAAAAAGTAAAAACTAGCCCATTTGTAGATCGTCCTCAGCTATCCTATATAAAAATATTATAATTTAAGGGAGATGTTTGAACAGAATGCCCCCATATCCTTAACATTAGCATCCGGATCTTTTTGAATGACTAGTGTGGGTTCTTAAAACTCTTCTTTTGAGTGTTCCTGATTGAGTTTTGAAGTGACTAGAAATAACAGAATAAAAATTTGAACGTTAAAGAAAAAAATGTGTTGGTTATAAATTTGTGAGACAGTGAAAATTAAGTTTGAAGTTTTCTCTCAATGTCTATGATTGTGTAATGTTATTTGTGTACAGTATTGTCTTGCTATTATTAATTATAAGGTACCTGTACCCAATACGGACACCCTACGGAAAATATATTTTTTCACCCCCATGTACAAGTCATAGGACTCCAAAAATATGTGACCATTATCCTTGGATTATTGACTATCATTGTTAAAATTAGCGACCTTGTAATTGTTCTGGTTTAATTTAAATTATAAAAAAGAAAAATGTTTACAAGTGTCCATATAAAGAACTACCTGTTCCTATTATGGACAGGTGGTTCCTTATTGACTTTCTGTACAGTGTGTATGGACGAGTCACTCTTCCAAGGGATTTTAGAGGAGAGGGAATAAAAAAATGTACCTTAAATTATTTCGGAGGAGGAGGGAGGACAGTAAATATCTTCAGAATATGCACTTTAGAAGGAAGGGGGGTCATTCTCGGTTTTGGCCCTTCGAAGACCCACGCAAAGCCCTTTAGTTACAAATAAATATTAAGAAATAATATTGTTAGTTTTGCTTAGCTTTATTGCATCTGTTTGCAGAATTCAACTCTGTTATTACTCAGTCCTCACAGCATGAACAAATAAAAACTTTTTCATAAGGGGCAGTAAGTCCAACATATCCAACATAGTAGTCCTCATGAACATATCTGCCACGTGTGATGCATGGCCGCATGTTTGAAACAGCATCAATAGTGCATAAGAAGCAGTACCAGCTCTCCTTTGTTGCGGAAGTCATACCAATGGTACCGGCGATTTCTCCAACAGATATCCAACTAGGGGGAGGCTTCTTTTTATTTTTCTTCAAGGGCTTTTTGGGGGAAGATTTTTGAGGGATTGTCCAGATGGCATCTTGTTGAACAAACATTTTACCATTTTGATGCCTTTTGAATGTATCGCCTTCCGACGTTGAGTCCTCTTCCTTCTTTCAGTTGGAGTCAATGGGGAGATAAGCTATCCATATTGGGAACTAGGCGTACTTTTACTAAATCTTGTAACAAATAAATAAGGAAAATATTTGTAAGCAAAATATACTATAGCAATCGAAAATATGTTTATTAGCTTTCTGAAATACCCCACTTTTCAACATTTAATGTAATTTTACCATATGTAATAAGAATTTCAGCTTACAAAAAATTACGATTAGCACACATCGAAACAACAAGTTTCCTTCTAAATGGCGAACAGTGCGCTTTTTTGCACTTTCCAGCCTTGATTATCTTTTCAACTGCTCTTCTTCGCGGACACGTTGAGCCATCTCTCGATCAAAATTGTTACTTTTAAAAATATTAGGGGTGTCCATATTGAGAGCACTGTCCATAAAGGGTACAAGTACCTTATTAAAAAGTTTTCAAATTATTAATCTTCTTTTTGAATTGGAAAATTGAAAAACTCGTCGGCTATAATCTTTTGGGACGCACTGTATAAGACTTGAGGGTGCTTTTCGAATGTTCCATGTTACTAGCTTTTATTTTTTAACCTAAGCATCTAATTTTAAAAATGTTTTATTTTTGAACCTTTAAAATTTGCATTGTTTTTTATTCTAGCCAACATTATTTTTTTAGTTTTATCCTACAAAATTTTTTTAGAAAAGCTCATTTTAGACAAATATGATTCTAAATTTTCTATGATAAATGTTTGCACTGCACTTCATTTTTATATAGGGATAGTTATTATGATGATGAATGTGTATGGCTAAGACGACTAATAGGAGGTAACATTCTGTGTTTCCGGCCAAGTAAATATTGATTCCCTTTATTGATTCCTAACAGCTGAAGTGCGAATAAAATATATGCAAAACTTATCACTTCTACAGCTTTTAATTGTATAAAATTAACACAAAATGAAAATATTTCATCTAAAAAACTAAAAACACTGGTAATAATTAGTAATAAAAATACTAAACTTTGTAAAAATCACCATTTAAAACGGGACGCGTTTCGAGCTAAAACAATAACATCTCGTCATGAGCTGAACCAACACGTGTCCCTAAGGGAAGAATGTCAGAGATAAACTGAAATAAAGAGGATGGTGATTATAAAGTATACGAAAGATGGCGCTAGTTGAAAGAGCACAGATGCCAGAATAATAGAAGTGAGAGAGAAAAAAAATGAGAAAAAATAATAATAAATCAAATAAAAACAAATAAATAAATAAATAAAAATAGATTTACATACATATATATATATATATAATGAAAATAGACAAGACACCCGGGAATGAAAATATAAAAGCATCTTCCACGCTTCCCCCCCCCTCTCTCCTGCGTGGAAGTTGCTTTTTCTTTCCCTGGTCTTTTATCAATTTTCATTATATATATATTTAAAAATATATATTTTAAAGATTTTTTAATTTTTTTAATTTTTATTTTTTTTTCATTTCTCTCCCGCTCTCTCTTTTATTAATCAGACATCACTTTTGTCTTCTGTGTTCTTTCAACTAGTGCCACCTGTCTCACTCTTTCTAACCTCCCCCCTTCTAATTGGTTCAGCTCATGACAAACAGTTATAGTTTTAGCTCGAAACGCATCCTGTTTTATTTTTCATTTTGTGGTGATTTTTAAAAAGTGTACTATTTTAATTACTTTATCTAATGGAACAATCTTTATTTACAATAGCTGAAATAAATTATAAATTCATTTCTCGCATTTCACCTACATTTGTTTGCAGATTTTTTTTCTCTATAATTTTATTTAAATTTCCTAAAATCTTCTAACATTTAAATTTATTATGTAAATATCGAACTCTGATAAAATTATATTCTTTTGAGGTTCCATTTAAATTTCCCAAAATCTTCTAACATTTTAATTTATTATGTAAATGTCGAACTCTTATAAAATTATATTCCTTTTGAGGTTTCAACAACACTAATTTCTTTGCAAATATGTAGAAATTTTGTGGCATATATAATTTCTTGAAGCTTCTTAATGTATCCATTTATTATTTAGTAGTATTTACAGTTTTTACAGTTTCGTCATTTAACAAACTGGAAAAAAAAATCAAAATTTTTAAAATATCTGGAATGCATTAATATATTTTTAAATAAAAATCGAATAAATTTTATAATATTATTCATTAATTAATGTACAGTAAGTCGAAGACGAAATCCCTCGGGTTATGGCTATGCATTTAGTTCAAAATAACGCAAAGGCAATGCATTAATAAACATTTAAAAATAAAAACTGAATAAATCTTTGAGTGTTATTCTACAATTAATCTACAATTAGTCAAAAACAAGCTCTTTCGTAAGGTGGCTATTCATTTGGTTCAAAATAATCCAAATGAAAAAATTTTTCATCCCATTATCTGTGTATATGTATAGTTGGTTTGGAAGAAAAAAAATATATTCTGTATAATTAATCACGTTAAATTAGAAATAATTAAAAAAAAAGAAAATAGCTATTTAATTGGGAATTTTGTTCTCTTTTAGTTTATCTGAAATAAAAAAATATAGCATGATCTTGAAACTGAAATTGTGCGAAATTGTGAAATTTTCAATACAAACTTTCAGGTTTCATTGCATATTTAGAAGATTAAACTCAGTTTACCTTTGAAAATCAACTTTCGAAAATCCCATTTTGCTCTTACACCATATTCATGCTACACTAATTGTTTTTAAATAAAAAACATTTATAAAATTAAGTCGAAAATAAGCCTTTCATTTAAAGTGCATTCCTTTCATTATTTTTATTTATTACTCCACACACACAGTAAAAAAAATACTACAAATATAAATATTTTTTAACATCAAAAATTGCTTTTAATTTAGACACGCGAAATATAAAAATTGATATTCACAATTTCAAAAAATGCAGTCATCGAAATCTGTGCCCAACTAACGTAAAATTACCAACAGAATAAAATAAACGCAAATATAATATATATGTAATCGAACAATTTGAATGTTTAAACCACTGAATTCGTGAATTTGATGCTGTATAGCCGGATAAAGAAAATTATGTAAGTTTCCACATTTTATACTTCAGGACGTTGTAAAGAATGTTGAACAGTCCTATAAGAAAATAAGATAAAAAATCACATAAATAAATCGGATAAATAAGATAAATAATATCATTTTTGCTGTGTTAATTTGGTAAACTCATTTATTATATATTCCGTCTTGTCTTTTATTTTATTAAAGAAAAGCAGTGTTTTGCATTTAATAATATTTTCTTTTATTATCGTTTTAAAGTAATGTTGGCTGTCATAAATTGCCTTTAAGTTTTATTGAGTTAAATCGTGAAACAATTTTCAAATGTAATAAATGTTTACTTTAGTTAGTTTCGAATTCAGCAAAATTAAATTGAGAGAATGTAAAAATATTACAAGTTTCAAAGCTAGCTTTTAAATAATTAATATTCCATGTTTCCTTAAAAATAACTCTAACTTATTGAAATTATGTACATCGAAATCATACTTACCACATTTTATTCATTACACAAAAAATCTTGTCTCATATCCTACAAATTTAATTTATTTATGAGTTAGTACCACTTGCGTTAACAGAAAAACTTAGATAAAATAAGAAGCATAAAGAATTTTTATTTCTTTAAATTAATTAGCATAATTTTAACTGTTTATTTAAATGTAGCATTAACTAAAATGTATTACGATTTTTTGTGGAGAGGGGGGGGGGGCAAAAAAGCATAGTCCAAAAGGAAAACAGAAAAAGTTAATGATTTTAGTCAAAAATACCAAAAAATTGTTAGAAAAAGAAAAAATCATATTTTCACATTTTAACGCATAATAAATTTTTATTTCTTCATTTGCAAAGTGAAATCAGCTGTATGCTGGGGGTAATAAAACACTACAACAGTATTAATCCGTTTGATGTAGAAACATTTAATCCTCGATGTTGATTTCAGAAGTCTACATAAGTTATTCAAAACTACTTTCACTAATTTGCAATGTAAACATTATAAATTTTAATGCTTCTATTACGCTCAAAGAATTTTTTTGAATGGGATTTTTCTGAAAGTGTTTATAAAATTCCAACATTTCCTTAAATATTCATATATTTGACAACATCTGTCTGTGGCGACATTTCGGAACTTTGTTTAATTTAATCAAGTTTGAAATGTTTTAACGCATTTTCTATGCAAAATGAAAAAAAATCATGATAAATTATAATAAAGGGAAATTTATATTCTACTTAAATACATAATGAATAAAGATACACGAAATTATCATGTTTTGAATATAAGACATGAATTTAGAAATACATTTAGTAGTAATAAAATGCTAAAATACTTTCAATCACTTTATGCTTAAAATATGACTTTCAATTTTACTTTCAACATTGTGGATGTTTTATTGAAAATCAAGACTGCAATTAAAATTCAACTTTGCAATGTAAGCAGAAATTATCGTTATAAATTTTAATTGCTTTCACTAAAATTTATATGAAAATTTGCACTTCAGAATACCGTATAGTTTTCGAATTATTTCCAGGGAAAAAAATTATGCAACTACATACAACATATATTTTCATGTGTTTTAACATTTTTATGAATAGTTTTTTTTTAATAAAGTTTGTGTTTAAACTATTTTTTTATTGGAAATATTCATAATTTTATTTACATATTAGTAATTTTTTACGTAATAATTTTTTGTGGAAAATTTGGAATTTTTATCTATTTAATGTGATTTGATAATTCTATATGTATTCAGAAAATACGACCTTATATTTTATTTTCAATATTGAGCATACATATATATAAATATAGTTTTAAAAAACTAAAAAACACGCTTTTTAAGTATATCAAACTAAAAAGTGAAAAATAATTCGTACTATAAGCTGAAAACGGAAATAGATGAAAAATACTATATTACTAAAAAATCATTGTTATTATAGAAATCAATTAATAAGCAATAAATAAATTATCGTGGAAAAAAAGCGTGGGGTGCTCCATCTACCATGCTCCATCTATCAGTTTTTAAGAAGCACCCCACGCTTTTTTTTCCACGATAATTTTATTTATTGCTTATTAATTGATTTCTATAATAACAATGATTTTATAGAAATATAGTATTTTTCATCTATTTTCGTTTTCAGCTTATAGTACGAATTATTTTTCACTTTTTAGTTTGATATACTTAAAAAGCGTGTTTTTTAGTTTTTTTTAAACTATATTTATTTTTCACTTTTTAGTTTGATTACTTTAAAAGCGTGGTTTTTAGTTTTTTAAAACTATATTTATATTTAATACAAAAAACAAATTAATCTGTTGGATAATTTCAGAGTAATTGGTGAACATACATAGAAAAAAAATACATACGCGTCGAATTGATAACTTACTCTTCCTTTTCTTCCTTTCCTTATCTTTCCTCTTCCTTCCTCTCCTTTATTTTTAACCGGCTTCAGCCGGTTAAAAATAAAAATTGTAATACGGAATTTTTTTTTAAATTTTACATAGATGTAAATAATGTCGGGAGTGGGGTTCGAACCCACAATCTCTTTCGAAAAACAGAGCTTCAATCCGGCGCCTTAGACCGCTCGGCCATGCTGTGTACACTCCATTCAGTGAACGTATTCAACAGTTTTAATTAGCGAAAAATCACTAATTTCATTAGATTTTGCCTAATTACTAAAAAAGTATTGAACCAATTCCGATGAAACTAAAGTGGTACCAATTCGAGAGCATCGTCTTTCATTTAACACCAAAACCATGTTAATCGGTAGCATGGTTTCGGAGTAATCGGTAAACATGCATAAAATAAAGAGAGTTACAAACTCACAAACACACAGGTGAATTTAATAAAAGCGTGGTAATATATTTAATTTTTTTAAACAGTATTTTTACCAGTGTTAAAGTTTCATTGTATGTGTTTAATATCAGTGTAAATTCAATTGCATCACTGTTATTTCTATGAAGGTGAATCTTAAAATTTTACTTTAAAACATTGCATAGTTTACAAATTACTTTTAAGCAAAAGAGCAATAAATATAGGAAAATAATTTAAAATATAACGTATCTAACATTTTCCAAGACTTGTTAAAAGTTTCTCCTATTCTTTGTTTTAATAAAAATTAGAATTTTAAAGTTTTAAGGTATTTTTAAATATTCAGTGCAATCCTTTAAGCGCTTTGAAAAGTGTTCAATCACTGCACGGATATTTAGTTACTCAAAGGATATGGGATTTCAAATACATAAATTCACATTATCTAAAATAATGAACTCGTCTTAATGACCCAAGTTTCTGTGAAATATCAAATCTAAGACGAAGTTTTAAAATTTGTTTGCTATACACTGTAAAAAAAAATTCAAGAGGTTACTAAAAATTTTTTAGTAAATTTGTATTCCACAGAATTTTTTAGTAACCATTACAAACTTTTCTTTTGCAAGTGAAACAAGCATTTCTTTTGTAAACTGAACAAAAGAATTTTTTGTATAACTAATTTAAAAATGTTTAGTATGAGACACCAAGCAAATTTTAGTAATAGCTCCAAAATTACTTTTAATAACCATTACGTGCAACCGAAGCGGAGGAGCTTCCTTCGAGCTGCATCCAGACTTCTGGAGCGGAAGATTTTCGGCCAAACCGCAATAGATGGCAGCACTAAAAATTCTTAACTGCTCCGACAGGATTTTCATAATCCCTTTATTAACGAGACACTACAGACATTCGGGGTGTATTTGGCGGCGGTAAGTTTCGAACCCGGGACCTTTTAGCCTGGAGTCCGTTACTATAACCACTATGCTATCAAGGCCACACCAACTGAGTTTTAGTAAGAGCTATTAAAAATATAAAACTATTAACTCTATTCGTTGCTAACTTTTTTCTAGTAATTCTTACAGATTTTCTAGTAACCGAGTAAGATTACTAAAAATTTTTTAGTAATTACAAGGATCACTAAAGTTTTTTTAGTAGATCGACCTTTTTTTTTACAGTGTACTCGGAAAATTTCAAAGGAATGGTTTAAAATTTCTGCATTCTACTATTTAGTTTTTTCAAACACTTATTTATTTATTTATTTTAAATGCTAAATTGTAAATATTTTTTAAGAATTTATGCACTGTTCACCAGATCATACTCAGATCAATCAATCATACAGTCATCTTTTTGTAAGAGTCTTAAATTCTTGAAGGGCAAGCTAATGTTTCTATAATATTGAATTTTCATCGGAATAGTAATAAAATATATTTTAAAAGAACAAAAGACAATTTTAACGGCTCTCAAAAGGTTAAAATTTATGAAACATCAATTTTTTTTTTTTTTTTTTTTTTTTTTTTTTTTACATATATATATATATGTTGAATTTCTATATTTTGCACTTAGAGAAAGGAATTGATTAAAACTACAAAACATGTTTTGTTGAGTGTATTTTGGTTGCTTTAAGTGAGTTTTTTACTTAAAATAAAACATTGTTTTTTTTCTCAGACAAAAAAGTATTCTTAACACTCTTACAGAATTTTAACAAAATTCATCAATTTTACCCGAGTCTTACTAAAGTCTTGTATTTTCAATTTGTAATCCCAACAAAATTTTGTTGTTTTTGCAAAATTCAAATTGGTGTGCAGTAGCCATAACTCTCTCACGTAATTTTGTTTCATTGATTTATACAGCGTTAAACGATTAACATAGTTTTTGGATAATAAAAACGTTTCAAATTGAGACGGATTAACGATGTTATTGTCACATTATTATGCGTTTCGGATAAAAATTGTGGACAGAAAATGTAAAAAGAATGTCAACAATACTTTTTTTTTTGTTTATTCAAACAAAATTTCCACTGACAGATATTTAAACAGAAACATTTGTCTGACCAAACAATTTTTTGTTGATTCAACGAAATTTTTCTCGAGGTATGATATAATAGTTTCCTTGTAATTCCAATTCGAACAGAAGTTGGGGTTTTTTAGAATTATACCAACTCATTAGCTGAAGCAGCGTCTCCCAATTATTGAAATAATTTTCTCAAAATGGCATGTTTTGGAATAGCTCATAAACTATGAATCTAAAACTTCTCGATATGTATCCACGAAATTTTAAAAATATACAATTTATATTAGTTTGTATTCATTAAGACTTAATTTACATTTCTTATTCTTTAAAAATACTTTTTGCGTGATTATACTGGTTAGAGTTTAAAATTTTGTTTTAGCTAATTACAACTTTGTATTAACTATGTAAAAATTGTTTAAATACAACTTTATTTACATTCGGAATAATTATTAAAATCTAAAGTAAGATTAGTGACTAAAATATTCATTGTAGCTGCAAAATGTATTTTTTAATTTTGCGTATATACCAATTATTAAATCGATAAATGTCTGTGACTGTTTGAAACAATACTAATTGTGCGTCTTGTCATTTTTTAAATGTATGAATTAAAAAACATACATTTTTCTTTAAATTCTTTAAAAACTGTATTTTTAAAACATATGCAATTTAAAATATTAAATGTTCAATATTATCTTTTTTTTATTTCTTTCAATTTTAAAGGTCCTGACATTCCTTAATCCCTTTACGAGGGGAGCCTTTTACGAAATTTTTAATGTTTTGTCACCGGTTTTTGAAAACAGAGATTTGTAAATTATTAAACCGAGAAAATGCTTCAATTAATTAGGGCAAAATTTACAGTATAATTTTACTAGTGGCTATACGGATTCTTAAGACTATTTGCGGCACATATACGTGTCGCTCGTTCCCAATAGGTTAAATACTTTTTAAATACCAGCTAATTAAATTAAATTTTCTGGAAACTGGACTTGAATGTTTTAATTTGAAAATTACGTCATAAAACTGAACAGTTGAGGATTTTTTAAAAAGTTAAACAAGAAAAAATTAATAAAACTTGAAATCATCATTTTAAATATTTTCACGTTCTTTTATGAACTAGGCCAGTTACTGAAAATTTTCTAGTCGTTTCTACGGAATTTTCTGTACTAGCTCTTAAAAGCTTTTAATTATAATCTCTTAAACAAACCTTTTCCTGATATTATGGTGTTTGGTGACAGCCAAAATTTTGTTCAAAAATGTTACATACAGATTTTATAAAAACATTATAAATTAAGTATATGATTGAAAAAACAGTCTTGTGTGAATAAGGAAGAATTTTGAACGCCATATTTTTTTTTTCGTTAAGAGGGTTGGTAAATTAGCTTCAGAATTCTTCTCCATAATGTTAAGTCTATTGGCGCTTGATGCATACGGATATTTAAAATATCTCCAAGGAAAATTTTTAATTCTATTTTTCTGAACACTTCTGAAAAAAAAAACTCATTTGTTTTTTTACTTCTCAAACAATTTCTAACATACAAACTTAATTTTATATGAAGTGCTAAAATCTTATTCCTAGTTCGTCGCCTTTTACCGCATAAAATTTTAAATTCAGGATACAGTATAGAAATATTTTGAGAACTTAGGATAAAAGAGAGATATTTTAACCCTTTGAGGAATAGCGGTCGGTATACGTGCCACATAAGATGCTCAGACTCCTTGATTATTCTCATCAGTAAAATATTTTTGTAAATTTTGCCTTATTTAATTCGAACATTTTCCGATTAAATAGGATAAAAATTTCTCTTCTTAATTACCGGTGGTAAAAGATTAAAAATTAATAAAACGACACTTGTCTCGATGAGGTAAATAAATATAAGTACGCAAGAGAAATAAGTTTAAAATATTAATTTCCCACCAGAATATTTTAAATAGAACAATGCATCAAACGTCCATAGATTTAACTTTACAGACGAGAATTCTCACTTGGCGCAAGCAAATCGACTGTACCGTCCAGAAGTTCTACAAAGCAAAAAAAGATCTCGCCCATCTCCAATACAGTCATGAGATGAGTATGAGTATGAGCAATAAGGTACTGTTATACAAAACAGTACTTCGTCCCATACTTCTTTATTGCGCTCAGATCTGGGGTTCAGCGGCTAAAACCAATCTTCAAAAAATTCAGGTGGTTCAAAACAAGACTCTCTGTGGTATTGTTCATTCTCCTTGGTATCGCAGAAATACTGGTATCTATTCAGACCTTAATATTCCTCCTATTCGTTCTGTTGTCAAAAATCAAGCCATAAAGTTTTTTGACAACATTCCTTCTATCCCAAATCCTGCTTTGCATAACATTTCAAATTATGATGTAAATGCTCGTTGGAGACGATCACGAGCAACCCTACGTCTCCCTAAAAACATCTACCCAGGATAATTTTTCCTAATTTTTATCTCATTAACAGGGTTTTCCTTCCTGAACGTTCACCATCTCCTAGTCTTTATTTTATAAGTACTTTTGTAAATATTTGTAAATATTTTTATTTCTCTTATACTCTTATCTATTTTATTTATTTTGTATGGAGCCCATAAAGGGTCTTTGTTTTTTTTTTGGGACCCGGCATACCCCCCCCCTTTGTTTCTGACGTTCTGTTTGTCAGACTTTGGCTATGACTTGAATTGTTCCATGTATCATTTCTCTACTAGAGGTAAGGAGTTGATCTCTTCAGGCACTAGGACAATTATCTCGTCCAAGTCCAAGACAGACGCGAATTTCGAAGCTGATTGACCTGCACCCTTATGATTTGGCGTTAAATTTTGGTGTACCATTATTATGCAAGCACAATACACAAGATCTATATTGACACAATAAATGATTTCTTTAGTCATGTAAATATGATGTTACATTGTTTTAAAGTTCCCCAGCTTTGATTATTTTTTCTGGCTTTTAAGTACCTAAGGATTTTAAAGGAAAAACAATACCTACCATTAGAATTTTCTCTGGATTTTGTTTTGATTATTTTAGACGTCTTTCATTAGCAAGATTTTTATGTATGAAGAGATTAGGGGGATTTTAGGCGTTTCAGTATCAGAAATTTCATTAAGTACTTTGATCCCTACACTGTAAAAAAAAAAAAAAAAAAAAAAAAAAAAAAAAAAAAAAATTACTAAGATTTTCTAGTAGATTTGTATTCCAATGATTTTTCATGTAACGATAACAGCAAAATTCCATGTAACCTAAGAAATTACATGAGTTTTTTCTGTTACCTTTAACTTTCCCGTTACTTTACAGTTTTTTACTGCGTATATCGGAATGTAGGATTTTTTTTTTTCATTAAATAAGGCAAATATTACTTTACAAATATTCTGATAAAAAGTATTTGAAAACGTTGAAGAGTACGAATCCTGTTTAAATCAATATTTTGCGAAAGCTGATTTAAAGAATGCATCGGTGCAAGAAACAACGTTATGTATTTAATGTAGAAAAGTCTTTTACCTTAATAACATTAACACTAGCTATAGAAAGAAATTAATTTGAGTTTAACGAATATTTTATTGTACGAAGCATAACAAATGTTGTTGTTTGGCTAGTATTCAATTCATATTCAATTGACAATAGGCTAATTAAGAGTTTTTGCAGATGCTTAGGAAATACTATATTACTACAAGATATAATTTATTTACATTATATTTACAATTGTAAATATATTTACAATTTTCTAATGGTTTTTGCGCTTTATTACATACGAATTTTTCATTAAAGTAATCTTTATTTTAAAATTTAAAGATTTAAATATATGTTTAAAATAAAAGAACCGCAAACGGGCAAAGAAAATTAAGCAAATGTTTATTATTATTATTATTATTATTATTTTTATTACTATTATTATTATTATTATTATTATTATTATTATTATTATTATTATTAAATGCCTAAACGTTAATGAAGTCATATTGTAAATACATAGATACATAATAACATTACTACAGGTGAACAGTAACAAAAATATTCGTTAAAATAAAATAATACACAGTTAAAGAACGCGTGCTATTAATATTACACCAGACCCAAAGAGTTAAAACTGCTGAAAATAAAGTATATAATATCATGAATTCAACTTAATTTTCCATGGTAACTTTCTATTTTCATAAACTTTATAAAATTTCCCAAGTGTGTAAAAATTTTACGCAGATTTAATCCCAATCTTTCTAAAGTTCTTTTAAGGGTACTTTAATGAAAATATGCACCATTTTTCATACTTATGAAAATCTTTTAGAATCTTTAGTAACCTGAATAATAAAAATTTATAGCAGTTGAGATTTTGAAACAAAAAATATTTCTTCTATTTTGCAGCTGTAAAATTATAATTTAATTTTTTTACTTTTTTTAAATATTGAAATATGATACAAAAATAGATTTAAAAAATTACTTTTATAAATACAGCAACGATTTAAAAAAAAAAAGTTGATAAAATCTAACATTTTCTTGAGAAATCATCGTGATATTAAAGAATAAATGTTATGTTTTTTTATTATTAATATTAGGAGGAGGATGATACATCTTTCTATTATTAAAAGGGTTTATATTAATTCTCCTTCAGGGTAACTATTTAAATTTTGAAAACATCCGAAAAGAACTTTATTGCAATCTATTATTATTGAGAATCGACCGAAACCGGTTTTTAAGGTCGTAATTGAAACTGAAGCCGAATTTTGGTGACCTTACTAATTTTGTACCTTTCTATTTATTGTGAGAATTATATAATTAAAATAAACAGTGATAAATGTTACTTTTTTTACTTCTATTTCGTTCTTGAAAACGGTATGGTCCATACTTAATTATGTGACAATTTTATCATTTAAAAATTTTAATTCAAAACTTTAAAAGGAGAAATAACAGAAAATTTGCATTTTTTGAAAAATCTGAATCATATATAATAAACAGCTTTTTTCCAATCTCATAGTGAAATTGACCATTTACTTTATATTTAATAAACATTTATAATGATGTTTTCTATCTGGTGTATGCATAATTTAATTAAAATTAGATATTTTACTAATATTGAATTGTATATTGTATACACTAAGTATTATAGGTTATGCTGATTTTAAATGCTGTCGTTAACTTCATTGAACATTTTTATAAATTAATTTTATTTTAGAATTGTACTGTATTTTTTCTAATATATGCGCTTATAATATCTCCGTAAAAATACCTTTTCTTTAGAGCCTATATCTTTGTTATCTTTCCTTCATATAACGTTTTATTAATTATAATGAAATAATAAATTAATTGTAATAATCACACATTTTTTGCATGTCCTTAATTATGAATATTTCTTGAGGTATTTTTGTTTTCACACAAAAGGTACAAATTAATTAATTTTAAATTCTTTTAACCTAAGTTTTAGGTGTTCAAATTTAGCAGGTTCCAATGAATTATGCAAATACGTTTAAAAACATAACAAGAACTGTGTGTAAAGTTTATTTCTGTTAAATCTTTTAATTCCAAAGAAATAACTAAGAATTAAAACTGCCTTTTAGCAGGAAACAGTTATTACAGCTGATGAAATAGAAGAAAATGCATGTACTTGATTTAGTCGTATTTGCTGAGCTCCATCGCTCTTAAAATGATTAAATTTCCTAAGTATGTAAATGACTAACTCTGATTTAATTCTAGCAATTTTGAAGTTTCATCAAAAATAATTGAATTCGAAATATTAATAATCATATTACAATTTTGGATAATTTGCTTAATGTTGGTACTAAAGGATAAGATGATTTTAAAAGTTACCATTAAATTTGCGGAACTTTTTAAAAAAATAATTTCATTTTAAGAATTGTAGGTTACTTTTTCTAGTGTATGTGCTTATAATATCTCAGAAAAAAAAGTTTTTTTATAAGAACCTGTATCTTCGTTATCATTTCTGCATTTAGTTTCATATTCATTGTAATTAAATAACAGATTAATGTAGCAATCATGCTTGTTTTTCATTTAATGCTTGTTTTTCATTACGATTGTTTCTTGCAGCATTTTATCTTCATACATAAATACTTTTAATCAAAGTTTTATATGTTTAAATTAAACAGCTTTCAATAAATTATACAAATGCATTTAAAAGCGTAACATGAATTGTGTGTAAAGTTTATTTCTGCTAAATCTTTTAATTCAAAAGAAACAACTAGGAAGTAAAAGTACTCTTAATCTAATGTAAGCACATTTATTACAGCTGCTGAAATAGAAGAAAATGCGTGTACTAAATTGATTCGTATTGGTTGAGCTTCCTTGCTCTGAAATTGATTAAATGATCTATTTTTGCAAATGATTTAATTCTAAGAATTTTGAAGTTTCATCCAAAATAATTAGATTTGAAATATTGGTTATGATAATAAAATTTTAGAAAAGATTCTTAATTTTGGCACTAAAGGATATGATGATGTTAAATGTTGGCTTATGCTTTTAAATGCTAAACTTTATACAATTTAATTATATTTTACATTTGTACTATATAATTTCTTGTATATGTATTTGTAATATCTCCGTCAAAAATACGCATTTTATGGAAAGTATATTCCCATCATAATTTTTGCATATAATTTCTTATTCATTATAATCAACTCATAGATTAATGTAACAATCATACATTTAATGCATATCTTTAATTATGAATGTTTCTTTCAGTTTTTTTTATTTTTATACATAAATACTTTTAATGGAAGTTTTACATGTTCAAATTAAACATGTTAAAATAAATTATACAAATGCCCTTAAAATCATAACAAGAACTTAGTGTAAATTTCATTTCTGGTAAATCTTTTAATTCCAAAGAAATAACTAGGAATTGAAAATACTCTTATCTGATGCAAGCAACATTTATTATAGCCGTTGAAATAGAAGAAAATGCTTATACTTGATTTATTCATGTATGTTGAGCTCCATCGATCTTAAACTGATTAAATTTCTTAAGTATGTAAACGACTAGCTCTGATTTAATACGAAAAACTTTGAATTTTCTTTAAAAAAATTAGATTTGAAATATTAGTATTGATAGTAAAATTTTTGATTATCCTCTTAATGTTGGCTCTAAAGGATAATATGATTTTAAATGCTGCCATTATTTTCGCTGAACTGTCTTATAAATTAATTTTATTTTAGAACTGTACTATACTTTTCTAGTATATGTTCTTATAATATCTCTGTAAAAATACGTTTTTTATAGAACGTATATCTTCGTTATCTTTTCCGTATATAATTTCTTGTTCATTAGAATCAAATAAAAGTTTAATGTAACAATCATACTTTTAATAATGTCTTTTATTATCAATGTTTCTTGCAGTATTTTTACTTTCATAGATATATAATTTTAATCGAAGTTTTACATGTTAAAATTAAACATGTTCTGATACATTATGCAAATGCGTTTAAAAGCAAAACGTAACTATATATAAAATTTATTTCTATAAAATCATTTAATTCCACAGAAATAACTAAGAATTAAAAGTGCGCTTATCTAATGCAAGCGGATTTTATTACAGCTGCTGAAATAGAAGAAAATTTGTGCACTAGATATAATCGTATTTGTTCTGTTTTATCTATCTTAAACTGATTAAATTTCCAAAGTATGTAAACGACTAACTCTGATTTATTTCCAATACTTTCGGAGTTTCATAAAAAATAATTGGATTCGAAATATTGGTAATGATAATAACATTTTGGAAAAGCTTCTTAATTTTGGCACTAATGAATATGATGATTTTAAATGCTGCCATGAAATTAACTGAATTATTTTATAAATTATTTTTATTTTAGAATGATACTGCATTTTTTCTGGTTTATGTTCTCAAGATGTCTCCGTAAAAATGGGTTTTTTATAGAACGTATATCTTCGTTATAATTTCTTAATATAGTTTTTTATTCATTATTATCAAATAATAGATTAATGTAACAGTCATACTCTGTTTAATCATGTCTTTAATTATGAATGTTTCTGGCAGCATTTGTATTTTCATTCATAAATACTTTTATTCGAAAGTTTACGTGTTAAAATTAAACATGTTCCAAAGAATTATAAAAATGCATTTTAAGTGTAACAAGAACTGCGAGTAAAGTTTATTTTTGTTAAGGCTTTTAATTCCAAAGAAACAACTAAGAATTAAAGTGCTTTCATCTAATTCAAGAAACATTTACTGCAGGTGCTTAAACAGAAGAAAATACACTTCATTTAATCGTATTTGTTGAGCTCCATTTGTTTAATCTCTTAAACTGATTAAATTTCTTAAGTATGTAAATGACTAATACTCATTTTAATCTAACAATTTTGAAGTTTCATCAAACATAATTAGATTCGGAATATTGGTAACGATGGTAAAATATTGAAAAAGTTTCTTAATGTTGGTAGTAAGGAATATGATGATTTTAAATGCTGCCAATAAATTCACAGAGATGTTTTATAAATTAATTTTATTTTAGAATTATATTGCATTTTCCTAGTCTATGTGCTCATAATGTTTCCGTAGAAATATGCAGGATCATTTTTTTACATTATTGTTTATGGGGGGGGGGGCGTTTGCTATGCGTCTTTTAATGATGCTACAGTATTTCAAATTTAATATGACTAATATACATCACTGAGATTTACAATAACACGCTTTCGAAAACATAAAGAATCAGCAGAATTCATAACTTATTTATATAGGTGCATAAAATAACTCCATAATATTATAATCCATGAAGGAAAATCTTTTACAGTACATTTGAATAATGTTATCATACTTCAAGTAAAACAATATAACTGATAAACAATGCATGTTTTCTATTGATTATAAGTTGCATAGCATTTATAATTTATTTGCATAGACATTCAAAAGAATTCTCTTAATATTGATAGATAATAATAGAATAATATAATGCATGATTTGGAAAGTTTCATAACGCATACTTTATTTCTTTATACCATAAAGTGATACAGCAAATTTAATTAGTTTATTTGTTACTGTTACTATTGACTAAATTCCATAGTCAAAAGTAAAAATAAAAATCGTTTTTGCTTTTTAACTTTAAAGATGTAATTAAACTATTAACATTTATTGACTTCATTTTCTGTTTTACAAAAGACATAAATAAAAAATCTATGCAGAAAATTTAAGGATTTTACATGAAAAAAAAAGAAAGAAAACCCATTAAAACAAAGTAGAATTTATATTATACATGGTAATAAATTATCAACTTTTGCATTTACGAAATGAAAATAGCGATTCGCTCGGTATAATAAAATATTGCAGCAGTTTTAATCTCTTTAAGTATAAAATGTGACCTTCGATTTTACTTTCAACAGTATGCATATTTTATTCAAATTCAGAGTTGAGAAAAATTAAATTATGCAATGTAAGCTGGAAAAAATCATTATAAATTTAAATGTCTCCATTATGTTCGCTAAAGTTCTTATGAATGTGATTGGGATTTAAAATCGTGTAAAAATTTTAAAACATGTCAAAGGGTGAAGAAGAAATATGTAATAGCATACACTTGTGTAGTTAGCGTTTCTGTATATCGTTTGTTTTAAATTAAGAATATGCTTCAAGTTTTCTACTGCGAAACAATTATTTTTTTTATATTTCTTGAAATGTTTGTTCGAACAATAGCAAAATTAAAATATGCTTATTTGTCTTTTTAGACGCGTTCGTAATTATGCAAATATATAACCTATAGTTGTTGTTCAGTCCATCCGTCTGTCCGTCTATCTGTCCGCATATAACAACACAAAAACTACCCAACCGAATCGTTTGAAATTTAAAATATATAATTATTACATAATTTTGTCGAGTCATTTCAATTTTTGTGAAAAACAGACACTTTGTTCAATTGCTGGGACAGTCAAAATTATTCTATAACATTACGGACAATGGGAAAAAAGTTTCAAGTGTATTTTAATGGTGTTACATTCTTTCGAAAATATTAAAATTTATATGCATCTATGAAGTATGTATTGTAATATACATTCTGTACAATCTATGGTGCAAAGAATACTTGCTATTGAATTACAGGGCCACACAATTATATTCCATTACATAATGGTACAGGCAGAACATTTTTTAGCGTGCGTTTTAACTGTGTTAAAAAATTAACAGTTTATGACATTGATTTACGTTGCTGATGAATACTACAAGTTATTTCCGGTATAATAGAAAGCAGATAATATTTAGAGGGACACACAAAAATTTTTGGCTGCTATACTGCATGCGAAATACTGTATGCTATTACATCAAGATCTGAATATTTTTAGGTGTTTTCGTAATTATATAAATATGTAGCACCTGTAATCGTCATCCAGTCTGTCCATCCGCCTGTCTATTTGTCTGTTTGCCTGTACGTCCGTCCTGTCTGCCCACATATAACAGAGAAAAACTGACTTGCAAAATCGTTTGAAGTTTAATATACATAATTTTTGCATTCTTTTGTCCCAGCATTTCAAAATTTATGAAAATCAGATGTATAATTCCAATACAGGGACAATCCAAAGTATTTCATTCCATTACGGTCAATAGGTAAAAATAGTTTCAAGTACATTCAAAAGACGTTACAGTCTTTCGTATATAATTGAAATGACATGAATCTATGAAGTACATACTAAAATATACATTCTGAACAATCTGTGATGCATAGAATATTTATTATTAATTTACAAAGCCACACAACAGTATTCCTTATATTATGGTTTTCGGGGAAACATTGTTTGGGGTGTTTTTTCTTTATATTAAGCTATTTCACATTTTATAAAATTGATATACGTGGCTGAAGTTTAATACAAGTTTCTTCCTGTATAAAAAAAGTAGATAGTATTTCCAGGAACACATAAATTATTTTGACCACTATGCTCTATCCGAAGTACTGTGTACTATAACAGCATTATGTGAATATTTTTTTTAATTCTGTAATGTACGAACGCACCTCATTTGCTACGTTTCACGTGCAATTTCTGACTTGTTTAAATATGATTTACAGTATGTGTCAATTGGTATTTTTCAAATATATAATGTCAGGAGAAGTAATTGTGACAATTTGTACATTTTAAATATTGTTATTGTTTTATACTTTTTTCTATTGTTAAAATAATGTTTTTTGTAAAAAATAAGTATTTTTGACCCCCTAAAAAGTTTTAATTCTTATGGCTTTTTTTAAGTTAAAAGGATAAACATATTACAGAAAAAGGGTGGTTATAATAACTCCATCAAAAACTAATAATCACAAAAGTTTGGGGTAATGAAGACAACTAGTGGGGAAATTTTACTCTTTATACTTGCTTATACACATTTGTTTGGGGTCATTGATACCACTAGAACTCTAAATTGAGAAATCCATTTAGCAAAAATTTTGGTAGACATTGTTTTAAATTGCTATTTGGAAATGAAAAGTTCTTCACATTAGTGGTAAAGAATATCTAAAATGAAAATTTCATTATGAAGTTAACATTGCTGTCCAACCTGACGCCCGAGTGATACCAGACAATTCATACAGAAATCAGATCTTATTCAAATGGCGATATTTGGAGATTCAATAAGTCAGAAATTTCTGAAAAAAATTTTTTGGTGGTTCTCGGGCGCCAGATTGGATAGCCCTGAAGTTAATATCTAAGCGTGAAACTTTACTATACACGTTTTTCTCCACTATGCAGGCACTTACGGTTACCCCCCTGGTTGTAATTACCCAACCTGGCTGTAATCCATTTCAGATTTGAAAAATTATTGTTCCATTTACTCGAATCATGAAATTGAAATGAAATATAAAAAAACGCATATTAATTAAATCGCAGGTTACAGAAACTATAAAATGGCAAACACACGTCACCTTTATGTATTTTCATGTTATTGATTTCAGAACAGCCGTTAAATAAGAGATACATTGTTTCATTCTCTTAACTATCTTGTCTGGCAATATATTTTACCCTTTCTCTGCACTGTGCATTGCTTTGCATGCGCATTATTTATAAATATATGTTATATGAATTCGCATTAGACGGGATTTAACTGAGCTTCGATGCATTTGGAATGAGTTTCTATTAGCACAATTTTCGTGAGAATATTATACACATAAAAATTATCAGACATTTCAAAAGCTTTAAGTTTGACTCATTATTTACTTCTAGAAGCACTGAATAATTAAAAAAGTTTCGTTTTCTCAAAAAAATGTACGTTTAAATTTCAGTCAGCAATCATGAATCTTTTCAAATTTATTTGTAAATGAGGTGTTGTGAAATAAATTTTAAAACATTCAAAGATGTTTTAAAACTATTGCAACAAGAAAAAAAATGAATTATTAAACTAACTATTCATGATTTATAAATTTTTTTCGCAACACATAATCAAACCTTCATTAATTTAGGTAAAAATCTCGTTTAAACAGGTTTCTAACACATGAGGGGACTTACGGAATTTTAGGTGTTAGGTAATTTTAGATGCTTATAGAATTTTAGGTGGTACCAGAAATTACGTAAAATTCTGGTCGCTATAACTAAAGACAATTTTAATTTTACATTAGAGAAGCCAAATATTATTTTACGAAAATTCTGGTAAGTAGTGCCTAATAATCCTTCATGAGTACGAATCTAGTTAAAGCGCATATATAAAAATATATATTACATTCTTTATTTTTTATTTGTATTTTCTTCTTTTTATTGCTCAAAATAACACTGTTGGATTTTCACAGCTTGTAGTCCTATTTTGGTGAGTGTGGTTTCGCGCATATTTAAATCCATCGTTTTTATAACTGTTATCCAATTGTAGCTATAAAGACAAATCAGCGATTTATCAGCTGTGACTTGCAAACGGGAAAATGAATTAGAATTAGTGAATGAGCTGCTGGTTTCTTCCGCTAGCGGGTTCGGCCCTCCTAGCAAACGAATCTCTAACTTATATGTAGATCTTCAATCGAGTGCCTTCTTCCTAAAGCCCCATATAGCAGGTGTGCGGCCCACGCACTGTAAAACTTCCAGTTCCTATATCCAGGACTCTGCAATGATATATATCATGAGGGGTATTGGGAAAATTTCGCATAATATAAGCCCTAAATCGCATAATATATATAAGTAGTCACAGGGCGTTGCAACCATATATCACATGAGGGATCGCAGCAAAATTTAGAAAGCGCCCCTTCTGGAGGGGAGCAATTTATAATAATGTTCTAAAATTTTAAAAATGTTATGTTGTCATCCGAAAAAATATGTGGGCAAAATTTCATATTTCTAGCACATAAGGAAGTGAGTGAAAAATCGATATGAAATTTTATATTGTATAAAACTACAGAAGAAAGCTAAACAATAGATTGTGAAAACAATAAACGCTATGTATTTGTCAGGATCTGATAGCACCTGTGCTAAAGAATGTAATGTCTACTCTTTCTCTATTTGAATATCTCATATTGTATGGTTGTGTACGGAATTTCCAAGGTGACATTCCTTCTTCGTGGAAAGGGGAATTGTCAGCTAATCCTTTACAGGTGGGGTGTTAGAGAAAAGAGATAGCTGAGAGGCATGTCCACCTGTCAGTGAAGTATGCGGATGGTGAGCAGATTAGCAGCATGCCACTATGCAAGAAAAGAATGGAGTGTCCAATGAGGAGGCTCCAAAGGGGTTTATGTGGGGGAAAGCAGTGATTTCAGAGGGCAAGTTTGCCTCAGATCATTTAGTCCTCACCTAGGTGTCGTACCTAGAGTTTGCTCTGTGTGGAAGAGCGTAAAGTGTGCGTTTTCTGGTGCGCAAAGGACACAGACGTCCTGGTGTTTAACGCTCTGGGCTAAGCAGTGCAGGCCCAGTATACTTGTGTTGGAAGACTCAAGGTTGAGCTCCAAAAAAGTGAATTTAACGTGTATTGAGTGTGAGGTGGAAAGTGTAATTGGAATAGTACACAACCAATCTTTACGGTATCTAATTTAATGTTGAACCGGATCACCTATATCCGAGTTGTAGTTGTATATATTTGTAAATAGCGTATTTTGTGTGTACATATATTCTTAATAAACTGATAATTCGGTTACTAGCGTAAGTCTTCATTTACACCAATCTCACAGTGGGTGACCGATATCACCTAGTAATATCGGTGGTGGCAGCTATATCTACCACGGACATTCTTCACAGTTGTGTGGACTGAGGGGAACGTCCGACAGTATTTTTGATAGTGACTTTATTTTATATGAGATAGGAAAGAATTTGCTGTAATCTACGTTAATAAAAAAAGATTTTGTATGTAAAATATCCGTGTACATTGTAACATTAACTGAAAAATTACTATTGCATGCTTTTTTTACATACATTTATGCTTGTGTGTTGCTTTCAAAACCTTGTGAGTCATTTTCATCAATTTAGTGTTCACATAGATCTTTAAAATTTGGAATATATATGAATCTTTGAGTGCAATTTATGAGTTGGACATGGATAAAAAAAATAGATACCTAAAGAGGGCAACGGGGAACATATTTATACTTAATGGTTAAGTTTAATTTCCGTTATTGAAATCAGCATCAGCTTTAACCCTCCAAGCGTCTTGCAAATGGGTAAAATTGTAATGTTGTGTTCTCTGCATTTTGTTTTAAATGCAAATAAAATATGATTCTTTCAATATTACATAAAAAATCTTATTTAGGAATATAAATGTAATCCTTGAGAGTCTTAATCATTCTTCAATGCTTTGAAAATTCATTAAATTTATAGAATAATAATATCTTAAACATTGCTTATATTGCAGTGAAACCTGGAGCTTAATGTACGGAATATTACGGGACAAACGCTTAGAGGGTTAAGAGTAAATATTTGTCTAAAAATACTAGTGACAGGTTTACTATAACACTGCAAAATATAGCCAACTTGGCGAAATATCGTCAAACATTGCCACACAAGTATAAGTTGTCATATATGAAGCCAACTTGGTGATAGATCGCTAATTTGGAATAAATCCCGTTTATATTCATTAATCTCCTATAATTGAGCTCACCGCAATTTAATTTATTTATTATCAGTTTAACTCTGTACTTTTAAAGCTTTTTTCCTTTTTTCCTACATTTTAGAGCAGTTAGAAAAACCACATAATTTCTACATTTTTGAGAATTTTAATAAAAGTATAAAAGAATACATTTATATTTATTGTTCAATCATGTATTAACAGTTCTTACAATTGATTACGTTGAAATATGTCTGATGTTTCAATTTTTTTTTAATTTAAAGCTCTAATTTCAATGTTTTATCCATTTTATCATTTTCGAAAATTTGTACTTTCATTTTTCAACGCCACTCATTCAAATGATAAAAGCCTATCCAAAATTTTCAGCATTATCGAGTAATTCTTCATAATTTCTATTTTTAAATTCCGTTCATTAGTATGAAATTATTGTTAAAAGCATTTACAAAAAAATCACCTATGCATGAAATATTTAATTCTGAATAATTTTTAAGTTCCGTCTTTTCTTTATGGAACAGAAGAAATTGAAGACAAATTTGAACGGAACATTGCATTTAATCTGCATGAGTAAATTTTCTCTTTTCATAAACTAATTAAAATTTTCCAAGAATGTAAATTTCTTACACTGATTTAATTTCAATCTCTTGAAAATTTCTTCAGAAATAATTGGATCAAGAATCTACATTGTTTCTTCTACTTATTTGAAATTTTTAATATCTCCTTTTTTACTTTCTTCTATCTATAATAAAAGAAAGTTTTACAGTAGAAATTCTTTTTGACATCCAGTTTCAGATAAATTTCTACGTTTTAGGTATAGGAGATCTCGAAAAACATGTTTTTTCCTACAAAATATTTGTTTGTACGTGAGTGTGTGTGTGTGTGTGTGTTCTATCATCAAACATTGTATGAAGTTACACATTTAATTGAACCAAATTTCATAATTTTTTTTGTTTATGGTCAGCAGGTTCCTGTCGAGTTTGAGAAAATTGTGCTCGAAGAGACTCTGTAAGAGCAATTGTATTATTTTCATTATCATTTCATTGAAAAATGGACAAAATTATTCATAGAATTAAACCAAACATCATATGTGTTCATATGACTATAGCCAGCATGTCTCGCTTAAATTATGAGATTTTTCAGGAAAACGGGAAGCTGTAAAAGCAATTTTTGTATAATTTTTATTATTATATTATCGGAAAGAATTCATGCACATGTGTTTGACTAAATCCAATTAAAATTTTGTGATATTATGCCAAGCGGGAGTACTATAAATTCGATTTTATACCATATTCATTATTGTGTCACCAGAAAACGTATGAAGTTATGCCTCGAATTGAATTCAGAATTCGACGGCTATTCTGAAACGGAATGTCAAGAAGTTGTAGAAGTTGTAGAAGAATCTGAAATGGCTAAAAGTCTGAATGTCTAAAATGTCAAAATTTATAAAATTGAAAGAGTTTGATCATTAATGACCATGTCGTGAATTTTTGCTAGTTTTGAGTAACGAAAAGGTGATTGAATCATTTCAAACATTATCACAGCGTAAAAATATCTCTATTGGTTCCAGGATAATGGATAATAAGTAAAATTTTGACGGCTAAATTATTCTACTATTTTCAAAATCAACTTGTAAAAGTTCATTTTGCTCTTGTTCTCTTGTTGTATTTGATGCCTTCTGTATGTTCTTTGATTTTAGTTTTCCGTTTTCTGCTCGCCATATCTATATAAAATTACATTGTTTTGCTTTTTTTTTTTTTTTTTTTTTTTTTTTTTTGGTCAAAGGAGTTTTATATATTCCTTATTTTTTTATAATCATACTCCTATTTTAACAGAGAAATTTTATCGAAGAAATAATTAATAATTTTGTTTCTTGCACTTTTTTACGCTTTTTTAACTACAGATGTTACAGATATTTCTATAGTAAATATTACATTATAAAGCATTGTAGATTAATAAGATGTAGTAAAAGAAAAAGATTCTGTGTATTATTGTGTAACATTGTATTACAGAACATTATGCTAGCATTTTTCACAAAGTAAATTTGTACGAAAAAGTGAGAGTAATTAATTAAAATGATGACATTTGCTTTAATAAAGGATAAATTTTATACTAAAAAGCTTTGAACGTTTAAAATTTTGTTTCTAATACTTTATTTTTATGCGGAATATTCACTAAAAATATAGTCATAATTCCAAAAGAGATATTTTGCGCATTGAATGATAATGCCATTAATCTATATCATAAAAAATTACAGAGGATAAAATTTAAGTAAACATCCGCACTTAAACTTGCAGCAACATAGTAAAACTTTTTTTTTGCAGCTTTACATCTATGTTATTGAGTAAAGAGCTGCAGCCTCTATTTACAACTAATGTAGACATGGATTTTTTAATCATTTTCCTGAACTGGGACAGATATTCAATGATATTTTCAAATAATATTTATTTTATTTTTTACATAAACTCTGTGCTTAAATAAGCCGAGTATTTTTTCGTTATTGAATGTTATAATGGGTATAGCAAAGTTTCAGAAATTTACAATTCTTCAAGAAAGACTTTAACTAAAGTTATTTTTCAATTGGACCTTGCTATTATTCCGAAAATTTGCATCTGTTGTTTTCTCGAACTTTCAAAAAAAACTACCGTAAAGTACTGAAAGTAGAAACCCCCCTCGGAATAATATTTCCCCCTTTATATATGTGTAGTTTTCCTTTTTGAAAAATTGCCAGTAGTATTTTATGTAATAAACGAAACCCTTAAAATTAACATTAACACGTTAAGCGTGACGTCAGTCACCGGTGAGTGACTGTCACTGAACTTTCCATTTAGTTCATACCATTCACAGATGACTGACTGTCAAAAATGCGACATAAAACTAAAAAATATCTTTTTAAAACTTTAATAAAAATGTGTTTAAAATTTATATCTAACTTTTATTTATTGCAGATTTATGCATTCTTGATAATTACTTAAAACATGATATTGTTTTACTTTTAATGTCAGTCACCATGACACTCAATGTGTTAAAATGCACAGTTTTAGTTTTAGGTGCATTTGCGCTAAACTCATAGTTAAGATTTTTGAAGAAATATATGTGTAATAAGTGTAACATAAAACTCACACAATATACTTATACAACATCCCCTCCTCCCCCCCCAAAAAAAGAAAGTCAACACTGAATATAAAAATATTGATGCAATCTTTAGAAATGTCTCAGTTTATAATACAAGTATTTCAAATAACAACTCAGGTGTTCTTCTGCAAACTTGCACTAGTATGATTTCTCTCAAATTCAAAAAGCTAGCTCATTAGAATTTTAAATTATAAAGAATCTGAATCATCTTTATAAATAAACGAATAGTTGAAAATTTGAAAACTTCCTGGGGAATCGAAAACCTACAATTTCATTCACGCATTTTGATGATGAAAATTCTAACACAAATAAATATACTTTTGTCCCGATGAATTTAGAAGATCAGCGAAATCAAAATAAGAAATTTATTTTGAATGCTTTGGTTGTATACTTTTAAAATTTTCTGTAAGACGCTGAAAAAAAAGATAGTCTTCGTAATTTCAATCTAATTCGCAATTAAATGTGTTCAATTATATTTACTAGACAACATTTTAGAAATATTTTATTTTCTTATATCGTATTCCCTGTAGGTTTTTCCATGGTTTTATTTAAAAATCTATTTTGTTCTTGTTATAGCTTGTAATGCACATTTTTAAACAACCTTACACAATCAAACACTTTTAATCTATAATATCAAAAAACACATTTTTAATTTTTTTTCAATTGTTTAGAAGCTTTAAAGAAGAACATTTCAATTAAAAATTGAAATATTTTAGAAAGAGAAAATTCGTTTCTCTGAAATTAGTGGGTATTTTTAAGAACAATCACTTTCTAGTTTTTTTCATATACCATATACATAACGCTTGGTCATTTTAAAAGTAAATTAAATATATTCCCTGTTGAATCATTAAAAACATTTGTTTGCATATTGCAGCAACAGCTGATACAGTCAGGGGTTTGTCTCCGATCGAGAGAACTTGGGATTGAATCCGTGAGAGCTATAAATAAATATTGTAAACATTAAATAATAGAACGCTTCAAATTCACTGGAAAATCCTGTTCTTCAAAAGTGGTAAAATCCACCCATTTTGAAAAATAAATTTTAATATATTTTTAAAAAATATACAAACTAAATAAATTAACGGAGTCTTCTGTAATTTTAAATAAGACCATGGATTACTAGTAAATTCTCTAATTTCGCAGAAAAATTTTTAACAGTATAAATTTATTACTAGAACCGATGTCATAAACATACCAAAATGATGGGTAAAAACAATTTTAAAGAGATCTCTTCAATGTATGTTACTCTTCTATTCAAAGATAATGAAATGCGCACAGATAAGCTAATATGTTCATAAAGTAATTGATAGATATTATGTAGATTGTGTAACCATATCCATTTTGAATTTTCATAGTTTGCTCTTTCGCATTCAATAATGAAGAAAAATATTGAAATGTACTAATAGGTGCATATTGTAATTGATAAATATTATATAGATTTAGTATTCATATTCATATTGAAATTTCATAGATTTTGTAAAAAGTAGGGAATATTGAAACTTTTATTTAGAACAGATAAACAGGACCAATCACTTTTAAATTTTAATTAAAATTCTTATACGAGTGTATAAAAACTGATATTTGATCAAAATAAAGACATAGAAATGGAATAACATGAATAATAAGTCAGACAAAAATTTCGACATCATCAAAATAATAAAATGGCTAAAATGGAAATAGGCCGGTCACATTGCAAGACGATGATGAGTACAATCACTCTATAGTACTATCCCAGAGGTGTAAAGTGACCAACAATACGACCTCAAGTGAGATGGAGTTTCGAAATTCGATTCGGCCAATTTTATTTGCGTAACTAAATAAACAGAGAGAAAACAGTAGAAAAATCTGGGTGTGGTACATTAAGCAATGAATAAAAAATGGGTGATGTTGATAATGATGATGATGATTAAGTGACATTAATGTAATTTGGGAACTTGCTATGTAAACCCAAATGAAAATTTCAATGAAATAGTGGGATAAAAGAAATTGAAAACAATATAATGTTAAAACTGTAGAAAAAGTGGAAATTAAAACTTTAAAACAGCAAAAATAGATTTATTCGACTGTATATATGTTTCATCTATACCCGAGTCACTTTCAAAATAAATAAATATAATTATTATAGACATGAATAATAAATATAAAAAAAATATTTTTAAAGAATTTATGAATTTGATTTGTCTGCCTATCCGTCCTCTAACTTACGTAATTGTACACGCATTGCTATGTAATTGATATACATTATTAAGATTTACTATACCATGTTCAACATTGAAAATGAGGAGTGTAGTTTTTATAGTTCATTTACAGGGACATTTTGAAACTTTCGTCATAGTACGATCCAATTGGAAACGTCGTTTTTGTCGCTATTTACAAATGTAAAGAAATTCATATGAAACTTTCAGGTGCACTGGAAAAGATTATTTTAATATATCTTGTATATACTTGGCATGTAAAAATTCTAAACAGATCATATATACAGGAGTTAAAATATGCAGCTATATTTTTGCGAATCACTTGATAAACATACAATCTATTATATATTATATGCAGAATTAAAAAAGAAAGATCGCGAGTAAATTTTGATATAAAGTATTTAAGTAAATTCATAGTTCATTTTTGAATGGGCACAGGAAATCAATGAAATGAAATGGAAATGCAAAATTTCCACCAAACAAAAGAAAGTCTTTCCATGTTGGATATTTGTTCAATTCATTTCTAGTTGGCGTCTATATTTGTTGACCTACACACATTTAAATGATGTTCAAGTTTTTCCCAAAAATGGTTTAGGACTTCTGTTGTAATTGAGTGAATAACGTCTGTGATTCTCTGCTTCAAATTGAGGATACATTGAACTTCATTGGACAGATATAAAACTTTGGAGACTTTTTCCTTTATTTAATAAATGTTTCACATTTCCATCTTGTTTCCTGGATTTTCAGCAACCGATAAAATGTCCACCATGATTGTACGGCCACACAATATTTATGAAATTTTTTAAAGAAGAATTGTTAAATTGTTGAAGAGTTTGAATTGCACTATATGTTCCCTCATTGAAGTAAATTTTAGAATACCGTATGGTACACTGCAGATTTGTGAAAAACATTATGAATACTGACTGAACACGATAATCAACACTTCTATCTAAAATCATTTTTATCTATTTTTGATTGTCTTGTGAATGTGTTCTTGCAGGTAAAAGATTGTGCCAAAAAAAGTATTTTTAAAAATTACATATTTTTTTCCAGAAATGCAGTTATTGATGTATATTTTCAAAATTTTGAACTCATTCAGTAATCTTCTACATTTTTTTTTCTACAAAGCAAACTGTCTTTTATTATATATTTAAAATTGTGTAATTTTAAAGGTGTGTTTTGAAAGTGTTTTAGATATGTTATTTTATAGTCTTCTAAATTATGTGGTGTTTACAATATGTTGTTAACCCCCTGACTGCCCAGCCAAAGGGTAATATTGTAATGTTGTTTTCTCTGTAATTTATTAAAAATATAAAAAAAAGATGCTTTTTCCAACCTGATGCAAAATACGTTATTAGTATCGGTGTATAATCTTTGATAGCATCAATCCTAACTTAATTTTTCAGAACTGGGTTTTATTTGTGGAATTATACTAATTTAAATATTGCTTATGTTGCAGTGAAACCTGCAGCTTAGTGTGTGAAAAAATCAGCCGGCGGCAGTCAGGAGATTAATTTGCTGACAAAATGACTTGCAGCCCAACGCTATTCTTCACCTAAGAATAATAAAGTTCTATGTGTGTTTTTGAAAAAAATTCACTTATCGGTATAGATAGGTTCTATTTGTATCTATGAAGGCATTTTTTGCATTAAAATGATGTTATATATAATCTAAATATGACACTACAGATATATTATGACATTATTTTAATACAGAAAAGCCTTTATAGATACAAATATAATCTTTTTTTTTTATCGGTAAGTCATTTTTTCAAAAAAACGGATAGAACCTAATTATTTCCAGGTGACGTATTGTAATAAAATATTTTTATCAACATTATTTACAGCACAATTTAAACACAATTAACAATGTTATTTTTAGAGAACATTTTTAGATGGCAACATTTTTGTAACATATTAAGAACATATTTCTAGATAGCTTTTGCAGCGTATTAAGAGTACAATCAGCGCACAAAGAATATTTTTTATCTAAATATTTCTAATTCTAAACACATAAATCTGTTGTTAATTTGGTGACAAAAAGTGTTTTAAAATGTGTTTATTTGAATTTGCGGAATAGATATGTTTATACTATTATTTTAACACAATATAACTGATTTGTAAAGTTATCATACGAATTGGATATTTCTAACTGAGCGAAAAATTGCCCAGGCCGGGAATCGAACCCGGATACTTGGCTTACAAGGCCAATGATTTACCTGTTAAACTAACCGGGCGATAACCGGCTGGGAGTTTTCGCTCAGATAACCTTATTGGCCATAACATCTGGTCTGTCATTTAGACAGCTCAGCAGAATAAGCCGCAGGTAATGGAACTCCATAGAACGATGGATACGTAGATATACTATTATTTTAACACAATCTAACTAATTGGTAAAACTGATTTACCAATTTGGTTTTACCGGAAATTTGGATTTAATATATTGTGTGCTTTTTCCAAATGGATTGCTTCGTTTGTTCATTATCATTCACTTAAATTTTGTTATAGTATTCTGGAAGTGTTGAACCATGTTTCATAATGTATGACTGATGAACGATTTTCGTTTTTGTTTAATAACAATCAGCTGGGCGAGCAAATTTTCATCACATGATCGGGCGCGCGTTGTAAATTGTACAACAGGCAAAAATGAATCAATTACTGCTGCTTTTTTCTAAATTTTAGATATACTTTAACATGCAAATATCATATAAGTTATGTCTGATCACAAGTTATGAAAGTATTTTGCAATACACCTATTTTGTTATAACATATTAAAGCAAAAGTTTTGATATATAAAAAGCTACTTACTACTACAATCACAAAAAATAAAAACTAATAATTAATTACTAAACAAGAATTAAGTCATTTCAGATTTACATTATTATTTATATATCTCATGTATAATAGTAGTTTCATATATCAAGCATAAGATTTGCTTTTTTGAAGGTTGTTTGCAGATAAACCACGCGCATTTCATGCACTGTTAACAGATTAAAATGACAGGTGCAGTTAATTACGCAACCTGAAATACAAATAAGTTTCAGAAACTGGGTAAAGAGATCCAATAAGCGAATACAAATGGTTATTAACAACCTCTGCTGCTTGAATTTTGTTTCAAAGACAAAAGAAAGTGAGTGTTGTACTTTTTACAACGGCGAGCCCGACAGAAGGTTAAATCCAAAATTTTTCATTTGAACATGCGTACACAAGGTTAAATAAAACTTTTATAAAACTTCTGATGTACATTTCTGTATATTAACGGAAATTGCAAAAGAGGATTTTTGAATTATGCTATGTGTTCCTTAACTGAAACTTAATTTTAGAATATACGTAGTATATATGACTAATACATAGTTTATATATAGGGATTAACAAATAATTCGGATATATTCTCTATTATTGATGGGAATTCTGAAAATTTATTTCTATCATGTGTTAATCTTTTTCTAAATGCATTATTTTATTTTTTGGTTATCAGTCGCATTAACCCTCTAAGTGTTTGGAATGTAATATTCCGTTCACTAAGCTCCAGGTTTCACTTCAATGTAAGCAATATTTAAGATAATATAAGTCTATAGATTTTGTGAATATTTAATACATATTTGAATTACCGTATTAGCTCGTGTATAGGGCGCACTTTTTTTGCAAAAAATTAGGGCAAAACTCCTAGGTGCGCTTTATGCACGGAATAATTTTTTACTGTTGAATGCAGTCGAACGATATACATATGAAACAAGAAAATTTTCAAAGAAGATATTAAAACTCGAAAATGTTACTTAATTGAAGTATTACTGCGTATTTATTTCATTCCTTACAGTTTTTTATACAACAGAGCTAATGACAGTATCTAAACGCTAATTAGCAATTCTCTTTACCGGCACTCACTCCCTATTTCCCGTCATTCTCTTGCAACCTGAAGTCTAAAAATGCATTTTCGTCTTGTTTTCTGGTCTGGTGTAATGTTTCTTACGACTGTTTTTTACTGAAATTCTTTTGGTCATTCTTCATTAGCGTATTAAATTTTTGGTGCGCCTTATACACGAGATTTTAAGAAATTTCCATTTTTACTTGTAAAGTAGGGGTGCGCCTTATACACGCGTGCGCCCAGTAAATACGGTATTAGTACTCTCAAGAATTACCTTCATATGTGTAATTAAATTTTTTCTATAATGTTGAAAGAGTCATTTTTTCTGGGCATTTAAAACAGAGAAAACAGCGATACAATTTTACCCATTTGCAAGACATTCAGAAGTTAAAGGATACATTATTTACTTTTATATCATGGTCTCATGGGTCATAGATATCAAAAAACGCTGCTGATGACAAGGGTTTGTGTGTGTGTGTGTGCGTATTCTATAGATTTGGTGAGAAACAACTTTTTTTACAAATGTTGTACTAATAAAAAAATAATAATTACATAAAAATGAATTTTACAGAATGCTAAAAGAGGAAAACATTATCTTAAAAATTATTTCTAGATTAATTCTTACTTCTTTGCAACTTTCGTTTTAAACAATTATTTAATATCACGAATTGCATATGTATATAAAATATTACGATGGAATAAATCAAAATGCTTTGCAATTAATAATATTTACAATTAATTAAATAACTGCTTTGGGACAAAACGCTCTACCCTTGTCATCAGAGACAATTGCAATGAAAATATTCTTTTGACATTTAACAACTTCTCTTTACAATTCATTTTCATCAATTACCATTGCTTTATTTAATGAGAGTAACAGATTTATTTATTCAAAATTTATTTATTCACTAAATTCTTTATTCAACTAACATTCCAGAAACTGAAAATGTTCGTTGATTTTTAGTAATAACTAATTAAGTTTGACTTATACAGTCTTTTAGGAATTTCTTTCAGCATTATTTTGTGTGTATTAATTTTTTTAATGATTAATTTCAATGTTAGAAATAAACTTTCTTTTTAATTGAAAAGAAAATATGCAAGATAATTCAAAATGTATATTTTAACCCTTTATCTATCCAGGGTACTTATAATACCATTAAAATTACTTATTATACAATTCTTTTAATAGGTCGATTAGTTTTAAAACTGTTTAGAATTTGTTACAGATACATTACTTTATTTTGTTCCAAAAGTATTATTGGTTACACAAAACAAAAATATTTTTGCAAGACTCTCAGAGAGTTTTAATAAAAGGACAAATTTTGTTAAAGTATTCTAGAAGTGTTGGAACGTGTTTCATAACCTATGATTTACGGAAAACTTTTGTACTTACTTAATATATCAACTAAAGCCATACATTTTTTAATGCACATATACAAAATTAAAAATATATATACGTATATAAACATTTCACATTAAGCCGGGATATTTCTTTTATTAAAAAAATCTACTTTTTGTGATTTTTTCTATCCTTTTAGTCGGTAACTTTAGACAGTTGGCTACAGTACACCCTATGAAAAATAATTGTTGGAAAAATATTTTTCAATTATGTTTCGAAATGTAAATATATTTGCATACCAATCGATGTTTTTAAATACCATAGATTATACAAGGTGTCGCAAAAACTGCGCATGAGCACCGCACATCCAGATTCCTTGTTGGGAGTACATACAAAATGCTCAACGAAATGTACCTGTAGGGCTCTTATTTTACATGAAAAACTAGTCGTTGGGGGCCACCGTAATACTTACCCATCATATATATGCATATATAATATATGAAAATAATACATTTGAAAACTATTTATAAAATGGATTGCAATTCCAAAACAAAATATAAAGGTGTATTTATATTTTTGTTGTGCATAGTAATGCTGTATTAATGAGTTATTGACGAATCTCTTTCGATACAACATGCCTAACTACTCAAGTAGTACTGAATTGCGAAAAAGAAACATCCTTATAACTCCAAAAATAATAATCTTATTAACTAACAGTTTATTGCGTCGGATTAAACGTCTCATTTCCAATTAAAATATATCTTTGAATTGAAATTTGAATGAAATACAGGGTCATGAAAAATCGAAGAATGTGGAAAACAGGATTACAGATATCTTGGCAACTAATAATTCGATCAACTTCGTTTTTTATGCAAAATTTGTGTTATTTTATTGCCTTTTACGATCACTCCTTAAAATAAAAAATTTCGAAAATTTTTATATACCTTTCATGAGAACGAATTTTTCGAGTGTCCGAAAAAAATAGTTCCGGATAATCGAGGTTACTGATATTAAATAGGCTTTCTTCCATTCTTACATACTAAGTACATACAAAATTTCAAGTCTCTATCTCAATTCGTTCGGGAGATAGAGCGTTTACAGACAGACAGACTGACAGACAGACAGACAGACAGACGGACGGCAATTTTTTTTTCTAAAAATATGTTTTTCGAAATCTCCAGTGTCGAAAACGTGTAAATCCGTCAAAAATTTTTTTTCGATTTTCAAAACGATTGCAAGACCTACACTATACTACGTATGATGGGTAAGTAATAAGAAAAAACAAAGTACGATGTCGAAGCCAGTGCAAACAAAAAAACTTATTTTTTACACTTTGACAAATCAACAACAGTATTTGCAAATTTTAAAGGCAGTTGTAAGGCAAGTTTGTAATTTCATTTTAATTGGCTGTACATTAAATACATGTCGCAATATTCAAGAAAGGAATACTTGATAATAATGCGAAGAATGCCGGTGGGTGCAAGATGCTCGAACGAGTTCGACGGTGATGGTTTAACATCATTCTATGGCGCGCACATGCATAAAATTATATACGCAGCGAATGTTTTGAACGTCATCGTCCGGAAAGATGAGCAAATTATGCTGTTGATGCATCTTAGAAGGTGTTCTTTCCTTGCACCCGCTGTGACCCATACTGTGTTTTTCGTATTTTACTTGTAAACTATAGATACGTACAGGTAGAATAATTTGGGCATATTTTATATACTCTCAACGGTAAAATTTGGCTGTACATAATTTGGTTCTTATTTTTGGGGTATAAAGGCTTTGTATAAAGGCTATACGAAAAGGCTCAAGTATATTACAGACTACTGACGGAAATTGCTGATATAAGAAATTTCATCTGTGCTATGCGTTTAAATGAAATAATTTATTGCGAGTTATGTAACATAAATGTGAATATATGGATGATATGCATTGCTGCCCAGAACATTTCGGATATACTTTATAGTATTCGTCTTAATTGCAGAAATCGGGTTTTTCGTATGCGTTATTCACTTTCGAAATTATTTATTTAGACATTTCAAATTTTTTATTGCCAATCGATTAATAGTTTATGAATATGTAAATTTACCCTTACAATTTTCACAGACTGTGAATTTCTTCTTCGATGAAGAAAATCACTACCTGTACAGACCATAATCTTTGTAAAACTTTGTCTGAATATAAGATGGGAGATATCCAATGTGATGTATAGTAGAGCTTGAAATCTTGGGTATGCTTCCTCAGCTGTTTGAATATGGTTTGGGTAAACATTTTGTATTTTAATAAATTGCAGAGTTGCCAAGTCTCCGGCTTTTTCCAAACCGGTAACATCATAGAGAAAATCTGGGTTTTTTAAATCGTCTAAATGTTCCAATTAAGTAAAACAACATTTTCTGTATTATAATACTGGTATGCAAAAAGCCGGAGACTTGGCAGCTCTGAAATTGTAAAAGTTTTGTTTCTCTATTCAGAATATGTTGGAAAGTGTTTCGTAATCTATGTTGTATACATGACATTTCTTTCCTTTTTGTTTACAAAACAATTCGGTGCTTTGTAGGGGCCAGATTTGACATACATATTACATTTTACGTTTGTCAAAAAAGGAAAAAAAATGTGGCACTTGATATTTTACTAAAATATGTAAAAAATGTTTGTTCATTCACTTCAAAAATATTTTTGAATTATGGTTTAATTACTTCAAAAGTATCTTTTGAATTTTAAAAAATGAGTTTTCATTACTGCCTAATATTAGCTTTTATTAGTCTTAAATAAAATACAAAATAAAAATGCTATATTTGTTATTTTGGTATTTATTTAACAATTCTCAAATAGTTTGCATAGTATTGTCCTGATCCGACACTTAAAATTCTTCAACTTTTGGATAAACAATTTTACACATAGAACATAAAAGGTTTTTTTAAAGGTATTTAATTAACGATAAATTTTTTTGATACAATGAAAACAAAGTTGGCAATTCACTTCATATAATAAATTAAAGTAAATATGTAATATATTTAAGCAGGAAATTAATTTTTTATAACATTTTTTTATAGCAACTTCAAAGTGTATGTAAATTTCTTTTTAATTATTAAAACAAATACAATATTTTTAAATCCCGCTTTTAAAATATTTACCTAAAGTATTATTAAATTCTTTAAGATCTTCTATGGAAAGTACTTAATTAAAAAATGCAACACCAAATATTTAAATAAGAGAAAATTTTTAAATAAAAATTAAAGTTTAAAAATAACGGGTTTACGTTTAAAAAAATGCTTTGGAGAAAAGAATATATATAATATATCTTTCTATGATTATTAACCATAAAACCATTGAAAAAAATGAACATAAATTAAAATAATTATTATAATATGAAGTTGTACATCCGATGCTCAGATATTCATAAAATAATATAAAACAAAAAATAAATCAAATAAATATTTAGGAGGTAAAATTTATAAACAAAATCTAAAAATTTGAAGAGAAGAAATTGGAACTTACATTCTAAAACACATTATCGAAGATAATATTCTACAACATAAGCAATCTATTGTACGAAACGTTATTTCATTTTTTTCCACACAGAAGGCTTGATTGTATTTTTTCACATCTAACCTCAAACGTAGGTCACATTATGATTATACATTTCGACACTGAAATAATAAGTAATTGGTGAAAAAATTGGTTTAGTTCTGCGCAATATTTTCTGTTATGTTCTCTATCAAATATGGAATGTTGAAAGCAGCATTTTCGGCATATTACTATCGAAAAGGTAAAAACACTAATCCACAAAACTAAAAAAATCTATTTTTATAAGGAAAAAGTGTTGACAAAACGGCAGAGTCGAAAAGGATTTGCGAAATTCCTTTCCGGTAATTTTGATGTTGACAACGCACCACATTCTGGAAGACTGTTGTAGTTAATAAAGACAAAACAAAGGTATTGATTGATGTAAACAAGCTAATTACAACGCTTGTGTTCGCTAAAGAGATTACATTTATCATATTGGGTGGTTCATGATCATATGAAATACCTTCATTTAATTTCAAAACTTAATGTATGGGTTCTGCTACATTGTAATTGTATATTAGCGAAATACAATCATGTATGTTTTGTTTATTGTATTGTACTACGTAACATATCCAACAATGTAAATAATACTGAAATGCATATTATATTTGAATCAATGATAGTGTAGACATAGAAACAAAATAATAGATTTTGTATTATGTAAATTAGAAAATTCTGTATCTTGTAACTGTCAATGCATAAATAGAACATAATACAATTCCTGTCAGTGTATGTATTGATGCCATTTCTTGTGAGATTCAGTGTCAAAACTATCAGATTGAATTTATGTTTCTTTATGTCATTAACTGTTGAATAATGTTGTAAAAGCTAATCATTGTTAATGTATCTAACCATATGCAGTGGATTTGAGTCGTCCTTCCGGGATTGCACTTATTCTCCAAAGCGAAAGCTGGGTTTCCGGGACGGTCAGCCCTGTCATCTCTGTTTTTATACAAATAAATTTGCTCCATCGCATTCGCTTTGGTAATTTTCTTCTGAGACGAAAATTGATCAATTTTTTAAGAAAATCATTATTGGTGATTATTGGTGAAAATTCTGCAGACATTTTTAAGGTAAAACTAAATCTGCAAAACTTCTGAAAAAATTTGACATTTCTTCAAATAAACTTAATATTATTTTTAGTTATACATGATGATTTCCATACAACAATATTCATTGCAAGAGATTATCGAGTAAATGAAGAAGAAATGGATCGAAGATCTTCAAAAACCGATATACTAAAAACACAACTAAGTAAAAAATTTTTAAGCATAGATTATGAAATACTTTTCAGTACATCCTGAAATCTTAACAAAACTTCGCTATTTAAGGTAATAAAGTGTTACTACCCATTGCCAAATACGTATTGTAATACTTTTGAACTGTGTTTGATCTGTCGGTTGATATATATATATATATTGTATGATGGGGATAGTTAGTTTAGCAAGAAAATGCCTTGCAGGTTGTAATTTCTCATTCAGCAATGTATAATAATAGATGGAAACAAACTTGTATATTTTTGCCACGCTTTAGTTTACCCAGTACCTTTATTATAGGACAGTATTTAGCTACAATTTATTTCAAATTAAAACATTCTTATAAAAACTAATCAAACATTCTTATATCAACAAAATCATCATCCATGGATGAACATCAACATCCAATACTGTGCGTGCTCTTCTGTATCATTTTATCTATATTCTACAAACATTTCTTAGTAAATTGAATGCAGTTCAGCATAAAAAATAACCTACTTAAAAAGAACTTATAAAGAAGTTTAATCCTTTATGTAAATCATGCTCATGCTCAGTAACCTTTATGAGCTCTTATGTGTAGCCCTGTATATCAACTATAGCTTTTATTCATGCTATGTAATATGTATAAATGTAGTGAAATTTCAAAGCGCATATCATAATTATAAAGGAATTTCAAAAATTTTACGGCTATCATCGATAATATACAATACTTCGCATAGAATATACTATTTGAAATCTTTTGTGTGTCCCTGTAAATGCTGTGCATTTCTCATTATGCGCAAAATAACTTAGTGATGTGTATCAATTTTATGATACATGAAATTTTTGATATCATAAAAGTATCTACGAAACAATTCCCTTTTTACCATAATGTAATTCAATTCATTTGTGTGGTCCTGTAAATGAATAAGAACTGTTCTTTTCACCTCATATTTCACAGAATGTATATTTTAGTGCAATTCATAAATGCATATAAATTTTAATATGTTTTACAGGGTGTAACAGCTTTAAAATTCATTTGAAAAGATTTTTTTCCCATAGACGGTAAAGTAACGGAAAATTTTCAATTGCCTCCGTAAATAAACGAATCACGCTAGGAACTTTATTGGCAATACGGTTCGTGCTAGAGTAAATGTCAATAATTCATAAAAATTTCAAGCAATCCAAGTATTTTTACGAAAGTTACCGCTCGAACAGACGGGCAGTCGACCACACAATCCGAAATCATGAACACTTTCAACTTTGTCGGAAACTGTTAAAATGGATGATGCTATTTGTTTCGTGAGATTAAAAAAAATTGTTTTTAGCTACTACCGGACAATAACACGATAAATTCTGAAGTTTACTGTCATCAACTCGATGAAATGCATAATTCACGCATACAAAAAATGCTAGACCTGATCAACTGAAAAGGTACAGATATCTATGAAGAAAATGCGAGACCTTGTACAAGTTTTGTAACTTAAGAAAAGTTTTTACAACTTTGATAAGGGCTTTCAACTACATCCACAATATTTTCTAGATTTAGCACTTTTGTATTATTACTTATACTAGCGTCTGAAAAAGTGTTTAGTTGGCAAAAATTTCACTTTAAATGAGGACGTCAGACATGACTTGGATCAATTTTTTGCCAGCAAAGATTAAGACGACAGTGGACATTAAAAATCACGGAATTTGACAAAGAAAAAGATTATTTTCTTTTCGAGAATAATGAAACTAGACGCTCAAATCTATCTGATAGAAAATACATTTTGGTTTGTGAGATTTCTGAAGATGAAGGACTTTTTTTCGGAATCGTGCATAAATATATGAACAAGTTATTTTATACATTTGTTCGTTGTTACAGTCATGTTCATTTAAATAAACTGCACCCCCTAGATTAATAATACACATAGACTTAAAATGTGATTTTAGATTTTGCTATCTGGTGTAGGTAAATTTACTAAAGAAAAGATCTGTAATTTTCTGCTATACAATCTAAATATTCCATGATATTATCAAATAAAATACTACCATTACATTTAGTTGAAATATTTTATTTATGATGATGCAGTATACTGTTGTCTGTGTGAAAAAGTACCAAAAACATTGAGCATTTATTTTTTACCCGTGAAATATGTTTCAGAAAAATACTATGCAGAATTGTTCGGTACTTCCCTGTTATCCCGACGAATACTTTTCAAAGAAAAAAAAGCCATCCAAATTGCTAGCCAAACTACAAAGAAAAATAAAGAAAAGAAAAAATATTGTGTGATGATGCAAAATGTTTCTATGAATAAAATTATTTGAAAAGTAATGCATTTTACTTTTTCCGTTTTAAATGGATCAGAAAAATATTTTGCAGAAATTTTAAGTATTTCACTAATATCCCGTCGACATCCTTCCTTAAAACAGCCATCGACAAATTGTTAGAGATGCTATACAGAACTTTTTTATTTCTTCAAGCGTAAAATTAAAATTTAAAGAGAAACGTTTAAATGTTGGCATATTTCACTGTTTAAACTTTTATTAAGAAATTTTAACCAGGCAAAAATAAATATTCCGATTGTGAAAACAATAAAAAACATTCTAAAAAGAAATTTACATTTTGTTGCTTGAATAATATAGAGCAAATTCTATCCTTTCACCAGAGTAATGATGCTGGCAATTTGCCTGATATAATTCAACAGTAAATCTTAAATCTAGTTAAGAATAAAATGTAATTTTACCATGAAACTCATGTATAATTTATTCAGAATTACAGATTTTTATAATATAACAGATAAGCGTTAATTTATACTACAAAAGAGCTTTTACTACAGAGTTTAAATGAATGACTTAAAACGAAACTATAATAAACCTACAAAATATAAAAAGAAATATTACTAAATCTGTACAAACTCAATTACTTTAATTACAAAATTGGGATTTAGTAGAATGACACGTTATAATTGCATTTACAGTACATTTTAAAATCTTAATGTTTCAGAATAAATATATTATTTTTCTTTTCCAGTTTTGTATATCTTTGTATAAAGGTATTGGAATTTTATATCATATTTTATATATATAAAGTACTTGACTTGTTACGTAATCAGTACAGACTCAATTACTTTAAATCTAAAATGTGACTTAATATAATGACTTATTATAATTGCATCCAAAATACATGTCAAAAGTTTTATTTTTCAGAAGAAATGGATTATTTCTTCAGTAATATTGTATCTTGTTGCATAGGTATTGTATTTGAATTCATGGTTTTTCGTAAGCATATAATATTTTATATATCTTTAAACATTCTGTTAACAATAACTTTGTTAAAATATTCTCTGAAAAAATACAACAGTAAACATTTCAACAAAAAATAAATTCAATTATTTAAAACTTTAATGCAAAGTTTCATACAGCGAAAGTAAAGATTTATTACAAAAATAAAATGTATAAACATTAGACTAAGGCATTTACTTTTTCAAATAAAACAACCCATCACAAATTTTCATCCTTGCTTTTACGTAGTGAAACTGGAGATTTGCTTGACATAATACGATGCTATCTTTTTTAAATCTTCTTTAGTGTAAAATAAGATAATGCATGTATGCATAATTTCTTCAAAATAAAGAATTTCTTTAAAATTACAATGTAAACTTTAGATGTTATTATGATTTCCAATTCTTTCATTTCTTTCATTACGTTAGCTGAAATTCTTAATGTATGGCTTTGTTTAACCATTTTTATGTCGACTCAGCATTGTAAGTAATGTGTTTGTATACATATACATTTAATATGTATATTTTATATATATGTATAGAACCGAATCTTTTCTTTATCAGTTTTTCGAATACTAGTTTAATGATAAATTTTAGTTGTATCAATATATTCTCTCAGATCCTTAACTGATTCAGATCATTAATGTATATTGTTATTATAACTCAAAACCATAACTTTACTGGGATATTAAAGGAAAGCAAACAAAAAAGGTATGTTGTTTTTTGTAATTGAAATTTAACAGTTGAAAATTTGACCAAGTTATAAATGTTCAATGTTGTCCAGAAACATGAACGATATCGAGATAGTACCATCAGTGTTCTCGCGGACATTTGAGCAACGTTAGTAATTTTTCTAATTAAAAATAATGATCATTCGCCAAACGAAAAAGGTATTAGCAAAAGGGATTCGCCGTGTAGCATACGAAAAAAAAATGTCTTTAATCAGTTAATGTACCACCTTTTTTTCAATATGTTCTAAAATAACCAATGTTTTTATAATTTCGAATCGATTGTTATTGATCTAATTTCAACTATCCGCAACATATATTAAAAATATGTACGCATGCATACGTATAAAAACGAAAAAGATAAGAAAGGAAAAGCAAAAATTGAGCACTAGCAATTTCGCGAATCTAAGCGTTTGTTTACTCGCCAAATGAAGAATTTAGTCACAGTTTGGCGCAATGGCTAGCGACAGTGAGTACCCTGACCATAACAAATCCCACACTTTTTTAGCATGTTTGGTGCAATTCTTAGAGATACCTATTCCCTAAGTTCGTCAACGTCAACTGATAGCGATAAAATAAACACATGATTCTTGAAAAGTAAACAAAATCATGTTCATAAAATAATGGGATGACCGTACATCTAAAGAGTCTGACATTGGACACATATAACTGCATTGAATTTAAACTTTCTGCTGTTATTTTTTATTTCCAGTGAATAGCTAATTTTTTATCTTTTTTAAATAGCACGGAGAAATTGGATATTTATTTATAATCACCCTGTATTTTAATAATACTTTTATTAAGCGAACATATAATACGTGCGAATGCATTGGGTGATAGCTTCTTTTAAGAGATCACCATTACACTCAATTATGTTAATTAATCTTTTCAATAATTATTAATATTTAATAATAAAATAATTAATAATAAAATAATTAATAATAAATAATATTTAATAATAAATAATTATACAAATAATAATTATTATTTAATAATTGTTAGAATAATGCATTCATAATGTTTATTTATTCGTAAAAATTACATGCAAATTTTATATTTGTATTTTTTAATGAAAACTTTATATATATACTATATGGAAATTAATCTTCGTACTCTTCCTATTTAAGGCATTTTGAATTATATTTAAAAATTTATTTGGCGGATTTATCTTAAACTTGATTATTAAAAGGATTTATTTCACTTCAAATTTTTCGATGCGATTTGCGAAGGACAATCAGAGGGAAAACAAGAAATCAAAGAAATATAATTTTATTTGCTATAATCCTGCAAAAAAAAAGAATCTATCACTGCAGCATAGAAATAGGTCGATATTGTACAATATGTGTATTAATGTAAGAATTGGTGTAAGAATAGACCCTACATATTTAGGCATATAGTGATCTTTTTAAAAATTATTTCAATAAATTCTTGTATGTTTTTTCCTTATTCAATTCATGCTTTTTAACCAAAGTTAACGTCAGTTTCAGACAGTTTGTAAAAATGTACTAAAAACGATATAGCGCAATTGAAAAATAAATATATTAAGCCTTAGGTGAAACATTGACAGTTTTATGAAAAAAAATATCTGCACATGCGCGAACGATATCAAAGATTTTTTTTTTTCATAATTTAATAGTTAATTCTATGGGACAACTCATATAAAAAATCCTGTGAAATATCGTGAAAATTCAGAATGCTATCGGTGGTAGATTAAATTGTTTTTTAATTGCTCTCCAAAAGCATCCGAATGATAAAGGATTTGCTACAAATTAGCTATTTGTCATTTTTCTTTAACGGACATTCAAGCAAAAGTGTTAATGTTTAAAGAATGTCAAAGAGTATACTATTTGAAACAAATGCTTCGATTTTGATAATTTTTTCCTTGGAATAGACTTATTCTGGAGAATTTTTCAGTAAGAGCTAAAGCCTCAATAAAAAAGGAAAACTGACTGAATAATTATCAAAAGTGTTAATAATGAAAAGCAACACATAATAATGTACATTAATAGATTTAATAGAGCATGTTTATACTTATTAAAATAATTTTTATGTTGGTTTTTCAAGAAATTGGAATTGCAAAAATTGTTTCGAATGATTACGAAAACAAAACGCAAGCATTAATAAGATATTTCGCCGTTATGCATAGATATATACATATTGTTTCTTTTAGATTACTGAATTTATATTATTCAGTTCAATGTTATTTATTCTCTTCCTTCGTATTTGAATAAAGAATATGGTAATTCCGTGTGACACAGTACAACAGTTTTAATTCGCATAAGCATGATGTAAGGTTTTGCTTTCCATCGCAACCTTAATTTATTCAAAATTAAGATTATGCTAATATTAAGCTGTGTAACTTTAACTTTAGATAACATTGTGAATTTAAATTATATTATTCTGGTCGCTGAAATTCCTTTTAATCTCATTTACTTAGGAGTAATGCTACATTTTTCTAAGTAATATTTACCTATCAAATTTACATATCATTATGAATTTCCAATTAACATCTGCTTTTCCTAGAATATAGAAAGATAATCTAAGAAACCAGAACTACGTATTGTCATGGAAACACAGGATTTTTGAAACTTAAATTAAACTCAGAGATGTTAATAGTTTTTAGGTGCGTTTGTAATTATGTAAATACGTAGCACCTATAGTTGTCGTTCAGTCCGTCCGTCTGTCCGTTCGTCAGCATATAACAACGCAAAATCTACAAAAGCAAATCGTTTGAAATTTAAAATATATAATTATTACATAATTTTTGAAAGTCATTTCGAATTTTTTGAAAATCGGATGCATAGATCAATTACAGGGACAATCAAATTATTCCGTTACATTATGGTCAATGAGGAAAAATGTTTCAAATGCATTTTAATCGTTTGAAATTTAAAATACATAATTATTACATAATTTTGTCGAGTCATTTCAAATGTTATTAAAATCGAATGCATAGGTCAATTACAGGGACAATCAAAAGTATTCCTTTACATTACGGCAATGGAAAAAATGTTTCAAATGCATTTTAATGATGTTACTCCCATTCGAACATAATAAAATTGATATCCATCTATAAAGTACATATTAGAACATACATTTTGCATAATCTGTGGTGCAAAGATCGTTTGTTATTTATTTAGAAGGCCACACTAAAGTATTCCATTGCATAATGGGGAACATTGTTTGGTGAGCATTTTAATTGTAATTAACTATTTACAATTTTAATGAGATTGATATAGGAGAATGATATTTTTAAAACTTCGTTATCGTACGAATGCACCTCATTTGTTACGTTTCACGTGCAATTTGCAACTTGTTATAATATTTAATGACATTTCTTTAATTGCGGTGACTATTGTACTCCATTGCTGCGAAATTAAAGGAATGGAAAGGATTGTTATCTTCAATTATCTAAATAGTTTAGCAAATATCTTTGTTTTAGTTTTGGTTGCGTAAATTTATTTAATGATTTTTAATTTGCAGATTTTTTAGGTGCATTCATAATTATGTAACTACAGTTCCTTCAGTTCGTATTAACGGAGCAAAAACTACTCAAACAAATTGCTTGAAATCCAAAATAAAATCTTTTTTTGCATAATTTTGTCACGTTATTTGAAATTTCGTGAGAATCGTAAGTACAGGGGCAATCAAAATTATTATGTTACATTACGGCCAATGGGGAAAAATTTTAAGTGCATTTTAATGATGCTACACTCTTTCGAACATAATTGAAAATTATATGCATTAATATATACATAAGTATGTATTAATATATACATTTTGTACAATCTGTTGTGCAAAGAACATTTGTTCTTAATTTAGAGGGTCATACAAAAGTGTTCTATTACATAATGGTATTGAGGGAAACAATTTTTGGGGATCGTTTTAATAATATTAAACTGATTCACATTTCGTGAAACCGATATCTGCTTCAGAGTGTTTACTACGACTTGTTTCATTTATAATAGAAAATAAATATTATTTACAGGGACTAACAAAACATTTCGGCTACTGTACAGTATAGGATGTTCTTTATACTATAAATAAAATATTTATGTGACTTACACTACAAGTGTTTATAGAAACATAAACAGTAACTGTAATTAATTTCAGCTCCATTAGCTTTAAATTTTCACTGCATATGCACATATTTATACCTTGTAATGTCTCAATATTTTTCAATCGTGTAACAGTAATTGTGAGAGCACAAATTTGTTTTATCCGTTGGCAACAAACTGACGATATCAGTTGAATGTTTATTTTAGATGTAAACGGCTGCACCTTGATTCAATTTTTTTCATTCACTGGATGTCAAGTAGTATTAATTTATTTATTTTTTATTTTGCGTTTAAAAAATGTTCAATTAGCAGCTTCAAAAAAGCAAGTGGAAGAAATTGCTTGTCATCTAATGTTGTGTTCACAATATTTGGAGCCCCTGTGTTTTGCAAAGTGACAATGGCTAAAAATTTGCTAATAAATTTATTGAAGAAGCTTGTACATGTGAAATCTATTCAAAATGTTTCGTGTTAAACAAAAACACAGTCAATCGCAAAACTCAGTTGAAAAAACTAATCAACACAATGAAACGATGTTATACACATAGCTTGAAAGTATCAATAAAAAGTGTGGTCAAATGGAATAGAATTTATTTAATTTATAAAAAGAGGAGCATATTCTCTGAAATAGATCGCAATCCTTGAAGATTTATTTAACTATAAAGGGAATGTATGTTTAATAGAACATTTACCGGTCTATACTTCGTCCGAAATTACAACTGAAGATCGTCTCATTATATAGGAAATCAGTCTAGAAATGATCTCGAACTTCAGACAGAAATCTCAACAAAAGAGAAGGTTATAAGAGCAAAAAATGATGGTAATATGTGGAACTGGAGAACGAATGGCATTGTTCCAGGTTGTGTCAAAAAAATAACAAGAGTTAAATAGTAATTGAAAGGGAACAACACAAGTCTAAAATATAAGAATTCTGGAATCTATTTAAAATGTTTCATGTTAAACAAAGACAAGGTCAATTGCAAGGCTCAGTGTATATATGAAATCAAGACAATGCAAAGATGCTATGCACTTCGCTTGAAACTATCATAAAATATGTGGTCAAAAGGAATAAAATTTATTCAATTTATAAAAAAATGGAGCATATCCTCTGAAATAGATCGCAGTCCTTGAAGATATATTTAACTAAAAAGCGAATGTAGGTTTAATAACACATTTACCAGTCTATACTTCGTCCGAAATTACAACTGAAGAACATCTCACTGTATAGGAAATCAGTCTAGAAATGATCTCTAATGTCAGACAGAAATCTCAACCAAAGAGGAAGTTATAAGAGCAATAAATGATGATAAAAGGTGAAGCTGGAGATGAATGGCGTTGTTCCAGATTCTGTCAAAAATGATAATAAGAGTTAAACGGTAACTAAAAGGGAACAACACAATTCTGAAACATAAGGAATCTGGAATCTACTCAAAATAATTCACGGCAAACCAAGACACAATCAATTGCAAGACTAAGTGTAAATATGAAATCAAGACAATGAAAATATATTATACACTTCGATTATGCTCTGTATACGATCACTTTTAAAAATTGTACATACCAATTTAAAATAATATAGATATTAAAAATCCGTACTATAACTACAAATACATGTCAAGCAATTATTGTTCATGTATGGTACTTTAACCGCATTTTTTTCTGTATCACTGTGAATAAACTAGGAATAATCGGAATATCGTATTTTACAGTCGTCATTAAAATATATTTAAAATGTAAATTTTAAATGTATTTAAAATGCATTTAAATTATTCACCACTGACCTTATTACGGAATTGATTTTGCTGTCCCTGTAAATCATCTATAAACACTAGACATTTTATTTTCAATACCGAACAAGGCATTGAAAACTTCAAAAAGATATTGCGTGGCATTCCGAATGTATTTACGTGAGATAGAGCACTTTTCAACTCTGTTGGAAAGTGTTATAGAACAGAAATACATTAAAGTAATAAGCAAAATACTCTACAAAAATAGAAGAGATGTAATAATATGAAAATAATAATAAAACTCCACATAACTTGCTTTATACTTGCATTCAAATTGTGCAATTTTACTCAAAGATTTTGAAAAAAATTATTTTACTCCGTTAATTTTATAAGTATATGGTGGGGATTACAGGGGTCGCAGCGTCCCTAAACTTTTTGCACTTTTCTTCCACTATTTTAAATAAAAAAATCTTCGTCTCAGATTCCTTTAACCTCTACAATTAAATTCTACAATAAATATTGTCGTTTTAAAATTGTAGCAGGGAAGTGTGAAAATTTTAGGGACGCTGCGACACCTGGTATTATCAACCTTTTTGTGTCTTGTGTATTATTAATAGTACATACCTTTTTTTATCAAATATTATTTTGTCTCAGCAACTATTTAGTTATTTTCTACATATCAATGTGATTGTATATGGCTGTATTTTCCTTATTATGAATTCATGCGTGTTTTGACAGTTAGTAATAATATTAATAATTAAAGTTTACTTAATTTTCTTTGTATCTTTGGCAATTCTTTTTTGTTTTACATATATTTCATCCTTTAAATAAAAAAATATATATATTAAAATAGCAAATAAAGCCTTTGTGCAAAAATGTTTAAAGATAAAAAAAACAACGATTATAAATGCACAAATAAAGTAAGAAAAGGTATCAAACAGCCGTTTCGAATCTACTATGGAGATTCTTCATCAGTGCAAAACTCAGCAAGCTAGAAAAAGCAAAACTGAGCCAACAGTTTTGCTCAGTTTTGCTTTTTCTAGCTCGCTGAGTTTTGCACTGATGAAGAATCTCCATAGTAAATTCGAAACGGCTGTTTGCTATCTTTTCTTACTTTATTTGTGCATTTATAATCGTTGGTTTTTTATCTTTAAAAAATACATATGTTACATTTCTGAAAAAAATCATGTGTAATAAAATGCCAAAAAAAAAAAAAAAAAAAAAAAAAAAGATTAGTAAATTGTAATGCTCTCTCAAATCCTGTTGTAATATTTCATTTTCCAAATGTCCTCAAAAACTCTTCCTTAACCTATTATCATCTAAATAAAAATTAAATAGTACGCAAAATAATGCATTTATTATATTTTAGACAATGAGATAATTTTTAAAAGTCAGTAGCCTCTTTGTACATTTACGATTAGCGTTATTACAGTAACTATAATTTTGTTCGGACAAACATAATATGGTATATATATTTTACTCTTTAAATTAAAAATAGCTTTAACTTTTCTGAACAAATCATGTATAATAAAAGGAAAAAAAAAAGGGAAAGATGTAATGTTCTCTCAAATGCTCTTGTAATATTTCATTGTTCATTTTTTTTTAAATTCTTCCTTAACCTATAATCTTATTTAAATAAAAATTGAATACTACACAAAATAATGCTTTCATTATAATTTAGACAATGAGTTAATTTTTACACATCAGCAAGTCTATCTGTACATCTACGATAAATTTTATTACAGAAAGGGTAATTTTGTTGTCAAAGTGAAAAAAAAATCGGATCCGAATGGGTTTAATGAAATATATAAGGTATTTCTTTTCTTCAGACAAAAACATTATTAGTCATACATTCAACAACAATATACCTGATATTTATATACAAAATAATTTTGCCAGTTAAAACTTTTAACAAAAAATGCAAAAAAAAAAAAAAAAAAAAAAAAAAAAAAAAAAAAAAAACAGATAAATTAAACATTTTACGTGAAGAGTAAATAAAAAAAAAAATGAAGCGCTGTTTTTTGTACTCGTACAGTTTATTTTAATAACCATAATAAATTTCTTTCCGTGCACTTGCGTAAAGGAACTGACAATGCTCTGACATAATAAAACGCTAGAGTAGTTTTAATCCGCTTGGGAATTAAATGTGACTTTAGATTTTTGCTTTCAACCGTATGCATAATTTATGCAACATAAATGAATTCTCCTAACATAAGAAGAATAATGTAGCAATATATACTAAATTTTTCTCAATGCACTTGAGTAAAGGAAATAATAATTCGCTTGACATAATGTTTTAACATTAAAGTAGTTTTAAACCAGTGAAGCATTAAATAGGGCATTAGATTTTTGCCTTTAACCGTATGCATAATTTATTGAACACAAATGAATTTCACTAACATAAAATGAATAATATAAAAATATATAATTAATTCCTTCCTTTACACTGTCTTGAAGGAAAAATACTATTCGCTTGGCGTGATAAAATAGTACAGTAATTTTAATCCAGTGTTGTGGCTATAGATTTGCTTTAAACCGTATACTGTTAATAATTTCTGTGAAAACATACACAAAAAAACGAAACTTTCGGTTAATTAAACGTAGTTCTCGGTTAAATGCATTCGATCGTGTTTCTAAATCATCATTTTACCAACATTTGTCTTACAATATATCTATTTCCCTGTAAGGATTTCGTCTTTATTTAAAGGTATTTTTATCTTTGAAAAAATTAATAATTCAAAATACGCACTTATAAAATTATTTTAAAATTTTACTAGAAATATTTAAAAGAAAATTTAGTTTAAAAATTGTTCTTTTAAGTTAGAACAATTTAGAAAGAGAAAAATTATACTCTTAGTGGGAATTTTTATCGATTTTTTTCCCGCTAAAACATAAAAGAAATAAAGTGGTCTTGTGTAATAACGTCAGGCGGGTTAATACCGCCAAGTGCTAATATTTTGCATAACTATAAAATTATCTGGTAAATGACACCCATGTGCTCTGCGCAGAAGGGTTTTGAGTCATATAAATCGCAAAAAACAGCTTCAAGCTAATTTGTTTCCTTTTTAGGTCTTATTGTTTTTACAAGCTTGATCTAAAATTTGCGAGGTACGTTTTGTGATGTGAAGACTATTTTTTTTTATCCGGAAATACTTTGTTAATCACATAAGTTTGTAATACATTTCATGGACCTTCAAAATGTTGTTGAAGATTTTGGATATCTTCTCGAGATAATTTGTAATTTAAAATGTATACCGCAATAACTATAACGGGGTAATAACGCCAATCCTTGGCATTAATACCCCGGCTGATTCCCTACAGTGGCCGAGCTACATCCTAAATACTGATTCAAATAAACACAGTTAAAACTGTGCAATGTTTCTAATAATTCTATTTAAGCGGTCCTTTTTAAGCAAAAAGAAGCTCACGGTATGATATTCTTTTGCCTCAACCCCCCCCCCCCCCCCCCACACACACACACACCACACCTTTATTTTTCTTACACTTTCACAAAAAATTTAACATTTTCAATAGCATAGAACGCAATTTGTCAATTTCTAAGTTTGTAGAGTTTGTATTTTTAGAATTGGGCAATCTACATGCAATTCTTCCATCTTATTTCATAGTTTTGTTTGCATGGCGTTATTACCCATATAGGCGGGTAATAACGTCAAATAGCATTGGTAAAGAAATCACGCCATTACATTTTATGAATACATATCTGTTAAATTATTTTTTTATATAGATAGTCAATGAGTTGCTGTATCAAATCATATATTTGTTTGCAAAATACCAACTAAAACTGAGCCGTGAGAATTGGTAGAACCTTAACGTGGCGTTATTACCCCAGGGTATGTTATTTTAAACAAAATAATAATAAAAAAACTTCTACAGCTCAGTCAATAGGATGTTCTTTTGCTAAAAAGAGGTATCGAATTGAAGCAACAGGGCGGTTTTAAAGGAATTTTCTAAAAAATATACAGCAGTTCAAAATTACTTTTTTTTTTCAGGTTCTCTGAAGATTGAGTGATTTACTGATTTTAAAAATTAAGTTATTACCAATAAAAATAAATTTGAAGATTCTTGTGTATCTTTAATGACATTAATTTAAAGAGTCCATTGTAAATTCACTGAATAATTTCTCTGTTAGTTAACAGAATCTCTATTTTCCTAACCTCTGTAATTTTGCGTAAGACTTAAGATAATGGATTACGTAAATTCTCTATAATTTCATTTTAAAATTTTTAACAGTGTATGCATGATTTACTGAACATAAATGAATTTCACTAACATGAGAGGAGTAATATAACAAAAGATAACAATTAATTGCCGCCTGTGATGCCAATCATGTGCTAACAGCGTTGAAACAAGTGACTGATAAATTTATGGAAATGCATTGACTGTGTGTATCTTAATGGTGCATATTTGATTCTCCATACTCTTCTCTTTATCTTTTGTAAGTAAATCATTGCCAATCAGAGGCGGCTATCCATTTCATTCTACATCGCCAATGTTTTCGCGTCCTTCAATGAAATTTCGAACCCACCTACATACCATCGAATACTCATCGCATTTTGTCCGTAAACTTCGCAAACATATCTGCATCTTCCAATTGATTTTTAGCATTTCTAGCAATGAAAATGCGGATGATAGACAATAACTGGTATACTGCGGGATATACAATTTCTTTAAACATTTTAAATGCTAATGGTTATTGTAATTACAAGCTAATGCTAATCATGTGGGGATGGATTTGATGACGGATTGTTAGCTGATTCCTGCTTCACGTAAAAAAAATACCTAAAAAAGCTTTATTCTTTGCACTCATCGTTTAGATCAAATACACCGCTCTCAACCGTGAACTAATTGTGGATTATCAGCGCATGTTCTTATAAATGTCTCGTTTGCATATTTCCACCTTGTGTCGACCCCTTCTCGCGCTATCTATTGGATGTTTTTTGAGTTACATTTTATTACTGTCTTTAAGAAATCCTAGTGCCCTATAGATCCTAACCCCGCTAACCGCTTTTGTTTCTTTGTTTATTTTTCTGGGGTTTTTTAATTTTTAAAGTATTCATGGATTTTTTGCCCACTCAGTATATATTTAAAAAACTATTTTCAAGTTAGATTGCAGAAATCAATGATTACAAAAACTTAAATATATTTAACAAAAATTTAAGCAATAACTTACGAAATATATCGGTATACTGACGAAATAGTAGAGATTAAAGTGTATCAAAATGTATTACTTTTCAGAGTAAAACATGTGCGTCTCAACTTATAAGTAATACAGTCAAACCTCGTTAACATGAACACGCTTAACATGAATTACTCTTAACATGAATTTTTTCCACAGTTCTCTATAAAAACGAATACAAAGAATTGATACTCATAACATGCAAACTTACAACTAATTTTCGTCTACTAAAACCAGGAGAAAATATTCTCTTCGCGTTATGTAACTAAATAATAAATAAATAAACGAATCGATTAAAAAATATCTTCTGCTAACGAAAAACAAACTATAAGAAAATTCATTGTTATGTTTGTGTTGATTGTAATCGTCGACAGATCGTCGTCTCAAATTCATTTGACATAAATCTGTAAGAATAAAAAATTTTCATTTGAAGCAGCAATGGAATACTAAAACGAATAAACTCGGTTAAAGTTACCCCGTCATTTTGAACAAAATAGCACTAAAATGACTCGAAAAAGAATAAGGGCGCATTTTTTACTTTTAAAAAATTCTTTCAAACTTTTTTACACAAGAATAAATAAAAATTTTCGGTTTCAGAAAAAATGAACCTGAGTCTGAAGAACAGAATAAAAAAAAAGCTCGATCCCATGTCAGATCCTGGTTTGCACTGTAAAACATTTGTGGTAACGTTACTCCATAAAATTGGTGGCAGCTACGATTTACACTTCATTGAGTAATTTTTCACTTAAATAATGGTGTAATAAAAACATGCATTACTGGTGTAACATTACAATGTTACACCGATTATATCGGTTAAAATACTCCACCAAATTGGAGGCAGCAATGCTGCCACCAGTTTTATGGAGTAACGTTACACAAATGTTTTACAGTGTGGGCTCGAAGTTGAACTCGGGCTGAGATCGTCTCATTTCTAGCATATTTCTATATTTACATAATTATCACCAAGCATTTTCATTTAAACAAAAATGTACAAATATAGGTTTGTGAAAATTTAAAGTAATGCAAAGAAGATCTCAATGATTTACCTAAAACCATATCGATATCGTATTTCCTTTTATTTATAAAAAATAATAAATTTCAATTTGTATTAATATTTGTCATCTAATTGATTTAAGTTTTTTTACGTTTTATCATTTTAAATATATTTTTTAAAGATATTAAGATCGATATCCCATCTCAATGAAATTGGATTACAGTAATTAATTAGTTTAATTTTATCATTTCTGGAAATTCTAAGGGTAATAAAAATACTAAAATAGTAAAATAAAAATAAAACCTTTAAAATATAAATAATTTCAGAGAACAGTATATTAAAGTTTATTAAATATATTACAGTTTAGAAAAGAAAACAAATGTCGAGAAAATATGCAAGAAATTAAAATTACTTTAAGCATAGAAAAGGAAATAAATCTCGAGAAAATATGCAAGAAGTTAAGATTACTTTAAGCATTGTGGCGCATTTTTGTTTATTTAAAAATTTTAGCCTTATGCATAATTATTTTATATCTATTATTAAAGATATGAAAATGAATAACGCAATTCAATTTAGTAATTAATTGAATTTCAGTAATTAATTATTTTAACTTTATAATTTCAGAAAGTTTTTTATAGTAACACAAATATGTAGAAATATGTAAAAGTAAAAGTAATTAACAACAACAAAAAAAATCATTTGATATACAAATAAACTACAAAGGATATTCTATTGCCAATAAGTTTAAAAAGGGTAAAATGTGTATTAATGGACATTACACTACTGTTTATTAAAAAATCTACTCTAACATGTTATAATTCTATTGACATTATTAGAGTTAAGAAGATCATTCCAATACTTCATTACAATAATTAACTAATTTCATTTTATCATTTAAAAAAATTCTCGGTATGATGCAAATACTAATGTAAAAAAATAAAACATTTAAAATATAAATTAAACATATTTTAAAATTTTAAAAGAAAAAAATATTCTGACGATTATTTTAAGCATTTATTATTGTTGTGTGTTCTTGCACTGCTTATTGCTAATTTTTTTCTTTAACGTGTTACTAATGTATAGACATTAAATATTGACATATAAGAAACATAAAGATTAGCAATATATTCCACTAAAATTGGATATCAGTAATTGATTGGTTTAATATTATAATTTCTGAAGTTTTTGATATTATTACAGATACTAAAATAAATAAAATTAATAAATAAAAAATGTATTTAAAATACAAAGAACTAAAAAGAACATTGCACAAAGTATAAGCTCTAATGAAAAAAAAAAAAAAAAAACACCGTGAAAGTTTTTGGTTAAGTTTTTATATTTTGTATCATAAAATTTAAGCTAATAAATATTCTTTTTTAACTTCCCAACAATTATCTTTCTAAATAAAACAATACATCCCGATTTAAAGCCTGTGCTGAAAGTGTATACAGATGGGAACTGATAAAACAGATTAGATTTTTAAGCTTTCAAATCCCTTGGAATTATTTGGCATTAAAAATGATTTTATCTGGAGTAAAATAATTTTCCCACATAAGCTGATATAGAAGATAAATCTTTGAAGAATATTTCCTTCTGCCCATTTAAACAACAGCGTCTTTATACGTTGATTACATTTTTAGAATATTTACTATCTGAAAATCTGAGTTAATTTTGTTTTTCCGGTTTGTTAAATTATATAATTATAGGTCTATTGTTCATTGTAATTTATACAATATGTAATTTTATTTTTATAAAATATTAAGAAAAAATATTTTTGATTTTAATTTTATAGTTTATTATAATATATAATTAATTGTTATAGTTTATTTTATCATGTAATTATAGTTTTAATTCATAAATAACTATTCGCGTGGGAACCCGTTGTATTGTAATTAAATTTATTGTGTTTTCATGTGTTTGGTGAGGGGTAGGGGGAGGTTAGTCTAATTTTATTACGAAATTCAATTATCTAGCTCAAAAACAGAAACAAATGTTAATTGTTGTCTGCTCGTTCACATTTTAAAGCTTCGGCTTTATTACAAACCTATCATAGAGAAAGTCTGAATCATATAAGCAGCTACTTTACAGCATTTCAAGTTCCTAACCCTAACAGTACCAGAAAAATCTATACGTTATTGATTTTTTTATTTCTTCGCGTTTTTACATTTAGAATCTTTTAGAAATTATACTGTTCAATCATTTATGTATTAAAAATAACACTTCTGTAAATTTTCCATTTTTTAGCCCTAAAAGTTAAAGTCAAATCGTGATTTATAATGTGACTTCAGCTTATTTTATTTTTTTAAATTCAGAATGATTTGTTAACCCTTCATAATGTATGTACACCTTAAACAATTTGAACTCTTAGAGTAAATTTGAATTGCTGTATTATTTAACTTTTACACAATTTGATCTTAGGTTTGAACCCGCGACCTTCTTATAGCGACCTCCTTATAGTGCATTTAACTGATTCAGCTATAGAAGTTGTTGTGTTTGAGTAGAAATTACGTCATTCATAATTCTGGAGGCGAAAATTTGTTGATACTTATGATACTCCCCAAAACTTCGCCGAGATAATTTTTGCTTTTATAAATTATTGTAAATTTAAAAAAAATGAATATTGTTCTTTAATGTATATTGTTAAAAATCTTGTCTTAGTTTGAACCAAATTTTGGTGCTCATCCTGCATTTGACACTGTAAGATGGTACAATCTTGAACCAATATTTGGAGTTCCTGTTGATTGTCTATTTGCATAGCTCCAATAGTTGGTTCGAGGTTGAAAAAGGTATCTCAAAATGTTGGTACAAGAGTACACTGTCTTGTGGTGGCAGCTACTAAACACGAAAACTTGGTTCAAACTAGAGCAAAATTTTTAACAGTGTATCCAATAAAATTGTAAAAGTATTTTAAAAGTGTTTATTTTGAATTACAAGCTTTAACAAGGATAAAAATATTTTTAAAAAATGACATGAAAATTCTTACAGAGAATTAGATATAAGAAAATATCTATAAAATGGTGATTGAGAACTAAATCAAATGCATTTAACCGACAACTGGTGTAAATTTCCAGAAAGTCTCGATGTTTTTTTCGGTATTTTTAGGTAAATTTTTAACAGTGTGGAAAGATACAACCCTTATCTATCATTTTATATCATTGAATTAATTACGTATTTTAAGATTTATCAGAATGAAGAAATTTCTTTATAAGATTTTCTTAAGATTTCATTCGATTTTCTTCTGAAACGACTGTATATATTAAGTTTCAAACCATTTGGATGAATTGTTTTTTGCACTGTTATATGCGAACATACAGACGGACGGATAAGACTACGAATATAGGTGTCACATTACAAATGCACTTAACACTACAAATGAAAGAGTAAACACTTTTCTTTGAGATAATGTTAGGTGCCTGAAATTTTGAAGTAAAACATATATGTAAGTAAAATAATAATTTCAAATTCCAGTTGATTAAAATAAAACTCATAGATTAAAGTTAAAGAAAGATTATTTAGAAAACCGATAAATTCATTTAAATAACAATTAGTGAAATTTCGTTAATTACACTGATGTAGTGAAACTAACAATTTGTTGAATACAGTTCACCTTTTCAAATAATTTTTAAGTACTTAAGTTTAAAATGCGACTTAACGGTTCATTCCACCGTGTTCCACATATAGCACATACTTAAAAACACCGTGATTCTCATTATGCAACATGAATTTGTGCAATATGATCGCTGTAATTGACCAATAACAGTCCAAAGAATGGAATATCACTCATTTTGTCTATGTAAGATGCCTGCATTTGACAAAAAATTAAAATTTGTTCTTCGAAAACAAAACAATTTCCGATAAAGCTATTAAAGCAAAATATACTTTTATTATTCTTGCTGAATAGTTAAAAATGTTAATAAATAAAGTTGCAATGTCTTAAACAGATAAAATTAATTAGTTTATGCCCATTTAATTGCAAAATACATCAATACAATATTTAAGAGCACCATTTGTGTAATTAGGGTAAAGTTCTTACAATATCAAATTTTAGATGAAATTTTTAAATTTATTTATTTATTTATTTTATTACTTTTCTTATTATCAGATCGATATATCGATTTCAAATAATTCTATTCATAAAAATAGAAAAGAAATGTGCAGTGAAGGGATGTTCAGATTTATCTTTTAGTTGTACTCGTATGAATAACTTAATGAAAATTAGAAATTTACCAAGCATGAATTATACAATATTAATATCAAATGATCTGACACATTCATATTCTAGCATTATATATTAACAGATTTTAAAAGAAATAAATTTGAAATATTTGCGAATCTGCAGCTTTTTTATGCATATACGTATTTCATATATAAATATTTCATTAAAAATATTTTAAATATATAAATATTTTTGAAATTTAATAATTTTCCAATTTTTTTTTTTTTGAGTGAAGATTTATTCAAAGAAATCTACAAAGAAAATGTAATACATTTCTCTATTTGCGAAAAGACCATTAAAATTATTTAATACGCAATTTAAAAAATATCCGTTACGTATATTTATTTTTAAGACAAGTTTTAACTCTAACATAATTTAGTTAATAATTTTTATGCTGATTTTTTTTATAGATTGGAATGCTCAAAGACTTACTTAATATAATGAATGGAATACATAGCATTACGTTTAATCCCAGCAATATCTAACTGATAACTAATAGAGTATAGCTGAACCCATTTAGAACCCATTGGAAGATTTCCAGAATTATGTCAAGTAAAAGTTTTTAAATTTTACTTACATGTGTAGTACTTTATCTATCTTCCATTTATTAAAACTTGTAACACTAAATTAATTTTATATGCTATTTTCAATGAAAAAAATCGTTTACTTCAAGGGCTTTTTATTTTTTTCATATTTCCACTTATTTTTTTATTCAAAGTTATCTGTTTTTTTTTTTTCGTTGCAAAAAAAGTATTTATTAACGATTACTTCATTTATTACTAATCTATTAGTTGAGTACACTACATTCACAGAAAGGAATTTATTAAAACTACAAAACACGTTTTGTTGAGTACATTTTGGTTGCTCTAAGTGAATTTTTAGTTAAAGTAAAACAAGTCGGTTTTGTTGCTGAGACAAAAAAATATTGTTAACACTCTTATAAAATTTTAACAAAATTTCATCAATTATTTTTGAGTCTTACAAAATTCTTGTATTTTTAATTTGTAATTCGAACAAAATTTTGTTGTTTTTGAAAAATATAAATTGGTGTGCAGTAGCCATAACTCGCTCACGTAATTTTGTTTAATCTACTTATATAGCTGTAAAGGATTAACATAATTTCTGGATAATAAAAAAAAATCAAATTGAGACGGATTGACGATGTTATTAAAAAAATCATCAATATTTTTTTGTTTATTCAAACAAAATTTCCATTGACCCCTATTTATACGGGGAGATTTGTTGGACCAATCAAATTTTTGTTGCTTCAACAAAATTTTTCTCGGGTGTACGTAAGTAAAACTATGTAATTGTCAAATCAACATTGCAAATTCTCAGCGTACAAAAATAAGCACATCGTAGAACTCTTTCTGTCACCAAATTTAGAGTGCATTAATGTATTGTGAATTAGAAAATTTTTTTTGGTGTTGTTATTGTGTTCTTAATATATTGCATAAAATGTTGCCATCAAGGAATGTCTTCTTAATATCTTGCAAAAGTGTTGCTATCTAGAAATATATATCTAATATTGTATACTTTCTGATGTCTGATGAAACGCAGAAATATTAGAAAGTTGTAATATCTGCTAAATATTGAAGCTTTGTCTTACACATTTCTCTAAAAAGTCTTCCTTAGCCTATTGTCGTATGAATATATATTGAAAAACGTGCAAAATAACTGTTTTCGTTGGGTTTTAGACAATGACATACTCCTAAAACTTTAGTAAAACTATTTCGAAATCCGATATTAACGTTATTAACGCCAAAAAATAGAAAACAAAATCTCAAATTTGAAACAAAAATCGGATCCGATAGGATTAAGGAAGATAATGTCTGCTAAAGAAAGTGATTCTCTCCAAAATATCCGTTACTAACTGCTCGTCGTCCAGTAAATGTCCTTATTCTTCTCGTTCAGTATTAACTTCCAAGCAATTAAAATACTTCGTGGGTGTATTATATTAAACCTTTGGGGACGAGCGCCCCCTATACGTGCCATTTAAAGTGCTAAAAATCGTTTACTATTCTCACAAGTTAGATTTTATTGTGAAGTTTACTTTATTTAATTAACCTCTTCAGACCTGAGATACACAAATGTGTACCTCCATTCTTTTCCTCATAAAAACTAAACTTTTCAAATTTTTTGCATTTTTTCTTTACTCATATACACTGGTGTCCAAAATTTAAGCATAATTGGTAATTAAGTAATTATTTTTAAGTAATGAAAGAAATATGAATCGGAATGTGCTGAAACTCCAGGTGTGTAAACAAAATAGTACGCGTCACATATTTTCGCGAAGAGTTTTCCCCGAAATCGAACAGGGGACCGTCAACAAATTGAAAAAGAACGAAGATCTTTTGGATAACCCTGTCAAAACTAATGTAGCAAAAGCGTTCAAACTGCACATTATGATTAATTGACTTATTGTAATGTACTGTGTTAATTTTTACAAGGATAGCATGTATACTCGTAGAGAAATTAAGGTTTTTATAAAAACAGTCCTAAATTTTTCCAAGTTTTTTGCTTATAATTTGCAGAGTTCTTATTATAAAATAATGTTCTTTTCTGAAAATATGCCAAACATCATTATACACAATACCCTGTCATCAGAATTTAAAAATAATAAAAATTGTATGAAAAATGAGTATGTTTAGTAAATAATTTTTCATTGCGCATGCATCAAAGACATCAAAATGTCATTTGCATATTGTGTTAGCTAAATGTATAGAGCAACTCCTGTAAAAGTTTCAAAAACATAGCTTGAAAATTCTGAAAATGGGAGCCTATAGAATCAACTCAAAATCCGTTATTCCTAAAGGAAGCAAAAAGATCAGAGGTTTTACCTAAATATAGTTGTACGTGCAATATTGTGTAGGCACTAAACAATGGAATATGGATACAGCCCCTCATCTTTTTGCTTCATTTAGGGAATAAAGGATTTTGATCTCATTCTATCAACGATAATTTTCAGAATTTTTAAGCTATGTTTTTGAGACTTTCACAAAAGTTGCTCTATACATTTAACTAACATAATATGCAAATGAAATTTTAATAGCGTTCACGCATGCGCAGTAAAAAATTATTTAGTAAACCTGTTCATTTGTCATACAATATTTATTATTTTTTAATTCTGATGACAGGGTATTGTGTACAATGATGTTTGTCATTTTTTCAAAAAAGAACACTATTTTATATTAAGAACTCTGCAAATTATAAGCAAAAAACTTGGGACTGTTTTTATAAAAACCTTAATTTCTCTTCGAGTATACATGCTATCCTTGTAAAAATTAACACAGTACATTACAATAAGTCAATTAATCATAATGTGCAGTTTGAACGCTTTTGCTACATTAGTTTTGACAGGGTTATCCAAAAGATCTTCGTTCTTTTTCAATTTGTTGACGGTCCCCTGTTCGATTTCGGGGAAAACTCTTCGCGAAAATATGTGACGCGTACTATTTTGTTTACACACCTGGAGTTTCAGCACATTCCGATTCATATTTCTTTCATTACTTAAAAATAATTACTTAATTAGCAATTATGCTTAAATTTTGGACACCAGTGTACAGCTGATTGATTTTAGCTTCAAAACAAAACCAATAAATGTCAGCACTGATGAATATTACCTCACAAATTAAATATTGTTTTCATCCGGGTTTCGAAAATACCTTCAGGACATTGTGGCCAAGAAAGTAAGAAATATTTATGATTGTTTAACTTTAAATGCTTTGCGATAAAAAAATTTGAGAATTTGCTGATCATTTACTTGTTTAAAGACCTTAATTTTATTATTGCGTAAATTTATATTATTGATAGTTAAATTGATGTTTTAAGGGGATTAGTACTTCTATATTCATATTTGTAAACCTAAATTACCAGGCCCCTAAAGTATTGATTTTTATAAAAATGACCCTTTCTGTCATCTATGGTGTCATTTCGATTATGCAAAAGCAATAAATACATATTTGTAGCGTTATTTTATGCTCAGGTCTGAAGAGGTTAAAGCATTTTCGCGATTCAACTGCCGAAAAACTTCTGTTCTAAAAACAGAGGGTAAAAGATTAAAAATTAAGCAAAAGGTTTCAGTAGCAACAGGGTTAAACTACGAAAGTAATATAATGATCATTATTAAAATCCACATTTATTTACGAATATTGTAACCAATGAGAAAAAAAAGTTCTTAGACAAAATGTTTGTTAACTGAGGCATTTTTAGCCGATGTAACAATCTGTTTTAATTTCTCGTGCTATCATCATATTACAGAAATAATTCACTTGAAATTAGATAGTACTTTAACAGCATATTACAAAACAAACTCTTCACGTATCCTAACACGAAATAGAAGTATTACCATTGATATTACTTTTTAATAATAATAAATTGATCTAGGCTAACGAAGCTAAATCTTTCCGAAATTTTAGTTAACAAAAACTTGATGTCTTGCCTATTTAAAAGAAACGCAACTGGATTCTGCTATAAATCGATGCCAATAAAACAATCATAAGCCAAATAAAAAAATTAGCGAAAGAATATTTCATTAACTGAAGTATTCTAAGCCGATGTAACTCTGTGCTTTCTATTTCTCGTGATGTGGTTATATTATACAAAAAACGGATCAAAAACAAAATGTATCTGAAAACAAGTTCAAAATTATATATTAGCATAACCTAACACGATTTTTATTAACTATTTGCAAAAAACAGCTGTTGTTCTCGTAGAGAATTTGGAAATCTAAAGTATATCTGTATCTTTTTATTGGTTGAATTCCGCAACTAATTTAATTTCGTTTCCTGATTGATCCTACTTTAATGTCCAAAAATGGAGTACTTCTGTTTTTATTTTATTCGTTTTCTGACTGGTCCAAGTTGAATGTCCAAAAACTGAATATTTCTGTTGCCACGATGAAAAAAGAGTAATAATTTAAAAATAATAATAATTTCAAAACAAATGATGATAGAAATTTCAAACAAATTTCATTAAAAAGTGCACTTTTTCTCTACCCAACGGGGTAAAAATTCAAAATGTGCGACGTTAAGAAGTTGAAAAAATTGCAGTTCCAAAAAGTGTAAAACTGAAATTCCATTTAAAATTTGTTTGTGATGGGTCCAGGAATATTAATTTTTAATCCATGTCGTATGTAATATGAAGCGTTTACAAGTCAATCTCATTAACTCAATCAATAAAAATTCACATTTTAAACAGTTAAAGTTGTCTGTCTTTAATCTACTGTTTTCTTATCATTGGTCTAGGAATATTAATGTATATTGCACGTGCGTAATGTATGACTCGTTATAATCATTCTAAAAATGATGGTTATTATTATTATTAATTTAAATATAGAATTTATTTATATGCTTTCAAAATTTGAGTCTTTGAAAATATCATTTGCCAAATACTCGTTGTAATTTGTTAAATTATTATTATTATTATTATTATTATTATTATTATTATTATTATTATTAGCAATTGATATAGGCTAACGAAAATAAATCTTTCCGAAATCTTCGTTAACAGAAATATGACTACTCGCCTAATTAAAAGATAAGTAACTACATTCTGTGATATTTCAATGCCAATCAAACAAATAAAATGCGAATCAAATAACCCAAAATATAATTTCGTTAGGTAGATATTTAATTAATTAAGCATTTTTAGTCGAGGTAAACTTATATTCTTATTTGATGTGCGATAATCATATTACAGAAATAAGTCCCTAATAAATTAAAATAAAAATAACATAATGTTTTTACATAACCTAACTAGTGATAGAGTTACTAATACTCTTATATTTTTGCTCATTATATATCTTTCATTTTATGTAAAAACATTTAAAAATTACATACATCATTATTTTCCAGTCTGATCCGATGCACATGAGATAGCAGTATTATGATACACATATTTATGATGAATTCATAATCGAAAAGTGATTTTTTTTTCAAAGGCATTTGCCAAATAATTGGATCATTGAGATTTGCATTGATTTGGGTTTTGTGTCAAATGAATTTTCTAATATACTTTTAGATAGTTAAATAAATAAATAAATGTATAATAAGATTATTACGTGCAGCTATTTACATATTTTGTGAGATATGAATATCGTTACTTAATGACCTTTATTGCTGACATGTTCATATTTATATTGTTAAACATGTATTTATACTTTATAATTTAGTATGCGTGGTTTGGATTTCAATTATTTAAATATATATTTTTAGATTATTAATGCAATTCCGGTACCGAAAAACATTTTATTTTGCTCACTAAAATGTCTTTTAAAATATTTCAAATATCAAAAAGCTGTGTATGTATGGCGTTAAAAAATGCTACATATTACGTATTTATTTTTAATTTAGCTTTATATATATTTTTTAAATATTATTAATAGATATATATGTTACAATTAAATTATTTACGTATACGCTTTATTAGAAAAAAATGCAATTTTACGGATTTTATCGAGGTTTACTCTAGTATGTTTATGGAAAATTTAACTTTTTTCTTATAGAGTCAACTAATTTTAACTTTAATGTTTTATGGACAAAAACCGTTTGTCTAATGGCAAAGTCCGTTAATCGAAGAACAAAGTCCTTTTTTAAGGACTTTGGACCTAGAATCTCAGCTACAGAAAAAAGGGCAGCAATTTCTTACAGTGTAATATTTAAAACGCTATATTTCTATTCTTGTTTTCATAACTTATCAAAGGAAAACTTTTTTTTTCTTAATACTAAAATTATACAATGTTTAATGTAAATTTAAATGTTTTCTTTTAAACGAAAGAAAATAAATATTTTTCACACTGCTTTCAAATTCGATATTATTTTTTCAAAAAATAATTGTTTTAACCCCGTCCCATTAAATGTTTTAGCATATTATCTATCTATAATAATTATAATAGTGCATTTAAAATTACAAGCCTAATATGTATACTCGTACATAATATTACTTTCGTAAATATATGTATAAAAAATTCTTAACCTGCAATGTATAAGTATGCTATCTATTTTCAGAAAAAATAGCACTTATACGACGCCAAGAAAATCTTATTGCAAAAGCACAAACTACTTGGATCTGGCGGGCTATTAATAGTACATGATTTTTAACCGAGTATTATTTACTTTTGTTTGTATCTACATATAGTAATGACAGTATATATCTATGTATTTCTTATTATGACTTCATTTATGTTTTCACGGTTAGTAATACAATAAAAATAAAAATAATAAACAGTCTGCCTATTTCTTTTTTGCATCGTTTCCAATTCTTTTATTTTAAACATACATTTCACTCTTTAAATTAAAAATATTGGTCACTTTTCTGGAGGTATAACAAGTAATAAAACATAATAAATATTAGAAATTGCTAATATCTCACCCTCTGAGTGTCTTGCAAAGGGTACATTTGTGATGTTGTTCTCTCTGTATTTTTTAAATGCTCAGAAAATAAGATTATATAAAAAAAACTTAATTACAAATATGAATGTTATCCTTGAGAGTATTAATCATTCTAAAATGTGTAAAAAATTCAATAAATATACAGAATTATACTATCTTAAATATTGTTTATATTGCAGTGAAACCTGGATCTTACAAGGAAGGTCTCCATACTGGGCATACTCGGATTTTTTTGAAAAAAAAAATACCAATTAAGCTACTCATGTATGTAATAAAGGATCAGTGAAAATTAGAGGCGGAATTCCAGAAGAAAACATGTAAAAAAATAAAATACTTTCGAATATTTGGCGTGAAAAGACGGAAGGGTTACACGATTTGGCGAGCAGCATTTTTCCCCGCCAAAAGCAAACGATTTTAATGCAACTGAAAACTTGGATTTTTAGAATCCGCATAAATGGTGTTTGATGAATTTAAACATACACAATGAGAGAGTTTAATATATTTTATACATATATATGTATATTAAATTGCATATGTATATATTATTTGTTTCTGTAGTTATTTAATTTACCACTGGAAAAAGTATTTTCACATATAAAAAATTCTTATTCAGTAAAATTATTTTCATACATTTAAGCGTATTAAAAAACTAGTCGTTGGGGGCCACCGTAATACTTACCCATTATGGATATGTATATGAAAATAAAACATGTGAAACTATTTAAACAATGCATTGCAATTCATGAACAAAATTTAAATATTGTTAATATATATAGTAATGCTATATTAAAGAACTGCTGATGTACCAATTTCGACAAATTATATAAAACGCCAAACTACTCAAGTAGTACCGAACTGCGTAAAAGAAACATCCTTATAACTCGAAAAATAATAATTCTATTAACTAACAATTAACTGCGTCGGATGAAGCGTCTCATTTCCCATTAAAATATATTTCTGAATTGAAATTTGAATGAAATACAGGGTCATGAAAAATCGAAGAATGTGGAAAACAAGATTACAAATATCTCGGCAACTGATAATCCGATCGACTTCGTTCTATATGCAAAATGTGTGTTATTTTATTGGCTTTTACGTCCATTCTTTAGAACAAAACAATTCGAAAATTTTTATATACCTTTCATCAGAACGAATTTTTCGAGAGTTCGAAAAAAATAGTTCCGGATAATCGACGTTGCTGATATTAAATAGGGTTCGTCCAATTTTTACATACTAACTACATACAAAATTTCAAGTCTGTATCTCAATTTGTTCGGGAGATAGAGCGTTTACAGGCAGACAGACTGACAGACAGACAGACAGACAGACGGACGGCAAAATTTTTTTTCTAAAAATATGTTTTTCGGAATCTCCACTATATAAAACGTGTAAATCCGTCAAAAAAATTTTGATTTTCAAAACAATTGCAAGACTTACCCTATACTACGTATGATGGGTAAGTAATAAAAGCTAAATGTTTCCATAGCAACAGAATCAAATAGACAATGCTCAAATGGACTTTGAATTAGAAACAATTTTAGTTGATTTATATTTGAATTTCGTTTCAAATCTTAAATTTTGATGATTAAATTTGAATTAAATACATATAAATATCAATTTAACGAAATTAGACTTAAAACAAACTAAAACTGACAAAAACAAAGATATTTAATTTATCTAAACACGTTGAACATGAAACTTTTTTCTTTTAAAATGCATTTGACATTATTATTATTATTTTTTTTTGAAATTGCTTTTTATCGCCAACCGAAGATAAATCGCCAAATAACGAAATTTTCATTATTTTTTTACCGACAGGGAACGGGGTTTCCGGCGATTTTTTTTAAACGTATATATCCCCATGAGAAGAACATTGTGTAATTTTTTCAGATTTTTCGGAGTATGCCCATATGGAGACCTTCCTTGTTAGTGAACGAATACTACATTCCAAATACAGTCAAACCCCGTTAATACGCGCCCCGCTTAATACGCGAAACCGCTTAATACGCGAATTTTCTTTGGTCCCTTGAAATACTCCTTTCTTACGCATAGAAAAAACCCCGTTTAATACGCGAATTGCTAATACGCGAACCCGTTTAATAAGCGAAATTTTACCAGTCCCTAGAAAGAAAAACCTACGTTTAATACGCGAATGAGCTTACTTCTAATGAGTTTTTAGATGAAGTATTTTTCCAAGCATTTTATACAACAATTATTTAAACAATTATTTAACTGTTTTTTTATGCAACAATTATTTAAACCCAATTAAATTAAGCATATTTCCCCTCAAAACCTTGATCCGAGGCTAACACAAGACTGCCAAATCAAAACTCTCTCACTGAAATCTCATAAGCGAGACGAGGCTAGCGTTGTGCAAAAGTTAAAGACATTATGTCTGTTTTGAAAAACACCTGTTTTTATTTGACGAGTATATAAAATCGCATTGTAAAATTTCAATAGAAATTCAAATTAAAAAAAAATACAGTATTTAGAGATTTTTAACTTATGCTTCATGAGATGCTAATTAAGAATATGTAAATTAAAAAATAATTGATACAAAACTTTTTGAAATCAATAAAAACCTGAGTGTTTTGTCGTGGTTTTGCTTGCTTTTTGTGGGCATAGACTCAAAAAATCAACTTACGCAAAGCAGAATTTCCTCCAATTCAATACTTTTCTTGCGATTTTTGTCATTTAAAAATATAAATGTAGACAAAAAGGAAATTAAATTTATAAAATCATACAAATTTAAAATTCATGTAAGGTTTATTCATCGCGGATGCGGGCTGCGCGAGTCATCTAATTTTTATAAAAAGCAAAAATGAAAAGAGCTTTTCCCCATAATTAAAAAATGATGTATTAACCCCCCTCGCCTAAATTAGAGCAGTAGAACCGATAGACGAATCAAATGCTACAATCGCAGATTAATCATGTGAGTCTTTCCAATCGCTGTTTCATCAGTGTTGTGATATTTTTAAAAGAGGAGTCGCTTGTCGCTTCCAGTATTATCTAGTCTATGATGTCCATCTATGCTTTTATAAATCTTGTCTAAAATATGGCGAAAGGAGCAAAACATATTAAACGAAAGGCTCTCTCTATTACTGAGGAGTTACAAATTATAAATCAATATGATGCCCAAGCTGTCTCAAATAAATCTACGTCTGCCAAAGAAAAAGACATATCTGAGTCAATATTAAGGACTTTGTTAAAGAATAGAAATGCCATCGTTAACCAAGTTGTGATTGGAGGAACAAAGAACAAGAAAGTAAAAACCGCAAGTTTGAGGACATGGAAAAGGCCCTTTACGACTGGTTTGTTCAAGCGCACAGTAGGAATATCCCAATAAGCGTCTTGTTAATACAATAAAAAGCTTCTGAAATCGCAGCAAAAAATTGGATTGCTAGATTTCAATGTCTCAAATGGATGGCTGGATCGACTTAAAACTCGGTAGGGTATAAAATTCAAACAAGTGTGCGGTGAGTTCAGCTGCAATCAACATTGAAGATGTTCACTGTTGGAAAATTAATGTACTGCCGCAGCTTGTAAAAAACTACTCAAGTCGGTAAATTTAAAACGTGGACGAATTTGCGCTTTTTTACAAATTGACACCCAATAAAACAATGGCCATGAAAGGAATAACATGTCATGGAAGCAAATTGAACAAAGAACATCTTACTATTCTGCTGGGTGCCAATTCTGATGAATCAGATAAATTAAAGCTACTGGTCATAGGAGAATCACGCAACCCGCGATGCTTTAAAAATGTAAAGAATTTCCATTGCCTGTACTAAAATTAGCGTACAGTATGGATGACGGGCAACATTTTTACAACATGGCTTCGTAATTTTGATCGGCGTATAAGAAAATCGTCTTGCCATGTGTTACTGCCTGTGGACAACTGGCGTGCGCATCCAAAAGATAACGAAGACCTGTATAATGTCCAAGTAGGATTTCTACCTCCATATTGGACAAGTGTAACCCAGATAATGGAACAGCACCAAAGTAAATTACAAAACACTCTTCGTACGGCGATACCTTCATCAAATTGAAGACTGCAGCAATCCTTCTCGCTACGAGTGACGTCGAATTACAGTCCTCTACGCTATGTACATTATTACTGCAGCATGAAGAATGTCACACCAACAACAATTAAAAATTGCTTTCACAAAGCGGATTTCGGAAGTAGCGAGGACATCATTTACATAGAGCCAACCTCGCACTATAATGTCGAAGAAGATTGGCTGATCGCACAAGAAACTGTAGGGGAAAATTTTATCAATTTAAACACGTCCATTAATATAACAAAGATCTAGTTACCTTTGAAATTAGAAGTCTGTATGATATGATCACCGATGTAACTGCGACTGACAAACCAGATGAGTTGAGAAGGAAGAAAATGATGATTCTGCGCTTCCAACCCCATTTCCATTCTCCAAAGTTACAGAGGCATTCAATTTCCTCAGACAATATGCGTCGTCACTGGACGAAGGACTCTCAACAAGCGAAGTTTACCACTACCAATAAGACGGAAAACATAATGGTGATGGTGCGACCGCATGTCAAACAGGCCAAAATTGACAATTACTTTTCCAAAATGTAATTTTCATGACATTATTGACTTCAGTATGTCTTTTTAATTGACTTTTTATTATTATCGATGCATGTATTATCGCATCTATATCTGTTCAGTGTAGCTAACAAAGATTTCAATTTTGTTAACATTAGTTTTAGTTAATATGGTTAGCAGAAATTTTTATGTTCGTCTTATTCAATTTTATGTGTTATACATAATAAATCTAAATTTTAAAAGACATAGGATTTTTTATTTGAGAAAATAACGATTATTTGAATATTCAGCTTTCAAACGTTCCTGCTTAATAAGCACATAATGATTAAGATAAATGAAATCTCATTTTATGTCTTAAAAACGCTAAAAATTGACAAAAAATACGTCTTTTTCGCATAGATTGTTATTTGATTGATCACTCGACGGAAATTCGGGACCTTTGGTTAATACGCGAACCCGTTTAATACGCGAATTTTGATCGGACCCCTGATTCGCGTATTAACGAGGTTCGACTGTACTTAGAGGATTAAATTTTGTTGTAATTCGGTATTTTACAAACGTCTCCAAAAACTCATCTCTAAGCTATTTTCATATGGAAATTAATGTAATATGTTCGGGATGAAGGCAGGGAAAGTCGATAGCTTCAGAGCCCCGCCCGCCCACTAACCGTCTCTCAATATCTTTAATTTGTCGACGTTTTCTTTTAAATTTGTCCGGTTTCAATTTGTCTTATATTTTTTTTCCTTTTCTATTAATAGTCCAAGGCTATTCGGGTCGTAAGTAAATTATTTTGGCCCTATCCGTGGTCAAAAAAACTACATTAAAAAAACTACATTCGTTAGATTTCAGATTTGTTAGATGTCATATTTGTTAAACTACTGTAAGTCTATTTGGATATATAGTAATAAAGTTATTAACGTTAAAGTAATTTTTGCCACGAAATTGAAAAAAATATGGACCTGAAATGGTTAACATCTAATTTCTTGCACATTTCGTATTATTTTCTTTGTTCCTTATGTCGCCTATAGAAGACGCTAAAGAACCCCATTTAAATGAATTGAAATGTTCTAGAATTGTTAAAACTATTTCTACATATTTTTTATGTAATGCGGGCATATCGAAGCACTATCATACAGACTGATACATGTTTGGAGATGTTTTGTAGTAATTTTTAAAAGGTTTTTGTGATTCCTTGTAATATTTGTTTCAGGTTAAAACACTTAATGTACCCAACAAGAAAGAATTGACTTATTTATCGATTCCATTTTATTCTCGTTACACAACCGCTTAAAAATACCTTAAGGACCGAACAAATATCGGATCGATTAGTAGAATTACACTAAAATTGAAAAACAACATGCATTTTTTTTCTAAATTGTATTCAATTTTTAGTCTTATGTTTTTTAAAATAATTAATGTCAAATGTGGCAAATGCAGTAAATTCTTACTATAACTAGCTTTATAAATATTCAAATCTTGGAGCTATAGTTGTTACATTCTTATGCAAAAATGCATGAGTACATAACTTATTTCGATTCTGCATATTAAATTCAGAAATACGAAAATAATAGAACTCCGTCTTAAATAGGACATAATCACCATTAGCAACCTAAAAATACAATAGACATGTTTTATTTATTGATTTTCTGAATTTTTAAATAAAAATGTATCAAACCAATTTAATATGTCACATACAGATGATAAACATATAAATTAGTACATCATATTAATTCTTGAAAATGTTATTATCAAAGCAATGAAATATGTCGAATAAAAGAAGGTACTTTTTGCCTTTTAAGGTTAAACCTTTACCACTTAAAGAAATATTAAATTAGTTTGATATTTTCAAAGATTTTTATACATAGTTTGATAAAAGCACATGTTTAAAAATATTTTGAGTATCTATATTATAAATATACATCTGATAAATATTAAAATATTCCTTAATTACTTTTCTCAGTTGCTTCATTGTCTTATTGGTTGCTGTTATAATAGATTTTTAAAGAGTGAGATATCAAGATAACATTTTGCTTTTGATATAGCATTTTAAGTCGAAGTAAAAAAGACCTATATTATGTGATACCTAAGCTATGCTATGATGATACTATATGATACATATCAAGATACTTACATATCATGGAATATCATTGAATTAATTATGTATTGTAGGATTTAATAAAGAAAATTTATTTATTAATATTTTATTACGTTTTTATTCAATTTTCTTAGTATGCATTTGAAATGACTCGTTAAAATTCTATAACGATTATTTACATTAAATTTCATATCATTCGCTTGAGAAGAATTTGCGCTGTTATATACGGACAGACGGACGTACTAGACTATAACGGTACGTGCTAAGTATTTATATAATAACGAACGCACATGAAAAGGTCTTTATAACATTATTAAATATTGTATCACATTGTGATTTTTTTTATCCATACATCCGTAATTAATTTTTATTAATGTGCTTATGAAATATATAAGTAAATATTTTATAAGAAATTAAAAATTTCCATTTATTTTCGATATTTATAATATAGTTTTGATATTTAGTTTAGTCTCTAATTTATATTTAAATAAAACCTTCGGTCTAAAATACATAAGAAATTACAATTTCCCGACATTCGAATGCAAGTGCAAGTGACAAAGGCTAAATCTTTTCTTGATATCTCAGTCTTAAAAAAGGTATTAATCTAATTCAATCAAATAAGTCTATGAAGCAAATGAAAAAAAGTTTAGGAATGTTTTGATTTTATCAGATGCATATTTATTGTGTAGATACCTATGATATTTTAAAGCATAATTTTTTACAAAAATCCTTGAAAACATCACGCTAATTTAATATTTGCTTAAAGTGATAAAAGTTTACGCCTTATGAGACAAAAAATTACCTTTATTTTATTCATGTTTCATTACTCTGACAACATTATTTTCATTAATTAATATGGTATACTAAGTATATGTTTATTATATTTATATGATAACTTAAAATTGTTTGATGTATATTTATTTTACAATTCAGAAAATCAATTATTAAAATATATTTTAACATATTTACTGTATTTGTGATATATCTTGAATACGGAAAAAAATATTATTTTCGCGCATAAAATTCTAATAACACTCTTTTTAATAATAAAATGAAAAAAAGCATATCGATATAAAATATTATAGCAGGTATCACGTTTAGATTCATTATATGTTTTTGTATTTAAAATTTTAATACCTACGCTTGTTATAATTAAGCAAATTTTTGCATAAGAAATTATATTAAAAACTTTTTCCCCGATATAATTGTTTATTTTTACAGCATATCAAAAAAAAAAAAAAAAAAAAAAAAAAAAAAAAAAAAAAAATTAAATAAAAGCGAAACTGATTTGGTTAAAACACAGAGAACCTGTTTTTATAACGGCATCAAAATCCAATAAAAAAAGGACAAAAACTTGACATCTAGCTCTTTGCATATTAACAACTGCATTAATCAATATAGCCTTGAAACAAATCGAACAAAATTTAGGATTATTTTTGTAATTACTAAATGTATTTTTAGAATGTCCATACTTATGATATTTTTATTTTATAATTCAGAAAATAAATCATTAAAACATGTCTATTGTATTTAGCGGTATATCTTGAATATACGAACAAATATTCCCTATCCCTCTCTACGATTCTAATAACAGACTTTTAAAAATTATAAAATAAATTCCGTATCGATATAAAATATTATAGTATGGTCACGTTTAGATTCAATATATCTATTTTTATATTCAATATATTATAAAGATGAGTAACACCTGTTATAATTAACTCGATTTTTAAATAAGAAAATACATAAAAAAATTTTCGCCGACATAGATTTCTGTTTTTATATTAAATATAAACAAAATTCATTTTTCTGAAAGTGAAAGTGAAACCGATCTGTTAAACACACAGATAATCTTTTCTTTTACCCGCATCAAATTTCAATATATTTGTGTAAATCCTTCATGTGCCGTGTGCCCCTAACTCTCTGAACAAAAAGAAGTCTTCTGGTGAGCTACTATTTCTGTTTTACAAGTCGCAAAATAAATCAGTAAAATGTGTTTATTGTATTAAGCGGTATATCGTGAATACATGTGAAAAATTCCCCCTTACAATTCGAATTAATTTTCTTTGTTAAAAAAAAGAACACATAGTTATATATATATATTATATTTTACCTGCATTAACTTATGGAGCAGAAACATGGACACTAACAAAACGGATGATACAAAGACTACAAACAACACAGAGAAGTATGGAAAGATGTATGCTAGTCATAACTAGAAGAGACAGAAAGAGGATAACCTGGATAAGAAATCAGACAAAAGTTTTTGACATCCTTGAAAGAATCAAACAGCTAAAATAGAAATGGGCTGGGCACATTGCAAGAAGACGAGACAATAGATGGAGCACAAATTTACTACAGTGGTATCCCAGAGATGTAAAACGACCAAGAAGACGACCACAAGTAAGATGGAGTGACGAAATTAGAAAAGTGGCTGGTGTAAATTGGATGACAAAAGCACTAGACAGAAAACATTGGAAAAATCTGGGGGAGACCTACATCCAGCAGTGGATCGAAAACGGTTGATGATGATGATGATGATGATATGTATATATATATGGTATCGATATTAAATACCATAAACTTTGTCTAAAGCGTAATCTATCAAAAAAGTAATTTTTTCAGTAATAGGCAATATTCCGCCTTCAAGAAATTTTACTCTATGTCTATGGATTCTCAAGGACTTAAAAATCTTTCTGAGTTAGATAGATTTCCATTTTATACAGACTCCCAATTCCAGATAATTGGTTGTATTATAGCCTTTATAACGTTTGAATTCATTAGATCCGTTTTTTATTCAAACTATTTTTGATATTTATACGTTTTATAAGTAAACAAATTCTCATATAAGAAATTATATTAAAACTTTTTTTCTCCGATGTATATATATATATATATTTATTTTTATAGCATATCCAAACAAAACTTATTATTATTTTTTAATAAAAATGAAACCGATCTGTTATACACACAGATAAATCTCTGTATATGTATCAAATTCCTAGACAAATACAAAAACTCACTTTGCCTAACTCAAATTGCTAACTATTTGCATATTTAAAACTATACCAATCAATATACAGGGGTCGCAGCGTCCCTAAAATTTTCGCACTTTTCTACCAGTATTTTAAATCAAAAATCTTCACTTCAGATTATTTCAAAATCTACAATGCAATTCTAGAATAAATATTGTCGTTTTAAAATTGTGGTAAGAAAATGTGAAAATTTTAGAGACTCTGCGACCCCTGAATATAGTCAACAAGCAAGTGTTAAAAATTTTTAGTCATTCCATTTTTTTCCCCTTTTGCTCACATTATATTTTTAAAAAATATCACTGGATTTAACGACAGGATCAATCACAAAAGAAAAAGAACAAGTCTTCCGGTGACCTATTTCTATTTTACAATTCATAAAATAAATTAGTGAAACTTGTCTATTGTATTTAGCGATTATCGTGAATATAGAGCGAGAAAATTCTTTCTTACAATTCTAGTTACAGTTTTTTTAAGTAGAATCTATACATATATATATATTTAATATTGATTTTTTAATATTGATTTTAAATAAAATAAACTCTGTCTAAGGCGGAATCGATGGGGACCAAGAAATTTTTCCTCAGTAGACAATATTATGCATTCGAAAAATTTTACGGTATGGCTATAGATTCGCAAGTACATGAAAACATTTCCGAGTTAGTTACACAGATTTCCGTTAAAAACAGAGTTCACTTTAGATATATTTTACTATATTATATTCTGTACAACGTTTAGATTCATTATATGTTTTTTAATTAAACTATTTTTTTATATTTTTACTTATTATAACTAAGCGAATTCTCGCGTAAGAAATTATATTAAAACTTTTTTCTCCGAAATGTTTTTCTTTTTCTTTTTGTAGCATAACGAGAAAAAATAATTATTATTAATTTTTTCAATAAAAAGGAAATCGATCTGTGAAACATTCAGGAAATTAGTTCTCTGTATTATTGGTATCAAATACCTCAACAAATACAAAATCTTACTTTGGCATCTAACTCTTTGCACATTCACAATAATACCAATCAATATAGCCAACAAGCAAGTATTGAAAATTTTTAGCAATTCCATCATTTTTTTTTCACATTACAGTTTTAAAAAAAAAATCACTGTATCTAACGGCACAAGAAATTACAAAACAAAAAAGAACAAGTCTTCCGGTGAACTACTATTTCTATTATCTAATCCTTGTTAAAAAAAGAACCTTTACTGTTTTTTTATTCAAAATATTATTTATACCTCATATATTTAATCAAATTCTCGCATAAGATTTGTATCAAAACACTTTTCTATGACACGGTTTTCTACTTTTATGTCATACCCAAAGTTTTTTTTAAATAAATGTGAAACCGATCTGTTAAACACACAGTCTGTCTTTTTTTTTCTTTTTCCCCCATAAATTCATCAAAATTCTAAAAAAACTTACCTTGGCATCTAACTCTTTGCACATTCACAATAATACCAATCAATATAGCCAACAAGCAAGTGTTGAAATTTTTTAGCAATTCCATTATTTTTGTTCACATTACAGTTAAAAAAAAATCACTGGATCTAACGACACAATAAATCACTAAACGAACAAAACAAGTTTTCCAGTGAACTACTATTTCTATTCTCTAATCCATGTAAGAAAAGAAACTTTACGGGATGGGAGTAGAATATTTGTCCATTCGCACACGTGTTCTCCAAAGAGCAATTTTCTCTGCGTCCGTTCGCAGACGATATGGAGAGCGGAATGAAACTTGGGGGACTCGGGGATCACAAACATTCATCCCACTAGATGTCTCTGATGACTGCTGTGATTTGGATGCAACAGCTGATCCTTTATTTTAAGCTCCCGAATGCATGGGTGGGATTAATGTAATTCAGTTGCTCTCCGATGTATCGCATGCATTTATAATGTGCAGAATGATAATAATAATAATACCGTTCATTAATAATATGAAAATATATCAATATCGTTCGTTAATAATATCAGTAATAATCAGAATAACAACAATAATAATATATTTCATTCATAGTGTCAAAATTAGCAGTATTAATAATAGTATCGCTTATTAATAATATCGAAAATGAAAGTAATAAAATAATTCATTAATAATGTTGCTCATAATATATAATATAGTTCTTTAATAATATCGAAAATAATAATAATAATATTGTTAACTGATAATATTAACTGTAATAACATCTTAAAGTTTAAATGGTGCATTTTAAAAAACTTTGTGTGCATACATAGTTTACAATAAGTGCGATTAATCGTTCGTACTTCCGTTAAGAAAAAATAGTACACTTATAAATGAAGTTATAGGAATAAATTTAAAACTTTCACTATCTCTCCGTTATATGGCATACATTTATAGTGTGCATAATAATAATAATAATATCGTACGTTAATAATATGAATATGAATAGTTATATTAATTATAATTTTATGTTTTTCAATACATAGGTAGGATTAACGTTACACTGTATACACTATATTGTCATTGATTATTGGACACTTGCGATTTTAGACATTTTACTAAATATCTAGAAAAATACATGAGGAATCATCTCGAAACTGTTAGTGTTTAAATATAATAGTATACGTCATACATCTCCGTGAAGATTTTTTACCGAAACTCCATAGGGGACCGTCAACAAATTAAAAAAGAATGAATATCTTTTGAATAACCCTGTCAAAACTAATGTAGCAAAAGCGCTCAAACTCTAGATTATGATTGAATGCCTTATTGTAATACACTGTGTTCATTTTTATGCAAATAACATGCATACTCGCAGAGTAATTAAGGTTTTTATAAAAATGGTCCCAAATTTTTCCATCTCCATTTTTCCATCTCCATCTTTGATTTGATATCTTTGACGCATGCGCAGTAAAAAATTATTTAGTAAACCTACTCATTTTTCATACAATTTTTATTATTTTTAATTCTGATTACAGGGTACTGTGTGCAATGTTTTTTGTCATATTTTCTGAAAAAAATATTATTTTATATTAAGAACTCTGAAAATTATAAGGGAAAAACTTAGAAAAATTTGGGGCCATTTTTATAAAAACGTTAATTACTCTGCGAGTACGCATGCTATTTGCATAAAAATGAACACAGTGTATTACAATATGGCATTCAATCATAATCTAGAGTTTGAGCGCTTTTGCTACATTAGTTTTGACAGGGTTATTCAAAAGATATTCATTCTTTTTTAATTTGTTGACGGTCCCCTATGGAGTTTCGGTAAAAAATCTTCACGGATATGCATGACGTATACTATTATATTTATACACTAAGAGTTTCGAGATGATTTCTCATGTATTTTTCTAGATATTTAGTAAAATGTCTAAAATCGCAAGTGTCCAATAATCAATGGCAATATAGTGTATATTACTGTATAAGTTCTGTTTAAATAGTTCATAAAAATAATAATATCGTTTATTAATAATATGAAAAAATGATAATAATATCGTTCGTCAGTAATATGAATAATACTCCTAATAACAACGATAGAAAATCTTTCAATTAAAGTATCAAAATTAGTAAGAACAATAATATCCTTTAGTATTAATCGCAATAATAATTATAATATTGTCCGTTAATAATGTCAATAATAATAACAACATAATATCGTTCATTATTAATATAACTTATAAGTATAATATAGTCCATTAATAGCATTGATAACAATAATATTATTGTTAAATAGTAATATCAACTGTAATGTTTTTATAAACTTTATATGCATATATAGGTTACAATAGATGCAGTTAATCATCATTACTTTGGTTAGGAAAAAATAATACATGTATAAACGAATTATGACCATAAACTTTAAACATTTACTTGTAGATGATCACGTTAATTTTTTTACAACTATTTTGACTATTGTGATTAAATGCTACAGCTGATCATTGATTATAAGCTTTCGTATTAATTGGTAAGATTGATTTTATACGGCATTTTCTCATTACATTCACTAGTATATATTGTCCATGGTTCATAAGCTATGCTTTAAACGTGATTTTAAAATAAATTTACATAAGTATCTCGAATACAATAAATTTAATAGGAATAATTGTTTAAATTAAGAAAATGATGACCCGTGTATAAACTGTGGTTGAATTATTACTATTGTTACACTATTACTTTTATTACTATTATTATTGTACTATATTGAAATTAAACATAAAATATTAACTTGCAGATTATACTTTTTAATGCATTTAGTTACGTTGCATTTTGACTTAGATTGCTGTGTTTGGAAATAAATATTGCAACATTATTTTTGGATACGGAATGTATATACAGAACGCAACAAACAGAATTCATGCATCACCAACTGTATTGTTCGGTACTGTCGTGGAGTCGATCGCACCTTCCTCTAGTTACCTTTAATTCCAACAACTGACAGCACAAAAATCCAATGAATTAAGCACAAGAACAAAACCTTTATTTTATGGATGAATAGTAATAGGGGAAACTAACGATCCATGACTGCCGGAGGTGAAGTGGTGCATAAGAAAAAATTTAATACCACTAGTGGTTTACTCATAGGTTTATCATTATGTTTGTCCTACAATCAAAAGTGTGAAATGATTGTAGGATAAACGCAATGATGAACCTATGAGTCGACCACTAGTGGCTAGCGTTGCAAAGGTTAGAAAAAACCCGGTTTAAGCCCGGAAATAAACCGGGTTTTTAGGAATAAACCTGGAAAAAACCCGGGATTTTTTGGAATAATTCGGTTTTTTGGGAATAAACCTGGAAATAAACCTGGTCTATTGGAAATAAACCCGGGAATAAACTGACTTTTTGCAACTCTACTAGTGGCATTAATGTTTGGCTCATGCACCACTTCACTTCCGGCGGGCATGGATCACTAGATTTCCATATTACTACTCGTCCATAAAAAATCAGTTTTTTTTCACTTGTGCTCGATACCTTAGGCTTTTGTGCTGTCGGTTCTTGAACTATAAGTCGTAACACCCTTAATCACGGAAGGTCCCACCAAAAAATTTTAAAAAATATAAAGTCCATAAATTTGAAGCATTGACCAGTTTGATCGGATGTTTCATGTGTCTGGTGACTGTAGCGGACATAGATGACCGTAGAATTGAATAGTTATATCAATAGAGAGGGTTTTTTTTACCAAATAGTATATAAATATATATATATATTTCTATAGCACGAATTAAACTAGAAAATATTCATAAAATTGATTTTTTTAACAATGTTTTCATTTTAAATTGGTATTATACCACATAATGTACTATAAAAGAACAACATGGAAAGTTTTCTTCATCTAGTTTGAACAAATATTTGTTTTATCTATACTTTGGAAAATAAATATTCCGTAATTTAAAAGAAAGACACAGTACAAGTCTTCCTTACAATAAAAGAGCAGAATTTTTTTAAGCAAACATTCAAAATGAAATATGCGGTAGTTTACTGCACTGCGGTGTAATCCGTACGTTTCTTTAGGTAGTAGGAAAACTAAGTAACTATTTATGGACATGATATCCTATAAAAACTTTAGTTTTTTTATTCAATTTATTACTCAAGGATTATTACTTGTTAGGACACTTTTTTAACATTTGTTACGCAATATTTTGGAAATTCCCTAATTTCAAAATTTTCTAAAAAATGTTTCTTAGCTTTTGAAAAATAAAGATAGCTGCCTATTAAAATTTACAATACCCCCTCCCCAATCACCCGCTATTCTGAAAAAAGTTTTTTTTTAATATTTAGAAACCCCAGAAAAACATATCAAACAAACTTCAATAGAAAACACAGTCGTGCGAAGAAAAAAAATTAAATACCATCATTGCTAAATCTGTCCAAAAGTTTCTAAGAAAAGTGTAACTGTTATTACCGTATTTACTCGTTTATACCGCGCACGCGTGTATAACGCGAACCCCATACTTTAAAAGAAGAAAATTGCGTTTTTTTTTAAAATCTCGTACATAACGCGCACCTTAAATTTGTTATGATAATGAAGAATGACCGAACGAACTTCAGTAAAGAAAGTCCAAACAAACAAAAAATCATGGCCACAAAACAAGGCAAAAATGTATTTTTTGACTTGGGGTTGTAAGTGAATGACGGGAAGTAGGAGTGAGTGACGGTAAGGAAAATTTCTAATTAGCGTTTAAATGATGTTACTAGCTTTGATGTATAAAAAACTGCAAGGAGTAAAATAAAGATGCAGTAATACCTCAATTAAGAAAGATTTACCGAGTGTTTATGTCTTCTTTGAATGAGTTCTTGTTCCATTATGTATATTGTGTGATTGCATCCAACACTAAAAAAATATTCCATGTATAACGCGCACCCAGTAGTTTCACCCTAATTTTTTGAAAGAAAAGTGCGCGTTACACACGAGTAAATACGGTAATCGATTACTAATACTGATATTTTATTAATGTTATATTTTAATTTTGCTTAGAAAAGCTTCTCTATATAGAAATTTTGACAATTTCTTTTAAAATTTGCAAATCTAACACATGGATCATGTTTGAATTCGTCTGTAAGTTGTATATATTTGGATAAGAAATTGGCAGCAGTTTAGTAATTATAAATGTTTGCTGTTTGGAACTTCTAGTATCATGTTACTTATTAAGTATTGCAAAAGAGATTGAAATGTGTGTTATAGTTTTTAAAAAACAGGAGATTCTGCCCCCAACCAGCTACGCTCGTCAAACTCCGTCCCACCTCTAAAAATCAGCTTATTGGATCAGCTGTAAAAATATTGCGGAAAATCAAATTGTACTTTTTTTAAAGTGGCGATTGCCCTATAAACGGGTAGTCATTCTTTTTCAATTTATAAAGAGGGTTTAAAGCCGATAGAGCTGCTGCTAATGACTGTTTTTGCGTTTGATTAAATGACATTATTTAAACTGTGAGCTTAGTCAACAGAGTCTTAACTTCCCAGTATTTTTCAACAATGTATTAAGATAGTGGTTTTAAATAAATGATTCTTAAATGTAATGTTTTAAATTTGACGCATAGCAGCCAACTATTCCAACTTTTTGGCCCGAAAAAAATTAATAAATTTTTTGCTTTATTTAGATTACGGTGATTTCAAATTGTAAAATTTACTATGAAATTTTTCTGCGACAAAATAGCGGAAGTTGTTGGCTGCTATGCTGATGTAATTTTCACCAAACTGTTTTATTCTTTGTGTATTATTCACGCGGAAATATTTTTATCGTCAGAAATTAAATACAGTGAAACCTCCAAATAAGGGACACTCCGAATAGGGAACATCTCTATTTAGGGGACAAAAATTGTGGTCCCATGGGTGTCCCTTATTTGGAGGTTTTACTGTATTACTTCCGCTGTCTTACTTTGATTTTTTTTTTTAATCTGACGTAATTTTTACCTATTTACGACTTATAACTCATATTAATGAATTTATTATTTTAAAATTTTCTTTCACTTTTAAAATTATCAAGTAAACATAGATTTTATGTCTAATTTTAAGCATCTTCCTGTTTTTAATGCAAAATACATACGTTTAGTTTTAATTTGAAAGTTTCTTCTATTTATAATAGTCCGGTGTTAATAATTTTTTAATTTAAAGAAATATTTATTCTTTGTATTGATTTAATAGTGGACTACAGTTTAAACTATTTTTTTCTAAAATATGTAAAAACATAGCTCTCGAAATGTTGAAAATTTGAATTTAAAAGGGAAATAAATCCTAAAAAAAAAAAAAAAAAAAAAAAAAAAAATGCAGTTTTGGATACTGCGAACATTTGTGTAAAATGTATAAAATGATTTAAGGATAATTCAAATCCTATGTACAGTTTTCGCCCATATAAAATTTTTTTAATTGAACGATTTTGACTAAGTTTAACATTAAATAACTCTCAAAATAATTATTCAATTTAAAATCTGTCTAAACCAGAGTGTTTATTAGGCATTTCTCTATAGTATCATCAATTTTCGTATTTTGTATACAACAGTTCTCTTAATATTAACGTAGAAAAACCTCTGGTCATAAAAAAAAATCATTTTTAGCGCTGGTGATAGCGTTAGTTAATTTCTTTTAGAGTTGAGTCTTTTAGAGTTTAGACTAAAAAATTATTTGGTGAAATATAATTTATTCGCATAATTGAAGCGTCAACAAACAAATTTATGTTTCGATATAAAACAGCGATTTCATATAATATTTTTAGTATTAAATTCGTATTATATGCACTTTTACATTGGTAATAGAAAGAAATAATTAATTTAGTATAATAAACGAGCCTCAATCCTTTGCTGTGCGACTTTTTTGAATTTTATGACATTTTTTTAAAATCTATCTGTCAGTGTAATAATGGGGAAAAATAAATTTCAAATTATTAGATAAAATTTGATATTGTATGGTGTGCGCCGTATGTACATATTTAGATTTTTTTTAAAGCAAAGAAATCTCCTTAAAATATTTTCTGCTTAATTCTTTCTAACTCTTTTTATATTAAGAACTTTAAGTATTTAGTTAAAATAAAAAAAGGATATCTTACATTAATACGTTGATCGAATTTTTTTTTTTTTTCAAAAGACAAATTCTATTTTTTCCCATTTTTTTGTCTTGTGTAGCCATCTGGCATGGGCATAATAAGTGTTATTCTATTCTTTGGATTGTTTTTGACTAGGACAATGGTAAAATTACCCAAATTCATGACACACAATAAAAAAAAAAAAAATATTTATATGTATGTACCAGAAATGCCATTTAGTGCAGTTAAGTGTTGAAATCCAATAATATGTTCATTGACAAAGTTTTTTTGGTGTAGCAATATTGATAAAATATTGCACTGATTTTACATTAGAAATATTTGCTTTGAAATACCGCTTTTATTTAAATATAAAATTTAAGTTTAATTATTTAGGGGAGAGTTGTACGAAACCGAGTAGATGGATAAAACCAGTTTCCTTGATTACAACTTTTATATACCTGCCAAAAATAGGGATATTGCTTGTCGAAAGCCATTATAGCAGTTGTAGCTGAACGGAATTGAACCGTGTGAGTGTGTGTGTGTGTGTGTGTTTTTGTGTGTGTGAACGTTTGTGATTGAGTTTCTCTTAAAAATTGTTTTGTTTTACTCCAAAATTTACGATTATATTAACTATAAGACAGCATATAAAATACTGGTTCGTACTATATCTAATTATTTGCTTTACTGCTATTATTTAAAAAACTTTATTTTATTTATTTATTTATTTTTACTATAGATTGAGAATAGAAACTCTATGTTTTAAAAATGTTGCCATGTTGTGGTAAAACCGGGAACCTAACAGTGGGTCAAAACAAAGTATACCCGGGTTTTGTTCTTAATTCTAAAAACGATTTTTTAATAGTTAATAATTTAGCATGGAGCTCTAAATTGCAATTTATTACAATTAAGTACTTTTAACCCTATAAAATGTCATTTTTGGCAACTGTAATCTCATATTACAAACAATCGGTCGGAAAATGATTCTTTTCTATTCCTGCTCGATCTATAACTAATAACTAATTTGGAAAAATATTTAAAGATTTATTTTTAAAAGCAGCGATTGAAAATATTCCAGTCAGATAGTCTGAGAGAGGGATTTTTCTTTGTAACAAAGTTGTTTTAGACCAATCATTAGCTCCTTTGGAGATGGCTGAGAAGCCCATGAAAGCGGGTTTATGCAGCAATAGGTCGGTATAGATACAGTTAATAAGGTTTCTGAAACATCACAATGAAGTTCATTTTTCCACATCTAAAAGTGATGACATCACACACCTAGAAATTGGCAACATCCAGCTTCTTCCATCGAGATCTTAGATTCTGCAACCAGCAATCTGCTTTACCAATTTTCTCTAAAATACTATTAACCCCTACCTACGAAGGCTTTGGGTTAAAGGAAAGAACTGATAATAGAAAGGAAAAATTTATTTTAGTTATTTCGCACAATAAATTAGAGCTGGAAAGAAATATTAATGAGAAAAAAGGCCAAGCAACGCCAAAACGAAAAAGGAAGATTCTTAAAAATGTAAAAAGAAATTGTGAATGGACAGGTAAGAGAAAAAATGATTCGGCATCCTTAAAAGATAAAGCGAATCATGAAGCCGAAATGTTTTGCAATGAGCATTATTCCAATTCTAAATCCTGGTTACTATATTAAAAATTCTAAGAATTTGGTTGCGAATCTGGTCATGCGATGAAGAATATGATAATAAATGTGTTTGTGATTGTTTCAGTTAAAATAATTCTTAAGACATTCATTGTAAAATAGGTAGGGAGATAAAATGTTTAAAATCTGGTACTGATTTATTTTGACACATGGAAAAACGCATGTTGATTTCATTCGTTCTTAAAAAAAGAGATTTTTTTAAAAGAAATAAATTTTAAGAATTTTAAATGGATACCCGGGTTTATCGAACCAGGGTACAGTCTAAGATTTTGCGAATCTAATTGGTCAAAATTCATTTTATGAAAATTACCAACATTAAATTAATAGAGTTTATCTTACTAGAGATAAATTTGTCATGTATTACGAAAAAATATATCTTGACATATTTTACTGTACAATTTACGTCATTATATATATATATATATATATATATATATATATATATATATATATATATATATATATATATATATATATATATATATATATATATATATATATATATATATATATATATATATATACATATTGTCATTTTCGTACATTGACAGTTACGTTGTGTTAGCATTCAATGAATATTTTTAAAAATATAATTATTTATAATTATATTATTAGTATATTATTAGTATATAATTATTTTCAACAATTAATTATAAAAACATAATTAATTAATCAGATACTGCTTTAGATACCAGTGTTATCATAAAGTGAATCATTGTCATTTATTTTCGTTTGCTTTTCTCTTATTATTTGTAAGAAAGTATGAATGATAAAACTTCAGGGTGAATTTCAGCCACTCTGTAGTTTTACCGAGATTTTAATGTCATGATTTATAATGCGTAAAAGCAGATATATTTATTTTACAGCCACATGCAATGCAAAATTACATAAAATCCGTATCTGAAAAAAATTACTTATCTTCAAGAGCTGCAAATAGTTACAGCTGAAATCGATTTTTTTAATATCTATACTCATGCATAATTGCAAATATATATATATTACAATAGACCAGCGTAGACAAAATGTTTCGCAGATTTTTGAAATTCATCATATGCTATTAAATTTTCTATAAATTTTCTATGAAATTTTTCTTTGTAATTGTAAAAGATAAAGTATCTACATTGCTCTAAGATTCCATGCTATCATTTAAAAAAATATTAACAAAAAATGTGTCTTTTCAGCCAAAAATATCTCTATCAATTACAAATACATCGATCGCCATTCTAAAAAAAATAAAAGAAATTTTGTTTTTGAGCCAAATTAAGATAGTGTTGTTGTAGAGTTAGGCTACAATCACTTTACCCTTTTTCCCTCCAATATTTTACATGTTATTTGAAATGTTTAAAAGTAAAATTACTGCAAGTCTATTTTTGGATATTTTTCCCGCTACATTTGCAAAATCGCATACTGTGCAGGGTGATAAAATCGGATTTTCCATATTGCTTAAATAAAGCAATTTTTATGTATAATTAATTATATTTTTATAGAAAAAATATGTTTATTATAGACAAGGAAACACCTTAATTTTAAAAACGGTGTTCAGAGTTTGTTTTTCCATTTGATAGCAATTGAGATCAAAAAGCATTTATGATATCCGATTACCCCCCCCCCCTCCCATACAAAAAAAATTAAATAAAAAACAATGCAGGAAGAATTTCCTTTCTAATGTGAAAAATGCAAATTAAATGGACAAATATTTTTCAGACATTTTACGGCTATCTTGGAAAAGTGAAAACACTCGAAAAGGACATTTTACGAAAATATTGGCGCATTCTGCAATTATATAATCAGAACAAAAATTATTCAATCAATACTGTTTTGCTGTGTACCTTTAAATAAAATTTATATGAGAAGTTCAAAAAACAATATTTGCCAAATGTCTATATCAAGATAGTATGTAATAATGTTACACATTAATTGTTATACTAAACACATATGAATGTAAAGCAAGTATCTAAAAGATCCCACTAAGAAATTTCAAAATATTTATATTCTAAACATTTTAACATATGAATTATAGAAAAACAAACTTGAAATAAAAAAGAATTAATCAAAAAAGTCATATAAAAATACATTGAATGAAAATAAAGAGGACAAGCAGATAGTATTTAATAGACATTTAGCAAAAATAGAACATGATGCTGAAAAATGCCATCGTTCATAGAAAGGTAAAAGGAAATAACATCCTATTACTTGTCAATATAATGCATTAAAATCCTTAATAGATTTAAAGAAACTAGATAAACAGATTAATCAAAAATTTATTTGAAGAAGGAAAAAAAAAACTACTGCACTCTAATATTTAAATAACATGCGAATACATTACCCAATATAACTGTAGGAATAATATCCAACGCAGTTACAATGCAACATTGGTGACGAACTTAAAATTCATACAATTTATATATTTTTTATTGATTATATTTTTAATCATTAAAAGTAAATAAATAAAACAAAATTTATGTATATTTATGCTATATAACAGTGATGCACAGATCTTGGCCCCAATAGAGAACCATTAAATTCATTTCGCCTTTTTTTTAGTCTAATATTTTGTGTAAAATTCTTGTTTCAATCTTATTAAAATTTTAAGAAAACTTTTAAATTTAAGAATACGAGCTGGCACTTATATTTTTGAGCCTGTTTATATCTCCAGGGTGGCGAGTATCAGGTAAAAAAACAGGTAACTATCAATGTGAAAAATTACAGTAGTAAGTCTTGGTTACGTCCATTAATAACTAAATTTTAACGAGAGTAGATTAATTTACAGGTCTAATTTTTATTTAAAGTATACATTATAGAATCCATTGAAATTTATTTAAAAAGTACATATTTTTGTAACGATTCGCTATCTTTTCACATCCTAGGTATATGGATTGAATGGTTGGACAATTTACAAGTTAATTATTTAGCTAGATCACGTACAATATCCAGATTTAAAAAGCGCGTGATATATTTAATTTAATTTCAATAAACATTTATTCCAGTTTTTCGCTTTCATTACCTTTGAAATTTTATTTTATATTTACAATATAGGCAACTATCAGTATTTTCTTATTGAAAATGACTCAAATAATATTAAGAGATCAAGGAAGAAGAATTTCTCTTTAACCCTTTATCTACAGAATTGTAAATTCATTAAAAAAGTTACATTCTGAAGCATTTTCCGTAAATAGTCTAGACTAAATTAAAAGATTTACATAATAATTTAATAAATTTTTGAAGAATATTAGGAGGATTAATAAAATTTAAATTTACAGGGATTTTGTGCAGTATTTACAATCCCACTCAAATGTCTTATTTATTTATTTTATTTATTTATTTATTTATTTATTTATTTATTTATTTATTTATTTATTTAGTATTTAGTGGAATTATAAAATGTTGAAATATGATGTTCTTACAATTTAAACATAGAAATATTTCCGAATTGAAAAATCCCCATCTCCCACCCTCAGCGAAAAGAAAGATGAAAAGATGCAAAGGAAAAAGAAATCATCCTTTTAACAAATATTTTTGTTTTGTGTAATTGATAATTCTTTTGAAACAAAATAAAGCAATGTGTCTGTAACTCATAGTATAATAGTATTACAACTAATCGACGTATTAAAAGAATTTTATAACAAGTAATTTTAATGGTACTTATAAGTCCGTCGGTAGATAAAGGGGTAACAAAATGCTAGCACCTTTATTGAATGTGTTTTTTCCTGAGCTCTCTCATCTCGGTGTACATATATATATATATATATATATATATATGTATGTATCGTACAACTCGTTCCACTTATTAATTTTGAGTTACATTTAAAATACTACACGCATTGCAGTTGAAGCGTTGCAATATTTATCAACTGTTCGAAAATAAAAATTATAAATAAAGTCCCAAATTTAAGCATATGTAATTCCTAAACTAGTTGACCGAATGACTGCGTGTTTAGTATCCAAATAGTGTGAATGCTTGGTGAAATCAATAAATATTCAATAAAAATTGAATATTCCTGTACAAAATTCTGAACAATTTCATTATGAAAACGTCCGTTTAATCTTAGACGTTTAATCCGAAAAAGAAGGTTATATTTTGCCTGGAATGTTTGTTTCGGTGACTATTCGGTGATTAAAGATTTTTTTTCTTAAAGTCCTTTTTTTTTCGAAGTTGAGGGAATTGGAGTGGAGCGATCAAAATAAGGATGAAGGCGGAAAATTAATAGAATATTATACAATTGAGTGTAGACAATTATTTTTTGGTTTAAATCCCTGCATCATCACGGTATAATTACCGTGCATAATCACATTTTAGCCCATTGTATCACGATACTATTTTAAAATATTATTAAAATAAATAATTATAAAATTCATTTAATACATCGATGAATGGTAATTTAACTTAGAATGTGTTATATATACTTTATCTTTTTCCAAAAGTATTGCCGATGGCATTAAAAATAAATAAATAAATGATGATTTTTTTTTTTCATTTTTTGAACTTGATTGGAGAGAGGAAAACGTTTCATTTAGCAAACTTTTTTAAATTTCTATTGTAAAAACGTTATATTTGTGTATTTTAATTTTTGCAAAACATTAAAAATAAATACAAAATGAATGAATGAAAAAATAAATAAAAGATTTCAGTGGATTTATAATAAATCTTGCAAAAATCCGTATAAATTAAAAATTAATTAATTGATTAGAAAAATTCTTCCAGAATTTTAAATAATGGAATAAATCGTCTAATGTAGTTTCAAAATTTCACAAAAATGCTTAAGAAGAAATTTTCATAAATTCAAAATTTTGAACATAAAGGGTTAAAATTTGTTTTGTAATTTTAAAAAACCCAGACACAAAAAATCTAAACACTACTACTACTACTACTACTACTACTACTACTACTACTACTACTACTACTACTAACAATAATAATAATAATAATAATAATAATAATAATAATAATATCATGATGCACGCAAGAAATTGTACGTAAGAAATCTTGTGAACTTACATTTGATTACTTTCTGGTAAATACTGTATGTATGTTCGGGTATAATTTTTTAGGTTAATTTTTATTTAATTTTTGTAAGCATGTTACTTATGTTTTTTTCTTTTCTTTTCTTTTCTCTCTCTCTCTTTCTCTCTCTCTCTTTTTTTTTTTTTTTTTTTTTTTTTGTTGTTTTTGTTTAAAGGATTAAACTTCCATCAAAAACAATTAAAATAGAAAATTAAGCCTTTTTTCTGAAAATATGTCTTTTGAGAGATTTTTTTTAAATTCTTCCAATTTTTTTAAATCTTCTAATTTAAAAATTATTTTAGAAAACATTGGATTTTTTCCCCTTTTTTTGAGCATTCATTAAATATATGAAGTATAAGCTTCAAATTGGTTCAGGCATTTTATTACTCATGATTATATTTTTATTATTTGAAAGAAAACGAAAGAGGATTTAGATTTACACGCATCAGATATTCAACCTGGTGCTGCTTCAATCAGACATACAGCGCCATCTTTTAGGCTAAATTGTATTTAGTAAAATGTATCTATAACACGAACTGTTTGTAAGGGTTTTTGTAAAAGAAATGATTATTAACGTTCAGTTTAGAACATTCAGGATATTAAATATATATCTTTATTATCATTCCGTGATATGTGCAGATGCAGTTAATGTACAGAACATATCTTAATCTACAGTTAGCTTAAAAAGTCATATATCATTTCAGAAATAATTTACAGTTTCTTATTGGGAAAAATATTTTTTTAGCAAAGTTAATTTTGTTTGAAGTCAAAAGCAAAGTAAACAAAATAGAAATATTTTTCAATCTTAATTAAAATACTGGATATTTGCTTGATTTTGTCTGAATATCTATATAGCTTTTTTTGGTAATCATGCACAAGAAATTAATTCTTTACATACTGCTGAGAAATGCAATTTCGATATTTAGACTAAACCATATACATTAGGGTGGAGCGAAAAAAAATTTTTTTTGAAAATCAAAAACGGGTAGGTGCCAAAAGTTGCCTTTATACTAGTACATCAACTGCGTGAAATTTTACCGCTGAAAAAAAATGGCTTGAGTCTGCGCTTTTGCTCCAAAAATCGAAATTTTGGGTAAAATTTGTCATTTTTTGACATGTTTTCAAAAAAATTAAAAAATTCCTACAGTGCTGGTTAGTATTTAAAAGTGTTGTTTAGACCTTTATATTTATCTGCTTAACATATTTAAACTATAAAACAATATATGTAGTCTGTATAATTGGAGCAATTCCGACAACTTTTTGTGAAAAATCAGCGTTAATCTCTCTATTGGAGCATACAACGAAATGTTCTTCTGAATGCATTTCTTACCTAGCTGCTTTCAAAACTACTGTGTATATAACTCATAGAGGTGGTTGCATTATCCCACCCGTCTCAACCATCCAATCATCTAGGCCCAGTATTTTATTTATGTATTGAATTGTTATTTTTTTTTCCCGAAGACGAGTATAAGTTTTCTAAATATCAAAGTAATTTATCTCTTCTTTGTAGTCATAGACTTTGGATGATTTGAATCATGCTGGTGTGACCTGCTGCACGTATATTTTTTATACCATGTATAACAGAAAAGAAGCTGAGTAATGTATTGGGTATGTTCTTAATTGAACCTAGTCAGCAGCCTATTATCTTCATTAAAATTTCATGCAATTAGTACATTATGATTGGAAGTTCTGTTATCACAGCATTCTTTCAATCAATTACATTTTATATGCAATGATTTGCCTAAAAATTGATTGTATGAAATCAGTTTCTAGTATGCCATCATTTATTGAACCTATTACATTGAATATATGCTGAGAAGTTAGCTGTTTAATATTATGACGATCGTCACAGAGGATTGCAAACAAAATTTGCGTGTAAAACAACAATATTTCTAAAGAAGTTTTAGTATGCTTTATGTCGTTTCCTGTATTGTTCCGTAGTCTAGTAATTTCTAATAAGATTTTAGATCTATTATTTAGGTGTGTAGTACATTTGGTATAAACTTGGATTATAGATTTGGTGAGTGAACATATAGACGCTTATTGCCAATCTGTGCTTATAAAAAGCGGAAAACTTTATTAACTTTATGAGCTGTCTTTTCTGTGAGATGTTTTCTAAATTTCTATTCCCCATTCTTTGAGAAATAGCTATCCTTATGAATTAGCTTTGCAATCTCCGATAGAAATTTCTAGTCTGTTCTGAGTATCTTTTTCTCAATTTGAGAAAATAATTTCTCTATTTTATAAAAAAAAATTGCAATAGGAAGTGAATATTGCGTAGACAAAGATTTTCCTTATTGATCCAGTGAATCCATGTAGCTTAGAACGTTTTATATCGACTTCTCTAATAATTGACGCAGAGGAAATTCACTGGAGTTGAAGTAGCGAATGATTCAATATCATATAGACACAATTCTAAGCTTACCCCATGCAAAATAGTTCACAGTGACAAATAAAACTCTCCTAATTTTAAATGAGCACTTATAGTCGATATCCGTCCATTCCCTCATAAAGCACAATGCATTATAAGTTTATGCCCAGGACATTTCACCATCAAATGTTGTCCACTCATAAAAAGGGGATCTAAAAGTTAAAAGGAAATTAGCTGGATACGAAAACACTTAGAAAACGGCATAAAACTAATGCAAAAAAAGTTATTTACAACAGCGGTTGCTTTACACATGGAGAACAAATTTTCATTGCAATTCTCGCTGACGATCACCATCACATTAAACAGCTCGCTTCTCAACATATAAAAAATGCAAAAGAGAATAAATGATGGCATACTTATAGTTGAAATATCTGAAATCATCTTTGAAGCAAATCATTACGTAAAAAAAAATACAATTGACTGAAAAAATGTTGTGGTAACAGAACTTCTAATCATTATTCATCAACTGAATGTAAGTTTGATAAATATAATAGATGGCCGAATAGATCCCTTTAATAATATTCCCGTGCATTACTCTGCTTGTCATTTTTTTTTGTATGAACTGTAAAAATATACATGAAGATAGTTACAGCAGCATGTGGATGCAAAGAACTGATGAACAAGGTGGAAGCATCGAAAACATGCCTAATTTTTATAAAGAAAATCACAAATCAATGTATAAATAAAACACTGTACTAAGATGATCGAATAGTTGGGCCGGATGGTATAGTAAATATAGCCACCTCCACGACGCATGTCCAAGGTAGTTTTGAAAACAAGAGCTGTATTAAAAACAACAATTCGTTATATGACCCAATAGAGTGGTATTGCTGTTTTCTTACTAAAAGTTGTCTGTTTTGCTCCAGCTATAGGGAATAAACATAGTGTTTTATAGTTTAAATATGTTAAGCACATAAATATAAAGATCTAAGCAACACTTTTAAATACTAACCTGCTCTGTAGAAATTTTTTAATTTTTTTGAAAAAATGTCAAAAAATGACAAATTTTACCCAAAATTTCGATTTTTGGAGCAAAAGCGCAGACTCAAGCCATTTTTTTCAGCGGTAAAATTTCACGCAGTTGATGTACTAGTATAAAGGCAACTTTTGGCACCTACCCGTTTTTGATTTTCAAAAAAAAATTTTTTTCGCTCCACCCTAATATACATGTATTGAATTTTAAAATATATTACTGATTCTGAATTCTGTAAAGAGTTCGTACAAGTCTCTTTTTTTTTTCGGGTAAAATATCAGTATTAATTACTTTCTTCTATCTTACCAGAAGAAAATATACGATTCGTGAAATTTTTCAAAATTGGTTTCTGACGGATTTACACATTTTAGAGATAAGAGAACCCGAAAAACGTATTTTGATGAAATGCAAATGTTTGTTAGTCTGTGGCTCTATCTGTTTGTCTGTCTGTCTATATGTGTGTGACACAAATTTTGTAGGGGCTCTCTGAGGAACTAATGAATGGAATATTGTAAAACTTTAGATTCCCTGACATAGCCATTTGCTGATTATATTTTTGTGTAAATAGCACAACAGGCGGCGTTGCTATGCTGAACTTTTCATGATTTCAGCAACAGCTCTAGCTCAAGAACTAACGCACGTATTATTATAAAAGTTCAGATTCCTTTAGTCCCTGATATGATTTGATACTGACTACATTCAAGTGTAAATCGCTCAATTAGTGGCATTAATCATGATTATCGCAATAACCCTACCTCAAGAACTAATGCACGAATTTTCTTCATACTCAGTTTATCTCTGATATGAATTAGTGCTATTTAGTCTTTGGAGCAAATCGCTCAACCTATGAGGCTGCTATAAAAATTTTATGATTTCTGCAATAGTTCTATCGCAAAAACTAATGCACGGAATTTCATAAAATTTCTTATTGGATTAGAACATGATATAAGTTGTTGGTGATTAGATTTTGGTGTAAATCACACAAGCTATGGCAATGATGTACCATATTTTTCGGAAAGGTTTAATATATATGAGAAAGAAGGAAGTTTTGGGATTGCCACATCCGAGTAGTTTAATAAAGAAATTAGTTTAAACACGTGAAATTACACCTTTTTTTAAAGCAAACATTTATACTAGAAGATGCAGGTACCTTATTATCTGTTCTAGAAATTCACGGATCGGACGAATTCTGCTATAATATATTAGGTGATACTCCCGGTAACTGATCCCTTAAAAGTTTGCCGTTTTCAAACCACATTTAAAAATATTTTAACCTATTTGAAAATTATTTTTGTTTTTTACAGATTTGAAGAGATACACGAAAAAAGTATTATTGACGACATTCTTATATATTAAAGATTATAATATTAAAATTTACTTTTTTTCATAAATGTGGTCAAACTCTACTAATTGACACCAACCAAAATTTTAAAAACAATAACGGACATGAAGTGAAAGAGTGTTGGGTACTTTACTAGCAAAGAGGTTTAAAATTTTATTTTTGCTCGTAGTAATAAATTCCCAGTAACTGACATCTTAAGGAAATTTTACTGTTGAAACCAGATTAAAAGTTTGTAAATGCATTTTATAATTATTTTTCTTTTTTAATGATTAGAAGACATGCACAAAGAATTACTGTTGACAAAATTCTTAAAAATTATGCGTTATAATATTACAATTTACTATCAAGAGCTGTAGTTAACTACATTTATTAATTATAATTACATTCACAATTTTCTTTATTAACATACCTATTTTAGGAATTAGTTTTAGATCTTTAAAAACATAAAGATAATTTTTTTTTATCTTTTTTTAATTTAAAAGATAATTTTATATGTATTTATTGATAAATAAAATTATTTTTTTGTCTTTTTAAAGTTCTAAAACACATGCCTAAAATTGATATGTTAATAAAGAAATTAAAATTTACTTTTTTTTAAAACATATGGTCAATAACTACTAACTGATACCAACTCAAATTTAAAAAAAAAAAAAAAAAAAAAAAAAAAAAAAAAAAAAAAACGGACATGAAGTAAACTAGTGTTGGATACTTTACTTGCAAAGAGGCTAAAAATTAATTTTTCATCTAGTAATAAATCCCCAACAGCTGCCATCTTAAGAAGTCTTTCCCGTTCAAACCACGATTAAACTTTTCTAAATCTCTTTTATAATTATTTTTCTTTTTTAAAGATTAGAAGACCTACACGAAAAAAATACTGTTGACAAACTACTTATATCAAAATCACTAGAATATTAAAATTTACTTTTTTTCATAAATATCATCAAAAACTTTTAATTGACACTAATCCAATTTTGAAAAAACAAAACTTGACATGAAGTGAACCAGTGTTGGATAATTTACTTACAAATATTTAAAAAATTATTTTTTCTCCAAGTAAAAGTAAGTCTCCTAGTAACTGATATCATAAGAAGTCTTTCCCGTTCAAACCACGATTAAAAGTTTTTAAATCTATTTTATTGCTTTTTTTTTAAGATTAGAAGAGATATATGAAAAATTACTGTTGTAAAAATTGTTAAATATTAAATGTTGTAATGTCATAAGTTATAATTTTTATAAATATGGCCAAAACTATTAGAAGAGATACACGAAAAAATTACTGTTGACAAACTTCTTATATCGTAATCACTAGAATATTAAAGTTTACTTTTCTTCATAAATATGGTCAAAAACTTCTAATTGTCACCAATCCAATTTTGAAAAAAAAAAAAACTTGACATGAAGTGAACCAGTGTTGGATAATTTACTTACAAATATTTTAAAATTTATTTTTTCTATAAGTAATAAACTTCTAGTAACTGATATCATAAGAAGTCTTTCCCGTTCAAACCACGATTAAAAGTTTTTTAATCTACTTTATTTCTTCTTTTAAAGATTAGAAGAGATATATGAAAAAATTACTGTTGTAAAAATTGTTAAATATTAAATGTTGTAATGTTATAAGTTATAATTTTTATACATATGGCCAAAACTATTAACTGATATCAATTTCATTTTTAAAGCCCAATAAAGGACATGAAATGAACCAGTGATGGATACTTAACTTTTAAAGATTTCAAAAAAGTTACTTTTTTTAATTCTAGAAGTTGATGCTTTAAACAAACTTTAATCTTTGTTATAAAGACAAAATGTTTAAACTTTAAACCTTATATTATATATGATATATAATATATGATATCATACAAGGAACGCATGTGTCTCTTTTTTCATGTTTTAAATTATTAGTAATGCTAGAATCCAATAATTGCATTTATGAACCAGAACGATGAATGGTGTCAATCACTGGTAGAACGACTTAAACTTTGATAGATAAATTTGATTTTTCTTACGGTTTTAAAACAGTTCAAATAAAAGATTTTAATTTGTATTACCAGTAGGGGGAACTGGGGTACATTGATACAGTTTTTTTTCTAAGATTTTTTTTTGGTGTCAAGAAAGTAGAAAATTCAAGTTTTTTTTTTTTCCCATGAGGTGACAGCAAAACTTGTGTAGTATGTTATAAAAATGTACAATCATTGTTTTATATAGTATTTTTGCATGTAATTTTAAAAAAATCAAAAAAAGTCATTTGTATCAATGTGCCCCATCCCCGGGGCAGATTGATACGTTTGAGAAAAATGACGACAAAATAATACCAATGCATATTTTTCATAGAAAATGAATTAGAAAACCATTTTATATTTATTTATAAAAATTCAAATCACCCACAATTTATTTTTAAGCAATATTAAAGCAATCAAAATTAAATATATTATGACCTGATGTTCTGGCTGTTTCTTGTCTGATTGTTGGCTGTGGTAACTTTGTCATACCTACCACTTCAACGCCAGCATTATCTTCTTTCTTATGAAAGATGAAAAAAATACCAGTTTTTCTGTTTATAAATAGGTTCATAAACAGAAAATAAAGGATAATTATATTAAAAATTCTGTTTATAATATAAGTATCATTTTATGTTCTGCAGTTTGTTTCGCTTACTTAACATTTCGCATGTCGAAAATACTTTTTTCTCTGGAGGATCAATATAAATTCGAGATTTGCCAGAATGGCGTCCTTTTCTTTTATTAGTTTTACTAGCACTAGATGCTGGGTAAGTTCCTACGTCTTCTGTTTTCAAAAATACTATAAAATGTTCTAATATAAAGAAATTAGAGCTATTTCACTTCAACAAAAACTAATATTATAAATTTTTCGTGAAAAAAAAGGTTTGATTATGGAGTGTATGGTAAAAAAAATAATAAAAGATAACGAAAATATGAACTATTAAAGGATTTAGGCTGTATCAATGTGCCCCGTCATAGACTGTATCAATGTGCCCCATACAGCGATTTTGAATAAAATGAGTCTCAAATCCAACACTTCACAATATATCTAACAATAAATAATGAAGAACTGATAAAGAGTAGCTGTACTTACCAGGGAGAGTATTCATTTTGGTTGAAAATACTGGAACAGTTGTATAATAGCATTTCAATTGTACAACTCATATTTACTTTTGAACAACAAAAACAATAAATCACCCGTCCCATTTCATCAAACTACTGAATCATTCCAAGATTTTCTGTATGTAGTTGAATACACTAGCATCATCTTTTGGAGCTGTTGTGAAACTTCCTGTAATGACCCTGTGAGCGGTAGAGGGGGTGTATCAATGTGCCCCATGTATCAATCTACCCCAGTTCCCCCTAATTAATACGTCTGCTTGAAATTTGTGAAATAAAAATTACAGGCATCATATACTGAGCTAAATGAAATAAATGTATAGAAATCATGGTTTCTTTTAAATTTCTAAAAGTATACCTCTAAGAAAAAGTTACGGGTGGTTGCATGACAAATACACTGAAGTCGAAGCTCGCAGATGCCAACAAAATGATTTCGTTCGTGGTGAGTTGGTAAAACTATTATCAAAATGAGATGAATGCTGCGAAAATCTGGCACGTTTACCGTCGAAATCATTGCCAAATACATGGCCTATGCATTTCACAAACTCTTCGTGATTTACCAATGAAATTCAAAGAAATTGGCTGCACCTGTGATAGCCCGCGACTCGGACGACCAACAGTTCCTGAGAATACTTAGTGACCACAGGACGCATGCAATATACAAAAGGTGCATCTCATGCTTTTGATACACCAAAATCAATGATCCTAAAGTTACTGCGCTCTGTAATCCGCATGTTTCCTTACCGGTACCAGCTCGCCCAGATGTTGGAAGTGAGAGACCATCAACAACATATAAACTTTGTTAATAAATTTCTTATACAATATAATGGAGATAACGATCGGCCTTTTCGCATATTATGAACGGACGAGGAACATTTTACCTTAACTGGTAACGTAAATGGCCTCCGCGATCTCCCGACCTGACTCCTATGGATTTCAGTTTCTGGGGATATCTAAAATCTAGAGTGTACAGGTGCAATCTGTAAACTTTGCTGGATTTGAAAGATTCTATCAAACGTGAGATTGCAAACACCCCTCATGCGATGTAACGTTCGGCTGTATTGTCACACAGTCGCCACCATGCAGTGTGTAATTGCCTGTGAGGGCACCCATGTAAAAAATGTGTAATCAAAATAATTTTTTTCTTTTCTCCGATCCGTGTTGTAATCATATATTAGTATACTGTCTCTGTGTCATATGCAAATTTACTCCTTGCTCCCTAATCGTGTTTTTTTATGAGCGGGATTCGCAGAACAGTTTTTTGTGCGTGCATAACGTGTCCGTATCTTGCTATTCACCAACGGTTCTCACGCTCTTTAGGATTTTCGCATGCGCTGAGCATTTTACGATAAAAAATGGGTGTTGCCATTGGAAAATTTCGAGTTTCTGTAACTATAACCGTAACCGTGAGCGCCATTTTATTACCGTTCACAGAATCTCGAGCTCATACCTCTGAATAGCTATATCTGAAATTTCACCTCGTTATGTTGAACGGACTCGCCGCTAGAGCTCCTCTCGGCGAGTTACAAGAGAGAAACTCGGAAAAAACTTTTACCGGCAAAGTTTTTGCCGGTATATGTTTTGCCGGTGTATTTTTATGACCACCCTGTACATCAAAACTGTAATAAGCAGCAGTTTGTATGCGGTACTAAAGGAGCCTTAAGTTTTATTGAATTTCCTACATTTGTACTTGAGTTAAAGCAGCCACAGAATTTGTGTCACATACATACAGACAAACTCACAAAAAGAAATTTTGTAAAAACATGTCTTTCGGGTGTTCTGACCCCTAAAACGTAATAAATCAGTCGTTAACATAAATTGAAAAATTTTCTTGAATCCAATACTTTGTTCTTGTAAAGATAGACCAAAGATAGAAACACAAAAAATAACAGAATTAGTAAAATTCCAATCATAAAGTTTCGTGTAACTATTTAATCTTGTTAATTTATTATAATTAAACAATGTATTTGTACAATGATCAAATGTTTCACAGCTAATATCACTAATATAATAATTAATCAGAAATGAATTGTGAATTTGTAATAAAACAATAATATTGGTGGCCAAAATATTTCATACCAAATAGCGGGAATATAGTTATTAAGGAAAGACTAATTTAGATATTTGCAATAATAATATTCTGTTTATTGGCCGGTATCTATGAAATAATGAATAAAATTTCGTATAACATGAATTTAATTTTTTACCTAACTTTATTTTTGAACAACCAAACTGATTAGAGAATCTTTTAAAAATCCTGGGGAAAGAACTTTAAATTTTTTTTTTCTTTTAGAACTTCTAAGATTAACTGCACAGATTAAAAAGAGTTGGCTGTAACTACATTAATTTAATGGTGTGGAAAAATGGTCTGATTAAAATATTTCTTAATTTAATTTACGTTCTTGTTATTTTTTTATGTTAAAAGATTCTGGCAGTAACTAGAAGTGAATTATTTGCTTATAAAAGTTTTTTTTTTTTTTTTTTTTTTTTTTTTTTGAAAATGTGAGTACGGTCCAAATGTCATTAGCAATAGACGTTTCATACAATTAGTGAATTATTTACAGAATTTTTTTGTATAATTGAGATTACTAAAATAAATTATAATTTAAATATTGTTTCTTAGTTATGAATAAGGAAATAGTTACCTATTATAAAATATTTTCGCAATAGATTTCAAAGAAGAAGAGTTCTTTGAAATAGGCAGTTATATTTTCAAATAATTTGATACATCTTCTGATATAATTTCCTGTTAGGCTAACAATTTTCTATGTTAGATTTATTTTTCTGTTAGATAGTGCAAAGTTAATGATTATCTAATAATGAAACATCTACCAATCAACTCTATTGAATGTCACCAAAAAATTGGATTTTCACAAAAGTAATTCAGCTGTCTAAAAAAATATTTTTCTTGATGTATGCAATATATTTTCGCACTCAAAAATCTATTGTATCTCGCAAAAAAATTTGGAGTTTCACAAAAAACAATTCTACTGTCCATAAAAAACTATATTTTTAATGTATGCAATAGAGTTTCACTCTCAGAAATATTACCAAATATTTTCTTTTCGCGTGATAATTATATTTTATTTTTTACTGATGTATAAATTGCAAAAAGATTATCGGAACCTCGAAATCAAGTTAAACAGAGTTTTAAAAAGAGCATTTCAATTCGTATTAAAGTTAAAATAATGCCATAAAAGACGATATCAAATTCCAAACTTTGTAAATATGTACTGTAAAACAAAAAAAAAGTACTTTTACAGACGTAAAGTTACATTGTAAAAAAAAATTGTAATAAAAAATAATAACGTTTTTAAACTTTTTCTAGTAAAGCTGGTATTCCTAGAACATTTTATGCAACAAATAACAATAAAACTTTATATAAAAAAAATTAGTTACATGAATTTTTGCTGTTACAGTTTTAGAAAATGGTCTAGGAATCCCAGAATCCTAAAACAAAGTTTAGTAACTTTACAATTATTTTTTATTGTATCGAAAAATCTATAGATTTACTGCAATTTTATCTGTACACTGGCGAGAAAAAATATAAATCTACAAAGCTAGTTAATGTAATGCTACTGAAATCTGTAGCTTTACAAAAGAATCTACTCAAATTAAAATAGTCTTACTAAAATTCTACATGTAACAGGGATTAATTACTCTTACATAAAAAGTTCTAAAAATCCTTCCTAGTAACCTTACACATTTTTTTTATTTATAGTGCAAACGTGTATGTGTTTTACAATCTAAACGAATTTTCGCTGTCGTAGTTACGTAAATAGCTACAATTCAAGTTTCCTAGAAAAAGTTTAGTAACTTTACAGATATCTTATTTACTAAGTGTTTCAAAATTGTAAAGAGAAAAAAGTTATTTTCTCGGATTATTGTTGAAAAGTAATTCAAATGTTATAAAACAAATCCAAAATATTTTACTTATATAAAATTAAAAATATGTATTGTAACTATGTACTACTCATATGTTTTGATTTTAATGTAAGATCATAGAATTATGAATAAAATGTCTCCTGAATTTGAAACACTGTAAAAAAAAAAAAAAAAAAAAAAAAAAAAAAAAAAAATTCTGTAAAGCTATTAAACTTTTTCTAGGAAACTGGGATTTCCAGAACTTTTTATGAAACTTTAACAGCAAAAATTCATCTAACATAATCAGTTACAGGATATTTTGCAGTTACCAACACATAAAATGTTCTAGAGTTTTAGGAATTTCAGTGTAAATGCCTCGGAGTTTACGTAACTGTTCTGAGAATATATATTCGTATCAACAAATTATAAAAAGGTGCAAATATCACAATTATTCGTTTCAAAATTATGTATTTATAATGTGTTAAGTTTGGGGAAAAAATGAAGACACGACTGCGCCATTTCATTCTAAGACACTTTGAATGTAAGTTTGGTTTATTTTGTGACAGCCGATTATCTACACTGTAAAAAATAATTCAAGAGGTTACTAAAATTTTTTTAGTAAATTTGTATTCCACAGAATTTTTTAGCAACCATTACAAACTTATTTTTTGCAAGTGAAACAAGCATTTCTTTTATAAACTGAACAAAAGAATTTTTTGTATAACTAACTTAAAAATTTTTAGTATGAGCCACCAAGCAAATTTTAGTAATAGCTCCAAAATTATTTTTAATAACCGTTACGTGCGCCCGAAGGGCAGGAGCTTCCTTCGAGCTGCATCCGAACGTCTGAAGCGGATGATTTTCGGCAAAACCGCAATAGATGGCAGCACCAAATTTTGTTGCCTGCTCCGACAGAATTTTCAAAATCCCTTTATTAACGCGTACGTACACTACATACATTAGGGGAATATTTGTCGGCGGCCAGTATCGAACCCGAGATCTTTCAGCCTGGAGTCCGTTACTATAACCACTATGCTATCAAGGCCACACCAAGTGAATTTTAGCAATAGCTATTAAAAATATAAAACTATTAACTCTATTCGTTGCTAATTTTTTTCTAGTCGTTCTTACAGATTTTCTTGTAACCGACTAAGATTACTAAAAATTTTTTAGTAATTACAAGGATCACTAAAGTTTTTTTAGTAGATCGACCCTTTTTTTACAGTGTACTTCAAGGATATAGGCCTAAGAAGAAGTGCCATGCGTGGACGTCTTTCTAAGGGAACCTAACCCGCTTTTACACTAGGTTCGAAAAAACCACGAAAACCCCGAACGGTTAGGCCGATGGGTGCGATTGGTTTCGAACCCAGCACTCCCTGTCTGCCAGTACGAGAGCAGAACCTCTGAGCCCCTGGTTGAACGTTTCAACGTAGGTAAATATAGATAGGGAAGTATCTGATCCTTAAAATAAAACTCGCAGATTAAAAGATCAGTTGCTTTAGAAATGTCTTCTGACAATCATACATAAATATTTGAAATTAAAAGTGATGTTTAAACCTAAAGTTCTTCTGCTTTTGAGGTAGCATATTGCTGAAAGAAAAACTGTAGAAAATTATATGAAAAACATCTAGCTCTTGAAAGAAAGAAATTTGTTTTAACACTCTATGGTACAATTAATAAAAAAAAATCTGTAACCCTACAAATGTACAATTGCCAAAATCTGTATGTTTACTAACATTTCATCTGTACACTGTATAAGAAAAGATGTAAATCTACAAAACTTATTTTTGTAAAATAACAGAAATCTGTAACTTTACAAACGAATTTACTAAAATGTTATTTATTTTACTAAAATATCATCTGTCACCTTGGTTGCAATTACATAATATATCTTAGGCATCCCAAGATTTCTAAGAAATTCTTAGTAACCTTACAGATGCGTTGATTTTTAATGCAAATGTCTATACGAATTGATTATTTCCAGCTGAGCGAAAAATTGCCCAGGCCGGGAATCGAACCCGGATATTTGGCTTAATTTTTCGCTCAACTGGAAATAATCAATTCGTATGATAACTTTACCAATCAGTTTGATTGTGTTAAAAATAATAATAGTATATCTACGTATCCATCCTTATATGGAGTTCCATTACTTGCGGTTTATTCTGCGAGCTGTTTCAAATAACAGACCAGATGTTACGACCAACAAGGTTATCTGAGCGAAAAATCCCAGCCGGCTATCGCCCAGGTAGCTTAACAGGTAAAGCATTGGCCTTGTAAGCCAAGTATCCGGGTTCGATTCCCGGCCTGGGCAATTTTTCGCTCAGCTGGAAATAATCAATTCGTATGATAACTTTACCAATCAGTTTGATTGTGTTAAAATTAATAATAGTAAATATCTGTACGTTACATTAAATTTTGCTGTTGCCGTTACATAAAATGTTCTAAGATTCCCAGTTTCCTAAAAAACTTTTAAAACTTTTTTTTTTTTTTTTTTTTTTTTTTTTTTTACAGTGGAGACATGGATATTTATGTGACTGTAATAATAATAAAAAAAGATTTTTTTTTGTCATCTGATAGTAATGACTGTACAAAATGGGAACGTCATGGTAAAAAAAAATAAAAAACAGTTCCCACAATGATTCATGATAGATGCAGGATTTAATTACAATGACAAATAAAAATTAAAAAAAATATCAAGTAAAGCCAAAGTTATATCACTTTACTTTCAGCAGAATATTTTAAAACGAATTTTTAAAAATGAAGTTTCAGCCTTATATAGAAAGATGTTGATACAGTAGATCGTTATTGGATAAAGCCCCTATCACTTGTTTGAGTTCACTGACGCTTATTTAGGATAGCGAGAAAGAAAAATAGGAAAAATGTATGCCTCATTTGATGAAATACATGTAAAATTACGTCGTGCTTCTACTATTAAAGTACAGGGTAAAAGCTACTTTTAACTTAAAGTATTTGTTTTCAAAAACAAACATTATTCAGCAGGAATGGAAGAGGCATAATTCAATTTTGGCTATCGCAAATGATTAAACCATTGAGTACTCCAACATCCTCTTGAAACGGATCACATTCCGCAATTTCGAATGCTTATTTTTTAAATCAGGTTGTAACCGTGATTCAGGTAGATTGTTTATAGAAGGCTGGTTTTATTAAAATTTTACTTTAACCATTCCTGAATTAAAAAAAATCTAAAAATTTTACACATATATATATAGATATAATTTTATTATGGATTGAGTAACTTCTATTAGTTGCACATATTTCTTGAAAACTGACTGGTCAATTTTGCTAATCGACAAAATGGGACCAAAGGGATGGTAATAGACAGGTTTTTTAAACCAAAAAAAAAAAAATATCCATAACATATTAATTACAATAAATAAAATCTGTTTAAAATTATTATTACCTCTAAGCATAAAGGTTTAATTTAAGTTACTAATTTAAGTATCACAAACATTTGATATTTAAAATCTGCTCATGGGTAGAAAATTAGGGATATAGTGGGAAAAAAATTTCATGATTTCGTCAATTCGAAAGATATAAAATTTTCTTCAATTTATTAGAAACCTTTTTGAAATTATCTACAACTTTTATATTGAGAAGGATTTAATAGCGCATTAAATAAATAAATAAATAAAAACGAAAAAGAAGGTTGGTCGAACAAGTTAAATCTCATAAATTTGCCATTTCACAAGATATCCACTTTGTTAAAAACTAGTACACGTCTGTTTAATAAGAGTAATATGTACAGTTTCCATAAAGACAAGTTTCTGATAGAACCAAATCATACAGAAAAAATAAATTAGAAAAAAATAGGTGTTAAAGAAAACATATCCTATTAGGGATGTTCTCAGATCCAAACAGCTTAGTTTGTGATCCAATCTTGAATTCCTTTTTGCTTTCAAATGCATGATATTTGGCAGGTTCTTTTATTCAAATACTGTATAATGTGCCATGTGAGTCAGCTTTTTCATATAAGCACTACATATTTCAAAAAATGCTGTCAAATTGGGCCTTTTAAACACATTTACATAAAACAATGGTGCTGGTAACGAAAAAAAATATTTCTACAGAAGAAATAATTTGCTTGTAAATCAAATTATAATTAATTAAACGAAAAAAACGCAGTAATCTTATAAATGTCTTCATAAAATCACTTCAGTAAGTTTAATATTTTTAATTTTACAAATGAATTTGAAATTGTGTCAAAAATTTTCGAATTGTTAAGCGTGGAAATAGATTTTCTTAGATAGAATATGCCTTAACATGATTTTGAGAAAACTAGCTTTTACAGAAAAATAAAATTAAATCTAGCCAAAAATGGCTGATTTTTTAACTTGATTTATGTCTAATCATGATTACAATTTTGTTGGTTATATTAATATTTATTTTCGAAATCTACCTCCGCTAGTAGGGTAAAACCGCTGGGATTTTTTTTATTATTTACAATTGGATGTATATGAAAACCTAGTACTTTCTGACAAATTACACCAATCAGGGTTTAAAGTAGAGTTTTAAAAACCCTGATGAAGTGCATGTTTTGCTTTAAATACCAGACTTTTAAATGTATCGCATAGTAAAACAAATCCCTTTAAGTAATTTGAATATTATTTCTGTTTACAAATTTTCAAATCTTATTCATCTCGTGCTCAACTTTTTAATTATCTCCTAAGTCTTTTCATGAAGGGTTTTTTTTAAAAAAATAACTAAGAAGCAGCAGATGTAATTTTTTTTTAAATTGTATTTTGGTGAAAGCTGGATTGATGAAACTATTCCATTAATTCTTATAGCAATATAATTATAAAGAACTTTTTTGTCTATATTAATATCACAACCCATGCCCCATACCATTGTATCATAAGTATTACTGAATAGAAATATTTACAATTATGGTTTCCAGGAATGTTCATTGGAAGTTTTGTTGACATTCTTATATTTTAGTGTCTTTTAATCTCATTAATATCGCAGAATAAACAACCACCTTGCTAAATATTTTCTCTTTATTGACGGCACCAGTCATAGTGACAGTTCACAAATAATTGCTCTGGAAACTACATTAATTTATAAGAAAAGAAACAACTAATCTTTTGTACATAATTTCTTTTCCGACCAAAAAATAATCCTTCCATGGAAATATATATATAACAAATACATTTAAATCTATAAATAAAAAAATATATGATATTTTAAATTTAAAGTATCACTGTTATTTCTTTAAACTAAATCTTTTATACACTTCATGTTATGAAGAAACATTCATTGTAGTTTAAAATATTTCCTGACATTGATTTTGTTACGAAAATTTAATACAGTTTTCAAAATTAAAGTCTTGAAAATTCTTAAGAAAGTGTTATCGATATCATACTATACAGCAAAAACTGTTCATGTAATATTGACTTGTGATTTTCTCTCAAAGTTAACTTTTTGATTATAAAATAATTTTATTTGGTGGTATTTTTGATTCAATTAATACAATGATTTAATAATTTAATGATTATTAATTCATTTATTTAAAAATAACTTATCTCAGTAGAAATATATCTAAATAATAAATATTCATTTATTTTTAAAAATTTTCCTTCAACAGAAATTATATTTCCTTTAATATAATATTAAACAACATTACTTTAACTTTAAAAAATATATATATGCTTATTAAATTTGGCAATACACTATTACGTATTCCAATTTAAATATTACGTATATATACATATTCCAACAACTTTTAAAAAGTTGAATAAGTCATGATTCCTTTTAAAAAATTAAACTTTTCGACATAGTTAACTCAATTATTATAAAATAAGTTTATTTGTTGGGTTTTAAGGCAATAAAATAAGCTAATGACTGAGTAAATTGATTATCATTATTTAATTTATTTAATGATTACTTTATAATAATTTTGCTCTATCCGTGTGTACATTAGAATAATAAAAAATTAGTCATGTTAACAATTTCCATTCTACAGAAATTTAAGGGTGTTCTCAACTGCTCCGCTCAACAAACGCAATATGTTTTGACACATTTACAAATTCATTTTTGTAACTGAAAGATGTAAAATTTTAATGCCTGACTATGGAAGCGATTTCGAATCAAAATTAGTTTTCCATTTTATGATAATTAAATTACCTATCCAATTCTAAGTTATTTCGATTACGTAATCAGCCGTTTTTCCCCTGCTTTTAGACCGGTTTTTCTGCTTTCGTCGGGAAATGTGCTCAAGAACGTCAACTTTGAAGGTTTGTTATAAAAAATCTATTGTGTTAAAAAAAACAGAAAATTTAGTGCAATTAGACAGTTTCTGAATAACAACACCTGCTATATTCATGGATTTCCGAACAAAAATAAACTAAAGCATGTGTCACAAAGTTGCCCTTTTGGATTTAAGAACACCCTTAATGAGATTTATTATAATACTAATGAACGTTATTTTCATTTAAAAAAATAAAAAAATGCAATTATTAACATCTAAAATCTACTAATACGCTAAAATGTATTCTAATTTAAACAGGCAGAGTTAATAATTTTCATCCCAATATAAAATGTTCCAACACAGCATTACTGAACATATACTTTTTACAAAAGATTTACAGGCATTTAGGCTTTTCATTTTAACTTATGAATAATTTATAAATGGTGTGGTTTTATGAATTATTAAGGATTCGTTCGTATATGATTAACATAGATGCATGGAATGGCGTTATTTTCATAAATGTTAACACTTCAGTTGAAAAATGAAACATGAACATTATTTACATCTTCAGTTTGCAGACTTTAAAATGAACAATTTTAAAACATCGTAATTAAGTAAAACGTACATTGCATCTTCAGTTTCAAATAAACTAAATTTTTAAGTTATTTTTTTAAATGTTTCATGAAGTTTAACAATTATATTTCCCAACACTTAAAAATTAGAATAAGCATAAATACTTTTCATCAGTTATATTATTGAACAAAGTTAACTCATCGGTTACAAAATAATTTTTTTTGTGTATTTGTAATAAAATAAAGTAATTTAATGATTATTATTCAATTTATTCCATAATTTAACTTAGTAAGTGTATGTGTCCAAATATTATACAAGTTTTCATTTCAACAATTTTCACTTTACAGAAATTCCATTTCCTTTAATTAAACCCAAAATAATAATATTTTCCTTTTACAAAAAATAAAGTACAGTTATTAACATCTAAAATTAACTAATACGCTAATATGTTTTCCAATTTAAATAAACAGAGTTAATAATTGTATCCCATTAGAAAATGGTATTACACAGCAATAATTAACATATACTTTTTTACAAAAGATTCAGAAGCATTTATACCTTTACATTTGGACTTATGCATAATTTAGAAAAGGTGCATTCTTATGAAAGTCGTATTCTCTCGTGTATGCTTAACTTAGATATATGGAATGAAGTTATTTTTAGCTGTGTTACATGCTTCAGTTGAAAAATAAAGCATCAAAGCTGTTTACATCTTTTGTCAGCAGGTTTTTAAATAAATACTATATTAAACTTATTAAAGTAAAGCGGACATTGTGTCCTCTAATTAAACTAAAATAAATTGAACTTAAAAGTTACATTTTTAAAAATATTTTATGAAATTTTTAATAAATATTTCAGACAACAGTTAAACATTAGAGTATAATTACTTTTCAGCAATCGTGCTTTTCAGAAAAGATAATAAATACAAATTAATTTGATTTGTGTATTTTTAAACACATTAAGTAATTTAATGAACATTATCAAATTTATTTAATAATTGCTTATTAATAATTTAATTTAGTAAGAATATGTAATTAAATAATATATACTCATTCATATCAAAAATTTACGTCCCACATTTGCTTCGTCCCACAATTCCATTTGCTTTAATGTAACATTAAACAATATTATTTTCACTTTAAAAAATATAAAATACAATTATAAACATCTAAAACTAACTAATACGCTAATATCCTTTTCTATTTAAATAAACAGAATTAATAATTAAATCCCATTACAAAATTTTGTAATACAGCATCATTGAACATATACTTTTTACAAAAGTTTTACAAACATTTAAGTCATTTCATTAGAACTAATACATAATTTAGAAAAGGTGTATTCTTACAAAGTGTTTCATAAAGGACCCCTAACTTTAAAAATCTATAACTCGGAAACAGTGATAGATAGAAACATGAAACCAGTGGTGTGTTTATTAAAAAAATCGTAAGAATCTTATACATAAATCAGAAAATTTAGTTAAAAATAGCGCTCATAGATGGCGCTGAGAGCGTCAAGACCTTCTAAAAAGACACTGTTAAAAATTTGAAACTTTTGCTGCATCGTTACTCCATTGCTTTTATAAAATATCTCTACTTTGACCTGTGAGAATCCTCCTTAATACACTGAAGTAATCGTTTTCTATATAAGTGGTGGAGTGACGATGCAGCAAAAGTTTCAAATTTTTAACAGTGGAAGATCTTAACGCTCTTAACGCCATCTATGAGCGCTATTTTTGACTAAATTTTCTCATTTATGTATGAGATTCTTACTTTTTTTTAATAAACACACCACTGGTTTCATGTTTCTATCTACACTCTCAGAAATAAAACTCTCATTTTTGACGATTCAGAAATCCTCGAGCCTTATTTCGTCGTTTTTGACGATCATTTCGTATCAAAATCACGTGACGTTTAACGAAACGTGAACTCTCAAATATTTGACGAAAGTGCTTCCTTAATCATTGCCAGACTTGATGAATTTTAAGGAAACTTTCACGGTAGCTGTTTATAGAAGCACCCGCTTTTGTACCTCCCCAAATCTTGCGATTTTAGCAAGGATATATTTCTTGTTTAAAACAGTACTTTTTAGCGTTTTTCAGAAAATAATGAAATGTAATTAATTACTCTTACTACATTAGTTTTTTTTTGGGGGGGGGGGATGCTTCTTACTATTTTTATTTATTTATTTGTAAGTTGTACAGCGCTGAAACTAGCCTTTTTTGCGCCCGGGATAAACATGGATTTTGGCGCCCCCCCCCTCCATATATATGCATTCTTTGTATCAAACACACCAAACAAAATCTTAATTTGGCGCCCCCTTCACCTTCTGTTCTGGTGGCGCCCGGGGCACGTGCTGCCTGTGCCCCCTCTAGTTTCTGCCCTGAAATTGTATTTCGTTTTGATTTCATTCGAAAAATATTTACTTCGTTCTGCAAAACCGTTCAAAAAGTAAATTTGATCAATAAAATTTCAAAATTCTAAGATCTATTTTATATTCAATATCTACTTTTTTCACTCAAATTAAAAACATATACATATTTTTTCTCTCCCCCCTCTATAAACAGTAAATCGTTAAAATCTTATCCAGCTACTTAAAGTCTCGCTTAAAGTTGTAAAATCTCCCCCAATAAGCACTTCATAATTCGTTATTTCTAAGCAACAAACTAACCAGCCCATATTTTAATCATTCCTTAAGCAAATAAATTTCCACTAGATGTTATTTAATTAAGCCATATTATAATTATTCATTAACCATTAGAAAATCAAAATAATAAATTCGTCTTATTATTTAAAACTTGCAAGATTTATAAAAGAATCGATAAAAGTAGTACCACAAGTATATAAATTTAAACACACACTATAATCCACTATATGCCTTTATAATCATACTTCTCTGAGTAACCTGTGGCGTGAACGTAGGGCGTCGGACTGCCATTCTGTACGTTATGAGTTCGAACCCCACGCGTGACATGTCTTTTTTGCTTCTGTCATTGAATACAGGAGCTTCTAAAAATTCAATAGATGGCAGCACTAGTCCCTTTTTGACGAAATTTTTTGACGATTTGGTATCGTCAAACGAGTAAGGGAAGTGATTTCATCAATTTGACGAAATATTTGTTCGGAGCATTTCCCAGGAAACGGTTTCGTCAAAAACGAGGAGAATTTCGTGAAATCTGAGTATTCATTTCTGAGTGTGTATCACCGCTTACGAGTCATAGATTTTTAAAGTTACGGTGCCCTTTGTGAAGCACTCTGTATGGCTCTCTCAGTATTCTTTCATGTAAGCTTAACCCTTTATCTACCAAATTATGAATTCATGAAAATTTTACATTCTAAAGCATTTTACGTAAATTGCTTAAACTAAATTAAAAGATTTACATAATTATTCAATAAATTTTTGAAGGATTTTAGAAGAATCGAAGGATTTATAAGGATTAATTTAATTTGAATTTACAGGGATTTCGTGCAATATTTATAACCTCACTCAAATCTTTCATTTTAAATTGTTTTCTCAGCATTTTTTAAGAATTATAACATGCATAAATATGATGTTCTTTCGATATAAATATAGAAATATTTCTGCATTGAAAAATCCCCACCCCTCTCCCTCAGCGCCAAAAACAAATCATTTTAATATATATATATATATATATATATAATATATATATATATATATAGTGTGTATGTGTAACCAATAATGCTTTTGTAACAAAATAAAGTAATGTTTCTAGAAATCATTCTAAATGGTATTACAACTAATTGTCATATTAAAAGAATTTTATAATACGTAATTTTTAATAGTACTTATAAATACCGTCGGTAGATAAATGGTTAACTTAGATTATGGAATGTATTTATTTTCACTGTGTTACATATTTCAGTTGAAAAATGGAACATTATCACTATTTACATCTACTGTTAGCAGGTTTAAAAAAAAAAATAACTTTTAAAACATCCTCAAGCAAAGCGTACATTGCATCTTCCTTTTCAAATAAACTAAAATTTTAAGTTATTTTTAATATTTCGTGGATTTTAACAGATAATTTGAACAACTCTTAAAAATTTAAATAAGGCGTAATTGCATTTTAATAATTGTTTTTATCAACAAAGTTAACTCAACTGTTACTAAATCATTTTATTAAGTTATGTTTAATGCAATTAAGTAATTTAACCCCTTAATGGTTGCATTAAACTCCTTATTGCCACCACATTTTTGAAAAAAAATATATTCATCGTATTTAATGACAAAAAAAATGAAACCAGAATAAAACCAATTATACTCTTTTGTAAAACTGATGGAAATAAAAGAAATCTGAATAAAAGCCGCGAAGCTTGCAGCTCGTGAATATCTTGTGCGCGACGATTAAGTGGTTAAAGCTTATTATTAAATATATTTAATAAATAATACTTTAACTCAGTACATGTATCTAAATTAGATGAGATTATTCATTACAACAATTTATGTTCTACAGAATTACATTTCCTGTAATATAACATTAAACAATTTTATATTTAACTCGGGGGAATGCGCGCTACCCAGGATAAAAATGCTTTTAGCTTGGTCGCCAATTAAATCGAATTATAACAGTCATTTTATTTAGACGGAGACATTTCTTACAAATTCCGTAATGAAATATGTTAAAGATTACTTTTAAAAAATTAGTGGTTACAATTGCAAAAACCATATGTATTCCGGGTCTAAAAGGCCCGGCGCGCGTCCTCCCGGATTAATTTTCAAAGCGTACTAATATACAATTATTAACATCTAAAATTAACTTATACGCTAATACTTTTTCCAATTTAAATAAACAGAGTTAAAATTTAAAATCCATTACAAAATGTGATAATACAGCATTAATGAACATATATTTTTTTACAAAAGATTTACAAACATTTATATCTTTACATTTGAAGTTATGCATAATTTAGAGAAGGTATATTCTTATGAATCTCTATGTATTCTCTCGTGTAAGCTTAACTTAGATATATGGAAATGAAGTTATTTTCCGCTATGTTATATACTTCAGCTGAAAAATGTTAAATCACCATCATTTACATCTAATGTTAGTAGGTTTAAAATAAGTACGATTTAAAGCATCTTAAAGTAAAACGTACATTACATTTTCAGATAAAAATAAATGAAAACTGAATTTTTAAGTTATTCTTTAAATACATCATGAAGTTAAACAAATATTTTTTGTTTAAAAATTACAATAAGGCATAATTACTTTTCAACAATTTTACTTTTCAAAAAAGTTAACTCAATGTCTACAAAATAATTTTATTTATGTATTTCAATCAAATGAAGTAATTAAATGACTATTATTAAATTTATTTAGTAATTGCTTAATATTAATTTAACTCAGTAAGTATATGCATATAAATAATTTAAACTCATCCATTTCAAAAATTTAAATTCTATAGAAATTCCATTTCTTTTAATATAACATTAAACAATATAATTTTCACTTTGCAAAACATGAATTACAATTATTAATATCTAATAAAAAATTAACTTATTTAGTATATGTATCTAAATAATATATACTCTTCATTTCAGCAATTTACATTCTACAGAAATTCCACTTCGTTTAACATAAAACTAAAGAATATTATATTCACTATACAAAACATAAAATACAATTATTAACATCTAAAATTAGCTAATAAGGTAATATATTTTCCAATTTAACAGTCTCCTTACACTATTCTTTACCTATCTCCCCATAGCAGGCTCCTATTTCAAATTGCGATATTTGAAAGAAATTCCACTTCCTTTAATATAAAACTAAAGATTATTATGTTCACTTTATAAAACACAAAATACAATTTTTAACATAAAAAAGTAGCTAATAAGCTAATATGTTTTCCAATTTAACTATCTTCTCACACTAGTCTTTAACTATATCCTCATATGAAGTTCCTAAATCGAATTTCGATATTTGAAGAAAAAAAAATGACGGATTTCTTTTCTTCTTATTGCTTACTAGGGAACCTTCCCAGGTTTAAGTTTTGGATTTAGACAAACGTGATATAACAAGAAAGATCTTGCCATGTACGTTAAAAAGTTCAGTGGAACTGCCCGTCCGAACTCAACCGTTTTCGAGATATTAGTACTTGAACTGTGGAGGAATAATTAAATAAATTGACTGGCAGGTATATAAATTGTTCGCAAGTTAAAAATTTCTTTCCATTGATTTTAATCCTTCTGTCAATACATTTTCTCCAGCTACGAACAAAATTCCTCACCCTCTACACATTGCCATTTATCTCTCTTCTTTTAGACAGGCACTTCGCATTTTACGAAATATTCACGTACTGCTACATTCCGAGAGTTTTCCCATCTCTTTTTGTTGTTTCCAGCACTTAGTTTTGTGCAAATCTTTTGGCAAATGTGTGGAATGACGTAACGAATAAACTGTATATATATATAGTGTGTAAAATAGAATGTTTTTCTTAGGCTAACCTGATTTACAATTATATATTGGGTTGGGGAAAAAGTAAGTTCGCTTTTTTTCGTGTTTTTCAAAGTGAATTTATTTATATAAATTTTAAAAAACTGATCAAAATTTATGTGCTATTTTGTTTGATGACCTTCTGCCATTTTTCTGGTAAAACAATAATTCCGTCACTGTAGAATTTCTGAGAGTTCTGGGCAAAAAACTGAACAAGGTGATTTTCACAAGCCTTTTTTGAAGTCAGCTTAACACCTTCAAGAGAGTACCTCATAGGGCGGAACAAATGGTAATCCGTCGGATCCAGGTCCGGACTATACGGTGGGTTCATCAAAGCTTCCCGACAAAGCTCTTTCAGTTTTTGCCGAGTGACTAAAGATGCGTGTGGTTCAGCGTTGTTGTGATGGAAGACAGCGCCTTTCCTTTCGATCAATTTTGACCGGGTTTTTTAATTGACTGCTTCAATCGCATTAGTTGTTTACAGAAGATAGTTGAATTGATGGTTTGGCCAGGTTTGAGCAGCTCATGATGGAAAATTCCTTGCCAATCCCACCAAACACTCAGAATCACTTTCGTAGGTATCAATCCGGGCTTTGCCACCATTTGTGAAGATTCGATCACGATCTTTTTAGCACAATGTTGTTATACGTGATTCCCTTTTCATCACCCGTAATGATTTGTTTCAAAAATGGCTCGATTTCATACCGTTTCAGTAGCAATTCACAAATGAAAACTCTCTCCATTAAGTTTTTCACTGTAAGTTTATGGGGAACCCAAGTATCGAGTTTCTTTTGGTATCTAATTTTATGTAAATGGTTCAAAAGTGGTTTATGGTTGATGCTTAGTTCCAATGTAATGTCCTGGGAAGAAATATGCCAGTCTACCTGGATTGTTTTTAAAATTTCATCGAATTGTTCAAGGACTGGCCGGACAGGGAAAGGTTCATCTTTAACATCGAAATTATCGGAAGGAAAACGAGCAAACCGATTCTGACTTTGGCGTTTACTTAAGCATTGATCACGATAAATGCCACACAAGTTTCGATGAGCCTGAGCCATTTTTTTCCTTTTTGGAAGTAAAAAACTAAAATGTGACGAAAATGATCTTCTGAAATCTCTATTTTAAAAACGCAATAACTTTTGACTGGTTAAACAGATGACGCTACCTTTATATCTGGAATTTTAAGAGACTGTTAGCTTTCAAACGCTGTATAGTATGACTTAATTGAGCAAGTATTGCTCGAGATATGCGACTTTAAAACTATCTATTGGGAAAAAACGAATTTACTTTTTCCCCAACCCAATATATGTATAACTGCCTGTCAGTTTATTTATTTATTCATACACATTTCATGTTCTGATATCCTGAAAACAGTTGGATTTGGACGGGTTGTTCCATTTAAAGATAGAAAGCCAACGATTATAAATGCACAAATAAAGTATGAGAAGGTAGCAAACAGCTGTTTCGAATCTACTATCGAGATTCTTCATCAGTGCAAAACTCAGCGAGCTAGAAAAAGCAAAGCTGAGCCAAAGCTCGCTGAGTTTTGCACTGATGAAGAATCTCGATAGTAGATTCGAAACAGCTGTTTGCTATCTTCTCATACTTTATTTGAGCATTTATAATCGTTGGCTTTCTATCTTTAAACATTTTTGCACAAAGGCTTTATTTTCTAATTTAAATTATGTTGTTCCATTGCACTTTTTAAAGAACATTACGAGATCTTTCTTTTGACACCACACGCGTCCAAATCCACAACTTACACCTGGGAAGGTTCCCTAGTTAATAATACCATTAAATTATTTAGAATATGTAGAAGGTTTATAAACAGTTGCTTAATCGTACTGGGATGCCAGTATTATATAATTTCTTGCGTTATTTACAATTTTCGTTTTATTGTTTTAGAAGGTAAAAGAACAAATATTTTGATCAGCTTTTTTTTTTTTTTTTGAAATGCTTCATTACTTTGCGAAATAAAGAATGTTTTATTAAACCTTCCATTAATATGTGGATGTTTCAAATTAATTTTAAACATAACAAATTCCAAAATAATTTTAAACATAACAGAAATAGAAATTTTTTTGGGCTTAGTGTTTTAGGTTTAAAAAAACCTTTTCGCACATGATTTCTAGTGATATTTAAGAAATATTACATTTTAAAGGATTTTTTTTCTTTATTTTTATAATAATGATGAGAAAGTTAAATAAGCAGAGTTAATAATTTAAATCCCATTACAAAATGCTATTACACAGTATTAATGAACATATACTTGTTTCTCGAAAAGATTAACAAGTATTTATAGCTTTATATTTGAACTTATGCATAATTTAAAAAAGATGCATTCTTATGGATCTCTAAGTATTCTCTTGTGTATGTTTAACATGATATATGGAATGAAGTTATTTTCAGCTATGTTATATAATTCAGTTCAAAAATGGAACATCAAGTATTTACAATTACTGTTAGCAGGTTTTGAAATTTAAAACATCTTAAACTGAAGCGTACATTGCATCTAAAGATTAAAAAATACGGAACTTTTAAATATTTTTCTAAATATTTCATGAAGTATTTAACAGATATTTTTAACAACATCAGAAAATTAAAATAGGACATGACAATTTTCAACATTTACCACAGTTTTTTTTTTTAAATTAGTGAAAATGCAGAGTAAAGTACAATTACTTTTCAACATTTACCCTAGCTTTTCAAATTAATATTTCAGATGCATTATTCTAAGCAAGCTTAAGCGTTGTACTTAAATAAATATTGTGTGTTATATTGCATTAATACTATTGATAAATTATAAACGAAGCAAAAAATTTATATTTCATACATGGAAATATATAAAGATTAAAATATATAGATGTATAAATGCATAAAGAAATTACTCAAACAATTTGATAATTCTGCTTCACACCTGAAAAATGAGGTACGTCAATATTATGACTATTTTGATAAATGTACAAATCTTGGTAGAATAGCTTTTTGCGCCTTTACACAAACATGCATGAAAACGTACTTTATTGAGATTATTTATTGTAAATTCAGTTATCCATCTGAAGTAGGACGTCATTACTATGTATCCGAGAATTACTAAAACACTATAATGTTTTAATGATGCCCTCTCTGCTCTTGTAAGGGCAGAGAGGAGAGTTTAGAAAGAATGCATTTCTCTACGCTACCCTTACTGTTAATTTGTGTACATTTCCTCTTACGGATATATGATTATATTGGATGGATAAAGGTATAAAAATTTCCAACCCGAAATGCGTTCTTTTCGTTTTATAGTGGTTCGTAAAAAGTTTTATTATTTAACAATCTTAAGTTTTGAAGTTGTTTTTTGACTTCTTTAACATTATAGAAAACAATTCTGACAGTGATGTTAATTGTCCAGTTTTTAAGTGAATATGCGGCATTAAAGTTCAGTTCAGGATATAAAGCGATTAATGTCCATTTGACTTCAGTTTCGGTTTGGAGAGATAAACATGTCAAAATTACATGGGTTTGACATCAATGTTCCGGAATTTTTCACGAATACATAGATTTTTCTGTAGTTCAGAAATAAAATGCTCTTCACATCGCATAACTGAAAACGGATTTGCAGCAAGTATCGCTGTTAGATAGTACTATAACCTATGTTTTTAGAGTATCCCTGTAAGTGCAACACAAACATAGTCCAGCTCCATTATATAATGGACATTTTTAAGTGCATGTCAGCTTTGTAAACGAATTAATTCATTAATTCATTAATATGTCTAAAAGATTTTAGTATCATTAGAATATGCTTCAAACTATTTTCCCTTCTTGAAAATAATCTGATTGACTTATATTTGTTTTTCCTGTGCACGAATTATAAATGGCTACACCCTTCAATTGCAATACAAAGCAAGCCTAAAACTAAATGACATACATGAATAGAATGTCAATCCAAGTATATTTAATCTCGATAGAAAAAAAGATTGACATTTGCATTACCAAATAATCTCAATTCATTAACATATTTTATTTCTGCGGAAAAAGGAAAAAACCGTTATTTAAATTCTTTTAAAGATTTATATACATTTAGTTGGAAATGCATTTAGGGATGATGAATGTATATTAATAATCTGTAGATATTTAAGGAAAATCTTCTTTTATTCGTAAAACTCTATTGTTTTTTAAGATGAACAATTACAGGCAAAAATAGTAAAATTTGTTTCATAATATATATACATATAATATTTTGGATATTGTAAGTCTGAAATGAAACGTATAACAATACATGTTTTATAGGTAGACAAATAATAACTTCAAGGACAGATGTAGTGATAAATTAGGCTATAATTTTAAATAATATTAGGTGTTAAAAAGTGAATATTTATGAATTTTTAAAATTATATCATAGATTGCTATTCGTTTTTTCGCATAAGCTTTGAAAAGTAATAAGTATATGCCGTTAATGAATAAACTAAAAATAAAATTATTCTTATAAAATGTTTGAAAAATGTTTAAGACCACATGCTAATTTTATTGTTTAATGCATAAAGCGAATAAATTTCCATTAAAAACATTTCTTACAATAATAAATCTTTAATATTTTTCAACAGTAAGAATTACTGGTGGAGCACTGTAACCTTACTTTCATAACATGATTAAAAACTAAATATTTTTAAAATATCATCCTAAACGAGAACGCATTACAAAATAAATGGCCTTTTCTATGTACTATAAATGCACAGCTTAGAAAATAGATTGTTTGAATAAATTTTGTAACATTGATAAATTAGGTTATACTTTTTAAGTAGTCTAAAGATTTTGTAAAGGGAGTTCTTTGGAATGAAAATATATTATAATAAAATTAAAATGTATCTTTTTCATTTATTTTCTAAATTTTAACATGCTTTCCTTGATGTACAATGCTGGATATTTTCCAAATTGTAAAGTTCAAATGAAAACAGATTTTAATTGCGATTATTTATAATACATAGTTTTTATAGAAAAAAAACTAAATGAGATTTTAAAAAAAAACCATTAAAATCATGCTGAAGAACATTTTGAAAGAAAAAAAATTAATTATATTATAATTTTTCCTAGCATGATTAAAAACTAAATATTTTTAAAATATCATCCTAAACGAGAACACACTACAAAATAAATGGCATTTTCTATGTTCTATAAATGCACAGCTTCAAAAATAGATAGTTTGAATACATTTTGTAACATTGATAAATTAGGTTATACTTTTTAAGTAGTCTAAAGATGTTGAAAAGAGATTTCTTTTGAATGAAAATATATTACAATAAAACTTAAAAGTAAGTTTTTCATTTATTTTCTAAATTTTAACATGCTTTACTTGACGTACAGTGTTGGATATTTTCCAAATTGTAAAGTTTAAATGAAAACAGATTTTAATTGCTATTATTTATAATGTGTAGTTTTTATTTAAAAAAAACTAAATGTGATTTTAAAAAAATCATTAAAATTATGCTCCTGAACATTTTGAAAATAAAATGAAATTACACTATGATTTTTCCTAATCGAAAATGATCTCAATAATAAAAACTCATAAAGGTAAATGCTCTTTTTTTCTGTATAGAAAAAATTATTATGCCAACACAAATTTGAAAAAAAATATGCAACGTTGCAAATGTGTTACATGTTAATATGGGTCAAGAGCAATTGTTTCTATATATTTATTGGGTAGAAATAATCATTTTAATTGTATGCCAGTTTAAAACTATGTGTTGTATATTTTTATAATAGATATAAAATTTTTTCTTTAAAATATTTTAAACCAGTGTTTTTTTTACCTCTTTTTAATATCTTTGCGTAATAGAATAATAAGTACATTAGCTTAGATGCATGGTTTTAGAGCTGAGATATATTTTTGTGATATTAAGATTTTTTTTTCATTTTATGAATTTTTACCATTATAAATTTATTTTGCCGCGTAATATTGGTTTTGAAAGATGTTGAATGTTTTTTAGTGATGCAATGGTTAGTCAAATTTTACTTATTTAAAAGTTAATTTCAAAGTAAGCTTCCTTCATTTATTCTCACATTCATTCAGGAAATCGTTCAAACAAGTAATTACTTAAAATTTCACTTTCTTTAATTAATTTTTCATTTCGTTACTTGCAACTTTAGAAAAATATATTTCTTTGTCTTACGATATGTTTTTAGAAATATTACCTTTTAAACATTTTTAATATGAATGATTTTGGAGAATGAGATTAACTCCTAATTCAGATAATAAAATTAGTGTAACAGAAATAGTTCGAGGAAATGCTCCTATTATACGGTAAAAAGTTTATAAAACTTTTCAAAGTGAAGCTAAATAAGATTTTAGTGACCTTCAGTTTAATATTGCAGAGTCGGTCATAAAATAACATTGAAAATTATTTCGCTGATTATTCCCAAAGTTTACTTATGAGTTATTCAGACAGATATATTTGTTTAGATTTGAAGTGAAACTTTAAAGTAATTTCATCTTTCGGAACTTTGCTGTTGCATAACCAGTTCTAATCATTTGCAGTAATTTCTTACTAGTCAGTGCTAATAATAAGTGCTAGTCAGTGGTAATAACTGCAGCTTTGCAAATTTGTAACAAGTTCGTCTTTCGGAACTTGCTACGGATATGTTTCTACTAAGATATGAAATTAGTAATGAATAGAATAAAATAAATTAATATACAGAAAAAAGTATTATCCATTAATGTTAATATAAAAAGATCATTTTATAATAATACGAAGCTGACAAATCTGATTCTTATTTGAGATAGGGAACATATAATTATCGAATTAGTCAATATCTACTTAAGCTCTTTTCATGAAGACTGGAATATATCTGGCCTATTCGTAAGTATTAGGATTATCCTTAACATTGCCGAGCTCTTAGATAACAACAGTAAGAACAGGTTCCCTTAATTACATAACAAAATATTTACAGAGCCTTAAATTTTCATTTCAGCTTCATTTTAAGCGAAATCATAAGACCGAAATTACGTCCATTTCGTATTCGGCGCATAATACAAGTCTCTGCTCAGCAAATTTGAATCACTAAAACTAATTCATATGTATAAGTTGTAATTTAATAGTAGTTGTTGAGGGATACCGTGATACGTACCCACCATAGGTATGCAAGTATAAAATAGGAAAATAAAAATTGCGCAAACTTTTTATAAAATACGCTGCAATAGCAAAATAAAATTTAAACGTATATTTAAATATTCTTAATACATAGTAGAGCTATGATATTAAATTGCTGGTACTACCTGATTATCCCGTCGAGCGATTTTGACACACTATCTAAATCGCCAAACTATTTCTAAATTTTACAAATTGGTATAAAATTATTTAAAATAACAACAGAATAAATAAAACTGGCAAAAGATTAAAAAAATACAATTAAAACGTCAAATGAAAAATCATTTAACGAAATGTAAACACATGTAACGTATTTAATGTCAAGTGAATGTACGACATTTGCGATAAGCCATTATTGGCATTTCATCTCATAGATAGGCGATAGTTTTTTGATTGATGGATTAATCAAATGGTAAAAAAATATCCTTGTAACTCCAAAAAGGATAAATGTATTAACAAATAGTTTACTGCGTCGGATGAAGGGTCTCATTTTTATTTAAATTTATATTTGAATTGAATTTTAAATGAAATAGAGGGTCATGAAAAATAGAACAGTGTAGAAAATAGTATTACATATATCTAGGTAACCAATTATCTGATCGTCTTCATTCTTTATGCAAAATTTATTGTATTTTATATTCACTCTTTAAAATAATTTCGAAACAAAATATGTACATTTCATAAGAACGAATATTTTGAGTGTCCAAAAAAAAAACAGTTTCGGAAAATATAGATTATTCATATTTCATAGTTTTCTTCCACTATTACATATTAAGTGCACGTGAAATCCTAAGTTTTTATCTCAATTTGTTCTAGAGATAAGGCGCTTACAAACAAACGGGAGGCATTTTTTTTTTCTAAAAACATGTTTTTCGGAATCTCCAGAGCTTGACATGTATAAATCCGAAATTTTTTTTCGATTTTCAAAAGGATTGTAAGAATTACCCAATAGTATCTATGATGGGTAAGTAAAAACACGCAGAGACATTAATAAATGTAACTCGAACAAACATGTTACAATTTATTTTCAGACGAACAGCAAGTTAAGTTTTCTTAATAAGGCGTCCATCAACAACAATGCACTTGCATACACCCATTCCACAACCATATTAATGTCCCGCCCACCCACAAAAGAAACAAGTAAGAAAATCATGCATTAAGCATAGATTATGAAGCAAATTCCAACACTTCATGAAATCCTTAACAAAACTTCATTATTTCCGGAAATAATAGTGTATAGCTAAATATACCCAAACATGTATTCCAGTACTTTTGAACAGCCCTGTATTTCATCTATCAAATGATATAATGGGAAAGTTTAATTTAGCAAAAAAAAAAAATGCCCAGTATCTTGAACTTCCTTTTTCAGCAATTCGTAATATTAGATGAAAACATTCTTGAATACTTTTGTTCAGCCTTGTAGTTTATCTTGTACTTTTATTACACATCAGCATTAAGCTAAAATTTATTGAAAACTAAAATACTTTTAAAACAACTGAAATCACATTCTCATAAATTATAATTCATAGGCGCCCATGTACCGAATTCTTTGCGTGACCTTGTATATCCTTTTATCTATATTCTGCAAGCATTTATCAGTAAATTGAATGCAGGTCAGCGTAAAAACGCATAACTTATTTAAAAAACACGTTTAAGTAATTTACGCTCACATTCAGTAACGTTGGCGACCTCTTTTGGGTAGCCCTGTATATCAACTATAACATTTATACACACCATATAATGTGCATATATTTAGTGAAACCTAAACGAGCATATCATAATTAAAATGCATTTCATCCCTCCATCAGCCTTCATCGGACACGTATACGGTACTTCGGAAAGAATATACTATTTGAAATATTTTGTATGGCCCTGTAAATGCTATGTACTTCATATTTTGCAAGACAGTATCGTATAATTCATATTAATCTTCAGTGGCATATATAAATTTTATTATATATGAAACAGTTTAATATACTTAAAATATGTCCCCCTTTACCATTATCTAATGAAATTCTTTTGTGCGGCCCTGTAAATGAATAATAGCTATATTTTCTCTGCATACATTACAGAATACATATTTTAGTGCATTTTGCAGATCCATATGAATATGAGTATGTTTGACAGGGTGTAACACCTTTAAAATTCATTTGAACGATTTTCCTCATAGGCTGTAATGTAATGGAAACCTCTCTCTGACTCTCCCTGTAAATAAACTAATCGTGGTAGAAACTTCATTTTCATTAGGGTTCGTGCTAGGGTAAACATCAATAACGTTTAAAATTTTCATAGCAATCCGAGTATATTTACGGGAGTTAGAGCGCGGACAGACGGCCATCCGGACAGACGGACAGACAAACCGAATGCATCAGCACTTTTCAGCTTTTTTGGAAAGTGCTAAAAAAGGCAAAAGAAAATTTGCTTAAATTTTCTATAATCTGAAATTGCAACATTTAGCTATCCACGAATAAAACCGTGTATAAAAAGCATAAATCTCTTAAAAATATAAAGGTAAACTGAATTTAGAGAGTTGGTAAATTTTACCTTCCCACACAATTCACTTCTCTTCTGTGGTTACACAGGTACATGTAACGTACTAAAGTGATTTTCCGTATAACTACACTAACGAAACAGTTTGTGTAACAAGCTCACAGACATATTGTTGAAATGAAACGCAAAATGAATTTTTGCGAGACATGTCAGTTTTCTTGTGGATGAGCTTTTTGATCGAAAATTATTTGAGGGCTTCCTGTCTTAAAATACCGGATACAAGAAGATTAGTACGTAGTTAAACAAATAATTAAATATTGGAAAAATACTTTTCTGTAAGCTATTATGTGCCTTTTTCATGTAAAAAATAATTTTTCACCGAATTCAGGGCACTTTGCACTTTTGTTGTTATGTATTATGATTTCGTTGATACAGATAATAAATTTCACAATTTGCAACTATATCATGTAATATATCATATCCGTTTTTCTTTAAGTAAATACTTATTCCAGAATTGAAGCTTTATCCAATAAGTAGCTATTTGTTTCTTTTCTGTAGTCAGTACACTGTGCTATTGATACTAATTTAGGGTAAATTAATTTATCTTGTAATTTATTATTAGTTACATTATTTTATTTATTTGTTGTATTGATACTAATATTTTGTAGTATTACAGTGGTTATCTACTTTTAGGTAGATTTCGTAAGAAATACTACCTATTGCAATCGCACCAGTTTATCTATCTATCTATCTATCTATCTATATATATATATATATATATATCTCACTTTTTTATGGACACGATAACTTCTATAATTCTTCACCAATCTCCACCAAATTGGTACATTAAATCAATGGGGATAAAATCTTGGCTGAGTTCGTTAATGGGCAAAATCGAACCAAGGGGGTCGGAATAGGGGGCGTTTTTGTGAAAACCGAAAAAACGCCATAACTTCTTAATTAAAGTAGATATCGAATCGGTTTAAAGTTTATATTACTTCTTAAAAATGGGCCAAAAGTTTATGCATGACAGATTTTTGATAAATTTAGAAGTGGGCTCAAGGGGCAAAAAAAACAGGGATTTTCAGAGAAAAAAATTCATAACTTCGTCAATTTTCAAGATATCAAATCCAACTAAATTTTTTATAAATTTTCTTAAAATTATCTAAAACTTTTGTATTTACAAGTTTTTGATAGGACCAACTTTTACCGATGAAAAAAATTAAAAACTAAAAGAAAAAGGGCGCTGAAAAAAGAGAAAAATCCATAACTCCGTCAATTTTTAAGATATCAAATCTGATTAAATTTATTTTACATCTTCTCAAAAATATCTACAACTTTTATATTGACAAGTTTTTCATAGGACCAATTCGTATAGCAAAAAAAAAAAAAAAAATTAAACAAAAATAGGAGTTGGAGGAAAAAAACCTTAAATCCAAACGGCTTATATTCTGACTCATTTTTAAATTCATTTTTGATTTTAAACGCATCCAAATGGTAGATCCTCTTATTTAGAAACTGTATAAAGTGACACATTGGTCAATTTTCTGATAAAGACAGAATATATTTCAAAAAAGGCTACCAAAAAGGGTATTTTGAATAGAATTTCCGAAAGTCATCGGGACTGAAAACTGAAGGAAGTATTCAAATAAGAAATTGCGTTTTATTCTGACTCGTTTTTAAATCCATTTTTGTTCTCAAACGCATCCACTTTACAGATCCTCTTATTTAGGAACTATATAATGTGATGCATTGGTTAGTTTTTTGATAAAGACGGAATATATTTTAAAAAAGGCTACCAAAAAGGGTATTTTGAACAGAATTTTCAGAAATCATCGTGACTGAAAATTTAAGGAAGTATTCAAATAAGAAATTGCGTTTTTTTCTGAATCGTTTTTAAATCCATTTTTGCTCCCAAATGCATCCAATTTACAGATCCATTTAGGATCTATATAATGTGATGCATTGATCGGTTTTTTGATAAAGACAGAATATATTTTGAAAAAGGCTACCAAAAAGGGTATTTTGAACAGAATTTCCCGAAGTCTTCGAGATTTGAAAATTTAAGGAACTTTTCACGTAGCAAATTGCGTTTTTTATGACTCGTTTAAAAATCCATTTTCGCTCTCAAATGCATCCAATTTACAGATCCTCTTATTTAGGAACTATATACTGTGACGCATTGGCCAGTTTTTTGATAAAAATAGAATATATTTTTAAAAATGCTGTCAAAGTGAGTATTTCGCACAAAATTTTCCGAAGCAATCATGATTAAATAATTAAGGATGTATTCAAACAAAAAATCGGTTATTTTATGACTCATTTTTAAATTTAATTTTTTTCTCAAATGCTTTCAACTGACAGTTTTTTGTTATTTAGGAACTGTATAATGTATTGTTTTGGTCGATTTTTTAATAAATTTAGAATCTATTTCAAAATATGTTGTCATAATGGGCATTTGAGCTGAATTTTTCTTAAGATGATTCTGATAAAACCAGTTTTTGCAGAAAAATGAAATTAAAAATTTTTCATAAACGGCCAAATGAAGTTATTAAACTGGGTTTATCTCTAATCATATATTTATACATTTTTTTGTTGAAATGAGCACTCTTCGAAATCTACCTCCGCCTATAGGCCCAGCCGACAGGGATTTTTATATTTAAATTGAATGACAAGTAATACAACCATTAAGTCAGATAACAAACTCGAAATAATAATAATATCTTGACAATCCGACTTTGTCGGGACCGAGACTAGATGAATATTTGAGGAGTTCGGATTTTTGAGAAAAAGAAAATTAAATATTTATAAAAAACATGTACTTTAATTGAAACATTCTAACCACAAAATATCTAATAAACAGTTACGTCTTTTCTCCTAGTATAGTTTCTGAAACATTGATGTCAGTGTTATTTATTACAATTTTTTTGGTGGTTGTTTAACATTTTTTTTTCGCGGATTTTGTGCAAGTTAAGAATATTTTTTTCGGAAATACAGGGTTTGTTTCTCTGAAGCAGATATTCTCTTTTCAGTCGAATATATAGAATTTTTCAGCGTCAACATTTTGTTCAATCGGTCTTATGTCCTCTTTCTCCTAGCTTCTACATTATTATCGGCGGTGCTATTTAGCACACGATATCTGATTTTATTGTCCGCCAATCCATCGATTTCGATCTCGAAAATTTTAATTCCAGATTAATTTTATTTCTTCCATAAGTTGGAAATTTGTAAAAAGAATGAAAGAAAAAAAATAATGATTTTCATGCGGATTTTTGAAATTTTCAAATTTTTGAATACCTGTATTTTCAGCTAAGACTGAATAGCAAAACTGCCTTTTTCAAATTTTATAAAACAAAACTAAATATATACTACCTCTGACAATAAAGTTCGGTGAATAGTCCTGTCGCATTAATGTAGATAAAATATTAACGAAAGTTACCATACCATCCTTCAAAATAGTCATTCCCTATAACTATGCACCACTGATATCTGCTATACATATCCTGGGAAATTCGCAAGAAGTCTTATTTTGTGATGAAGTTCAAAAGCTTCGTCACGTTTCGTTGGATGCTAGCAATATGGTCAAATCTCTTTCAAAGAGAGTTTGAGTCGTGAAAATAGGAATAAATCTGGAGGATTGAGATCTGGCGAGTATGGTAGGTGTTCAATTTGCACCATCCCTTTGAATTTCTTTCAGTGTCTTTGAAAGCTGAAAACCAAACTTTAAACTCATCTTTTATTCGTTCATTTTCCTTTTCTCAGTTAAGAACCAACACACTTAGTAAAGCACGTCTTACACAGAACATAAACGGCGCTACACTAATCAACGGTGGGGGAAGATGGTCTACATTTGCCTCTATGCAGGTGCAGCGTTTTGTTTCTCCAGTGTTGCCAGATCGGTCGTTCTGAATTCATTCACCGAACTTTATTGTCAGAGGTAGTATATATATATATATATATATAGTTAAGGGCCCACCACACAAGTCACTCAAAAACACCCGAATGATAATGTTAAGATAATGTTAACGTTTTTTTCAAATATCTCGCTCAAATTATAATATCTTTGAACATTTTTTTGCATAGGATTAGCTGAGGACAGCTAGTCTTAAGGCTCGTTTTTACTTTATCAATTTTGGTTTTCGATTTGTTTAAAAAAATCACGCTAATATTCGGACCCAGTTTAAACTGCCTCTGAAATTGAAACCATCTTAATATAAAAAAAATATAAATACTAAAAATCGAAATATTAAGAGCTAGCCTTAAATTTAACCATCCTCAACTTTTCTATGAAAAAAAAATCGTTCTAAACTATCAAAACTTGGGCGAGATCTTTGAAAGTAATGCCCCCCATAGATTTAACATTATCATTCGGATCTTTTCTAGTGACTCGAGTTGTGTCGTAACCTCCCGGCGCTTATAAAGAATAATTTAACTATAATCAAAATACTGTAGATCATTAACATAATAAAAAAAAGAAATTTAAGATACTTCTACACAGCAATGTTTAATCTTTCTTATTCTTCACTAACATACTTTTGATATATAAATAAAAATTTCCAAAGTAAATAAGCATGTTATTTATCAAGTATCCAGGTCACGTAAAATTGCCATATATTGTCGTTTCATTCCAACTTTTTGTGTCCTTTATTATTCTTATATCGGAGGAGAAGAGAGTATTTTAGAAGTATATTTTTATAACACCTCTAATGATAAAAATGATAAATTACTACATAGCTTCATAAATCAAATACCGTCCTAAATTTTATATAATTTCATACTTCTTTAAAAATTCGTAGATTTTTTTTTCTAAAAACGCTAGGGAAAATGTTATGAATTAAATTTACTACCTAGTATTAAAAAAAAAAAATTAAAACGCGCTTAATTAGAGGCATATAGGCAACACTAATTACAAAAATGAATTTTTGCGAGATGTCTAATTTTTCTTGCGAGTGATCGATATGATCGAATTTTATTTGACTGCAATGTTAACCCGTCAGTAGTCGCGTGTCGGTCTTTTCGCCGCCCGTACAACTTATCTTCTCCTAACTTATATTACATTACAAATACAACGGAGATCTACCACGTAGCTGACTTTGAAGCTTTCTCGAACACTTTAGTGAAGTAACAGGACACTTCTGTTTTTATTTCAGGTACATTTTTAGAAACAAAGTTGAAATTGGCGAAAAAGTCTACGTAAAAATCACTAATGTGAGTTTATTTTTACTTTTTCCAATGACACCAGATCTCATGAATAAAATGCATAATTTAAGAAAACTGCGAATTTGTATCTTCTTTGTAATGTTATTTTCGTATATTAGGTGAAAAATATTTCTTATTTTACATATTTGGTATGCGGGGGGGCCAGCGGCGAAAAGACCGAGCGCGACTAATGACGTTGTGAAAAAAGTCGCGACTACTCGCGGGTTTTAAAACTAAAGGTTGCATGTGGCACTTTTATGGGTGAAATGTTTGTCCCGTCTGCCACACCCCTAAAGGAGCCTGAATCGCACTCCTAAAGGTGCCCTAGGGCACCCGATGACATCTCATAGGGTACCATGTGGGTGCCTTGGGGTGTCATGTGGTGCCATGCACTGTTAAAACTAATGGTGACACATTGCACCTTTTAAAGGTGAAAGGCTTGTCTCACTGGTGACACCCCTAAAGGAGCCAGAATGGCACCTTTAATCAGGGTGAAAAGATGGCACCCTTAATCCAGAGTGCCCAATGATAAAAAATTAAAAAATATACAAACAGACTGTTGGCCCTCGAAGGATTCGAACCCAAAACGTCTAATTACACGCTCAGCGCTCTAACCACTCAGCCATCGAGTTCACCTTCAAAGCCTCCCTGAAATGTTCAAATGATTGAAATTAAAAGGTTGCTTTATATAAAAAAGTTCGTCAAAAGTTAGCCATTCGAAGATCTAAACGAAATTGGTATAGCGTATAACGGTGATAGTCATCGTAGGAAGAAATTGCTGTGTTGATCCACCAGTTACGGTGAGTTGAAGGGCAAGAATACACATCCCACAGCATGCGCAAACGACTAAGGGGTGAAAATCTTCCAACGATATGCATTGCGCGGCATCCTAATTAGCATGAAACACCAGTGAGAGATCAAATGACACCTCAAACACATTTTCAAGCCCGCGGGTGTCAAATGGCAACTCTTTTTCACCCCTGGGCGCCAAATGCAACCGGTTTGTCACCTATATTTTTAACAGTGTGGGGAGGCGTAGGGCACCTCTAGGGGTGCAATTTCGGCTACTTTAGGGGTGTCGCTGACGGGACAAGCATTTCACCCCTAAAAGTGTCATTTGCAACCTTTAGTTTTAACAGTGTGTTTCCTTCCTTAAAATGCCAAGACTGCACAAGATTAGTGAGTAGTTAAGCAAGTTATAAAATATTGAGAAACACACATTTCCAGACATCTAATAATGCTCCTTTTTGTGTAAAAAACAATTTGACACCGATTTGAGGGTACTATGCATTTTTGTAAACGGATTTATCCGTTATTTACTATGATTTAGAACATGGAATTAGTAGTTTTTAATTTTTTTTTTAATTAGAGAACGCTATGATCTATATCATATAAAACATAATAGCCGTTTTTCTTTACGTAAACACTCATTCCAGATTTGAATTCTCATCCATTATGTAGTCATTTGTTTCTTAATGTAGTCTGCGATATTAAAATATATGAATTAAGATTTTGCTAATAAAAAAAAAAACTATGTCGCTAATTTTCAAAACGTTATATTTTTTCCCCATAAACTAATCAATTGATGCAGGCCTTAAAAAAATAAGTTAAAAATTCTAATGTTAAAGTTAAGAAATTACACAAACATAAGATAAAACGACATAAGATAAAACCGTTTCAATAATATATCTTCTCTCTTCATCAGTGTGAACATAAATGTACAAAACACAGACAAAACATTTGAAATAAAAATATAAAGATTAAAAATTAAAATGGATTCGAGGAAAACCCTCGGCTGTAGATCCCAGTAGAATTTAACAACTTCTCTAATTTGACAGCACGTCTACTGGAAACCTGATTTTTTGCCATGCAAAATGTTTTTTATGAGGAAAATGATGTCATTCAGAAACCAGAGATATGTATTGTTCAGAATATATATCGTTAAACTGTGTCAGCGATGGCGCCATGCGAAATTTTAAAATGGAGGGACAAAATCACAGTCAAGTAAAATCCAGACACCTCATTGGTCGTGTGGAAAGGGTGAAAATCACGAATTTGTTTGCATGAAAAGAAGGAAGGGTAAAGTAATTTTTAAGCGATTGTTACAGTCTGTTCTTATTTACGATAAACCATCGAAATTAGCTCAGTTAAGATACTTTGATGACATTTTATAGAACGAGAGTGAAAATTTTTGATTATTTCGACATTTCCCCTACTACCGCTAAGAGATTATTCTCTGAAAAGGACGCGGCTCAATGACCAGTAGTGAATTGGATTTCACCGGACTGTGATTTTGGCCCTGCATTTTAAAATTTTGCATGGCGCCATAGTCACTGACTTTTATTCCAGAATCTAAATAGACTGAACTTCTATTTTTTTTAAGATACTTGGTACACACAAATGAAAATATTGTTTAAAATTACGTCATTTCCTCAGTGATCTAGCCTGAGCATTCTACTTAACGGATTTTGATAACTATTTTTTAATGAAAATATTTTCTTTGTACATGTTCCCACACTTGCTATTTTTTTTCAAACCCCATTTTTTTTTAAAGTTTTCAATGAATTTCTTCACTAAAGGCAATAGAATGAATTGCATTCTTGGAGATAGAAGGGAAACAATATGAATCAAAGTATCATTGTGAATTCATTTTTCATATTACTATTAAGAGTAACTTAAAAAAATCTTTTCACAGAAAATGATGTCACTATATAAAATAAAGCATTTTTTCTTATAAAATTTCACTATTTCTTTTCATTTTATGGACACTGAGATTGAGTTTATCCTTTCAGTGGGTGAAAACGATGTCATAGTGGAATTGAAAAGAGTAATTTGTTTGATTAAACAATTTTCTTGCGAGTGCATCTAAAAGAAAATTTCTGGATTTCTCCAGCATTCAGATTACGACTTTAAGTAAAGTGAACAAATGTTTTCCGTGCAAAATTGTAACTGGCAAACTCGACATCAAGTTCCGAAATATATTTATTAAATATTGATTCAATATTCTAATTATTAATTTTTATTAATTCAGTCAATCGGGTCTTTTAAAAATTCCTCTTCGTCAATTTCGACAAGATTCTACTATTTTTTATTAAATCTATATGCACATACGCCTATTTTTGTAATGGGATAATTTTCACTCCATTTTCTCTCCCATTACATTTTTGGCTAATCTTCTGTTACATGGAATTATTCTGTTATGTGGAATATATCTGTTATAATATGGAATGTAACAATTCCATTTCCTTTTGGGGACATAGATCATGCTCTTTTATATTTATTCAAAGATTTTGAAGCAATTTCCGTTAAAAATATTTTTTAAAGAAAATATGCAAAATATATTACCCTGCAGTGTGCCTTTACGGACACGTGTTGGTTTAGCTGATGACGAGCTATTATTTTGTAGTTCAAAACGCGTACTAATTTATTTTCCTTTTATTGTGATTTTACAAAGTATTTTAGTTGATTTATTAATTGTCACCAATGTTTACGGTGTTTTTTCACGATTACAATATATATATATATATATATATATATGCAGTCCTCTACATTAATGGTGATAACCAGATAAGTTTATTTTTGTTCTAAATATTTTGTTTTCTTACTTTTTATCCAAATTATATATGAATGTAAAGTTTATCATTTCCACGTGCAAAAATAGGGTTAGTTTGTGCTCATGTTACTGACACTATTTGTTGCACGCTATTATTTTAATGTATATATTTTTTCATTTTTTCAACTATTTATTTCTCTGTTCCTTGTTTAATAATTTGGTTTTTGTGTGCTGGTAGCCCCAAATACGTATTATTTTGCTATTTCATGGCTAATACGTGGATGAAACCGCACACTTCATTTGTAGTTCCAGAGCATTTGGGGCCTGATGATTCTGCTCTGGGGACTACAAATTACATTTGCATTCATTTTATTTATTTATTTATTCAGATATACTCGTTTCACTATTTTTTTTTAATTCTTCGTTTTGGTTTATTGTTTTATTGATAAAATCCATTGGTGAATCTAGTCTACTTTTAATGGTATTATATATATATATATATATACATATATATATATATATATATATATACATATATATATATATATATATATATATATATATATATATATATATATATATATATATGTGTGTGTGTGTGTGTGTGTGTGTGTGTGTGTGTGTGTGTGTGTGTAGAAAGATTAATTGTAAAAAATTGTAAAAACCATTGAATTTAATTCAAAATGAAATCTCACTGAAACGTGAGAAAAAATAAATTAAAATGAATATAATCGAAATTAGTAGAACTAAAGCAGAATCCTCTGGCCCTCAAATACTTTGGAACAACTAATAAAGTCAGTTGTTTCATCTTCGATTCAGGCTGGAAAAAGCAAAATAATAAGAATTTGGAGCTACCAACACGCATAAAAACAAAATAAAAATCGAGAAAACATTAAAAATAATTCATAACATCAATATTAAAATGGATAGAAAAGAAAAAAAAAGTATCAGACACTATATTTACCCCTAAAATGATGTAGCAAAAAATCATCTAATATGACAAGACTAACCTAAGCTCAATATCTATAGTATAAAAGAAGGAATAAAATAGATAATTATAATATGCTTTTCATACATTTAGAGATAACATTTTTGGTATTGTCCAAACTTTTAAAATTAGATTCAGGTTAATCTTTAACATTATTTATTAAATTATATTAAGAGATTTAATGAATATAACTATATACCGTATATACTCGTGTATACCGCGTACGCGTATATACCGCGCATCCCGTACGTGACAAGAAAAAAATGGCGATTTTTTAAAATATCGTATATAACGCGCACCGTAAATTTGATATGCAAATGAATAAATAACTAAATGAATTTCTGTAAATAAAGTCTAAACAAAAATAACATCAGGCAGAAAACAAGGCCAACAATACATTTTTAGACTTCTCGTAGGGACTGAATGACGGCAGTGAGAATCACGAATTAAAATAATGTTATTAGCTCTGTTGTATAAAAAAGCGCAAGGAGTGAAATACAAGATGCAGTATTACTTCAATTAAGTAAGATTTTCTGTGCGAATATGTCTTCTTTGAATAAATTTCATGATTAATATGTATACCGTGTGATTACACGCAACAGAAAAAAATTATTCCGTGTATAACGCGCATCTATGAGTTTTGCCCTATTTTTTGAAAAAAAACGTGCGCGTTATACACAAGTAAATACGATAGTTATTCATACATATGCGTTAATTGAATATTCAATATAAAATGTATTGCAATTTAGGAGATGCCTCTTCCCCATCACTTATATATATATATATATATATATATATACAGCTCATATTCAAAATATTAGAATAATTACCTTTTCTTTAGAAATTGAAAATATCGTTTGGTAATTTAATGTCTTTTAATGAAAATATGCAAACGGTATTTTTATTAAGAACTTATTGTTGATTAAACTTACTTGTTATCTTAAATTTAATATCATTTTTGAAAAGATTAATTGCAAAAAAAAATATTTTGAAAAGTCAAAATATTAGAATATTTATTCAAGTGGTTCAAAATATTAGAATATTTCGCATTAATTCTCCTTTAATTATTACCAATTCTTAACTGGTGGCATCATTGATTAAATTCAGACTATTTTATTTAAAATCAGTATTCTTTTTTGCAGTTTGTTTCTTTTTCGTCTTAAAATGGGCCGTGTGAGTGATATTCCTGAATCTACTAAACTTCGTATGGTTGATTTGTATCGGCACGGTAAAAATCAATGTTTTATAGCGAATTATTTACATTGTTCGCAATCGAGCGTTAGTAAAATACTAACACAATATTCAAAAATTGGAAAATTTCAAAATAATCGCCGAAATGGTGGCCGAAAACCAAAAACATCTGCTAGAGATGACAGGAAACTGAAGCGTATAGTTAAGAAAAACCGTTTTAAAAGTGTGCGATTCTTGCACCGAAAATGGAAAGAAGAAGGAGTTGAAGTTTCTACATCGACAACATTAAGACGTCTCCATAAATTTAAATTTGAATCTCGTGTACCGAAAACAAAACCTCTCATGACTGCAAGACAAAAGCGTATAAGATTGAATTGGTGTAAATCAAGACGTTTATAGAGCAATGAAGATTGGAAAAATATATTATTTAGTGATGAAAGTATGTTTTGTGTTTCATATGGTAATCAAGGTATTCGAGTTTGGAGAATGAAGGAAGAAGCATTTAAGAAAGAATGCCTTAAACGTTCCGTAAAATTTGCTGCTAGTGTCATGGTTTGGGGTTGTATGAGTGCAGAAGGACCTGGAAAGTTATGCATCGTCTACGAAAAGGTTAACTCTCTGATATATCAAGAAATTTTAGATTATTACATGATTCCATCATCAGAAGATTTATTTGAAGATGATTTCATCTTTCAACAAGATTTAGCGTCCCCGCATACCTCGGTGTCAACTAAGAATTGGTTCCGCCAACGCAACATTAAGGTACTTCCTTGGCCACCAAATTCACCAGATCTTAATCCCATCGAAAACTTATGGTGTATAATGAAGAAAAAATTTCAAGAAAATCCTCCTTCAAGTAAAACTGAGTTAGTGGCACGTATAAAGTCTATTTGGGCTAATATTGATAGAAATGTTTGTAAACACCTTGTATATAGTAAGCAAGATCGATTGTACGCTGTTATGAAAGCTAAAGGGGATGCTACAAAATATTAACTACCATTTACTTCATATTCATAAGGTAATATTGTTGCGTAAAATAAAATATTCTAACATTTTGAACCAATCTAAATTTTATTCTAATATTCTGGTGTGTTTAAGGAAGCTGTATACCTAATTTATTGTGCTGTATTTTATATTTTATAAATGTTAAAATCTTATCTAATCATTCCAGATTTAATTTATAAGAAATTTAATTGCATTTACTTAGTATAAAAAATAAATAAATGACAAATAATTTTTTCTTATTACTTTTTCTCAATTATTCTAATATTTTGAATATGAGCTGTATATATATATATATATATATATATATATATATATATATATATATATATATATATATGTATGTATGTATATATATTTTTATATATATATTTTATATATATATTATGTATGTATATTAGGGTGGGCCGAAAAAAACTTTTTTTCGATTTTCGATTATGGCGGGTGCGGAAAAGTGGCCACTGGTTGCACTCAGTTCATACAAAAAATTTGAGATTTTTTGGACATTTTCTTACCCTGCCGCAAACGGCTTGAAGTTTAGCAAAAATGTTCATTTTTGAACTTTTTCGAAAAAAATTAAAAAATATTAAATTAAATTTATTTTGGTTGTATGTATTTACTTGAAAAGGCATATTTAATGTACCAAATGTTTAAATAAGATCTGTTCATGCATTGTTTAATATCTATGTGTATTATACCGGGTGATCCAGAAGTCCCGGGACTTTTGAAATGCTAATAATTAGAAAACCATAAATAATAGAAGTATGCGGTTTTGACAGAAATGCTGAGAAACTTGTGGGATTTGTTTTTTCAATGAAAAAAAATATATTATGTTAGTTGCACTTTTTGACAGCAGGTGGCGCTAAAATTGATAGTATTGTTTTATAGTATGATACAGCTCATTTAAAAGAACGAATTAGTGTCCAAGGGTTACAAAGTTTAATCATGACGCTCATGGCTTATAAGTACCGCCGTGAGCCGATGCAAAACAGCGTGCACAGTATCCTCAGAGCGGAAAGAAATTTTCGTTCATCGTGATATCACAAGTTTACTGCACTCACCATGAACTGGCGATTTCTACAGAGTATTGGCATAGAATCCTACCTAATTTACGATTGTAACAGACATTTGGGATCTCTTGTTTCTATTATGATCTTCCAATGAGCCTTTTTCTTAAACCTTGCTTACCATAGCATTTCACATTTGCAATGGCCATCGATTCTTTTGCAGTTTTAACTTGACGTATAGTACGATATGAAAACAACGCGACATGCAAAGATGCGTCTAAACATAGTCTAGACAATGTCTAAACACTGCAGTTGCTCATGAAATTTTGTATCAAATTTCCCTTACAATGCAATTTTATTTACCTTACAAAAAATGTTTGAACATAAACCACCCTTAAAACGAAATCTCATTACTATCATAGAAAAAATGTTTCGCAATGAACTCATGTATCTACATAAAGCATGGTATAGGTACATTCAGTCTTATACAACAGCGCCACCTGTTGCTAAAAATGGTAACTATATATATTTAAAAAAATCATTCTAAACAAAAATCCCACATGTTTCTGAACATATATCTGAAAACAGATCCTTTGTATTATACATAGTTTCCTAATTATTAACTTTTCAAAACTCCCGAAACTTCTGGATCACCCGGTACTTTGGCTATATTTATCGTTTTTTCGCGTATAATAGGCAAAAATTGTATTTGTTTGAATCGATCGTAAGTTTCTGTATTATTTATGTCCCTTGGTCTTCTTTATATATTCTCTATGTGTCAAACGTCATATATTTGGAGAAAAGACAGCAGTATACTTCAAAAACAAATCTGGAAGGTGAGAAAGTGGTGAAGCAGGACTCTAAGCGCGCGCTATGATTCGTCGTGATTACTCATGGAGTAAAGGACGAAATAGTTGAGAGCCAAAATTCGATAAAGGATTCTTATTATTTATCCTTGCTAAATTACCTGCGACATTTGTTCAGTATTTACGTGAAACCCTTTTGTGGTGATATACAGTGCTTTTTGGGTCGTTTAATGTGCCATTATAGTGTTTTGTGCATTTTATTACAACGAGCTTAGAAATGGCTAGTATAAAGGGCCATGACAATGCAAAGACACGCGATAGCGTGAAAAGTAACTCTTTAGGGGCATCATGCATATTAAAAGGAATGCAATTGCCAACCTATGCTGATAATCATGCGCCACTACTACTGGTTGCTTTACCATGTAGAAGTTGTGACAGCAGAGGATACGAATCTCGTCATCGATAAAAACAAAGTCAGAAGAGAGAAATAGAAACTTGGAAAGAAGATACAAACAGAAAAAGTTATTGAAAAAAGGAAAATTAAAAGCATATTTTTTGATGGTAGAAAGGATAAAAGTATATTCACAGAAAGAAAAATAACAAGCAGCGCCGTCGAGAGAAAGGCGTGGAACACATCACCGTGTTGTTTGAACCTGGTTAGGAATACTTGTGTCACTTGATACCTCGTCAGTTCAGAAAAGCCTAACTTGTGGTGACTTGGAAGATTGTACAATGATTTTGCTATTTCTTTTCCGTGACCGGAACAAAGTATCAAGTGACCCGAGTATTCCTGACCAGGTTCAAACAACACAGTGATGTGTTCCTCGCCTTTCCTTCGACAGTGCCGCTTGTTCTTTTTTTCCTCTGAATATACTTTTATCCTTTCGACCATCAAAAAATATGCTTTTAATTTTCTTTTTTTCAATAACTTTTTCTGCCTGTATCTTCTTTCCAAGTTTCTATTTCTCTCTTCTGACTTTGTTTTTATCGATGACGAGATTCGTATCCTCTGCTTTCACAACTTCTACATGGTGAAGCAACCAGTAGTAGTGGCGCATGATTATCAGCATAGGTTGGCAATTGCATTCCTTTTAATATGCATGATGCCCCTAAAGAGTTACTTTTCACGCTATCGCGTGTCTTTGCATTGTCATGGCCCTTTATACTAGCCATTTCTAAGAGCGTTGTAATAAAATGCACAAAACACGATAATGGCACATTAAACGACCCAAAAAGCACTGTATATCACCCCAAAAGGGTTTCATGTAAATACTGAACAAATGTCGCAGGTAATTTAGCAAGGATAAATAATAAGAATCCTTTATCGCATTTTGGCTCTCAACTATTTCGTCCTTCACTCCCTGAGTATTACGATGAATCATTGCGCGCGCTTAGAGTCCTGCTTCACCACTTTCTCACCTTCCAGATTTGTTTTTGAAGTATACTGCTGTCTTTTCCTCAAATATATGACGTTTGACACATAGAAAATATATAAAGAAGACCAAGGGGCATAAATAATACAGAAACTAACGATCGATTCAAACAAATACAACTTTTGCCTATTATACGCGAAAAAGCTATAAAAATAGCCAAAGTTATAATACACATAGATATTAAATAATGCATGATAAGATCTTATTTAAACATTTGGTACATTAAATATGCCTTTTCAAGTAAATACAACGAAAATAAATTTAATTTAACATTTTTTAATTTTTTTCGAAAAAGCTCAAAAATGAACATTTTTGCAAAACTTCAAGCCGTTTGCGGCAGGGTAAGGAAATGTCCAAAAAATCTCAAATTTTTTGTATGAACTGAGTGCCACAAGTGGCCACTTTTCCGCACCCGCCATAATCGAAAATCGAAAAAAAGTTTTTTTCGGCCCACCCTAATGTATATATATGAGAAACATAAATATTAATTTAAAGTTAATAATTGTACTCATTTTAAACTTGACTCCATATCTCTGTTTATCGAAACGTACTCTTCAATCACTTGTTCAGAAACAAAAGTTTATATTCCCCTCATCTTATTGACTAAAGCATTAACCAATTAATATTTGATGCGATAAATCACGGTTTTCCTAAGAAATTCATTTACATTTAATACTTTTATTACTTATAATTTGCAGTAGGTTGTTTATTGACAGTTACTTTTAGCATTTTACGCATAAAAATATAAAAAAATATATATATAAATAAAAAATACACAAAAAATTAAAAAAAAACTATAAAATGTAAAAAAACATTAATCAACAGGTCGGATGGGTGGGAAGATGTTAGATTAAGGTATTAGGGAGGAGCTGCTGGAAAATATATGTGCATATGTTAATATATTTAATCATATATATATATATATATATATATATATATATATATATATATAAAAAATAAAAAGAGAGAGGGGGTGGTAGAAAATGGCGCAGTGTAACAAGAGTAAATTGTTAATTTATTATTTCTGGTAATGTATTGTTACAGCATTCTTGTTTATTCCTCTGGCTTTAATATGAAATGTAGTTTGAAGCTGAACAATGGTTGATAATATAATATTATTTTATTTTACATTTATTATATTTTTAAATTCACAAGTTAGTTATCACAATAAGCTATCATTTGCTATTATATTTTAAAATGATATAACATATTATTTATTTCCCCATTTTGTCTTTAAACAAATAAGTAACGTATTTTGTAAAGTTTACCTCTTACGGCATTAATCAATCCTATTTTGCATTAATTAATCGTATTTAGAAACTAAAGATGGTGCCACTGCTATTTTTTTTTCTATTATTAACTAAATTATAATAACATAGATACATTATTTGTTTGAATTTTTTAAAATATCATTATTAATAAGGTATTTTTATCTATTTTCTTTTTTTTATATTTATTTTTTTATATATTTATTTTTTTTAAATCTGGAATTTAAAATACATTTTTAATTCTCATTTTTTTTTATTAAGATCTGAATGTCATTATTTATTTCTTATTTTTTAATAAAATCTAATTACTAACGTTTGTGACAATAGATGGCGCTCTGTATAGTATATTCGTATTTATTTTATTTAAAGTAAATACTCATCGATATTTAATCGATTTAAATTAAATTTTCATCGATATTAAATAAAGCTTGTTATTAGCATAAAATAATTTAACGATTTCCATTAAGTTCATAACATTTTTGTTTACTAATGTTTTGTAATTAATTATTTTTAATAATAGTTATTTTAATTATAGATTACTCATTATATCTTTTGGTTTCTGCTATAACTTTCTTTGTTAACTGTTAATTATAACTGCTGGCAAAGTGAGATTGAAAATTTAAAATTATCTCACATGGTGGCGATTGATCGTGTAATTTTATCTTTTGATAATTCAATTATTGTCTTTTTATTTTTCTAATATTTTTATTTAATCCATGTTTTCAATTTCAATTAATCTTTTGATAATTCAGTTATTGTCTTATTACTTTTCTAATATTTTTCTTTGAACTATTTTTTCCATTGCGATTAATCGGGCAATTTAGAAATCATTTGTAAGTTTATCCTGATTTCTAATGAGAAATGAATCGCAATTAATGTGTCGAATTAGAATTGCCCTTGAGAACAAGCTAAATACCACATTTCCTATTTTGTTCCAATTTTTGTCATCTCCTATGTTTGATATAGTTTGTTATTTAACGAGTTATTCCATATTTTGATGTTGATTTGTAGTATTATCTAATGGTTTACATGTATGTATATATATGCATATGTTATAAATCTTTTGATTTTAATTTCTAATCTTAAATTTTTCACTTCATAAATAGTACCAGGTTCTCTCTATAAATAATCATTTCTTTACACTACATATGAATTTTTAAAATGTTAAATTTTCTCCTAAATAATTCATCCGCTATAAAATTTTGTAAAGCACCGAATATTCTAAAGAGCAATAATCTTATTAAATGTAAATGTGTGGAATTTTTAAGAAGATTAATATGTAGCGTATATTCATCATGAATTAATAGTGCTGAAAAAAAATGTCAGCTTCATTAAGAAATTTCATTTAACATTATTATTCGAATTTTTGAAGTTTACTAACAGGGCATAAAACTATAATTAAGAAATCATCATTTTTCCTATTACCGTTTATAAAACAAAATGATTTCTTTAATGCAATTAATTACAAAGAATTTATTTTAAACCTTACTAAAATGCTCATTATCAAATATCAGTAACGGAATTTTAAAAAATTAATACTTATACTAATAAAAAACGTCATTTTCTTCTGATTTTCGTTGCATTTTGTGATTAATTTTGATGGAATAATCCAATATATAACTTTTACAAGTTAATTTTCTATAATCTTACTTAAAATCAAATATTCCTTAAGTTTGTGAAAACATATTTTCATGGTGTAAAATTTATTTATCTATTTATTTTTTGTAACTGTATCCTCAAAATCTTCAGACATAAAACTTGTATTTTATGCATATTTGATAAAACACTGTTGTCATAAAATTTTAATAAACATAAAGTTGATTTAACTTTAGATAAATCCCTGCAAAAAAAAAAAAAAAAGAACGCTTTTGGCAAAGTTTGCCCTTTTATTTTCGATATTTATCAAAAAAAGTTTCCTTTTTCTTTTTCTTTTTTTTTTTTTTTTTTTTTTTTTTTTTATAAATAACTTAGTATTAGTAATGCACATTTTTATATTGCTTTATTTTTTTCCTTTTTATATAAATTTGGTTTTTTAAAGATTTCTGTATAGAAAATAAAAGTTAAATAGAAAAAAAGTAACGAATTTGCAAAATACACATAATACAACATATCCTATTGTGATAATTACAGGATAGCCAAATCTTTTTCCAAAATCTTCTGGACTGATAAACAGTTTTTCCCGTAGGTTATTATGATTTTTTCAGGCCATTTTACTACTTTCACGTAAAATATTTTAATGATAAAATAAAATGTAATTTTTGTCATTTGTATTTAACATACATTGTAAATATCATTTTTCTTTTGAAATTACTATTATTATTTGAAAAGGAATTTTGATATTTATATATATGTGTGTGTGTGTAATAATATAAAAAATTCACATTAATACTAGGTTAATTACTTCCAAATTCTTTTAACATTGAACTTCTTCCTTTCTTTTTATAATATTTTAACATATTATTTTAATTTCTGTACCTTTAGTGAACCCTTTTTTATTTTATTTTATTTAAAAAAAAACATCAATCTTTCAAAACAATTTTTTTCGTAAAAAGGAAATCCCATTACTTAATTCATTGTATCTATTGCATAATGTTTTTTTATTTATTTTTTCAAATGTTCGATGTCCCATAATCCCATTCGGTTGTTTTTGTTTTACGAAGGAATTTTAACAGCATAGTTGTGGCCGTCTAAGAAAAATAACTTGATGTTTGTGTGAGCGGATTAAATTTCATTGGTTAAAAGTAAATTCTCAAAATTTAATTGGTAAATCAGTAGTTTGTCGTGAAATCCCTTTTTCTAATGGTGATAACTGAAATAAAAGATTCCGTTGGCTTTGGAAGTTTAATAAGTTTAAGTCAGTTTTAGTTTCGTGTGTTCTTCATATTTTTGTCACCTGGTGAAAGATGATGGAATGGGCGGATGTCTACGACACCAACATAAATCTATTTTATTATTATTATTATTATTATTATTACTTTTGTCGTACTTGATGATTTTTAAATTCATGAGTAGTGGAAGAATTTTGCTGTGATATAAAAGTACATTAAAGGTTTTTTATTTTTTTAAATATTTTAAAGTTAAATCAAATGGTGACACTATCGATGTAAGAATTTAATAATTACAAATTAAGAATACGGATTTATTAATTAAAGGGTGTGTTTAAATGCCATGGTTCGTATGCAAGGTTGGAGAAAATAATTCATCCAAACGTTACTAAATATGAGTGTAAATTGCTTAAAGGTAGATTTTGAGTGAGTTATGTATATTTACACCGAATTATATTTAACTTAAAAAAGATGTTTGTAAAATAGAGATAAAAGGATCACGCAAATTACTAAATGCACGGCCGTCTATGGATAATATTCTCTGGAAGTGTAAAATCAGCAATTTTAAGAGCGTGTCGGTTGGTAAATAGTGGCGTGTATGTAGAGATAGTAGGTAATATACAGTGAATTATAAAAGTATTCCAGTACATTTTCGTATATTTTTATAAATTAGTGAATGTTAATTTTCAACCCTTTATATTTTGCTAAATTGAATTATCTCATATTATACTTTACATACTAATTTATAGATAAATTACAGGACTGTGCAAAAGATTTTGAAAACATATTTGGTTAAGTACGGTAATTATTGAAATCAATTTTAAATGTTTTGTAAAATGTTTAGTTGTGAATTTTATTTTATTTTTCTTTTTTCTTAAATGACGAAGTTTTTTTAATGTTTTCTAAAAGTGTTGAAAAGTATAACTTTTCTTAACGCAAGAATTTTATTTATTGTTTCATTACTGTACAAATTAGTTTTATGTAGTGATAATTCAATTTTATCTAAATATTGATTTCAGAAACTATTTTTCTGTGAGAATATAAAATGAATTTTTACAATACTTTTACGATCATCTTTAAAGCTAAACCAAATAAAATGTTTGAAACTTTGTTATAGTTACGTCCCTCATAGAATGCATGGTCACAGTGACGCCACAATGCCGTCACTGTGAGTCACTTTGGTCACATCACATCTGTGACCAAAATGCCACCACTCAGTGACGTCACATTGTGACTGAGATGTGACTTTCTTAAAAATCTTTAGAAAATTGTAAATATTCTTCAAAACACGTTATTTACTTTTAAAAACATGTTTCTGGCAATTTAAATATCGTTCGTCGCTTTTGTCACAGTTTCGTCACAATGTTAATGTCAAACTAGTCACAAATGACACATCTTTCACAAATTTGTCACACCGTGACCTCACAAAGTGGTCATAATGTTCCGTCACAAACGAGCTCTGACTTCACATTTTAGTCACGGTGACTTCACATCGGCGTCACTTGATGTCACATCGACAACCGATGATCACAAAGTCACAATGTGACTTCACAACGACGTCGCAGTGACGTCACCATGACTTACGTTATAATTTCAGTAAATGTGACTTAAGCATTTACATTTATTTATTTCATTACAAAGTAAATTTAACTAACAAAATTATTTTATTTACACATTGTCCTTATTGAATTATTTTAATCTACACCGAATTTCTTTGATAATATTATTTGTGTATGTTTTTTTATAAATAATAAACACATAATTCTTTCTAGGAATTTATCGTTTTCTGTAAATGAAATTTCCTTTATCCCGTTATCTAAAAACGATTTTGTTCCGTAAAAAAAAAAAAATATATATATATATATATATATCTGACTTTTCCTCAAACTTTACCACCTAAATTTCTCTAATGTACTAAATCCTCATAACATTTCTTACAAACAGAATATTATATTGCAAAGAGCTGTAAGCAGATTAGAAGTAAACAATTTATATTTTTAATGTTTAAAGATTTTATGAAATGCAATGTATACAAATAAACCCTGACTTTTGGAGTTTTTTCATTTGAACTTATGTGTATTGTACAAAAGAGTTAATCTTATTAACCTCGAGGCAATCTTTCGTTAGTTGCTGAATTACATTTATATAACGAATTGATTTTTAAATAAAATGTGTTGGATAAGTTTCTATGCATCTTTTGTGAGTAATTTTCAAGATAAATTATATTTGCCATGCATTTTTCTTTTTAAATTATACATAATCTTTAAGATCTTTAACTATAAAATTTAAAAGATAAATTTTGGATGAAAACACTGATAGAGAAACTAACAATCTAAAGAATTAAATCCGCATTTTAAGTTATTTTTCAAAGAATTCATTTACTTTAACTAATTACTGCAGGAAGATATATATTTTATATAAAAAAAATTATTTGAAAACAATATATCGTTTAAGAATGGGATAAATAGTTTAAAAAATAAAGTTTCAAATTTTTAGCTAAAATTTTATGTTTTATAATGTGTGGTATATGTACACAATAAGGGTTTGATAATAATGTATGGCTAAATTTTGCAGCTAAAGATCTTAAATTAATGTATTTTATCTGCATAAAGCATTGCAGTTTTTCATATTATATTTTTAAGTATTCAGTAAAAATAGTGGAAGTATGTATTACGTTAATAACTTGATCGAAATTTGATCCAAAGAAAAAATTCAAATTTTTTGTCCAGTGCATCAATCTGATATGGACAAATAAAGTTTTAGTGAAAACACATTAAAAACATCATCTGGTGATAATTAATAATTAAAATAATACACTTTTTTAAAAATCACCATAAAATGAAAAACAAAGCAGCACGGCTTTTGAACTAAAACAATAACAGCTCGTTATCAGCTGAATTAACACGTGTCCTTAAGAGGAGAATATCAGAGATATACTGACAGTTTATCTCTGAAATTATACCCTTAAGGAAAGGTGTTGGTTATGTTTCTCATTTTATGGTGATTTTTCCAGAGAACATTTTTACTAGATGGCTGGAAACATTTTCCTTGCGCGGTAGTGATGTCACACAACACAAGAAAAGGGACGACTGAACAAGGTGAGAAAACATTATTATTAATCTTATTCCTACAAAAATGCTCAGACGGCTTTGGCGTCAAGACACATGTGAACGAAATCCTCCTTAACTGTGATGAGGATTTGTTACATGCATGATGGTAGCTGCTGGAAAAGCCTGGGAGATTTTCCAGAACATTCGATCTTTCATCCCAGTACACCGTAAAAAAATTCTGTAAAATTAGTAAAAGTTTTCTAGGAAACTGGGATTCCTATAACGTTTTATGTAATGGCAACAGCAAAAGTTCATGTAACAAATACAGATTTATACTGAAAATAAAAAAATCTGTAAGGTTACTAAGAATTTTTTAGGAAACTACTAATCCAAGAATATTTCATGTAACTGCAACCGAGATTACAGATAAAATTTTAGTAAGATAACTTTAATTTTTGTAGGTTCGTTTGTAAAGTTACTGATTTCTGTAGCTTTACAAAAATTAGTTTTGTAGTTTTACATTTTTTCTTGTACAGTGTAGAGATAAAATGTTAGTAAGCCTGCAGATTTCGGTAAGTTTACATCTGTAACTTTACAGATTTTTTTTACAGTGTAGATGTGTAGCCTGCATCATGACCCAACGTCTTATGATCAAACACTTTCTTTCATGATGATCATTATCTCCTTTTTATTCTTATTTCTTAGTTCTATTGCTGAACTAAAAATTAAGGATAGTAAATTTTATTAATTATATTAATTTATTTGTACACTTAAAATTAAATTTATATTTTAATGCGGCTATGTTTACTTACATGGATTTCATACTTACTTACATTTACTTTCATTAATTAAACAATATATCTATCTATCTATCTATATTAATATCTATATCTATCTGTCTATCTATCAATCTATATCTATATCTATATCTATCTATCTATCTATATACAGGGTGAGTCATAAATATCGAAACAATAGGCTATCTCCTTAAATATTGCCCTTAGACCCATACTTCCAATTGCAGAAATTCATTAAAAAAGGTAAACGTTTTTATAAGATAAGTTACAACTCCATAGGGGGTCTATTTGAAAAAGTACGAAAATTAACTTTTTATACGGCCCCCGTAGGACACAAATTCCATAAAAAACTCAATTTGTTCAAAAAGTCATAGGAAAACGTGATTTTCGTCAAAGAATCGAAGAAAAATGAGACAATTCGCAAATTCCAACAAATGATACCGTAAAATGCGAATTTCGTCATATGATCATAAAAAATTCTTGAAATGTTCGCAAAAAAAACGAGAATTTCACAAAGGATAGCGAAATAAAAAGAATTTTGTCAAATGATCACAGAAAAATTGCTAATTCCACAATAAAAAATCTCAAAACAATGCAAAATTTGTCATAGGATTGCGAAAAAACTTCTTGGAATGATCGCGAAAGAACGCAAATTTCTTCAAATGATAGCGAAAATAAATGCGCCAAAGAATCGTAGAAAAACGTGAATTTTCTCAAAAAATCACGAATACATGTGAATTTCGCTAGAAAAATGCAAATTTCTTTGAAGGATAAAGCAAAAAACGTCATTTCTATCAAATGATTGCAAAAAGCATGAATGTCGTCAAATGATCGGGAAAAAAACTTCTTCAAATGATAGCAAAAAATGCGAATTTCTTCAAAGGTTTATCGGGAAAAAACCGTTAATTTCATGAGAACATCCCAAAAAAACGAGAATTTCTCCAAAACATCTTAGGGAAAACGTAAATGTTCGCGGAAAAAACGTAAATTTTGTCAAAGGATCCCGCAACAAATGAATTTCTTTAAAGAATCGCGAAAAAATGCTAATTCTGACGAAAAATCTGGAAAAATCCCCGGATATTCCATTGAAAAATCGCGGAAAATTCAAATTACGGTAAAAGATCGCAACCTACCAACATACACCAAATTTTGGAAAATGGTCACTGAAAAAACACAGACTTTGCGACGAGGAGAGAGAAGAATTCACAGCTCTTCCATCTCTTCTGTGACCTTCCAAAAAGTCTGGGAATTTCAGATTCTATTAATTTTATCAATTTTATTATTATTAATCCTGATACATTAATGATTTTAATTGAATATTTTTTAACACACATTATTAAAATGTATATGTTTAGTAGGTAAAACAGCAAAAATTCATACAAAAAATAAATAAGAAAGTGCCAGCTATAAATTAAGAAACACTTTTCAAGAAATACAGAATACTAAAACACTTAATTAAGTGAAGGAACAGATTGAAAAACGAAAAACACATTTTAAACTCCATTTTAGAAATTGGTGTTTAGAACATATATACTCTATACTGTATATATAATATATATAGAATAAATTAATTCTATATCATATATATATTATTAATTCATTTTAATCATAGTTTTTTTAGGAAACGTATAACACAGCTGAAAATTCCTTTTAAAAACTCTATAAACCGAAATGTACGAGATGTGTTTTTCGCACAACCTATATTTATCTAAGAAATTTATACACGCAAAGTAATATGAAACAAATCTGATAAACTTTAAAAGTGATCTCAATCTAATACGCATTTTAGACAATTATCGTTCATAACCAGTACTGCAAACGAATTTATTCGTAAACGAACGTTTAAATGCCATGCATACATTATTGTATATTAATTACATTGAAATGCATGAGAGAAGTGTAAATGAATTTCAGTACATTTGACATACATTAACTTCTTTGAAATTCTTCGTAAATGATTTTTTTTTTTACGATGGACAATAACATATATTTTTTTAGTAACTCTCTAAAGGAACTATAAATTGCACAAATTTTATTTTGAATACTAAACATGTCATAAGAAAAACTCTATATCTATAATATATCTATTAAATGGAAATTCGTGTATATGTAATGCGTGAAACAAATATTTATTTTAGAAGCTATATTAGAGCTAGAGCAAAGAGATAGACAGCCAGACTGACTGAATATATAAACAATTTTCAATTATAATGAAGTATTAAGTGCGTTTTTAAAATCTTGGGAAAAAATTAAAAAGATATCTATTTATTTTTATATGAATAATTAGGGAATGATAAATCTCAAACATTAATGCACTAAATTTGCAATTTTAATAGCCTTATTCATATTTATTATGAGTTCTACTTACATTAAACGAAAAGCGACAGTCTCGTATCTTTCATTATTTTTATAAGGTTGAAATAAACTGGATAACATTTATTTAATGCATATTTATCAGAAAACTCCATATTCTACTCTATATCTCACGAAACTTAGGCAGGAAATTTATTTAACATACTCACTAATAGTACCAGCATTGCAATAGGAAAAAAGATATATCTATAATAAGGAATAATATTTCAGTTCTAGCATACATTATTTAGATTTAGGCATGTATTTAATAATCAATATTTCAAATAAATGTAATTTATCTTATCTTTTGATTTACAAATTGAAGTTTGAATAAGAATAATAAATTTGTAAATTAAACTTTTAAACTTTTGCATATTTTATAACCGTTTAAATATCTTTATAATGCAAAATTTTACTGGAAATGCATTTATATGATGATAATATATTAAACGCGTTTACTATAAAATGTTATTTTAATGTATTTTGTAATTGAATAACAAATAGTTCAATGCTATTTTGAATATATTTACAGTATAAATAAAGCCCAGAAATATTAAAGAAGAATTTTTCGTGTTAAAATTTTGAGTATCATTAATAATTGTAGCATTAATTTTTCTAGTCGTGTATTTTTATTTTTCCACAAAATAGTTATCACACAATTTTCTTCTATAAAACGTACTTTTGAAATTGATATGTTAATGCTTGCTAGCCGACTTAATTTAAAAGCAGTGCAAATATTCAAATATATGTTTTGCAATAAATCATGTTTAAAATATATGATATGAAATTTTTCAAATGATTTATTATAACTATAATACTATTTATTATAACTATTACAAGAACTTTATTTTTATAATCCATTAACCAGCAAAACTAAAAGGGGTTAAGAAACTTATATACAAATATTATTATTTATTCGTTTGAACATACATAGGATTTAAAGCACAGATGTCATGTATGCACCAAGTTTGGCGCGATTATTTACTTTGTTTCTTTTTACGTGAACTTGGTGAAAAACGCGTTTTTAAATACCAGTTACATAAATATTTTAAAATTGTTTTTCATTATTTTTAAAATGAAATAGTAATAAATAAATAAATTTAACTAATAACTATAGAGCGAATTAGGTTATAAATTAAAAACTAAAGAAAATGAAAGTAAATAAGCAATTTATGGATAAATAAACAACACTAGCCTTGTTGCCGTATCAGGCAAACTAACGTCATGTTAGCGTCATTTCAGGTATTCTAGGGCATATTGGGCATCTGCACCGGATTTAATCTGAAAATTATTTGCATATTATTTCACTTATAAGTACAAAAGAATACATCTATTACGTTAAATTATCTTATCAAAAATCGAGTGTTGTATTTGAGCATGCACTGTTAAAACTAATAAATAGTTAAATGTTATACTAGATCAGGAGCGTCAACATCAGCTTTTCACATCATTTTTTAAACACACTTTGGGTAATATTCAACTTCCTGGAAAGTGTAGTTTAAAATTTTCAAATTACGTAATTATTTATCAGAATAAAATAAGAATAAGAAGTTCTCAGCCATCAAAAGCGTTAAATTAAAAATTTATTTATGTTAGTACATTCTGAAAATTTCATGATCTATTATTTTGTTTTTTTATTATAACAAGGTAGATTTTTTCAGGGGGGCTTCGCCCCCCCGAACCCTCCCCCGTAGACTCATTAAATTTAAATTTGTAACTTTCAATTAATTGTGCTAATGGTTATCGTATATCTTGCATCTCTTTATGCATTTTGATTTATAAGGATAGGTAACAGTTTGGACAAGCATTTTTCATTATCCTCATACTTCTACATACCTGCCAACCACATATACCTAAATCTGATGTACAGCTCATATTCAAAATATTAGAATAATTGAGAAAAAGTAATAAGAAAAAATTATTTGTCATTTATTTATTTTTTATACTAAGTAAATACAATTAAATTTCTTATAAATTAAATCTGGAATGTTTAGATAAGATTTTAACATTTATAAAATATAAAATACAGCACAATAAATTAGGTATACAGCTTCCTTAAACACACCAGAATATTAGAATAAAATTTAGATTGGTTCAAAATATTAGAATATTTTATTTTACGCAACAATATTACCTTATGAATATGAAGTAAATGGTAGTTAATATTTTGTAGCATCCCCTTTAGCTTTCATAACAGCGTACAATCGATCTTGCATACTATATACAAGGTGTTTACAAACATTTCTATCAATATTAGCCCAAATAGACTTTATACGTGCCACTAACTCAGTTTTACTTGAAGGAGGATTTTCTTGAAGTTTTTTCTTCATTATACACCATAAGTTTTCGATGGGATTAAGATCTGGTGAATTTGGTGGCCAAGGAAGTACCTTAATGTTGCGTTGGCGGAACCAATTCTTAGTTGACACCGAGGTATGCGGGGACGCTAAATCTTGTTGAAAGATGAAATCATCTTCAAATAAATCTTCTGATGATGGAATCATGTAATATTCTAAAATTTCTTGATATATCAGAGAGTTAACCTTTTCGTAGACGATGCATAACTTTCCAGGTCCTTCTGCACTCATACAACCCCAAACCATGACACTAGCAGCAAATTTTACGGAACGTTTAAGGCATTCTTTATCAAATGCTTCTTGCTTCATTCTCCAAACTCGAATACCTTGATTACCATATGAAATACAAAACATACTTTCATCACTAAATAATATATTTTTCCAATCTTCATTGCTCCATAAACGTCTTGATTTACACCAATTCAATCTTATACGCTTTTGTCTTGCAGTCATGAGAGGTTTTGTTTTCGGTACACGAGATTCAAATTTAAATTTATGGAGACGTCTTAATGTTGTCGATGTAGAAACTTCAACTCCTTCTTCTTTCCATTTTCAGTGCAAGAATCGCACATTTTTAAAACGGTTTTTCTTAACTATACGCTTCAGTTTCCTGTCATCTCTAGCAGATGTTTTTGGTTTTCGGCCACCATTTCGGCGATTATTTTGAAATTTTCCAATTTTTGAATATTGTGTTAGTATTTTACTAACGCTCGATTGCGAACAATGTAAATAATTCGCTATAAAACATTGATTTTTACCGTGCCGATACAAATCAACCATACGAAGTTTAGTAGATTCAGGAATATCACTCACACGGCCCATTTTAAGACGAAAAAGAAACAAACTGCAAAAAAGAATACTGATTTTAAATAAAATAGTCTGAATTTAATCAATGACGCCACCAGTTAAGAATTGGTAATAATTAAAGGAGAATTAATGTGAAATATTCTAATATTTTGAACCACTTGAATAAATATTCTAATATTTTGACTTTTCAAAATAATTTTTTTTGCAATTAATCTTTTCAAAAATGATATTAAATTTAAGATAACAAGTAAGTTTAATCAACAATAAGTTCTTAATAAAAATATCGTTTGCATATTTTCATTAAAAGACATTAAATTACCAAACGATATTTTCAATTTCTAAAAAAAAGGTAATTATTCTAATATTTTGAATATGAGCTGTATCAGGAACGTGTGAACTCAGTAATCTAGAGTTTTACAATTTTGTTTCCGAAAAATATAAGTTCTGATTGCATTTTGCGGCAGTTATCGCGGAACAGACAGACAAAAGAACAGACAAAAGAGCAGACTGACAGACGGAAAATATAAAATTTCGTCTCTCTAAAGTAAACCTTCACTGAAGTTTCGGCAATGATGTCATTATTCATGAGTTACTGATATCCATATTTCTTAATTTTTAACGACTACTATAAAATACCTGTTTTATTTGAATTATGACGTCATATTTTAACAAATAAAATATTTGTCAAAAATATAATTCTTTTTTATTTCTTTTATTTCTAATTATGTCGCCAATTTGTCAGAAAAATTCTTATTAACGAAACAAATATCCGTGTTTAATATTTAACTAAAAGTACTATATCTATTTTTATTTTAATTCTGACGTCATATTTATTTATTTTTTCTTAGTTTAATTTCTCGAATGGAAATTGCTCAACTGAAACGTATTGCCGTTGAAAAATTATTATTCCAGATTTTGATATTTTTGGCAACGATGAAGAAATTGGTTAAATTTAAACTAAAAAATCCCTATTGATTCTGCATGAAAAAGATAGAAATTTTGAATTATTAAGGAAAATATTTGAATAAAATTAATAAAATATAGGCTATGTTCTTTTCTGAACTATGTTATATTTATACGCAAAGATACAAAGACATTAATTAATTCATCAGTTTTGATGTTGACTTTATTTAAATTTCCGTACACGCTTTCAAATTTATAACATTATAAAGATAAGGATGAGGATGAGCTTAGCAACCATTAAGAGAACATAAAGAAAATGAAATAAATACATTTGAAATAAGTAAATCTCTAAAACAAATTAGTTTATATTATTGGAACACATTTATAAAATATCTCCAAAATTTACAGTAATAATTTAAAAAATCTGACAAATTAGTTTAAACTAGACTTAATTTAATGCATAGACAAAATTTCAAAGCAATACGAATAATTTAACCGATGAATTTCAGTATCCATTTATCATTGAATTCCATTAATCAAATGTGTCATTTTATCTCGAAGAAAAAAAATTGAAAATCATTGGATTTGCCACAGAAAAGCATTATTGCGGAAAATAAAATATTCTATGTTTTCCGAACGAATGAATCAAATCTAACAAAAAACTATACAGCTTATTCCCAGTGTCTGACTAACATACCCACTTAATTGCAAGTCAATCGAATGCTTTTTGCGTCAGTTATCGCGGAACAGACAAACAAACCGACAGAAACCAAAAAGTTTCGTGTCTCCAAAGTAAGAATTCACTGAAGTTTCGGCAACTAATGGTGACAAACCAGTTGCATTTGGCGCACACGGGTGAAAAGGTGTTACCATTTGACACCCGCGGGATTTAAAATGTGTTTGGGGGTGCCGTTCGATTTCTCACTGGGTGATTCATGTAAATTAGTGTGCCGCGCAATGCATACCGTTGGAAGATTTTCATCCCTCAGTCATTTGCGCTTGCTCTGTGACGTCTCTTCTTGCCCTTCAATTCGCCGTCACTGGTGGATCAAAACAACAATTTCTCCTTACGATAACTATCACCGCTATACTTTATCCCAATTCCGTATAGAGCTTCGGATGGCTAGCTTTTGGCGAGCTTTTTTATATAAAGTAACCTTTGAATTTCATGACATTTGAACATTTCAGAGAGACTTAAAGGTCAGCTCGATGGTCGAGTGGTTAGAGCGCTGAGCTTGTAATCAGACGTTTTGGGTTCGAATCCTTCGAGGGCCAAAAGTCGGTTTGTATATTTTTTAATTTTTTATTATTGGGCACTCTGGATTAAGAGTGCCCTCTTTTCACCCTAATTAAAGGTGCCATTTTAGAGGTGTCACTAGTGAGACAAGCCTTTCACCCGTAAAAGGTGCAATGTGTCACCATTATTTCTAAAAGTTTTGTCAATGGAATAGGAATATTAACATTAAGTAAATTCAAAGACAAGTGTGGAGCTTTTTCTTAGAGCTGAGCAATAAGATTGTTTAGCTTTTTTACGGAACAGAAAGCAAATGATCGTTTTATAGGTAATACATTTATTATTTAATCATTAGTTCTTTACGTTAAACTGTTTTCTGCTGAGACTTTAATTCTAAAAGACGTTAGCAAAAGAGACTTTGCACTTCAGTCTGGAATCTAAACGAGACTTTTTATTTTTAGAACACAAACTGGATAGTTCCCTTGCAGTAAAATACTTTGCAAACGATTTTTTCCGATGTGCAATAACATAACTGAATATTTTTCATTAATAACTCGGTAAATAAACTTTAAATGGTACCTATTTTATTTTGAATACTAAGCATGTCATAAGAAAACATAACATACATCAATCACATTAAAATTTGTATAAGGTACATGTGCCTAAGTTGGACACCCTAAGAAAAAAAAAAATTTCACCCCCATGTACACGTGATAGGACTCTAAAAATTTACGACCATAATTCCTGGACTGATGAATATCATTGTTAAAATTAGCCACCTTGTAACTATTCCGGCTTTATTTAAATGATGAAAACAAAAAAAATGTTAACAAATGTCCATATAAGGAGCCATCAGTCCCTATTATGGACAGGCTCCTCCTTATTGACTTACTACACAGGGTGTAGAAAAAGAGCCACTCTTCTATGGAATTTTAGAGAAGAGGGGATAAAAAAAATATATCTTAAAGTATTGCGGGGGAAAGCACAGTAAATATCTTCAGAACATGCACTTTAGAGCGGGGAGTCATTTTCGCTTGTGGCTCTTCGAAGACCGATGCAAAGCATCTCAGTTACTACAAAATATTATGAAATATTGTAGGTTTTGCTTAGCTTTCTATTTTTCTGAATCTGAAGATTTACCTGCTGTACTTCCAACGTGGACATAAGGTGTCCATATTGGAAATCGGGAGTAGTTTTATTAGATCTTGTGATAAATAAATAAAGAAAACTTTTTAAAGCAATATATGCAATAGCAATAAAAAATATATTTTAAAAGCTTTTTAAAACACCCCACTTTTTAATATTTAAAGTAATTTTACAATATCTAATAAAAATTTAAACTTGCCTGTAATTACGATCAGCACACCACGAAACAACAAGTTTCCTTCTAAATGGCGAACAACGCGCTTTTTTTGTACTTTTCAGGCTTAATTATTTTTTCGACTGCTTTTCTTCGCGGATATGTAGCGCGATCTCTCTATCAAAATTGTTACTTTAAAAAATATTAGGGGTGTCCATATTGAGAGCACTGTCCCTATAGGGTACAAATACTTTATATATACATAATGCATGAAACAAATGCCTATTTTAGAAGCTATATTATAGCTAGATGAAACAGACAGACAGAAAGACGAACCGAATACAAAAGCAATTTTCAGTTATGTAGGAATATTAAGTGCTTTTTTACAATCTTGTGAAAATAAAAATTTAAAGAATATATATTTAATTTTCACACCAATAATTAAAAAAGCATAATAAATCTCAAACATTAAGGTATTAAATTCTAATTTACATAGCCTTTTTCGTAAATATTATGAGTTATACCTATATAAAAGGAAAATCATCTACTTTGTATCTTTCATTATTTTTATAATGTTGTAATAAACTGATTAAATATTTATTTAATGCATATTTATCAGAATTATTTCTCGTTCCACACGTTACGAAACTTAAGCTAGAAATTTCTTTAGCACACTAATAGCAACAATATTGCAATCGAAAAAAATATATATAACTATAATAACGAATAACATTTCAATTCCAGCATACATTATTTAGATTCAGGCATAGATTTAGTGATTAATATTTCAAATAAATATAATTTATCTTTTCTTATGATTTACAAATGGAAGTTTGAATAAGGATGATAAATTTAAAAATTAACCTTTTAAACAATTGCATAATTTATAACCGTTGAAATCTTTATAACATAATATTTTACTGGAAATGCATTTATATGATGGTTATATATTAAGCGAGCTTATAATAAAATGTTATTTTTATCTATGTTTTTAATGAATAGCAAATAGCTCAATGATATATTGAATATATTTACATTATAAATAAAGCCCATAAATTTGAAAGAAGATTTTTTCTTATTAAAATTTTGAGTATCATGAATTATTTTACCATTAATCTTTCCAGATATCATACATTTTTATTTCTCTACAAAATAGTTATCACACAATTTCCACTTATAAAACGTACTTTTTAAATTGAAATGTCAACGTGGGTTAGATTAAAAGCAGTTTTAAATGTATGTTTATGTTATGTCAATAAATCATGTTTAAAATATATCATATGGAAATTTTTAAATGATTTATTATAACAAGAACTTTATTTTTATAATCCATTAAACGCTAAAACTAAAAAGAGTTAAAACATTTATATACAAATAATATTATTTACCCGTTTGAACTTGCATAGGAGTTAAGGCGCATATGTTATGTATGCGCCAAGGTGGTCGCGATTTTTATTTTTTTCCGCCAAGTTGTTGAAAACTACGTTTTCAAATACCGGTTCCACACAAATTTTGAAATATTTTTTTATTATTTTAAAAAGTAAATAATAATAAATAAATAAATTTAACTAATAACTATAGAGCAAAACATGTCATAAATTTAAATTAAAAAAATTAAAGTAAATAAGCAATTTATGAATCTTTGACAGATAAACCTTGCGATCACTAATTCTTATACATTTACCGTGTATCTATACAATTTTTTTAATTCTGTCGAATGACTTATATGCAAAAAAGTGTCTTTTTTGCTCTTTTTAAAATTTTGAGAGAAATACAGGTGTATAAAATTTCCCACATTTTAAAATTCAATATAAAATCAAGTAATTGTTGTACAGGAGTGGGGTTAGGAAAAAATGTGTCTCAAGATCAAGTGTTCTTCCCAAGCAATAAAAATAATAAGTTCCAAATTTTGATAATAGATAATGGTACTTGTCCGCGTGTTTGCTTTCATACAAGCGTTTTCTTCTGATTCTTATATTACAATTGACACTATGACACGGAAATTCCAGAACTAGGAGTCTCCATTTTTGTGTTACAACGTCAAAGGTAATCTTGAAAACCGAAAACACGCATTTTTGAAAATAACATACGGACAAGTGGCGAATATGAAGATAACAAGTGGCATTAACTATGATGGAAATTTGGAATTAATTGTTTTTATTTCTTTGAAGAAAACTTTTTTACCCTGAGAAGTGTTTTAGTTCAAACTGCACTCCTGTGGAACAATTAATTGACTTTACATTGAATTTTGAAATTTGTCCAGGAATTTTCGGACAAACCCTGTAATTCTCTGTAATAATACAGTGGTTCCCAACTTGAGGCGTAGGTCCAATTTAAGAAATTCAAATTTGTTACTAACTCAATCGCTATCAGCTCTTTCTGGGGGTTTTTTCTTCAAATATATTGTTGTTGACTAAAAATATATATAATACCAGCAAAATTGAATACGGAAATTTTTTATTGTATCTCAAACACGTTACCAATTAAAAGTTTAAAATACATTCAACAGCAGAATAATTGTACGAATAAAATTTTTTAATAAATTTTGACACATTATTCTATCAAGCAGTGATGGTAACTCGTTGAAAATTTTTTCTCATTTGAGGGGTAACAGAGCTCTGTGAGGAAAAGGGAATTGCGTTTTTTGTGGGAAATTTAGACATATATGAGAATTTCTCCTTTAACCATTTTTCCCCTAAATAATTCGCGTAACATTTGCACTTGCTAAAATTATTGTGTTTGATTCTTAAAACTTTGTTAGGACTGAATGATTTAAATCCCTTAATTCTAAGAGACTTAAATAAACGTTCTCTAACACCATATATTAATGAATAGGGAAGCCAAGTTTCATCAGGTCGCATATTTCATAATCTGAACGGAGCATTTCTCTTCATAGTATAAGGGGCTGGTTGGTCATTCCTTACAGCCTAGAAAGAAATCGGAGCTGGACAGCATTATATGCTGAGTGCTGTTTCGGAGGATACTATACATGTAAGATATCACCGTATTAATTGCTGCTCGATGCAGAGCACTAATATCGCTCTAATCTTTTTTTTTATGCAGAATGCGATTTTTTAAAAAAAGAACGGAGATGGATTATCAAACATAAAGGTATTTCCATTATTTTTCTTCATTCATTCTCTTGGGAAAATACTGAATCGACTAAAACTGAATAGAAAAAAAAGTTTCTGCATTAAGTATGCAGTTACAACATACACTGTAAATTTGCTTTTCTCGACTCATGAGCGAAATTTGGGAGAAACTTCCTTTTTTAAGTGAAAATACAAATAACATGACATTTTAAAATGTATGACATTATGAAACAATGACTCTTAATTTTGATAAAAATGGGAATTTTAAAATTCTTGATATGTACTATGTTACCCATATAGAAAGAAGTTTTAGTATCTAAAGGTATTAATATCCTCAAACTTTTAATATATAAGAAAAGTGAATTATAAAATGTGTGAATGTTATTAGTTTTGTGTTTAAAAGAAAGTCTCTTTTCAATATATATTATGAAGATAAAAATTCAGACTATATAAGACTTTTTTTTTTTGGAAATATTGAAGTAGGTTAGAAAAATATATCAATAGTCTTTCGGCACAACGGCGAATATTAACCTCGTTGCTTTTATAAAATTATGTTAAAATCACATTTGTTACACAAGCTGCATTTTCTGTTAAGTTACAAAATGTAAAATGAATAGTACTGTTTCTAGTTAACCTTTATGATTATAAATAACTTAATTTAATATTTATTAATCTTAATAAAAAAATTTTATTATAATTTTATAATTTGTTTAATTAACCTTAAAAAATTAAATAAAATAAAGCTTAAAAAAATCTCATTGATGAATAATAAACAAACATAAATAGAAAAGGTCAAAGACGCTGAAATTTTCCCTCTTTATAAATATAATTAAAGAACTCAATTAGAAGGCTTAGTTTTAATGTCTTTGTTTCGTCGGAAATTAGTTTTACTAATCCAGTTGCTAAAAAGACCGACGGTTTAATCCCAAAAGCTTTCTGAATTTAAGTGGCAAAATGTTATTCAGGTAGTAGAAAAAAACTGTTAAATGCATTTATATGCTTATATTCAAAAGAAATGTTGTTAAGCGTTTTTTATATAAAATGTCAAAGTTAAGTAGGGTTTATTTTTTGTTGCATATTATGAGGTAGAATTTTTTTTATGCCTGAATTGCTTGGAAAATGCTGATTTTGAATCCTTTTGAATAAATCATTTTCTTTATAATTTGACCTTTGCTAATGTCTATTATTGAATGTATATTATACAAGGTTGCCAAATGCGGCAATTTTTATATTCTGTTCATACAATTATTTTTCAAAAATATTTTTGCATCATTCGTTTTCTTGCAAAAAATCAAAGCTTATGTTGTATTTTTTATTTCGAAAAAATAATGAGAAAAATAATTAGACATTACTCGTCTCTAGCAATCCTGCATATATCTAATATATACATCATATTATGATATATGCTTATGATATATGCTTGGTATGCTTGGAATTCGAATATTCTGGTGTTCTAACGTTGAAAATAATTTTAACTTTATCATATTGCACCAGGCATCAACCTATTAGTTTTTATATACATCATACTTACACCAGAATATACTTATATGTTACATACATATATACATACTTATATCAGAAACAGGAAAAAATAGCTTTTTTTAAGATTTTGGAATGTTGAACAAGAAATATTGGGTTGGGGAAAAAGTAATTTTGTTTTTTTCCCTATGGATGGCTTAAAAGTCACATATCTCGGATAATACTTACTCAATTAAACCACACTATACAGCGTCTATAGAAAATTCTAGATATAGCGAGATAGCGTCATCTGCTTAATCAGTCAAAAGTTATTGCGCTCTAAAAATGGAGATTCCAAAATATCGTTTTCGCCCCATTTTGCTTTTTTACTTCCGAAAAGGGAAAAATGCGGCGTAGAATTATCAAAAATTGTGTGGTCTTTATGGTGATCAGTGCTTAAGTAAACGCCAGTGTCAGAATTGGTTTGCTTGTTTTCCTTCTGGAAATTTAAATGCTAAAGATGAACCTCGCCCTGGCCAGCTAATCATTAAAAAAGATCGATGAAGTTAAAAACCAATCGAGATAGATCGACATATTTCTTCCAGCAACATTTCTACGGAATTAAAGGTCGGCCATAAAACAGTTTTGAACTATTTACATAAGACTGGATACCACAAAACCCTCGATACGTGAGTTCTCCATGAACTTACAGTGAAAAATTTAATGGACAGAGTTTCCGATTGTGATTCTCTACTGAAACGGAACGAAATCTAGCCATTTTTTAAACGAATGATTATGGGTGGTGAAAAGTGGATCTCGTACGACAACTATATGCAAAAAAGATCGTGGTCGAAGCCCGGAGAAGCTTCACAAACGTTGGCAAAGGCCGGATAGATGCCAAGGAAGGTGATGCTGAGTTTTGGTGGGATTGGAAAGGAATTGTTCATCAAGAGATGCTCGAACCTGACCAAACCATTAATTCAACTATCTACTTTTAACAACTAATACGCTTAAAGCAGGAAATTAAAAAACCGGGCCAGAATTGATCAATAAGAAAGACGTTGTTTAACATCACGACAACGCTAAACCACACACATCTTTAGTCACTCGGCAAAAACTGAGAGAGCTTGGATGGGAGGTTTTCATGCACCCACCGTACAGAACGGACCAGGCCACAACTAATTACGATTTGTTGTACTCTCTGTAGAACTCTCTTAATGGTGTTAAGTTGGTTTCAATATGGGCTTGTGAAAATCACCTTTTTCAGTTTTTCGCCCACAAATCTAAAAAGTTCTACAGTGACGGATTTATAGTTTTACCAGAAAAATGGCAAAAGGTCGTTTAACAAAACGGCACATACATTGTTGATTAATTTTTTTTAACTTATATGAATAAATTTACTTTGAAAAATACGGAAAAAAGCGAAATTACTTTTTCCGCAACCCAATATATATTTCTTTGAGAGCTCTTCAAAAACGAAATATTTTTACATTTAAAACACGGTCAATTTCTTTTTAAACAAATAATTTAATATAAAACTGCTATTCTGACTTTTTCTCCCCTGCTAGTTCCCTTCACAACCCCCCCCCCCGTATTTTGGTTATCAAAAATTGTAAAAACACTCTAATTTGACCGGATTTTCAAAGATCGCGAAAGGGTTTCCATTATTTTCGCTTGCTTTGGGGAATTTTAAAGTCGAATCAGCTGCTATTAAACATATACTGGTTATTTAGATTTTTGATTAAACAAAGCCAGTTAAACAGTGAAATACACAGTCTTTGTCTTGGTATTTTTTAAACCGCAGTAGGAGAAACTTTTTTAAGTAAGGTATTTTAAATGTATCGTTTGAATCTGATAAATTTTTCACTTAATTTATCTTTCCGATTTAACATTGACATGAAAATGCTTTTGTTGCTTTAAAGGAAATATTGTTTGTATGGTCTTAGAATCTTGTTAAAAATATTTAATCAAAGTACACTGTAAAAAAAAATTCAAGAGGTTACTAAAAATTTTGTAGTAAATTTGTATTTCACAGAATTTTTTAGTAACCATTACAAACTTTTTTTTGCAAGTGAAACAAACATTTCTTTTGTAAACTGAACAAAAGAATTTTTTGTATAATTAACTTAAAACTTTTTAGTATGAGCCACCAAGAAAATTTTAGTAATAGCTCCAAAATTATTTTTAGTAACCATTAAGTGTGCCCGAAGGTCAGGAGCCTCCTTCGAGCTGCATCCTGTGGGTAAAAAGACAGACTTCTGAAACGGAAGGTTTTCGGCAAGGCCGCAATAGATGGCAGCACCAAAGATTGCTACCTGCTCTATTTTGAAATGTTTCTAAAGGGGAGGGAAAGTTCAAAGATCATTGCCCACGGCAACTACTACGACAGGATTTTTATAATCCCTTTATTTAACAAGTACTTACATTGCATACATTCGGTGCATGTTTGGTATCGAACCCAGGTACTTTCAGTCTGGAGTTCGGTGCTATGACCACTTGGCTACCACGGCCACACCAAGTGAGTTATAATAATAGCTATTAAAATGTAGAATTATTAACTCTATTCATTGCTAGCTTTTTTCTAGTAATTCTTACAGATTCCTTGTAACCGAATAAGATTACTAACAATTTCTTAGTATTACAAGGATCACTAAAGTTTTTTTAGTAGTTCGACCTTTTTTTTACAATGTATGCAGTAAATTTTTAAGTATGCTTTTAAATTTTAGGTGATTTGCATTATTACTTAGCTATTATAAATATGAGGTAATTTCATTAACTTTCTTTTTTTAATGTAAATTAATGAATTTGTTATTTCAAAGTTTTCTTTCTTCTTTTGATATTCAAGTGAAGATATTTTTAATGCTTAACATTTAATTATTTAATTCTCATTTGGCAGTTTTTTTTCTCTTGGTAATAGTCGCATGTAACTTTGTTTTTATGTTTGTGGAAAATATTATTATTTGATCATTTGGCAACAATTAAAAACAATAACCATTTATAAAATATGTAAAAATATCTTTTAAAATTCTGATAATTTGAATTTAAAGTGGAAATAACTCGTCAAAAAATGAGCCAAATAATAATAAAAATAATAAATGCAGTCTACACAATGTCAAACGTATAAAATGACCTAAAAATGTGCTAATTCTTATGTATATTTTTTCTTCGATAAAACGTCTTTAATGGAATAATTTTGGCCCTTAAATATCTCTTAAAATAATTATTCGATTTAAAAAATGTCTGCATCAGCATATTTATCAAACATCATGCCACCAATTTACAAATTTTTGTGTGCCGTAGTTTTCATAATGTTATCGAAAAAATACCGTAGGTCAAACAAATTCTTTGTCAAACACAGTAACAGCGTTAGTTATCTTTAAAAAATAGACAGATTACATTAATTTGAAATTTCTTTTCATTTCTTACAATAGTAAGTGTAGATTTTCATTTACACATTAATGCAATTCGAAATAACGAAAAGTGTTGAAATTCTTTATTGTTCTAGAGATGTGCTTTTCAACTACATATGTATATTAATATTTTAGTAAATAAATGTCAATTATATACTATACTGCATATAAACTATGTATAAGATATATAGAGAATAATTAAAAGCTCTCAAATATTCAGTTTTAATGTTTCGATAGCATAAAAAAATAATGACATAAACATTTAAAAAACTGTAATTGAAGAATAATAAATAAAAAATAATAATAAAGCTCCAAATGTCTTTTCCTCTTAATAAAGGAAATTAAAAAACACAATTATAATGCTAAAGTTTAATATCTTGTTTCATTGTATGTTAGACATATCAGTCTTGTTGATGAATAAAGCAACTGTTTAATCCCAAAAGCATTTTGAAATTAACCGGCAAAATGTTTTACAGAGACAAGATAAACATTTTATTAAATACTTTTACATGAAAATACTATATTCAAAAGAAATACACTGCTCAAAAAATTAAAGGATATTGCAGTTTGTATCTGGGAAACTTTTTAGCTGATTGATACATGGTCAACAGACATAGTAGGTTATATGAGAATAAATTACACATGTTTGGCAGAAAAAAATGAATTTTATTGAACATTTGTGTACAAAAGGAAAAAAACACAATTTGTGCATATGAGAAAAAAAGAATAAGAAAAGGAGTTTTCTTCAAAGAAAATCATTTTCACTAGGGGGTATGGTTTCTACGGGCGGCCAGCAACGTTGAACACCTTTGAGGCATGGACTCAATCAGGCTATTAATGACGAGTTGGGGTGTTCTGCCCCACTCTTCCAGAAGAGCTCTTTCCAGTTCTTGGAGAGTTTGTGGTGGTTGTTGGCGGCTAGAAACTCGTCTTCCTAGAGCGTTCCAAACGTGCTCGATTGGATTCATGTCTGGAGAACACGCTGGCCATTCCATTCGAACGATTCCTTCCTCGAAAAGGATATCCTCCACCAGGTTTGCACGATGAGGCCTGCAGTTATCGTCCATTAAAATGAAGTTATCTCCTATTGCTGCAGCGTAAGGGACTACAATAGGTCTGAGGATATCATCCCTATATCGGCGACCAGTCAGAGCTCCATCTCGAATGATGTAGAGGTCAGTGCGCCCGTCAATGGAGATGCCACCATACACCAACACTCCTCCATCGCCAAATCTGACACTTTCGTGCACGAACGCAGGATTATTCCTACTGCCACGGTCTCTCCAGATGAAAATACGCCTATTATCCGGATGCACAGAAAAACAGGACTCGTCAGAAAACAGAATATCCATTCATTTCTCCTCCAGTTGACATGCTCGGCTGCCCACTCCCTGAGATGCCCACTCCCTTGATGTTAATCTAACACATACCATCGGTCGGCGAGCATACAGTACTTTAGTACTAATTAACTAGTACTACATTTACTGTAGTACTAATTAACTGTAATTAAGCTGATTTGTAAGTTCTCAACATTTGTTTTCATTTGTAAATCATCTTTTGGTGCATGAAATCACTACAGCGCCATATGTTGGTTACCAACAGAACTATTTTTTCCGTTGCCACACAAAACCCGGTTTCTTTTTTTCATCCGTTTGGTACAAACCGTATCTTTCTATCTTGATTCGTTTCCAAATTATTTATTTTAAAAGTTCCTCCTGACTTTTGGATCACACGCTATATTGACGATTTTTTCGGACAACATGGTTCTTTTGTTATTTTTTAAGTAAGGAATCCTAAAAAATTTGGCACACTGGCAACCGTAAGATTGACTATATGCATTATTATATTTTTGCGTAAATGTATCAATATCAAATTCGAATAGCTCGAAAATACTTTACTTACAACCCGATTAGCCTTGGACTCTTAATAAAAAAGAAAAAATATATATAAGACAAATTAAAACCGGACAAATTTAACAGAAAAATTAGACAAATTAAAGATATTGAAAGACGGTTAGTAGGTGGGCGAGGCTCAGAATCTAGTAATTTCTCCTGCCATCATCCCGAATATACATGTCTCGGACGGCGGTTGGGGGTCGGTGGGCGGGTCAACCGTCGCAGTGAGCGACCAATTTTCGTCGACGACCCCTACCTACGACCCAAACAGACCTAGTCTCTTGCGCGACAGCGCTGTCGCCGGCAGGCGACCACGGATAGCGCCAAAATACTTCACTTACGACCCGAATAGCCTTGAACTCTTAATGGAAAAGAAAAAAAATTAAGACAAATTGACACCGGACAAATTTAAAAGAAAAAGCAGACAAATTAAAGATATTGAGAGACGGTTAGTGAGCGGTTAGGGCTCTGAAGCTATCGACTTTCCCTGCCTTCATCCCGAACATATATGTCGGTGACAATAAAATTCGGGGAGATTCCACCATATTTTGTGAGATAAAAAAATATGAGATTGGGTGGTTGCTTTATTCACAAGTGTTAAAATCCGGAAAACATGTTTACACAAAAAACTGAACAAGTTATTTAACGTCAGACTACTTTCATAAAAATAGTAGCCTAGAACTACACTACAACATATTCATTTTAATATCTAATTCTGAATGTTTAATTAAAGTATGTATGTTAAATTTAATACAAATTGTATCAATTCAAATGTCTACTAATTGAATAAAATGCATGAAAAGGAGATTGTTTTCTTACTTTTCCAGTTTGTATTTTTACATTTAATCTTCACCAAGATCTCTAGACCTGTTTCAAACAAATATTTCTCACTCCCATACTATACAAATTTTAACCAGCACAATGAAAACAAAGTTTCAACAAGAACATTCGATAATTTAATTCTACAACTAAGTACTTGGAATATAAAATTAAGGAAATACAATAATTTATTTTATGAAATGCAGATTATTTCAGTATTTTTGTAGTTGATTTTTACGCTTTATCTACCTAAAGATATCTTCATTATCTAACACAAATATTTCTAATATTAAATACTATACAAATTTTCACCAGTAAAATAAGAATTAACTTTCAAAAAGAACGTTTAAAAATTTATTCCTACAACTAAAGTATTTGAAACATAAAATTAAGGAAATATAATAATTTCAGAAGCTTAAAGTAATTATTTAGCAAACTCAGGAGCATGCACTCTGTTTAAAAATGAATGTGCAATTGAATAACTAAAATTTAATTCTAGTTTAACATATTATATTCATAATCTAATTAAATTTTCCATTTTACAGAATCGCTTAAAACAATATACAAATTAAAGTTCTGTAGTCAATTTATAAATTTGACAATGAAAGTTAATTAGAATGAAATTATTTAGCAACGGTTTTAAATTATCAAGCACATGTATGACTCAGAGGTATAAGATTATGCAAATAATTAATTTATTACGTATGGCGCAGTTCTGAACACATGATGGGCAAAAAGGCATTAACTATATACACTATATGGCCATTGATTATTGGACACTTGCGATTTTAGACATTTTGTTAAATATCTAGAAAAATACATGAGAAATCATCTCGAAACTCTTAGTGTATAAATATAATAGTATAAGTCATACATCTCCGTGAAGATTTTTTCCCGTAACTCCATAGGGGACCGTCAACAAATTAAAAAAGAATGAATATCTTTTGAAAAACCCTGTCAAAACTAATGTAGCAAAAGCGCTCAAACTCTAGGTTATGATTGAATGCCTTATTGTAATATGCCTTGTTCATTTTTATGCAAATAGCATGCATACTCGCTGAGTAATTAAGGTTTTTATAAAAATGGTCTCAAAATTTTCCAACTTTTTTCCTTATACTTTTCAGAGTTCTTAATATAAAATAATATTTTTTTCAGAAAATATGACAAACAACATTGCACACATTACCCTGTAATCAGAATTAAAAATAATGAAAATTGTATACAAAATGAGTTGGTTTACTAAATAATTTTTTACTGCGCATGCGTCAACGATATCAAAATTTCATTTGCATATTATGTCAGCTAAATGTATAGAGAAACTTTTGTGAAAGTCACAAAATCATAACTTGAAAATTCTGAAAATAATCGTCAATTGAATAAGTTGAAAATCCGTTATTCTCAAAATGAAGCAAAAGCAAGAGGGGTTGTATCCATATATTCATTGATTAGTGTCAATATAGAATGCACAATACGGGATGTACTACTACATTTGGATAAAATCCCTCTTTTTTTGCTTCATTTTGGAAACAACGGATTTTGTCCTTTTTCTATAGACGAATACTTTCAGAATTTTTAAGCTATGATTTTGAGACTTTTACAAAAGTTTCTCTATACATTTAGCTAACATAATATGTAAATGAAATTTTGATATCTTTGACGCATGCGCAGTAAAAAATTATTTAGTAAACCTACTCATTTTTCATACAATTTTTATTATTTTTTAATTCTGATTACAGGGTACTGTGTGCAATGTTGTTTGTCATATTTTCTGAAAAAAATATTATTTTATATTAAGAACTCTGAAAATTATAAGGGAAAAACTTGGAAAAATTTGGGACCATTTTTATAAAAACTTTAATTTCTCTGCGAGTATGCATGCTATGTGCATAAAAATGAACACAGTGTATTACAATAAAGCATTCAATCATAATCTAGAGTTTGAGCGCTTTTGTTACATTAGTTTTGACAGGGTTATTCAAAAGATATTTATTTTTTTTATTTGTTGACGGTCCCCTAAGGAGTTACGGTAAAAAATCTTCACGGAGATGTATGAGGTATACCATTATATTTTCACACGAAGAGTTTCGAGATAATTCCTCATTTATTTTTCTAGATATTTAGTAAAATGTCTAAAATCGCAAGTGTCCAATAATCAATGGCCATATAGTGTATATTAGGACGTAAATTTCAATACTCGGCCTATGCAAAAAATAAAATCTTACGAAATCGCGAAAAATCGAAATTGATTTTTATCGTAAGCTAAAATTTTACAATACCTGAAATACATGTTAAAACTAATTTTTTATTGACTGTTTTTCAGGGGTTTTTTTTCAGTGTGTGTTTACTAGTAGGTTGGATGAATGGATAAAACACCAAAATCGGTACTATTCGAGAAGAGGGAAGACGAATGGATCAGTAATAAGAATAAAAAAAGAAATATTTGTAGTAATTGCAGACAGATGACGCTTTTAAGAGTGAAATATAGTGTGTAACACAATAATAAAGAATTAAGGTGTTATAAAATCATTTATTGGCAAATGGGCAATAAATATGGTTAACATTTCGCATGACGTTGCCAATCAAGTTACACATAGTCATTTTACTAGAAGACACAGACCATTGCTAAATGTAAAGCATCGGGAGTGATGCTTTGTATGTGTTGTAACATGCGGCTTTTTAAGTGAATAGGACATACCCACCGTATACCATAGATTTTGCAAGTAGAACCAGATTGTGTGATTGTTATTGTTAGTTGGGTGAATTAGTCCCCCCAGTATTCTACCGGGATAAATCTGTTGGAAGAGCATTTGGGGTTTTACCCAATACATCGCTTGTTTAAATCCTGGCCCGTATAGTTTTCTCCATTTGGAAAATTTATATCTGTTATAATTCATTTTCCGATTGATTAATTGTGTTATAAATTATTCTAATATAATAAACATATTTATCGCTTCAACTTGCGTGAAGTTACAGCACAAAGTGCAGAAACGTTTATTAATTTCGGATGGTTAATGTGGATTAATTTCGTGAAGTAAACACACGAATTAAAGTACATCTAAACACTCAGATGAAATTTGGTTACATATAGTAAATGCGGATAAAACGTTAGAGTACAATTAATGTGACAGGATGTGGTATCCTAATAGAGTCTTCCTTAATAGACTATTAGGAGTTGAATTTTAATCCCCCTCTCCAACGAATTTTGCGCTTTTTTAACCCCACCCAATAATTTAGAATTTGAGCTGAAAATTTAAGTCTAGCCTTGTGCAAGAATTTAGTTAGATACAAAAAATAACAGTTAAAAATAGTTGTTGGTTACTGTAAAGTTTAAGGCGCCCTCTCACGAAATTTTAAAAAATTTATCTTTAAAATTTATTATCAAAGAAATAGTAACATAAAGAATAGTTTTAGTGAAAAACGCAAACGAATCGACCAATTTTTTGGTTTTTAGGGTTTTGTTCATCTGACGAAGCCCTATTGGTCTGTGCACTCTGTCTGTCTGTCAAAGTGTCCGTACACAAAAACTATAGAAGTCTAAGAGTTAACAGTTTGTGTACTTACAGCTGAACATTTCTTGTCAGACAACAAATCATAAAATTTTGAAAAAGTCTATTATTTTAATTAAAATATTATTTTTAATATCCATCAGCTCATTTTGCTGTTGTGTTTTCTCTTCTAATTGTTGCCAAAAGTTTAAATAGATATAAAAATATTACTTTTTAATCCTTTACTTTAAAAGAAATGAAGTACTTCTGTTGTCACAATTACAAAATTTGTATTAAAAACTAAAAAAAAAAAATAATGTCTCAAAAATTAATCGAGATACAGATTTTAAACAAATTGAATTTAAAAGTACATTTTTTCCCTATACGACGGTGTTAAAATTGAAAATGTACGATATTTAGTTTAAAAATTTGCAGAAGCATAAATTTCGAAATTGAAATTTCATTTCTACCAATTGTTGCACGCAAGTTTAAATAAAATTATTATGTATGTAATATAAATAAATGGATTAAATAAATCACAAGAAAAACTCGCTTTTTTGTTTTTATTTCATTATATTATGTCATATTTATCATCTATTTTGACACGCGAAGTGAAACATTGTTTTTATTTATCAAATTCTTATTCATTTAAAATACTTGCCGCATCCAGTGACAAGTTTGGTCTCACTTAAACTTTGCAAACTGGCTAAACTTTGCAATAATTTATTTTTATTTATAATTTTATTTACTTGCTACCATCACTAAATCTGCCGATTCAAATGCAGAAATAAGCATATCTATGCAATGAAGGCATCATTTATTGGAAGAATTCAATATTCTATTCTAGTTGCCGCGAATGGTGAAGAAATCCCAAAGCACCGAAAAATCGTTTTTCATTTGTTAATTTCATGATAAAGTGTTTTGAAGGAGATAATAAACGAAACCTTCTGTGCGATCTGCGATAACAATTTCCCACTTGTTTATAATCATTTGAAATGTGAACGTTCCTATTTATGTATTTCCGTGGTTTCCTATTTAATATTGTTTGTCTTGATCTGTACTATAAGCCCTTTTTTCTAAAAACAATCCAGAATCACCCTTTATAATGCAAATGTACTGTATAATGTAACACACCCTGTATAAAGTATGCATGCAATGTAAACTTTGTATAAGGTACCTGTACCCATTATGGACACCCTTAGGAAAATGTATTTTTTTCACTCCAATGTACAAATCATAGGACTCCAAAAATATGTGACCACTATCCTTGGAATATTGACTATCATTATTAAAATTAGCGACCTTGTAATTGTTCTGGTTTAATTTAAATGATAAAAACAAAAAATGTTTACAAGTGTTCATATAAGGAACTACATGTCCCTATTTTGGACAGGTGTTTCCTTATTGACTTTATACATAATGTGTATGGAAGAGCCACTTTTCCAAGGGATTTTAGAGGAGAGGAAATAAAAAAAAATATATAGCTTAAAGTATTCCGAGAAGGAGGAGGGACAGTAAATATCTTCAGAACATGCATTTTAGAAAGGGGGGAGAGGCATTCTCGGTTTTTATGCTTCGAAGACCCATGCAAAGCCCATTAGTTACTAGTAAATATTATGAATATTGTTTGTTTTGCTTAGCTTTATTGCATCTGTCTGCGAATTTACATCTGTTATTACTCAATCCTCACAGCATGGACAACAATAGAAACTTTTCACCATGGGCAGTAAGTCCCACATAATCCTCATGAACATATCTGCCACATGTGATGCATGGCCGAATGTTTGAAAAAGCATCAATACCGCAAAAGAAGGGGGGACTTCATTTTATTTTTCTGCAGGGGTTTTTTGGAGGAAGGTTTTTGGTTGATTGTTCAAATAGCATCTTGTTGAAAAAAGATTTTACCACTTTGATGACTTTTCAAGTTATTGCTTGGCAACGTTGAATTTTCTTCTTTCTTACAGTTGTAGTCGATGGGGACTTAAGCTCTCCATATTGGGAACCGGGCGTTGTTTTACTAAATCTTCTACCAAATGAATAAGGAAAATTATTTTAAGCAAAATGTGCAATAACAATCGAAAATATGTTTTATTAGCTTTCTAAAATACTCTACTTTTCAACATTTAATGTAATTTTACCATATCTAATAAGAATTTAAGCTTACAAGTAATTAAGATCAGCACATCTCGAAATAACAAGTTTCCTCCTAAATGGCGAACAGTGCGCTTTTTTACACTTTCCAGACTTAATTACCTTTTCAACTGGTTTTCGTCGCGAAAATGTTTAGCCATCTCTCGATAAAAATTATTACCTTTAAAAATATTAGAGGTGTCCATATTGAGAGCCCTGTCCATATAGGGTACAAATACCTTTTAATGTAAACTGTATGTGTAATGATGCGTATAATTTAGTGCCGTCTGGATTCAATTAGTGCTCACATACCCTTTTTATAGACATCGTTAAATTTTGTGCAAAAGAAGCTAAAGCCTGCGTAAGTGTCGCAAAATTATTATTATTATTATTATTATTATTATTATTATTATTATTATTATTATTATTATTATTATTAGTATTATTATTAGTATTATTATTGCAGTTCTGAAAAAAAAGATGTTCATTTGTCTTAAGAAATATGATATTTTTGATTGAATGAGTGATTACAGGCGTAGTTCTCTTCACTACAAAGAAAATCTGCTAAGTTGCTAATTGTTTTCTAGGAAACTGGGATTCCTAGAACTTTTTATTTGACGGCAACAGCAAAAATTCATGTAAAAGATGGAGATTTACTCCTAAAATCAAAAAATCTGTAAGATTACTAAGAATTTTTAAGGAAAATGGGTATCCTAGAATTTTGTATGTAACTGCAACCAGATTACAGATAAAATTTTAGTTACAAGACTGCAATTTTGGTAGAATCGTTTGTAAAAATACAAATTTCTGTAGTTTTAATCAAATTAGTTCTGTAGATATCCATCTTTTCTTGTACAGGACAGATAAAATGTTAGTAAGCATACAGATTTCGAAAACTTTACTTTTGAAGGATTGCAGATTTATTCTATTGTTTTACAGCGTAGATGCAAATTGTTAATTTTAGTTTACACAGCCTTACTTCCATATTTGTCAAAAATATTTTTCAGAATACCTTTATACGTAAAATACTGTTTCAGAAAATATGAACAAAAAAGTAATATAATGCATTTTTAAAGATGAATTCAAAAAGTATAGTGAAACACAGTGATATAAAATACGGCGACCGATAACATAGTCTGTCAAATATCAGATAAACGCAATACATTCAAAATTTCTTCTTTCAATATGTCTTTATGCATTTCATTATATTTCACTGAATATATTTAAGTGTATACAGTGTTTAAACTAATGGTGACACATTGCACTTTTTAGGGGTGAAAGGCTTGTCTCACTGGTGACAACCCTAAAAGAACCAGAATGGCACCTTTAATTAGGGTGAAAAAATGGCACCCTTAATCCAGAGTGTCCAATAATAAAAAATTAAAAAATATACAAACCGACTTTTGGCCGTCGAAAGATTCGAACTCACAACGTCTGATTACAAGCTCAGCGTTCTAACCGCTCGACAATCGAGCTCATCTTCATTTACTAATAGCCATAGATTTTACTTGCCGTCACAGAAAGACACACGTCACAGCGCATGCGCATGGTTCCAGTCACCCGATGAGGTGCCACATTGGTGCCAATACGAAGTGCATGGCACCTTATTTTAGCTCCAATCACCCAGTAAGAGACCTGTCGGCACTGCAACCACATATCCAAGCCCCTATGGCACCCTAGGGTTCCAAATGCCCCGGGTTCCAATGGACCCTAGGGCCTTTTCACCTCCAAGTCCCAAATGGCACCGGTTTGTCACCTTCATTTTTGACAGTGTATTACACGTTATATTCAAAACTTTACAATTCTTTTTTTAAAACTTTTAGTAAAATGAATATTTATGAAAATATGCATTTTGCGAGATTGCGCAAAACTATACAGAGTTTCTCTAACTTGTAGAATGCATATGAATAATGCATTCCAAATCTTTTATGTAAAAGTATTGAAAATTGTGATTTCCAAAAATAATATTGAGATAAATTTTATAATTTAGTTCAAAGAATTTAAATTTTTTGAGAGAAATGCTTAGCAAAAACACTTTCTTTCTAGAACATGCAGCTTTGATATATTTAGTTTAAATGTTCTAGCCATTGTTATTTGTAAAAAAAGAGAATTCTCGCGAAATTGAGAATTCTCGAGAGAATTGAGAATATTCTCGCATTCTCGTAGCATTAAGCATTTCTCATAGGGCCAGAGCAAGCTAGTACTTCGATAAAAACTTGCCGTTCCCGAAATTTCGCCTTTTTTGTAAAAAACTAAAAAAATATATCTTAATCTATATAAAAAGAAGCAAATAAAATTGCGATATGCGTAAATATTAAAATATATATATATTTCGATTCGTAAACAAATTACATTGAAATGATTTTTTTTCTCTATTTTGCATTTAAGATAAATTTATGGTGTTAATCTCAATTGTACTAAAATAAACATTAGAAAATAAATAATCTTTATAGGCCAAAGTAATTAAAAAAATATTTCAATTTGGTTTGAATATCAGCTAAAGTACCAAATATATCTTTTAATCTTTGATTAAAATATTTAATACGCTTATCTTCATTTTCGAAAGATTTTATATTTTTTTAAATTATTTTTAAGCGTTTAAAATTCTTGCTACGATTAATCGACTTAATATTGCAAAAATAATATTCTTATTTATTTTCATTACTCATTTAATGTTTCTGAGGTTTAAAAGAGTAACTGATGCATTCAGTAATCTTTAGAAATACAATCATTTTAAAACAAAGCCTAAAATATTTTTGTGAAAAAAGCATGAAACAGCATTTGAAATCGTATAAACAAAATTATGGATTGATGAAATATATGTACATTTGCATTACCAAAGCACATGAATCTGTTTCTTCAAGTATCAAATATGTTATATTTTTTAAATGTGTGTATATATAAAAATAAAAATAGCTGCATAAAGGACAAAAGTTTTAAGAAGATGAAAATTATTATTTTTACAGTCTTAAGTAGATTAATCACAACAGAAGTTTTTAATGTTTAAAAAAAAATGTATATAAATTTTATAAAATCTTTCAAAAATGAAGATAAATGTATTAAACGTTTAATGTAAAAGTTAAAAAATCAGTAGTATTATAACTTAGCTGATGTTCAAACGAATATGCAATATTTTAAAAAATTATTTGGCCTATAATACATATTTTATATACTTATATATATGTATTAGTATATAAAAGATTAATATATGAAATACAATTACCTGTAATATAAAGAATTTTTTGAAAGGAATTCATAAAGTATTGTGAAACACAAAGATATATAATACTGCGACTGATAACATAGCCTGCCAAAAATCAGATAAATATAATACATTCAGAAGTTTTTTCTTTCAACATGTCTTTATACATCTCATTTTTTTGTTTCACTGAATACATTTGAATGAATATTACATGTTATATTCAAAACTTTACAAATCGCATCCTTTAAAAAAAAAAAAAATTGTGAAATGAATATTTATGAAAACATGCATTATGCGAGACTATGCAACAATCATGAAACTGCAAAGAACTGTATTAACTTGTAGAATGTACATGTATAATGTATTCCAGGTCATTTATTTAAAAGTTTTCAAAATTTTGATTTACGAAAACAATATTGAAATAAATTTTATATTTTAGTACAAACAATTTAATTTTTTTTCATTGAATTGCTTAGCAAAAATATTTTTTCCTATAACATACAGCTATAATACATTCAGTTTAAATGTTCATACTGATTGTTATATGTAGAAAAGTTTTCAAGGTTTCTGGAGTTTAAAAGAGTAAATGACTTATTCAGTAGCCTTTTTAGTAATATAAACACATTAAACAAAGTCAAAAGTAATCTTAGCAAAAAAACATGAAACAGCATTTGAATTTATATAATCAAAAACATGGATTTGTGAAACATACATATATGTACTATCAAAGCATGTGACTATGTTTCTTAGAGTATCAGTAAAATACGTTTTCTGAAAAGATGAATAAGAAGTAACATAATTTTTTTTAATGAATTCATAAAGTATTGTAAAACACAAAGACGTATAATACGGCGACTGATAACATAGTCTGCCAAAAATCAAATAAACATAATACATTCAGAACTTCTTCTCTCAATATGTCTTTATACATCTCATTTTTTGTTTCACTGAATGCATTCATATAAATATTATACATTACATTCAAAACTTTACAAACCCTTTCAAAAAAAATTTAGCAAAATGAATATTTATGAAAACACGCATTATACAAGATTGCGCAAAAGTCATGAAACTGTAAAGAACTTCTTTTACTTCTAGAATGTCATGCATAATGTATTCCAGGTCGTTTAATAAAAAGTTTTGAAAATTTAGATTTCCAAATATAATATTGAAATTTATTTTACTCTTATTTCAAAGAATTTAAATACTTCGACCGAAATGCTTAGCAAAAGTACGTTAAAATATTACTACTGATTGTTGTTTGTAGAAAAGTATTTGTGTTGTTGGAGTTTAAAAGAGCAACTGACATATTCATTTGCCTTTAGAAATATACATTTCTTAAAATAAAGTTTAATGTATTCTTAGCTAAAAAGCATGAAACAAAATTCAAATTCATATAATCAAAAACATAGATTGGTAAGACATGTATATGCGCTATCAAAGCATATGAATCTGTATCTTCCAGTTTCAAGCATGTTATATCTTTTAAACATGAATATATTAAGATAAAAATGGTTACATTAATTTCAAAAGTTTGAAAATGAATAAAATTATTATTTTTAAAGTATTAAGTAGCCTAATTGCAAGAGGAACTTTTAATGTTTAAAAATAATGAAAATTCTATAAAATCTTTCAAAAATGAAGACAAACGTATTAAATTTTTAAAGTAAATATTAAAAAAATAAATATAATAACTTAGCTTATATTCAAACCAATATTCAATATTTTTGAAATTTCGTTAACCTATAAAATTATTTATTTACTTATGTATATTTTAGTACAATTGAGATTAATACCTTAAACATAATTTAATTGCAAAATAGAGGAAAAAAATGATTTCAATCTAAATTGTTTATGTACCGAAAAAAAAATATTTACGCACATTGCAATTTTATTTGATTATTTCTTATAGATTATGTTAAAATTTTCTTTCGTTTTTTACAAAAAAGCTAAATTTCGGGAACGGCAAGTTTTTATCGAAGTACTAGGGTATTTTGGCCCTAAGAGCAATGCTCGCAAACTTTCGATAAGGCTTTATATCTCCAAAAATATAGTAATGCACCCTGTACATCTAATGTAATAAATATTACCAGGCTACGGAAGGTTGAACAATATTACAACTATTAAGCCGGTAATCTTTTATAATCGCTTAGCCATGCTTTTTCGTTGGAAAGTTGCATTTTTCGATTGGCATGGCCTCATCCGTTTCTGTATTAACAAATGATAGCTGTTTTCATGTTTGATAAATCTATTGATTTTTCATAATCAGCTTGTATAAAATCCTTATGTTAAAAATGCCGCTATTTTTCTTAATTTTATAACGACTCGATTGACAATATTCTTCCTTTCCAGATTGGGAGACGACTGCTGAAATCCCACTTCATCGAGTTAACAGATTAATTGAAACTCGATTCCCATATTAAGATGCAACTGCTGTGCCAAGCTACCTTTTGATGGAAAATACTGATTAATTCAATTTCAGTAATTTACTTACAAATTTGCCAATGGGTTTCTCTGCCCTTGTCATGTATCCTTTGGGTGCAGAAAAACACAATTATAAACTTACCAATGAACAACTTAAATCACCTCTGCAGAGGTTTCCATTAAGATAAATTGGGAACCAGTCGCATTTTATTGTATGCTAAACATTTTCTTTCTGATCTCAGAATTTTAGTCGCCAAATCGATAAGGTGTTAGTCTATGAAGTCGGCTCTAGGTTCGAGGTGAAAAGCTCTGTATTGAAAAGCATAGTACTTTCAAGATCGACGATGATATTTTATATTTTGCGATCAGAGATGTTTACTCTTGAATTATTTTCTCTACTTTAATAAACCATTATTCATACACTACATGGACAACGATGGCGCATCACATGGTATTTTGTATGTTTTGTTAAATATCTAACAAATCACATGAAGTATTATCCTAAAATACCAGGTATATAAACAACATAACAGTTGTCACATATATGCATGAAATTGTTTCTCAAAATGCCCTAAGGGATCGAATTAAATAAAAACGTATACCTTTTGGGAAACCCATTAAAAACTATTGTCGCAAAAACGTAGAAAATTTATAATTTAATTAAAAAGCTTTTTTTGTAATAAACCGTGTTCATTTTTATGAGGATAGCATGTACATGCATGGAGAAATTAAGTTTTAAAAAATAATAATCTCCAAATTTCACAAGCTTTTTGCTTATAATTTGCAAAATTCTTAATATAAAAGAATTCAGGAAGCATAGCAAACAATGTTACACATAATATCCTGCAATCAGAATGAAGAAAAAATATTAGATGAAAAAAGAAGAAGTTTACTAAATAAAATTTTCCTGCGTATGCGCGAATGCAATCAAAATATAACGTGTATACTATATTAGCGGAATGTGTAGAGTAACTTTTGTGAAAGTCTCAAAAACAAAGCAAACAATTAAAAAAATAATCGTCTATAGAATAAACTCAAAATCCGTTGTTCTCGAAAGGAAGCAAAAAATATGAAGGGCTATTTTCAAATATGATAACAAATGCAATATTGTGTAAGAGCAATAGTGTTTATATATGGCCCTTCATCGTTTCTCTTCAATTTAAGAATAACGGAATTTGATCTTATTCTTACGACGATCACTTTCAAAATTGTCAAGTTATTTTTTAAGATTTTCACAAAAATTACTCTATATATTTAACTAATACATTATGCGAATTATATTTTGAATGTATTCGCACATGCGCAGAAAAACATTTTTTAGTGAACCTGCTCATTTTTCATCCAATGTTTATTATTTTTTATACATATTGCAGGGTTTTGTGCATAAAATCATTTGTCGTGATTTCAGTAAATAACATTATTTCGTTCGTTACAGAACATCCAGACAGTCCATAGAGAAGCAGCGAACAGACAGATCGAAATAACAAGCAATTTTCAATGTAAAAAATCGATAAATAAATTATTATCACTGTTGTGAAAACCTTATTTTTTTAAAGGAAGAAAACATTATTACGAAAGTATCCTTTTTTATATAATCTTTCTGAAAATTTTACTGCCTGAAAATCTCATTCGAAAAACGTTTTATGTAAAATAAATTATTCATGATTTTTATAAACAGCAATATATGAAAAGGAGATTATAGTATCATTTATTTTTCAACATAAATAAATCTAAATCCCAAAACTAAATTCATTTCTTTTCTGTTTTAGAAATAAATGTATGAAAACGAAGAAAAATGCTTAAAATTTATTTAGTGTAACCATCACTAATGCCATTGTACATATTTTTTTATGTTTTTTCATCTTAAGTAATTCTATATTATCGTATTTATATTTATGAATAATTTTTGCAAAAAAGTTTTATCTGTTTTAATAATCAAATATTTTGAAAATTTTTTATATGATAAAACAAATGAAAGGCTATTAAAATATCCGTAGATTGAACGTGGTATTACAATTTTTATAAATATTATATACAAAATAGAAAACAATTGCATTATTGCTTAAAAAATATGAAAGTATGTAAGATTTGTTAAGAAAATAAAAATTTTACGGTACTAACAGTGATCACTGAATCAGGTGTTCACGCTTTAACCATTTTAGAGTAAAAGGTATTTATTCCTAAAATATTGTATTGATTAAAATGCACTAGAAGTAAAAAAATACGTGTGGCACTCGGGGACTGCCGCGGTTTTATCAACTTATGCAATTATAATTATTTATTTTTTTTTTATTTTGGCAGTTATTTTGTCTTTGATATTAATTCAAGTTACACTTTTTGAGCATGATAACCGATAAGAAAACAATTAATTTTTTTTATTGAATAAATGAGAAGTCTGCCGAAGTCCTGAAGTCTGCCGAACTGAAACGACGTTAGCCGGAGTGTTAGGTTTTTTTTTCTCGTTACGGAATTTCTGGATTCGGTCGCCGCAGTCAAAGCCCGCGATAAAAGCTATGCAATAGCTTAAATGTGCCCCCCCTGTGGGGGTGACACACAGGACATGCATAATATGAATAAGCAGTTGCAGACCTTTCAAATGATGTGTCACACGACTGGTGTTATAAAGAAATTAAAAATGTGCCCCCCCTTGGGGGGGGGCAGAGTGGGGGTGACACACAAGACATCCATAATATGAATAAGCAGTTGCAGACCTTTCAAATGATGTGTCACACGACTGTGTTGTAAAGAAATTAAAAATATGCCCCCCCTGGGGTGACACACAAGACATCCATAATACGAATAAGCAGTTGCAGACTTTCCAAATGATGTGTTACAGACTGGTGTTGTAAAGAAACTAAAAATGTGCCCCCCTGGGGGGTAGAGTCGGGGTGACGCACAAGACATGCATAAAATGAATAAGCAGTTGCAGACCTCACAATTGAAGTGTCACACGACTGCAGTTGCAAAGAAATAAAAAATGTGCCCCGCTGGCGGGGCACAGCGGAGGGGGACACACAAGACATGCATAATAGGAAAAAGTAGTTTCAGACCTTTCTAAATATATGCAACACGAGGGATGTGAATAAAAATTTTAAAAGTCCCCGTTTGGGGGGGAGGGGGCAAAGCGGGGTGCGACGCCCCAAACATGCATAATTGGAATGAGCAGTTACAGTTATTTTAAATGATATGCCACACTATTGGTGTATATACAAATTTAGAAAATGACCCCCTGGGGGGGCAGAGAGGGGGGGGGATGGCGCACCAGATATGCAAAATATGAAATAACAGTTTAAGGCCTTTCCAAAGATATGTCACATGACTGGTGTTTACGAAATTTAGAAAAGTACCCCGCTGGGAGGGTGGAGGGCGCATCGAATGCGTAAAAAAATTATAAATGGTCAATTTTTTCTAACAATATAACACACGATGGGTGTTATCAACATTTAAAAAAATTCACATCAGGCAAAATTTTGAAAGATTTGCCGTCGGGGGTAGGGGACGTATTCACATGAATAGTCACTGGGCATTAGAATGATGTATCACACGAGTTCTTCTCCGCCCCCTCGAAGAGGGGAAGGTGGTAACCTTCCCCGAAATATACACCGAACACGTTTCAAATTTTATAAATAGTATTTATCGAAGTACCGTGTAAAAAAAATACCGCGTCAATGTCTGCCGAAGTCTACCGAAGGATACCGTGCCGAAGTTTGACGAACTGAAACGCCGTTAGCCGGATTGTTAGTTTTTTTTTTTTTTTTTCGTTACGGAATTTCTAGATTCGGTCGCCGCGCTCAAAGACCGCGATAAAAGCTATGCAACAACTTAAAAAAATAAAGAAAATAACATTTTCGTCTCGTACGTAATAAAAGGGAAATTTTCATTACAAATTTCTGCTGTCAATGTGGCATTTAAGATGCATATCTTCTACTCTTAATTATGATTGATCATATAACCTTCTGCATTTAAGGGGATCCGGGACATATTTTAAAAGAATTTTTGCATCTTCAGTTAAAATTTTTTAATTATTTGTGTTGATTAACCATATTATTTCAAAGAAAAAACATGATAAAACTTCTCAGATTTTTTTTAAGATTAAAATTTTAAAATTTATGAAAAAAAATTGTGTAATTTAAAAATTATATAACTCGAAATATTATTTATAAAAGTTCAATTTTTTGCCATTTAAATAAAGAAAAATACATAAATTTTGAATTTGCTTCAGCATTTTAAAAATATTAATTTAAGTAAAAATTAAAAATATTTAAATTAAAAATTTAAGAGGAATGACATTATGCTTTTTAGAAACATATTTTAATTTTTTTCGAATTTTCTGAATGAAAGTTGGCGTAAAACAATTGAATAAGAGATGTTTCAGATTTGAATTCTTTACTTGAAATGGTTCTTTACTTATAACAATTTAAGTATGAGAAATTGTGAAAAAAATCATGAAGAAGAAAAACGCATTTTCCCAAGGCGTCGTTTTTTTTAAATAATTGCTTGAAATGTAGCTTAATAAACCAAAACGAAAAAATTATTATTTTCTGGTCTAGTTAAGAGAGATACACTATTTAAACGTGATTTTAAGCAGAAAAAAAAGAGAATTTTTTAATGTAATATTTTGCGTTATTTTTTATTTTTTTTAATTTGAAGGTTTTTGTATCCTGGACCCCCTTAAATAGGGAAATTTTAATTTATAAATTCCGAAACAAGGTAATTTCATCACAAATAATGTGAGCACAATATTACTTTATTAACTACTTGGAAAATAATTGCTGTTATCGGTAGGGAATTGGGAGATCTGAAGTACATCTGAATCTTTTTATTGGTTGAATTTCGCAACTTATATTTATTTTATTCGTTTTCTTATTGGTTCAAGTTTAATGTCCAAAAATGCAATGCTTCTGATTTTATTTTATTTGTTTTCGGATCGGTCCATTTCTAATGTCTAAAAATGGAATGCTTATGTTGCCACAATTGCAAAAAATGTAATAAAAGCTTTTAAAAAATAATAATTTGAAAACAAATTGTGATAAAGATTTCAAACAAATTTCATTAAAACGTGTTCTTTTTCTTTAACCAAAGGTGTAAAAATTTTAAATGTTCGATGTTTAGAAGTTTAAAAATTTGCAGCTCCGAAAATTGTAAAACTGACATTTCATTTAAAATTTGCTTGCGATGGGTCCAGGAATATTAATGTTTAATCAATATCGTACGTAATATGAGGCGTTTAGAAAACAGTCTGATTAACTCCATCCCATAAGAATGCACAATTTAAACAGTTAAAATTGTATATATATAAACTACTGTTTTTTTTTAACATTGGTCTACCAATATTAATGTTTAATGCATGGCGTACGTAATATATGACTCGTTATGATCATCCTAAAAATTATGTTTATTATTAATAATAATTTAAATATTGAATTTATGTATAAGTCTGTGAAATTTTAGTCTTTAAAATATCAATTTCCAAATGGTATTCGTAATTCGTTAAATTAAAATTTTGTCACTTTAATTTCTTGTATTTTAGCCTCGAAAAAATCGAAATTAAACTAATACTGCAAATACTCAGTTCTGCTTCTTTACTAACAAAATGACATGTATACATAACATGTATGTTTTTGTAATTAGTTCTTTAGAAGTCTGATAAATTGAGTTCACAAACATAATTAACACAAACATAATTATAATAAGATTGACGATACAACCTTCCGCTTTTAACTATGGAAATTTTAATCAATGAATTCATAACCAAAGTGATTTCAACAGAAACGATCTGAGCACATCACTATATAATGTTAATTTGTTTATGGTTTAGCCTCTTAAAAATCAAAATTAAACTATTACTGCATATACTCATCCATTGCTTTTTTACAAACAAAAAGAAACCATACATGATACAAAAATTATGTTCTTGAAATTGGCATTTAAGAGTGCTGGTAATTTCAGTTTACAAACAGAAATTATTACATCCTTCCTCAAAATTTTAGTTTACTTCTCAATATTTGAAATTAACAAAAAATGTTTACTAAATAAGTGTATCATCTAGAACTTTTTTTAATTTTATTTTATTGTAAAATGTTTAAGATAAATAATATAAAAATTAAACATGGTCTTGGCAGAACTGTCTTAATCCATTATCTACCGACGGTACTCATAAGTATCATTAAAATAACTTATAAAATTCTTTTAATAAATCAGTTAGTTGTAATACTGTTTAGAATGAGTTACAGATACATTAATTTATTTTGTACCAAAAGCATTATTGGTTACACAAAACAAAAACATTTTTAAAAAGATGATTACATTTGCCTTTGTATATTTTCAGTTTTCTAGGCGCTGACGGAGGTGGAAGGGAATTTTTCAATTCGGAAATATCTTTATATTGTAAGAACATCGTATTTGTACATTTTATAATTCTACAAAATGCTAAGAAAACAATTTAAGATAAAAGATTTGAGTGGGCATATAAATATTGCACAAAACGCAATGTAAATTCACATTTAATTAGTCCTTCAAAATCCTTCGATCCTTCTAAAATCTTTCAAAAATTTATTAAATGATTACGTAAATCTCTTAATTTTGTTTAAACAATTTACGTAAAATGTTTTAGAATGTAAAATTTTTATGAATTCATAATGAGTTAGATAAAGGGTTAAAAAAAAAGGAAATTTCGATTAGGCTTTTTTATTGAAAAAAAAAGATACAGCAGTTTAAAACCACTCAAAAAATGTAAATTCTTTCAGGCTCATTGAAGACTGAGTAATTTACTGATTTTCAAAACTAAATTAAATTATTATTATTATTTGCAGAGTCTTTTGTATTTTTAACCTTGTTAATTTACACAGTTTACTGCAAATTACCCGAATAATTTCTCTAATATTTAATAGAATTTTTGTCTTTCAATTCTCTGTAATTTTACACAAAATTTTACATGCTTTAGATTCTCTGGGGGTTTCGCAGAAATATTTTTAACAGAGAGATATCATTTTAAGACGATGGCAAAACACATAAAAATCAAATACTTCAGTGTTTAAAAGGAAAGAACCGATGTATAGTGTAATAAAACTAAAATAAATATAACAACAATAAGCTACATTGCAAGTTAAGGCATAAAATATATGCTAATTTGCAACGGTTAAGGAATATTTAGTGTTAAATAAAACCTTCCTCTGCTTTCAAAGATCTAAAAATATATTTTCAACACTTACGATAACTTAAAAAGTATAAAATATTTAGTTTTATAAATTGATTAATTTATTAATAAGATGAGTTCTAAAGGAGGTCATATCATTATACAAATAGTGGTTTTCATATATACGGAGTCAACAACATTAAGAATAAATTGGTTGAATAAACGTTTTGTCATAGACAAACTGACGTGTTATTTAAAATATTTTTCAATGTTAAAAAATTAAAAAAAAATGCATTTATCTGCATCAAACTAAAATGAGATTTATTTTTCAGTTATCTTCAACTTTTTCTTCCAAAGCGTTTTGGATATGTTCCAAAATTAAAATTTAAGTGAAAATAGATTTAAATCACAATTATTCAGAATATACATTTTGTAAAATAAAAAATTGTATTTTGTAAATAAAAGCATGTATAAAAATATGTATATGCATTTTTTAAAAACAAAAAAATATTTTGAGGAAATAAAAACTACTTAACACGTTGACTGCCAATTACGAGATAACTCGTAGATTGCGTTCTTTTCTAGGACGCCAACTACGAGTTATCTCGTACTATGTTTACTTGCCATTTTTGTCCAGCTACAATTAAACTCCCAATGTATCAGTGCAAATATTGATAGATAGCTCCTGAGAAAAGAACAAAAAATCAATGCTGGCTTCCATGAAGAGAAAATTTATTTAAAAATGACAAAAAATATAATTACCAACTACGAGATGATTCGTAAGCACTTTTCTTTAAATAAAAAAAAAACATTTTTTATGAATTTTGATGATACCTATGGACTAGAATTAGAGTTTTTTTTTTTTTTTTTTTTTTTTTTTTTTTTTTTTTAAGATAATGTGATAAAATGAAATTCGCATTTCAAGCCAGATTTCTAAAAATCGCCGTGGCAGTCAACGTGTTAATGTGTTTATCGTGCTTTCTTAATATTTTCTTCTAAATGGAAACAATGTTACCCATACGAACCCAGTAGTTTGGGAAACCATTCTCGAAATCGAACAATCATTTCTCACAACTGAAATGATTTAATATCGTTTCGTCACCGAGAAAACAATAGATTAGAAATTCTAGATCACGTCGTCAATTCAGTTTAGCTGTTTACTCTATTTCCATTTTTGGTGATCTACCTTGTAAAGTTTAGTTATTCAGAAAGTGACTAATTACCTTGAAATTAATCATCCCAGAAGCAAAAACATCCAATTAAATGAAGAAACGAATTAATGAACTTATAAACATTTAAAAGAACTATACTTCAATCTATATTTTCTCCATATGGTTTTCAATGACTGACTATTTCATTACACAGAAGAAATTATGAAATAGATGTATGTACGCTTAAGAACTTTACCAAATATTTTATTATTATTATTTTTTCCATTTTGTGGAAGATGTGTAAGTCCACTTTTGATGCATCTTTCAGTTGTCCTAAAGTGGCCCTTTACTTTAGACAGATCATTGAAATGATCCAGTTATATAACTCGTTATAATGCAAAATCTCGTCAAAATGTTCTTTTCATTCGTCTATATCAAACACAATTAAGATGCAAATATTAATCTACGAATGTATTTTTAGAAGTATTTTAGCTCAATACACAACACTCAGCTGAGATAAGGAAAATAAATTTCCATTGATTATATGCAACATAATTTTCCAGATGCAGTGGGGCTGATTTTCAATCTTTCCTAGTCATTTGAAATATAAAATAACAGGTAAGAGATTGCACTTAAATTTACCTTCCAATGTGTAGATGTGTTAAAAATGGCCATCTAAAAATGTATTTTTCACTCTCCGTTTAAAGATGAGAGAGCGCATTTAACCCGTTTATCTACCGCATGATGAATTCATGAAAATTTTACATTCTAAAGTATTTAACATAAATTGTTTAAACTATATTAAAATATTTATATAATCATCTAATAAATTTTTGGAGGATTTAGAAGGTTTAATTAAATTTGAATTTATAGGGATTTTGTGCAACATTCATAACTCCACTGAAATCTTTTATTTTAGATTGTTTCCTTCGTATTTTGTAGCATTCTAAAATATACAAATATGATGTTCTTACAATAAAAATAGAGAAATATTTCCTAGTTGAAAAATCCCCATTCCCTTCTCTCAGCCTCAAGAAAGCTGAAAAGATGCAAAGGCAGAAGAAATCATCATTTAAAAATATTTTTGTTTTGTGTAACCAATTATTCTTTTGGAACAAAATAAAATGCTGTATCTGTAACTCACTCTAAACAGTATTACAACTAATTGATGTATTAAAAGAATTTTATAATAAGTAATTTTTATGATACTTATAAGTACTATTGGTAGATTAAGGGTTAATGTCTACCGGGTATTTTGTTTTTCTTTTAGCTCAACATGCCATAAATTTTATTAAAAATTATTAATTCTAGTTGAAGATGGTATATATTTTTTTCTCAGTGCGTTTGTTGTGCAATTGATATTTTGTACTGAAGATGGCTTGTGGGTAGTTCCGCAAAGCGTTTACTAATTTTATTTTAAATGCTTTTAGTATTTTTATATATTTCTTATAAAATTTTATTTTTTTTACTGCGTTCAAATTTGTCTTATTTTATTTTATTACATCTTAAAAAAAGAAAAAGAAAAAAAATTCTAAGTTTTTTTTCGTTTCGAACGTTTGATGTGCAAAACTTTCGTAACGTGACTTACACCTAATCTCTAATCAAATTCTGCTATCTTTACACTGTCAACCACAGTTATCCCTTCCGGGAGTTCTATTAATAGTACATGTCTTTTAGTTGTGTATTATTTTGTTTTAACAAACATTTTGGCTACTATTTACATACATTCATATTAGTATATGCCGGTGCATTTATATATGACTTCATTTATGTTTAAGTTTTTATTGAAATTAATAATTAATATTATTTGGTTAATTCTCTTTGTGCCGTTTGCAATTCTTTTATTTTAAACACATATTTTACTCATTAAATTTAAAATTAAAGTTACTTTCCTGAAAGAATAATGTGTAACAAAGCACAAAAAGTATTAAAAGTGGTAATATAAGTTAAATCTTTTTCTAATACAAAATTTTCTAATCACCTCCGTAAATTCTTCCTTAGTCTATTGTCATACGACAGTTAATTATATAGTACGCAAAACAACAACATTCGTTATCTTTCAGACAATGAAATAGTTTTGTCTTTTAACACATATAAATATGTATGGATAGCTTGTGTTAACTCCTTAATTACTTAATTCTTTTCCGTTCAATAATTTGAAAATAGCGGATGCACACCACTATTATTTAAATGAAATATTCGTAAAATTTAATCTAAACATTTTCACTTTTCAATAGTATGAAAATTTTCTTAAAAATAATGATGGTGCCAAAAAGCTTTAAATGATGAAATAAGCAAATTCGTTTTTACCGAACGCCGTTCGGGCAAACTTTAATGGGATTAACATTCCGATTAATGTTACTAGCGTAAAAGTAAATTTTTCTAAAAACTGAAAAAAAGTCGGTCCCAAAAAGATTTAGGCAGCACTGATACATTAAAACATTAAATATTGCAACACTGATTCACCGTATTAATGAGCATTATTTAGAGTTTTTAATATATTACTGTTGCAATTAAAAACGTTGACTGTGGAAAACTCCAAAATTGTGGAAAGTGTCTGATTACGCATTCATTAATATATTTTAAAGGCAGAAGATCAAATATTATCAAAAGCGATTTCAATAATATTAGTTTTGATTTTTTAACAAATATTTTAAAATTATAAAGTTTAATTATTCTTAGAATCTCTAGTCGGCTACGTAATGACAGAACTCTTTTTAATTTTATATATTTTTAAAAACAAATTGATGAATCATTTGAGTATAGAGTTATTTGTAACACTATTGGTGCTTATTCCCACTATATCCAAAATTGTATATTTTTTAAACATTTAACCTTTAAGCTAATCATATGCTATGTTTTACGGACTATTTTTAAATACCCTTATAGCATGCATGGTCACAGTGACGTCACTGTGAGTCACTTTGCTCACATCACATCTGTGACAAAAATGCCACCACTCAGTGACGTCACATTGTGACTGAGATGTGACTTTCTTAAAAATCTTTAGAAATTTATAAATATCCTTCAAAACATGTTATTTACTTTAAAAAACATGTTTCTGGCAATTTAACTATCGTCCCTTTGGTACAGTTTAGTCACAATGTTAATTTCAAATTAGTCACAAATGACACATTTTTAAAAAATTTGAAACATTGTGACCACTTTGTGAAACGTCACAAAAGAGCTCTAAAACGGCCATAACGACTTCACATTTTAGTCACTGTGACTTCACCATGCTTTACGGGTGTATGATTACATTTTCTTTTTATGACAGACTTTTATAGTAGCTAAAAATACAAGGGGTTTATTAAAATTATATTATATGCATTCGAAAAGTATAAAATACTTTTATTAATATAATTGCATATAATATTGCTATTAAGATATAAAAATAAAAATATATTAATATGTCTTTTAATGTATTTTCTCAAATATTTAATGTATAGTAGTACATCAAATAAAAGAAAATTATAAACTAAAACACTAATCTTCAAAAAATTTTCAAAAATTTTCACCTTTACAATTTTTTTAATTTTTTATCACCGGTAATTTAAATAAGAACAAAAATTTTCACAAATAAAATTATTAAAATTTAATTTGCAAAAAGGCAAATTTTTTACTCAAATTAATGGTAAGAATAATGAAGTATGTCGAGCATTAATTACTGAGCTTGAATCAAGTATTTCGAGTTCGGAATCTATAACTATTTCCACCATCCTTCACATCACGAAGAGGTTAATTTATGATTCTTTTTATCAATTTATCATTTTAATCATAAGAAGGTTCATAAAACTATACTACTGAAATAATCTCTTCACTCCGTTTCAAAAATAACTGGGTGACAAAAAAGAGCGGAAAGGAATGACAATATATGACAATCTTACGTGACATAGATACAAATATACAACTATTATTCTTTAGGGATTTTTCATAAAATTCCAAAGTTATCAGTGAATCTTTCAGTTTAAACATTTTTTTTAAATTAGAGCAGAGTACAGGTTTCAAAATTTGTTTTATTTCTAATTACAGTGATATATAAAAATTCCAAGGAAGTGATTGAATGGCAAATTTTTTAATCGTAAAAATAGTATTATTATTCCACTACCCGTAAGACATGGTGACGTCACGGTGACGTCGTTGTGAAGTCACATTGTGACTTTGTGACCGTCGATGTGACGTCACGTGACGTCGATGTGAAGTCACTGTGACTAAAATGTGAAGTCGTTATGGCCGTTTTAGAGCTTGTTTGTGACGTCACATTGTGACCACATTGTGACGTCGCAATGTGACCAATCTGTGAAAAGTGTGTCATTTGTGACGATTTTGTCATTAACATTGTGACGTAATTGTGACGAAAGTGACAATGCTTTCAAGTCACATTGTGACCAAATTGTGAAATACAGGGTGAGTCCAAAATCATGGAACAAACTTTGAGGGGGCGGTAGGACTCACTATAGCAAATAATGATGGCACAGAAATATATGACCGGAAGTGACCCGTCAAGACGCTACACTAGTCACCAAAAAAGACCCGGATGGTAATGTTATGTCTATGGGGGGGGGGGTGTTGTTTTCAAATATCTTGCTCAAATTTCAATATTTTACATGATATTTTTTCCATAGGATAGCTGAGGACGATCCACAACTAGGCTAATTTTTACTTTTTCGATTTTGGTTATATTTTTTTTATATTACAATAGTTTCAGTTTTAGAACCGGTTTAATCTGGTTCTGAATTATTGTGGGCTCTTAATCTGTAACCAAAATCAAAAAAGTAAAAACCAGCCCAGTTGCAGGTCGTCCTCAGCTATCCTATGGAAAAAAATATGCGAAAATATTAAAATTTTAGCGAGATATTTGAAAATAGCGCTCCCATACACTTAACATTATAATCCGTGTCTTTTACAGTGACTAGTGTGGCGTTTTAACGCGTCACTTCCAGTCATACATTTCTATGCCATAATTATTTATTATAGTGAGCTCTACCACCTCCCTTAAAGTTTGTCCCATTATTTTAGACTCACGATGCAGATCGTTTGTGACAAAACTTTCGTTAACACTGTGATGATTCTGTGACGATTTAACTTTTCTTAACGATTCTCTAACAATTTAAAAGAAACAGGATCTGCTGAAGCTATAACTCCACGCCATGTTCTGTTAAAATAGGGTTTGAGTCCTAAAATCATATATTGACAATTTATGAACAAATACTGTATAATATATAAAATAGTTACCTGCAGTAAGGAGACTTTCTTCTAAATTAAAGTTAAAAATTCGATTTACCTCACATGCCTTACAACTCTGGTGTTGTTTTTAAAATTTGAAAAATATTGCCTTTCAAAAATATTTATATATTTTCCCCACATGCTGAAAATTGCATAGCTTCAATTTTATTTATAACTGACACACATTTTGTAATATGCTGTTCAAACTGTTTAATCTTTTTGAACTTTTTTAAAAAAAACTTTTACTCGCTTTAATATCCACAAATTTCAGCACATATCTAAAACTGTACAGCTTGCCAATATTTCTGACCAATAATCCTGATGTCTATAAATATATAGGGTGGATGCTCCAGTGTTGGCCACATTAAGAGAAAAGTTGAAATGGAAATTTTATAGTTTTAGACTGAATAAAGCATATTAAATCGCAATAACAGTATTCTTTAGTAAATTTAGTTGTCTTTCTGTTAATTATAATAACTTTCTATCAAATATTTTAGATTGTGAGTAATAACTCGTTAAGTTATTTCTTTCAATTTGCACCAGTTTTGGCCACCCCTGCACCAGTTTTGGCCGCCCTAATATCTTGTAATTTTGCAAACATTTTAACTGATAATAAGTAAAAATAAAGCATTTTTGTGCAAAATCTGTTTTACCACACAGATATTTGTTTGCTGTATAAAAAAGATTTGCATTTTTTTAAATGAAATCATAAAAACATCGAATAAAATATACTTAAGCTGATTTTAACTGAACATTTAAATTTAAAAACAAAAAATATATTTAATTCATAAAAAAGACTTATAGGACATAAAAAGCTTATTTTAACATTTTGCATATTTTCATTTATATATATCATATGTTATACTATACCAATATTTACAGTTATATGACTAGAATCTTGAAATTATTCCATTTTTACATGAAATAGTATTTTGACAATCTCTAAAATCCATTTTTTTCAACTGATTTTAAACTTTAATTCTTCGTACTTAGCTGCCTGTCAGCCTAATCATTTGGAGTTAGTTTTCTTCAAACCTTAGATTTCCTTGTGTAAATATTGGCTAGGATCTTAGAAAGACCTTCACAGAGGGCATCTCCCTTCTTTTTTGGCCCATATCTCTCATATAGATAATTGGCCATCATAAATAGCACAACCCTATTACTTGAAATTCAAAAATAGTAAAAACTGGTCTCCATTCTGTAAACTTGTGTTGCAAGGTAGAACGAGATACTACAAAACTTAACCATCTTGAAAAGCTGACAATGAATTTTGAAAAGCCATAATTTTACTTCCTATCTTATAACAGTGTTTAATCTAGACCATTTTTAAGAGTACAGAATTGTCTTTTTTAAACTTGTTAAAATGAATCCTATTTATAGTATAAAGATTTTCACATTATTTGTTATTTCTAAATTCATGTGCTTGAAATTTTGCAAAAGTTATGCAACTTCGTCATTTTGTTTTGAAAAAATACAAGAAACCACTAAATCATGCTGTAATTTTATTGAACTTTTAAATTTATAAGTCATAAAACATTTCTAAATATATTGCTGAAATTTTCACTATAATTAGTCTTGTGGCCAAAAGTGGAGCATATTGTTGTGCCATTTTTGACCACACAATGGCCATAACTGGTACACATAGCAAATTTAAAGCACGTACTCTCTTAAAACGAAAGAGTGGATTTGGCTGCTCAAGAAAGAGTTCTAATTTATTGGATCGTGAATGAGTTGATTTTTAACCGATTCAGTCATCTTGGTTTGATTTTTTCTCTTTTTAATCCACTCATACAGCTTTAAAACTAAACAACTCAACTCAATAATGAAACAGCTCTTCTCCCGCGCTGATTTTTGCCGCTGACTCGTGACGTGACCTTGCAAGATAAGATGGAGACTTCCGCGTTCGCCGTTCGCTAAACAATTTGCTGAAAATGCCTTTTTTACGAAGTAAGTTTTATATAAGTATTTTATTTTAATTATGCTTTCTTTTAATAAATTTCCCTTCTCTTTTTAACAGACTAAAATTCATAACAGTATCATACCTTGAAATTAAAATGTCGTGTCACGCGGTAATATTGAGGATGTGTTCAATGCATTTCTATATTAATAAATGGTGTTACAGTGCTGCTACAAAACTTTCGTGCTTTAATAAAATAAATTAGTATATTTAATCAGAGTAAAAATTGTTAATGCAATGTAAATATCTCGTTATTTAATTGCCTTGTATTAAAGTTTTGTAATTATTATATCTTTATTCATAGAAATTTATCAAAACATTGTATTTACTTCTTATTTGCAGTGTCTTGGTAAAAACGTGCTCCGGATTACATATATATTTATATATAGAGGCTACATATATGGCATAATATGTAGTTTTTGTACACATTTCTAAGATTTTTTTTTTTTCATTCTTAATGTTGAACTTGTGTTACTGTTTTGTTTGGCAATGTTTCATACTGTTATTGGGCAAAATTATTGCATGCATGGTCTGTATTATAATAATCTGCTTAATATTTATAAATTGTTACATAATGCATGCAGAAATAATAGTTTTCTTGTGCCTTCCTCCCAGGTAGCTTTAAATGAGAATTTATAAATAAAACGAAAACAGTGGACAAAAGTTTGTCTTTCTATACTGGTAAATGCAAGTATTTCCTAAATATTATGCAACGATACCAAAAAGCAAATCCTCTTTCTCTTTAGAAAATACCTTGTAATATCATTGCTTTCCCTTTCCCTTAACATTTTTTATGCATAGCCCAGTGGTAGAATTGATTTTTAAAAAAGTTACTGGTTCCAAAGACCAGTAAGCATGAGAGTTTACTGGTCAGAAATAGTCATCAGTAGCCCGCTACATAAAATTCTATAAAATACTTTTAACCGTCCCCCCCCCCCCTCTTCACACACACACTCCTACTAGAATGTAAAATAAACCAAACTTCCTTTGCAGTTATACAAAATTTTTGGCATAATAAAATGGAAAATTACTATTTTATAAAAAAAAAGTATGCAGTATGTAAACTAAAACTATAAAATTGTGTATTTTATTTCCGATCATTTATTTAACAGATAGTAAGGATTAATGCAATATTTTCTTATAATTATCTTTTCAAGTAATATTTTATGGTTTGTGTTTGGTACGGTTTTCTCAGGCAGGAAAATTTATTTACTTGTCAGAGATGAAGTGGATGTGCAGTGGTGTAGCTAGGATGGGTGACATCCCAGGACAGATGTAAAAGGTGTCAAGCCCCCCCCCCCCTCCTCTGTTCCAATCTGTCATATTTTTTCAATCTCAATTCTACATTCTTATAAAAAATAACCTTACCATTCCTTATTTACCTTTTGTCCTGCATAAAAAACCGCAGAAGTGAATCATCACTCGACCCATAGTATGCATAAGTCAATGCCGTGTCTATACGTAGAAGAAAATTCTTTCTTTTAAAGTTTGCTTTTGTTACCCACTCGTTGAATAGGTGGGTTTTTGTTCCCTGGTGCATATCTTATTTAGACATACCATTCTGTATAAAACTCCACTTTAGCAAAGAAAAGAAAACTAGCTGTATTGCATCGTGAGTTAAAAATCTCATTTTATTTCCTAATTAGTCTCCAAAATCTTATAAAATTGTATTTTTTATTTGCAAATAAAGATTTGGTGTCACCCTTTAGAGGATGACACCCGGGTAATTTCCCTAATCAAGAAGAATTTCTTTTACAGCTTGACTAAAATCTTAAAGATCAATGAGTTATGTGTCTCTCTTCAGAATCACCATGCATATTATGACAGATTACTTAAATAATTTGCTTTTTTAAAAAATATTTTATACTAAATATTATCAAATGTTTTTAATCTATTTTAAGTTTGATAAATTCACATGTTTAAGCTTTTTCTTTAGAACAATAGGTATGTTCATCAGCACAATTTTAAACCTATCAATACAAACGCAGGAATAGTGTTAAAAATAGAAATTATTTATATCCAATAATTTGAAACATTTAAATTAAATATAAAAAGAGAGAATGTCATTATGTTTTTATTAAAAAAGAAAAATTTTTGAAGGAAAAAAACAGTTAATTTAAACTAGGGGTGCACAATCTTTTCAAGAAAAGGGCCACTTACAAATATGCCTGGAAAAAAAACCTATCTTTTTTTTCATAAAAAACCAAAAAAGTTTTTTTTTTGGTTTAAACCGGGGTTTTTTAACATCCCTTCTTATTACATTACATGCATATTTATTGATAAAAATGGACATTGGATTATAAACTGTAACTTCATTTTAAAATGATTTAAATTAAATATTTACAATGAATTTATCTAAAAAATAAAAGAAATTAAAATTTAATTTAAACAGTATTAGCAAACTGCCTTATGTTCTAAGAATAAAGTGCTGTATACAGTGAAGCATTGATACTCTGAAAATCTTTATAACTAATCTTTTAATTACTAATAGTAAACATTTGAAAGTAGTCTGATAGATAAAATATTCTTCTCCATAGCTATCCAAATAATAAATTTCAAATACTTCTTGAGATTTTGTTTCTTGAATGACAATTTGAAGTCAACATTTTTGTCATAGATTCAGCAGATAACTAACAGGGGGGGGGGGGGATCACTATTATTAAAATGCTATCCAATCTTTGTAAACTCTCTTATTCGACTTTGTATTTTGATTTTAATGCTTAAGATAACCTCCCCAATTAAGATTGGGGATTTCTTTTACAGCTTGAAATCTTATGGATTGTGTTATATTATTGCGTTAAATAATCTGCAGTTTTCAAAAAATTAAGATATTTTCTATTAAATATTGAATATTTTTATCTATTTTATATTAGATCAATTCACATGTTCGAAGCTTTTTCTAAAGAGAAATAAATATATTCACCAATGCAGACTGATTTTAATCCTATACCCAAAAAATGATCTAAACCTGCTACATCCAATGCTTATTACTGATATAAAGTGTTAAAAATAGAAGTTATTTATATTCAATAATCTGACATACATAAATTAAGAAAAAGAGAAAATGTCATTAGATTTCTTCTGAAAAAAACATTTTTTTTTTTTTAACCAATTGGTTAAACTAAACCGTTGTTTAAACCAAAAGGAGTAAACAGTTGTTTAAACCATAGTTAAAACCAATTGGTTTAAACCGTGCCAACCCTGGTCTAATTGTTGTAGGTTCTATCTTGTATTATATAAATATGCAAATATATAGAAAAACAACTAAAAATCCACAAAAACCTGTATTGATTGGGTATTTGCCAGCGCTGATACATTTTGAAAGTAGCAACAAAGGTGAATTTTCAACAAATGTTGCTTTAAGAACTTTCATTTTAAATTTGTTTTTAAATTGGTGATTTATTTTAAGATTGTATCAGAAGTAACACCATGATTTAAACAAGCAGATAAGTGTAATCGCACAGGATTTATTTATTCTATTTCCATTTTATTCATGATTGGCCGAATTTTCAGTAGTGTAATATTTATAAAGCTAAAATTTTTAGTGTATGGTTCATTTTTTGTTTAGACTATGTATGGGAAATTTTATAAAACATTTAATCTGAAAGCTGCAAAATATTTTAATATGTTCATAATCATTCCTTAACATTATATTTATTGCTATTTAACTTGATTTCAATATTTTCTTTTAACACAGGAAGATGGTGATTTCATGGAGGAGTAAAATTCTACTGTGAGGAGTCAAATTCAACAATCTTATTTAATCTCAAGGATCTTCAAGAAAGTGTCTATTTTGCCTAAGATTTTAAAAGTTGGACAAACCAGTCGACGAATTACAATATGCTCTTTATGTATTTAATGTTTAATGCAAATGGACTGTTATACTTATAAAGGTCCTGTTAAAGATGTTATTGAAACTTGTTTATCTGATGTTGGAAAGAATTGTTATCAATTAATGTTAGGTTTATTTTGTTCTTGCTAAATAAAATGTTTTTGTTGTTAAATAAAATTAGTTTTTTTTTCTTTCTTGCAACATTCTAAATTGCACATTTGGCTCTAACTTTTGACATAAAATGCTGCAGTCTTATGCTTTTATATTTATTTAAAAGTTAATTGATTTAAGAAACATTGAATAAAAGCAAAAATTAAAAGATTAGTTAAGAAGAAATAAGTTATTCTTGAATATAAATTCAAGTTTTAACAAATGTTTTAAATGATATAAAGAATAATTGCACATGGTCAATAAATCCATTTCTCAGTTATTTCTGTATTTAACTTTTGTACTACAATACTTAGTGGAAGGTTCTTCATACAATAAAATAATTGTCCATAATCAAAATTTTAGCTATACAAGTTTTTTAATGGCATTCCTCCACATTTCCCAATTGCAATGTGCTTATATAAATGCTATGGGTAACAATTATTTTATCTAAGATTTCAAAGCCATTTCAGATTTCAAACTAAACAATTAAAATATTTTTTTAAATTTTAATCAGTTTAAGAAATATAAGATTTTGATTGAGATTTAAACCGAGGAATAATTACAACAAGGTATCATGGGTTGATGTTTATCCATTTAAAATATTTTCAATTTCATTTATTTAAACCCTGCACTGTCCATGTGTGTGTGTGGGGGGGGGGGGGAATACTTTTTTAAATTTAGGTTTTATGTTTTTTAATACTTTCTTTTTCAAAACTGGTTCTGAAACTCCTATTAATATATTTTTTTTTAAAACTAACCAAAATTGCAAAAGTAAAAACTAACCCACTTACAGATCATCCTCAAATATTTTATGCCACCCCCACCCCCCCCCCCAAAAAAAAGGTAAACATTTTAAAATTCAAACAAGATATTTGAAAATAACTTCTGCATAGGATTATCTAAACTCTTAAGGGGAATAATCAGCTTCTGATATTGTGGTGCTGTAGTTGAGTCGGGCTGATATCAAATTTATTTTTTCAATATTTTTTTAGTAAGATGCCTGAGATTGGTTTATTTAATTGAAATCGTAAATTTTTAATAAAAAAATAATTGTTATTTACAATTAAATCAGAAGCTAATGAAAAAATTAAAATTGTATATAAGCATATCTGAAGCTATAAGTATCATTGGAAAATATGTAAACTTGAAATTGCCCAAGAAAAGAAAGGAAAAATCCCATTAGCACCACAGCATCAGAAGCTGATATTCTGTTTAATGTTGTTCGGGTGCTGTTGTACAGTTATGCAAATTTAGGCAGTTTGCATGAATAAGTGTTTTCAAATTTGCAATTTTGAGATCACCAGTATTTTTAATTTAATGAATAAATGTACTTTTAAATTTAACAAAAGAAAATACTGATGTTAAAAATTTCTGATTTGACAGAATAATAAAAAAATCATGTAAGCTCTATTTAATTTTGTATAACGATTCAACTACCTTTTCCCCTAAATTGACATAGGGAACAGTTTCATTGATTTAGAAAGAAAAAAAAATGTTTTTATGATTCATTAGAGAACTTTCAGTCATGTAAATTAGAATGTTTTAAGTCTTGTTAATTAAAGACTTGGAAGAAATATTGGAGAATCCATGTTACAGTTTTCCAATCTCTCTCTCTCTCTCTCTCTATATATATATATATATATATACCCTTGTAATGTCAATAAACAGAAATTTAAATCCAACACTTGAAAATGTGGCAATAATTCCATGTTATATTGAATTTCATTGATAAAAATTAATCGAGGATTACTGAATTTAGTTTTAAATGATGCGATTTTATTTAGACGATTTAGAAATCACTTGAAGATTTTTGTAATTTTAAGCAATTTTGCTTTTCTTAAGAGTGAATTTATTTAATTCTACAAATTCAAGGAATTTTGGATTAACTCTTAAATGAGTTGATTTCATTCATGTATGAATTGGTTACAAATCGCCTAAGTGCTACTGGATTAAATCAAAAATGACAACATTTCACTCCAACTTGAATTGATAACAAATCACTCAAGTGCTACTGGATTTGCCTTAAATTATTTCACTTCACTCAAATACGAGTTGGCTGCAGCTAACTCAAGTGCTACTCGATTTAATCCTAAAGACTTCATTTCACTCAAGTATGATTTGGTTACAAATCGCTCAAGTGCTACGAGATTCAGTCTTAAATGACTTCATTTCACTCAAGTATGACTTGATTACAAATCACTCAAGTACTACTGGATTTAACCTTTATTGATTTGATTTCACTCAAGTATGAGTAAAATAGAGATCACTCAATCATGAGTTGATTAAAAACAACTCATTCACTTGAGTTGTTTCAGCTCTTCTTGAGAAGGTTCCTTTCAACATGGGAAAAGAGTGGATTTCAGCTCAACTTGAGTTATTTCAGCTTTTTCGTTTTAAGAGAGTACTAGCACGTAAAGCAAGTAGTTTTGGCCACCCCTACTTTAAGCTGTAAAAATAATTAATTTAAATATGAAATTGCAACAGAGAGAAAGCCTACTTCATAAAGCTTCATAGCAATCTGTTTCAGAACAAATAAAGTTCGATAAATCCCTAATATTGAAAGATTGTGAAAACTTGTTACCTAAGCAAAAACCTTAATATATGTGAGTGCACACTATAGTTTTACACTTTTTTCTTTTTCTTTTTTTTTTTTTTTTGCAAGTCATTTTTTATCAAAAAATAAACAAATGGGATTGAAAATAATAAAAGAGTGTTAGATTAAGGAGTAAGAATGCATATAATTTGTTAAAATCAATTTGCAGCCTAAATAGAGGGTAAATCATTCCAATGTGGGCAAAACTTGTGCAGTTGCCAAAACTGGAGCATCTACCCTATATCTTTTAATTATCTTTTGTTGTAATTTTCCAACTGATTGAAAAAGTGTCCAGGTCAGGATTCGAACTAAGCAGTCTTTCGCGCAAATTGTCAATACTTTGTCGACTGAACTATCCTGGAAGAATCTGACGCACACAATTCACACAGTGAATACGAACGCATACTTATCATTATTATATATAACCCTATGTAATAATACTTTAATTTTTTTTTCAAACTACTCGTATGATAAATGCATACTATTCGTATGAGTATATAATGATATTTCTCCGGGTGAATTGTGCGTGCTAAGTTGCTCTGTTGGAAGAGCATTGGCAGCATACATCGAGGGTCTCTAGTTCGAATCCTAATCTAAACATTTTTTTACTCATTTTGGAAAATTAATATTCGTTTGATTAATTTACCAATTAAAATCATTCTGTTAAATATAATATAGAATTATCTTTTGATAAAACTACGTGAAGTTTATGCGCAATATTTGTAATATACAGATTTTATTTAAAAATCGAGTACTAATGAAGATGGTTGGTTGGTTGGTTGATTTTTGTCGTCCGATTATCTACGCTAATGGGATATAGGACCAGGGGGAGTGCCCTCCGTGGGGGTCTTTCTAAGGGAACCTAACCCGTATTTACGCAAGGTTCGAAGAAAACCACGGAAAACTCCGAACGGTTAGGCCGACAGCCGCGATTGGGTTCGAACCCAGCACCTGCCGTCTACCAGTTAAGAGGCCCGAACCTCACTAATGAAGATGAGACAATTAGTTCTAGTATTACGCTTAGTTATTTCCTTACTATAGTGGCCTGTGCGCATGTATGATTACACCAAGGTTTAAATTCGTAGTTAAACTCATATATATATATTGTATATGTCATATAGTGTAGATGTGCCGGTAAAGATCATCCTTATGGAATTTATTTTTAAAAAGTTTCCTTATTAATAGTTATAATTATTAGATTTCATTTTTTTTTCGTATTAGATGAATCTATTAATAGTATTTAAGTATTCTCAGTCTCACTTCCCAATATTAGACAAAATTTTATTGAAAATAATAGAAATGCATCAAACACTAAAAATTTCAGTAATGTACATCCCACAAAAAAGTACATGGAATTGTTTTTATGACTATTTAGAACCAGGATTTAATGAACACATACTAATGGAACAAAATTGTTATTTTCAGCACCATTTAACAATTAAGATATCAAAAATTAATAAAATAATGCGATAATTACTCATTTTTTAAAATCAATAATTGTTATTATCACAAAATCAATATCTTAATTATTTTAGATACATGGTTTAAAATAATAAATGTCATGGAATTACAGTTATCAAATTTTTGGGATTATGAGAAATTCAGAAAGGTAATAAAAAAGTTTTAAAAAATTTGTTTTTGCAATATTAGTGCATAAATTAATATATTTATCACTATTTTCAACAGTTAAACAACCCCAAACTCCTTTATATATTAATTATAACGTTAACTTTTGATTATGCATACATTTTTAAATTTATTAATATTTGATTTTAACCATGTAATTAAAAAAATGTCATTAAAGTGCATTTTAAAAATAATGTTATTAACTATTTTCAAATCGTTGACATGCTGTTCCGTATTTCAACAAAATAAATGTTAAATTTATTGAATTTACTAAGGTAAGTGGATTCAAAAAAGTTAAATTAATATACTTATTCCTTTTATAACATGTTTTTTACGAAATTCACAGAAATCATTATAAAAAAAGCAGGAAAAATAACATTTTCTTACCTCTTTCTTAACGGCATTATCCTCTAATTCAAGTTTCATAATCCAAATAGCGAAGATAATTTCGAAGTCGGAATGTCCGAATGAAGTACATTGACATTGGCGCGCTCATATTAACGAAACGCCACTGACAATGTATTTTTTCGGACCGGCATTTTATATAAAATGTCAACTGATCGCATTCCTGCATAACTTTTTAAAAATTTTCAACTTACGTACTAAATATACACGCATAACATCATAACCAAAGTTACTAGAGCAGCTGGCCTAATATTCTAAAGAATAAATACACTAGTGTCAACTATTCTGGTTGTTGCCAAACGATATTTTTTAAGCAGGTGATTTTTTGTTATTATTGGTTGTTTGAGCTTCGAAGATTTATAAGTTGAATGCGCATGCGCATTAGTTTTATGAGGGTATCCCTAATTAAAATTTTGAGTTACATTTTTTTTTTCACGCATTTCTATTTTACTTTCAATTAGTTTCAAAATACAGTGGAACTTTCATTTAACGAAGCGCATATTTAATGAAATTATCTACTTTTTTAATTTTCTGTTGAACCTTCTTTTAGAACGCAATTAACATTTAAATTAATATTCATATTAAAAAAAAATTCTTCTTAGCAAAATTTGTTGCACTTCCGTGCATGCACAATATTCAAAAGGATAGATTGCTGTTAAGATTGATTGGTGAATATATTTCAGCGGATTGTACGAATTGAAATTATGTATTTATTTTATCTTTTAAATAAAAGGAAAAAATGCGAAAATTTTTCGATATGCTAAAAAAGGGATTCTAGTTCCGCGAAAATATTATAGGTCCATTCTCTGAATACTTAAAAAAGATGCGAAAGTTTTTATGAGTGTATCTTTCATAAGAGATCGCACACAAAGTAATATTCGAATTTTTTTTTAAATTTTTCGATTTGAAATACAAGAGAAAACGAGAATTAGAACGCTGCGATTCAGTTTTTGTTTCCCTTCCTTTATTACGCGGTTTTTTAGATATTATACTAATGATTTTTTTTTATGTGGCTATATTGCATAACAAAAAGTACTACCCAAATTAAAACACAGTTTTATAATATTTCCATTTTTATTTGTAGTTTACTATACAAATTTCATGAATTTTCGTGGATTTCTATTCAACGATATTTTTTTCATAACGAAGCATTTAAGTGTAACGAGAAATTTCCTTAAATGGAAGTTTCACTGATAGGTTCATTGCTGGGTGCTTAGTTTCATATGATGGGAGGTTTATCTCATATATGTGATATGACGTACATGTTACATGCAGTGCATGTAATGTGTGACATAAGAGCGATTGCACAATATTCTTCTGCAATGCCAGAAAACACGTTTTTTTACCAGTAAATAACATGGTTTGGAGAATTTTTGTAATTTTCTAAAGTTTTCTAAGAAAGTCACATCTGAGTCACAATGTGACGTCACTGAGAGGTGGCATTTTGGTCACAGATGTGACGTCACATTTCAGTCACAATGTGACGTCACTGAGGGGTGGCATTTTGGTCACAGATGTGACGTCACATTTCAGTCACAATGTGACGTCACTGAGGAGTGGCATTTTGGTCACAGATGTGACGTGACCACAGTGACTCACAGTGACGTCACTGTGACGTCACTGTGAACATGCATGCTATGTGGGTATTGATTTTCTGCGATTATTTTATACTTAACTTCAAATTAACAATCAAAAATACATTGTTTATTAAGTTTAGATATTATACTTCGAGATATATCACCTAAAATTGAGTGTAAAAATATGTTCTCTCACATGGTGGTCCCATCCTCCAGGTGGTAGATGTTACATTAAACCATGCAGGAAAACTATAGCCATTAGTCTGTATCGCATAGTTTTTGATTAAAGCACATTGTCACGTTACACACAAATTTCGATTTGTGAACATTTATCAAAGGTTTTGAATAGCACTAGTTGTATCGATTGTAGCAGAAGTATCAAAGCATTGTTGATATTGATTTTTGAAAAAAATTATCGGTAGTTAACCCAGATATTAACTTATGAAGACACGGTTTGGACATACATAATGTTACAGATGGCGTACGGTATGTGCCATTCGTCTTTTAAAATTAAAACTTTACATGATATATCTCTATAATTCAGTGCCCAGGAGCAATACAAAAGCAATAAGCATCAAATTGTTAAAAGCAAATGTAATTAGTCCATTGACAACCAAATTATTTTCTTCGTTAAAATAAAAAAAAAATAGATTTCCTATTACTTTTAAAATAAGAGTATTTTTTTTTATCAAGGAATTTGTCTTGTGAAAGAGAATATGTTTTTATTTTTATATTTACTCTTGTGAAAGACACTTTCTTGCCACTAAGTCTAATAATAATTTTAAAAATATGCCACTGGGTGCAAATGGGCCAATAAGATAAATACTATGGGATTCACGACCAGTTTGCAATGAATCAATTGAACAATACACATCTCCTATATAACATTTGAATATATATTTGTGTAATGCACTAACTGGTTCCAGAATAAAAGCAATATATGTCAACTTGCTGAAAAGACTAATCTACATATAATTAATCCTATAAATGCCATGAGATTCACATCAAGTTTTCAGTGAGTGGGTGTGTTAATACGCCTCCCTTTAAATAAAAGTAAATTAAAAACTTCGCTGGAAAAACGTGGCATAGACCAAGGCATCAGTGCAACATTGGGACTTCCTTTCGAAGTGCGCTTAGCGCAATGCCAAATATAAACTTTGAATAAAGGTTTTATGTTAAATACAGTGTAAAATGAAAATGTTACTACTACGCTGAATTTAATTTTATGAAATGTGAAAGGAAGTTTAAATATGCACGATATTTATTTTTTTAAAGGTGTTATTCAGATTAGCAATATTTGATATTATTTAGGTTTCATATCTTATTGAACTTTTATACTATTCCGATTCATACTTTTTTAATATATAGAGCTATTTACAATCATACATTGTATACATTTTTACAAAGTTTTATTATTCTTTAAACAACATTTTTTAATAAAACAGTTAACTCCTTTGCGAGAATATTTTGCTACAATTTTATATTCTACACTGTTAAAAATCTGCAGCATTCTGTCCAGTCATTTGACCGTTTTTATTGAAAACGATAAAACAATCGTCATTTTACACTATTCTGAACATATTATTGCCCATTTTATGGTCAGAATCCAATTAAATTACGGTTATGTTACTGTTTTTCCAAAAAATGGTCAAATGACTGGACAGAATGCTGCAAAATTTTTAACAGTGTACCACTGGTTTCTAAAAATCGAAAATTTTTGTTTAAATAAATCACGAAAGTGCCCCGATTAAATAAGGTAAACTTTCGAAAAAAAGTATTTGGTGGAAAAAATGAAGGATTCTTAGAATCGAAAGTTGCACGTATGCAAGTCACTCGTTCATAAGCTATTAATAATTCATATTTTTCTTGTACGGAATTCTGTGAGCGCTATTAATACGCCAACTTGACCGTTTTATTACTAATATTAAAATGGTGTTTTAGTAAATTTATGCTGCTCTTATCAGAAAATTAAGTAGGGAAATTAAAATATATCTTTAAATTAAAAGTTTGTACTTAAAACTGCTTAAGCACAAATATAATTACTAGGTGTATAAAGCTTTATGTATTTAATGTATAAAGAATTAATTAATTTATCTATGTACCCCTGAACAGTAAATGTTAAAAACATCTACGTGTTATTTAGGTTTGAAAATAGCTATTTTAAAATAATTTTATTGTTAAAAATCTCTTTACTATGTACTATTTTATGCTGATATTTCGGTAGTAAAATGGAATATAAAAAAAAATGTTATCCGCGCCAAATTTTTTTCTCTCTCCTTTATCATTAATAACTGATCAACTGTTTTTTAACATACGCATTGCCTTTTAATGAGGCTCAGTGCATTAAAAATGCTGTCTTAAAGTGCAAATTCTTTTGTTAACATAAAAAAGAAGATTCTTTTAACCTTAAAATTTCGCTAGCAAAATGTACAAAAAAGCTGTAGCTATAATTATTTTTAAAAATATCACTTTTTCAAGGTAATATACTTTTCCTTTGATAACAACTATTTTAACATATCTTTTTAGTCTAAAATTCTATTTTTTAAACACCATTTTATGATGATATTTCTTTGGTAAAATGAAATATAAAAATAGGAAAAATATTATCCTCACCAATTTTTTTCTCTCTTCTTTATCTTTAATAATTAATCAAATTTATTCTTAATATACATTTTGCTTTTTAATGAGACACTGTTTATTAAGAATGTTTCTTTATGTTAGTGATGCACAACCTTTTTGCCAGAAAATCGTTTGCCACCAGAATATTTGAAAAGTGACGTTTGTTTTCTTTCATAGTAAAGTTTCTATCATTATTATAAGGAAAGTTAATCTGCATAAAATTACTGGTATAAATTTGGCCCGCGGGCCACAGGTTGTACACCCCTACTTTATGTGAACATTCTTTAGTTAACACAACAAAGAGAATTAATATAAAACTTAAAATTTCGCTTAAAAAATGTATAAAAAAGCTGTAGTTTTAATTATTTTTAAAAACTTTCTGAACGTAAACTATTTTTTTGTTGAAGACAGCCATTTTAACTCAGTTTTAGAGTCTAAAAATCTATTTTTTTACACACTGTTTTATGCTTATATTTCGATGAAAAAAAATGCTATTTACATCAAATATTTTTTCTCTCCCTTATCAACCTCCTTATCTCCCTAGTCAACTTCTTTCTTCAACACACTTGGCTTATTAATGAGACACTGTTTATTAATAATGCTGTATTAATGTGCATATGCTTTAGTAAATTAAAAAAAAGAGTATTAATAAAAAACTTAAAGTTTCGCTAAAAAATATATAAAAAAGCAGTAGTTATAAATATTTTTTAAAACAATTTTTTCTGAATGTTAAATAATTTTTATTTGAAGACAGCCTTTTTAACTCATTTTTATAATCTAAAAATCTAATTTTCTAAACAGTACTTTATGCTTAAATTTCGTTGGTAAATGAAATGTAAAAAAAATTATTATCCACACCAATTATTTTCTCTCTATTTATCATTAACAACTAATCAACATTTTTTTTAATGTATATTTGGCTCTTTAATGAGACACTATTTATTAAGAATGCTGTCTTAATGTGCATATTTGTTAGTAAATTTAAAAAGAAGATTAATAAAACTTTAAGTTTCGCTAAAAATTTCGTAAAAAATCAGTCGTTATAATCAAGGCTTGATTACTGAACAGGAAAACTAGGCCGTGGTCAGTGACCCAGTGCTGCTGGGGACTCAAAATTGAATAAAATAATTTAAAAAAAGAACTCCTAACACCACAGCTTCTGCAATTATTTTCTCAAAAAACAAAATATATTCTGTTTAACTTTGCAACCGTATTGTAATATCTAATAAGATCGCCGCCCCCAACCAAAAAAAATATTTACAACAACTATTTTGCTGCAAGGGGCTTCAAAAAGGTGCTAGGCTTCCGCCCTCGCACATCCTTAATCAAGCTTTGGTTATAATAATTTTTTTAAACAACTCTTTCTGAATGCAAAATATTTTTTTTTTTGTTTGAAGATATCCATTTTAACTCAATTTTATAATATAAAAATCTATTTTTAATACTATTTTAGACTGATGTTGAAAGTTAGATGACAGCTCTTTTTAACTGAATTTTATAAACAAAAAATCTATTTTTCTAAACACTATTTTATGCTTATATTTCGTTGGTAAATGAAATATGAAAAAAAAATTAAAATCCTCACCAATTATTTTCTCTCTCATTTTTCATTAACAACTAATCAACTTTTTTCTTAATATACACTTGACTTTTTAATGAGACACTGTTCATTAAAAATGCTGCCTTAATGTGCATATTTTTTTGTAAATTTAGAAAAGAAGATTAGTGAAAATTATTAAGTTTCTCTAAAAAAATGTATAAAAAAGCAGTAAAGTATATTTTTAAAATACTTTTTGAACGCAAAATACTTTTTGTTTGATGACAGCCTTTTAAACTCAATTTTATAATCTAGAAATCAATTTTTTAACTACTATTTTATGCTTATATTTTGTTGGTAAATGAAATATAAAAAAACAAAAACTATTATCCACACCAATTATTTTCTCTCTTCTTTATCATTAACAACTAATCAACTTTTTTTTAATATACACTTGGCTTTTTAATAAGAGACTGTTTATTAAGAATGCTGTCTTAATGTGCATATTCTTTAGAAAATTTAAAAAAGAGAATTAATAAAAAACTTAAAGTTTCACTAAAAAATGCAGAAAAAATCAGTAGTTGTAATCATTTTTAAAAACAACACTTTCTGAACGCAAAATATTTTTTTGTTTGAATATATCTGTTTTAACTCAATTTATAATCTAAAAATCTATTTTTAACTCTATTTTTATGCTAATATTGAATGTTTGATGATAGCTTTTTAACTGAATTTTATAATCAAAATATATATTTTACTAAATACTATTTTATGCTAATTTTTCGTTGGAAAAATTAAATATAAAAAAGAAAAAATATTACCTACGACAGTTATTTTCTCTCTCCTTTACCATTAATAACGAATCAACTTGTTTCTTCATATACACTTTGCTTTTTAATGAGACACTGTTTATTAAGAATGCTGTCTTAATGTGCATATTCTTTAGTAAATTTAAAAATGAGGATTAATAGAAAACTTAGTTTCGCTAAAAAATGTATATAAAAGCAGTAGTGATTATTAAAAATAACACTTTCTGAACGTAAAATACTTTTTTGTTTGATGATAGCCATTTTAACTGAATTTTAAAATCTAAAAATCCATTGTTCTAAACACAACTTTATGCTTATATTTCGTTAGTAAATGAAATATAAAAGAAAAAAATTACTATCCACACCAATTATTTTTTCTCTCTTTTATCATTAACAACTAATAAACTTTTTCCTTAACATGCACTTTTATTTAATTAAGACAATGTTTATAAAAAATGCTGTCTTTAAGTGCATTAATTCTTTAGTTAACATAAAAAGAGAATTAATATAAAACTTAAAATTTCGCTAACAAAATGTATAAAAAAACAGTAGTTATAAATATTTATAAAAATAACACTTTTTGAACATAATATTTTTTTTGTTTGAAAACAATTATTTTAACCTAATTTTATAGTCTAAATTTTTCTAAGCGCTATTTAATGCTGATATTTTGTTGATAACTGAAATATAAAAAAAGACAATTATTATCCATGCCATTCTCTTTTCTCCCTTTTATCATTACTAACTAACTCTTCTTTTCCTTAACATACACTTTGATTTTTAATAAGACACTGACTCTTAGGAATGTTTCTTAAAGTGGATGTTCTTTAATTTACATAAAACAAGGATTAATGTGCAACTTAAAATTTCGCTAAAAAATGTATAATAAAGCAGTACTTATAATATTTTTAAAAATAACTTTCTTTGAAATAATATAAATTTTGTTTGAATACACTTATTTTAATTTAATTTTATAGTCAAAAAATCTATTTTTCTAAACAATATTTTTATGTTAATATTTACCTGGTAAAATAAAATATAAAGAAGAAAAAATATTATCCATGCCAATTATTTTGTCTCTCTTTATTAATTAATGACTAATCAACTTTTTCCTTAGTATATACATTGCTTTTTAATGAGGCATTCCTTATTAAGAATGCTTCTTAAAGTGCATATTCATTAGTAAACATACAAAATAGGACTAATATAAAACTTAAAATTTCTCTAGCAAATTGTATAAAAAGTAGTAATTATAATTATTTTTAAAAACAACACTTTCTGATCGTGAAATATTTTTTTATTTGAAGACAGTCATTTTAATTTAATTTTATAGTCTAAAAATCTATTTTCTAAATACTATTTTATGCTAATATTTCGTTGGTAAAAGTGAAACATAAAAAAGAAAAAATATTATCAATGCCATATTTTTTTCTTTCTTTATCATTAATATTTAATCAAATTTTTTCTTAACAAACACTTTTCTTTTTAAATAGACACTGTTTATTAAGGATGCTTTTTAAAGTGCATATTCTTTAGTTATCATAAGAAGAGATGATTAATATAAAACTTAAAATTTCGCTAAAACTGCATAAAAAAGCTATAGTTATAGTTATTTTTATAAACAACACTTCCTGAACGTTCTTGCATTTTTGAAAATGTGTTAAGATTTACTTTGTAATAGATTGCAAATTGTTTAACAATTCCTGCAGCAAATTTTCTTGTAATCTTAAACGATGTCAGTTGAATTTTTCATTTAGAAATAGTTGCAAAATAACGGTTCCGAAAATCCGTTGTGGCAAATTTTAGACTTTGACCTGGTTGTCTGTGCCTATTACCAGTGCCTTTAAACCGTTTTCATTAACTTGAAATAATAATTTTGTCTATATGTAGGTATTTACGGATCCCTATCAGTGTCTGTGCAGTTACCATTCTCTCTATCCCGAACCATTTTTCACAATCGTTCAAATACCTTTTAGACGGCATATCTTATTTATTACAAGCGGATAATTTATACACATTACCACATGGTCCTTGAAGTCAGACGTGTAATCTCCCAAATGCACTCGTTTTTAAACGTGCCGAAAGAATGAGTACAAAATATTAAAAAAAAAATCTATAGCGAAGGTTTATCTCATTGGAATACTTGATAATGTTCGAATTGAATAACAAGCGAACCAACATTCATTCCAGTTTACTTAGAAGAATTAATATAAAGAACTTTTTTCTGTTTTTCTTTAATTTTCCTCGCGTAAGTACCATTGGAGCTAAAGTTTATCGCTTTCGTCTCTAAAATATATTTTTTAACCATTTAGAAATTACATAAAATCATGATGAACTATTTAACCGAACAATTGTACATTTAGACTAATTTTGTTTACCTATATGTTTTCGGCTATATTTAAAGAACTACTGTTAATATCTGAATGTGTGAATGTTTTTTTATAAAAGAATTTTTTAGAAATGGAAATATGGGGATGGTTTTAAATTTATTTTTACATGTATTTGGAAAGAGCAAAATATTTTTGTAAACATAATTGTATATACTATTTTTATAAAAATATAATAATAATGTTTCATTTATCATACTTTCTAAAATTTTTTATGAATTGTAGGGTTGCAGATGAAAAAAAATTGCGATTGCTTAATAATATAAAATGAAAATGCTAATATTTCAGATTTTGTCAGAATTTTACCTTTTTGCTATGAATAAATGTTACATTTTTAAAAAATTTTTACATCTGGACATTTCGAAAAGATGTTTTTCACAAATAAATGGATGAAAAATTTATATGTTAAAAAGTCAAAATTCTAAGTAAAATTAATATGATTAATAATCAAGGATACTGAGCATTTATTCCCAATATTCTGATTCCGGAATCTTTGATTACTTTTTTCCATCATCTTCGTCATGAAGAAATTAATTTATTATTCTCTTCAACAATTTATCACTTTTATCATTAGAAAGTTCATAAAAATATACCATTGAAATAATCTTGTCAACTTTGTTACAAAAATACTCAGCAACAACATAAAAAAAACAGAAAAGAACAACAATGTAAGACAATTTTACGTGACTTGGAAAAAAGTATATAAGTAAGTATTTTTGGGGGATTTTCCATTAAAGACCAAAGTTATCGGTAAATTTCAAAGTTCAAACTTTTTTCTACCAGAGCTGAGTTCAGATTTTTTTTCTAATTTCAGTGAGAATTAATCCTTTTGGATAAAATATGAAAGGTGTGTTTCAACGGCAGTTTCTTTGAGAGAAATAATATCATTTCTTCACAATTGTTTTCTTAAGTCATACAGTTATGATAGAATATTTTACGTTGAAATTCAAATCAACAATAATTGTAAATGTTTTCTTGTTAACACGTTAACGTGTTAATACGTTATTATATACAAATTGCTGAAATGAAATAAAAAAAAGAAAAAATCATTATCCACTACAATTTATCCACTATTTCATATTTTCTTTCCTTGACAGGTGATAATACGACAATTTTCAATGCCGCTTTTCAACTAAATATTTTTTAAGAATGTTGTTTTAAAAAGCATATTGTTTCGTTAGCATTAAAAGAGGATTAGTATAAACATAAAAACTTACTTAAAAAACGAATGAAGGAGCAATAATAATAAATATTTTTAAAATAATACTATTTGTATCTTAATGAACGCAATTAAAGAACAAATAGAAGTCCTAAATTTAACGCCTGATTTCATCCTACGTTAGTGTCATTAATCCACATTAAAAAAAAAACATACATATCCTCAAAATTTATTAAAATTAAATTAAATTTTTGTTTGCAGCAAGGGAAAAAGTAATAGTATATTGATTTTTAATAAATACATCTAAAAAAATATTTGTTGAGTATCTTTGGTTTCATTATTATTTTATGAAAAATACCATTATGGAAAATACAGAATTTCGAAACAATTTTGAAAAAACATTTTTCAATCATATAATTTATGTAAAAATTGTTATTGCAAACTATTTATACGAAAAATGCTTTCTAAATTACATGCTTTTTTTTTCGCTTTTTAAGAATAAAATCTTAAAAATCAGTTTAATTTACTTCAAATCTATTATCTGATTTAAACTATTTTGAAAAATCATACATACGGCATAGATTATTAAACTATAACAAAACGTCACAATTTACTCAACTAAAAGATGTAATGTTTGTTATAAAACGGTATTAATAAAATAACAACTTACAGAATTGTAGAATTCAGTCAATAAATTTAACACTTTTTCAATTTTCGATTAACAGTTAACTAAATATTTCATTAAAAATTATGACGATACTATTCTATTATTCATTGCTGCACTAAATTAGCAATAACTGCAATTATAATGTACTGTTTTATAATACTAGTATACTATTTTATCAGCAGTTACTGTTATGAATCAGTATTCTAACAACAATTGTAATAAAACTGTAACCAGCATCATTTTACAATATATTTAATAATTAATAGAGATTTAACTAATTATACTTTTCTTGGAATTTTGAAATAATAAATGTTGTAATAAAAAAAATAATGAATTAAAAAAAATAATAATAAACTTAATTTTCAAAGATTTTTAGAAAAGAACATTATTTTATATTAAGGAATCTACAAATTATAAGCAAAAAACTTGGAAAATATTGGGACTGTTTTTATAAAAACCTTAATTTCTCTACGGGGATACATGTTATCCACATTAAAAAAGAACATACACTGTAAAATAACGGACGTTTTTACGGAAGTATTACTGGTAATCTGGACGTTAATACTATCTTTCTAACGGAAAAATATCCATAAATTCCGAACAAAAACACACGAAAAAACGGAATATTTTCTGTTATTTTTCAGTTAAAAAACAATAAGTAGTACTGGCGTCTAGATTATCAGTAATGCTTCCGTAAAATCGTCCTTTTTTTACAGTGTAGTTAATTACGATAAGTCACTTAATTAAAATAAACAGTTTGAGCGTTTTAGCTGCATTAGTTTTGACAGGGTTTTGATATTCGTTCGTTTTCAGTTTGTTAACGGTACCCCATGAAGTTTCGAGAAAAAATCTTCCCGTAAATGTATGAGCTGCACTACTATTTTATACATTGACAGTTTCAGGATAATTCCTCATGTACTTTTCTAGATATTTAAGAAAATGTCTTAAATCGCAGGTGGCACGTCACCCTTGGCCATATATTGTACACTGCTCAAAACAATTAAAGGATATTGCAGTTTTAGGTGGATTTTGTATCTGGGAAACTTTTTAGCTGATTGATACATGGTCGACAGACATAGTAGGTTATATGAGAATAAATTACACATGTTTGACAGAAAAAAATGCATTTTATTGCGCATTTGTGTACAAAAGGAAAAAAAACGCATCTGGAAAATGAGCTCTAATCCAGAAAATGATTACTGGAAAAGAAAATCATTTTCAGTAGGGGGTATGGTTTCCACGGGCGGCCAGAAACGTTGAACACCTTTGAGGCATGGACTCAATGAGGCTATTAATGACGAGTTGGGGTATTCTGCCCCACTCTTCCAGAAGAGCTCGTTCCAGTTCTTGGAGAGTTTGTGAAGGTTGTTGGCGGCAGAAACTCGTCTTGTTAGAGCGTCCCAAACGTGCTCGATTGGATTCATGTCTGGATAACACGCTGGCCATTCCATTCGAACGATTCTTTCCTCGAAAAGGAAATTCTCCACCAGGTTTACACGATGTGGCCTGCAGTTATCGTCCATTAAAATGAAGTTATCTCCGATTGCTGCAGCGTATGGGACTACAATAGGTCTGAGGATCTCATCCCTATATCGGCGACCAGTCAGAGCTCCATCTCGAATGATGTAGAGGTCAGTGCGTCCGTCAATGGAGATGCCACCATACACCAACACTCCTCCACCGCCAAATCTGACACTTTCGTGCACGAACGCAGGATTATTCCTACTGCCACGGTCCCTCCAGATGAAAATACGCCTATTATTCGGATGCACAGAAAAATGGGACTCGTCAGAAAACAGAATATTGCTCCATTCAATTCTCCTCCAGTTGACATGCTCGGTTGCCTACTCCCTGCGGTCGCGACGATGCCTTGATGTTAATCTAACACATACCATCGATCGGCGAGCATACAGACCTACAGCATGGAGCCGGTTTCGGACAGTCTGAGTTGAAATCGTGGTGTCTGTAGCCGAGAGAAGGTGTTGTTGGAGAAGAGTAGCGTTCATGTTTCGGTGTCTCCGAGCTGTTAACGCTAAATACCGATCTTTATTGGGCGTTGTTGCCCGTCTACGAACCTGTCCTGGTCTTCGGCCTGCACATCCACTCTCCAAAAAACGGTTCCAGATCCTGGAAATGTCACTTTGTGACACTCCAATGGCTTGCGCTACTTCGGCTTGAGTTTGGCCCCCTTCTAACCTACCAACAATTCTCCAAGTTTCTGAATCTGTCAAATGACTTCGCTGAGACATCGTACTCATCGAAACAAAGCAATCACTGAATGCCGATCATCCTTGTCTTCATTCTGTTTTATCCAGTTGAAAGTCAAATTTCATTCGCTGCCGCTGAAGCGACGTTTTTGACGTCGATCTCAAAATTTGCATACTCCACAGTTTGAAAACCAGAAAAATTTGCATTTGTGATTCTCTTTTTCTATTTTCAGCCAAAAAAAAAAAAATTCGTTTATATCTTTATTTTATATAAAACTTCAAATATCCTTTAATTGTTTTGAGCAGTGTATATGCACATAATAAGAGAGAGAAATGCTTTCAATGTATATAATGATTTTCTTTTACATGTATATTTCTTATAAATCCATAACGGCAACATAAAATTGAGTTATACGCAATTAAAGTTGCTATTTTTGCATATTTATTTAAAATTTTCTATTCAAAAAATGCTCTTTAAATTTAAAGAATATTCTATAAATTATAATCTAATGTTTATCTAAAATATTAAATTTTTAATATATTTTTTATTTACTATTAGTAATTTAAAAATATATTACATTTCTAGTATTTCTCAAAAAAATACAATCAGTAATCTCAATAAAATTTCCCAATACTTATAATAATAATTTCCTAATTTGTGAATATTCTTACATTTTAAAAGTAATTATTATTATATTTTTTGGTTACTTTTAATAATTCATAAACATTAATAAATATTATAAGCGACAATAATAGCCAATTAATATAAAAATTTCTCGTTATAAAACAGAGTAAATAGAAAGTTTATAATAGCGTAAGTAAAAAATAGAATAATGTATTTACAATCTTTATCGAACTAAAACTAAATATATGTAAAAACTAACATTTTTAGTACAATTTTTCCATCTTATATCATTTTTTTAAATCTAGCTCTTAAAGGAGCTTTTCGTGTTAAGCCCATATATTAATTTAAATAAGTAATATGTTTTATTTTTTTCAACTGCTTTAAAAAATCATAGAGACATTTATATTTTAAAACAGTTATGCTGAATTCACTTCTCTTTCTTATTATATGATTATTTTTAATTTTATTTTAAATTTTCAAACGTAGTTTTTTAGTTAAAATTTAACACAAAAGGATAATACTATGCTTATCTAAAAAACGACAAGCATGTTTCGAAAATTATTTTATTAATCTCAAAATCCATACAAAGTCATTTTTTATAGATCATGCAAATAATTTTCAATTTACTTTACTTGAAATTTTCTAAAATATAACAACATTGCAAAAATAAGCGTAATTTTTTTCAATTGTCTTTTGAAATTCATAACATTGAAATTACATTTATTTTTCAACTCTTTGTTTGTTTACACTAATTTAATATAATATATTCTAAATAATTATTTTTATTTCCAGTGTTTATTATATGAATCATGTTTATGATACTTTATTAGTTGTTAAATACTCTATTTATATATATTTTATTTTCTTTTAAGATTCTTAATTTACCTAACATTTAAAAATAAATGTATGCTGCGTTCTTATTTAATGTCTTATATGCAATCTTTTTTTTAAGTTTTTAGGATGTTATTTTACTTAACGTAACAAAGGATGCTAGATAAATTAAAGATCTAAAGGATACCTCAAACAAAAATAATAAACAAGAACTTGTTTTGGCAGTTTTTAAAAATTCTCAATATTAAACTATTTATATGTATTGTTCGTTTTGCTTATCAAAAAAATATGTATTATTTTTAATCGAAATGTTTAATTTCTGTATTTTTAGTTCCTTAACACGTACTTTACAATATTATTAGTATATTTCCGTCCGGAACGTAAATTAGAAAATGAATAATAAACGGCTATGTTTCAATACATATCTATAGTAGATAAACAAGTCGCAGAATAGTGAGTTATTCTTACTGACTCGAAAAAAAAATTGAGAGTTTCAGATTTTCAGAATGTATAAAATACGACAAACATCGTTTGATGATATACAAGTGTTGCCAGTCCGCTATATTTTTTCAATTTATTAGTATTAAGATTGCTTGATTTTTGTTACTTTTAAAATAGTAACGATCTAGAAATACTGAAATGTGTACTGTTTCAAACAAGCTATTTTTTTTCTAATAAATACGCTCAAGTTGAAATTGCTTCAGTGAATAGTAGGATTTAGTGCACTCGCCAGTTTTTTTAAAACAATAATAATTTAATCAAAGATTAATAAATATCTATCATGAAGTTATTATTTTGAAATGATGTTAGTAAATTGTGAGGTAGTGAATAGTTTTGAATTGTGGTAATAGAATTAACTAGCAGAACCAACGAGAACAACAACAGTAAAAAGTCTTTCGTGTAAAATTTGTAATTTGTATCAATTTTTCAAGGATAATTATGGATTACAAGATTAATAAATACCTATCATTAAGATTATTGTTTTGAAATGGTTGTAGTACATTGATGAGCATTTAAAAGATTTGAATAGCGGTAATATAATAAACTTCTGACAGTAAGAATAACAGTATCAATAAAAGCTCGATGATACCCTTAATTTGTTTTCAAATTCCAGTGTCATACATTCATTTAATCTATTCAGTAATTGACGTGCTTTGTCCTTAAAATGGTTACGTGAATATTACGAAAGTATGTATTTCTCACGTTTTTCACGCTTTTCATTATTGTGGGTATGACTGGAAAGGAGTTATCGCGCATTTCTTTTCGTTGTTGGACTGTATTTTCCTATAAAAAAAGAAATTTGTCTTTTCAAAGGGTATAACATATTGCCAAGTATAATATAGTTTATACAGAGCGACATTCTGACACAATTCAAAATTTCTGAATGTGTTATATTCTTTCAGTTTCGTAGAAGGTTTATTTAAAAACTATACATAATAATAAAGAAATAATTTCAACAATTGATATTTATTATCCTTCTGCAAGACATTTTATATACGTATTGTGAGATTTCATTTATTAAAGCATTCCTATCGTGAAATGTTGGAAATTTTCCAAAATCTTAATTTTTCCAAAAATAAATCTCATTATACTCTGCGTAGCAAATTAAAAAACACACCCATTAAAAATTAAATACAAAATTATGTTGCCAAATATATAAAGAAGATTTAACGTAAGTCTAATATACTTGTTTATGTATTTAAAATTACAATAATCAAACAATTAAATCATTTAAAGTATTTAAAATGAACTGTCTGGAAAAATGCTGCTGGCAACTATACAAAAATATTTAAATTACAAATCGGAATTTCAGAAACAGTTATTGTTAACAAAATGAGTTTTGATAAATTCCTTTGTAAGTAAGTACTCTTTTTACAATGTTTGTGACATTTCATGCAAACGAAAGATGTAAATTTATTTTGGACTTCATGTGCTATTCCCAAAAAATAGATTTTTGACCAAAAAGTGCTTTAATTCTTAAAATATGTAAAAAATAAGATTAGTTTCTTTTAAAGTAAATTAGATTTTAAATAACACTATCACATTTTTAAACCGTTTTTCTAAACGATTTATCTAAATAAATTATTTTTTCCCTAGTAAATATGCTTAAGTTGAAATTATTACAGTGAATAGGGCGGTAAATGCTTTTATGTACCGCAACACCGGCAAAAAAAATTTATTGTATCCCGCCACTTTCTTTTAACACAATAATAATTTAAATCGAATATTAATAAATATCTATAATGAAGATCATGGTTTTGAAATGGTTTTAGCTGATTGATAGTTGTTAATGGTGTCAATTGATAATAAATGATTAGTTTTGAATAATAGTAATATAACGAACTTCTAACAAAAAGAAAAACAACATCTTCAACAACAAAAAAATTTCGTGCCAAATTTGTAATTTGTATTTGTTTTCCAGAATAATTGTTGAATGTCATATTTTTGATATTTACAACAGGTGGTCGTATACTATTTACAGTGGGGTACAAATTATAGGGTCGATACGAAAGCAAAGAAATACGCTCGCTTTGTGTGTCGACCGCATTACACGTTGGAAAAAACTGTTCACCTATGGTGGGTTTTATTTCGTCACACTTTCACTGCAAGGCTGTGTGCTGTGGTTGTAGCCATATCGGTGCTTGATAATGAGAGATATCAGACTGGGTATAGTCCCCGTAGCTGAAAAGTTTGCTAGAACATTTGAGTTTTATTCCAAAGTTCCGTGTTCAATTCTCAAGTTAAACATATATATATATATAATATATCTATATATATATAGATAGATAGATAGATATAGATATATATATAAAATATATGTATATAATATATATATATAGGGGAGAGTGGGGATACTTGAGCATAGGGGATACTTGAGCCACCCCCTTTATCTCTACAGTTGTTCAATTTTTCTTTCTAAAACTGGCAACATGGTAACATATTTATAGTTCTGAACATGTAAAAAAGAAATCATATACCTTGGTACCATTTTTAAAGTATGGTGATTAACCCTTTGAGCTCTGCTGGTAGAATTTTCTACCACAAAATTTTAATTCTGAAATGTCACAACGACACCAGAAAATTCGACCAAATTTATTTGAAAAAGGTTTAATGCATTTTTTCGCGTATATTGTAAATCGGTTTTTTTCTTTGCAAAATACTGGTGCGAATGTGACATCTGGCTCAAGTATCCCCTCCATGGGGATACTTGAGCCACAATGTAAAAGAAAAAGTAAAAATTTATTAGACATAGAAAAATAGTTCAAAATTAATTGAAAGTGGTTTTCAAATGAAGAAAAAATATCAAATTTTCATTTTCAATATTTTATTTTGTTCTAAGAAATTCTAAAAAATTTTAAAAAATTAAAATTTAAAAAATGGCTCAAGTATCCCCATCTTCCCCTATATATATATATATTTCTTTTTTTTACGTTTTGTTAGCATATGATGGAATAATTCGTACAATGGAAATTGAAACATTTATTGAAATGTTATGATGTTTATTTCATTATTTCAAAAAACTTAGCCTAAACGACCGATATAAATAAAATGCGAATTGTAATGTAAATGAATTATATTATAGAAAGCCCATTACAACATCACAGTGTAAATAAATATAAATGTTTTTTTTTTTTTTTTTTTTTTTTTTTTTTTTTTTTTTTTTTTTTTTTTCGGTCCACAAAAATATCGAATATACCAATATAATCACATAGGTGAAAACACAACATTATAACCCGACTTAACGAACATTCGTAAAAAATTCTGCATCATAAAATATCTCTGAACAGCAATATATTTTCTAGTTTTAAAGAATAGTTTATAAAATCAAAGCTACTTTTTCTATAACAGATTTTAAGAGACGTTCCCTAATTATTTTGCAGTGTATTGAACAGTTTTAATAAACCAAACTATTGCTTTTTAGTACCCTATAAAATTTGAATAACTAGCTGCTTAATTAAAACTAAACATAAAAGAATAACAGAATAATAAAACAGGTTTGTTAAAATGTTTACATGACAACTGATGGCGCCCGATAAACTTTCCAAAATGAGAAAACAAATTAATAAGCAATATAAGTAACTCAGAAAAATTGTGTTAATTACTGACAGATAAATAAACTTTTATAAATATTTTTTTTGAATCTCGAAAGTATGTAGGTTTTTTTCCTATGCATAAAGAATCTTTTTTGAATCCTAAATAAATCGAAACGCGTTATTGTAATTTTTTGCCTATGATCATATTTTCCATCATAAAGAAACGTTTGACCTTTTTTTAGTACATAAAGCATTCTTAAATATAATGAGGTTGTCATTCTGCTACATAAAGACGAAATAAAAAAAATTCGGTATGTTGCAAAAAAATTGCTATCTGGACGCAGTTTCATATGAATTCTACATCATTTAAGCACGGTTATATTGAGTTTCATTGGTAACATAATAATTAATAATTAAATCTAACGATTGCTTATTATCGTCTTACCAAAATATATTTTACTTGCTTATTATAATTGTTAATCATTATGTTGATCCAATAGTAAAATGTTGGAATATTTCCAAAATCTGAATACATCCAAAAATAAATATCGTTATACTCTGCATTGCGAATGAAATAGGACATCCATTAAAAATTAAGTACAAAGTCATGTATTTAAATGTATAAGGAAGTTTTAACACAAGCCTAATATATTCGATTTTGTGTTTAAAATGACCATAATAAAGCTATTAAATTACTTCAAATATATTTAAAATGAAATATTCGGGAACTGTTTCTGACAACTATACAAAAATTTTTAGATTAAAATTACCTTGTCAGAAAGAGGCATTGTTAACAAAATGAGTTTTGGTAATTTCCTTTGTGAAGAAGCAATGAATTATATTGTTTGGGTCTTTGCATACACAGTCAAAAGCTGTAAATTTGTATTAGTTTTCATGTCCCATTCAGAAAATTATATATTTTGTCAATAAAATATTTTTATATTTTGGGTGTGTGCAAAATAAAAAGAGATTCCATAAAGGTAATTAAGATTTTAAGTAACGCTGTTAGATTTTTTAAAAACTTTTATAAACAATGTTTTATTATTAATTTCTTTATATTATTTTTTTTACTTCAATGAATATCGAAAGCTGTTTGGTGATTTAAAAAAACAACACTTTATATTTCTAGGCAGAAAAAAAATTAAACAAAGTTACATTTTTACTGACAATCTAAAAATGCTTCTTTAATAAATAAATAAATAAAAAACTTATTGGATCTTTTAATGGATTTTATTAATAATATTTCCATAATTTTAAGAATGTGTTTTAAGTTTTTTCTATCCTTATAATAAAAAAATATTGGATTCCTAAAATATTTGAATTTCCAGTTTTTGGCGTCAGAGATGTCAAAAAACACGTTTTTACAAAATGTCTGTAGGCGAGTCCGTGAGTATGTCTGACCTCATGTGACACATCATGTGATTTATACGTAATATTTATTTCTTTATTTATACAATTTGTTGCATATTCTGTATTATTTTATCAAGAGTTTTGTTTCTTTTCTTTTACAACTATATCTTCAGCACACCCTTGTCTTTATTTATTTATTTATTTATTTTTAATTTTGTTTATGTATTTCTATTAACAAACTGGTAACTAAGAAATAATGAACAGAGAAAAAATTTAAATTTTACTTTTTGTACATAAAATTTGACGAAACATATAGACTCAAAAAATACATATTTCGATAATTTTTCACGATTATTTTAAATTTTATTTTACATTTTTGCCTTGCAAAAATATTCAAAAACATAAAATAAGTATGTATGTAGTAATTATTCATTACTAATAGACTCTACAAATTGTATATAACTGCACAGTAAAATTATCCTACGCTATCATTTATTTACATTTCGTACATTTCTGCTGCAAGCCTTTTTTTATATAAAACGTAAAGAAACATCGTTATAAGAAACGAATTGATGTTGTCTAATTCTACTATCTGTAACGCTTCATTCATATTAATTTTTTTAATATGAATTATGAACGGAAAATATTGGAAATACATATATCCTAGACTACATAAGGTGTGAAAAGGATGCATAATGATAAAGAATTAACTTTAAGAAATAATCTTTATTGGGCTTCTAAAGCACATTTTATGTGCTTAATATATATTTCAATCATTATAACGTTCTCATCGTCAAATGCTAAAGAGTTTCTAAAATCTTAATTAAAAAAAAACATCACTATATTTTGCATAGCATATTTTAGAAGATGCAAGTTAAATCTCGAATCTACATCATACAGTTAAATGTATAAGAAAATTTTAACATAAATATATTAGTTTTTGTGTTTAAAATGACACTAATTGAATAATTTAATTACTTCAAACAATTAAAGTGAAACAGCAGGGAACTGCTTTTTTCAACCATTCAAACTTTTTTATTTTGAAATTTGCTTGTCAGAAACATTATATTTAATAAAATGAGCTTTGATAATTTACTTTATAAGGAAGAACTTTTTGGATTACATGGTTTGAGACTTTTCACGCTCAAACAAAATGAGTAACTATTAGGCTTCATGTTCCACTCCCAAAACAATAAAGTTTTGGCAACAAAATATCTTAATTTTTTGAATATGCTAAAAATAAAATCAGTTTCAATTAAAATAATTTAGTATTAAATAATAAATTTCCTCTATATTATGTGTTTTTTAGTTCAATAAATATCGAAAACCATTTAATGAAAAAAAAAGCTTGATATTTTTAGTCAGGAAAAAAATTTTAAAACAAAACTACATTTTTACTGAATATTTAAAAATGCTATTTTTACTAAATTTTAAATATTTTATTAGATTTTTAAATAGATAATAACAGCAACGTTGCCGTACATGCTTTTGTGTAGTCGCACTACTCATTATCACAGCTAAAAAATTGCATGCTGTTTTATGGGCTTCATATGTTTTTAATTTTAATGTAAGGGAGGAGAATTTTTGCCGCAGGATGTATTACTCTCAAGCATTAACTAGCCCCGTGATTTGACAAGAACACCAAATTCGGTCAAATCACGGGGTAAATAACGGACATAGTAAATACTACAGGGATTTACAGGGTTTACAGGGGTAATCTACAGACAATACAAAATAGAAAATTGCAGAAAAAACCCCTTAAAATAGTCGCTAACACCTTATATCTTTCTATCTCAAAAATATTTTGATGGGTGAAGTTTCTAAAGATAAAGAACGCTTTTTAGAATCTTGGGTAATTGGGAGGAATTTATTAAATGATTATGTTCATCCTTCTATTATATTTCCCTGTATAAAGAAATATTTGTCTTTTTACAATTTGCAATATGCTGTCAAACACATTAACGCTATCATAATGCGACATGAAAACGCAATTTAAAATTTTTGATGTATGATGGAAACAAATATATATATGCGTGCATGTATTTATACAATTTTCTGCATATTCCCTATTACTGGATCAACATTTTTCTTTATTTTCATTATGAAGTACGTCCTCTTCAGACCCCATGGTTTTATTATGTACATTTTAAAATTTCAGTTACGGATTCATATTAAAAACTGATAACTAAGAAAAATTGAACAGCGAAAAAAATTATTGTACTTAAAAAAATCTATACCAAATTTAATAATACATGGGGATTCCAAAAGTGTATTTATTAACAATGTCTTTTGGTTTTTATTTTATTTTACATTCTGCATTGCAAAAACATTGCAAAAAATAAAATAAATATCTATTTAATAATTTTTTATTACAAATGGACTCTACAAAGGATGTTTTAATGCACAATAAAATTAATTAAGCTATCATTTTTGTATATTTCGAAAGTTCTACTAGTACCAATTTTATGTAACTTAGTGAAAAAATAAAACAGACATGAAGAAAAAACAAGAACTATGAGTAACAATGAAAAAAGAGATACATGTTAAAAAATACCATACTTCCATACTTACACAAGTAGTGACAAATACTCCTAAAATGTTATGATGACCACCTTAAAATCTTGATTGGTCCTTCCGAATTACAAATCTCTCAAAATGAGTTCCATGTCTGTTGAAACAACAATGTTGTATGGCATATCACCTTGCTAACTTTGAATAAGGACTTTGGCCAACAGGTGTTCATATATTCAAAATCATCGGACGATTTCCATCATGGTGTTTGGACACAAGGAAGTTGCCACTTTAAAAATCTTCTCTTAAGATCATTTACATAATAAAAAACACATTGATATGGATAAAAATTATTGTAAAAAAGATTTGCATTAAATTTAAAACTGTGAATTTAAAATTTCTTTCGTTCCATAAATTTTATGAAATATGATCATTTGCGCCAAAATAATATTTATGAAAATTCTTTTACTGAAATTTGAGAATTAATGAGGCATTGAATAAGATCTAACATTAAAATAATTCCTTTTATTAAAATTTTTAAAATGTAAATTACCATTATTAATAATTAAATCAAAATCCAGAAAAAGTGACATGAAAAGAATTATCTGAAGCTTTATTTAATTTTAAGCAAGAAGGATAGATATGATTAATCAATGCCAACAACTTATCGTCGAAGACAATTACGTCATCGATATATCTTAAAACTTTTATTTGAGTTAAAAATAAATTTAAATTCATAGAAAGAAAGAGAAGGATTAATCGCAGAACTAAGAAAATTAGTACCCATTCCAATCCCACATGTATGATAAAAAATAGAACCGTTAAATGTAATATAATTATTATAAAAACAAAAATTACACAGAAATGAAAACAACTCATTAGTAACGAGCCTATGGAAAAAAATTCTTTCCACGAAAAAATGGTCGCTTAGGGAAGTGGTCGCACAAGGAGAATTAATTATATTAATAATCGATGCACATAATGATAAAAAGTAATTTTAAGAAATGATATTTTTTATCCGTCTAAAAAGTATTCTGTGTACTTAATGTATACTTTCAATCTTTATAATTTTCCCATTGTGCAATATTGGAGATTTTCCAAAATCTCATTCATAAGAAAAATAAATCTCCTTATACTCTGCATTGGAAATTAAATAAGATATCCATTAAAAATTAAATACAAAATCATGTAGTTAAATGTATAAAGAAGATTTAACGTAAATCTAATATATTTGCTTTTGTATTTAAAATGACAGTAATTAAACAATTACATTATTTCAAATATTTAAAATGAAATATCAGAGAGCTGCTTCTGGCAAGTATACAAAAATACTTATATTAAAATGAGCTTGTCACAAACAGTCATTGTTACCAAAATGATTTTTGATAATTTTCTTTGTAAGGATGTGCGCTTTGGATTACATTGTTTGAGAGTTTTCATGCAGAGACAAAAGAAGCAAATTTGTATTAGATTTCATCTTGTAGTCAAAAACACAATAAAATTTTGCCAGTAATATATATATATATATATTTGGCTATGCATAAAATAAAAAGAGATTATAATAAGGTAAATTATATTTTAGATAACATTATTATATTTAAATAAAAAGTATTTTTAAATTTCATCTTATAATCAATTGTTTTTTATTATATTTTTTAACTCCATACTTTCTAAATTTAATTACATGGTTTTATGTAATTGTCCGAATTTCAGCTAACAATGTTAAAGCTAAAATAACATGCTAATAAATACAAAAGCAAGGAAATGGGAAATAAGATATACAGAAATATAGAAGAAATGCTAAATTGTTATGAAAAATGTTATCGAAAAGTTTTGTTTAAAGATTTATTTTTCAGTTTTATAGAAGTTAAGAAATTGGACTTATCGATAAACCTGAAATCTAAAGTTTAATTTTCTAAAAGAATTAAAAAGTAATGGAAGATCCAACCTGGATATTTCGGGTTAGAGAATAGAATGCCGGTGTAAAGAAAGTAGGTAAAAATAACCTTTAATGAAACTGTAATAGTTTTTTTTTAATTTCATGTTTTTTTTTTCATTTAGATTTCTTTTATGATATTTTCAGAAATTTTTTACTTACGATGTTTTAGTTCAAACGAGTTGATCTTCCACAATCGAGCTGCATACAATATAGCTAGATAAAAAAAAATCGTGCCTAAAAACTACCTTAAACATCCGAAATCAAATTGAATTCGAATTCAATTTTAACACTTTCCAGCATAATTGAAAAATATTTATGATTTGTCTTTGCTTTCTGTGCTCTAACTTGAGTAAATATTTAGTTTCACGATTACATGTTCAAAATTGAAAATGATATTCGGACTTTTCATACTTCATTTAAATAAGCACTCATAAGTATTCCGCTACAAATGAAAAATTATTCTGTGGAAAAAAAAATCTTCGTGGTCTATTTTAACAGAATTATAATCTTTTAAAAATAGTGAAACTCATGCTTATTACTATGGTGCACTAGAAAATGTTTACTATGAAATACTTCATGTATAGCACTTACAGTATGTGTATAGGAGTTCTCAAAAGTGTTCTGTTATATTATGACATACGAAGAAAAATCATTTGCGGCATAATTTCAATATTACTCAATTACTTATTCAATTATTTAGCTGTACTATTACTTACATACTGTGGAATTTAGGGTGCAAAACATGCATCATTTATTAAGAGGGTCATGCAAAAGTGATTTATAATTGTCTACGAAGGAAAACCGTTAGCTGATTATTTTTCAATTATGTTGCACTATTTCAAACATGATGTAATTGATATCTATTACTAAAGTTTTATCTTTGTTGAAGTTTATTCATATTTAATATTGAGTAGATTTCTATAAAAAAAGATCTTCTGGAAACAAAAACAATTACTTTGACTTGTTTAACAATATTTCAAATCTTTATCCCAAACAATATAATTATGAAGAAAAGGCGAGGAATCTTAAAAAGGAAATAAAAAAATGCAAACTTTCAAATTTTTCAAATGCCGTGAGTAACATATGTCATCCGAGAACGTAATGTAGGTTTAAACAATATGTAGCTATTCAAACACTTAGAAAATTGCAGAATAATTGAAAAATGTTACAAAATATTTTATAGTTATTTTTCATTTTAAATTTATATTTTATGTTTTTTACTGACAGATATGAACAAAGTTATTAAATATTATTATATTATTAGATACGTCTCACTATTTTAAATTTTTGTAAAAAATTTAACTCCAGTGATGTAAATATTGTGAAGCCACGGAAAAAACCATGTCTTAGTTATACAGAAGCTTTTACTTAATATTTCAGAAAATCCACTGTAGAGTTTATAACTTATTCATCTTTAGAATAAATTTTCTTCGTAAAATTAGAACGTGGATTTCACCTTGCAAAATTGGGAAGAAAGTGGTATTAAAAGTTTTGCGAAGTTAGGAAAGAATTTAATTAACCTAGCATAACTAAATATGCTTGGTTTAAATAACTAAATTTATAATAATACATTATAACTTCAAAATTCGCTCAAGGAAGAAATTTTTTAGAAGTTTTAGTGTAAAGGGTAACTTTATTAACTACATAATTTATCTATCGAAATTATCTCATTGAGTTTTTATTTACTTTATGTAATTCCATTCATACATAAAAGTTTAAATAAAAGTTAAGAAATTTAAAGAAATTTATTTATCAAAAATTAACCAAGGGCAATATGACGAACTAAACCTTCATTGCGCATTTATAAAGAAAAAATTTATTCAAAAAAATGGTTTTGTGAAAATTATACTGCCGTATAAAGTAGTATTATCTACACTCTAAAGCTGGTAATGAATTCATTTCATTGGGACATTTTTTATTTAGAATAAATGCATTATGTTTTATAACGTCAAATATAAAAGTGAATACAATAATGATAATTAATCGGAATATTTATTTTATACAAACATAATTTTTAATGTTAGTAAGCGTAATATGGATATATATTGTCAATTAAATAAATGGTATATAACTATTTTACAAATTCTGTGATTTTCCATTTCCAAACAGCTCTATTTGAAATGAAATTTTAATGAAAAATGTTGATATATGAGATTATGAATATAACAAAATGAAGCCTGTTACCGTTTCTCAATGTTTGAGTTTTAAACTTAAACATAGAACCTTTTGTTTTACTAAACAAACTCACTCGCATCGAGTGTTTCCTATAATACAATTTGTAAAACAAACGCCGCTTCCTTATTTTAAAGCAACAAAAATTATTTACTTTATTAAGGTTTTTTCTCTGTTTCCCAAGATTAAAGTTCTATATTTAAACACTCTTTACTTTTTATTTAAATTACGAAATTCCAATGCACCGTGTGTATAAAAAGCAAAGTATTTTCCCGTTTCTTAACGTCAAACTGCTTTGATTTTACTTTTAAAAATATTCTTTTTCAATTTAAAACTCTATTTACACAGTGAGAATTTTTCAATAAGCTTAGAAATCTAAAGAAATCCCCGGCTTTGAATGTGTCACAAATGGATTTGGAATTAAAAGAAAAACAGTTTTTCAGTCAATTAATACGATTTACTTGAAAAATATTCTAGAAAAACAATTCACAATCTTGAATTTGAATAAGAAAAAAAGTACAATAATCATTATTGCCTTTTTTATTAGATACAATTATTTATTTAAAATGTTTGTGTATATTTTAACACTTGTAATATGTGGATATTGTGAAACCTCAAGAACGGACATGTCTTGTTTATACAGATGCTTTTAATTTATATTTCAGAAAATTTACGAATATTCTAGAAAAAAAAACCTGACTTGAATTTGACTAAGAACAAAAAGGGCAATAATCAATATTGCCTTTTTTATTAGATACAATTCTTTATCTAAAATTTTTGTGAATATTTTAACACTAGTAATGTGAATATTTTGAAACCTCAGGAACGGACATGTTTTACATATACAGATGCTTTTATTTTATATTTAAGAAAATTTACTCTTCGGTTCATACATATTCATCTTTAAAATACGTTTTCCTGGTAAATTCAGATCGTGGATTTCACCTTGCAAAATTGGCAAGAATGTGGTATTAATAGTTTTACGAAGTTAGGAAAGAATTTAATCAACCTAGCATAACTAATTAAGCTTGGTTTAACTAACTAAATTTTTAATAATACATTTATAATTTCAAAGTTTGCTCAAGAAAGAAGTTTTGTAGAAGTTATAATGTAAAGGGTGTGTTTATTATCTACATAAGTTTTCTATCGAAATTATCTCACTGAGTTCTGATTTACTTAATGAAATTTTATTCATACTATAAAGATTGAATAAAAGTTGCATAAAATTCAAAGTAATTTATTTACGAAGCATATCTAACTAAAGGTAGCATGGCGAAATAAATTTTTATTGCGCATTTATGACGTAAAATAATATATTACAAATAATTACAAATAATATATTACAAACATAGAAAAAATATTCTGAGTAATTTTTATAAAATATGAAGTTCTTATATCTACCCGTTCAAGCTGGTAAAGATTTAACTTCATCGGGACATTTTTCTTTGATATAAGTACATCCTGTTTCTAAATCGTGCATATGAAAGTACATACAATAATGATGATAAATCTTAAAGTTTTCTTTATACAAAGAGAACATATATTGAGTAAGGATGAGTAATATGCATATATAACCTTGGGAACGGCCATGTCTTTTGCTTAAGTTTTAACTTAATATATATCAGAAATTTATTTTTCCGATCATACATATTCGTCATTTAAATAAGTTTTCTTTGTAAATTTAGATCGTGGAGTTCAACTTGAAAAATTAGAAAGAATGTGGTATTAAAAGTTTTATGAAGATAGGAAAGAATTTAATCAACCTAGCATAACTAAATAAGCTTCGTTTAACTGACTAAATTTATAATATTACATTTATAACTTCAAAGTTTGATCAAGGAAGAAGTTTTGATATTAAGGGTGAGTTTTTATTTACTTAATGTAATTCCATTCATTAGGTTAAATGGTAGGATGAAAGGTAGCATGAAATAAAAAAAAATATTTATCAAGAGTTAAGTGCAATATGACGAATTAAATTTTCATTGCACATTTATAAAGTCATGTTATTCAAAAAATGATTCTGTGGAAATTATAATAAAATATGAAGGTCTATTCGATACACACTAGAACTAGTAATTAATTCATTTCATTGAGATATTATTTTCCTTTATAAATGCATTATACTTGATAATATTAAATATAAAATTACATACAATAACAATGATCAATCTCAAAATTTTCTTTATACAAGCAAAACATTTATTGACTAAGTATGCGTAATGTGCATTTATATCCTCAGGAACGGACATATTTTGCTTATACAGAAGCTATAACTTAATATTTCAGAAAATTTACTGTTCATTTTATAACTTATTTATCTTTTGAACAAATTTTCCTTGTAAATTTAGATCGTGGATTAACCTTGCAAAATTGAGAAGAAAGTTGTAGTAAAAGTTTTATGAAGTTAGGAGAGAATATAATCAACCTAGCATACCTAAGTAACTTTGGTTTAACTAAATAAATTTATAATAATAGATTTATAACTTCAAAATTTGCTCAAGGAAGAAATTTTGTTGAAATTTTAATATAAATGATAAGTTTATTTAAGATATTTATATAAGTTTATTTAAGATATTTATATAAGTTTATTTAAGATATTTAAGATAATGATAAGTTAATTAAGTTTATAAGTTAAAATCTATATAATTTTTCTATCGAAATTGTGTCACTGAGTTTTTATTTACTTAATGCAATTCCATTCATACATAAAAAGTTAAATAAAAGTTGAATGAAATTCAAGGAAATTTATTTACCAAGAACTAACTAAGGGCACTATGAAAAACTAAGTTTTTATTGTGAATTTATAAAGACAAAATTTATTCAAAAAATGATTTTGTGGAAAAATATAATACAATATGAAGTAGTATTATCTACACTCTAATGCTGGTAATTAATTCATTTTATTGTGACATTTTACTATTTATATAAATGCATTCTGTTTTAATGTGTCAAATATAAAAGTGCATGCAATAACGATGATAAATCTCAAAAGTTAATTTATACAAACATAATTTTTAAGGTATGTATGCGTAATATGGATATATATTGTTAATTAAATAAACGGAATATTACTATTTTACTAATTCTGTGTTTTCCCTTTCCAAACAGATCTACTTGAAAGGATTTTTTTTAATAAAAAAAAGTTGATGTACGAATTTATGAATATAAAGAAATGAAGCCTTTTACCATTTCTCAATATTTGCGTTTTAAACGTAAACATAGTTTTTATTTTATTTTACTAAACAAACTCTATCGCACTGAGTGTTTCGTACAATATAATTTGAAAAATAAACGCCGCTTCCTTTTTTCTAAGCAACAATTTTTTTTTTACTTTATTAAGATTTTTTTCTCTGTTTCCCAAGATTAAACTTCTATATTTAAACACTCTTTACTCTTTATTTAAATTATAAAATTCCAACGCACCGTGTGTATAAAAAAAGCCTTTTTGTCGTTTCTTAACATTAAACAGCTTTGATTTTACGTTTATAAATTTCCTTCTTTGTATTCAAAACTCTATTTACACAGTGAGAGTTTTTCGATATACTAAGTAATCTAAACAAATCTCCGGCCTCGAATGAATTCCAAATGAATTTGGAATTTAAAAAAACAGGTTTTCAGTCAATTAATACTATTTATTTGACGAATATTCTAGCAAAACAATTCACAGACTTGAATTTGAATAAGAAAAAAGTGCAGTAATCATTATTGCCGTTTTTTATTAGATACAATTCCTTATTATACATTTTTGTCAATATTTTAAAACCAGTAATGTAAATATTGTGAAACCTCGGGAACGGACATGTCTTGCTTATACAGATTCTTTTACGTTATATATCAGAAAATTTACTCTTCGGTTCATACATCTTTATCTTTAAATTAAGTTTTCCTGGTAAATTCAGATAGTGGATTTCACCTTGAAAAATTAGAAAGAAATTGGTATTAAAAGTTTTACGAAGTTAGGAAAGACTTTAATCAACCTAGCATAACATAAATAAGCTTGCTTTAACTGACTAAACTTATTATAATACATTTATAATTTCAAAGTTTGCTCAAGGAAGAAGTTTTAATATTAAGGGTAAGTTTATCATCTACATAATTTTTCTGTCGAAATTATTTCACTGAGATTTTACTTACTTAATCTAATTCCATTCATACATTAAAGGTTAAATAAAAGTAGCATGAAATTCAAAGAGATTATTACTAAGAATGTATTTGTTATAAATACAAAACATTGCTGAATAGCGCACAAAAACTAGAACTTTAAGAAGAACTTGTACAAGTAAAATAATTAACATAAAATATCATTGTTTTGAGTTTTGAGCAGTCTTCAGAAAAATATGACATTGAAACGAGTAAAAGTTTAATTCCTGATCGAGAGATAATATTTCTAATAAAATAAAATCGGAATGAATCAAAAGTTTAAATATGTTGTCATCTACTCGTGTGAAATCTGGGGAACTTATATGTCGCTTATACAGAAGCTTTAACTGAATATTTCAGAAAATTTACTGTTCCGTTTATAACTTATTCATCTTTAGAATAAAGTTTCCTTGTAAATTTAGATCGTGGGATCGTGGGCAAGGATTTCACCTTGCAAAATTGAAAAAAAAAAGTGGTATTAAAAGTTTTACAAAGTTAGGAAAGAATTTAATCAACCTAGCATAACTAAGTAACCTTTGTTTAACTAACTAAATTTATTATAATATAATTATACTTCAAAGTTTGTTCGAAGAAGAAGTTTTGTAGAAGTTTTATTATTAAGGGTAAGTTTATTATCTACATAATATTTCTGTCGAAATTGTATCAATGTGGTTTTATATACCTAATGTAATTCCATTCATATATTAAGGGGACAGTGGACCTTTATTTGAGCAAAATCATCTATAGCAAAATCGTCAGAAAAAAGGTAAAGTATTAACACTAGAACTGCCGGGAATTTTACTCAAACTTCATAAAAAGGATTTCTCAGCAGAATTTTAATTTTAAACTATTTAACTTACTTAATTAGTCTATTTTTCTACTGCACAGATTTAACATATCTTATGAAGAAAATTCTGGGTCGAATCGATTATTATCAATCTGGTAGGGGTCATTTTGACCCCCTAATGGCGGTTCTAGTGTTAACTATTCAAGAGATTTAAAAAATCTTACACAAATTTGTTTATAATATAGTTTCAAGTGATAAAAATGCAAAAGCAAGAAAATATTTCAAAAATTAAGACACGAGGAGCATTTTAAGATTTTGTTTAATAATTTAAATTTTTGTAAAAAAAAAAATACAAATTTTATCAAGGTTGGAAATTATTTGAAGATATTCTATATGCTTTTGGTAATATATATATATGCACAAAATTTCATATTGCTATGATAAAAATGAATAAAATAAATTTTTAACATCCACCGTCCCCTTAAAGGTTAAATAAAAGTTACATATAATTCAAAGTAATTTATATACCAAGTATATCTAACTAAAGGTAATATGACGATTTTTTTTTGTATGATGTTACGCATGTATGATGTTAACATATATTTAAAAAATATTCTGTGTGATTTATAATAAAATATGAAGTTCTTATTTTTACAAGCTAAAGCAGGTAATGAATTCACTTCATCGGGACTTATTTTTTTTATTAGTACATCTTGTTTCAAAATGTTAAATATAAAATTACATACAATAATGATGATAAATCTTAGTTTTCTTTATACAAACAGCGTTTATTGAGTAAGCATGAGTAATATGCATATATATTTTCGGGAACGGACATGTCTTTTGCTTAAGCTTTAACATAATATTTCAGAAATTTATTCTTTTGTTCATACTTATTCGTCTTCAAAATAGGCTTTATTTGTAAATTTAGATCGTGGATTTCACCTTCCAAAATTGAAAAGAAAGTGGTATTAAAAGTTTTACGAAGTTAGGAAAGATTTAATCAACCTAGCATAACTAAGTAGGCTTGGTTTAACTAACTAAATTTATTATAATTCATTTATAATTTCAAAGTTTGCTCAGGGAAGAAGTTTTGTAGAAGTTTTAATATAAGGGTAAGTTTATTATCTATATAATTTTTCTATGGAATTCATCTCCCTGAGCTTTTATTTGCTTAGAGATGAGAAATCTTTTATCCAAAAAGACAATTTTTCTGACAGTGTATCTATGTGAAATAGTAATGTGGAAGAAATATTTCGTAATATATTGTAAATTATATAGATACAAAAATATTAATATTATTCACAATTGGAGAAGACTATTTTTTTTGTCAAATACCATACCAATACATTAAAAAAATACAGAAATAGAACCACTAATAATTTTTGTCCATTTTAATTTCGTAATGTTCTTCTAAGTATATTCCATCACATCTAATTAAAGATGGTGTACCTATTCAAAAACTTGGAAAAATTCAGTATCATTCAAAAATGTTACGAAATAATCTATAGTTATTTTTTTATTTTAAGTTTGTATTTCGTATTTTAAGTTGACAGAAATTAACATAGTTGATAAATAACATTTCATTATTAGGTACAATTCTTTATTTTAATTTTTTGTAAGTATTTCAACTCTAGAATCTGAATATTGTGAAACCAAGGGAACGGTCTTTTGCTTGTACAGATTTTTAACTGGATATATCAGAAAATTTACTGTTTCGTTCATATAATATTTATCTTTAAATTAAAATTTCCTCCTAAATTTAGAAAGTAGATTTCATCTTGCTAAATTGTAAAGAAAGTAATATTAAAAGTTTTCGAAGTCAGGAAAGAATTTAATCAACCTAGCATAACTAAGTAAGCTATGTTAATAAACTAAATTTATTATAATACATTTATAATTTCAAAGTTTGCACAAGGAAGAAGTTTTGTAGAAGTTTAGTATAAAGGGTAAGTTTATTATCTACATAAGTTTTCTATCGAAATTATCTCCCTAAGATTTTATTTACTTAAAAATGCGAAATCTTATATCAATATAGACGGTTTTTCTGACAGTGTATATATACGAAATAGTGTTGTGGAAGAAATAATCTGTAATATGCTGTACAATATATAGGTAAAAATAGTAATGGAATTCACAATTGGAGAAGACGATTTTTTGTCAAATACCACAACAATACATTTAAAATATACAGATACAAAACCACTAATCATTTTTACTCCATTTAATTTAGTAATGTGTTCTTTTGCGTATGTGTCATCACATTAAAGATGGTGTAGCTATTGACACACTTGGAAAATTTTAGTATCATTCAAAAATGTTACGAAATAGCCTATAGTTATTTTTCTTTATTTTAAATGTGTATTTCTTGTTTTAAGTTAACAGAAATGAACAGAGTTGATCAATATCATTCCATTATTAGATCTAAATCTTTATTTTAAAATTTTGTGAATATTTTAATGCTAGTAATATGAATATTTTGAAACCTCGCAAACGGACATGTCTTGCGTATACAGATAATTTTATTTATATTTCAGAAAATTTACTCTTCGGTTCATACATTTTCATCTTTAGAATAAGCTTTCTTGATAATTTCAGATCGCGGATTTCACATTCCAAAATTGGAAAGAAAGTGGTATTAAAAGTTTTACGAAGTTAAAGAATTTAATCAACCTAGCATAACTAAGTAAGCTTGGTTTAACTAACTGAAATTTTTATTAATACAATTATAACTTCAAAGTTCACTCAAGGAAGAAGTTTTGTAGATGTTTTAATATAAATGGTAAGTTTATTATCAAGATAATTTTTCTATAAAAATTGTATCACAGGGTTTTTACTTACTTAATGTAATTCCATTCATACATTAAAGGTTAAATAAAATTCAAAGCAATTTGTTTACCAAGCATATCTCACTAAAGGCAATATGACTAAGTAAAATTTTATTGCGCATTTATAAAATTAAAATTTAGTATGTGTAATTTATTATAAAATATAAAGTTCTTTTATCTACACGCTAAAGCTGGTAATGAATTCATTTCATCGGACATTTTTATTTAATATAAGTGCATTCGGTACTATTTGGTTTTCCCATCGATCAGAAAACTGTTGCCAAAATATAAGATTAAATGTCAATAATGGTTGATCGTAAATGTCACATTCACTTGAGAAAACCCGTTACGCGTGTTTGTTACGTAATGAGGTAATTTTTATTTCGATGTGTTATTTTTTTTTATTAATGTTACACTAATTTATTTGTTCTTTTGTTATTTAAGATAAAAAAAAAATTATGTCAATTTGTATGATTTGGCGAGCAGTTTGGCGATTTATTTAAATTGGCGAAATTGGTCGACGGGATAACCAAGTAGTGCCATGCATTCTGTTTTAAAATGTTAACCCTTCACTGCACCGTGTGCCACATTTGGCATTTACATAAAACAATATAATCGTATTGGTGTGTTATGGTTTGGCCAATATGATCACTGTAACTGTTGAAGATCAGTCCAAAGAATGGAACACATTTATTTTGTCAATGTCAGATGGCTGAATTTGATAAAAATTTAGAATCAGTTCTTCGGAAAAAAGAAAAAAAGTCAATTTAGCAATTAAGACAATTAAGTGAAAGCTTACTTTTATTATTTTTACGGAATACTTTAAAATGTCATATAAAGAAAGCTGCAGAGTTTTAAACAGATAAAATTGATTAGGTTAAGGCCATTTAATTTCAATATATAGCAATATAATATTTGAAAACCCTAATTGTGTACATAAAGTGCATGCCATAAAATATATAACTTAAAAGTTGAAATTTAATATTTTTGATTTTTTTTTTTTATTATTAGACCAATATACATATTTCAAATATTTTTTTTCAAAAAATAGAAAAAAAATCGTGCACTGAAGAATTAATATATAGCACACGCAATAGGCTAATTCCATGGGTTCTGTAGTGTAAGTCACATAACTTATTAATTGCTATGCTTGTTAGCCACCGTTATTTTCAAAACGTCTGCTTGGCCTTATTCAATTAATGAGAATGTGCCAATAAAATTAATCACATTTTTTTTTGTTCTATAATACTGGTAGCCAAAAATCGTAGCCTGTGACTTACACTACAAGTACTCATGGAAATAGCCAATAATGATTATCAATTTCAAAGTTTTCTTTATACAAACTCAAAATTTATTTAATAAGTATGTGTAATATATTGTTTATTAATTAAAGTTATGTAGTTATGTAGTTATGTAGCTCTGTAGTTATAGGAAGCAAAATACTTTGTTTTTACATTTCCAAACAGCTAGCTCTATATGAAAGGAATTTTTTTATGAAATAAGTTGATGTACGAATGCATGAATACAACAAAATGAAGCATTTTGCCCTTTTTCAATATTTAATTTTTAAACTTAAACCTAGCATATTTTTTGTTTTTCTAAACAAAACTCTATCGCGTAAATTGTTCCTTGAATTATAATTTGGAAAACAAATGCCGTTTCCTTTTTAACTACAAGAAAAATTCTTTGTTTTAGAAAATTCTAATTTAAGGTTTTTTCTCTGTTTCACAAAATTAAATATTTATACCTTTAAACACGCTTTAATCTTTATTTAAAAGTACAAATTTTCAACAAGTAGGGTGTATAAAAAAAAAAACAAAATATTTTCATTTTTCCCAATGTTGAACAGCTTTGATTTTTTGCTTTTGAAAACATTCTTCTTTGATTTCAAAACTCTATTTACACAGAAAGTGTTTTTAAGTTTATTTAATAATAAAAAGAAATATCCGACTTCCAGTGCGTCTTAAAAGGATTTGAAAGAAAAACAGATTTCTAGTCAGTGAATATGATTTATTTGACAAATATTGTGCAAAAACAATTCAAAGACTTGAATTTATATAAGAAAAAACAAAGCAAAACAGAACAAAAACAAGAAAGAAAAAATTATACGTCAAGCGTAGATTATGAACCATTTTCCAAAATATTCAGAATAATTAAAAAAAAATGTTAAAACTGCACCGTTTAAAAGATTAAAATATTACGTTTCATTTCACCATTATGGAAATGTATAACGCATTTCAAAATCAAATTTCAGCTATAACCATCTATAATCAGAAAATTATTCGAAATTTATAGCAGAACTGTATATGATATAAAGGTTTGTGTCTATTCACAACATGCTTTTCAATTTAGTTCATTTAAGAGATACATATATTTCAGTTGCAAATTCTTTTGCAGAAATTTCTTCTACTGAGGGAATGGTATGCGAATACTTTTGTGCAGCCCTGTGTATGGGATAGAGAATTTATATATAATGAGTAATATGGAAAAAGCTAATTGCATTTAAAAGCGCATACCGAATTTTAAAACGTACCCTCAAGCTATTATTACGGAAAGAAAGATTAACGGATTTCTTTTGTATGTCCCTGTAAATTAAAAAATATATACTATTAATGCACAGTATTTAGGTGATTGTAGTGCAATTCAGTGAATTATATCAATTTCATTACATTTGAAATAGTGTAATGGCATAAAAATACACTAGAAAGGATTTTTTTCAATATATCGAAACGTAAATTCTTTTGAGTGTCCCATTAAAAGAACCGTTAATCGTACATACTTCATATGCAGCACCAAAGCATTTTTGGTGACTCTAAATAAGCTTTATCAATTGCGTTAAAATCCGAGTATATTTACTCAATTAGAACGTGGACAGATTAACTGAATGCATAAGCACTTTTGAATTTTGTTGGAAAGTTCTAAAAATGTCAATAATCATACATTTTGAAACGCAAAGGTAAAAAATTAAGTATATCAAAATAATGGAGTTATCAATAAAGAGGACGCGATACATAGGGTAAGGTCTACCAGTTATGAGTGGAGTAATTAAGTAGTTGTGACAAGATGGCGGATGTCTTTTTTTAATTGGATCAACAGTTTCTCTTGATTGCCAGAGCAAACTTCCCACCAATAAATTTGAATTTGAAATTTTGTCTTATTTAAGCGCCCTATTCTCGGAAATACTTTCTTACAAATATGGTAAAAATTTGTATTTATTTATATTTGTGTCAGTTAGCGCAGGTGTAAATTTTTTCACTGACATTAACAGGAGGTTGATTAAGATGACATAAGGTTTTAGCCTGATTACAGCCAAAGTAAACTTCTACCAGTAAAAATTATTATCGGTTTCTTCCATTATTTATGGCTGAATTTTTACTTTATTAAAGCATTTAAAGAAGGAGAAAATTTTTATATTTATTTACTGGTTGTAATTTTCTTTGGTGGTTATCAAACCCTGTGAAAATGGTTACAATTAAAGCTTCAGGGACAGTGCCATTTAAAAAATACCTCTATATCTATATACCTATTTAAAAATATAATTAATGAAATTAGATTTCTATGAACTGTTGATGTATAGTTTTTTAGAAAATTCTAGCTTCTTTTTAATCCAGTGATATCTATATAGATCGACTAAAGTTTGAATTTTAATGAATAAGTTCAATTTCTATCAACCAACTTACTTAAATGAAAATATTGATAGTACACAATCCCAGAAATCTATTTTTAAATAAGCTAAAGAAATTCGCTTTAAAATCTCTGTTAAAAAACCAGAACTATGACTGTTAAAAAAACAAACTTCATAAGAAAAATTCGTGTCGTAAAGGGTTAATTTTCTAGTATATGTATATGTATGTTTAAATTTATAAGCATACATTAGAAACGGCTGCAGTGTAAAACACTTTGATAATTAGAAAACTGGTAAATTTAACTGAAAATTTGTGGCGCCATAATTTTGTAATTTTAAATGAAAACCTTTTATTTATATGCTCCCTTATCTAAAAAAATCTAAGGAACTATTAAAATAAATGTAATTACATTTCTACTTATTTTACACTGTTTCCCTATGTTCCCGCGATGCAAGTTTCACTACATACTAATTCGATTTATATATCGAATAATTACAAAAATAATAATTTCTTTTTCTGATTTGTTGCTGTTAACTCTATGGATTTCTGTTGAAGATTATTGCTGTACAGATCTTTGGGCAGTATGTATGTTCAAACTGAAACTCTACATACAATAGACTGAAGATATATGTAATGAAGCTTGATGAGTAACTTTAGCGTACAAAGATTTACTTATATTTCGTTGAACTATAACGATAAAGCATCTAAGCTTGAAAAGAATTCGGTAAACACTTCAAACTACCATTACTGATCAGCACACATCACGCAGCATTAACAAAAACTTCTTTATTGTTGCATATATTATTGTTTTGTTACTATTAAACCTTCTCTTTGCTATAGTGTGCTATGTCACAAAGACGATGTGACACCCTGCTACTATACCCTGCTTACTTATATTTACATGGTTTTATTCATGGTCATACCTAATATACAGAACTATTTACATAGTAAGATATGTCTTTTGTTGCATCATAATGATAAGCTTTTTCTCGAAAACTAAAGTATCACAATAATAGCAACTGTAGAGTCAACAATGGATTCATCAATTCTACTATGATACTCCTACAATCGATAGAAACACCGATAAGCTGAAAACAAAATTATAATTTTTGGAATTAGTTGGCAGACTATTTCATTGAAATGATGGCGCTAGATGGGCATTACTTCTACTGCAATATTTAAAGATTGAATGCGAAGGCATATCAATGAACGGTTGTTTGTTTGATATTTAGAGGGAGCGATCTAATGAAGGAAACTAAATTGCGATACGATGCACTACAAGTGAGGATCCATTCAAGGTTCATTTTACGGTACATCAAGATTCATGTTATGTGTAAGGAATTTGAGTGGCTAGATTAATGAATGGAGTTTATGTTCCTTGAAAAAGACGCCATTTTTCCGATGAAGAGAAGTTTAAGAGTTCGATGAAAAGAGTACATTTTCATGAGTTTGGTGAAAAGATTAATATTCCAAACAAGAAGGCATCGTATAGGAAAGAGGAGAAGATGGGGATAAATGCAACTGTATTATAGCTAGTATTATCTGGTAACATTAAACAAAAAATTGAAGAGAGAAGTGCCGAGGCTTAAGCTAGTGAAAAAGAAAAATTTCAAATGTGCGATAAAATTTAAGATAAAATTTGAGGGGAGAGAAAGAGGGCAAACAAAAAATGGGAAGAAAAGCTTCTAGTGTAAAACTAGCCAAATTTAAGAACCAGGACCTAATGGCCGTATGTTAAGTTACCGTACAAGTAGTGTATATTGTAGGTTAATTTTACTTATATATAAAATGAATGGAGGGAAATACAACATTAACTGAGCTGAAGTTCCATGCCAAAAGGAGAAAAGTTTCCGAGAGGTGGACGAATGAATTCCGACTGAAAAAACGGTACTCAATATAAGAATGATTTGCATAGAGAAAAAAGGGTGGAGTAAGAAAGAAGGCTACCTGAATTTCATGTGGATTTTTTTAAGCAATCTAAACGAAATTAAGATTGGGAAGTGTAGAAGCCTAAGACTGTTAAAATTAAAAAAATTGAACGCAAAATAAAAATTAAGGGTGTTCTTAATCGAAAAAGGGCAACTTTGTGACACAAGTTTTATTCAATTTTTGTTCAGAAGTGCATGAAACTAGTAGATGTTGTGATTCAGAAACTTTCCAATCATACTCAATTTTCTGCTTTTTAAAATACGCAATGGATATTTTAGAATAAGCCATTGAAGTTGACGTTTTGAATTGCATTTTCCGACGAAAGCAGAAACACTAGTCGACGAAAAGGAGAAAATCGCGTGATCAAGTGATCAAAATTGCTAAAACTCCGTAATTTTTTTTATTATCATAAAATGGGAAACCTATTTCGATTCGAAACCGCTTCCATAGTCTCTGATTTTCTATAGTGTATCTATCCGTCAAAAAGTGAATTTGTGAATGTGTGAAAATGTTTTCTGCTGTTCAGCAGAGCAGTTGCAAACACCCTAAACCATTGGAAAAAGATGAAAATATCTATTTTACCCTATAGCCCTCAAATAATATTAAAACAGAGAATTATTTCTCTTTTTCAATAATTTTGCTCTTGCGAAAATAATGCAAATTTAATAACATTAGAAGAAATTTTATATCTTGCTCTTTCTATTCTTAAAAAAATTCCTCATAAGAGAAGACGGCGCGTTATTGCAGAACTGTAACATGCAAATGCTTACGTTTATTTTATACTTATTATAATTCCCTTTCTCTAAAATAATCTTTAAGTTAAAAAAAAAGCCTTACCTCTGTCAACAAAATGCATGTAGACGTCTTTAAACATTTTTAACCTACTATTTCGCAGCTTATTTCAACAAAGAATCACGTATAGTTGATCAAGCGATAAATCAAACATTGGTGCAAAAAATAACCAGTATCGCCGTTGGTTACGGATTTAATGAAATAATTTTGTTAATATCAGTGTAATACAGCTCATATTCAAAATATTAGAATAATTGAGAAAAAGTAATAAGAAAAAAATTATTTGTCATTTATTTATTTTTTATACTTAGTAAATGCAATTAAATTTCTTATAAATTAAATCTGGAATGTTTAGATAAGATTTTAACATTTATAAAATATAAAATACAGCACAATAAATTAGGTATACAGCTTCCTTAAACACACCAGAATATTAGAATAAAATTTAGATTGGTTCAAAATATTAGAATATTTTATTTTACGCAACAATATTACCTTATGAATATGAAGTAAATGGTAGTTAATATTTTGTAGCATCCCCTTTAGCTTTCATAACAGCGTACAATCGATCTTGCATACTATATACAAGGTGTTTACAAACATTTCTATCAATATTAGCCCAAATAGACTTTATACGTGCCACTAACTCAGTTTTACTTGAAGGAGGATTTTCTTGAAGTTTTTTCTTCATTATACACCATAAGTTTTCGATGGGTTTAAGATCTGGTGAATTTGGTGGCCAAGTAAGTACCTTAATGTTGCGTTGGGGGAACCAATTCTTAGTTGACACCGAGGTATGCGGGGACGCTAAATCTTGTTGAAAGATGAAATCATCTTCAAATAAATCTTCTGATGATGGAATCATGTAATATTATAAAATTTCTTGATATATCAGAGAGTTAACCTTTTCGTAGACGATGCATAACTTTCCAGGTCCTTCTGCACTCATACAACCCCAAACCATGACACTAGCAGCAAATTTTACGGAACGTTTGAGGCATTCTTTATCAAATGCTTCTTGCTTCATTCTCCAAACTCGAATACCTTGATTACCATATGAAACACAAAACATACTTTCATCACTAAATAATATATTTTTCCAATCTTCATTGCTCCATAAACGTCTTGATTTACACCAATTCAATCTTATACGCTTTTGTCTTGCAGTCATGAGAGGTTTTGTTTTCGGTACACGAGATTCAAATTTAAATTTATGGAGACGTCTTAATATTGTCGATGTAGAAACTTCAACTCCTTCTTCTTTCCATTTTCGGTGCAAGAATCGCACACTTTTAAAACGGTTTTTCTTAACTATACGCTTCAGTTTCCTGTCATCTCTAGCAGATGTTTTTGGTTTTCGGCCACCATTTCGGCGATTATTTTGAAATTTTCCAATTTTTGAATATTGTGTTAGTATTTTACTAACGCTCGATTGCGAACAATGTAAATAATTCGCTATAAAACATTGATTTTTACCGTGCCGATACAAATCAACCATACGAAGTTTAGTAGATTCAGGAATATCACTCACACGGCCCATTTTAAGACGAAAAATGAACAAACAGCAAAAAAGAATACTGATTTTAAATAAAATAGTCTGAATTTAATCAATGATGCCACCAGTTAAGAATTGCTAATAATTAAAGGAGAATTAATGTGAAATATTCTAATATTTTGAACCACTTGAATAAATATTCTAATATTTTGACTTTTCAAAATAATTTTTTTTGCAATTAATCTTTTCAAAAATGATATTAAATTTAAGATAACAAGTAAGTTTAATCAACAATAAGTTCTTAATAAAAATATCGTTTGCATATTTTCATTAAAAGACATTAAATTACCAAACGATATTTTCAATTTCTAAAAAAAAGGTAATTATTCTAATATTTTGAATATGAGCTGTAGAATAACAACAATCAACAAAATCGTCTTTTGAAATTTGCTTTCTAATTTTTTACTTTTTGAGTATGTTTCAGATCTGCAACACGGTAGTACGAAGGGTTAATTTCTAGTATCTTACAAATCATATCAATTTTATTGTAATGATATTTTAACTTTCTTCTATTTTAGACACGTTCACATCTGAAAATTTGCAATCACAGTGCTAAAATTAATGGATAATATGACATGGGAATTCCAATGATATGAAATTCTGCATTAGTCTTGAGGTATGATTATCGCTAAAATCCCGTAAATGAACAGAATGTGGCATAGAAGTAAGTACCAATTTTTCGGTGAATTACTTAGAAACCTAATGTGCAACGGTTCCTGTCAACATATAACTGAATCTGGAGTTTGATGAAAATTCGTGCATTAGCAGGGCTCCCAAATGGTCCGCCAACTCAACATCAGAATTTCCTTAGATAATTTTTCTTTTTACATTTTTCTTGCAAATTGCCGAGAAACAACGTTTAAATGTTAATTTTAGCGCAAATTCTGTAGAAACCTATCATGAAATTTTCTGTTAAGAAATATTGATGTTCAGTTCGCGGACCATTTGGGTGCGCTGGTTAAATGTTGAAATATAGTTATTGTGGAAATCAGTAAAAATGCTGCATAGCAACGCCACCTGCTAACCAATTTTCACCAATAACTAATGAACTCCAATTTATATCAGGTATTAACTGAATATAAAGTTTTATTAAATACCTTGCACAGGTTTTCTTCAGACAGAGCGCTGACATTTTTATCACATACTTACAGTCAGACATTTTATAAAAACATGCTTTTTTTTAAATCTCTGAACCCTCAAACGTGTGAACCCGTCAAAAAACTGAAATTCACCCAAATTATCACGAATTCAATTTATTTTATATATTTTATTTATTTGTAAAGATAGAAGAAAGTTAAAAGCAGAATCCAACACTTAAGAAAGCGGAAAATATTAGATTTTCCGTTGAAGTACGCTTATGATTATGAATTAAGCCATATTTGTAATTTTCCATAGTTATTTATAAAAAATATTGATGTAAAATCTTTAAAAGCTGATTTGATAGATCGAATCGTCTGAACGCGAATATATAAAGTTTTTCTCACTGTTAATCCATTGACTATGGGTCAAAAATTATACTTCCCAATAGACTGTTATTTTGTTCCATGAAATCTTTTGAAAACTAATCTCTGTACCTCACTTACAATACACACCAGAAAAATCTACCCTAGGAAAGCATTTTGTAAATTGTTTGGTAAATAAATATCTATAGTATAAAAACCAAACGTATCTGTGCGTAACGCATACGTCATTTTGCGAATGGCAACACTTTCCCATATAATTTCGGTTTTGCAGTTTTCGCTATTGCAAATTTTACAATTCCAAACTTTGCACATTTTAAATACCGTCGTATAGAAAAGAACGTACTTTTAAATGCAATTTGTTTGAAAGCTGTATCTCAATTTATTTTTGAGATATTAATTTTTTTATTAGTTTTTAGTACCAATTTTGTAATTGTGGCAACAGAATCGCTCCATTTTCTCTTACAAATGAAAAGAAATTAAAATGCTTAGGTCAAATATATTGTCTGTTATAAAATCCGGTGAATTTCAGTTTTATTTCGTTTTTATTTATCATTGATGAAATGAGAGTACTATTCTTTAAATATGTTGAATACGGATATGAGAAGTACGTATGTAAATTTTGAGAAGATGAAAATGATAACTAATTTATATTTTACGTAAAATTCTATGATCGCGTCAAGTTGGAATATATATTTGTTTTTTTCATTCACTTTTATACCACTGGTAACAGCCTCAATTAATAACTTCATCATAATAACTGATATTATGAAAGGACCAATTACACTGTTTGATAATACACATACAATAAATTTCGGCTCATCAGTGTATACTAGATGTTACAAATTTAATTAAAAATTATGTACTACTTATAATATGAAGTAGAACTGATTTCCTACAGTTTCGAACAGTACAACTTGCTCATCATCAGGGAGCATTAAGAGACAAAACTAACACGTTATACAGTTTACATGATACAGTACTGAAAGTGAAATCCTGCCTTTACTCAGAAGGAAATTCAAATTCGCATATGCATGCAGTAGTGGCACCATCTACAATGTAGAGATCAAATTAAAGTTCATTCTAACTTCATTTCTGTTTTTAGAAAGGGAATCTAAGCGTTAGGTATAAAATAGGATAAATTATCGTTACATAGTCGATTATTCCGTGTTATAATTTCAATTTATTCACGAATTTTAGATTTATGGGGGTTCGTTTGCCGAGAAATAATTATGTCCTGTTATAATCAATTGACTTTACTTCATTTATGGAACATAGTCTTGATATGGATGTGCTTGGTTTATTATATTTAATGTAATTTTTATGTTCTTTAAGCCTTCTGCTGAATTTTCGACCAGTCATTACTATATAATATTATAGTTGATTTATCAATCAACTCAAATATTATGAATGACTGCATACACTGCGCGCAAATCTGTAGCAAAACTATTGGTTCAAGACCCTTCCAAAATATTGATAATGATTTTAAACTAATGCATCTTGAACGTATACTTCATTTGTAACCAGATTATTTATTTATTTATTTTAAATTTAATTTTAAAATTTTAAATTTTGGAAAAATTGATTTTTATTAAATAATTCCCATTTTTAAAAAAATAAATAAATAAATTGCTTAGAAATGAAGTATACATTCCAGATGCATAAGTTTTACATCATTATCAATGTTTTTTTTTTTGGGGGGGGGGGCTTTTTAACAAATAGGTATTCCAGACACAAATAAAAATAAATTACATTTTCTTTATAAAAATTAAAATAAAATTTCATTATAGAATATTAAAAAAATATTTTAAATATAAGAGGTATTAAGCTACCTTTCTTAATAATTTTATTCATTTATGTTTTATATGAATTGAAAGAAAAATAAATGTGACATATTGCTAAATTGCACCGCAATATTAAAAGAAAAACTCTTGAGACCCCTTAAGAATAATTCTTTAACTAATTATATTGCATAATATTATATTTATGTCGTTATATTTCCTTATGAAGTTCTTATTTTTAAACTGGGGAATTGAAATGTTCATTTCTAAAAAGAAATCTTACCAGTTATATTCTTTTTATTGCAATTTCCTTTCAAAGCATTTACTACCGAACGAGAAAGTGGAAAATATTAGATTATCCTTTGTGGTGAGATCAGCGTTTCTAGATATTTATACATTATCCTTTCCTGTAATTTACCGTTGTTATTTAATATAAGCATTGAATGCAATGTCTGTGAAAACTCTCTTAGTATTTTGAAGCATTTCAACCGAGGATTTTAGGGATTTCTTCCACTTAAACGGATTATCGGGAATTTCTTTTCGTTAATGAAAGTATATTTCATGAAAAGAAGTGCTAAAAATGTAATATACATGATTTTTATCGACCAGTTTGATTGTCGAAAGCAAAACTAATAAATGTATCGTTTGAGCATCCATTGAAAATACTGTGTTTTTATGAAATTAAATATATTTACATGGACTTGTAATTTATTTTTAGCAAGATCAATTTCTGTATAATTAAATAGTTTTATTACATCCTATTATGTTTTTAATGTTTGATCCACCTGCTATGCATTATTCTAACATAGATGTTTAAACTAAACATTTTGAAAATTTATTTTTAAAAATCAACAATTTATATATTTGACTCTAATATCTGTCAAATATATAACTTGTCAAATATAATCCTCACTACCGTATAAGAGTACAATAAAAAATTAGAGTACATTCCGTATAAAAGTACGGTCAAATATATAACTTGCCAAATATAATATTCACTACCGTATACGAGTATAATAGAATATTTTATTATTCTTTGTTCTGATCTTAATTATTTTAGATAAAACTTGATATAGGCATATATTTACTCATTAACCATTACTCATCACTTCTATTTCCTCATTATTCTGCTCTTCTTTAACAACGTTGACGTAAAACGTCCCTAAAGTAATTTCAACGACCTATGTGATTTCATTTATTTAAATGTGTTACATGAAAAAAAAATTCGGTAACCACAAAATATTTCATTGAAACGAATACTAAATTATAATATATTTATGATTTTTGCAGTATGATTTAATAGATATACTATCAAAAGAAGTTGCCAAAATTAGTAAAACAATATTTTTATATTATGAGATTAGTAAAAAATTACATAATATAATTATTTAAAATGACATAATAATATTCAATTGTTGCCAACAACTGAATTTTTGTTATGTGGTTTTCGTTCAGGCTATAGAAAAATTAATACTTTCTTATAACAGAAATATTCTTCTGTAACTAAGTTTTAAAAGCAAGAGGAAATATTCTACAAAATTTACAAAACACAGAATGTTGTTTTAGATATTACGATTGATCATAATGATACGCAAGCTATCATAATGCTTATGAAGGATGTCTGTATTAAACATTTCAAAATTTTCAAGAAAAGTTTTTTGAAATGTTACTTTACTGTGTTAATAGAACTTTTTAATGAACAAATTACTTTAACTGACATTTAATAATTATTTAATCTTTATTATTAATAACTATTAATATGTATTTAATTTTTAATAGCCACAAATTTCATTGAAAATTCGCCGCTTTAAGTTAAATATCTTTGAAACGTTACGCACATTTACTTATATGTAAACAATCGAAGTATGAAACTGAATGGGCTGTTGATTAAATAACAGTGGAATATTATTGTTTCTCTCGGTAACTTCATTTGTAAGATTTAAATTCTTGTGATTTCCTTCAGTTGACAGCTGCAGCAGCATGCAAAGTTACAATTATAATGTTCATTTGAAAGAGTAAGAATAGGATAAATAAAACTCATCTTAAACACATTCATTAATATTTCGAAAGTAATTCGAAAATTTCACGAAATTAAAGGGAAGCTGAGAAAAAGTTTTTTTTCGAAATATTTTTTATATCACATCCATTGACGTTCTTAATTCATTATGCCGTCAAGAAACGGCAATTCTTCAAGTCGTCGACAACTGCTGTTACTTATTTGTTCATGAAAATATTTTTCCCCTACAAGAATTTTTGATTGTAGGAATAGATGGAAGTCTGAATTTGCCAAATTAGACAAATAACATGGATTTTCCAACAGATCGAAATTTAAATAATTAAAATTCCTCGTTGCTATCCCAATAGTTCGAAGACATGAAGTGTCTTTGGGAAATATTTTCTTACGCAAAACAAAGTCTTTATTCAAAAGTTTTTATTCACTTGATATAATCGTTTTGAGTAATAGAAACCGTTCATTGTTTTGCTTTTGGAATACAGTCAATAAGAAATATTCTTTTAGCATCCCGAAAGAGTGACGCTCAAAATATTTCCAATTGAATTTACGGACAGTGTCTTCTTTCGTGGGCGAGAACTAATATGTATGTTATGTTTTTTTATTATAGGTTAATATCAGGAGAATAACAGTAAACCAAGGATTTATCTGTTGGAACAACTCGCCGGAAAAATAGGTTTTATTTGCATATTATGGTTTTGAATCTACTGACCAATTCGCATTCAAATTTATAGAAAAATACAAATAAATGTAAATACAATGCTTAAAAATACGTAAAACATTACATAAAAGCATGTAGACATACCTTAATCTTCTAATGATCATGGTAGCATATCTGCTACCATTTATTCAGCCTTAATTTTTAGCATTAAATTTCCTAAATAATCTACATTTTAAGTCATCGATACACAGTTTAATGGATAGCTTAGATAGATAAGCAACATGGTGAAAAAAAATACAATTACATGAAAAAGTAGAATGTATGCCAAACTTCCGTTTATTCACCCCTCTATCAACAGCCACCCTTTCTTTTCTTTTTTTTTCGAATCAGAAGTGAGTAACGAGAATTTATATACAGAACCAGTCATATGGCGCTGTTTTGTGTAAAATAGTTGTCTAAAGTAAGAAAAAACAACTAGATTATATTTCTGAGAATTAAATTACAGACTCATTTATTTGTGACATCAATGATATTGGTTATAAAGAAGTAATGAACGACAAAATTATTGAAAATGTTTTTATCCACCAAAACTGATAAGGGTGAAGATAATAAATTGTGAAATTATCATACGAATTAAATAAAAAATAATAATACAAAAATAGCAAATTTGGAAATTATCAACCAGGAATCAGTCATATAAATTATTCTCTCTAAATCCATTAATCCTTTATCTACCGCAATATGAATTCATGAAAAATTTACATTCTAAAGCATTTTACGTAAATTGTTTAAACTAAATTAAAAGATTTGCATAATCATTTAATAAACTTTTGAAGGATTTTAGAAGGATTAAACGAATTTGAATGCACAAGGATTTTGTGCAATATTTATAACCGCACTCAAATCTTTTATTTTAAATTGTTTTCTTAGTATTTTGTAGAATTATAAAATTTATAATTACGCAGCTCTAATAAAATAAATTTAGAAATATTACCAAATTGAATATTCCCCATCCCCTTCCCTCAGCGCCAAAAACCTGAAAAGATGCAAAGGCAAAAGAAATCATCATTTTAAAAATATTTTTGTTTCTGTAATCAATAATGTTTTTGGAGCAAGATAAAGTAATGTATCTGTAACTCATTCTAAACAGTATTACAGTTAATTCACGCATTAAAAGAATTTTATAATAAGTAATTTTCATGGTACTTATAAGTAGCGTCGGTCGATAAAGGGTTAATTGTTTTGCGATACATCAAGAAGCAGGTCAGCACGAGCACTTTCATTATATAGCCTCCTCAGTTCTGAAACAAATTTTACCTGTCACCAGAAAAAAATTTAAAATTATTATGAAAATCTCCAAAGATGCATCAGTCTACATATCGATGTTTCTAATATGCATACATTCAGTGGTGTAGTCGTAAAAAATTCAGAAGGTATACGCTCTAAGTAGAGGATATACCTTCAAAACAGAGAGAGATTACCTTAGAGTGAGTATATTATAGCTTTCTTGAGAAACATCAAGAGTGAGGTGGTTAAAATTCGTAATCTTGCTTCAGAAAAATCACATACAAAAAGTAAAGGAAATTGTATAATGGGTTACTTTGGATAAAAACAGGTAGTATTACATAACGTTAAGGCTATCAGTAAATTTCTACATTTTCTATATAAACAGATTTCTTGATATCAGTTGTGCTTTATCTAAACAAAGGTGTATATAAGGTACCCTGGGGTAATAACGCCAGACGGGGTAATAACGCCAAGTGCTAATATTTTTCATAATTATGAAATAATCTGGTAAATGACACCCATGTGTTCTGCGCAGAAGGGTTTTGAGTCATATAAATCGCAAAAAACAGCTTCAAGTTAATTTGTTTCATTTTTAGGTCTTATTGTTTTTACAAGCAGCTAAAATTAACGCTTGATCTAAAATTTGCGAGATACATTTTGTGATGTGAAGACTATTTTTTTTATCCGGAAATACTTTGTTAATTACATAAATTTGTAGTACATTTCATGGCCTTTCAAAATGTTGTTGAAGATTTTGGATATCTTCTCAAGATAATTTGTAATTTAAAATGTACAGCGCAATAACTATAACGTGGTAATAGCGCCAATCCTTGCAATTTTTATCCTGGTTGATTCCCTACAGTGGCCGAGCTACATCCTAAATACTAATTCAAATAAACACAGTTAAAACGGTGCAATGTTTCTAATAATTCTATTTAAACGGTCCTTTTTAAGCAAAAAGAAGCTCACTGCCTGATATTCTTTTGCCTCGTTCCTCCCCACACACACCACACCTTTATTTTTCTTATACTTTCACAAAAAAATGAACATTTTCAATAGCTTAGGATGCAATTTGTCAATTTCTGGAGCTGAGAGTTCGTATTTTTAGAATTGGGCAATCTACATGCAATTATTCCAACTTATTTCATAGTTTTGTTTGCATGGCGTTATTACCCATATAGGTGGGTAATAACGCCAAATAGCATTGGTCAAGAAATCACGCCATTACATTTTATGTATTCATATCTGTTAAATTATTTTTTTCATATAGATAGTCAATGAGTTGCTGTATCAAATCATATATTTGTTTGAAAAATACAAACTAAAACTAAGCCGTGAAAATTGCTAGAACCTTAACGTGGCGTTATTACCCCAGGGTACCTTATATATTTATATATATGTTATAAACATATCAAAATGTTATTTTATTGATGATCTTGTTCTGTCTCAGTCTTTTGATTATCCGCTACACCACCGCCCGTGAGTGACAGATAATCGAAAGTTTACTGTACATATATATATATAAAGAGAGATATGTATAAAAAAGAAAGCAACTGTTTTAGATCATACACTGTGTAAAAATACAATTATTTTTACCAAATGTAATGCTTTTTAAATACGATAAAATAGCATTCATATTTTCACCATAATCATTCATCCTAATCTTTTATATCTTCATCGTATAGTGGCATATATAATACAATACAGAAATTCTATAAAATATAATAAAATCGCATTTTTTTAATATTAGTACTTTATTTGACTTACAATAATATAAATAAGAGTAAAAAAAACTTTTTTCATATCGTTATTTTAGTAAAAAAAATAAACTTTTTTGTAAGAATCAAAGTTCTGTAAATTCAAAACGTTTTGAAACTTACACGGTCTTCATTCGGGAGATCTAGTGACTGTTGTTTCTTTCCGTTTTGTAATTTCGTCGGAAATTGATCTTTCTACACGCCCCAGTGGCGTGATCAGTAGCGTCAGCTACTGCCACGCCGAGGGGTCCAGGTTCAAATCCGAGTAAGACATGGATGGTGTGTTGTCCCTTTGTAGTGAAATAAATATGTAATGAATATGTGAAATAGAAATAGTTTTGAATTTTCTTTGTTTCTGTGTGCAATGGATCATTTTAGGCGAAAGCCATAGTTGCTGCAGGCCTCAAAGTAATGTCAAATCAAATGAAATAAATAAAAATTATCTTTCTACCTGTGCAATTGTATATAATATAATGAGGGATGTTAAAAGTTATTAAAATTTCAAAAACAAGCACAGGCTTTATTTATTATGAATTAATTCTTTAGAAATTTCCTGGATATCATCTGACACTATATCGTGACAGTCTCATTTTTAGATATTATCAACAGAAATTCTCTTGTGACAGCTTCTAGATGGTTACTTGTACGGAATATAATTTTAGATACAATGAAATCTATTTTTGTAAATTATGTTTGCGTTATATTTGCCAACGCAATGCGGTATCTATTTAATCAAAGATCTGCTTCATATTCTTTATTATGTCTCTAAATTTTCCCATTGTCAAAGCTATGTAAGTAAAATCTTTATTATCTTTTATGAAAGGTATAATGTATACTCCTGACCTATTGATGGCTTGGATTGTGCCAACGTGGTACTTAACAAAACGTTTTACACTAGAACCTCTATAGCGGACATTTCGACCGGTATCAAATAAAAATATTTCTATTCGAATCAGAATTTTTTTTTAAATTAAATTAAATATGTTCCACGCATAAATAAATAAAATAAATAAGATAAATTGGTTAAAATAAAAATTCTAGTATAAAAAATTTTATAACACTTGACTAAAATTTTCGCCGGTTCTCCCGTTATCTTTGGGTGAAAGATAGCAACAAATGCTACTTTTAAAAAACATGACAAACTGATAAAATGAAACGATGAAAATAAGATCATTAAAATATTGAATAAGATTTATTTCAATGGTTGAATCTATCCATAAGTATCTAAACCTATTTAAAACAAACAAAATAAATTAAAAATGAGATTAAACTTTTCTTAGTTTACATTGTAATTAAATTTTTCAATGAAGTTATTTTACATTTAAATTTTACTTCAATTACTGCTGGATTATTAATTTAGAGATTAAAATAGGTTTAGTTTGCAAAGTCTTGTATTATAGTATAATCCTCTGTCTTTGTTGTGTATTATTGCCGTAGAAAAGTTTATAGAAATAATCATTTTGTTGACTAAACATAATCTCAAAAGCCATTTACATGCTATATATGTTCAGAATATGTATGCCACACTTTTTAAATTAAAGAAGTTTTGGCAATCGTCTTAGCGTAAATTTATTTCTTTGCAATATTTCATCATACAATATGCTCTTAAAGTTGTTGAAAGAGCTCTGAAATCAGATTACAAATTCATAGGGTAAATCTTATTTACACGATAATTATAATTAAATTTCGAAATAACGATAAACCATAAAAGTGCAAATTTTTGTTGCCGTTTCTGATTTCCGTTTCTTTTAACCCTTTAACGTTCATTGCTTTCTCTACGAAACCACAAAATTTTAATTCTGATATGCAACATCGACACCAGAATTTTATTTTCAAAAAATCCATTTTACGATGTATGTGAAAAATCAGTTTTTCCTATTTACAAATATATTTGTTCGCAATTACCGGTGGCAGTCATTTATTTCAACATCTTAGCAGTGAAAATGCTTTCATAGTTAAAGAGTTAAAATGCTTAAAGTCGAAATAAATCACAGATAAATTGCATAAACTATCTATATTTATAATAAAACCGGCATAACGTTCAATAATATAATAAAATTTTAAAATCATAACACAATTTTTCTGTGTTATACATTATTCAGTTTAAAACTACTTCAATGCAGAAATCAGGTAATAATTTGTTGCTGTTGAAAATAGTCGGATGTGACAATCCCAATTTTTTTTCTAGCTCACATACCCTATAAGCAAACCAATATTGGCCCAACGTTGCGCCAATATTGGTTTTCTTGGAAATATTTCCAATAAAACACCAATATTGGCTAAATATTGGCATTTCATTGGAAATATTTCCAATGAATTCCCAATATTGTACAAAATATTGGCGTTACAATGGAAATATTTCCAATAAATTCCCAATATTGTACAAATATTGGCGTTAAATTGGAAATATTTCCAATGAAACCCCAATATTGTACAAATGTTGGCTTTACATTGGAAATATTTCCAATGAATTCCCAATATTGTACAAATGTTGGCATTACATTGGCAATATTTCCAATGTAAATCCAACATATCTACAATATTGGGGTTTCATTGGAAATATTTCCAATGAATTCCCAATATTGTACAAATATTGGCGTTACATTGGAAATATTTCCAATAAAACCCCAATATTGTACAAATGTTGGCGTTACATTGGAAATATTTCCAATGAAACCCCAATATTGTACAAATGTTGGCTTTACAATGGAAATATTTCCAATGAATTCCCAATATTGTACAAATGTTGGCGTTACATTGGCAATATTTTCAATGTAAATCCAACATATCTACAATATTGGGGTTTCATTGGAAATATTTCCAATGAATTCCCAATATTGTACAAAATATTGGCGTTACAATGGAAATATTTCCAATGAATTCCCAATATTGTACAAATATTGGCGTTAAATTGGAAATATTTCCAATGAAACCCCAATATTGTACAAATGTTGGCTTTACATTGGAAATATTTCCAATGAATTCCCAATATTGTACAAATGTTGGCATTACATTGGCAATATTTCCAATGTAAATCCAACATATCTACAATATTGGGGTTTCATTGGAAATATTTCCAATGAATTCCCAATATTGTACAAATATTGGCGTTACATTGGAAATATTTCCAATAAAACCCCAATATTGTACAAATGTTGGCGTTACATTGGAAATATTTCCAATGAAACCCCAATATTGTACAAATGTTGGCTTTACAATGGAAATATTTCCAATGAATTCCCAATATTGTACAAATGTTGGCGTTACATTGGCAATATTTTCAATGTAAATCCAACATATCTACAATATTGGGGTTTCATTGGAAATATTTCCAATGAAACCCCAATATTGTACAAATATTCGCGTTACATTGGAAATATTTCCAATGAAACCCCAATGTTTCACAAATGTTGGCGTTACATTAGAAATATTTCCAATGAAACCCCAATATTGTACAAATGTTGGCCTTAAATTATAAATATTTCCAATGAATTCCCAATATTGTACAAATGTTGACGTTACATTGGCAATATTTCCAGTGTAAATCCAACATATCCACAATATTGGGGTTTCATTGGAAATATTTCCAATGAAACCCCAATATTGTACAAATATTGGCGTTACATTGGAAATATTTCCAATGAAACCCCAATGTTTCACAAATGTTGGCGTTACATTTAAAATATTTCCAATGAAACCCCAATATTGTACAAATGTTGGCTTTACATTGGAAATATTTCCAATGAATTCCCAATATTGTACAAATGTTGGCGTTACATTGGTAATATTTCCAATGTAAATCCAACATATCTACAATATTGGGGTTTCATTGGAAATAATTCCAATGAAACCCCAATATTGTACAAATATTGGCGTTACATTGGGAATATTTCCAATGAAACCCCAATGTTTCACAAATGTTGGCGTTACATTGGAAATATTTCCAATGAAACCCCAATATTGTACAAATGTTGTCTTTACATTGGAAATATTTCCAATGAATTCTCAATATTTTACAAATGTTGGCGTTACACTGGCAATATTTCCAATGTGAATCCAACATATCTACAATATTGGGGTTTCATTGGAAATATTTCTAATAAAACCCCAATATTGTACAAATATTGGCTTTACTTTGGCAATATTATCAATGTAAAGTCAACATATCTACTATATTGGGGTTTCTTTGGAAATATTTCCAAGGAAATCCCAATATTGTACAAATGTTGGCTTTACATTGGAAATATTTCCGATGAATTTCCAATATTGTACAAATATTGGAGTTATATTGGCAATATTTCCAATGTAAAACCAACATATCTACAATATTGGGGTTTCATTGGAAATATTTCCAATGAAACCCCAATATTGTACACATGTTGGCGTTACATTGGAAATATTTCCAGTGAATCTCCAATATTGTACAAAAGTTGGCGTTACATTGGAAATATTTCCAATGAATTCCCTATATTGTACAAATGTTTTCATTACATTGGAAATATTTCCGATGAAACCCCAATGTTGTACAAATGTTGGCGTTACACTGGAAATATTTCCAATGAAACCCCAATATTTTACAAATGTTGGCTTTACATTAAAAATATTTCCAATGAGTCCTTAATATTGTACAAATTTTGGCGTTACATTGGCGATATTTCCAATGTAAAGCCAACAAACCTACAATACTGGAGTATCATTGGAAATATTTCCAATGAAACCCCAATATTATACTATTGTTTGCGTTACATGGGAAATATTTCCAATGAAACCTCAATATTGTACAAATGTAGGCGTTACACTGGAGATATTTCTGATGAATCTCCAATATTGTAGAAATGTTGTGATTACATTAAAAATATTTCCAGTTTATCCATAATATTGTACAAATGTTGAGATTACATTGGGAATATTTCCAATGAAACCCCAATATTGTACAAATGTTGACGTTACATTGGAAATATTTCCCAAGAATCTCCAATATTGTACAAATATTGGGGATAGATTGGAAATATTTGCAATGAATCCCCAATATTGTGCAAATGTTGGCGTTACGTTGGAACTATTTACAATGAATCTCCAACATTGTAGAACTGTTGGCTTTACATTGGTAATATTTCCAATGAATCTCCAATATTGTGCAAACGTTGACGTTACATTGAAAATATTTCCAGTAAAACCCAAATATTGTACAAATGTTGGCGATACATTGAATATATTTGCAACGAATCTCCAATATTGTACAAATGTTGGCGTTACATTGGAAATTGAGAATAAATCTCCAATTTTGTACAAATATTGCCATTGGGAATATTTCCAATGTAAAGCCAACATTTCTACAATATTGGGGTTTCATTCGAAATATTTCCTGTGAAACCGCAATATTGTACAAATGTTTGCATTACATTGAAAATATATTTCAATGAATCCCCAATATTTTAAAATTTGGCCGTACATTGGAAATATTTTCAATGAATTTCGAATATTTTACAAATATTGGCGTTACATTGGAAATATTTTCCACGAAACGCCACTATTGCACAGATTTTGGCCTTGCATTTGAAATATTTCCAATGGCACCCCAATATAGTACGAGTATCGTCGTTATAGTGGAAATACAGTCGAACCTCGTTAATACGCGAATCAGGGGTCCAATCAAAATTCGCGTATTAAACGGGTTCGCGTATTAACCGAAGGTCGCGAATTTTCGTCGAGTCGAGTGGTCTTTCTCTATGCGGAAAAAAATACACTTTTTGTTACTTTCGCGATACACAAAATACACTTTCAAGATATGTTTTTAAGACATAAAATGACATTTCATTTATTTTAGTTATTATGTACTTATTAAGCAGAAACGTTTGAAAGCTAAAAATTCAAATTATCGTTAGTTTCTCAAGTAAAATTCCTGTCTTTTCAAATTTAGATTCATTATATATAATACATAAAATTGAAAATGACGAACACAAAAATTTCTGCTAACTATATTAACTAAAATTAATGTTAACAAAATTGAAATCTTTGTCAGCTATACGGAACAGATAGACGCGATAATACATAGTGTTGATAATAATAAAAAGTAAAAAAAAAAAAACTTTCTGAAGTCAATAATGTCATAAAAATTGCTTTTTGGAGAAGTAGCTATCAATTTTGGCCTGTTTGACATGTGGTCGCATCATCATCATAATGTTTTCCGTCTTATATAGATAGTGGTAAAGTTCGTTTGTTGAGGGTTCTTCGTCCAGTGACGATGCATATTGTCTTAGGAAACTGAATGCTTCTGTAACTTTGAAGAATGAGAATGGAGTCGGAAGCGCAGGTTCATCATCTTCTTCCTACTCATCCTGTTTGTCAGTCTCAGTTACATCGGCGGTGATATCATCCAGATTTCTAAGTTCGGAGGTAACTAGATCTTTGTCGATATTAATGAACGTGCCTAAATCGACAAAAATTTCCCCTGCAGTTTCTCGTGCAGCCAGCCAATCTACTTCAACATAAGGGTGCAAGGTTGGCTCTGTGTAAATGATGTCCTCGCTACTTCAGAAATCCGCTTTCTGAAAACAATTTGTATAATTGTCGTTGGTGGTACAAACTCCCATTCTGCAGTAAGCATGTGCATAGCGTCGAGAACTGTAATAGGACGACACTCGTAGCAAAAATTATTGCTGCCGTGTTCCATTTGGTGAAGATATCACTGTACGACGCGAGTCTTGAAATTTACTTTGGTGCTGTTAATTATTCCTTGGTCCAGTGGCTGGGTGACATTAGTTGAATTTGCAGGTAGAAATACTACTTGGATATTATTCAGGTCTTCGTTATCTTTTAGATGCGCACGGCAGTTTCCACAAGCAATAACACATGGAACTATTCTTTTCTCATACGCTGATCAAAAATACGAAGCCATGTTGTGAAAATGTTGCCCGTCATCCATGCTCTACGCTGGCTCTCGTAGAGGCAGGGGAAATTCTTGCCATTTTTAACCCTTCCGGCGCACTACTCTTTAAATTTGGAATTTAAAGAAAAAAATTAGGCAATCTATTTAGGCCTAGCGGAGTACACAGATATAATTTTGTAAAGATTGCATAAACCACTTTAATTATACAGCTGTTGTCGAAGTGGTAACACCATGCAAGTACAGCATTGATAAGCACAGTGAGAAGAGCATTGCTGTGAAGCGCGTATTAGAGTAAAATATTTTACCTATTATTTAAAAACAGTAGAATTTGATCTCTGTGGTGTTGCCATCTAGAACTCATAAGAAAGTTTTAAAGTAGCCATTAGAGTAGTTTTTGAAACATTCACGGAGTTTTTGTGTCTCTAAACAGGGGGAACTTTGGGTGTTACCGACCCGGCAACACTGCGCCGGAAAGGGTTAAAGCATCGTGGGTTGCGTGATTTCTCTATGACCAGCAGCTTTAATTTATTTGATCCATCAGATTTAGCACCGAGCAGAATAGTAAGACACTCTTTGTTCAGTTTGACTCCATGTCATTTTTCTCCTTTCATGGCCATTGTTTTATTGGGTGTTTGTTTGTAAAAAAGCCCAAATTCGTCCACGTTGTAAATATTCTTACTAGAGTAGTTTTTACAAGCTACGGAAACACATTAAATTTCTAACAGTGAACATCTTCAATGTTGACTACAGCTGATTCACCGCCCACTTGCTTGAGTTTTTATGCCGTACCGAGTTTTAAATCGATCCATCCATACATTTGAGGCATTGAATTCTAGCTGTTCCATTTTTTGATGCGATTTCCGAATCTTTTTCTTGTATTAACAAGCCACTTGTTCGGATATTCGTAGAGCGCGCTTGAACAAACCACTCATGAAGGGACTTTTCCATGTTCTCAAACTTGGCGGTTTTTAATTTTTTGTTCGTTGTTCCTCCAGCCACAGCTTGGTTAACGATGGCATTCCAATTCTTTAACATAGTCCTTAAAGTTGACTCTGATATACTTTTTTCTTTGGCGAACGCAGACTTATTTGAGGCAGCTTGGGCATCGTATTGATTTATAATTTGTACCTTCTCAGTGATGGAGAGAACCTTTCGTTCAATATGTTTTGCTCCTTCCGCCATAGTTTAGACTAGATTATAAAAGCACAGATGGATATCGTAGACTAGATGGTACTTGGAGCCACCAGCGACTTTCTTCTTTTAAAAAAATCTCATCACTGATGAAACAGCGATTGAAGAGACTCAAGTGATTAATCTGCGATTGTAGCGCATTCTCAATCTATCGATTCTACCACTCTAATTTAGGGAAGGGGGGGGGGGGGAGTCACATCATTTCTTAACTATGGGGAAATATTCTTTCATTTTTTCTTTTTATAAAAACTAGCTGATTCACGAACCCCGCGCCCGCGATGAATGAACCTTATATGAACTTTAAATTTGTATGTTTCATAAATTTAATTCCCTTTTTGCCTACATTTACATTTTTAAATGACAAAAATCGCAAGAAAAGTATTGATTTGAAGGTACATTCTGCTTTGCGTAATTTTATTTTTTGAGCCTATCCGTACAGAAAGTTAGCAAAACATTCAGATTTTTACTGATTTCAAAAAGTTTTGTATCAAATATTTTTTTATTCACATATTCTTAATTAGAATCTCATGATAGGCTGAAATGCCTAAGTTAAAAATCTCTAAATGCTGTATTTAAAAAAAAAAAATTGAATTTCCATTAAAATTTTACACTGTGGTTTTATATACTCTCGAAATGGAAACAGGTGTTTTTGAAAGCAGTGATAATGTCTTTAACTTTTGCACAACGCTAACCTCATCTCGCTTTATGAGATTTCATTGGGAGAGTTTTGATTGGTCAGTCTTGTGCTAGAATTGAATCGGAGTCCAAATTTAGTCAGCGTATGGTTTTGTGGGGGAAATGCTCAATTTAATTCGATTTAAATAATTGTTGTATAAAAAATAAGTTAAATAATTGTTTAAATAATTATTGTATAAAATGGTTTTAAAATACTTCATCTAAAAACTCGTATGTTTAGAACTAAGCTCATTCGCGTATTAAACGTAGGTTTTTCTTTCAAGGGACTGATAAAATTTCGCGTATTAAACGGGTTCGCGTATTAACCATTCGCGTATTAAAGGGGTGTTTTTATATGCGTAAGATAGGAGTATTTCAAGGGACCAAAGAAAATTCGCGTATTAAGCGGGTTCGCGTATTAAGCAGGGCGCGTATTAACGGGGTTTGACTGTATTTTCTAAGAAACCCCAATATAGTAGAAATATAGGCTTTACATTGGAAATATTTTCAATGTATAGAATGTGTTTCTGTTGGTAAAATAGGGTAATGATTAAAGCAGGGGTAGCTGGCCCGGGCCACCCGATTTGAGGAGACCACCCCCCTACTCTCCCCCCCCCAAGTGCAGATATAATTTTTTGTTTAAATGGTAAATGATTTCAATGTATAGAATGTGTTTCTGTTGGTAAAATAGGGTAATGATTAAAGCAGGGGTAGCTGGCCCGGGCCACCCGATTTGAGGAGACCACCCCCCTACTCTCCCCCCCCACAAGTGCAGATATAAATTTTTGTTTAAATGGTAAATGATAAAAAATTGTCAAAGGTGACCCAAAATTTCTATTTTTCGGATTCAAGAGGGCTCTCTTCTCCGCGCCCATACTTTTCTATGCTCCATGCCCTCCTGAATGTTCTAGTTACACCACAGATGTATTCTCATTTTAAAGGCTCCCTTTTTTTCATATATCTATATTATAAAGGCCAAACGTATTTGTGCGTAACGCATACGTAATTTTGCGAATGGCAATACTTTCTTCTGGAATTTCGGTTTTGCAATTTTCGCTACTGCAAATTTTACACTTTTGAACATCGCACATTCTCATTTTTTACATCGGCGTATACAGATGCAATTTGTTTGGTAGCTGTATCACAATTTAATTTTGAGATATTAATTTTTTTAAAGTTTTTGTGCGAATTTTGTATTTTTGGCAACAAAAATGCGCCCCTATCTCTTAAATTTGAAAAAAAAAATTAATTAAAATTTCGTACGTAAATTTTAAGAAGATGAAAATCATGAAAATGATGACGGGTTTAGATTTCACGTGAAATTTTATGATCGTGTCAATTTGATTTTTTTTTTTTCATTTTTTCATTTTTTCCAGTCGTAAGAGCCTAAATTGGTAACTTCATCATAATAACTTATCTTTATCATGCTTTACTTATTACACTTGCGATTCAAGTTTCATCTTAATAATTTGGACAACTGACTTTTATAGAAATGGTATTTTGTTGATTTTATCTAAAAATATTTTTTTTAGAGTTAAACTGACCAATATAAAATGCATTTTTCACTGTAGCTAATTATGTACGTTGTTATAAATCAATGAAATAGTTCCTTTTAAAACATTTTCTTCCGTCGAAGTTCGACGAGTTCCACCTCGTTCCTATAATTGTAAAATTATATATATATATTCTAGTTTCTTAAAGTTATCTTTCTTATGTTGATCTGTACGTAGATATTAGTAGCACATGGTACGAAATATATGTATACAGACAAACGGTAGTTTAGTCACTTCAGTATATTAAAAAAGGGGGTAGAACCCCACTCCCTTCCCCCCCCCCACGCCAGTCTAAGGCTCATTTCAGACTGCATTTCTATTCCGTTAAACTGAATTCTTGGAAAAGGTGGGGAAGTCTTTAATACAGGATTATTTGAGGTTTATTCGTAAAAGAACGGGGGGGGGGGGGAGATTTTCCTTTCACTGGACAACCATCCTTTTCCTACAAAACTCAATAAGATCAAAAACATCGCGTCGACACAATAAACGAGCCGACACGGAAATTCAAGAAGTGGTCAAATGTGTTTGGGCCTTAATCTGGACTCTGGAAAAAGTTAAATTTCCTGCCTGGGACAGGGTGTGGCTCCGGGGACATCTCCCCGGTGGAATAACATGTCCCCTCTCACTGGAACCTTTTGGTGTCCTTCCATCTTGAAAAAAATCCCTGTCGGCTTGGCCTATAGACGGAGGTAGATTTCGAAGAGTTTTCATTTCAACAACAAAAAATGTAATACGATTAGAGATAAACCTAATTTAATTACTTTATTTGGCCGCTTTTGAAAAAATTTTAATTTTTTTTTTTTTTTTTTTTTTTTTTTTTGTAAGAACTGGTTTTATTAAAGTCATCTTAAGTGAAATTGGCTCAAATGCCCATTTTGACAACACATTTTGAAATATATTTGAAAATATATTTTTGAATATATTCTGAAAATATATTCTCTATATTAATTATATATTCATTATATAATTCCTAAATAACAAAAAACTGTCAGTTGAATACGTTTGAGAGCAAAATTGAATTTGAAAATGAGTCATAAAGTAACCAATTTGTTATTTGAATACATCCTCAATTCTTTCATCATGATAGCTTTGGGAAATTTTGTGTGAAGTGCCCATTTTGGCAGCCTATTTTGAAATATATTCTGCCTTTATCAAACAGCTGACCCATCCATCACATTATATAGTTCCTAAATAAGATGACCTGTAAACTGGAAACGTTTGAGAACAAAAATAGATTTAAAAATGACTCAGAAAAAACGCAATTTTTTATACTTCCTTAAATTTTCAATCACAATCAGTTAGGAAAATTCTGTTCAAAATACCCTTTTTGGCAGCCTTTTTTGAGATATATTCTGCCTTTATCAAAAAACTGACCAATGCATCGCATTATATAGTTTCTAAATAAGAGGATCTTCTATTTGGATGCGTTTAAAATCAAAAAAAGACTTTAAAAATGAGTCACAATATAAGCAGGTTGGATTTGAGGGGTTTTTTTTCTCCAACTCCTATTTTTGTTTAATTTATTTCTGCTATAAGAATTGGTCCTATGAAAAACTTGTTAATGTAAAAGTTTTAGATATTATTGAAACGATGTAAAACCAATTTAATAAGTTATGAATTTTTTTCTTTTTCCATCCCCCCTCTCTTTTCTTTTCGTTTATAATTTTTTTCATCAGTAAAAGTTGGTCCTATGAAAAACTTATAAATACAAAAGTTTTAGGTAATATTGAGAAAATTTATACAAAATTTAGTTGGATTTGATATCTTGAGAATTGACGAAGTTATGATTTTTTTTCTCCCAAAAACCCTGTTTTTTTTCACCCCTTGAGATATTTTTAACTTTATCAAAATCTGTCATGCATAAACTTTTAGCCCATTTTTAAGAAGTTATATAAACTTTAAACTGATTCGATATCTATTTTAATTAAAAAGTTATCGCGTTTTTTCTGTTTTCACAAAAACCCTCCCTTTTTCCACTCCCTTGGTCCGATTTTGACCATTAACGAACTCGACAGAGATTTTATGCCCCTTGATTTTTTAGATAGATAGATAGATAGATAAAGTTTTTTACTGGTGGTAGTTTTGGGGTCTAGGAGTCATGATCGGTGTAAATCTGCAAAAATTTTTCAGAAATTCCAACATGGGAGAGAGGTCAATAGGTAGTATTTCATACGAAATCTGCCTAAAATTGTTCTGTGTTTAACAATAAAGAAGTGCGATTTTCCTCCGGGAGAAAAGTGTATCGTGCATCTTTTACTAAACTTCTTAATCCGACAGTAAATAAATGGTATTTCTAAGCGATCCGAGTATAAAGGCTTGAATAATTAGGGAAAAAAATTAAATATTTTGAATGGGGAAAAAAAAGTGCCTCCCGTTGAAGATATTAATTTAAGCACTTTATTTATGAAATAATGTATTGAGAATTTTATCATAGCTTTATTTTAAAGTTTCTTTTTTCTTTTGAATGTACAGGTCTGAGACGTTCTATTCTCGAAGCTGGTAGACAGGATGTCCTGGGTTAGTTCCGCAGTCGCGTCCTTCGTCTAATCGTTCGGAATTGTACCTAATTTTCTTCGAACCTTGGATTTCCTTGAGTAAATACGGGTTAGGTAACCTTAGAAAGACCTTCGTGGAGGACACCCACCTATTAGGGCCTATATCCTTCATATTTATAATTGACCGTCTTAAATGCAAACAACTAACCATCTTATGCAATGAGTCAAACCACTGTATTAATACCAGTGTTATTGATGGAAATTTACACCTTGAATTTTTACGCTTAAATCAAAATATACAAATACATACTTAAAAGGTGTTTCAAAAATATAGATAATTTTATTTATTATTTTACCTGAGATCTTACGAATGCCCACGCACTCATTTTCAAAGGAATATAAAAAAAGATAATTGATTAGAAATAAAAAACGTAAAAAAAAAGAAAAGAAAAGAAAGGAAAGAAAAAGAAAAAAAAATGTTTTTTGTTTCTGTTTTGTTTTTTACGTTTTCTGTTTCTAATCAACTATCTTCTTTTATATTTCTTTGAAAATGAATGCGTGGGCATTCGAAAGATCTCAGATAAAATAATAAATAAAAACATCTATATTATTGCAACACCTTTTAACTATTTATTTCCATATTTTGATTTAACCATGTTATGTATATTTATATATATATATTTTTTTCGAATCTAGGAAAAAAAGTGACCGGAAAAAAAGTTATCGGAAAAAAAGTGACATAAACTACGAAAGCGGAAAAAAAGTGACACGGAAAAAAAGTGACAAGGAAAAAAAGTGACAAGGAAAAAAAGTTACCGGAAAAAAAGTGACAAAGTATTGATTTTGGGGATTTATTATTGATTTTGGGGATTCATTGCTTAAGTATGAAAGGGGGATCGGGGAGGGGAGCTCATAGTTTAGGTAAATGGGTTTTTCATGCTGAATTAACTGTTTTGGTTCAATTTTTGGATATACGTTCATCCTGAAAAGACGCTTGCCTGATTAGTTTTGGGAAGGTACAATTACTCCCCCCCCCCCATCCGTCCTCAATTAGATGAATGGGTTTTTATGCAGAATTGTCCAACGTGTGTCAAATTTGCATATAAGTTCTTTTCGATAAGGCTTATATATAGTATATAATGCCTGAAGATATTTAGGAGTTCTAATGGTTAAGTATAGAGAGGGAACGGGGGATAACCTTTCTAAAATTAAATTAATAACTTTTTACGCATGATTATCCGATTTGCTTAGAATTTTGGACATAGGTTCATTATGATAAGACGTATCTCTGATTAGTTATGGGGTTCTTCTGCTTATTATAAAGGGGGGCGAGCAATTATATCCCCATTAAACTAGAAAAATAGGTTTTTATGCAGAATTATCCCATGTATTTCAAATTTTAAATATAGGTTCTTTCTGATAAGGTGGATCTCTGAATAGTTTTAAGGCTTTAATATCTAAGTATAGAAGGAGAATAGAATGTAACCCACCTTAAATTAAATTACTTTTTACGCAGAATTATCAGATTTGCTTCAAATTTTGGATTATAGAACCATTATGATAAGGCGTATCCCTGATTACATATGGCGTTATTTTGCCAATTAAAATTTGGGACGGGTGATTATCCCCCCCCCCCCACCTCCTTAAATTAGATAAATTGTTTTTTATGCTCACTTATCCGATATATTTCATATTTTGGATATATGTTCTTTCTCATAAAGTGAATCCCGGAATAATTTTAAAGGTTTAATGGCTAAGTAAACACTAGGGGAACGGATGATTACCCCCCCCCCTTAAATTAATAAATGGCTTTTTACGCAGAATTATCTGATTTGATTCAAATTTTGATTGGGCGTTCATTATGATAAGGCGAAGTCCTGATTAATTGTGGGTTATCCCCCGTTCATCGCTCTATACTTAGCCATTAAACCCTTAAAACTATTAAGGGATTCACTTTATCAGGAAGAACCTATATCCAAAATTTGAAATACGTTGAATAGTTGTGAAAGAAAAAAAAAATTATTTTATTTAAAGAGTGGAGGATTAATCGCCCGCTTCCCCTATTCATTTATCAAAAGAATCCCATAATTAATCTGAGATTCGCCTTCTTATAATGAATATACATCCAAAATTTGAAGCAAATCGGATGATTCTGCGTAAAAAGCCATTTATTTAATTTAAGGGGGTTTATCCCCCGTTCCCCCTCTATACATAGCCATTAAACCCATAAAACTATTCAGGAATTCACTTTATGAGAAAGATCCTATATCCAAAATTTGAAATACATCGGATAAGTATGCATAATTTTTTTAATCTAATTTAAGTTGGATATAGTAATCACCCGCCCTCCTTTTTAATTACCAATAGAACCCCATAACTAATCAGAAATACGTCTTATCTAATGAACCCATGTCCAAAATTCGAAGCAAATCGGATAATTCTGCATAAAAAGCCATTTATTTAATTTAAGAGGGGTTTCCTCCATCTCCCCTATATACTTAGCCACTAAATCCTTAAAACTATTCCGGAATTCACCTTACCAGAAAGAACCTATATTTAAAATTGAAATACATGGGATAATTCTGCATAAAAACATATTTATCTAGTTTGATGGGGAGAATTGCTCGTCCCCCCTTTATAATAAGCAGAAGAACCCATAACTAATCTAAGATATGTCTTATCATAATGAACTTATGTCCAAAATTTTAAGCAAATCGGATAATTATGCGTAAAAAGCCATTAATTTAATTTAAGAAAGTTTATCCCCCGTTCCCCCTCTATACTTAACCCTTAAACTCCTAGAATCTCTTCAGGCATTTTATACTATACATAAGCCTTATCGAAAAGATCCTATATGCAAAATTGACACACGTTGGATAATTCTGCGTAAAAACCCATTCATCTAATTGAGGACGGATGGGGGGGGGGGTAATCGTCCCTTCCCAAAACTAATCAGGCAAGCGTCTTTTCAGGATGAACGTATATCCAAAAATTGAACCAAAACAGTTAATTCAGCATGAAAAACCCATTTACCTAAACTATGAGCCCCCCCCCCGATCCCCCTTTCATACTAATGAATCCCCAAAATCAATTCCTTGTCACTTTTTTTCCGGTAACTTTTTTTCCTTGTCACTTTTTTTCCGCGTCACTTTTTTTCCGTGTCACTTTTTTTCCGCTTTTGTAGTTTATGTCACTTTTTTCCGATAACTTTTTTTCCGGTCACTTTTTTTCCGTTTACCATTTTTTTCATGCTTATTGTTTTCCATTTTAAGAAAACACATAAATATAATACCACTTTTCATGTCTAAAAGATAAGTTTATGAACATAAAAATATTAATTTAAAAATAATCTGTAAGATAATTAAATGCTACTTGTCACAAAGTTTTAAAATTTGCCTGCAAAATTATATAATAATTGTTATTATAAATGGTTTTAGAGTATCACGATCATACATTTTGAAAAATCGATGAAATTTGTTTAGATAAACTATCCAAAACAAACTACTTATCCAATATATATATTAAAGCATTAATCTCATTTTTCAGAGTAAGTATACATCGGCACATACACGGGGGAGGGGGAGGGGGAGCTATGGAGGCCGAAGCCCTCCCAGACTGCGAGACTAGACTAACTATTTTAAATGTTTCCTAAAATTATGAAAATTTATTTTCATTGTTTAATAAGTCCTGCAAAATAGAAATTTTCAAAAATGTTATTCTCTTCGTATTTTTTTCTTATTTATAATTTTTTTAAATGAAATTTGAAATATTAGAATCTTTAATATTCACCACTCAAAGCAATGTTTTCTTTTTATTTATCAAAGAGATTTAAAAATTAGCCTCTTCAAAAGTTTCCCACCACCCAATCTTCACTCTGTCTAAAGTCAACAGAAAAAATATATATATGTATCGAAATAATGTAATGTTTTGAAACATCTCGTCCATTTTTAATCAAATGAAAAAAAAATCGGACCGAGTACGTTTAACATTGCGGGTCATATCGGGAAAACATAGACCTAGACCTCTAAAATATGTTATCCCCCCCACCCCCACACACACACACACAGCTTAATCCTGGGTAAGTATACATAATTTTTGTGTTAAATACGAAGTGAAAAATGATTACTTGAAATTAAAATAAATATGAACAAATTATCATTGTCATTCACAAAGCAGTATTATACACTTGTGAGGTGGCTGTTAAACGTGTGTATAAAGGAGAAAAAAGACACTTTATCTATGAAGATGAAGTTATATATTTTCCCCTTTGTGCCAACAATTTTTCCAACCATATGCAAAAAACTGCTCACCATGATATATTATTAATTATTATATCCATAAACTTTAAAGAAATTTGAAATAAAATAAACTACTGGCATAATAGATAATGAAAAAAACGAATCACGGAAAAAAGCGCACCGGAAAAAAGCGCCCTGGAAAAAAGCGTCCCCGGAAAAAAGGGGTTGCGGACATAATCCCCGCGGACAAAATCCCCACGGACAAAATACCCGCGGACAAAATCCCCACTGGACAAAATACCCACGGACAAAATCCCCATGTGTATTTAGAATTGTAATACTACCTTATAAAACATAATTTTATTGATAAAGATTTTAATAAAAGTAAAATTAGTCCAACTGAAGAATTTTGCGTATCTTACAGAATTTTTTTAACATAAAAAGAAATATAATTGCATTAATAAATAACATAGTAGATAACTCAGAGAGTAATCCCCCGTAGTTTGATGGTCACAAAATTGAGCAACTGAAACCTCAGGATTTAATCAACTATGTTATATAATAATAATAATAGCTTTAAGATATATGATGCATTTGTATGCATTATTGTCTTTTAATTTATCATGAATCTTTAGGATAGAATTTTTACTTTATATTTTAAAATGTAGAAATAGATATTTTCACACTTTTTTATTCATTTATTATTTTAATTGTAACTCACCGTGTTGGAGTTTTTAATAACTCGTTAATTCTGCGTTGACGTTGTCATAAGTAGTAAATAGTCGCAGCTTTAGAGCTATTACAGCGAATATACAACTTATATACTGTATGTGCTCATAAGAAGCCATATCATTCACGCGAAATACCCATTTGCTAATGTTAATTCTATGTAGATTTTTTAAAATTTCTATGAAGATTTTTTTTTAAATTTTTTTTTTTTATTTATTGAGTTAAAATTTCGATTTTTTTAAAAAAAATTTAATTATATAATTTGTAAACAAAATCACATGATGAAACTTCTCATAAATATTATATATATATTCAAAATATGGGTAAAATGAAATCGTTATATATATTATTTGCAGAATTTCACTTTTCTTTCACTCGAATAAATAGGAATATAAACGCTTTAATTTTCATTCAGCATTTTTGGAAATACTAATTTAAATAAAAATTAAAAATACTTAAATTAAAAATATGAAAAAAATATAACTTAAAAAAACGTCATATTTTTAAAAGTAATTTTTTTTTTTTTTTTTTTTTTTTTTTTTTTTTATTTGTTGAATCAAAATTACTGTAAAAGAATTAAGAAAGACATATTTCAAGTTTGAATCATTTATCTGTATCGATTCTTGACTTATAACGGTTTATCTAAGAGAAATGGTGAATAAACCCATCATGAAGAAAATCGCACTTTCGTTGCTCCGTATGAATCTTTGCTGGAAAGTGCTAGATTTTGAAAACAAATTAAAACATAAAATTTAATTTTTTTTTCGAATTTAGATAGAAACATGATTTAAATGTCATTTTAAGCAAAATAATAATAATAATAATAATTATTATTATTATTATTATTATACTGTTTATTTTATTTTATTTATTTATTTATTTTTTTATTTTTATTTATTTTTTTTTTTTTAAGGAAAATTTGAAGGTTTTCGCGTCTTGAATTCAAGCTGGTTTTAATACTGTTTACGAAACTATTGCAAAATCAGTATGCATGTTTCGAAGGGAAAATTATAAAAAACAAATACTAGTTATTCCGATTTTTTTTTCTTTCAGGTATGGATATTTTATTTTCAGCCGTGTGTCGATCTATCTAACTGCATTTTCAAATGATTTTTTTTTTTTTTTTTTTTTTTTTTTTTTTTTTTTTTTTTTTTTATCATTAATATTATTCCTCGATCCAAAATGGGCTGTTATCTCTTTTCAACTTAATTCTTTATTTTTTACTCAGAATTTTTTGAGAATTTTAAAAAATGGGCTTCTTATCCACAATTTAAAAAAAAACCCAAGAAATTTCACATCTTTAGTTACAATAAAATAAACACACATGCACAGACACAGGGTGACTCTTATTTATCGAAACAATAGGCTATCTCTTTAAATATTGCCCCTAGGTACAATACTTACAGTTGCAAAGTTTCTTTTTTTTTATCTTACTTATTTATTGCCTAAGTAAGGCAGAATCAGAAAAGGGTGCAAAGTTTGATAAAATAAGTTGCAATTACACAGGGGGCTATTTAGGGAAATACAAAAATTAATTTTTTATACGGAACTGGTTGGTTAAAATTTCCCCTTAGGAAGTTTTTCTTTATCATTTTTTAATTTAAACAACAACAACAAAAAAAAAATCTATCTTGATACCTGCAAAACTCAGAGAGTTATGTCTATTTTAATAATTTGCGGGGTTTCAAGGGATTAGACACAAATGGAAATGCGTGTTATTCAATGCGCAATGTTACTGTAAAAGTATCAAGGAAACATTCAATTTTCTTTTATTTATTTATAGTTAGACTTTTGAATGCTTTGAGATGGTTAACCATATAATTTGTAAACAGAATCACATCATAAAACTTCTTTTAAAAATAAAAATGCATTTTTTTTTTTTTAAGAGTAATTTAAAACTGTTATTAATCAAAGTTTCATTCGTCGAATTGAATTTTTTTCTTTTGATTAAGTATCTTATTTTTTATTTTAATTTAGCATTTTAAATAATATTTATTTAAAAAAATTAAAATATTTAAAATAGCAATTTAAAACTAATCGGATGTGGCAATTTCAAAACTTCTGTCTCATGCATGTGAATATTTCAAAAAGCGCGAAAATGCGCGAACCAATGCGCGAAAATAAAATAACAAACTATGCTCATCATGAGAATTCTAAGGACATGGAATTCCATGCATTATTTCTTGAATTAGACAATTGCAATATTGGAAAAAATGCAACATAGAAAGCGCCACTTGTTGGGCAACTTATACCAAAACATAAAGTGCAATAATATTTATCAAGCTGAATCTGATATTTGAACCTGAATCTGAAATTTGTTGAAAAAATTTATGCATTAGCTCTTGGATTAGAACTATTGAAGGAATCGGGAAATATTCAGCATAGCAGCATCACCTGTTGGGTTATTGACACTAAAATATAAACAGAACTAGTTCATACCACGGATTTACTAAATCTGAAGTTTAATGAAAATCCGCATATTAGTCATTGAGATAAAGCTCTTGCGAAAATCGTAAAGTAATACAAAATAAGAGTGCCACCTGTTGAATGATTTACAACAATAACTGATTAGTTTCAATGTATATCAAGAACTATCTGAATATACATTTTTATTGAACTCCGTGCATTACTTTTTGAAATAGAGCTATTTCAAAAATCCTGAAAAATGCAACATAGCAGCGCCACATGTTAAGCAATTCACCTAGAAATGTAAACAAAACTGTTTCATATCATGGGTTTACTGAATCTGAAGTTCAGGGGAAATCCTAATGAGATATAGATGTTGTGTAAATTGTAAGGAAAAAAATGCAGTATAGCTGCGCCATTTGTTGAGAAATTTACACCAAAAACAAATCAGCAACAACTTATATCAGGGACTACCTGAATATAAATGTTTAGCAAATTCAGTGCATTAATTTTTGAGATACAGCGCCTTCAAAACTTATGTTACAGACAGAGCCGTAGACTCATAAACAGACATTTTGTAAAAAAAAAAAAAAAAAAATGTTTTTTGGAATCTCTGATACTTAAAACGTAAAAAACTGGAATTCGAAAATTTTCATGAATCCAATGCTTTTTTCATATAAAAATAAAAGAAAGTAAAAACATTAATTATGAACAAATTGGAATATTTTCTTTTAGACATCTTACAAAACGCACATAGATAAGCAAAATAAATGTTGCAAATAAATATTCGTATCTAACAATGAATCACTTTTCTTATTATTATCCTTCTAGTAATTTTTCTTGAAGATGTGGCCATTTTTGTGATACTCTGCATATAAATGTGAGTAGTACTGGGTGCATAATTTATGCATACATATAATACATATGAAGTTTAGCATTAGCCACTTCCACATTATTCACAGAAAATTCTAATCATTCATCATGGGAGATCAATCCAAAATATTCATTGCCCCCCCTCCTCCCCTTCCCCCCGTCATAGCTGTACTCGGACCCTGTTTCCTTTATATTTAACAAGATACTTTGCATTTAACATTTCATTGCTAAGATTGTGGCAAACTCAGTAGTACATTTTTCCACCCTTTTCCCCATCCTCCGCAGAGTACCAAGAATGCCGAAATAAATTAAAAATCATCATCAGGTGATATTATTTACTAAAAATATGCATTTTCTAAAATTGATCCAGAAAGGCTGTTATAGATTGTATACTCCCTCCTCGGTGAATAAAAGGGGGACAAATTAAAACAATCATTACATCTTTGGAAAAAAAAAAAAAAAAAAAAAAAAAGGTATAATCTTAAAAATATTAATATTTGTATAAACGAGATCTAAAATTTAAACTAAATTCGAAGCATTAGGCAGACTTTAATACATTTAAAAAGCAATTAAATTTAAAACATATATGTATCAATTAAGAAAATAATCAATTTTAAAAATTGTTTCACATTTAGTGTAAATAGTCTTTTATTTCAGACTTTAAAATGTACATGTATATTTAAGAAATATAAAATATCTATCACATAACTTATAACTCCCATTTGTCACTTTCATTTTTCAAATAAGCTTAAAACATTTTTTAAATGTTTAGAGATCCTTTTTGAAAAAGAAACTTGGTCAAAATAGAGCTTTTATTCAGCAAAGAGGGTGTTTTGTCCGGTGGAGTTTTTGTACGGTGGGGATTTTGTCCGGTGGTGATTTTGTCCGCGGGGATTTTGTCCGTGGGGATTTTGTCCGCGGGGATTTTGTCCTGGACTCGAAAAAAGCACCCTCGGAAAAATAACGCATCTACTCTAGAAAAGTGTTTTAAATATGTACTTTTCTTACACATTTCAGAAGTAATGCAAATATATGGAAACATTTTTTTCTTTGACACCCTTAAGAGTAAGAGGGGGGGGGAGGAGCATTCAGAAGCTTTCTTTGAAATAAATAAGAAATTATCAAAATTACATTGGATGGCTTTAACAGATGAAACATGATCTGTTATTATCTCAAGGACACCGAAAAATTGGTGTCCTCTCTTTGTCACTGATTGACCGGGGGTGAATTTCACCGGAAGTCTCAACGGCCGCCACGCAATTATTGTTTTTCGATTCTGAGAATATGGAGCAGTCTTGGACAAGGAATCTCGTTATAATGTTACGAGGTGTATGATCTACGGTCTTTGTTGCTGTTGATGTTTAGGGGCTGTGAATATGTAACGTTTCATTTAGGGAAAAGGGATGGGGGGGGGGGTCTGGCGCATGATATCGTAAGGCTGCGGGAAAACAGCACTACTTTCATTTACACTAAAAGAGCAATAAATCTATCTTTGAAGAAGCAGTTTTTCCGACATGGAAACTCTTTAAATGATTTTTGAGGTACGAAGCTTCTTGAATTGACAAAGGAAGGGATAGTTTATCTCCCTCATTTTCAGTCGTAAAGCTGTCAACTGATTTCGAGTTCAATTTCTCTCTTGAAGTTGAAATTCAGTGCATTGAAAAAGCAATTCTACATCAAAGCGCCGACACAAAAGATCAAAAATAGCGACGCCTGACCACAAGAAGTTAGCAAGGGCGGATCTGGAGAGTTCTCAAGGTGGGGGGCGATTTTAGAAATTTGGAGACTCGACTTTAATGCGTGGCTCGGGGCTAATTTTTTCATTGCGGGTCATGTTGTTTTTATTTTTTGCTGCGGGTCGGGTCTGGGTCCGGTTGACTTCTAATTTTTGGCTGTAGGACGGGTTTGGGTCCGATTGACTTCCTTTTTTTTGCTGCTGGTCGGGTTAACTAATGTTTATGTTGTGGATCGCTTTAGCAGGATTAGCAGGTATTTTTATTCAAAAATTAAGGCGTTATCCATTTTTTAATAAGCAGTTTAAGAAAATACTGTGAAAATCATCGTTTTGAATAGAATTTCTGGAAGCGATAGCATGAGAAGATAGAAAAATCCGCAATCATTTGACGTGCGTGCGAAACTGCGCCCGGGGCAAAGCAAAATGTGCCCCCCCGACCCAAACTGTTTCTTGTAACAGTCCAAAAATTACGCTGATAGCATAAATTTGGCGCCCCCTAAATTTCCCCGCCCGGGCTGAGCGCATCCCTCCCCCCCCCCCTTTTCGCACGACGCTGCATATTGCCCGTCCTACACATCTTGAGACCAATTAAGTCTAGTTCCAGTCCGGCTCGTCTACAGCAAGCCTGATCTCGGGCCGGTACGAGCCTGCTAGAAAAAATATTAAACCCTGGCTCTCACAATATAAATCTCCGATGCTGATCTTTACACTTTAAAAGTTATATTTCTGTATTGATGTTGCCAAACTAGTATCGGCTGGTGACGACCATTTATACTTATTCTCACTGAACCCATATAATTGAAAATAGCTCATATTTTAACGTTCCTGCTTAAATATTTATAAAGTGCCAGTGGGTGCATGTGTTCGCCCATATGGCCCTTCAGTTTTTTTGCCGGCTCGGACCGTTTATTTTGTTTATTGGCCTGGCCTGTTCGAAAAATTATTCTAATTTTGCTGGCCCGTTAGAAAATTTGGAACCATTTCGCCGACTCGGCCTGGCCCGGGCACGTGCATACGTCTAGGCTGGGTCGGACACGGACCGAAATTTAACTTTCATTCCGAGCCGAACCCCGACCAGGGAAATTTTGGTCAGTGCGGTCTAGAGATAAATTCGGGCTCTTTTTTCTATCCAATCAAAAAACATTAAAAAATATTGAAATACAAACGATATATCTTTATGAATTTCTTCATTAGGATTAGCATTAGCGAGAGGATATTTTCACGTGACTGAGGTAGCCGCATTATATATCGAACATCTAACTTAAGGACTCTCCAACTATAACGACCAGTTTAAAAGTCTCGAATATTTTAACCTCTCAACGCTGTTTGTCATCTTGAAGAAGCAGAGACATACTCGCTGAAATAAGGAAACCGGCTAGTTGCGCCTATGCCCTTAATTCACTAAATTGGACTGTCAATAATGATATTTATTCAACTCACAAAAACTTTAAACACATTTTATGACATTTTTTGATAATAATAGCTGTTAAATCCCCCCCCCAAAAAAATGGACAATACAAAATATATATTGCATAAGCATATTATTTTTTGTTCAGAAATATATTTTTTAAATATTTGGCATTCGATAATTATGTATGGGAACGAATATTTTCATCAAGTTTAAACTAATTTCTCATTGACTGAGATCCTAAGATTCTTCAAAAACCTCAAACATATAACTCAAATATTAACCATTCTATACAAATATTTGGCAGTTCAATTTATATGCTATAAACAATTTTCCTTTTAAAATTATTTTTTGCAATATTCTGAAAGAAAGATGCTATCGAAGAAGAACAGCATTGCATTCTAAAAACAAAAATATTCTAACTGTTGAAATATTCCCATGAACACAAATTAGTACTTCTTTTACTGCTCTTAATTGTTTTTAACCTTCTTCTTCTTATTATTATTATTTTTACTAACTTCTTTAGAACTGTTGTATTTAAATATTGATTTATTATTTTCTTTCCAAATTTATTTTTTTTTAATAGAAGATGCAGAGCATTAAAATCTCATAGATGCAAATCTCAGAATTGCTTTCTCATTTGAAAAATATGCATCTAAAAAAAAGGGGGGGGGAGTGGGAATTAAAGAAACTTATTATAAGTTTCTGGACGAATATATCCATCTCTTACTTTCATTTCGCTTATTATCATTTAGCTGCACTTAATGCGTTCAAAAATTATACTGTCAACACAACACAAAATATATAATGACTAATTGTCTGATTCATTTTTAAACCTAAAGGAAAGGAATTGCCAAGCATATTGAAGCGATTTTTAATTATATAGCGTTTTCCATTTTCAGATAAATATATTATTTATCACTTTATTTAACAGCCGGCTAGTACAGAGAGTTCCAAGGACAAACTATACAAAAGAAGGAAAGCAGTTGTTTTATCGTAGGGAACGTACAATAAAGTATCTTTTTTCCTTTTTTCTCGCTTGATTCAAGTAAATTTCGTGAAATCCATTATTCCAGATCGAATATTCCACACCAGAATCCATCTAACATCTGACATGTTTTTTGGTGTTTATCACTTATGTGACTTTGAGTCTGTTCTCCCCCCCCCCCCCCCACACACACACACGCACACACTGGTATGGAAAACTAAGTGTTGCATTTTATTGGGATTTTTAGTTATCATCTATAAAACTACTACACTTTTAAATAATCTTTCAAGAAATAGTCGCCTTTTCACTGTAAAACTTTTCTAGCCTTCTGAGCGTTTCGGTATCTTTGGAAAAACTACTTTGAAAATGTCTTGAATAACAGCATATGTTTTCACAAAAATAACTCCTCTTTGAAGACAGGAAGTTTTGCAAAATCGCCAGCCGAATTTTTCACCCCCTTCTTTAGCCTTGCGGTATGAATGGAAGGCGTGGTAGGAGCTTAGATGGGAGGAGAAGGTGTCAGAGCTAATAGTGATTAATCAGCTTAGAATGCTCAGTATTTACCAGATAACATGTACTGAGGAAATGTTTGAAGATGTACTTATCGCAGATTCTGTTGCATAAGTTTTAAAAATATAATCATAAATACCCCATTTCCTTATTTCACTAAAGATTGTTTTTTTTTTTCTTTTCTTTTTTTTTTTTTTTATCCAGAAAATGGAGCAAATCACGTGGCACGATTTATTTTTTAGGAGTTTTTTGGTCATACTTTTCTTTTCTAAAATATTTCTTTTTTTTTTCTTTTTTTTTTTCTGGAATAATGTTTTGCAAGGAAAAACTGTCTCAAATTGATTTTCAAAGAATACCAGTATAATTGCTTTCAAATGTAACTTTTAAATTATTAAAACATTATTAATATAGCGTTTATTAATTAGACAAATTGTTCGATATTAAAAATAAATTTGCATTAGAAAATAGCTATACAAACACTCATTTCTCCATGAAATAGTTTTTGGAATAAATCAACTTTTAAATTTTTCTAATATGCCTTTTTAATGTTTATTACTACTGACAAAGTATTAATTTGTGTGAAGGTACTTGAACATAGATTTTATAATTTAAATATGTTTGCTTAGATATTTTAAGGCTATTCTAAAATTGTATATTTAAATTCCTTCTTATAGTTAAAGCCAAAGAAAAAAAATACAAGAAGTCTCCAAATAAATAAATAAATATGGACAATTGTATGAAAAGGAAGGCGTGAAAATGGAATAAAAAGAAACAAAAAATTGAAATGATGTCCTTAAGAAAGCATAATTTAGGCAATACGTAGCATAAATAAAAATGTCTTTTCGAGGATCCTTAACAAACCATTTTGAATTTAAAAAAAAGTTACTGATTCAATTCAAAAAGAAAGAAAGAAAAAAAACAAGGAAAGAAAAAAGAAAATAAAGAAAAAGAACTTTTTTTTGGGGGGGGGGATGTCAAAATCTACCAACTTTGACATATTCAAGAATAAATTAAAAAATATATAATTAAGGCATGGCGAAAACAATCAGGATTATGGAAATGATTTGAGACTGAATAGCTCTTTATTTTTTCTGTCAAATGAATTACATATTCGCCAGTGCTTTTTCATGATCATCTTTATCGAGGTGTTGTGTGCAGGTTTTTTTTTCAAAACTCGAAATTTGATAGAATTTTCTATATGACTTCCTGACTTTATCGAAAAATGGAAAATTTGTTCGACTTTATAATCTCTTGATAGCGCACCTGCCATTTCAATGTTTTTTTTTTTTTTTTTTTTTTTTTTTTAAACAAAACTGAATTCAGGAATGTGTCAAAGAAAAATCAATTTGGGTTTAAGATAGTTGAAAAGATTATGCTATATTTGTAAGAAAATGTGGAGCATTTGTCCAGTCCCACCATAATTTAGTGAACCAAACTTAGAAGTAACTGCAATTTTAATTATATATTTGTGTCTACTTTTTTTTAATCGATAACAATTTGTATTTTAAAAATATTCCTTATCCTTATAGTTAAATCTGAATTATAATAAAATTTATGTATTAAGACTGCTTTTAAAAAATAAATAGATTTTGCTTATGTAACTATGAAAGATTAATTGATGAATCAATCTCTTTGCAAAAGGCCGTTCAAATGTAATAATCTCCATTTTCATTTTTAGTTAGCCTGATTAGGTACAGGACGAAAACACCCTGCAAAAAACAATTACCGGACGAAAACCCTACACGAAAAAAGTCCCGACGACATATAACTCCACATATGCTTAAAGTTGCAATATTGTTTAAAATATACATTTAGTGATATCTACACTATACCTATAAACATCATTTGAACTGTCATTTCTGTACTTTAACGTATAGAAGTACTTTGCTCCTGAAAGGGTTAATAGCATTATTATTGAATTATATTATTAATTTAAATCTAATGAACTACACATTTACACATAAATTTCAAACACGCACAGACACACAAAACTAACTAAATAAATAAATACAAAATACCAAAGCAATTAAAATACTACACGTGAAACAAATTTGAAGTGAAAATTACGGCTTATATATGTTAACTTTAAATTAGAAATGAATTTCTTATGGACAGAATTCATATGACGCCCCACTGAAAATTTGGTTAACAGATGAACCTTTGTATAAAAAAAGTAGTCCGGCTTACAAATTTGTTTAAATATTTCATCTCTTGATCAGTATAAATGCTGGTACAAATGCCTGTGCACTTTTTTATCGATTTCTTTAGCGCGAATTAATTTAAAAAAAAAAAAAAAAAAAAAATACTTATCAGAAAATTATTATAGAACTTATTAAGTAAAAAAAAAAAAAAAAAAAAAAAAAAAAAAAAATACAATTGATATTTAAATATAATTGATATTTTGATTTAATACAAAAAATTAAATCAAAATTTGCATGATAGTATTACTGCAAATATTTAAATGTCGATCAAAACTGGAAAAGCGAAAAATTTCGAAACACAATGGGGCTGTCCTTAAATGATGTGACACTTTTTTCAATATTTTTTACTTCCCTCCCCCTTTTGTCATAAATTATTACACTTCCCAAAACATGTATGATTTGTTCTTACATCTCACTTTATTTTGTATGTGTCTTGTTAAGTTTGTTGATTATTTTTTTTCTTTGTTCCGTCAGTCAGACGTTTGTCAAATTATCAACAAGTGTTTTTCATTTTTATCATTTTGTATATTTTAGTGCCATGGCATATTATTGCTGTATATGTTATTTATGTTATGGAATGGCCCGTTGTTTGTAATTTGGCTGGTTGGGTGTGGAATATTTCCTCCGGGGATTAAACACCTATGCCAAGTTTTTTGGTGGGTGCCCCGGGTGGGTGATCCCCCCCCCCACACACACACTGTGTCACATGTCACGCTATATCACATAAACACATACTTTCAGTTCAGAAACAAAGCACTACGTTATAAATTATACTTAAAATTTATTTTTAACCTTTAACTAATGTGTTTTACTGACATTTATAATCGTAACAACAAAAAAAATTATATTAAATTAAATTAAATTAAAAACTTATGAAATAAGTTAAAACTTTACATCAAAAACAAAATTATTATACAATAGGCTATCACGCATCCCCTTGTCACAAACTATCACAATTTCATGACACCCCCCCCCTACCTTGACATAATTTATGATTGCCCCCAGTGGGTTCCCGAGATTCAACGGAAATTATGGCAATCCGATTACAGAAAAGAGTCGTTTTTCGTAAAAATATCATTTAATCTTCCACAACCTGGTGATATTTTTAAAACAAGGTACATTAGAATGTTTTTGAAGCCTGAACGGGGTGGGGAACGTAGCTCAAAAGGAACTGTGACCCCTAGTATAATTAAACATAAAATTAGTTCAATTAAAGTGATTTTGACATTAATCTTAGAATTTTTTAGTAATATAGAAAAGTAAACTCAATTTCATTTACAAATCACATATTAAATAAATTTATGGCAATCCACATGATTTGATTAATCTTTGAATATAAGCTCCAGATTCAGATTAATCTTATTTTTGACTTGGTAAGCCTGCTTCCACGACATGGAGAGCACGGGGGTTATGGGAGGGGTAACTATAAAAATATATCAAACCTGAATGATAATATTTTGTAAGATGCAGAGAATCATAATAGAAACATTGGGTATTTCCTAAATTTCGATTTCCTTTTATTTTTGAAGCAAAGGGTTTTGGATTCTAGAATCTCGGAATCTGTCTCGGCTTTAGACAATAAAATTTTGGCAGGGAGTTTTCTATCAATATAAGCATCGGATCAGATAAGTTTCGTTTAATTTGTTCTCCCCCCCCCCCCCAACCCCTTCTCCAAGGAAAAGATACATAAAATCTACCATTGTCTTCTTGATAAAACTGTACAAGGGGCCATTATTATTTTCCGTCCCTAAATTTCATGAAAATCTGAATATAAGAGTTTGAAAATTTTAAACTCTTACTAGCTGCACCCATCGAAATTCGCCGTAAAAGAATATATATATTAGTCTTCTATACACAGATACTGAGCGAAATAAACAATTGCCACCTGTTAAAATAGGGATAACATAACTTTTCATGATGTTTAACTGTTTAAAAAATGTATATATATGTATATATATATATTTTTTTTCTTTCTTTGTGACGAAACTAAACCTCCCACCTAATTTCGCAGTAAGATATAAGACATTTGCACTCGGTAGATCAAAGCTACAAAAATGAATGATTGAAAAGTGTATTTTAAAAAGGATGAAATATTGCTACATTTACATTCAATTTCTAACTGATCAATGCTAAACAAAACCTGACAGTGAGTGAGCATGTAAGGTACGCACTTCACACATGCCGCAAATCAAATAAACGCTGCACCATTATAAACATGCCTTAAATTTCCCTTTAGAAATCTTCGGTATTGTAGTCCTATTTAGAAAATTAATCCCGGAACCTTACAGATTACCTTAAACCATATTTCAAAAAGAAAGGCCTCCCAAGACGTTTACAATGAACCCTTTTCGCTGGCTAGTAACATGAAATAATTTCACAAAATAACACACTTAAAAGCATACGCCTTTGAGAGAATTAAAAAATTTGACTATTGCCGGTCAATTTAAAAGTATTTTTTAAGAAGACGGTTAAAAATTTTCCATGCTAGCCGCTAAGCATGACAAATGTGACAAGAAAAGTTAAAATAAGTAAAGGAACATCAAACTACTAAAGTTTGTTTCAATACAAAACTTTTTCAAGCTCAAAACCTTTATGTCTAAATAATAAGAAAACTAGGAAAGATATATGCCTTTATGTACAGACTTTTCTGACCGCAGTAAAAATATACAAAAGTAACTCTTTATAATCACTGAAATCTGTCGGTAAAATTATTTGTGTCAATTTCCGGTGCTGTCTTTTAGGAATCAACCCTGCTTCCATTTTATGAAAAAAGGTACATATGTTGTTAAAGCTTGTTGTTCCCTGTTCATTTCCTTAATCCAGTATGAGGACGTCAGTAATCCCATCCCACGTTCTCTTTATCCTGACAGTTTTTCTGAAAGATCTTTTTTTTTTCTTTTTTATTGTTTACTTCATTGTACAAAAGAAAAAAATAGTTTCATTTATTAATCATTTTTCTACTTAGAAGTTCTTTTTTCAACAACACAAATGAAGCGTATTTCAATCTATACGAATAATGTATAAATTTTAATTAATTTTGTGTTTATGACGGCCAAGAATCTGCAGTTGAGATAGAAATCTAGAAATCTTAAAGGGAATTGCCCTCCATGGGGGCCTTTTTAAGGGAATTTAACACGTATTTATGCAAGGAAATCAAAGGTTTGAAGAAAACCACGCTAAGCGCCGAATGGTTAGGCCGACGGCCGCGATTTTGTTCGAACCCAGCACTTGTTGTCAACCAGTTTCGGAGGCAGACCCTCTCGGACACTGGTGGAGCGTATAAATTTTAAGATAATTCTACTAATATTACAAAACAAAGACGTGCGTGATGGATACTCGCGATATCGATAATGACAATAGCTAGGGAAACCTATGAAATTTCTATCTCAAAATTATTATCTTTTAAACTTTATGCAATTTCAATTTTTACACCATCAAAAAGAAAAATTAAATCACTTTCAGAAACGATTTTTTTAAAGTTGCATCTTAATCTACATTAATACATACGAGGTAGAACCCATTGAAATTCAACGAAAGAAAATCTTTAAGAATGAACTGTTTCATTGATTACATTTATGTACAAAGTTAGTTAAAGTAAAACATTCATATTGTATTAGTCAGTCTAACTGTCAAACAAATATTATTTTAAGCTAAAATTAACAAAATAATATAAAGCCCAATTATATCCAAATTATTAAACGAAATAAAACCGAAACACCGGAATTTATAACAGACGATATTTTCGACATAGTTTACGCATTTTATTTTATTTTATTTTATCAATTTTAAGAGAAAATGGAGTGTTTCTGTTTCCACAATACAAAATTGGTTCTAAAAATTAAAAAAAAAAAAAAAATTAATATCACATCATTTAATTGAGATACAGCTTCGAAACAAAATACGTTTAAAAGTATAATTTTTTGTTTTGTACGACGGTATAAAAATTTTAGTGTACGATGTTTAGAAGAGCAAAATTTGCAGTAACGAAAATTGCAAAACAGAAATTGCAGGGTAAAGTGTTGCGCATTTTAATTTCTATATATATATATATATATATATATATATATATATATATATATATATATATATATATATATATATATATATTCCAATTTTAAGAGAAAATGAAATGCTTCTGTTGCCACAATTACAAAATTGGTATTAAAAACTATTAAAAATTAATATCTCAAAACTAAATTGAAATACAGCTTTCAAGCAAATTGCATTTAAAAGTAAATTTTTTTTCTCTGAACGACGGTGTAAAAATTTGAAATGTGCGATGTTTAAAAATGTAAAATTTGCATTTAACGAAAATTACAAAACCGAATTTACACGGGAAAGTGTTGCCATTCGCAAAATGACGTATGCGTTACGCACAGATACGTTTGGCTTTTATAATATTAATTTTTTTGAGGCTTGGCTTATATATTTTTTTTGAAGTAATTTTCAAACATTATTTTGAAGTATACATCCAATTAAATTAACTTGATTATTGAAGATTAACACGATATCACTTAAAAACAATGTAAATAACTTTGCAATTGATTCCACTTAATGTCCCATAAGAAAATAAAAACATTGCAAGAATAGATAAATAGACAAAGCGTCGTCAGATTTATAAAACTTGTTTGAAAATGCGTTGTTTATAGTTTATATCTTTGCTTATTTCTGTTACATTTAAAACTATACTGGGGCTGTGCATACGTAAAGTTATCACTTTAGAACAGAAGGGGGATTTGGCATATGACATCGACTATAAGGGGGAGGGTGTTGCCTTTCAATATCGTTATCATATTTGATCTAACAAAAACTCTATCTTTATATTTTTAACTAGTTGTTTACATCAAAATCATATTTTATCTTTCTTTTTTTTAACGAGTATTCAAAGTTATTAAAATAAACAGATGATATAAAATTATTTAATTCGAATACATGGAGTACCTCAACATTTGATATTACAGTGTAATATGCATCTGTACATACAGGGTGTTTATCAACCCGCTTTCTCCCCTTGCTTATTGCCTCAGGGGAGTTTTAGCGGAAGTACCGGGATGGTACGGGCGATTTAGGACCGACTATTGTAATCATTGTTCATCTTTTTCTGAGAACTGGAGAGGTTTGTGAAACAAGAGGCTAATTTCGAAAGGACCACCTTACAATATATCTAGGCGTAAAAGGGAAAGTCGGTTGCATAAGAAAAAACATCTCTTTTTTCGTTTTACTGAGTTCCGAGAATATATAACCTTAATTTATAAATTTATCCTAAAAAATATGTAAAACAAGCGTAAACAAATTGAAAGGTATTTATGGTTTCTCATATTGTAACATATTTTTTAACTATTTATATCCAGGGGCTTCGCTAAGAAGGGGGGGGGAGGACACAAGGGGGCTGCCTCCCTCCCAAATTTTGCACTTGTTACAGTTTGCAAATTTACAAACTGAAATGGCAAATTAGTTCAAAACTTTAATAAAAAACTATAATGCACTTTCTATTTCTGATAGATTCGACGAAAGTTACCAATATAATTAGAAATATTATTAAGCTTTTTACAAATAAAAACTCTATTGCATTTTCTAATTGTGATAACTTGGTAAAATTATAAAACTAATTAGCAAACGCCGAGAACTATTTATGTTTGCTTTTCACTGAGTTGGCAAATACTGAATCTCCCTCCCCCCCCCCCACCTCTTATTCTTAAGGGTGTCAATTTTTTTTTCACATATATTTGCATTACTTCTGATATGTGTCAGAAAAATACATATTTAAATATCTTGCCTAGTGTAGGTGCGCTTTTTTCCGGTTGCGCTTTTTTCCGGTGCGCTTTTTTCCGTGCGTTTTTTTCTGTGATTCCAAAAATATAGATACGAATTTTGATTTTAGACCAAGCATACTACAGCAAATAAAATTTATATGTATTTATACTTTCAATTCACAATAAACAAAATCCAGAATTTTTTTCTTTGTCATAAACATAATGAAGATAATTTAACAAAATTCACACAGACATACAGTGTTTGTGTGAAACACGATATTACAAATAAATACAATTTTAGCATTCAAAGTCATAATTATGAGTTACGCTGCCTTAACAACTCAGATTTAATTTGCTGTACCGGCTCATTTTGTTGCAATACCATAAAATATTTTCGCTTGCTATTTACAGGAATTTTGTAGAACTGTCATAATACACTCTTCATATAAATAAAATGACTCGTTCCAGATGATATGACAACGTTTTTCACTTTAAAAACTGGTTCCGAAAATGAAAATATCTGTGAGCAAAATCGAAAAAGTAAAAAACAGCTTTCCAATCACATAACCAATGAAAGAAAAAAAAAATCACTTAAAATTGTTGAAATGCGACAAAGATACCTTTATAATTTTTTATCCATAGGATTAACATTAACGAATGGGTCTTTTCCCTTGACTGAAGTAGCTTCTTAATATCATTTAACAATTAGTTATGAATGAATCATAATTTATACAAACATTCTGTTGCAAAATCATTATTAAGGAGAAAGTTAAAATGATGTTATACATTAATTTGTTGAAGCCAAGTAATAATGTATAAATAAATTACAGTTTAATCTTAGCAATTGGTTTAAATAGCTTTTACATTTACTAATGAAATTAACTATGATCATCTAAAGCATATTGAAAATCTTTGAAACAGGGCCTTGACCAACTAGTTATGTCAGGGAAGGGCTCCAAAATTTTTTTGTGGGGCTGGGCTAAGATGTTTTGATAATCATATGTCTTACGCAAACTAAATGTAATGAAATCTGTTAAAATGAATTTTCCTATAATTAGTGTTTATTTATTTATTTATTTTTTTAATTTTATTATTTTTTTTCACACGTTTGAAAAATTTTTATTCTATAATTTCGATGCGTTATTTTATCAAAAAAGATAAAAATGTATATTGGTCTTTCTTTTCTAACTATTCTGCGGTCAACATAATTAAGGGAAATCTCATCAAGAAAAAGAGGAGAAATGGATTTTTTCTGGAGTGTTTACCGGATCCTACTAAATCTTACGAGTATAATAAAACACGAAAGCGTTGCCTGACAATTTAACATGTTCAGTGCCATGGTGACTGACACTGAACTTTACGTTTAGGCCTCGTCAATCTTCGGTGACTGAAAGTGTAAGATATCATGTTTTATAAATTTTAAATAAACTTTCAGTAATCACTTAAAAAAAAATATATATATTTTAGTTGTTTATTATATTTTAGATTGCCAGTCATTGGTGACTGACGCGACCAAAAACGGAAAGTTCAGGATCAGTCACCATTGACTGACATTATCAATAGAATCTGTCTTTTTGAATCTTAAAGCTTCAAATAGACGTATCTTACAAATGACGCTGCCTTTGTTGCAATAAAGTAGTATTTTCCATGTTTTATTACCTTTATTCGATCCGAATCGGATTCAAAATCTTTACAACGAATCCGTCACTCCATTTTTCCATTACTGACTCTCTTTTGAAAATCACAGAGCGGTTTGAAAAGTAAAGCCAGAAACCTTTTTCCTTCTGCACTGGCCTTAGAGGAATTTATCTGCAACGTTAAACAACGTTTACAATGGAAATTTTGTAAAACAAAAATCTTAAATTGAATATATATATATATATATATATATATATATAATCCGGAGAAAGAAGTACAAAAAAAATTTGGAATGTCGGTCTGCTAAGAAGAAAACTTATGTAAAATAGAATTTATTAAAATGTGCATTGATTTGGAATTAACTTTTAAAATAAAAAATCTAACGAGCATCTGCATCTCATTGAATTATCATAAAGCTATTTTTATTTTTATTCAAGTTAGAATACATCAAATCAGGTAGATAAATCGAAACTAAATACAATTTTTACAGCTATATGTTACGAACTTTTAAAAATGCTTCTAGGAAGAAAATAATGGAAAATTAAAGATTTGCCAGCTTTCAAAATAAATAATTTAATCGAATAATCTTGAGGTTGCTTAAATTTGTTTAACTATAAATAATATGTATGATAGTCAATATTTTAGAAGTGCAGAAGATCGATGGAAATATTATTAATTCGCACAATAAAAAATAGAAAAGTAAAACTATCCAGGACAAATTATAAATTTAAAAATTAAACTTATATGTTTCCTGTTCTTTTGTTTCATTAATTGTTTCATTAACTGTTCAACAATTCATAATAAGAATAAATCATCAAAATGTAGGGGCATGCACTATGATTCTAAAAAAAATATTGGTTTACATTTGTTATTTTATGTAGAATTAGACTTCTATTTTACATCATTGGAAGGCCTTTTCAAAGAATTCAAGTTTAAAATACTTTACTTTTAACTGATAAAGTCATTTTTCACGGCAAAAAGCACCCTCTTTATCACTTGTCATTAGGGAAAAAAATAATCTTTTTTCCAATACATTCTTAGAGCAATACTCTCTACATTCTTATTCTTATGCTACTTGTTTCTCACAAATGGTCATTAACAACGCGGTCATTCAAGCTGCACCAGAGTTAACAAACATGTGGTACAGGTAACTCAAATGCAAAACCAGATGGCTAATGAGACAGTTGTAAGTCGTTAGTTCTCATAGCTGAAAAATCTGTGTAGTTATTCTAACTCGTTCAATCGAAAAGCTGTTCTCAAATTTTTCTTCTTGGATCTTCACATACCAAATCTTTCTGACACACTAACAGAATCCACTTATATAGATCAAAAAACTATAATATAAAGAAGTTACTAATTAAATCGTTCGGAATCGAATATAGTTTTCCTTTTTCTTAAAATAAATTAAATTTTGAGTTATAATCAAATGCTGTTAGGTAAAATCATGCAATATTTTATGCTACTATTCTACCAGGAGTTTGGCTCCTTATTTATCACATTGGACAAAAGAAGAAACTTTTAATCCTTTAGCACGATATACCCCGCCCCCCCTCCCCGCACACGTACCCAGAGCGGGATGCGGCAGTACAGATCACTTTATCGAGTTCACGGATGAAAATCTATGATTAGTTAAATCTCGATTCGCGCATTACAACACAATTGGTTGCTCTAAAAACGCGATTTTAGGGGTAGACTCATAGGTTTAGCAATGTATTTTCCTGCTCAAAATCTTCCATGCTTTTACAGTTTTGGGTGCACAAAAGCACAATGGTAAAATCGGGTGTTTTGGAATTTTCCACCAAGATATGACTTGTCAGACCGAATGCGTTCTAATATGTAAAGGAAGAATATCAGCTTCAAAATAAATCAATTACAAAAAAATCTAAAAAAAAAAAAAAAAAAAAAAAATCTTCTCCCCCACATTTTTATAAAATAAGTTAAAATTACATTAATCTTTATTTTACGTAAAATCATGGAATTATAAGAAATCAGTATCTAAATGTTTTGGAGTCGAACTGCATTTTTAAAATTGTTATATATATAGCTTATAAATCATTGATTGCCCTCTTACAGTGACCTTTCCTTAAATACAGTGATTTCAAAATGGACTTGAATTTACAACTTTTACATCATTTTCGGTGAAATTAAATGGTAATAAATTTTTCCTTCTCGAAATAAGGGCGTGGGGAGAAGGTGCTCGAATAATTTATTTGTTTAAAACTTCGAAGCGATATAACTGGTTATATAACTGATAATTTTGTACAGATTTTTTCTCTAATATTATTTAAACGTATTATTGTTAAGGTCGGAGGTAGATGTAACATGATTTTTTATAAATACATATTGCCTTATAAGTATGTTTATTTATTAATTCGATTTAATGCATCTTTCTAGGTATGTCATTTCTATACATGGAAAAATAATGGACTACCTATTGAGTGGTACTAGCAAAGTTATAATTTTTAATGGATTAAGATGCTTATTTGGTATTTAATTTTAAATATGTCAAACAGTGCATCGATACAAGATAACTCAAAGCTGAAATATACAAGTATATTTTATCAATGTCAATTCAGTGCAGTTTGTAACACTCCAATTCTCTTAGTGACTGAATTCTTTCAAGATTAACTGTAATAGCCTAAATAAAAGGATTTTGAACGCAGAAGATATGGTTTTCGATGATGATAGGGTTGAAATTTCACAAAGAAGTACCTTTCTTTTTCCATTTTGTCCTAAAAATCTCATTAATGGAATCCGAAAACAGGGTTTGAAATGTTCCTAAATTTTTTACACTTTGTTAACAAAAATTTTAATCAAGAATCCTCGTGGCATATTCCTTTGACATCTGTACTAGAATTTTACAATAAATATTACTGTTTTAAAATTGAGATAGGAAAATGTGACATTTTTAGAAACGTTGTGACCCCTATCGCATAAAAATTCGTATAAAAAATTTATGAGAATGCGAAATAATATAAGGGGGACAGGAAACCTTTTCTTACCTCCTCCCCCATCCTCAATATACTATCGCATATTGATATACACTGAAGTTACTATATAGATTTGGCTGTGCACTTTTATAACTTTTTCACTAAGCTAAACTAATTAAGATAAAAACAATCATATTATTAAATGAATAAAATCACGAAATAAGTTGAACCATTTAATAAGAAAGTAAAATCAGACATTAAGGAATGATTTTAAAAAGCTTTCCAGCGCATCAACAAAAGTTTAATAAAACTTCGCCTTTAAATGAAGAGGCAGCGAATCATATCAAAGAAAACAATTTCAAAAATGCACATCATATTTCAAAGCCAAGTTTTGCAATTATTACTTGTAGTCATACATATTAATAAGAATATAGTCAAAACAGCATAACATTATTAAAAGCATCACAGACCACCACGCACCACCCCTTCTCTAAAAACAAAAATGTAACTGAATTCTTTCGAGGTCCTCTGTAAAAGAACTATTACATACTTCATTTTCAGAGTGTATAGATGGAAACCATTTGTTTCAGCACTTATAATTTTTTACATTCAATATATTTTTTTGATTGCTCTCTAATACACATACACACATACACAAAAATGTTATATGAAAGATATATCAACTATGCAATCAAATAATGCTTTGAAATTTGTCAAAAACAAAGTTTTCGTATTAGTTGTAGACCAAAAGTAATTAGCTCAAGATTTTGCTGTTTACGGCAGTTTTCTGATTCTGATCATTTCATTTCTTTAATCATCTAGTTGTATGTATATTGAATTTGTGTTTTAATTACATCAGTTTATTTATTTATTTACAGAAGAAGTTTACATTTTTTAATAAAATATTAACCGTAAAATATTACTAAACTCTTTATATTATTTTGAGAGTAAACGGATTAATCTTTCTAAATCGATATCTCTCGAAGCGGGATAAATGTTAAAACATTTCGTTCAATACATTCAAAAAATTGCATTTGAAAGTAGATTCCCCCCCCCCCCCCCCACTAGCTATGCTTATCAACCCCCATTCAGGCATCCCAGATTCTAAAAGCTAGCTCTTTTCATCGGCTTTAAAAAAAGTTTGAATAAAAGTTTGAATAATAATAATAATAATAATAATAATAATAATAATAATAATAATAAAACAATGGCATCTCTCTATAAATGAGATTTTACTCATTTTCCTTTGATTGAAGATTTTTCAGGAAGCTGGTTGCTCAGCTGCCGAATTCCCGTTACTAATGTAAAGTCTATAAGCGTTTTATGTATGCGTATATTTAAAATATCTCCTCTGGAAATTAATATTTTTAACTTTATTTTTTTTGTACACTTTTTTAAAAATGCCATTTTTTCCTGTTCTCAAAATATTTCTAAAGTATATGCTTAACTTTATATAAAGTGTTAAAATCTTACTTAAAGTTCGTCAATTTATAAGATATAAAATATTAAATTCATCATAGATTTTAGAAATATTTTAAGAACTAAGAAAAAGAGAGGCATCCTTTAAGAAAAGTAAATAATATTTATTCTTATATTATTCTAATCGAGTAACTATATTTTTAAATTGTTGTATGGTTTTAAATCTGACATAACTTTCATCAAAGTATTATTACTCGTTTTAATATTTATATGAAAATACTCTTGTTGTTAGAAAGGAGATATTATTTTCACTATCTTAGAATAAACGACAATAACTGAAAAAATTATTATAATTATTTTAGAAAAGAGATCAATGATGGTGAAAAAAAAAAGCTTATGGTTAAAAGCTTGGAGTAAAGAATATATATTCTTCCTATATCTATAGTTAGAAGATTAGAAAATTCCAATAGGGAAATTTGTAAAACTGCAATTTCATAAGTAAATGTTGCCATTCGCAAAATGATGTCAGCGTTACACTAGATACGTTTGTCCTTTATAATATAGATAGATAGACCAGAAAACTTTAGTAACATCTACATTAGTAATTAAACTGAAAGAAGATAATATGATCAAATAAAATCGCTTAAGAAATATACAATAGCAGATACTTTTTACTGCTTAAAAAGAAAAGAAAAAGTAGCTTGACATGACCAGAAAAATTTGTGCAATCCTCTAGTTTCTAGTATATCCTGACATTACATTTCATCTAAACAAAAAATAGAAAAATTCTAGACATACAAAAAAGGGAACTTTTTATACGTGAACTAAGACTTCAGTATTACATTAATAATACTTAGCATTTATACAATAATAATTTAGGTAGAATATTAAGAAATACAAAAATACTAAAGTAGGAAGAACGAAAATGTAATTTTTAGGAAAATATTCCAAGAATAGAAATAGAGAGTGTATTGTCTGATAATAATATATAACATTTTATGAGGGAGAAATTAGGATTAAAAAAACTCCACCCTGTTTCTTTCTAAGAATGCGGAACATTTGCAGTGAAATGAATATAAACTGCAACATTCTAATCCATTTGTTCAGAAAAAAATCCTGATTAAGAAGAGACTTCGTCCCGAAAACACCCTCTCACTAAAGTTAATCCGATGGAAGAAATTTTAAGATGCCTTGTTTGCATTTCAATATTTTTAAATACATATACATTTCTTTTTGTACTGGCTAGCTGAAATATATCTCTGCAAAAGCTGTTATTTACTTTTTTTATTTCGAAAATGTGATGAATCGAAAATGATTACAAGTTTCTTTTTTACTAAGGTAATTTTATTTTTGGAACGGGTTTCAAAAGTAAAAGTATCTTTATTAAAGACAAACAAGAAAGGAACAGTATATATTGAGATTGGGATAGTTTGTGGCTTACAGTATTATCGAGTTCAAATGTTAATTGTTGGAAAAAGGGAACAGGGATGTATGTCCCCAAAAATTTAGATGCATTGTACATGTACGAGGGGAAAAATAATAAAATAAAGACAAATTTTACGCATAACTGATAATTTAAAAATGTAATAAAAAAAATGTATATACATGTATTTTCGATTTATTTAAATAAAAAAATTCGTTCCTTTAAATGTATAGAATATACACTGTCATTGCTTCTGAAGATAAGACAGGCCCAACCCGAGCCTGAGCCTGATGCGTGATCGGGTTCAATCGCCGGTCCGGACTCATTCTTTCTAAAATTGGCGATTTTATTTATTCCCGTTGAGAAAAAAATAAAAATAATTTTTTCTCACTTTAGAATAATTTATTGCAAATCAAGTCATTTTAAAGCTATTTTAATCGGAATAAAAGCAAAACAGAAGTGTTTTATTTATCTTTTAGTAGTAATAATAGAATGTTATTTTGAAAGATCATTTATGATATTTGTAGATTAGAATAGCACTGAGGGCTAGGGATGGCCTGTTGGCATGGCGCCATTAAGACATTTTTTTTTAGTTGGAAATGTTAGTTGGAAATTTATTATTATTATTTTTAGACATCTAGTGCGAAACAAATGTTTTTTTTAAAAGTCAATTAGCATTAGCTTAAAATTTGTAATTTTTTTTTTTTTTTTTTTTTTGTATTCTATTGTCTACATGTAATAATCACTAAATAATATTAGAAATTATAACAATTTTTTTTCATGAACTCTATTCATGCTTGTTGCGCTTCACATTCCTGGAGTCATTTTAATTCGTAAACAGATAAAACAGTCATAAATTGTTATTCTTATTAAAAAAAAAAAAAAGAAAGAAAAATGTAATTTAACAAATTACAACGACCAATTGGAAAAAGAAATTTTCAAAGACTTATAAATCAGTTTTGATATTTTAAACTTAATTCTATGTTTAAAAAAAAGTAATAAAAAGAAGCATAATTTTTATTATGATTAAAACGTGGCTTATGTAATAACACAGTCGTATATTACGTACGCCATGGATTAAACATTAATATTTCTGGACTAATCATAAACAAATTTTACATAAAATTTCCATTTTACACTTTTTGATTAAAATAGGTAAGTACTAAAAATTTTTTCATTCTATTTTTTGTGACTAATTGGTAGAATTTTTTTTTTCATCTTACTATTTGAAAATTAATAAGCGAAATCGTAAAACATTACTTCCTATTTATCTGATGCGGAGACATGAAAGTTGGGGGACATTTTTTTCTTCCAACAGAAGGACCGCTTGTGAAAGAAGTCTGTGACCTTGAATATAATGACTCTAACCCCCCAACGACTCACCCCCCGCCCCTCAGCTGCAATTGGAGAATTTGTCTAGTACCTTCAGAGGAAAGATAAGATTAAGAACACGGTAGTATTTTCCTTTCTATCAAAGAAGGTTGGAGATGGGAGGACATGCTGATTAGCTGTTTCTGCTTTGAAATTTTGTCAAAGAACGTGGAAATACACACACCATTTATTGAACGAAAGGAACCAAGGTAAGCAAAGCATGATTATTTTTCATTTTTTTCCGGTCACATATTTTCCTTTTACCCTTCCAGGCAATTTTGAATTAATACACTTTTCTCCAGGGGACGGGGAGGGGGAATCGCACATTTAGATGATTGAAAACACAAAATATAGAATTCCGAGCCACCCCGTGAAATCAATACTGCTTCCAGACATGGAATTTATTTAAAAAGTGCTTCATGCACAATAAAATACAAAACATATATATATATATATATATATATATATATATATATATATATATATATATGCTAAAGACATTAGACGAAAGTTCTAAAAATAACAACAAAAATATTTTTTTATGGTCAAAACACACTGAATTTTTAAATTTTATGAATTCTTGATGTTTTCTGGCATTAAAAAAGCGTCTTTTCTATTTATTACTTTCTTTTTCTTTTTTTTTTTTTTTTTTTTAATAAAATGAATATTTTTTATTTAGCACGCATGTTGCAAATATTATCTCCTAACTTTTTATCTTTCAATAAATACATCAGAAGTTCTCAAGTTTTGTTTTCGAGGCCCCACAATTTGAAATTTTATCAGGGCCGCCGAGAATCTTCACACTATTAGAAGAAAAAAAAATGTTATCCTGAGTAAAATGACAGTATCATTGTTGGAAATTTGTCTGTAAATGTTTTTTCGCAAAGAAAGTTAGTATTAACTTTATTTCTAACAGGAAATCGGAATCGGAATCATTATCGGAAAATTTATGCATGTGAGGGTTCTGAAAGTAACGATAAACGCAGAAAAACAAAGGTTTAAATATTTTTTAAGGATAAAGATTTTTAGAAATAAAAAATAATTATAGATTTTACACGTTAAAAAAATTTCATATCTTTTTTAACTCTTTGTGGCTTCTTCTTTTATAGCAAAATTTGTTTTTGGCACCAGTAATAAAATGAAATAAAAATTACCTAATTTAATTAAAGCATTTTCGAAATAATAAAGAAAAATAACATCTTTTAAAAAATAGTGTCAATTTAATAAAATTTGAAGAGAAGCCAGTCCTGAAAAGATTAGTATTGTTCGCAAAGAACAAAGTAAAACAATTTTTTCAACATGCATCTTTAATTTAATTAATTTAAAGTATCTTTTCTTTTAGGTTTGAAAATAAAATGTATTATTACTTTGATATGATTTAAAATATATAACATTAAACAATTTTTTTTTTTTTTTTTTTTGTGTGTGTGTGTGGGGGGGGGGTACCCTGAACACTCAGTGAAATATATTTTTTTATTAATAAATTTGCCATCAGAAGCGGTGGTTCAGAGAAGAAACTTTTCTTCCTTTATTTAAAAAATAATATTAAATAAATAGTAGATGTTTATTTTGTCACCTAAATAAGTTACTTTGTATGTCTTGTTTTTCATATTAATATTTCAAAAATTGTCTTGCAAATAAGGCTCTTATTTTATTCTAATTCTTATTAAAAATTCTTATTTTATTTCATGATTATATTTTTCATAAAAAAATAAAAAGTATTTTGATGGACCTTTTTCAAAATCTTGTCCATCACTGTATTTTGAGCTGCAGGCGCTTATAAAAATACTTTTTTATTTTTTATTTTTTTTTAAATCTATGCTTTTATATTTTTACGAATAGTTGCTTATAATTAATTGCAGTTTTTTTTTCAGTATAACTAGATAATTTTTTGTTCATAACTTTCTGTCTTGTATATTTTATAATCTGCTTACTAAACAAATCAGAAAGTTCAAAGAGCAGAGAAAGGGGTGCTTATGGGGATCAAGGCATCCTCATTCTTATTAAGTTATTCTTTTTTTTTAATTACACCATTTGTTAAAAACTAATTCTGTCTCTTTACAATTTGATTATTAATTCATTATTAATTGATTATTCATTTCCTCCAAAAAACAGTGATAAACAAAATATTGTAAATGCTAATTATAACTACTAAAACTAGATCAGGAGCTACAAATGTCTATTAAGTAATTTTATTTTAAAATCATATTATGTAATATTTAAAACATTTCAGGTTTTATATGTGTATTATTGAAGCTGTTCTCAAGTCTCACACTAATATTTTCTGGCGCATTTTAGGTAGATTTCGGAAAAAATAATACCAATTACATTGTCCCCTATGTTGGAATTTCTATTTTTTTTTTTTTTTTTTTTTTTGAAAATCTACGCCGATTATTATCTTTAGAACCCTAAACCCTCCTTAATTTTTAAGTTTATATATTTTATTTTTTTATGGACACGATAACTTTCATAATTCTGAAACTAACGCATAAAATCAGAGTGCAGAAAAGCTCGTTAATGTGCAAAATCAGACCAAGAGATGTGAAAAATGTAGAAATTTAATAAAAAATTGTGAAAACCGAACCCCCCTCCCCCCCCCCCAAAAAAAAATAACATCACATAAGAATTATTAAATCAAATCGTAAACAGTATAAAATTATTATTACTTCGAAAAGGGCTAATAATTTCTGTATCACAGTTCGTGATAAAATTAAAAATGGATTCAAGGGATGAAAATAATAAGGTTTTAGGGAGAAAAAAATTCATAACATAGTGAATTTTAAAAATATCAAATTAATTTAAATTTATTATAAATCTTCTTAATGCTATTTAAAACTTTTTTTTTTTTTTTTTTTTTGACAAATTGATAAAAACAAATCTCACTGAAAGGAAGTAATAAAAATAAAAATGTAAAAAAAAGGAGGGGGGGGGTGAACAAGAAAAAAAATCCATGACTTCAATTCACAAGATATTTAATCTTAAATTTACTGAACATTTGGTCAATATAATCTTTTTATACTGACAAGTTTTTGAAGAAAAAAGGTTGTACTCAAATCCAAACTGATTATTTTCTGACTCATTTTGAAATTCATTTTTGTTTTTAAACGCAACGAATTGTCAGGTTCTCTCAATCAGAAACTATATAATGTGCCGTATTCCTCGATTTATTTATTTATTTATTTTATTTATTTATTTATTTATTTATTTATTTTTTTGATAAAAGTAGAATGTATTTCAAAGATCATACTCAAAGAATAGTGTCAAAGTGGACATTTTGGACAGAATTTCAAGAAGCGATAGTGCTGGAAATGAATAGAAAAATTTAAATTGTCGTACTGACAAAATAATTAGTTGTAGAGCAAGATTTAATTAATTGAGTGAAAAATAAAAACAGAGGTCGCTTATTAGTTTCTTCCAAAAATATATCAGTAAATTTCACATTTTACTTTAAAAAAATCGGTCTGAAAATTTCGAATTGTTAAATATAGAAACATAATTCCTTCAATACCGCCTGAAAATGATTATGACAAAACCAGCTCTTATAGAGAAATGAAATTAAAAACTTATCAAAAATGGTCAAATAAAATTTGTAACTGAAATTATCTTAGAGCTTGATTTAGTTTTTGTTGGTAAAATTACTACTCCACCAGATTGTTTTGAATTTCTCAATGATTTTGAATATTTTAAGATGATTTTTTATTTTTCCATTGTATAGCTGAGTTCGGTCTCCAATGCGTCAATTTTTTACTTTATCAGTTTAGGTTGAAGATTTTTTTTAATATTGGTACTTTCAGTTTCGAAAAACCAGTTTTGAAAAAGAAAGTACCTTTTTAAAAAATCTGCAACCAAAATCGAAAAAACAAAAAACAGCTATATTAGAGATCCAGCTTAGCTATCCTATGCAAAAAACAAGAAAGAAAAAATCATGTGAAACATAGATTATGAAGCGCTTTCCAACATATTCATAATAATATAACAAAACTACACCGTGCTTATTTATAGCTTATTATTTTTAGCACTTATTTATCGAAAAATTCAACATTTATCAATTCGTTGTCACCTTTTCCCGGTCATTTTTTTCCTTGTCACTTATTTTCCGATCACGTTTTTTCCGCTCTTGTTTTTTTCTGTCACTTTTTCCCTATCACTTTTTTTCCGTTTACCAATTAAAATATATTACATTTCAAAATATGGAAATATATAACGCATTTCAAAACTGAATTTCAGCTGTTCCCATCTACAGGGATGAAAGAGTTCCGCCTAAAGGCGGAAATCCGCCTTTTTGAGGATGATTTTGGCCATTCTCTGGATCGATGCAAAAATGCAAAGAAAATATTGCTGGTAATTTGGGGGGGGGGGGGGGGTCCAAGAAGCTCCGAGAGTAATTCTCGGACTTATCTTTCACCCGCTAGACTTCACCAAAAAATCGCCGAAGAGCTATCTGTCAAGGTCAGCAGTCAATTTACGTTCAGGAGCATCACATGCGGTACATTTCACGGGGCGAAAATCTATTTTTAAGGACCGGGCAAATATAACTATTCTGAAGTTAAACTTTATTCCCGGAACTGCCTTTTCTTTTCTTTCACTTTCGGTTTACTCACAGTGGGAAACGAGGGAGATACAATGGTCACGGAAGATCACTATCTTAACCCTACTGAAGGGAAAGATTCTCGTGCTACTCTTGGATTGAAGTTGAACTGAAAAACTCATTTACATCAAACGCGCCGCCTGCAAACCGCAAAAAAACTTTGTGTGTGCCCGCAGCCTTAGACTGGCAGCTGTTTTCTGATACCTGGGTCCATAGGTCACTGTGACGCTGAAGAGAAAGAAAATCTTGGGAGGGAATAATTTATTCTGGATTAATGAGCATTAAAACAGTGATAATAATTTTTAAGTTGTTTTGTTTTCCAGAATAACTATTATTTTTGCAGCGCGACGGATACGAGCTAATATAAATTCTGTTTTATTATTATTGCACTTCAGTTCTGGTTAAAATATGTCAATTTCAGGTCAACCTTTTTTAAACATTTTTTAGTTGCGTTTGAATTTATTTCGAGTGGAATTTTCAGTTATAACTAAAATACCCGAACGCGAGTACGTGCAAGACTTGACTACTAATCATAATTAAGAGTTTTAAGACTGATATATTCATCATTTATTATTATAAATACTGTTGGTCGATGAATTATATAATTTCTGAAATAAATGAGAATATGGCATTGATAAATTATATACATTCTGCCACAAAGAACACTAGTATAATTATTTATGGTGCATTTACACTCCATTTACAAGTACGGCTTTTACGATATTTGCGTTCAGAGGTAAAGGTCTGCACGGGCCGGGCCTCGGTCCGAAGCCCGAGCACGGCCCGACCCGCAGGCCGGGTTCGGGCCGATTTGCATTAGCGTCATTCGGGCCGGATGGGCCTAGTCACTAATCTTTTCGGGCCGGCTCGGGCCGTAATTTTTTTTCCTGGAGTATCGGGCCGGGCCGAGCCTAACTTACTTCTTCCGTAGAAACCGAGACTGATTTCATTCTTTTTAGTCTTCACGGACCAAAATAATCAGTTCATGTTGAATCTCCCCATATGAAAATCCTTTTCTCGACATGGAAATAAGTCTGTTCACAAATCAGTAAAGTTTGGCTTGGTCCAAAATTTTTTGCAAAATAGGAATATACTTTTAAGTCGTCATTATTCTACAATTAAACATTAGAATTTATTCTTTTTAAAGAATCGTAGATCACTAGGCGTCTCAAAATAGAATTAATCACATTAAAAAAAATGATTATGACGAAATTTTCGTTTAAACCGAAAACTGCAAAATTTTTTTTAAACTGTTCATTCATGCAAAATGAATGCAACAATACGCGAGAAAAAAAAAAAAAAAAATTAAACATTTACATCTGCTAAGAAGGAAAAGTATTTTTTTCTTTCCAATGTCTTAGAAGATTTTACTTTTACCGTATACCATTTTTTAGATTTTTTTAATGCATTAATAATATTAATGATAACTGAAACATTTACATACAACAAACAAAGATTCATTAAAAGCGTAAATATCGCAGCCTATGGCACTGCTGCATAAATAAAGATTTTAAACATGAAAGAAGAAAAAAAGAGACTTTTTTGGGGTCTGAACTCTTCCGGTAGACTAAAGATCAATTCTGTAGAAATTCGCCCGAGCCGGGCCGAATTTTAAATTTTTTATTCGGTCCGGGCCGAGTCAGGCCAATATTTTTTGCGTTCGGGCCGGGCCCGGGCCAAAATTTTAATTTTCGGGCTCGGGCCTGGAAATTTCGGCCCGTGCAGACCTCCATTCAGAGGCTGCTTCACCACTCAAGAACGCACGCTCGCTAATGTTAATCCTATGGGAGAAATCTTTTTAAGCATACACTTTGCGTTTTGATAATTTAAATTTTATTTATTTTGTATTGAATACTTGAGGTTATTATATACAAGGATCGTTTTTTAATTTTTCAATTTTGTTTGCAGATTTTTTTTTTAAATCTTTAGGGATATTTTTACCTTTGGAATCTGTTTTGAAAATAAAAATATCCCCAAATATTTTTTGAATAAAGCTGCCGTTTTATCGCGAGTTTTTGACAATTTGTTTCTTTTACTCAACTTTTTTAGGAACTTTGCCGGGTTTTGTTCGAATTTTATGACAAGTTAGGCATTTTTTCGCGAATTTTTCGACGAAATTTGTCATTTTTTTGCTTATTTTTCGATGAAATTTGCCATTTTTTCACGATTTACGACAGAACTAGCCATTTTTTCTTGAATCTTTTGACGTAATTTGCCATTTTTTCGCGAATTTTGACAAAATTTGTCATTTTATCGAAATTTTTAAACAAAATTTGCCGCGTTTCCCGAGTTTTTTGACGAAATTTGCCGTTTTATCGCGAATTTTTTGACGAAATCTGTCGTTTTCGCGAATTTTTTGACAAAATTTGTCGTTTTATCGTGATTTTTAGACAAAATTTCTCGTTCTTTCAAGATCTTTTGAGGAAATCTGTCGTTTTTCTGTTAGGTCTACAGAAGGTTGATGGCTGTGGTCCCCTGTTTCATCAAGAGATACACATTTATACTGTGAATTTTGAATTTTTTTTAATCAAATTTTTGGTAATTTTTATGTTTTTGTAAAATTTAAAACTGCACTCCAGTCTATAAAATGTCTTCATTAGAATTTTTCTGTTTTTTCTCTTTATATTTGGCATCTGAAGTCGAAAAAAATTTTCCTCCTTTTTTTCTTTGGTCCACTTTCATGCCTGCATCTACAATCGCAAAATTACCTGAATTTTTCAGCAGCCTTGTATATGATATAGAGGTTTGTATCTATTAACAACATGCATTCCAAAATTTAATTCATTTAAGAGATACATATATTTCAGTTCAAAATATCTCTTCAGAAATTTCCTCTAATAAAGTGAATGATATTTGAGTTCTTTACTTTTGTGCAGCCCTATATATGAGGCACAGAATTTATATATAAGGAGTGACAGGCAAAAAAACTAATTAAATTTAAGAAGCATGCCGAATTTTACAACGTTCTCTCCAGCAATTATTACAAAACGGCAGTACTATAACCATTTTTTTTAAGTATATGAAAAAGGGAAGGGGGGGTCCATATATATAAATATTGTTTATAAGTTTATTATTCAATATAATTTGATATTTATTTTTATTTCTTTTCTTTTCATATATGCCATGACATGCACTTACGAATTACTGGAATTGTTTTTCAACCTTTTTTCCCATTTAAAATTTGTTTTTCAACTCGCCGACTTTAAATTTAAGGTAAGTACAATAATATAGAACTGTATTTTATATTTATATTACCAGATATATTAAAATTTCATAACATCTCTCTATCAACATTATTTTATTTATGAATGCTTCTTTTCTGTCTCTTTTTTATTCTGTTAGTTCAGCCCTTATCAGAGTAACACAAAGATGTTTACAAAAGCTTTTTTTAATTATTTTAACTTGGTTGGTGAATTTTTCAATGTATATGTGTTTTTTTAATGTAACTCTATCTTGCATATTTTAGCATCTGAAAATCAACAGAAAAAAGTAATCAGAAATTATATTTTTAGGTCATAAGGAAAAGAGTGGCTCATAGGGCTCAATTCATCCCCACTTTAATAAAAACATCTAAGTTAGAAAATGTCAAAAATATATTACTTTTATCTTAAATGCGTTTGCTTATTCATCTCTGACAAACAAATAAAAAAAAGGTATTGCAATATTAATTAAAACTATTAATAGAATAAATTATTATAGTGATGATATGACTAGTAAACCTGCATATAACCTGAAACGTCAGTTGTGCTTTTTTTATTCTGAGATTATTTTAAACATTCAACCATAGTATACTTTTTTTTTTAAATATTTGTAATGGTAATTGCTACAAGTAATATCAAGTAGTTTCGGGAAGTTTAATTTCTAAAAATACAAAATAGTGGAAGCATACGAAGCTATTCATTAATAGTCTAAAACCTTTTTTCTTTTTATTATTATTATTATTATCCCCCTAAATATCTCACTGTCTCAATAAATTTTATACTCTAATTCGCTAACATTTAGTATTTTAAAGCATCTATCTAAAAAAAATATCTATCTAATAATATTGATCTTGTGATAATTACAAGAATTAATTTAAATAGAGAATAATTCTCAAATATTTGTTTAATAATATTTGATATCCCAGTTGTTAAATTTAATTCAAAATAACATTGTTTCATTAGTGTGTTTTCCATAACTTCTGGTTTTAAATAGTCATACAAAATTATATTTATTACTTATTGCGAAGTGTCCATTTCCATAACAGAACATTTACATTAATAGGTTGGAGAGACATTACTGAGCTTTTGAGTGTTTTTATAAATTTTTTGTTATTTTAAATTAAATTTTTATTCATATTGAGAAATGTGACTATAAGAATGCTTAAATATTTTGATAATTAATATAATATTTAAAAAACTGGAATATAATAATTATAACTATTAATAAAAAATATTTTAAAAAGAAAATCCATATCTTAGATTAGGTGAAAAATTCTGACAATGTTCTCCTTATCTGGAAATTTAAAGAATTATTGCTGCTGCGAAATAGTGTAATAGGTGATTAATATGCATATTAAAATGCATAGTAAGACAACTGGAAATTTAAACTGCTCTATAATGGAATCATGCCTATAAGAAATTCTTATAGCACTAATGGAAGGATTACCATACATTTACACCTGTAGAAATGTATTTTTTTCTTTAATTCCTAAAGATTTTTTTGTACTTTCAAAATGTTGATTATAAAACCTAAGCAGCTATTTAGCATAATTTTTTTTATTAAAATATTTGATCGATGTTTTAAATGTGAATAATTATCAATACCTGTTTGTTTATTTATAAAAAAGCTTTTCTTCACTTTGAAACAGAGCCATAGCTTATTATTTTTTAACTCATTTTTAGTGAAGAGGGGGACCCTCCCCCCCCCCTCAAAAAAAAAACTTCCGCTTGAAAAGATCCCAAGGTCACTAAGTGAATTTCTGTTCTGAACTTGAAAATTCAAATGAAATTCTGTTCAAAAATCTAATTCAGTTTTGAATCCCTTTAACAATTTTGCAGAAATATACTAAAATGAACCAGGGTTAAGAAAAAAAAAAAAAAAAAACCTTTTAAGGCCAAACCTTTTTTTTTGTTTCTCCTTTTTTCTGTCTTTTTAAAGCATCCTTTCTTATTGCATATGCAAACATATTTATTGTTTAAAATAGACATTTTTGAATTATAAGTAGTGTAACTTCATTTTAAAGTAATTTAAATTAAATATTACAGTGAATTTATGTAGAAAATAAAACTAATAATAATAATAATAATAATAATAATATTTTAATTTAAAACTGTCTTGTGTTCAAAGAAAAAGATAGTGTTCACAGTGAAACATTGATACTCTGAAAATCTTTTGATTACTAATAATAAACATTTGGATGCAATTTGATGAAAATAATATTCTTTTTCACAGTTATTCAAATAATAAATTTCAAATACTACTTGGGACTTTACTTCTTTGATTGACAATGTGAAGTCAACATGTTTGGTCATTAAATTTAGCAGATAACAGGAATTTTTTTTTTTTTTTTTTTTTTTTTTTTTTTTTTTAATCCTATTAAATGCTATAATCTATATATATTATTTTATCCTATTAAATACCCTATCTTTGAGTACTCTCTTATTCGACTTCATATTTTGATTATAATTCTTCAAGATAATCTCCCCAATCAAGAAAAAATTTCTTTTACAGCTTGAGCAAAATCTTTAAGATCACCATTTCATTAATTGCATTAAATAATCTGAATTTTAAAAAATATATATTTTATACTAAATATTGAATTTTTTTAACCTATTTTTTCTTTGATTAGTTTACATGTTTAAAGCTTTTTCTTTGGAGCAACAGGTATGTTCACCAACACATACTGATTTTAATTCAATACATTAAATAAAATGACCTAAACCCACTAATGCTTATTGCTGAAATAAAGTGTTAAAAGTAGAAATTATTTCTATCCAGTAATCTGAAACATGTAAATTACAAAGAAAAAAAGAGAAAATTTCATTAGATTTCTTCTAAAAAACCTATTGGTTTTTTTGTGAAAAAAAGAAAAAAAACTAGTTGGTTTAAACCATCGTTAAAAGCAATTGGTTTAAATTGTGCCAACCCTTATCGTAACTAAAATAAACGTTTCAACACTCTCACATCCTATTTGCACATATGAAGCTAATATTATGCTTATTTTTTCTCTAGTTATAAAATTGAATTTTTCATTCTGCATCACACTTTTCTTATCGTAAAACTAAACCAGTACAAATAGTTTAAAAAGAAATATAGTACCTGCGATGTGAATATGTATTAATTTATCTTTCTGCGTCAGAGACAAAGGCAAAAAGAAAATATGAGTCCCCCTCTACATTTTTCTTCACCCCCCCCCCCTCCTCCTAATAATTCACTTCTAGCTACAGCCCTGCTTTCAAAAGAAAGCGTTATAAATTCTGCTAATGCTTGTAACTTTTCCATTCATTTAAAGCTAAAATATTCTTCGTAAAATGCAAGTATAATATTAATTTCTCAGTGAAAATCGAATGATCTAATTATCATTCTGAAAAACAACAGCAACAAAGCTATATTTTTATGTGTATATGTTTTAATGTATTTTTATGTAAATGAAGAGCTTTTTATCATGTAATTGTAACCGGATAATTTAATTTTGTTAATAATATTTTAGGTTTGTTTGATACATTGCTTAATGCATCATAACAGTTCTGTAAATCTATTTAAAATGGTCTGTCCTTACATCGGCTGTAAATTCAGATTAGTTGAATTGAGTTTTGACTTTTTAAATTTAAATTCTACTTGTTTGAGTCAAATTTTTATCATCTATTTTTTAATTTGTATTTATTGCATTTTACAAGTGTGTAGATTGCTGTCTTAAAGTAGTTCGAGACAGTTAAGGAGCTACTTTAGTTAAATGAAAATGCCCGTTCGCTAATGCTAATCCTATGGAAGAAATTTATGAAGATATCTCGGTTTCATTTCAACATTTTAAAGGATTTTTTTTTTTTTCATTACATAGCTGAGATTGATCTGAAAGCAGGCCGTTTTTCACGTTTTGGATTTTAATCTCAGATATTTTTTGAGGGTTTCGCTTTCCAAACCGGTTCCGAAAATGAAAGCATCCTCCTGAAAAATATCTAAACAAAATAATAAAGAAAAATAATAAAGGGCCTACATATAGATCAATCAATTCAATGAAAAAAAAATCGTTTAAAAATATTAAAACAACCGAGATATCTTTATAAATTTCTTCGATAGGATTAGTATTAACAATTAACGAATGGGTTTTTTCATTTAAATGAAGTAGCCTCATAAAACTTAATGCAACTTTGCTGTTTTCCTCAAAACCTTTGTTTTGTTTACAAACTGTGCAACCATTTTTTTCGACAACTGTTTCACAAATGTCCGTCATTTTTTATTTCAAAGAAAAATTATTATTTTTGCTAGAGCTCATACCACCAAAAAACGTTATAATTTTTCATTAATTTTTTTTTCTTTTTTTTTTTCTTTTTTTTCTTTTTTTTTTTTGGGGGGGGGGGTGGGTGTGGAAGAAAAAAGAAAATATACAAAAGGAACTTCAAATATTTAAAAATGATCCCTTTTGTTCAAATGACCGCTATTATTTTGTCAAGAATCAACTTTAAACTCAATGTGGTTTAATATGGTGAATGGTGAATAAGTGTAAGAGATGTTAATGCACTTTCGCAATCAGATGATCAAATTTGTTTCAAATGCTTATGACAAGAGAAAAATGGTCATCCGTTTAAAAATTTACGGCCCACACCTGTAAGTGCTTCTCGTTACTAGGGTGTAAAAAGAGATTATTTATATATTTTAAAAACTAAAATAAGATTTTTTAAATCTGAATTTTATTATTTTCTGCTGCATTAAATTAATGAATTTTAGAGTACCAAAATAATTAAATCTATAGTTGTTTGTTTGTCTGTTAATAATTGCATAAATTATAAAAACTGAAAATTTATAATTTTATTAATTAGTAGCATGCATATTTTATGGTAGTACGTAAATTAACATTTCCTTTAAATTATGTAATATTATAATAAATTCTATTGCTATATTTACAAGTATTAAAATTATTAATAACTACATTTAATATGGAGTTGTTAAAATATTGCAGTGTATTTGTTCCCTAAAAGGGCACTAAATCATGAAAAAATGTGAAACATAATTTTATTCAAGAGTGAATTTTGCCCTCTTCCTCCCCGCCCTAAACCCATTCTTTCAAAAAATAATTTAGAAGCGGGAGTTTTCATTGCATTTTGTTAATATAAAGTGCCTTCTAGAATATAAATAAATTTTGATATTTTTAGGTTGATTTCTTTTAAAATTGACTTACTGCAATCATTTACTGACATGCATATATAATCCAGATCATTTCATTATGATAATGTCTGAAATATCGTATCAGTTTTAACCTACTTTGGACAGTATATTGATCTACGGGTATCTTGGGTAAATTGTTTTGTTATTCGTTATTAGTGGTGCCTGGAACACATTCCATCCTAGTTTCAACCCTGGTATTAAAAATTTTTCATTGTTTAGTAACGATATAAGGAGAGTAACAAAATATATATGCAATTTTTTATGTTCATAAATACGGTGCTTAATTTTTTATAACCCTAAGATATTAAGCTTAGAAATAATCTTTTATTATTATTTTTATTTTTTTCTATTCACAAGTCAAAGTGTCTGTAAAAGCTTTCCAAATTATGATTACTATTGATAGTTTTTAATCTTTAGTTTTTTTAAACATTTAGAAAAATTTCAATTTTAATCGTTGACTAAAAAATAATTTAAAGAAGAAAAAAAAAAGATTAAAATCACGATTTGATTCCAGATTAAATTTGTTTGATTTTTAACGCGTCACAAAATATATTGTTTTTACTCCACACAAAAATTTAAATGTATAAAAGAAACGCCAACTAATTTAATGCAAAAAGTCCGACGTAATGTCTCTTTTTTTCGTAACAGAAAAATTCCCGTGATGTTTAGGTTCGCAAAGAAAAATATCTCTTTAACAGCTTTATCACTCCGAGCTTTATTAATTTAGAAACGCTTTATTCTACAGAGTTACACACATAGAAACGAAAGCGATACTGTATCTTCAACGCTACGTTACTTAATACACATTAAAAAATTTTGTAATTTTAAAATCATAAAAAATTAAAACTACAGACTGCACAATACAAAAATATGTATGTTTTTTTTTTTTTTTTTTTTTTTTTTTTTTTTTTTTTTTTTTTTTTAAAGAAAAATATGCGTATGGGATGACAAATAAATTCTCCTTTTTCATTAAGAAAATGTTTCTGAAATTTTCAGCTTATGATCAAACACACAATAAACACTTAATCGCCAATCCTTTGTCATTCATTTATCAAAATTTGTTATTGGTTATTATATATATTTTCTTAAATTCTATTATTCTGCACGCAAATCTCTTCCCAATTCATATAAAATATCAGGTGGCTAAAAATATAAAAGAGTTTAAAAAAAAAAAATCCCATATTATGAAACATATGATATCAAACAAATTTAAATCTATTACCATTGCTTCTAGGAAAAAGGCTAAAAATTTATGCACTATTTTTTTGATATAATTAAAAATAGCCCCTAAACACGAAAAAAAGGTGATTTTAGAAAGAAAAAAAAAATTCAAAACCTCCTCAATTCTCAAAATATCAAATCTAATCGATTTTATTATAAAACTACTTAATATTATTTGCAATTTTTATATCGAGAAGTTTTTGATAGAGCCAACTCTTACCAAAAAGAAAACATAAAGGGCAGAGCGAGGGTTGAAAAAGAAAAAAAATCACAACTTTGTCAATTCACACTATATTAGCCCCACTAGTGGCTGAGAGGTGATGCCCTTGAAGCTAATAAACGGGAGATGCTGAGTTCGAACCCAATCGCGTCCGTCGGCCTGACCGTTTGAAGTTTTCTGTGGTTTTCTTTGAATTTTGCGTAAGTATTGATATATCCTTAGTGCAGATAATCAGCCGTCATAAATAACGAACACAAAATATATCTAATCTGCTTAAATTTATTGTACATCTGTTTAGTTAATATTGTTAACGACTTTTTTTTATACAGAGAAGTTTTTGCAAGACCAACTCTTACTGAAAAAAATGAAAAAATAGAGTTTTAAGAAAAAAAACATATATTAAGATTATTTTGATAAAAGCAGGTCTTGTAGATAAATGAAATGAAAACTCATCAAAATCTGAGCAGGCAGATTTTTTTTATAAACGAGGGTAGAATCCTAAATAATCAAACCATTCAAAATAATTTTATTTTCAGAAACTATTCTCTATACTTCACATACATCATCACACGTATTTAGATTTATAGTTTTACTAAACTCACTGTCTTCTTTTTTTTCCCTTTCTTTCTTTCTTTTTTGATTTAATGAAGCTATACATTTATAGTTTTTTTTTTCAATAGCTTAAAGTTTTAAAAATAAAATATGAATTATGTGTACAAGTAATTTTATTTCAGTGCATATTAAAATGTATCGAAATTATGAGTTTAGCTCTTATATGCATGGAGAAAATTCATAATTTTTTTCTTATTCCCAAATTTAATGCCTGTTATTTCTGTATTTTTTTTTTTTTTTTTTTTGTTTGTTTGCTCAGCTGTATTGATCACATGTTTTCTTTTACGTTAACTTCAGCATTATTAAAAAATACTGCCCACTATGAGAGGTGTTATTCCAACAATTATGTTTGCCTCACAGGCTCTAAAACCATGCATATTTGCCCTGATTTAAAAACATTATCCGATTATGGAAAATTAAATAATATTTTCTCAATTAGTGGCGTACTTATGTAATTGTGCTGCTTTCATTTATTTTTTGAAAGTGATTTTTCAGTTCCCAAAGTTACATCGATTACTATCCCAACAGCTGACTGTTGCTTTCAAGACTGGTGAAAAAATATCAGTTATACACTGGAAAACCAATTTGTTTAAAATTGTTGAGTAAAAAATATAGGTATCTCATGGGCTTTTATAGCACTTCAGTACTGCGCTATTTTCATAATTTTAATGTATTTTGCATGTTTAATAGTTACATTGGAAATTTTTAAATGGACATTAACGTATTGAAAGCAACAATGTATCTGCCTTAACTCTGGCAAAGTTTTCAATTGTAAAAAAAATACGACGATTTATTACGGATATTTTTTAGTTTTATTACCACATTATATATTCTAAAAGGGACTTTTATTTTTCAATCCATATTTTTTGCTTCTCAAATTTACATTTAATGTTTAAAAGTTAGTACACTATTTTCTAGAATCAACGAGATAGATATTATTTACCGTGGAATAAAAATTTCTAATACAAATGATAAAAAAAATACTTTTTAAAAAATCGAGAGACATGAAGGGTATTATTTTTGGATGAGAAAAAAGAAGCAATTTTGTAAAACAGCCAAGCAGTGCAGCAATCCCTTGATTTTGTCAGTAAGAATCTCCGACTTGAAACATGAAATATTAGTACCACAGCTTATTTTAATTAATGCAAAATATTAATAGAGTCAGGCATCTATTTTTTCTCCTTTTAAAGTATAAGCGAAGGAAAGGTTTTACTTATTTTCAAATGAATTTGTTTTTAAGTCTTGCTGTTATTATTATTATTTTTTTTTTCAAAAAATTGTAATACAAGTACTTTGAACCGGAAAGGATTAACATATTGTATGATCTTATGTAACCATATATAGAATTTAACGAGAGGATTACTCATCTCCTAGTAATTTTATTCAAATTTGTTTGTTTTAAAAAATTGTCTATTGAATATCCACCTTCTGAGATGAAGATCAAATTTTTATTGTTCTATTAGGAAATGAGTATTAGTTTAAGATTTACAGTGCGTTAACATTTGTATTTTCAGTAACAATAAAAAAAATTATAATTACAATTTTTTTTTTTTTTTTTTTTTTTTTATAGATGCTGTAATCAAGAACTTGTAGAAAATATCTCAAGTCGGAAGAAAAAAATGAAATGGTACATTAACCATCCTAGTAACAGAGTGTGTAGATGAAAAAAAAAAACCTGTTTAATTTAACTAGTTAATATTTAATTTACATAAAAAATTAGTTGTGTATTTCTCTTAAAAAATAAAAGTAATGTTTATTAATTTTTATTTTTCTGTATATTTTTTTAGTGTTTATATATTATTGCATCTAACACGAATGAATGTATGTGACAAAAATTAATTTATTTTCATGCTAGTCTGATGATAAGTGGTCAGTGGAAATTTTGTCTTGGCTGATTAATTTTCCAGAAGATAATTTATCACAAAAAATAAAAACTTTCAGGCAAAAACCCTTAGTCTAATTATACATAAATTGAGGGGAAAAACTGTTTTTTTTTCTTTACCACTTGGAAATTCTTGAAATTTATTATGTTATTGAATGTTTATTATTACCTTTTATAAAATATCTTCATAGTTTTAGTGTTCCATATAAAAATATCAATATGAAAGCATGGATGGTTTAGTAAATATTTTATTACAATCTTCAATTCTTTGAAAATATATTTGAAGTTTTATACGTTTTATACAGTAGTTTGTAAGACAATCTGCAAACTTAATTCTTCACAAATGTAATGATTAAACAATAAATAAATAAAAGGTTACATAAGAGCTAAAACAATTAAATGACAGTTAGTTGCATATGTATACCAAAGATTAAAAATGTCTAATTGGATATCTAATGTTGTAACCTTAGTATAGCGACAATTTCTAATTAACAAAATTATGATTATAATTATTTCATGTATATAAAAAAGAAAATTTTCACATAAAACAGGATCTTGTGAAAAAAAGTAATAAACAGACCATAATTGGCAAAATACTTAATTAAATGCTATTTCTTATGTTGATAAATATTCAAGCAAAAACATTTTAATAATACCAATTTATGAACATAGTAAAGTTGAAAATTTATGATAAATGTCGTATTTAAAATTAACATTATGTGATTCAATGACAACATGAATATAACAACTTTTACTTGCAGTTATTGGCAGTGGTAAAAGCAACAGAACTGTGATATAAAATGGAATATGCGGTATTATATTTGTGTTTATTTACATAAATCAGTAATAAATAATGAATGTTTATCAATGCATATTTGCTTAGTAATTATGACACACAAAGCAATAACCACTAATGGGAAATCCTTCTCCTGGCGATATTCATCACAATTAAATTTGAAAAAAGGCATTTATTTTCATTGCCACATTCTCAATGTTTTGTAATCTGAAGGTAACCGAGTGAAATATTTAACCAATATTAGATTCTCCGCCATAACATGTTGTTCATATAAATTATTTTTTCTCGCTTTTACTTAAATATCCATATATTTAAATGACCAGGTGGCTCTTTTAGTCGTCTATCTTGAGCTTTCTGTAAAACCAATTTTGATAGTTATTTTTTAAAATAAAAACTTTTTTTTTTTTTGTAGGTGTGCCTATTTAATCTATTTTTCAATTTATTTCCAGTTTTATATTTTAATCCAAATTTTAAACGCTTTATATGATAATTCTTCAAAATGGTGGCAATCATGTTAAGCATTTCTCTCTATAATCGATTTTTTTTTCTTTATGAAATTCCACCAATTAAATATGTGACCTCATCAGTGAATGTGTCATATTTAAAAGAAAAAATCAATGGTTATCATAAAATTTAACCTTAATAAATTATTGCATGTAAATGTGCATTGGCCGCGGAAGAACACAGATTATTTACTGAGAAATAATAGTGAATAATCTATGCAAATAAAATAACACACAATAACCTATGATTAAAATGAAAAATCTAAAATAAAATGTTTCCAGTCAGGAAAACTACTTCACACGGAAAATAGAGAAATTTGCTTTTTCACTACATTATATGTTGCTATAACTGTGTCAATACGTCAATTCACTGAACTTCATTTCTGCATTTAAATATACTGAAATTTTGCTATTTATTAATGCTCAAATGCTTGGTATGCACAAATGAAAATATTCCTGAAAATTAAAATATAATCTTCTATTTAATTAACATGTAACAAAATAACACCTTGATAACAACATTATTTCTAATTGCTAAATAGATAATTTTAAATACAGTAAAATAGATTTATTTCACTGATGACATGTTTCAACTAATTACCGACTTATGTTCAAAACAAATACAATTGAAATTTTAAAGTTACAAGTTCTATGATGCATTGAAACTCAATCAGTCACATTTCATGTGATGAACATTATTTTTTATTTTACTATGATTTTTATTTCTATTTCTTTAAACTATCGAGTAACTCATGCCACAGTTTTGGTTGGTTCAATGGTTTTACATCGTTACATATGAAATTTTTATGTGTTAGAAACTCTATTGTTTCCCTTATAATCGATGGATAATATTATAGAGCAGTTCACATCACGTGATTTTTACCGGATAACAATGAAGAAAGCTGTAGGACACACAAGCACAAAAAGCATTGGTAAAGGCAGCGATGGTTGTCCTACAGCAGCAGCAAAAACCTGTTCGTGACGTCACCTTGCACAGCTCTATTTGGAAAGAAAAATTGTTTTACTTTCGTTGAAGTTTGTATGGATATTTTCTTCGTCGTTTAACTTTGGAGGGTTGTTATTTTTCTATTATATTTAATATTAGCATTATGCTCCTTCTTTCTGTATTTGAATTTCTTGCTTTAATACCCTTAATTAACACGTTCGCAGCCGCTCACGCGAAAGCGCGTGCTATGGCGCCAGCGTTAAGGGGCCACTCACGCGTCAGCGCGTGATGTGGGGTGATGTCTAATAGCCAGTTACGCGCTGGCGCGGAAAAATCTTCCACTGAATCTTTGTTGTAAAAAGTAAATTGGCTTCTGGGAAAAACCCACTTCTACAGTGCGGCATTAACTATCATCACATCTTCATGTATGCGGCAGCGAAACGTGTTAAAGAAGACGAATCAAAGAATTTCTATATTGAAATTACAATCAGGAAATTTAAATATTACAGTAAATATTAAATAATACTGTTACATTCCAGCAACTTTTTTTTTTTTCATTCTTGTAATATTGAACTTTTGATGCTCATTTCAGAGGGTTTCGTTTACGTTTTACGTTTGGCAAAATGTAAACACCCCAATAATGATGCAATATTTTATGCCAAAATTGGCGCAACATTGTTTACCAACATTGCTTAAATATTGGCTAAATGCAAACAGCAATACTGGTGCAATGTTTCATGCCAATATTGGCACAATATTTGTTAAATATTGGCAAAATATAAACACCGCAATATTGGTGCAATATTTCACGCTAATATAGGCGCAATATTTGTTATCAATTTTGGTTATATATTGGCATAATGTAAACAACCCAATATTGTTGCAATATTTCACGCTAATATTGGTGCAATATTCATTGCCAATGTTTGTTAAATATTGGCAAAATGTAAACAACCCAATATTGTTGCAATATTTCATACCGATATTGGCGCAATATTCTTTACCAATATTTGTTAAATATTGCAAACAATGTTGCGCCAATATTGGGATAAAATATTGCAACAATATCGGGGTGTTTACGTTTTGCCAATATTTAACCAATATTGATAATGAATGTTGTGCCAATATTGGTATGAAATATTGCGACAATATTGGGTTGTTTACATTATGCCAATATTTAACCAATATTGGTAACGAATACTGCGCCAATATTGGCGTAAAATATTGCACCAATATTGCGTTGTTTACATATTGCCAATATTTAACCAATATTGGTAATGAGTATTGCGCCAATATTGGGGAGAAATATTGCACGAATATTGGCTTGAAATATTGCACCAATATTGAGGTATTTACATTTCGCCAATATTTAACCAATATTGGTAACGAATATTGCGCCAATATTGGCATGAAATATTGCAACAATATTGGGGTGTTTATATTTTGTAAATATTTAACCAATATTGGTAACGTATATTGCGCCAATGTTGGGGTGAAATATTGCACCATTATTGGCGTGAAATTTTGCACCAATATTAGGGGTTTATATTTCGCCAATATTTAACCAATATTGGTTACGTATATTGCGCCAATATTGGCATGAAATATTGCAACAATATTGCGATATTTATATTTTGCCAATATTTCACCAATATTGGTAATGAATACTGCGCCAATATTGGGGTGAAATATTGCACGAATATTGGCGTGAAATATTGCACCAATATTGAGGTATTTACATTTCGCCAATATTCAACCAATATTGGTTGCGAATATTGCGCCAATATTGGCATGAAATATTGCACCAATATTGGGTTATTTACATTTTGCCAATATTTAACCAATATTGGTATCGAATATTGCGCCAATATTGGTATGAAATATTGCACCAATATTGGGTTATTTACATTTTGCCAATATTTAACCAATATTGGTATCGAATATTGCGCCAATATTGGTATGAAATATTGCAACAATATTGGGTTGTTTACATTTTGCCAATATTTTACCAATATTGGCAACGAATATTGCGCCAATATTGGGGTGAAATATTGCAGAAATATTGGAATGAAATATTGCACCAATATTGCGTTGTTTACATATTGCCAATATTTAACCAATATTGGTAATGAGTATTGCGCCAATATTGGGGAGAAATATTGCACGAATATTGGCTTGAAATATTGCACCAATATTGAGGTATTTACATTTCGCCAATATTTAACCAATATTGGTAACGAATATTGCGCCAATATTGGCATGAAATATTGCAACAATATTGGGGTGTTTACATTTTGTAAATATTTAACCAATATTGGTAACGTATATTGCGCCAATGTTGGGGTGAAATATTGCATCATAATTGGCGTGAAATTTTGCACCAATATTAGGGGTTTATATTTCGCCAATATTTAACCAATATTGGTAACGTATATTGCGCCAATATTGGCATGAAATATTGCAACAATATTGCGATATTTATATTTTGCCAATATTTCACCAATATTGGTAATGAATACTGCGCCAATATTGGGGTGAAATATTGCACGAATATTGGCGTGAAATATTGCACCAATATTGAGGTATTTACATTTCGCCAATATTTAACCAATATTGGTTGCGAATATTGAGCCAATATTGGCATGAAATATTGCACCAATATTGGGTTATTTACATTTCGCCAATATTTAACCAATATTGGTAACGAATATTGCGCCAATATTGGCATGAAATATTGCAACAATATTGGGGTGTTTACATTTTGTAAATATTTAACCAATATTGGTAACGTATATTACGCCAATGTTGGGGTGAAATATTGCACCATTATTGGCGTGAAATTTTGCACCAATATTAGGGGTTTACATTTCGCCAATATTTAACCAATATTGGTAACGTATATTGCGCCAATATTGGCATGAAATATTGCAACAATATTGCGATATTTATATTTTGCCAATATTTCACCAATATTGGTAATGAATACTGCGCCAATATTGGGGTGAAATATTGCACGAATATTGGCGTGAAATATTGCACCAATATTGAGGTATTTACATTTCGCCAATATTCAACCAATATTGGTTGCGAATATTGCGCCAATATTGGCATGAAATATTGCACCAATATTGGGTTATTTACATTTTGCCAATATTTAACCAATATTGGTATCGAATATTGCGCCAATATTGGTATGGAATATTGCAACAATATTGGGTTGTTTATATTTTGCCAATATTTTACCAATATTGGCAACGAATATTGCGCCAATATTGGCATGAAATATTGCAATAATATTGGGGTGTTTACATTTTTCCAATATTTAACCAATATTGGTAACGTATATTGCGCCAATATTGGGGTGAAATATTGCAGAAATATTGGAATGAAATATTGCACCAATATTGGGGTGTTTACATTTCGCCAATATTTAGCCAATATTGGTAACGTATATTGCGCCAATATTGGCATGCAATATTGGGGTGTTTACATTTCGCCAATATTTAACCAATATTGGTAACGTATATTGCGCCAATATTGGAGTGAAATATTGCAGAAATATTGGCGTGAAATATTGCACCAATATTGGCGTGAAATATTGTACCAATATTGGAGTGTTTACATTTCGCCAATATTTAGCCAATATTGGTAACGTATATTGCGCCAATATTGGCAAGCAATATTGCAACAATATTGGCGTGTTTACATTTCGCCAATATTTAACCAATATTGGTAACGTATATTGCGCCAATATTGGGGTGAAATATTGCAGAAATATTGGGGTGAAATATTGCAGAAATATTGGCGTGAAATATTGCACCAATATTGGGGTGTTTACATTTCTCCAATATTTAGCCAATATTGGTAAGGTATATTGCGCCAATATTGGCATGCAATATTGCGACTATATTGGGGTGTTTACATTTTGCCAATATTTAACCAATATTGGTAACGAATATTGCGCCAATATTGGAATGAAATTTTGCACCAATATTGGGTCGTTTACATTTTGACAATATTTAACCAATATTGGTAACGAATATTGCGCCAATATTGGGATGAAATATTGCATTAATATTGGGTTTTTTACATTTTGACAATATTTAACCAATATTGGTAACGTATATTGCGCCAATATTGGCGTGTTTATATTTTGCCAATATTTTTAAACAATGCTGCGCCAATATTGGAATAAAATATTGCAACAATGTTGGGTGTTTTACATTTTGCCAATATTTAACCTATATTGGCAACGAATATTATGCCAATATTGGCATGAAATATTGCAAAAATATTGGGGTGTTTACATTTTTTCAATATTTAACCAATATTGGTAACGTATATTGCGCCAATATTGGGTTGAAATATTGCAGAAATATTGGCGTGAAATATTGCACCAATATTGGGGTGTTTACATATTGCCAATATTTAACCAATATTGGTAACGAATATTGCACTAATATTGGTATGAAATATTGCAATATTATTTTGGGGTGTTAGCATTTTGCCGATATTTAACCAACATTGGTAAACAATGTTGGGCCAATATTGGTATGAAATATTACTACGAAATTATGTACCGACAAATGGAGTAAAATATAGATGTAATATTTCATGAAATAATGTCTAAATATCGGCAAAATGTAAACATCCCAATATTGAGGCACTATTTTATGCCAATATTGGGGCAATATTTTATGCCAATGTTGGGGCAATATTTTATGCCAATATTGGCGCGCTGCAAATATTGGCTAAATAAGGGCAAAATGTAAACACCCCAATATTGGAGCAATATTTCATGCCAATATTGCGCCAAGATGCCAATATTGCTCCAAGATATAGCCAATATTGGCCCAATATTGTTTGGCTACTGGGGTATGTTAATACTTCGAAACTCTCTATCACAGTGCTAAAACAAAAGGACAACTTATATCCATCATTGCTATTCTAATAACACGAAATTCAATGAATTAGTTCTTGAGATATGACTATCACAAATATCACATAAATCATGCAAAATGCATCATAGCAACCATCTTGTTACACTGAGTAATTTACACTGAAATATAATCTGCAACAACTTATGTCAACTGAATTCGAAATTTGACGAAAACCAATGCATAATTTCTAGAGATAGAGTTACTACGAAAATTGTGAAAAATTTAGCATAGCAGCGCTATGTTGTGGGAGATGTATGCAAAAAACGAAGTAAACCAAGTCATATTAAATATTAACTTAATCTGAAAAAAAAAAAAAAAAAGAAAAATCCGTGCACTAATTCCTGTGATAAAGTTATTGCTGAAATCATGAAAAATGCAGCATAACAGCGTTAAAGGTCGAGTGATTTACACCGAAGAATAGAAAATTTAAATTCCTATAAAGGACTAACGGAATCGGAAGTTTGATAGAAATCCGTGCATTACTTCCGGTGATAGAACTAATTCGGAATTCATGAAAAAAGGTGCATAGCAGCGCATTGTGTTGTGCGGATTTACACCAAAAAGTAATCAGCACCAATTCATATCAGGAATTATATGAATATAAATTTTTATTAAATTCCACGCATTAGTTCTAGAAATAAAGCATCCACAAAATGTGGGTACATCCAAGACTCACAGACTGACTGACAAACATTTTGTAAAAACCTTTTTTTTCCTTTACACCTAAAACGTGTAAATATTTCTAGAACCGGAATTCAAAATTGTTCATGAATCCAATATATTTTCTTGTAAACACAGAATAAAGCAAAAAATTTTCACCCCAACTTATTTTCAATCGGCCGTTGAAGTGGTATAAGTTTGTATATTTTTATCGCTTAGATATTCTAATAAAATATTTACCATTATTTATAAATAAAATCTTAATACAAGTATTTGAGAGTAATATTTTTTTTATGGCTGAATAGATTTGAATTTTATGGTTTGTTTCATTATCTGAATTATAATTGCAATAGAATTTGCAGTAGACTATTGCCGTAGAATTTAATCGAATAATATAGATTCTGTTTATTAATAATATAGATTTATTTGTTAACCCCTTCAGGGGTGGTGGTTTCATAGATATACCACTTAATTTTAATTCCCAAACGCCACATTCGCCCCGGAATTTTGTTAAAGAAAATTACGGTTTATTGAATGCGACTACTGCAACTTCCATCAATAAACTTGGACCAACAGTTTTGTCTAATTTAAGTGCCTTATTGATGGGAAATTTCTCACATAAAATGGAAAAAATATTTATTTTTACTGATGTCAGTCTGCCTAAATATTATACTCTTTTCATTGACACTGGCAGGAGGTTTTCTTGGTTGCCACAATATGGCAGAACAACTACCGTTGAAGCCAACTTCCATCAGCAAACATGAATATTAGTTTTTGCTATTGGTTTTGATTGAAATTTTCTATTAATATGGCTTTTAAAGAAAGAGACATTTGTAACTTGAATTTTCGGTGAACGTTAGCTGCAGTGGTATCGAACTTTTGCGAAAGCGGTTACAGTTGAAGTATCACTCTTCTGAACATATGCCATTTCCTTTCAGTTCCATGGAAAAAAATCTTGTCGATAAACAGAGTTTGATTCTATTGATGAATAGACATGGTTTAAAACACTTATCTTTAAGCTTTGATACTTGTTTTATGTAGACGTATAGCAACGTCTATACGTTTTCCATTTATGCATCAAAGAGCGAAGCATAATAGATATATAAATTGGGTGTTCCATAAATTCGTTATAACTTAAAAATTCACAAACAGTTGAATAATTGGTTTACTTGAATGCGGTTTACAGCAAAAGTATTCTTACGCGGGGGGGGGGGGGGTTGTTCTTCGGTAAAAAGAAACATATTAGTGAAAGTTTTTGTCAATAGAGTGAGCTTCAATATGCAGATTCAGAAAATGAAAATTTATTTTTACTTTAGAAGTATACGGAATACTGATGTCCTTATTATGTCATTTCTTCTCTGTACTTTCCTTGCGGTACTTACACAAATCGTTGACCGATTTGTTATTATTTGACGGAAAAGTAATCAAGGAGCAATCTTGAGAGAGACCTCAGCTATTCAATTGCAAAAGAATTCTTTAAAAATGTCAAAATGCGAAAGCATTATTAGAAAAATACCTGCCCATAGGAATAGCTTCAGCTCGCGAGTGTCTTAGCAGGCAGGAACAGGGCCCTTAAAGTGCAAAGTTACAGCAGAGTTTTGGGGTTCTGATAAACGTGCTGCAGTGCTGCAAGGTCGATCATACATACAGACAAATTGAAAAGTTGAAAGAGGGACAGCAATCTAGAAGGTGTTCTTGTACTTTTCACTTCTTACAAGGAAGGTCTCCATACGGGCATACTCAGAAAAATCTGAAAAAAAATACAGAATGTTCTCCTCATATAGTTATATATGTTTATAAAAAAATTTCAGCGGAACCTCCTTATAACGTCCGTAAAAAAAATAATAAAAATTTGGTTTATTTGGCGATTTATCTCCGGTTGGCGAAAAAACGAAATTTTGAAAAATACATTTTTACGCTTCGAATACTTTTTAAAGAAAAAAACTTTCTATGTTCAATTTATTTAAATAAGTTTAGTTTAAGTAATTTTAGTTTTGCATTTTTACTTTACTTTAAGTGTAATTTTGTCATATACGTTTATATGTACTTATAACAAAATGAAATTAATATATTTTATCATTTAAAACACAATTTAAATTGGTTAAAATTGTTCCAAATTGAAAAATACACTGTTAAAAATCTGCTGCATTTTGTTGCAATGCACTCCCTTGCTTGTATAGAAAACGGTTACTTGGCCGTGAAATGGAGCTTTCTCATTGGTTGGTATAGAGATATTGTATACAAGCGGTGGAGTGCGTTGCAACAAAATGCAGCAGATTTTTAACAGTGTATGACACGGTCAATTTACCGTGCTATGGAGCATTCTCATTGGTCAGAAGAGAGATATTCTATAAAAGTAGTGGAGTGACGTTGCAGTAAATGCTGCAGATTTTTAACAGTGAAGTCAATTAAAATCAATTTTCAGATTCGTTAAAATCGTCTGCTTTTGGCGAGGAAAAGCACTGCTCGCCAAATCCCGTGTCGCTTTCAGCTTTTCACGCCAATTATTCCAAACTATTTTATTTTTTTTACATATCTAATAATGTAATCCCGCCCCTAATTTTCACTGATCCTTTATTACCTACATGAGTAGTTTAATTCGTATTTTTTTTCAAAAAATTCTGAGTATGCCCCCAATGAGACCTTCCTTGTTAGTTTGTTTCTGCTTACGAGAGCATAATAAAGCTTCGATCAGCGATTCCTGACTAAGACAAAACAAGTTCATCAACAAAGCCTTATCCACGAACGTGAATATAATATGAAAAAGCGTACAGACGTAGAAAAAATTAATAAACACCCCAAACTATCTTCTCCTCAAATTATTGTGGTTATTGGTTTGTAAGTTATAGGTACCGAACGATTGGAAATAAAGTGTTTTTTTAAATGTCGTATGTAGAATTTGCTCAAGAGGCAATCAGCATAATAAAACGAACCCAAACTCATTTTCTTTCAATAGCAATACCGAATTTCAACAAGATATTTCAAATTTTTGGTTAAAAATATTTCGAGACACCAAATTTCAAGCCATTTGAATGATAAGTTTTTGAATTATGAACATTCAAAATGTAGTGCTTCTAATGTTAAATTACATTTTCATATTTTTATGAGTATCTCCTGAAATTATACTCCTAGTATGCTATTTTTTGTGTAGGAATAATTCTAAATTATCCAAATGTAAATAATTTGAATTTGCAATTTTTATAATTTTTTGATGTGAATTATGAAATTAATATTCGAAAAAATATTAATTGCAACCTACAATTTTTAATGGATTTAGATTCGTTGAGTGCTGATGTATTATAATTCAAAATTTCAATTTTACTTCCAAGTAGTTTTCAAGTTAATAAACGGCAAAATGGTAATTTAAAAGCCGTTTACAAAAGAAGTGACTACATATTTTAAAATTTCTTATGCTGTCCTATAATCTAGGAGTTTTGCAATGATTGTTTGGTTACAGAATGAATTTAGTGGTGTCTAAAATGCCAAGATCAACAAGAGAGCTCTCAGGGTCACAAATGGAGTACCGAACTTCATTTTGGATAATTTCCCATATGAGAATTTCAATTTTTCTTTAAAAATAAAATTAAAGCATATATGTTGTTATAAAGTTAATCTACATAAAGCATTTTTGATTGATATTAGAACGAATACATTTGCAATATGTTTAAATTTTGTATTTAAATAAACCATTACGTAACAAGCAGATTTAGAAGATTGGGCTTTAGAAATACAATTTAAGAGATGATTAAGAGAATATAAAAAACTTGTGTTAAAAGTAAAAAAATATTATTATTATACATTGGTTGACTTTGCATACATTTAACTATACTTAAATGCCTTTTAAAATGAACAGCTTTAGAATTATAAATTTGCAAAATACTTACGAATATTTTTAAAAGATAAAGTCCTTACAAATCGTGATAGCTTGCAGATTAAATGCAAAGCAAAACATATTATTGCATTATTTATTAAATACATTAAATATAACTACTTTTCCATCATTATTTTACTAAAAGACGAATAAAATAATTAAAGATTTAAGTTATTTCTAGACGTAATAAAATACAAAGTCTTTGACAAAAGCAGCATTAAATATTTAGCACAAAAGCAGAAATTTGAATAAATTATAAGAGATATATAATTCCACTAATAATTCATATTTTAGAAACATAAAAATACAAGCAAGCTTCGTTAATTGAGAGCATTTTTAATAACTAACAAAAACAATATATAATTAAAAGTGTTAACATTTAAATTGATTTTCATTTTGAAAATTCGAAATTTGTAAATTCTACAAATATTTGTAAATAAAATGAATAATTTACGAATGCAAATGAACTACATAAAATCAATTTAAAGTATTTTATTTTTTTATGAGTCTTTATCTATGATAATTTATAAATGAACACTAATAATATGATAATTTATAAATGAATAGAATAACACTTTTAAAAACAATATTGATTTTCGTAATATCGCCTTCCAAATTAAATTGTCTTTCAGAGGCTTCTGAAGTAATTTCACAGTTTTTAATAGATTTTCTAAAAATAAAAAAGTTTTTTTTAATAAATAAGTGTCTATTACATTTCTGTTACAATGAAATTATTTGAAAAAGGCATTGTTACCGTTTAAAATAGAAACATAATCTTATTATAAAAAAAAGATAAAAGAATAGTAAAAATAAAATTTCCCTTTATAATAGGGGAGTTATAAAACAGTATGTCATTGGCTGTCTTTAAATGCAACCCAAAATTGACTGTAGTTTATTTTATTGCATTTATTTAATTTTTAATTTTACTAACTAAACAAATAATGTTGTAATGTATTTCTTATAAGAAATACAGAGTAGGGTGTGCCGAAAAAAACTTTTTTTTCTATTTTCGATGATGGCAAGTGCGGAAAAGTGGCCACTGGTGGCCCTCAGTTTACACAAAAAATTTGAGATTTTTTAGACATTTCCTTACCCTGTCGAAAATGGCTTGAAGTTTTGAAAAAATGCTAATTTTTGAACATTTTTAGCATAAACATTTAAAATGTTAAATTAAATTTATTTTGTTTGCCTTTTCTTGAAAAGGCGTTATTAATGTACTAAATGTTTAAATAACTTTTGATAATGCATTATTTAATTTCTATGTGTATTTTAAATTAGCCGATTTTTGTAGCTTTTTCGCATATGGGTGATTCTCAAAATAGGGGACAATTTATGTCTTTTGGCATACAAAAAAAAATTGAGAGGTTTTCTGTCATTTTTTTATATTTAGATATGTTTTTCTTAATATTATTCATTATTTGCACTCAAGAATTACTCACTTTTTAGTTAAAAACACTTTAAAATAACAGAATAAATGTTCAAAATGTCATTAGCATGGATGTCCACAGCAGCTGTGCCTTGTATATACTAGCTTTTTCAAGAGTTAATATCATGTTTATAAAATAAAACAAATGTTATTCTTTCTTTAAATTAATCAAGGAGAGGATTTACCCAATAAATTTGTTTTTAAAAATAAAATTATAGTATATAAAAAAAGAATAAAAGTTTGTCCTCCATATTCTATTTTCAAAACAAGGTCATACTATAACAGCTGGTTATTAATCAAAATTTCATTTTCACATATGACAATAGTTTGAAAATATAAAGTTTCTCCATGGCAACAAGTAGTCATTTTGTCCCAGCCTGAAAATAGAAGCATGTATTGTATTTTAAGAATAGAAGTTGAATATTAGGGGCGTACATCAATTGTATGTCATTAGAAGGGATAATAATTTTCATGTTTATTTTATAATTAAAATTTTTATTTTACTTATTTGCATAGGACTTTTGTGTTTTAAAAAGCCCCAGAAAGCACTATTGCATTGTGATTATATTATGGCTCATAATCTTATTTAAATTAAAATTTGTCATTAGCATGGACAAATATCAGTGTCATTAGCATGGTTTTTCTGTCCATGCTAAAGACTCCTATGTTCCTAAATGTAACCATTGCTTATATTGTACCTTTTATAAAGTTTAATTTTACATATAAATTTAGGTATTACATTTATTATCCCTAAAATATGCATTAAATCTGTCAAAAAATCACTAAGACAGCTTCTTACATTGTTAGTGTCAGAATGTTGCTCATGTAAACAAAGTTTGCTCTTTGGTAATGTTTTTATTCTTCTTATATGTATATATGTAAAAATTGAAACCATTTGCTGAAAAGGAAGGCTAATAAATATTGAAAAAAATATTTAAACAGGAAGAAAAGAAAATTTTTTTAATATATTTATTCCATGCAATTTGTTTTGTCATTAGCATGGCTCAAAAATACTAATTATTTTTTTAAAAGTTAATTTTTAAATATTTAGCTCTGCTGACTACATGTAAAGTATACCTAATACTATATTAACAACACCTATTTTTTTCAGAAATTTTGCTAACAGTAATTTTTTTAAGATTTCACTTTTGAAATGTCCCCTATTTTGACAATCACCCATATAACAGCCAAAAATTGTAGTCGTTTGAATCGTTCATCAGTGTCTCTCATATTTAGGTTCTTTGGTCTTATTATTTTTTTATGCGTCAAATGTCATATATTTGGGCAACGGACAGAAGAAAACTTCATAAACAAATCTGCAATGTGTGAAGGGGTTGAAGTAGGACTCTAAACGAGTGCATTGGCTCATCATAATGTTTAGCGAATGAAGGATGAAAATGCGATAAGGGATTCTCATTATTTTTCCATACTTCAATCCCTGCGACATTTGTTCAGCGTAAAAAACAATTTCCTAGTGAGATACAGTGGTTTTTGGAGTGTTTTGTAATTTTACAGTTTCGTGCGTTTTATTACGATCAGTTTAGAAATGTCTAATATGAAGGGCTATCGCAATGTAATCACACGCGATAGAGTGAAAAGTAGCCTTCTTTCGACACCATGTATACTAAAGGAATTTCAGTTCTTAACTTATGCTGATATCATGAGCCACTATTACTGGTTGCTTCAACATACAGGAGTTGTGACAGCAGATAATAAGTATCTCGTCATCAATAAAAAACAAGGTCGGAAGAGAGAAACAGAAATCTGGAAAGAAGGTACAGGAGAAGAAGTTCTTAAAGGAAGGAAAATTTTAAGCATATTTTTTGATGGAAGAAAGGATAAAACTATCTTCATAGAAAAAAAAACAAGTAGCATTGTCAAGAGAAAGGCGAGGAAACACATCACCGTGTTGTCCGTTCAGAATCCCTGGTCTCTTGACACCTCGTTCCGGTCATGGAAAAGAAATAGCAAATTCATTATATAATCTTCTAGGTCAGTACAAGTTTGTCTTTTCTGAACTTACATCACTCGGGTATGAATGACACCGCTGTTAATATAGGAAAACGCAATGGTGCCATTGCCTGTCTTGAAAAAAAAAAACTAGGAACAGAGCTCACCCATTTGATATGCATTCTTCATACGAACGAACTCCGACTCCGACATCTACTCTCTAAACTTGATGGTGGAACCACGAGACCTAAGACCTTTGCCACTCCAATCGGTACTAAACTAACGGGGTATGAAAATCTATGTGTCACTTTGTTCGGGCCTATTGCTGTTCCAGGGACATCAGAAATGGAAAATACTGAAGACCAGAATACCGATCAAAAGCTGATAAAATCAAAAGATGATGATAAGTTGATAATCAAAAGGTGATGAAAAAGCATTAGAATATATCTCGCTCAGTAAGTGATAAGAGTTTAGGCACCCGTATGATTTCCTGTAAGCAATAGGCCAAGTTGCGCGGACGGATCTACGCATATGTGGCAGATAGTTAAACTTTCAACGCTTTTACCAGAGAACCTAAAGAAGACATTGTGTTCAGTCATCTAAACAAATGGATACTATGGTCATCCCAACAATTGTATGAGGGCGAGTAAAACTCGACGGTGCAGTTACCTCCTCGTGGTGAGTATTGGGTTTTCCGCATTGGTACCGAACACAAAACAAGCTAAAAGCTGTACATTTTTAAAGATCATAGCACTAGACTAATGCATAATTAGAGGTTATTTAAATATTTGGCTCATTAAATATACCTTTTCAACTAACTACAACCAAAAAAAGAATTTCACATTTTTTATTTTTTGCTAAAAAAGTTTAATAATCATCATTTTTGCAAACATTTAAGCCATTTGCGGCAGGGTAAGGAGTTGTCCAAAGAAGCTCAAATTTGCTCAAATCAAAGTGCCACCAGTAGCCACTTTTCCGCATCCGCCATCATCGAAAATAAAAAAAAAAGTTTTTTTCGGCCCACCCTAATACAGAGTGTATCATCATACATCTGATTTTTTTTCCTCGTGATGTCGCTGAAATAGCTCCACAGAGATATGCAGCTTATGTTTATATGTATTTGTTTAAATGAAATTAGAATAATAATAAAATCCTTACTAATGCTTAGTGTGTATAAAAAGTAACAGTGTGTATAAAAAGTTACGAGACGAAATTCCGGAAAATGTATTCGTATGTAGTGCAGATATCGCAACAAAAAATTGAAATTCTTCAAAAGAGCATCGACGAGAGCCTTTTACATAATTTTTATTTTTTTACTACCAGTTTTTCGAAACAGAAAATTTTCTCTAATTGGATCGCGAAAATGCATAAATTTAATAAGGCAAACTTATTAAAATAGCAAATAAAGCTTTTGTGCAAAAATGTACAAGCATAGAAAACCAAGGATTAGAAATTTACGAATAATGCATGAAAAGGTATCAAACAGCAGTTTCAAATCTCCTATCGAGATTCTTCATTATTGCAGAATTCAACGATCTAGGAACTCCGCTGCATTGTTAAAAATTTACTACTTCTGTTGTGTAGTCACTCCAAGGCTTTTATAGAAAAAGAATGCTTGATGTTATTATAGAGCATTGTCATTGCTCGGAATAGAGATGCTCTATAAAAGCAGCAAAGTGACTATGTCACAAAAGTTGCAGATTTTTAGTAGTGTGCACTTTTTCTAGCTCTCTGAGTCTTGCACTGATGAAGAATCTCGATACGAGATTCTAAACGGTTGCTTGCAACCTTTTCATGCATTATTCGTGCATTTTTAATCGTTGGTTTTCTATCCTTATACAAGGTAAACTAACAATAACAAATAACTAGTGAAAATAATGAAGTAGTCTGAGCATCTAAAGTAGCACGCATACCTGTTGCTCGACTCCAATGAGTTAAGCGTGAGTAATACCTATATTATGTTCCAATACTCCAAACCTCAGAAAAGCCTTTTTTGCACAAATTCACTCCCTCCCTTTTCGGTTTAACAGTCGTGAATGGCTTTATGTTTGGTCACAAATGTGAAATTCAAGTTTATGGACACTTCTTAGTATTACCTTCGTAATAACTTACACTTCTAAAGCGGATTTTTTAACTGCATTCTCTAGTTTTCTATCATATCTCTCAGATGTTTTTGACTTTCGATCACTATTTTAATACTTGTTTTCAAAATGATAGTTCTTAAAATACTGCATATTTGCTCTATTAATACCTGGTTGACAATTAAAGTAACTGGCGATATGTTGCTGATTACGACCTTCTTTATGTAAATTAATAATACGATGCTTTGTAATCTCCGTTATGACAGACGACGTTTCACACGAAATGAAAACAGTGACGACGCAAATTGTTTATAATTTAAGAAATCCCACAGAAGCTACCTTTATTCCTAATTTATGTAAACCTCTAAGCGAATCCGTAAGTATTCTAACATATTGAACAACTTATTTTCGTATTCTATTTTGAAATAAAAATAATTTAACAAAAATACAATACTAACTCAAAATTTATTCTTTTACCGTTTTAGTTTCCTTTGCTATCTTGAAATTTTTTAAACATGCAATTATTGTTCTTTTACAATTTCGCTACATTGCAATAAAGCGAAATTCAACTGTAAATACGAATGAAAGGAATTATTCTAATTTTTCCGATGGATCTGCGGTTTTAAGACCGAAAACAATTTTTGGTAATCTTCCTATTTTTTTCTAGAACTTGAAAACTCAAAGGTAAATAAAAAAATAATTGTAATTAATTAACACATACATAAATATACACAATTATTATGAACATTTATGTAAGTGCTTACGTATATTTATGTATGTTATGTATTTATGATTGGTCCAAAACTTTTTATATTCAAATAAAATAAAAAGTAAGTTATCAATGTCAGAAATTAGTCTTCTAATTACACGAATTTTATTTAATTATAAAATACTTCAGATATATATATATCATCTATTTAATTTTCACAAAAATCTTTGTAAATGACAAACTGTTGTACTAGAAATTTCGAAAAGAATATCCGAAATACTTTTCTAGTTTCAATCTAGAGATTTCCTACAGTATGTGCCTTAAATGGACTCTTGAAAATCTTCTTAGCAGTGCCGTTTATACATAGCTTGTTTTGCAGTGTGTATTCATGTCGTGAGTCAGTCATGTCTGATAATTACAAACTGTGTTGTTCATAACAAAAGTATCGTATTTGAGCCGATACAGCTCAAATCAATATACGACATTGAACTTTTTCGAAGGAAGAAACTAGAGTGTTGGGATTAAGAAAAATTCGGTAATGTTTTGGTCCGACCGAATTTTCACCAGCATTTTCGACGAAAACAATTTTTTTGTGAATCTCATATTTTCAGCCGGATTTCATTCTCAGATTTCTTTCTCTCCTCTATTCTTAGGAATTTCCCTTTGAAAAAAAAAAGAGAGAGAACTCTAATTACTTTATTGCTGTCAAATAGAGAGAAGCCGTTCCACTAGCTTTGGACTTATATCTGAACCTTATTAAGTAAAGCAAACAGCATAAAAATTTAACGTACTAGAGCAGATCACTCTTTGACAAAAAGTTGCTTCCAGATGACGTAGATTGTTGAAGAAACAAAAAAATGTAGAATTATAGCTTTCAAAAAAAACTAATGTCGTTACATACCAAAGGAAACACGAATACATGATTTTGCAATAATATTCAGTGTTACCAGGTAACAGATTAAGATTTCTTTTAGAATAATAAAATAAAACTGCGTAGGTTAAAGATATGGGATGAAAATATAATAAATGTGTTAAGGTATTATTAAAACACAGGGAAAAATTTTGACATTCGAATTTAGATTTCGGAATAATTAAGAGCTAAAAACGTTTATTATACATATTTACCGCATCCTAAAATGGTCTAACTAATTTAAAAGTTAAATAACTTCAAATAGTGGTGCCTATTAAAAAAATACTTGCTGAAGGGTTATGCAAAATGTCACAAGCTTTTATCTTTTTTTACTGTGATTCTCGATTCTAGTTTAAAATCGCACCGATATATAATATTGCAGGCAATAGATACTAAATTGGGGTTTGATATTTAACTTCTCTCTTCTTTTAGTATTGATGCCAAAGAAGAATGCTAAATATATCATGTAGGCTTCTAAGAACGAAAATGCATAGACACCTGAGAATCTTTTCATGTTATTATGATCCTTCTGTTTTTTAAATGTATTAAATGCAGCGGATTTCTTTTGATGCAACACTTCGTTTTCGAAATTCTTATACACACATATATATTATTATCCTTTCTATATAATAAAGATCATTATGTTTTGATGTTCTGCTTCGTTATGAAATATATAAATTTAAAGTAAAAAATAAGCAGACCGTTCTAAAAAGATTGAAATGTACATTAAATTTTCACTTGTTGCAGACCCGGAAACAATGTAAAAGCCAAAAGTTCTCAAAATAAGTTAGACATAGTCGGTGCTGATGAATCAATACTCCACTTAATTTTCAAAATATACAAATTTTTAAATTGCTTTCCATATCCAATTTTACGTACGTTGCATTGAAAAATATTTTGTTCGTGTTCTCACAAGTACAATAGTGAAATCTCTATTCTTCTAAAACTAAAAGTTGTTCTATCATAACACTTAGAATTTTCTCAGTTTTCAGAGCTTTCCTGCACTAAAAACAGACAGACAATTTTCCTGTAATTTTATTCTTAATCTTTTCATATTTTTATTTAATTTTGGACCTGTCTGGCACTATAAACGAACAGACCTTTTTTTATAATTCTATTTTTAATGGATTACTTTTGCAATTTTATAAAATTTCGAAGCTGTACAACATTATAAATAGACAGAAGATTTTTTTCATAATTCTATTTTTTATCGAACACTTTTACACTTTCTTCAAATATAATGTCTTTGTAAAACCCATACTGTATTTAAATTTCTGGAATGCAAGATTTAATACATAAGATACTACTCCAATGCATTCTGCGGAACTGTGATTTGTAAATCGCATTAATATTAAAATCTCAACAAAAGAGATTTTGTTAAAAGTATTTTATCGACGTGAAAAAAATGATATTAAGTATAATAATAATAAATAAAGATAAGATAATTTGCATTTTAAACTACTAAGTTTATTTAAAAATTGTGAAACATTTTGGATTAAGCCTAACTTGCTTTCTCATTATAATTTTATTCTCATGCAAATATAGAATTGGTTTCAAAAAGCGTAATGATATGCCATTTAAACGAACAGCATACAATTTTAATAGTTAATATGCTGTTCATTTAAATGTTCTTTTTATTGTAAAGAAGATACATAAATAATTTATTGGTAAAGAAAACGAAATTTGTTTCGTTAACCATAATTCCATGAATATTATGGAAAACCTCGTTAAAAATAAGATGTTCTTTTAAAATACCATATTTGTAGAAATGTTAAGATATTCAAAGCTTTTATGTTTTCGACATTATGTTTTGGGCACGTAATCCTACTTTAAACTAATTTATAACATAAAATTGCAAATGCATTTTTAAAAATATCGCTTAAATCTTACCAACGTTTTATTATTTGTTGTATTGAGTAAATTATATTGTTGAGTATAAAAACACATGGGTGATAAGATTTAAACAGAATATTTATATATTTGAATTTTTTCTTTAAATTTATCGAAAAATACCAACTTTTGCTGCAAACAAAAAAGAAAATCTTGCGTCACCCAGGTCAAAGTTCATGCTTGTACCAGCAACAAAAATATGCTAGTTATTGCTAAGTATTGCTATGCCTGCTAGATTTCCATGCTATAATATGCTAACTAGCATCACATACTATATCACTAGCTTGCACAACAAAAGCATGACAAGCTATATGCAAGCATTTCATGCTTATTTCCAGCAAAGTGGGCCAATACACACCATTACTTGCTGGAAATTATGCTGGAACCAGCAAATAGTAATGCTAGTTTATGCTATTTCACTTGCTGGGTTATAGCACTTGGTGCTTGTCTAGCAAACAAATACCAGCATGAATTTCGACCTGGGCAAGCATAGATTATGAAGCACTTTCCAACACATTTCGAATATTGCAACAAAACTGCATTGTTTAAAAATTTAAAATATTATGTCTCATCTCACCGTATAGAAATATATAACGCATGTCAAGACAGAATTTCAACTGCTCCCATTTACATTCGGAAAAGTATCTGAACGTTTTAGCAGCATTATACATAATATACAGATTTGCATCTAACCAACATACAAAAATTTAATTCAAATCACAGATACATATATTTCAGTTGAAAATTCCTCTTCATGAATTTCTTCTAATGTGGAGTAATTTTTCGTTTAGTTCATCAATATCGCGAATGTTTTTTACACACACCTGGTCTTTGATAAACACTCAAAGAAAAAATATCCAGAGGTATTATGTCGGGTAACCGTGGAGGTCAAGGAATCGATCCACCTCTACCAGTTCATCGACTTGGAAATTTTTCTTGCAGGTTGTCTTTAACAATGGTATTCCCAATACAGTTGTGCACCACGCTGCCGGAAATCATCTGATAACCGAAAAACAAACTTTTCTACAGCCAAAAGTTTGCATTGCTTTGACATTGTCAAGGGACCGTGGAGGTCAAGGTATTGATCCAGCTATACCAGTTCATCGACTGGGAACTATTTCTTGCTGGTTGTCTTTAACAATGATATCTCCAATATAATGCTGCACCATGCAGCTGGAAATTAATTTATGGCTCAAAAATAAACTTTTCTGCAATCACAAGTTTATATTGCTTTTATATTGTCGGGTAACCTTGGTGTTCAAGGAATTGATCCACCTCTACCAGTTCACCGACTGGTAAATATTTCTAGCAGGTTGTCTTTAATAATATACCGAATATAGTGGAGCGCAACGCTGTAGGAAATTTAGCTTGGCCGAAAAACAGCCAGAAACCAGGCCTTTTTTACAACCAGAAGTTTACATTGCTTTTGAATTTGAAGAACAATAGCGCTTATTACATTCATTTGTTTCTGATTTATAAAACTTTTAAATACGTTCAATAGTCTATGATGTACAATATGATCTCAAAATTCAGAATTTCTGAAATCTGCCATTGAAGTAATCGCCCCTCACCTAATTCTTTTATACATCGAACTTTACGGAGAAAGAAAAATTAAAATTCTTACGAATAAAAAATTTCGAGATCGAAAGCGATGCCAACATACCCGATCGAACACATCACTTCATCTTCGAAGGGGGATTGAGATGGGATTGATGCGATGGGATATATTAATTTATTAAAGAAGCTTCTGGACCATCAGTTTGACTAGTACTGAGTAACTGTTACCATCTCCTACATCTGAAGAGTGATTTGATTGGATTGCACTCCAGTTTATTTTTCATTGAGGGTATGCTGCCCCTCACCCAACAATATAACAAATGACACAAACTTTACTGCGACTATGCCGAAATGAAGATTTGATTGTAACTGACTCTAGGTTTTAAAATAATTTTATTTTTCACATCAGTCTTTATTTAAAGGCCCATTGAAGGCTAAAAAAAAACAGTCCTCGTATAATTGGAATTATTTCTAGAAAAACAAAATGTAATTTCTCGTATTATGTTGATTTTTCGAATTTCGTATTAAACGTTATATTTAAAAGTTAATGAAAAAGCTAAAACTACTAAAATGTTACATTATAAGTTAATGTATTTCATAAAATAGGTATTTTGTATCATCTTTTTAAAAGTTGAAAAAATATATTTTCCATAAATACAATTGAAATAAAATAATTCCTATACCTAATGTATATATTATATAGAATGTGTTTTATGAAATGTGTTGTATAATAGGTAGTAAAATACGGATACTATATTCGAAAATTTCCATTCAACGTAAAAAAATACATATACAAAATGGTATACATAGATATAATAGAAGCATAAAACTGTACATTTAAACTGCTAGAGAAATGTAACAAAATTTGTTTCTTTTTTTCAGGTAAACGTTTGGTGTAAAGTATACTGCAAAAATAGAATTTTTGAATAATTTATAAAAAAAAAAAATATATCAAAATTTTAAAGTAAGATTTTATGTTATACTACCTGAAAATCAATTTATATTTTATATCATGCAGTATGCTTCCACCATTATTACAAACATTTTGTATTATTACAAACTTTGTTTTTTGAAAATAAATATTTGCAAAAGAAAAACTATTAAAAAGGAATTAATATTTTACAATAAAATGTTGCACTTCAAATGTTAGTACAAGCGAGAAAAAAATAATAGACGAAATATCTTATTATTTTATAAATGTTTTTTTTTTTTTGAAACAGCAATGAAAAATTTATCGTAAGACTGTAAAAAAAAGATATCAAGATTTAAGATCACATTTAATCCTATAAAATTGCTTTATAATTTAAATTTCACATTCTCATTACATTTTCTCGATAATTTTTAACAAAACGCATTTCATTAAAAAATATTAAAAATACTTTTGTCAAACATACAAGGTGTGGCAATTAATTACTAGGACTGATCTTAAAACTCCTGAAAATTTTATACTTAAAATATCCTTTTAATATTATTTCGAAGTAACTCCTACCTGCCGTAATGTACGTCTGTGCTTGGGTGTATAAGTTTCGGAAGCAACTTTTAAAGCCAACTTTTTGGGCCTCCTTGGCCGAATGGTGAACGCACCTCGCCGCTAATCGCTTGCGAGCTAGGCGATTGTTTGGGTTCGATTCCCACTGGCTCCATTGCAGGCACTCTTTGTTTGTATCTGTCTTGCGTTGTAAAATTTCCTTGTACTATCTGGTCCCGTTATATTGACTGTGACTTATAACTTTGGCTTTCATGTCGGGCACACAATTCCGATAAATGTTGTTCAATAAACAAATATATAATAATTAGCCCAATTGCGGAATGCTGTCGTCGTCACTGTTTTCGTGATTGCTTGAAGTTCATCAAATCTTGTTCAAACAAGTCTTGTGCAAAAATTTAGGAAATCACCTCCCTGAAAATGTTCAGTTCATTCGTGAATACTGGAATAGGAAATCGGAGATCCAAAATTGCACATCTTTGCTTAGAAACTTTCTCAACTGTTTCTGCATATATTTAAGTCCAGGAGCCGACCGCACAAAACGCTAAGTCATTGAGCACAAGAAAATAAAATCTGTATTTTTATGGAAGAATTGTTATAGGGGGAATCTAATGACCCATGTCCGCCGGAAGCGAAGTGGTTCATAAGCCAAAAATTGATACCACTATTGGTTGACTCATAGACTTAGAAACATGTTTTCCTGCATTCAATTTTCCATGTTTTCTTAGTTGTATTTGTACGGGAAACACAATGTTAAATGTACAAGTGAACCATCAGCGATATCAATTTTTGGCTTATGCGCCGCTTCGCTTCTGCACTGTAAAAAAAAAGGTCGACCTACTAAAAAAACTTTAGTGATCCTTGTAATTACTAAAAAATTTTTAGTAATCTTAGTCGGTTACAAGAAAATCTGTAAGAATTACTAAAAAAAAGGTTAGCAACGAAGAGAGTTAATAGTTTTATATTTTTAATAACTATTATTAAAACTCACTTGCTGTGGCCTTGATAGCACAGTGGGTATAGTAACGGACTCCAGACTAAAAGGTCCCAGGTTCGATACTGGCCACAGCCAAATACGCCCCGAATGTATGCAGTGTTACTCGTTAGTAAAGGGATTATGAAAATCCTGTTGGAACAGTTAGTAATGTGTGGTGCTGCCATCTATTGCTTTTTGCCGAAAATCTTCCGCTTCAGAAGTCTGGATGCAGCTCGAAGGAAACTCCTCCCTTCTGGCGCACGTAATGGTTATTAAAAATAATTTTGGAGCTATTACTAAAATTTGCTTGGTGGCTCATACTAAAAATTTTTAAGTTAGTTATACAAAAAATTCTTTTGTTCATTTTACAAAAGAAATGCTTGTTTCACTTGCAAAAAAAAGTATGTAATGGTTACTAAAAAATTCTGTGGAATACAAATTTACTAAAAAATTTTTAGTAACCTCTTGAATTTTTTTTTACAGTGCGAAAGACATGGATGATTAGATTCCCCTATTACTACACTGTAAAAAAATCTGTAAAGGTACTATACTTTATCTAGGAAACTGGGATTCCAAGAACTTTTCCTGTAACGGCAACAACAAAAACTCAAGTTTTAGAATCGGTTACATGAATTTTTCCTGTTATCGTTACATATGAAATGTTCTTGGAATCCCAGTTTCCTAGAAAATGTTTAGTACCTTTACAGATTTTTTTTACAGTGTATTTTTCCATAAAAAAGGAATTTTTCTTGTGCTCGATAACATAGGGTTTTGTGCGGTCCGCTCTTGGACTGTTTGGAATGCGGCCTTCCAGCAAGTTCTTTATCTTCCACATATTCACGCCTGTCCCGGAAACGGCTAAAACTATTCTAAAATGCGTGAATGCGATAATGCTTCCACCCCATAGGCTTGTTTGATAATGGGGTTTTCTAGCGGTTTTGACCAGTGAAGCGGAATTGAATGTTTATTCTCTGCTCCATATTCCCTTTGACAACAAAAATTTAAGTGCTGCGTTGTGATGTGTGTTTCAAGGTGAACCACATGCTTCTGAACGCTGAACCTTTCTAAAATGCGTGAACATGATAATGTTTATACTCCAACAATTCTAGTTTTAATATTTCATGGGGCTTTTGTGCGGTTTTGACCAATAATGCAGAAGTGAATGTTTATTCTCTACTCCATATCGACTTAAAAAATAAACATTTAAGAGCTACGGTTTTAAGCTGTTTCAAAGGTCTTCCAAACGGAAACATTAACCCTTTATCTACCGATGTTACTTACAAGTACCACTAAAATTACCTATTATAAAAATATTTTAATACGTTAATTAGTTATAATACTGTTTAGAATGAGTTGCAGACACATTACTTTATTTTGTTCTAAAACCATTATTGGTTACACAAAACAAAAATATTTTTTAAAGGATGATTCCTTTTGTCTTTGCATATTTTCAGCTTTTTCGCGCTGAAATAGGATGACGGGGATTTTACAATTCGGAAATATTTCTATATTTATATTGTAACAACAACATATTGGTACATTTTATAATTCTACAAAATACTAAGAAAACAATCTAAAGTAAAATATTTGAGTGGAGTTATAAGTACTGCATAAAATCTCTGTAAATTCAAATTTAATTTATACTTCTAAATCCTCCAATCCTTGTAAAATCCTTCAAAAATTTATTAAATGATTATATAAATCTTTTAATTTAGTTAAAAAAATTCACATAAAATGCTTTAGAATGTAAAGTTTACATGATTTCATAATTCGGTTCATAAAGGGTTAACATGTTCTGATGATTCCCGCTTCTCGTACGCTAATCCTGGAAATTAATGGATGCACCTATTTAAAATTAAAAGTTCTTCATAATTGATGCATGAATTGAAAAGAAAATATTTCAGGAATTTATTGTACTTATAAGTTTTAGTAACATATAATACGGGGTGTTTCTAAATGAATATCGAGATTTTAACGATTGGTAGTGTTTGCTACATAAAAGTTAAAGCTGTAATTAATACATACAATGGTGTCCAAAAGTTAAGCATAATTGTTAATTAGGTAAGTAATGAAAGAAATTTAAATCGGAATGTGTTGAAACGTGGTATGCGAGTGTAAAACAAGTTATAAAGCAAGGAAACAATTTAAAAGAACGATAATATTTACTTTTATTATGCAAAGTATTAGTTTGAAAGAAAACGCATTTTAAAGGAAAAATGAAAGCAAACTTTAAATAAAATAGTGATGCTGCAGTTTAATGAGGCGTGTGGTCACCTCTGACAGCCAGGAACGTTGCACAACGATTTCCCATACTTGCTATGATATTATGAATCAGTTAGGACTCAAACAGATCCAAGGTTCTATGAGAGCTTCTCTCAGTTCTGAAACGGAGCCTGGTGGGTGCGAAAGGGGTGCAAGTTGTCTCCCGATCATAGCCCATACATGCTCGATAGGATTTAAATCCGGGGAGTTCGCAAGTCACGACATCCGGTAGATGTTTTCCTTTTTAAGGAAGTCGTCAACCAACAACACACGGTGACAAGGCTCATTATCATCCGTGAATATGAAGTCAGGACCGACAGCACCTCTAAACAAGCAAACATAAGGCTCAAGAACTTCGTCTCTGTATCTTTTACCAGGCACAGACCCGTCTCAAAGATATGGAGGTCTGTGTAGCCGTCCAACATGACGCCTGCTCATACCATTACTCCCCCTTTGTGAAAAGATTTATTTCCATTATATTTCTTGGTTCAAAACGTGTTCCGAGTTCTCTCCAAGTTGTTACCTTACGAGAATCACTATTCAGACTAAATCGGGACTCGTCACTGAACATCACGTTGACCCAATCTTCCTCACTTCAATGCTGATGTTTCAAATTCCAGGTTAAACGAGAGCGTTTATGCGCAGACATGATAGGAATGCAAACTGTTTTCCGTCTGGCATAGATACCAGCATTACAGTTTGTCTCGACATTCGTGTTCCTGTGGCGACTGTGAGCGCCGGACTCAGTTCAGTGGTAATACTGCCCCTCTGTCGTCGCGCACTTATTCCCAGATGTTAATCTCGGCGAAGGGTTGTGACTTTTGGTCGACCTGGTACTGGTCGTCGGGTAACATCTCCCGTTCTTTGAAACCTTTGTCACAATCTTGAGATCACAGACTGGTCCATGTTCAGAATTCGAAACTCTTCGGTTTGTGATCGTCCGGATTCCAGCATTTCAACAATTCTTTCTTTCCCAAACATGTCCAGTTGACGTCTTTGTGCCATCACTAATCCTGTTTGATCGTAATAATGTTTCTAGGCTCATCAGTTCTACGAAATTCGTCTTAACTGCCTATACCGCGTGAACCGGTTTAATAGTTTTCCGACATGCGCAGGTATTTCGCGCATGACGTAGTCAACAGAAAAATTTTGCATAAACCCAATGTTTTTTCTTTAACCAATTAATCTCCACAAGTAATTTTGAATAATTTTACGAATATTCACTCCAAGTTTTGAGCATTTTACGAATTATGCTTAACTTTTGGACATTAGTGTAAAATGAAAGAGTAATTTCAAGCAGTTTTACCTACGAGCTTACAGGTGTTCAGTGTGAGCTCATTTCGTCACACGGTGCACATGTCGATAGCTCAGTTTTCCCGAAACATTGACTAGTGTTTATGGGGTCCTTGTTTCTATACCTGCAATGGTCAACTGGAAGTGGAGGGAAAGACACACGATCCTTTATGAACCCCCACAGGTAGAAAAAACATGGCATGAGGTCGAATAAGTGTGTGAATGGAATTTCTTTCCTAATGAGTGCTTAATAGGAATTGAACTTGATGTATGCCGTGTGACGAAAGGTGCTCATCTATAACACGTGTAATCTTGTAGATAAAACTGTTTGAATTGCGTTTTATTTTATGTATAAATTACAATTTTAAGTTTTAAGCAATAAATACTATCAAGCGTTACAACCCTAATATTCATTTAGAAACACTCCCTATATGTTCACAACGATAGTACATCAAGCCCATTTTGAGAAAAAAATGAGATAATTCATTTAAAATCTGTTTTATTTAATCCTCCTTTGAACCAAAACAGTTTTCATTTACCGTAATTTCGGGTGTATAAGCCGCGGGTCAAATTATTCTTTTTTGACCCAGAATTTTTTAAGAAATATGTGTAACTAGTTAGATCGCCGTAAATATTTGCCTTCAATCACTAAATAAAATTTCTGGGTCCAAAAAGAATTCTTTGATCCGCGGCTTATACACCCGAAATTACGGTACTTTCTCATATATGGCATCTGTTTACAGACTTGAATCACTGTGGACGTGTGTAAAACAGATTTTGTCAATCTTTTAAATTGACAATTTATGTATTTTTACAAGAAAAAACTACTATCTTATTAATTGGCTTAACAAGAAAATAGTATTGGATTCATGAAAATTTTGAAAATTCAATTTTCGACAGATTTACACATTTTAGGGTTCAGAGAACCCGAAAAACATGTTTTTACAAAATGTCTATCTGTGATTCTGTGTGTATGTGTATATGTGACAAAAAATTGTGGCTGTTCTATCTCAAGGGCTAATGCATGGAATTCCACAAAACTTTATATTCCATTAGACCTCGATAAAAACAAAATCTGATTAGTTTTTGCTGTGTATCACTCAACAGGTGGCGCTGTTATGCTACATTTTTCACAATTTCTTCAATAGCCATTTCTCAAGAACTAGTGCATAGATTTTTATAAAACTTTATATTTAGTTAGTACTTGAAATAGAATGGGGCGGATTACGCTTTGGTGCAAATCGCTTCCCAGGTGGTGCTGGCATGGTGCATTATGCGTGATCATGGCAATAGCTCTATCTCAAGAACTAGTAAACGAAATTTTCTCAAACTTCAGATTCAGTTAGTCCCTGATATATATTAATATTGCTTAGTTTTTGGTGTAAGTCGCCTTAAACATGGCGCTGCTATGCTGCATTTTTCACGATTTCTCAACAGATGTATCTCAAGAACTAATGCATGGTTTTTCATCAAACTTCAAATTTAGGTTGTTCCTGATAAAAAATTGATGATGATTTGTTTTTTGTGTACATCATCAAATATCTGGCACTGTTATGCAGTTTTTTAAGATGTTGCAACAGCTCTATCTTAAAAACAAATGCACGGATTTTCATCAAACTTCAGATTCAGTTATAAATTGATATAAGTTGTTGCTAACTAGATTTTGGTTTAAACCACCCATCCGGTATTGCTGCTATGCTGCAATTTCAGGAAATATTGGCATGCATAAGATAGTAGAAAGTTTTGGGATTGCCATATCTGCCTGTTTTTTAAATGGACTACCATGGTTGTGATCCCTCATACTATAGATCAAGGACAAAGTTGGCAGCTATAAACAACTAACAGTTGCTTTTACCCTTAACCCTTTCCGGCACGGGCAAATTATGTTAGTAACTTCAAACTTCCAGATATTATATAAAAAATTATATTAATTTTAATTAGTTTATTAGTCTAATTTGTTTTGGCTCATAACATTAGAAACAATTTTTAAAATATCACACACACACAAATAAAAGTGACACTTATACAGTTTAATATTTAAATGAAAAAGCTTAGAAATACAATAGCTAAACATTAAATTTGAAAAATGTTATTCAAAATAAAGCCCGATTTCATTGTCTGTTCATCTTGATAAGTTATTTTGACATTTTTAGGCAGTGCACCAGTGAGCAGCTCTTTGAACCTGCAACCAAAGTTTTTGTTTAGTCCGGTTATAATATACAATATATATTGCAGTGAATTACAAATATGCTTATTAAACAAAAATATTAAATTAAGTTTATTACTATTAAAATAAAAGAAATACTGAATCATTGCTATAGAAAAAAGTTTTACTTGTTCTACATTGTTGAACTACCGTAGTAGCAGATGTGACGTGACGTTTCGTTTCAAACTTTGGTCCAGCAATCTTGACCTAATGAAGCCATCTCAACCTTTGTGTGTTTAGACACTGACTCCTTTAGAATTCTTTAAATTGCCTGTGTATATGAATTTTTTTTAATTCATTTCTATCACTAGTTTCAGAATCAACGATTAAATAAAATATATTGTTTGCTCAAGTTAGTTATAAGAGGTGGTACTGTTGCTATAGTAGATTGAGGTCGGTGTAGTCTTATGCCTCATAATTAACTTGTGGTGGTTTTAAAACTCTCTTCGCATTGAATTCGGTTTTTAAAGCTTTTTCTATATTTTTGCTTGCCAAAGATCTCATAAGTTTTCGAGAATGAAACAACATTTACAGAAGGAAATGTTCTGGATGTATCGTAAAGGCGCTTCTCTGTAGAGCTGATTGAATAACAATCTTAAATTCATCTTCTAAGTATGCAATATACTGTACGATTAAAAAAAGTGTTTTGATGCATAAATAATACTAGGTTGAATTTTTTTGTTAAACCATGAGGGGCACAAATGTCCATGACAAGTTTAACTGGTCTTTTCAGTCGTGGAGTTGGAACAATTGATGCAATCCATAAACATAAGATTTTGCTTGCCATTGTCAGGCACCTAGCATGAAAAAGGTTTCCAGGTTTTCTGCTCGAAAATTTTCATAATTCTGCTGTCAGTAGAGTTTGATTACATATTTCTGATCCGTCCTCAAATCTTTCTCATTAACCTCTGAAAAAATGCTATATATTTTGAGATATTCACCGATAGGTAATTTTTGACAGTTTATTAAACATTTATTTATAGGAACCACTGAAATAAATTAATATTCTACGACAATAAAATTTTCCTAAGAGGTAATTCATTTAAATGAAGCAAACAAATCACTACTTGTAAGGCGTGCTTAATAGCACACTAATTCAATACAATTTATCCTTTAGGGACACTCGTACTTGTTGCCTATAATGCATCAAAGAGTTTTAATATTTGTTACTTGAAGCAGTTACATTTTATGCATTTTAGTGTTGATGATACTATGTCTTACCCAGAATCATTGTTTGGAGTTACATAACTGATTAATGTTGAACATGGGTCTTCTTTATCCATCAAGATAACTTATCAAGATAAAGAGACGATGAAATCTAGATTTTCTATGAATAATCATTTTCTAATTCAATGTTGAAGTATTGTATTTGTAACCTTTTTCATTTAAATATTAAACTTTTAAATTTTTGCTTTTATTTGTGTGTGCGTGTGTGTGATATTTTTTAAAATTGTTTCTAATGCCATGAGCCAAACCAAATTAGACTAATAGACTAATTAAAATTAATATATATTTTATTTGTCTGATTTCCTGAGGTTTGCAGATGTATAAAATTATCTGTAACAAACTTAAAACCATCAGCAAAATCAATTGAAAATCTTGGATATTCGGTAAAATAATGAATTTTGTAATTAGATTTTGGGAGACTTATAAAATTAATAACAGAAACGAAATTTTTTCTATGTTACATGCCTATCTAAACTTTATGTTTTTTTTTTAACTTAAAAAACAATTACACTATAGTCATACATTTAAAAGATATATAAAAAAAACTACCTTTTCGATCAAAAAGTTTAAATTTCATCCTCATTCCGGGAGACCTAAATATTCTTCAATTTCAAAAATATTTTTGGAGGTAAATATGTGATCATAGTAACAACTTTTTATCAACTTAAAATTTTGAATAAAAAAAAAAAAGTTTTTCGTGATACATCCTAATGTAAACAAGAAATGCTCTATTAAGCGGGAAGCCCTGATTGAAGTCTTATTTGTTAAATACTTAATCACATCACAAAAAATTACTATAATTATAATAATTAAGCACAAAGAAAAGCTTAATGCTCCTTTTTATGAATAATGAAATTAAAGAAACTTTAAAGAGTGAAAAAACAGTGTAATTTTGAATTTATCTTTTAATTAAAATTGCAATTCTTTAATTTGCATTTTTCTAAAGTTTTAAACAAATGAATTTTTTTTTTGCAAAATCATACAGTCGATACTTAATTTTGTAAGATAATTCTTAGAATTATATTTCAAGTGGGACAATTAACAGATTTTGCATTGATTTTTTACTTTTTTTAATCTTTACAAGAAGCAAGTAATTCGACAAAAAATTTGACATCCGGTTTTTGATGGATTTTAGCTTTGTTTAAAGTTCCGAACTTTATTTGATGGCTTTTAAAAAAGTCTGTCTAGGAGTCTGTTCTTCTTTCTGTCCTTCTATATGTGACGAAAATTTTGTGGGCGTTGTGCCTCAAGAACAAATATCACAAAATTTTATATTATGTTACTCCTTGATATAAACTTGAGCTGATTTCTTTTTGGTGCATATCGCTCAAAAGGTCGAGCCGCTATGTTGCATAATTTGCAATTCATATAATAGCGCTATATAGAGAAGTAATGCACGGATTTTCATAAAAGTTTAGATTAAGTTATTAAGGGAGAGGGGGCCCGTTTGAACAATTTTTTTAAAAAATCGATACAATTCTTATTTGAATTATATTTTTTACGTTTTAAGTATTATATAATAAAAACAATTCATTTCTTCATGATATGAATGGGAAATTAAATGTTTTCCATGTAAATTAAAAAGTTGTGATGATTTAAAAAGATCAAATATTTCTGTTCAAACATGCTCAACGTAGGGGTACATTTGAACAAGTAAGAGGAACCTTTGAACAAATGAATAAAATATGAAATTATTGAGAGTTTTAATAAAAAGTTGTATATGTTTTGGAAATATAAAGTAATATGTTTAAAATTGAATAACTATGTTTTATTTAAATTAATAACTTTTCTATTATTTTACCAAACTTAAATCCATCAAAGTTGATGTAAAAAATTACTGCTGAAACAACACAGAGTGTCTCTTCAGTTCTGTTTGGTCGTGAAAACATTTTTACATCCTTGAAATACACCAATATGATATCTGATGCTTTTGGAAAATTAAAATTTTTCATTCACACTTTTTATGAAAAAAAACTGACTTAAATTCCGTTTTATTTAGTACGAAAACCAAAAATAGTGTTTGGGAAAGAGTAAATGAAAAACTATAGGCTATGTTAGACAAACCTGCTAAATCACGAATAATTATTGTGCATCCGGAATTTGCAATATAAAAAAAATGAATGCCATGATCAATTTAGATTTGAAATTTTCTATCGCCGACACATCCCGCGATTGTAATACACATACGCAGTAAGGAGGAATGATTAACACTTTAAGTCCATGTTCTTTGATATTCTCTATTAACCTCTTTTCATATAGAAAAAATTTCAAAAATAATATTGTTTAGGTACATCAAGAATTCTTTACTTCATAGTTTTAGATGTTCAATTTTGCCCCAGATTTTTTGTTCAATGGTGCCTTATCATGGAGTTATATCTTATATGGAGTTCAACATTACAACTGTTTACTGAATTCAGCTGAAGAATTTGAAAAAAAAGCTTATAAACTAAAGATTACATCTTTATTTAAGTGTTGAACAATAAATCGAAATTTCAAGGATACAAAATTTTCAACAAAAATCTTACCACTTTAATTTCTTAAGTTTATATTCACGAGGAAGAAAAATAGAATCTTGTTTCGACAGTATTGTGCATACAAAAAAAAAGCTTCTTATACTTATAGCACTAAAGCAGTAGTAATGTACTACCATAGATAATTTTTTAAAGTTCTTTATTTGAAGGAAATTATTTAGAGTGTTCATAGGTGCCCCCAGTTCAAACGTGTCCCCCTCTCCCCTTCTTGATATTATTAGGTGTTGATTAAGGGAGACCCGTAAGAAAAAACCCAAAATTTTTATTATTGATTTTAAAGTAATGAATTTTGGTGTACTACTTAAAAATCTTTTTGTAAGGAATAATTAGCAAAAAAATTCACTTTTTATTAAAAAGTATATTTTTTATGGGGATTTTTGTGATTTTTTTTTTGTCGAAAAATACACTTTTTAAAATTGCTACTCTTCATTTAATTTTCAATATTTTGGCATTACTAAAATTTCTTAAATAGTTTTATAGTATATAGAAAAGAACTAAAGAGAGATATTTTTAATTTTCTATTTTAATCGGCTAAAAAAATAATAAAAATACGCATGGTAAATTTCCTTAAATTCGTTATAATTTTCCTGTTTACCAATTTATAAAAAAATTTCAGAAATAGATAAAAAAAAATCTCTCCTTACTTTTGTTGCAAATTTTTTTAAGATTCTAAAAACATAAACACTTTGTTTCTAAACCATTTTATCACTGAGCCTTAGTACTTTGAACTTAGGCAAAATGTGGAAAAAGTCATTTTCATGAAAACACATTTTAAATGGCCGCAAGTCCTTTAAACTCTATAGTGAGTATAATTACAAAAAGCTCTTTTTCTACCTGTTCCAAGTGTCCCCGAGTTCTGCAATTTTGCATGGATATTCGCAAATATGTATTTTATCGTTTTCTGAGATAATTTTTTTTTTGAACTTTTGATGATTTTTGGCCGAAAATGGGGTACGGGTCTCCCTTAAATGATTTGATGCAAATCGCTAAACAGGCTGTGAAGCTTTGCTGCACAGGTTTATTGCATAGCAGGTTTGCATAAGCAGGTTATTGCATAGCAGGTATTGCATAGCAAGTTATTCAGGTTTATTGCATAGCTCTATCTGAAAAAATAACGTAAAAATTTTCATCACGCTTGAGATTCAGTTAGTTCCTAAAATAAAATAGTGTTGCTTAGTTATTGGTGTAAATTGCTGTACAGGTGGCGCTTTATAATGCATTTCTCATAATTTTCCAAAAGCTGTATGTCAAGAACTAATTCATGGATCGTCATTAAACTCAATATTTTGTTAATACCTGATAAAAATGGATCCTGGTAAGTTTTCGGTGTACAGCACCCAATAGGTTAAACGTTTATGCCATTTTGAAAGACTTTCCTAATAGCTCTATCTTGGGAACTTATGCATAGATTTTCATCAAACTTCAGATTCGGTTAGAAATTGACATACGTTATTGCTGACTAGATTTTTGTCAACTTGTATTTCTCCTAATTCGTGGCGCTGCTATGCTGTATTTTTCAGGAAATATTAACATGTAAGAGATAGAGAAAGTTTTGGATTGCCTCAGTTGGCTAGATGAGATTGCCAGATTGGTTAGCTCTAATCTTGTAATGAATTAAAAAGCTAGAAAAAATTGATTTTCATTAAAAAAGTTTTCCAAAAACTCAGTTATTATTTTTAAAGTTTCTCAAACTTTTTAATAAAAGATGCAGTGTATATCTTCCATATTAATATTGATAAATTACATATTTACTACAAAATACACTTGAAATAAAACCATTTCGTGCATCTGATGAACTGAAGGGATTTCATCAAATGTCTTTCATAGAAGGCAGTAAAGTAGTAAATATTTGAAATCGAGTAGAAATAAACTTTTAAAATATATTTTTGAAGTACACGCAAGTTTAAATAAAACAGTGCCATAAAACTGTTTGCAACCATGTATTTTCTTTTGTTTTCGTTTCCCAAGGTACTTTGTAAGAAACGCTAGCATAGCAGAAACTTTAAATATTTATATAGTAGTTCGAGTAATTTATAAGTAAAAAATGCATATATTTGAAATAAGATGTTATGTGTTTTCTAGAAAGAAATTCCTGTTATGTTTTATGCCAAAAGAACAGTATTATAGCTATTGTACTGAAAAATGTATGTTTGTAAAAAAAAATAAATGTTTTCAAAATGTAATATATCAGTAAAATTTTTATTTTAAAATGTCATACATGTGTATAATATATGGCACCTTTGCCACAATTTAACAACATAAGTGAATAAGATTTAATTTATTATTAATTTCTAAATACTTTTGATTTAAAACTCATGAGAAAATATAATTTTAAGAATTATTAAACATGATCAAATATTAAAATATCAATTACAGCTTTTATGCAAAAAAAGCATTAAAGAAATAAAGACTTATAAATGTTTGGAAAATGAGGTGTACTTGACTAAGGAGTGATAATTTTTTATAACATGGTAAGCTTCACAAAAATTAAGATCGGAATTAGAATAACACTTATAGATAATGGTGGCTGAGGAATAGTTGAATCTATGATGTGAAGACCAACAATGTTGAGCAATAGAGGAACTAGCTTTTCCTAGCATGATGAATCATCGCTGATCAAGAATCTCGATGGTAGAGACGAAACAGCAGTTTACTACCTTTTCATGCATTATTTATGTATTTTAAATCGTTTGTTTTTATCCTTATTCATGACAAAATTGTTTAAAATTAATTTTAGTATATTCTCAAATAAAAATAAATTTACAATTTTTGTTTCTACGATAGACTTATAGCAATTTTCTATCGATAGATATTGTAGTATTTATTTTGCAAATTTATGAATTTCTATGTAAATCTAGTTTGTTTTGAAAAACCATTCTCACTAAAATTTGCAGAGAAAAACATGATGTTTTGTAGAAACATAATTAAGTAAATTTCAATATAATATTATGAATATTTTTAAAATATTGCGACCAATTAAAAACATCGCAAATTTTTAACAGTACAAAAAATTGTTTTTTAAAAAATATTCATAAAAAAAGACACTTTACGTCGTTATTTAAAAGATGAATTAAACTTGTATGTACGTCAAGTATACTTGAAAAGTAAGTTTTATTTCTAATGCATCTCTTGTATTGAAAGAATTTCATTAGATGCATTCTATAAGAGGCAGTAAGTTACTAAGTATTTTAATGCGATGAAAATATGGAGAACTTATAATTCTTTGAAATGTACATTAATAAAGAGTGATTGAAAAATTTGTAACCTGTTAAAGAAGGTTTTATTTAAAATTTATTTGAGGAATCAAACCCTCTTCAAAACATGTTATTCTGTGTGCATAGTATAGTTCAATATTTCTTAATTTCAACCCCAATTATATTTTTAAATTTTTTTATATAATTGATTCGATTGCCCGAAAACAACACGCTATATAAAAATTAACAATTATGTAGTTAAACGAAGTATTGATATTATTGAAAGTGGCATTTTTCACTTTAGTTGCAGGACAATGAATAATAGTAAAAGAAATTGCCTAATATTTCAATATTTCAATTTTGAATATTTCAGTATTTAATGATGCAGAATCGTTTAAATGTCTGGTAAATCTGCGTTTTGTTTGTATTATTGTTGTTTTAACAACGGCAAAAAAAATAATATTGTTATGGAATATTAGCCAGTAAAAAAAAAAAAAAAAAAAAAAAAAAAAAAAAAAAAAAAACCCACTAAACTATTTACATTCTTTTATGTGCAAAAGTATCAATCTTCTCTAAGCAGGGTGCATGTTATAGACATAGAAAAGAGTCATGCAGGAGTTTTTGATAATAAATTAAATAACGAATTAAGATACAATTATTAAACATACATCATTTTATTTTCGCTTTTTTTCCTATTCAGCTGTGAAAACCTTGAAACTTACCATATCTCATGAAAAACAACTGTTTCTAAACAATCCCATCAAACAATAAACCTAAAAGAACATACATATATATGAAGGAAGTGATATGACATAAAATGAAGTCATGGATTACTTCAAGTTGTTTTTACAGATTATTAATCAATTCTCCTTAAACAAATTACCGGTTTTCCGCAGTTGTAAACTCTGAAGTAAATATTTAAAACCGAAAAAAAGAAATCATACTTGATTAAAAAAATAATGTTAATATTAATTATAATTCTGTTTATTCTGCATATTTGTTTGTTAAAAGTTTATGAAATATAACAATATTTACTTGAAAATTTGAAGCATAGAAAAAATCGACATTTTGAATTGATAGTGATTCAACAAAAATAATTAATACACTGTTTAAAAGTACTAAAAAACATTTTTGGATGTTGCCGGCAGCAAAAGAAAACTTGTTTCATAAATGCACCTGTAAAGATTGGAAGTATATTGTTCTTGAAGGTAAAGAAGAAAAAGATACATTTTCGGAATCATTAGTAATTTGGGAAGTTGAATATTATAGTTTTATAATCTGCATAAAATTTCATATATGCTACAAAAACATCTGTTTTTTTTCAATGTAGAAGTGCTGTGTCCTTGTTCATATGAATTCGTGTTTATCAATTCTTTGTTAGATAATAAATAGTTTTTGTAATCTTATGTTAATAAAACTATCTTTTAACTATGTAATAATATAAACTATGCTGAACTATCTTCATCAAGAAGAGATGCTTTGTTTTCATTTCAATTTAAAGTTATAAACAAAAGTGCCCAGACTTCTTTCAAAGTGTTTATAATGTGAATTGAAACAAACACTATTATCTTCTACAATAAATATTCACAAGTGAACCTTCTAAATGGGAATTTTTCTAGAAAATGTGTTCTCTCCTTTAAATTAATTTAAATTCTAACAAAATGCTTTTATAAAATTTTTGTAATTGGAAGAAGCTGTAATATTAAACTTTAATTTATTAAGCATTTAAGTTTTTTTTTCGTTGTTGATACATTTATTTTTGCATTGTATTTATTCTTTAACACAGTAACTGATGTTCTGTGAGATAAAGTTTTGGTGGAATTTTTTACAATGAAGTTTCCCAACTGACTTCAAAATTATACATAAAAGGTTAGACACAATTCTATTTTATAAGATAATAATCGATCGATTTAAGGTGATCAGTAAAAGAAAGGAAGTAAATTATTTTGACTGTCTAACAACTTAAATACAATCTATAACAGGTATTAAAATATATAACTTTGCCTTTTTTTAAAATCTACTGCAATAATGCAAACGTTTTTAATACTGTAGCAGGCCACTTCTCTACTAGTGCATTACCAGCTCTGCATATACCGGTATCTCAAATACTTCTCCAATGTCCATGTTAAGTTTTTTTTTTTTTACTTAAGCACAAAAATGTTTTAATTTTTGCAGCACAGTCATTTGGTAAAGATTTAATTTTGAAACCGAAAAATCGCTGTCATACCAGGCATTAAAAGTTAGAATGTTCCACTAATGTATAAAGATCATTTTACCTTTTTTGAGTTCTACTACAATAGTGCAAAAGTTATTAATACTGTAGTAGACGACTTCTCTACCTAGTGCGCTACCAGTTCTGCTTACACCGGTATCTCAAATACTTATGCATGTTGAGTTCTCTGAAAAAAAGGAGAAATATGTTTTAAACAACAATTTTTTTAGCACATTACTGCACAAGTAGAAAGAATTTAGAAACCGATTTATCGCTGCCATATCAGGCATTAAGAATAGTACACTAAAATGCAAGGAAAAATGTATTTACTTATACTGTAGGTACAGTTACCTTGTATTTTTAATCAATTTACTTTAACAGTATAGTTATTTTAAAGGATCGCGGTTATTATATTTATGTTTTATAAAAGAAATTCAGCGTACTATTTTTTTTATTGAACAATCATTTTAAAAATGAATTAAATAGTCACTTGAAAGGAATATACATGAAACTAAAAAAAAAAAAAAAACGCTCCAAAACCAATGCATCTATTTTGTTGAATGTATTTTGCGATCCAAATTAATAGTGATATTAAAATTCTAAATATCGTAATTTAAAGAAAAGATAGAAATGTAAGTGTGTTGAAGTAGCAATAAATATAAAAATTATATTATTCTCATATCAATATATATATATATATATAAATTGCTTAATGTTATGTAAGCCAGTGTTTCAAGAAACACTGGGAACATCACCTGCAAAATATTAATTTATTGATTAATTTATAAACAAAACCTGAATAATTTTCAATCTAAAATTGAATAACGAACAGAAAAGTCAACTTTAGATAGCATACCAACACAACATTCATAAAACTTATTACTTTTTCAAGCTTACTGTTTTCAGAAATAATATACAGTATATATACATATTGCTTTTTTTTTCTAGAAAAATTGAGATTTCAAGTACTTTTTGTGCAATGGCAACAACAACAAAAAAATCAGTAGCATATAAACTTTACAGTGAAAATTAATTAAATCTGTAACGTTACTAAGAATAATTTTTAACTGGGATTCCTAAAACTTTTTATATAATTGAAATAAGGGTTACAAAAAATAATATGATTACTGTAATGTTATTAGATTATTTTGCAAAGCTACAGATTTCTGTAACGTTACTAAGAATCTTTTTTTAACTGGGATTCCTAAAACTTTTTATATAATTGAAATAAGGGTTACAAAAAAATTATATGATTACTGTAATTTTATTAGATTATTTTGCAAAGCTACAGATTTCTGTAACGTTACTAAGAATCTTTTTTTAACTGGGATTCCTAAAACTTTTTATATAATTGAAATAAGGGTTACAAAAAAATTATATGATTACTGTAATTTTATTAGATTATTTTGCAAAGCTACAGATTTCTGTAACGTTACCAAGAATCTTTTTTTAACTGGGATTCCCAAAACTTTTTATATAATTGAAATAAGGGTTACAAAAAAATAATATGATTGCTGTAATTTTATTAGATTATTTTGCAAAGCTACAGATTTCTGTAACGTTACTAAGAATCTTTTTTTAACTGGGATTCCTAAAACTTTTTATATAATTGAAATAAGGGTTACAAAAAATTATATGATTACTGTAATTTTATTAGATTATTTTGCAAAGCTACAGATTTCTGTAACGTTACCAAGAATCTTTTTTTAACTGGGATTCCCAAAACTTTTTATATAATTGAAATAAGGGTTACAAAAAAATAATATGATTGCTGTAATTTTATTAGATTATTTTGCAAAACTACAGATTTCTATAACTTTACAGAAATTAATTTTGTAGATTTATATCTTTTTTGTAAATTGTACATCTAAAGTGTAAGCAAACATACAGATTTGTGTAATTTAACATTAGCTGAATTACAGATTTTTTTACAGTGCTTTTGGAAACAGTATCATTAAATATTTATTTTTAAATACAAAAAATAATAAATATTGCACTTGTTATTTATTCGTACAAATTGTAAAATTAGATATTTTGTATTTTTTTTTAAATTTAGGAATCTTTATTCAAAATTAAATGGTTAAAAAAAATCTATGATACAAATATTTAAGCAAAATTAAAGGCTAACTACTTCTTTAAATTCCGAATAACTGGATTTTCTATGTCATTTTTATTAAAAAAAAAACAGATATATATTTTTTAAAAGTACTTAAGTACTCTTTTTAACATTCTAGTTTTGAAACATCAACGAATTATAAAATACATAAATATTATCATAATTTTTAATGTTTCTTCTTATTCTTTAGGTTTCCTTGATATAATTTTTAAATTCTAGAAACAAAGTATCCTCTGTTCTGTTTACTATTAACTGCAAACAATAGTGTTCTTGTTGCCTGTTTGTTGCCTTACAACTAATGTTGCCTGTTTAGGCTTGTGCAGATAATATTTGAAGATTATTGTTTAGAAAAAATGGTAAATAAAATTGAAGATCAGTGTGGCTCAATCCCCTGAATTTTATGTAAAATCAAAGAAAAATTAATTAGTTTTAAAAGAGTAGTTTTAACAAATATTTACATTATATTTATATCGTTTTGTATTTAAATAAAAATCGTTTAATTATAGTAGTATCAAATTTTGAAATTACACAGTATCCTTTTATGAAATGTTCACATTTTACTTTAACATAAATTGTTACCTGTTAATATTTTTTTAAGCTCACGTTTTCTTCAAATACATTTGAAATAAACGTTGCTCCTTTAATATTACTCATGTTATACTGAACAAATGCAACAAATATTCCAAACACCGAATAAATATATCTTGTAAGCAACACTACAAGACTTATGTACATTTCAATTTAATGTAGAATGAAACTTTAAGCACGTTTTGAAATGTACATAAATATATCAGAACAATAAAACTTCCTTTTTGAATTTTTCTCTAAAACTTTAGGGATAGCTTACAAATAGACAATTTCAAAAAATTTATAAGCAAACACAGAATAAATTTAAAAGTCAAATTTTATTATATTGCTGCGTAAAAAGCACTTTATATTTCATACAAAAAGCCGCATTAAAAAAAAATATATATTAGTGTAAACTCTATATTTTGAAAAAAGAAATATTTATAAAATAGTATATATTTATTGAAAATTTTGGAATTTTAATTTTCGATACACTATATTAGTAGAACTTCTGTTGTAAAACAGGATGATGATTCTTGAGGTGAGAGTTGCAAGAATGGTATTAAAACTCTCCTTTATAGTGATATTACAACAAACAAATAAAAAAATAATATTTATGTGATATTTGAATTATCTGATTAACTATGTTATTTACAAATTGAATTTTTACAAATGAGGGAAAATATTCAAAAACCAGGACACAAACTCAGATTCTTGGGTTGTACTTCTGTTTAACCTATCTGCTTTGAAAACTGGCGGGCAAATTTCACTCAGATACCAGGGTGCGTATTTTCAAGCCATTCCGGTTATTTTTGGTGTTGTAGTAATAAATTTCGAAAAAATACTGATAGCTATTTCTGATGATAGAATTATTTTTCATTAAATAAGACAAGTATTTATTTACGAAATTTCTTGTAAAAGGTCTTTTAAACTTATGAAACCTGGGTAACCCTATTGATAATTACATCTGGTCTACCACATAGACAAATCCATAGAATAAATCATAAGTAAAGGAACTACACATAAACGGTAATTACATAGAACGTATAATTTCTTTACATGCGGTATATTCTTTTGAGCTGTCAACACTGCATACCAGATTTTACTACCAGTAAGATTATCTGAGCGAAATAGTCTCACCGATTGCCAGAAATTACATCTGGATAGCTTAAAAGGTGCAGCTTTGGCAATTTAAGCAAGGACATAGGTTTGAATCTAGGCTTAAGAATATTTTCCCTCAGCTATAAAAAAGCAATTGTTAGGATAACATTACCTATCAATATGATTCTGTTAAAAAAATAATACTATGTTATTTTATGCAACTATTTACATCCTTTTTGTGGGCAGATTCTTAACACATGTACATTCAAAATAGTTTCAAAAAATTCTTTTTATTAATTTATGAGCATTTTACAAATTGACACCTTAACAAATAAAATATTTACTGAAAATTCGCAGAGAAATTTTAACTTTTTGCAAAATATGATTTATCATCAATGTTTAATTTCTCACAAAAGATGTATCTAACCTCTAATTTTGTTCAGTAATAAGAACGGTGTAACACTTTCATCGTCGCCTCTATATTTATATTAGATCTAACGATTTGTTTTTGTATTATCTAGCAAAACATAATACAGGAAGATTCGGTAAGCACTTGTTATAACCTCTGATAGGTTTCGATTGATATTTAAATATTCACTAAAAATAAAGACGACTGAACGTGCATTCCCGTAATTACAATGTATGCAGGTATATGTTTTACATTTTAAGCGCAAGTTTTATTCAAATACAATTAAAATAAAAATTGCTCCTTTCATATTGCATATGTTATACAGAACAAATGCAACAAACAATTCAAACACTGAAGAAAATATATTTTGCAAACAAAACTAAAATTCCGTAATTTAATATCGAAAGAAGCATCAAGCACGTTTTAAGATGTACTGTACATAAATATATCAGGACAATAAGATTTTTGTTTCTGAATGTCACCTCTGAAACATTAGTCATAGCTTATAAATATACTATTTAAAAAAAATGTAAAAGTATACACTGTATAAATTTAATTGTCAATTTTTATGATATTTCTGTCTGAAAAGCATTTTAATGCAATAATAGCATATTTAAAAAGATAATATTATGGTAAACTATCTATTTTTAGAAAATAAATGTTCACAAAAAAGAACATATTTATCGTCAGATTTAAAATGTTTATTTTTAATTGTTTATATTAGCAAATATGAAACTTTTATTATTATTATTATTATTCTTATTTGTAAAAGAGGATGATGAAATTTTTTTTATTTTGTAAATATCTTTAAAGTCTTCTAGAGAGAACTTCTTTATAATGAGATAAAACAAGTGTAAAATTATAAATATTTGTTTGACATTCGAATTAGCTGCATAAAATATTTTATTATTAGGAAAAGGGATACATATTTAAATAAAAATCAATAGGAAATTAGATTGATATTTTCAAAAATGTTTGAAACTATAAGATTCAAATTTATTGAAAAATAAGTAAAAATATTTTTTAATTAAACGCTATTGTATTATTTGTTTGATTTAAACCCATGTGATGAAAAATGTGTTTCAAGAGCATAGTAATATTTTCATATAATTAGTTTAAATAAAGTTATAATCCATTCGAAGAAAAAGAATAAGCATATAAAAAGTTCATGATATTACACTATATACCACATCCCTTTTGTCGACAGATGTTCAACACGTACGCCCCGATATGAGTTTCGAAATGTTCATTTCATTCATGCACATGTATTCTATAAATCTGCATCTAAATAAATAAAATATTTATTGAAAATTTACTGAGAAAATTAAAATTTTAGCAAAATATGGTTTAACGTGGTTTAACGTCACGGCTTAATTTCTAACAAAATATGTTTCGTACTTTTGCTTTTCTGTTTTCACAAAGAACGTTAATTATCTCCATCGGTACTTTCAATCCACATTTTTTTTTCTTTTTTTTTTTTTATCATCTACACTGTAAAAAAAGAAAAAAAAATTAAATTTACCGCCAAAACTGCTGGCAGCAATCTTGCCACTAAATCACTCAAATTATTATTATTATTGTTATTTTACAATGATTACTACATTTATCCTATATTATACTATACTACGCATGATGAGTAAGTAATATGATTTATCCTAAGAACTCCAATTTCTAACAAAAAATAAATTTCGGACCTCTAATTTTCAACAGTAAAAACAACATCTCCAATCATCAGTAAGTACAACAATCTCCACCCGTTCCTTCTATCCACATTCCACAATGGTAGTCAGAAAAGCGTTATGAATTTTATGTGAAATCAAACAAAACCAAACGGTCTTAAATGAAAAACTTTAACAAAGATTATGTTGATTTTATATTGTTTAGTAAAATATGCGTTTCTTAATTATTTTCACTGTGAAATTATGAAAGTAAACGATGTTATTTTAAAAAGTACACATATTTATTTAAAAATAAATTATTATCTGTTATTTTATAAATGTTTACGTGCACGTTTTACTCAGATGCATTTGAAAAAAAAATTCATCAATTAAAATGCACTTACGATGCTGAAAAAAATCAACAAGCAACGCAAGCACTAAACAAATATAATTTGTAAACAACACTAAAAGATTTCAATGTGCTTTAATTTAGTCTAGAAAGATGCTTTAAGCATGTTTTGAAATATACATAAATATAGCAAGGCAATAAAGTTTTTTTTTTCTGAAATTTGCTTTGAAACAATAGGGATTGTTTACAAGTATACTATATTGGGTTAATTATAAACAAACACTGGATAAATTTAAAGATCAAATTTTATTATATTGCTGCCTGCAAAGTATTTTCTATTTCACATAAAAAAACCGCATATAAAAATGTTTATTGCGACAAATTCTCTATTTTTAGAAAAAAATACTTACAAAATAGATTATATTTATTGAAAGATTTTGATTTATTTTTCGAATCTCTACAGTAGTATAAATATGGAACTTTTATTGACTTGTAAAATAGGATGATTTTCTTTTACTCTTTAAATACATATAAGATCCCTAGTCCTGACATTGCCTGTAGGAGACACACAAAAAAAAAAAAAAAAAATCAATCTAAAACATTCCAGAATTAATAAAATCACCTATAGACATTTTAATAAACTGATACATATCTTAAGCTTCGACTTTTACAAATTTAAAAATGTTTCATAATAATTTTAAGCTAGTTTGTGTGGTCCGTCGTAATATTGTCTCAGCAATAAAGAGAATAAGAGCATTCAAAGAATTTTTTAGGTAGCTTTCATTACAAAAAGTAAAAAGCTACCTATTGCAGCCGTCCGGAGGAAAGCACTTCCGGAAAATTTTGGTATATTTTCACCGATCATGACCCCCAGACCCCAAAACCACCCTCCGTTCAAATGTTGACATATATATATATATATATATATATATATATATATATATAACCATATATATATATATATGATTTTTGTCATGCGATAACTAACGTATTTATGAACCGATTTGAATGAAACTTGGTATGTACATAGTACATACAAATGTCTCGACCGAGTTCGTTGGCCAGCATCATCTGCCATTTTGTTTCAAAATGGCGGCCATTTTAATTTTTTTTTAAATTTAAAATTTAAAATTCAATGCGAAAAAATTAAAAGTTGAAACATATTTTTCTTTTACGTGTTAGAACTTTAAACAACGATTCCAGAACACTTTTTATTTTGTCTATATCTTAAACAATGAGTGAGTTATAGCACTTTGAATTTTTCTTATGGCTGACATTTTGAAACGATCTCATTTTTGTCAGGTGATAACACGCATATTTATGAACGGATTTGAATTAAACGTGGTATGTACATAGTACATACAAATGTCTCAACCGAGTTCGTTGGCCAGCATCATCCGCCATTTTGTTTCAAAATGGCGTCCAATTTAATTTTTTTTAATTTAAAATTTAAAATTCAATGCGAAAAAATTAAAAGTTGAAATGTATTTTTCTTTTACGTGTTAGAACCTAAAACAACGATTTCAAAACACTTTTTATTTTGTCTATATCTTAAAAAATGGTTGAGTTATAGCACTTTGAATTTTTCTTATGGCTGACATTTTGAAACGATCTGATTTTTGTCATGTGATAACACGCGTATTTATGAATCGATTTGGATGTAACTTGGTTGGTACATAGTATATACTGAGGCTTGAATCGAGTTTGATACTCAGTTCCATCCGCCATCTTATTTCAAAATGGCGGCCATTTAAAAAAATTTATAAATTTTAAAATTTAAAATTACGTACAAGAAACTGAGAAATTGAAAAAGATTTTTCTTTTATGCATTTGACCTTGATACAAAGATTCCAGATCATTTTTTGTATCAACTGTATCTTAAAAAATGACTGAGTTATCGCATATATATATTAATCGATTTGAGTATGAGTGTGCATGTGCACCTGAATTAAGATTTCGACCAAGCTCATAATCAGGTTCTACTAATTTGAGCTTAGTATTTTTGAATAATATAACTTAATTTAAAATAAATATACAGGGTGTATCTAAACTACTGGGCAAAATTTTAAGGGGTGATAGTACACATCAAGACAAATAATACTAAATGGGAAACTAAGGGTCCCAAAAGTCTTCCGAAGGAGATAGGCGCCATCAAAGTTTAGGGTCCAATATTTGAAATGCTTATAAAAAACGGAAAAATTGATCGATTCGTTTGCGGTTTTCACGAAAACTATTCTTTATGTCGGTATTGTCTTGAAAATAAATTATAAAGATAAATTTCAAAAAATGTCGATAGAGGGCGCTTTAGACTTTGGAGTAACGAACAACTATTTTTTACCATTATTTTTTGCATCTCATTAAATTTTTTTAGAAGTTTAGACATAAACTTAAATTTTGAGCTCAAAATCTGTGGTTCAGTAGCGCAAACTGAACTGTGTTCAATGGGAGTGGGTAGGTTCAAATTTCAAATGATTATAAAAAAACAGAAAAATTGGCCAATTGATTTGTGGTTTTCACTAAAATTATTCTTTATGTCAGTATTGTTTTGAAAATAAATTATACAGATAACTTTTGCAAAATACCGATGGAGGGCGCTTTAGACTTTGGAGTAACGTACAACTATTTTTTACCGTTATTATTTGCATCTCATTAAATTTTTCAGAAACTTAGACATAAACTTAAATTTTGAGCTGAAAATCTGAATCGTTAAGAGTGGTTAAGTAGCGCAAATTGAACTGTGTTCAATGGGGGTGAGAAGGTTCAAATTTCAAATGATTATAAAAAACGGAAAAATTGGTCGATTCGTTTGCGGTTTTCTCTAAAACCATTCTTTATGTCAGTATTTCCTTGAAAATAAATTTTAAAGATAAATTTCAAAAAATTCCGTTAGAGGGCGCCTTAAATTTTAGAATAACCAGCAACTATTTTTAACCGTTATTATTATTTTTTTAATCTAAATAAATGTTTTAAAAGCTTAGACTTTGATTTTGAGCTCAAAATCATTATTGTGAGTAATTAAGTAGCGAAAAATTGAACTGTGTTCGTAGGGTAGGCAGTGTAACATTTCAACTAGAACACAGTTCAATTTGAGCTTCTTAACCCTTCCCAACGATTCAGAATTTGAGCTCAAAATTTAAGTCTAAGGTTTTGCAAGCATTTAATTAGATACAAAAAATAACAGTTACAAATTTTTGTTGGTTACTCTAAAGTTTAAGGCGCTCTCTAACGGAATTTTTTGAAATTTATCTTTAAAATTTATTTTCAAGGAAATACTGACAAAAAGAATGGTTTTAGAAAAAACCGCAAACGAATCGACCAATTTTACCGTTTTGTATAATCATTTAAAATTTGAACCTTCCCACCCCCATTGAACACAGTTCAGTTAGCGCTACTTTACCACTCTCAACGATTCAGATTTTCAGCACAAAATTTAATTTTATGTCTAAGCTTCAAAAAAATTTAATGAGATGCAAAAAATAACAGGTAAAAATAGCTGTACGTTACTCCAAAGTCTAAAGCGCCCTCTATCGACATTTAAAAAAAATTATGTTTATAATTTATTTTCAAGACATTACTGACATAAAGAATAGATTTAGTGAAAACCGCAAATCAATTGACCAATTATTGTGTTTTTTATAATCATTTGAAATTTGAACCTACCCACTCCCATTGAACACAGTTCAGTTTGCGCTACTTAACCACAAATTTTGAGCTAAAAATTTAAGTTTATGTCTAAACTTCTTAAAAAAATTAATGAGATGCAAAAAATAACGGTAAAAGTAGTTGTTCGTTACTTCAAAGTCTAAAGCGCCCTCTATCGACATCTTTTGAAATTTGTCTTTATAATTTATTTTCAAGACAATACTGACCTAAAGAATAGTTTTCTTGAAAACCGCAAACGAATCAACCAAATTTTCCGTTTTTTATAATCATTTCAAATTTTGGACCCTAAACTTTGATGGCGCCTATCTACTCCGGAAGACGTTCGGGACCCTTAGTTTCCCATTTAATATTATTTGTCTTAATGTGTACTATCACCCCTTAAAGTTTTGCCCAGTAGTTTAGATACACAATGTATATATATATAAGTATATGAAAGCTACCTCTTCCTCCCGGCAGTGCCGGAAGGACTTTTTTAATTGTAACAAGTTGTCTACATGGCAGAAAATAAGTGTTATTTCATTCTTTGGATGGTTCTTGCTCAGTTACATCTATCACATTGAACAAATTTGAAAAATATAATGAGAATTATAGGGTTCGTTTTTTTTTATGTGGCAAGTGTGGTACATAAAAACGGTGCAGTGCAAAATTGCTATTTCAAATTACTGGCGTCAATGTGGCGTTTTGCAATTAAAATTAAGCGGAATAGATTTTATCTCACCGCCTTGATGGGGTTAAAATGTTAAAAATGCTTTTTTGGAGTTAGTTAGCAATCTAAAACGCATATTACATGTAGAAAATTTATTAAAGTTTTCAATTTAAAAATAGTTTTTATCTTTGCTATGTAACCCGGGAAACCCGGGTTCGATTTACTAGTAATTATAATGCCTATAAGATGCCTACATACTCCAAAACGTATAAATGAAATTTCTCAAAATTGTAGGGTAATTGAAAATTTTTACAAACGTATTCTTTTTCAGCAGATTGAAATCTATAAGAAACACCTAATGTATATTGAGAAACAGAAGATTCGTTAAAATTTGTTTATAAGTGTTATTAACTGTTATTTTATAAATGTTTACGCGCACGTTTTACTCAGTTACATTTGAAAAAAAAATTCATCAATTAAAATGCATATACGATGCTGAAAAAATGCAACAAGCAACGCAAGCATTAAACAAATATAATTTGTAAACAACACTAAAATATTTCAATGTGCTTTAATTTAGTCTAGAAAGATGCTTTAAGCATGTTCTGAAATATACATAAATATATCAAGGCAATAAAGCTTTTTTCTGAAATTTCCTTTGAAACATTCGGGATTGTTTACAAGTATACTATATTGGGTTAATTATAAACAAACACTGGATAAATTTAAAGATAAAATTTTATTATATTGCTGCCTGCAAAGTATTTTCTATTTCACATAAAAAACGCATATAAAAATTTTTATTGCGACAAACTCTCTATTTTTAGAAAATAAATATTTACGAAATAGAATATATTTATCGAAAGGTTTTGATTTATTTTTCAAATCTCTACAGTAGTATAAATATGGAACTTTTATTGACTTGTAAAACAGGATGATTTTCTTTTACTCTTTAAATACATATAAGTTCTTTAGTCCTGACATTGCCTGTAGGAGACACACAAAAAAAAATTAAATCAATCTAAAACATTCCAGAATTAATAAAATTACCTGTAGACATTTTAATAAATTGAACATACCTTAAGCATCTTCTTTTACACATTAAAAATGTTTCATAATAATTTTAAACTAGTTTTTGTGGTCTCTCGTAATATTGTCTCTGCAATAAGGAGAATAAGAGCATTCAAAGAAAATTTTTTAATTGTAACAATTTGTCTACATGGCAGAAAATAAGTGTTTTTTCATTCTTTGGATGGTCCTTGCTCAGTTATAGGATTACAGTTATATTGGACAAATTTGTCGTATATAGTGAGAATTATAGAGTTTTTTTTATATGCCAAGTGTGGTACATAAAAACGGCGCAGTGAAAGACTAAAAGGCTCCATTGAGTCGCGGGCTCTGCGACATCTTACGACCATCCTGCTATAAATTTTAAATTCTCAGTATCCTCTATTTTCATTACTATTAAATCCAAACAACAGTATGTGGAGAAGGTTTTTAATTTATATTTTATTCAAATCAATCACGGAGATTATCAATTAGAAAAAAAAACGTACATAAAAAGGAAGTGCTGTTCACTATGGTTAGAACGCCTTTATTCGAAATCAGACAAATTTAATATATGTTAAGTGACTACACAAGTTACTATGAAAAAATGTGGTAACCGGGACGTTATTTTAAAATACCTCGCTCAAAATTTAATATTTTTGCATAGGATGGCTGAGGATGATATAGAACCGAACTAGATAATTCCTTTTCGATTTGGCTAGAAGATTTTTCTAAAAAAAATACCTTAACTTTCGGAGCCGGTTAGAACCGGTTCTGAATTTTAAACTACCATAATATAAAAAAAATACATGTAACGGTAAACGAATAAATAAAAACTAGCCCGGTTATAGATCGTCATCAGCTATCCTATGCAAAAAATCATCAAAAAATATTAAAATTTGAATGAGATGGTTAAAAATAATGCCCACATAGACATAACATTACCATCCGAGTATTTTGGTGTGACTAGTGTAGGCTCTTAAAAGAACAATTTTAAGAAACATCAACGTTATACTAATATAACATTGCATATAATTAAAATACAGTAGCTAAATTATTTTATTTGTGAAATTTTGAAAGATAACTATACTTTTTTTTAAATGTTTATATTTTATTTTAAAACTCAATTAATTCCGGCATTTTATAAAAGTTCAAGTGCACGTTTTGTTGAAACACATTTGAAATAACAATTGAACTGTTAATAATGCACATATGAAGCGAAACAAATGCAACAAATAATGTAAACACTGAACAAATACATTTTATAGGCAACGCTTAGAGACTTCCGCATACTTAAATTTAAGATAAAAGGAAACTTTAAGCACGTTTACAAATGAAATAAATATATCAGGACATATAACTTTCTGCATCGGTTTCTACTTTAAAAGAAATTATCTATATGAAAGAATTTTTGCTGAAAAATTAGGGATAGTTTACGTTACTGTACTATTTGCTATTTACTATAAGCAAATTCTGCGTAAATTTAAAAGTCATATTTTATCATATTGCTGCCTGCACATACAAATCACTTTATATTTCATAAAAAAAATACCATATTTTAGACATTTTATTATGGTATAACTCTCGATGTTTAGAAAATAAATATTTCAGAAACAGAATATATTTATAGGAAATTTTCTTAATTTTTATTCCAATATCCTATCTTTGTAAACATGGAACTTTTATTTATTTGTAAAACAGGATAATTCTATATTTTTAATTGTTAAAATGATGACAAAAAATATTTAAAAAGATTTTAAATTACTTTAATTCTTAGTACTTTCAACTGTAAACACAGCCTTCGTCATAGAATATAAAAATATAAAAAAAAAGAAATTAATGTCTTGTTTTTTAAATGTCACATAGCTGATGGTAGAAAAAAGAATGAAATAAACAGTCATTTTTTAGATTTAAAAAAAAAAAAAAAAACTAGGTAAAATTCATTTTCACTTTGACTTTCACTTCCACTCCTTTTTTTGATATTAACTAATTGACATTTGAAAAATAAGACATTATTAATAGTATTTTTTTATTTTGTGACGAACTCTGTGTTAACATTATTAAATATTAATAAATATATAACACATATTTGCTAAATATTCGTAAAAAGCTATACCTGTAATGAATAAAGTCATGTTAACATTCGATAATGATGGTGAAGACGGTATCGGTTGTGGTCAATCTAATGTCGCAATCCAAGGACATGTAAACTGACAGAATTTTTCAACTTAATAAATTTCCTTTTAGACGCAGGCTGATAGACCTATTGAGAACATTTTGTTATTTTGAAAGTCCTTCCGGCAATGCCGGGAGGAAGAGGTAGCTTTCATATGCTTATATATTTATTTTTTTTATTTTAAAGTAAGTTATATTGTTCAAAAATACTATGCTCAAATTAGTGATTTTATAACATTGAATACTAGTTTTTGTCAAGACTGAATATTAATAGGAATTTTTAGAAATTAGTCATCTTTTATTCAACCTGGTTTTATTTTAAGCGATTTAGAGAGTCACCAAATTCCACGATATCATAAAGTGTATGCAATTTTAAAGCAACATTGTGGATCGTTCAGATCAGAGCGTTTCAAAATGTCAGCCATAAGCAAAATTCAAAGTGCTATAACTCAATCTTTTTTTAAGATATAGACAAAATAAAAAGTGTTCTGTACTCGTTGTTTTAAGTTCTAACACGTAAAATAAAAATATTTTTTTAATTTTAATTTTTTTGCATTTAATTTTAAATTTTAAATTTTTAAAAAAATTTAAAATGGCCACCATTTTGAAACAAATGGTGGATGATGCTGACCAACGAACTCGGTCGAGACATTTGTATGTACTATATACATACCAAGTTTCATTGAAATCGGTTCATAAATACGCGTATTATCACCTGACAAAAATCAGATCGTTTCAAAATTCAGCCATAAGAAAAATTCAAAGTGCTATAACTCAATCATTTTTTAAGATATAGACAAAATAAAAAAGTGTTCTGGAATCTTTGTTTTAAGTGCTAACATGTAAAAGAAAAATATTTTTCAACTTTTAATGTTTTCGCATTTAATTTTAAATTTTAAATCTTTTTAAAAATTTAAAATAGCCGCCATTTTGAAACAAAATGGCAGATGATGCTGACCAACGAACTCGGTCGAGACATTTGTATGTACTATGTACATACCAAGTTTCATTAAAATCGGTTCATAAATACGTTAGTTATCGCATGACAAAAATCAGATATATATATATATATGTCAACATTTGAACGGAGGGTGGTTTTGGGGTCTGGGGGTCATGATCGGTGAAAATATACCAAAATTTTGCGGAAGTGCTTTCCTCCGGACGGCTGCAATAGGTAGTTTTTTACTTTTTGTAATGAAAGCTACCTAAAAAAGTACCCATTTTTTGTCTTAATGTGTGGAATCTTTGGAACATCAAATTTGTAGCTACATTTAATTTTAAATGGCTGTGTTCATTACAAATACAATATTTTTAGCAATATTTTAAGCAAAAAACATTTTACAAAATTGTGAAAACTATAAAAAAAATTCAAAATATCTAATACCTTATGCAATACTTATTTATAAACAAGAAACGGGAAAAATAGACTTCTAGTTATTTGCAGCTTATGGTTAATCTCAGAAAAAGGCGCATGTATAAATAACGAAAAAATCTGACTTTTCGTTTGGCCATTTCTATCGATAAATACCACTACAGTTCATAACATGTATTCCGAAATTTTTAATAATGGTATAGAAATGTGTAGTATATAATGTAATAATGTATGGTATGTAATGCATAAAAATATTTTTTTAGATGTAAGAATTTGTAAAAAGATATAAAAATACATATTAAGTAGAAATATATAAATACGACAATATTATTAAGATAGTAATTACCTTTAGTAATAAAGTGTTCTTCAATAAGTTTTATTTCTTAAAAAATGTTCATATTCCAAATTGCAGAATGTAATAAATATGGAGGATTCTTGAACTTAATGGGAGCGTGTGAAAAGGGAGCGTCTCTTCAAAAACTCATAAAATTGTGTAAATTTTTAAAAATTTTATTGATTGACCTTTGCAAATGAAATATGTATAAGGATATTCCACAGATATATACTGAAAAGTGAAAAAGTTATGACCACCTATTTAATAGCGCATATCTCGCCTTTGCCCCTCCAAAAAAGCTGCAATCCGCTTTGTTATGGATGATGTATGGATGATGGTCCTTTTTTATGTCCGAAGACAGATTGCACCAGACGTTCCAGCAGCGGTCACGCAAATACCACATGAGCTAAACGATTCTTGTGGAAATCTGAACTGTCGTTGCACGGCACACCAAATGTACTCTATCGTATTAAGATTCGTTGAGTTGGACTGACAGGACCTTCAATGGAATTCAGTATTAAGTTCTTGGAACCATTCCAGCACAATTCGAGCAGTGTGATATGGAGCGTTGTCTTGCTTGAAGACTCATTTCCAGTTGAGAAGACAGTCCACATGTAAGAATGTAAGTGCTCTGCAATGAAGATCAGATAATCCGCGGTCTTTTTTATTCTATACTTTAACAATTACAGTCCCGGAGACGAACATGGGAACATCACCCATAGTATAATATTGTCACCATTGGGATGTGTATGATTTCTTATATAAGGGGAAGCAACAGTTCCGCTGAAAAAAGGCGTAATTTGACACTGCTATCGACGAGTTGAATAATGAATTCTGATTCATCTGTGCAAGCAACTGATTTCAGATTTCGTGTCACAATATCCCAAAGCCAAATGTGGGAGTAATCAGCGATGATGATTTGTTAACAGAGGCACATGAGTGAGAAGTTTTCAGTCAGTGAGAGTTATCTCATATCCAATAGTATCAGCCGAACTGTGTGCTTCGAAGTAATTCTCCTTGGACTTGTATTTGGCTAACAGCTGAGCCAAAACAGTCAAAGCTTTTTCTTTGAAAAGCGGGAAAGTTTGTGACTCCTTTTTTTTATAATGCGTGGTCGTCCACCGTGGCATTTTCTGTTGTTTTTCACCGTTATTCCTCTACTTTGCATAAGTATTAACAAAGATATGTTTTGAACAACTCATGAAACATGCCGTTTCGAAATTATTCATTCTGAGTCTTGCGGCCATTCAATTCATCCCCCAATCAAAGTCGCTTAGATTGGCGGCCTTTAACGTCACAGGCAGATGTAATAGCAAAAAATTGAGCCTCAGATCCCTACAAGTAGTTGTACCCCATTCTCACTTGATTATGTGCCCTCCACACCATTTACGTGACTTCGTTGGAAAATGCAGGGACTGTCATAATGATTTTGCTTTTTGGTGTTTTGCGTAATAGTAGAATATTGCACAGAAGTACAGAATATTCACGCGAATTTTTCACAGCTATATGTGTGAGTATAACAACGGATTATGTGTATCAATATTGTATAAAAATATGTGTAAGAATAGAATATTATACAGAAGTATAAGTATTTATGTGAAACAAAAAAAAAAAAAAAAAAAAAAAAAAAAAAAAAGACACTTGAAAACTTGGCTTGTATTATAGCTGAATGGTGTAGTTAATGGATAATTTTAAAATACTTTTTATTTGTTCAGTTGAAAATATGAATTTTTTTGAGATGGTTAATAAAATTGTTTGTAAAAAAATCACATTATAAAATTTCTCAGATTTCTTTTTAAAATTTAAAACTTAAAATTTATTAAAAAAGTAGAGTAATTGAGATACTCTACTTTTCTTGTTCATTAAAACTCGGAATATTATATGCAGAATTTCATTTTTTCCTATTTAAACAAACAGAAATATATGAGTTTTAACTTTCATTCAGCATTTAAAAAGATATATTAATTTAAATAAAAATTTTAAAATATTTAAAGTAAAAATCTTTAAAAAAAAGTGATCTAACTTATTAAAAAGATTCATATTTTGAAACATAAATATTTTTTTCAAGTTTTCGGCATCATAAAGTAAAGTAAAATAATTGAAACAAAAAATTTCCAAGTTTGAGCCATTTTTGAGTTCTAACAATTTAAATGAGAGAAAAGGTGAAAAAAAATCATGAAGAAAGCGCATTTTCACAATGAATCCTTATCATGACAACCGAAAAAAATGTTTAAATGCAGTATTTAAAAAATATACCAAAACAAAAGAATAATAATTCCTCTTCCAATCAAGATAGAAACACGATTTAAACGTCATTTTAAGCAAAGAAAAAACACAGAAATTTTTAGCACAATAAAATTATTTTAGAAAATTTAAAGATTTTTGTGTCCCGAACTCCCTTAATAAAGGCTTTGAAAGTCGCACTTCGTGATGTCAAATAACTTTCGGTATGTATTCCTTATTTACAATAAATTGAATTAAAGGAAAAATTTCTTCACTTTATGTAGATGTATCTTTCAAAACTTGTGGATGAAATTGATAGGAAAATAAATCCAGTAAATTACAGAAATAATATCAGTGTCACGATTTCCGCAATTTAAAAACACTATTTTACAATGTAGTATTCCCTCGCATTATACAGATTTCGTTCATAAATTATCACGATATCATTTTAACGATTCAAAACAAAATTTAACAGCGAATGGCATGCAATAAAAATAATTTCTGTTGATCCTAGTTTCTTCTTCTTCTTCTTCTTCTTCTTATTATTATTATTATTTTAAGGTTATACTAGGATAAACACACTAACCACACATGCTTCTTCTTCATGCCAATTTGTTTTGAAACAAATAAAAATATTTAGTTGAAAATTCACATCCCAAACTACATTTTTAAGATTTACTATGTACTGAAAATCCATCGTTTTTTCTGTTTTTTTTTTCTTTTTCTTCTTCTTATTATTATTAATATTTTAAGGTTATACTAGAATAAACACACTAACAACACATGCTTCTTCTTCATGCCAATTTGTTTTGAAACAAATAAAAATATTTAGTTGAAAATTATCATCCCAAACTACATTTTTATGTATAAAAACATTTCATATTTATTTACTTAGAAGGTGTCACAAATAAAAATTAAATTAAAGAGTTGACATGTTTCGGTTCATTAATAAGAACCGTATTCATAACATATAAAATCAGTAGAAAATTAAATGACACTGGATATAATGACACTGGTTACAAAAAGGATAAAATTAATAAATTGGTTAAAAATTATAGGGATAAAAATAAAAATAATTCTCAGGTTAATTGTAATTTGGTTGATAATGCCTGTGAGAACTGGGAAGAGATTGGGGTTAAAAGACTATCGTTTCCTTATATAAAGGGTAATTTTGAGAGGCTTAAAGCTAAATTAAAAAAGTTTGAAATAGAATTAATTGCTAAGCCACCTCCTAAGTTAAAACATCTTCTATACAGAGCTTTTGATCCGGTTCCACAAGATGATCTAGCAGGGGTATATGAAATTCCATATGAGAATGAAGAGGGGGATATTAATTTTTATATCGGTATGACAGGTAGAAAATTTGGGGTTAGAAAGAAAGAGCATGAATGTGACATAAAATTTGGTAGGGATAAGACTGCGTTATCAAGATTATTTTTAAAGAGGGGGGTTAAAATTTGTTTTAAAGATAGTAGATTAGTGTTCATTTCCAGTTTATTCCGAAAATTAATCATCCGTGAATCCATAGAGATATATTCTAGGAGGGATAGAGTTTGTAATGATTCTTATTCTTATGACATTCCGAGTTTGTGGTTAGAATTACTTAATAAATATTTAAAGGATGAGTCTAATAGGAGGAACCGCGATGGCATTGGCTATTCACGATCATAGAGGGCGCAATATTTTATGTTTTGGGGGGTTTTAAATTACCTTTATATCCAGAGTCATTTAGTTTTTCTATTTTTTTAATTTTAATTTTATACATTTTAAATTTAATATATGGTCAAAATTTATTATATTTATATGCCGCGTTGGCAATGGCTATATTCACGATCATAGCGGGCGCAATGTTTTGTTCTGTTTTTTAAATTATATTTATATCCAGTGTCATTTAATTTTCTACTGATTTTATATGTTATGAATACGGTTCTTATTAATGAACCGAAACATGTCAACTCTTTAATTTAATTTTTATTTGTGACACCTTCTAAGTAAATAAATATGAAATGTTTTTATACGTGAATGAAAAAAGGTGAAGTGATTTTGTTTTAGTTTTTGAAAAAAGAAAGCTAACAACAGTTTTAACATTACATTTTTATGATTTACATTATACTCAAAATCCATCGTTTTTTCTTTACTTCAGCGATATATGTGCAATTTAAGCGTTAAACAGTGTATTTCGGAGTTATTTGATAATTGTTCATACTTAATGTGCTTCTAAAATACACAAGAAAATGTGCATTTCTAAAATTGACACACTAAGGCATGTATTTCACAATTTACACGCCACTTTACACATATAGACACATCAGTTTTGTATTATCAATATGAATGAATTAATACGTAAATTTTAGCATTTACTTTTTAGCATGTACATTTATAGATGGTGTTCCGTAAAAAATACCGTCCTAATATTAAAATTTATTTCCTTAAGTTTAAGAAACATAACTATAAATTTAACTAAAAAGAAAGTCAGAATTGTTCTGGAAAAAAAATGAGATTTAGATGAGCGTATTCGTTGTCTGAATCTGTTAAAATATCAAAATAACTTTAAAATATCCAAACCAAAGCTTTTTGTAATTCTTTTTCGACAATTAGACACTTCAACTGAGTTTAACATAAAAAAATAATAACTCTTGTTCATAGTTATATTTATATTTGAAAAAATATATAATTTTAAATACACATCATCTGCTGACGAAAATGTGATATTTTAAAACATCACTGTATTCAAAAATTAGATGATGCAATTAGATGATGAAATTCAGACATTTTTCTATTATATACAATGAAGATCGAATATGCAGAAGTAGATGTGTTGGTATGCATGTGGGGATACATACTTGCCTTTTTGTCGTTATGCACACATACATTTTTTTTCAGTATAATAATGGAATCTAGGGCGCCCGTATTGTACTTTAAAATTAGCAGTAAAATACCGTCGTTTAAATGAACTACCGTAATTTCGGATGTATAAGCCGCGGATCAAACAATTCTTTTTGGATCCAGAAATCTTATTTAGTGATTGAAGACAAATATTTACGTCTATCTAAGTAGTTACATTTGTTTCTTAAAAAATTCTGGGTCGAAAAAGAATTGTTTGATCCGCGGCTTATACACCCGGAATTACGGTAAATGGTATACTACTCCTTAACGATGTATTACTTGCTACTTTTACGGTTCATTACCGTTAATTTTACGCTTTATTACTACTATTTTTGCGGTTTTAAACTGGAATCCCAGCTACCAGTATTATACTGTAAAATAAATACTTTTCTCTAACAGTGTGCATTATGGTGCAGATAACTACTGCAGATAACTTATATATAAGGGTTTATATTTTTAAAAACTAAGAAAATATCAATTGTTTTCTATCTTTAACATTTTTTGCAGAAAATAAAATTTAATAATTTTGTATTTCCTTATTTTTCTGATTAATTTTCAAATTAACATTAGAAAATTTCATTCTCATGAAATGTTTCATATATATTAAGAAAAGGACATCGCAAACTGGGTATATTAAGGGGCAGTTCAGTATGTAACAAAATATTGCATATTACTAACGAAAACCTTAAATGGTTTATTAAAAGAATTTCAATACGAAAATGAAACAAATTAGATAAAATATAAATGTATTATATTATTAATTCTTTTTTTGCAATATTTCAATTTATTATGCTAAATTACCGGCATGTTCACAACTTTCTTATTCTTCAGTTATATCTATCAATAATCCTTTTAAATTCTCCTTAAGTTTATTATTACATTCTTTGATTTAATTAAATATAAAGCTTTTAGTTTATTTCTAAATTGTATCATTATTTTTCACCATTTCCATTATTTTGTGTGAATTTTAATGTTCTTAAAAAGAGCCATTTCTTATGCGCATTAATTTATTCCTACAATCTTTAAACGCTGGGATATTTTTAACTTTAAAATCCACCCGATTTTAAAATAGACAGGACTGTTCGCACAATTACTGCCATCGAACTTAACGTAGGCTTCACACGTACGCTTCAACTTTAATTTCGTCATTAGTGACCGTGCGCGCAATGTCATGATTTGTGATAATGCTAGCAGTGGATCGATCCAAATTTGTCTAACTAGACAGATTTGGATCGATTTTTCACCTACCAATATCCCTGAAATTTCGCAATTTCCTGCGCCAGTAGATTCTATTTTACTTTTAGAACCAAAACGATTTTTTTTATAACATCATAAAACCTAATCTTTTCAATGGATTGTGGGAAATATTTTCTGTAGTGTGCTCTTTATAAAATTATGAAGAAATACTATGACTCACAATTTCGTATGGAGAAATCCATTATTTTCCCATTCTACTGTCTGTATAAGTTTGCTTCACGATCTGCGACAACAACAAGGTACTAGTTGTTTATCGAATTATAATGATTTAACGCACGACTAATATATTGCACTAAATGTGTAGGAATTTCGTAAGTTCTAACAATTCATTATGCCTTTGTTTCAATGCTTCACAGTAAGCACACCAGAAGTTCTAATATTTTACACATATCTATAGATACACTGTAAAAAATGTCAGATGTTTCTGAATATATAAAAATGTACTGTAATCAAAAACGAAAATATACAGTGACCTCTTCTAACTCACCTAAGGTTTCAAAAACCGTTCCTTTACCTTTAAAAATCCCAGAAAACTATTTGTTTTAGAAATTTCAAGAAGAATTTATAAAAATTAATTTTTATTAGCTGCCCGTCCTTTTCGTAAACGTTTCTAAGTAGCTTTTACAGTACAATAATCACTTTTCTCAAATCAAAATATCACTGTTTCGGATGCTACCAACTCATACGAAAATATTTTGATATTCAGAGAACATGTTTAAAAGACAAACATACAATATTAACAATACTAACATTAATATGAAAATTAACATTATTTTGTCACAATTGCATGCACAAAATCAGTTATGCAGCTGAAAATGTTTACTTGAGAATTCATAGAATCCGAAAAAGTGATATTTTGATTTGAGAAAAGTAACTATCGTACTGTAAAAGCAAGTTAGAAACGTTTCCGAAAAGGACGGGCAGCTAATAAAAATTAATTTTTATAAATTCTTCCTTAAATTTTGAAAACAAATAGTTTTCTGGGATTTTTAAAGGTAAAGGAATGGTTTTCGAAACCTTAGGTTAGTTAGAAGAGGTCACTGTATATTTTTGTTTTTGATTACAGTACATTTTAATAAATTCAGAAACATTTGACATTTTTTACAGTGTATATTAGTAGGATTTTATACTCTACCTACTAAGTATTCATTTATTTTATATCTACAAATAACTTGACATTTAATGTTGGTCAAACAAATACAAAGCCTGTAATTCAGTTATACTAATAAAACAATACACAACTTGTACATTTGCAAATACAACTAAAAGAACTTACATAGAGTCTTTGTCGATTATCTCAACACATAAAACAATGTACCTTTTTCTTTTTTTTCAAATCTCTTCTGGCATGCTTATTTTATTTTTATTTTTTTTTCCACACGAGCTATTTTCTCCATGTTCTTTTTATTTTATGCATCTTACTTATCGAAGAATGAAACCTTTGAGTTTATCAATTTATCTTCTGGAGGATATTTTCAAATCCTAATATATATATATATAAGTTTTTCCAGCCTCATTTGTAATAGAACAGCCATATCTGAATAACATTATTCGCCTAATTTTATCTTTATTTTACCTTAATGAAAGTGATTATTTTAAAGTAATAATAGTTTCCGGCTTGCGCAAATGGAAACACTAGTTTATATCACCCAAAAACGATTCCATAATTAAGTAAATACTGTATTTTTTTAACTCAACTGACTTGTCTTAGACTAAAATTGGTAGATTTGAAAGCATGCGCCAAATTAGCCTCGTATTATCATTGTGGAAAGCCAGTATGGCCAAATGGTCTGTTGTGCATCTGTTTCTGACTCCGGTTCTCCGATTCTAGCAAGGGAAAGCGAGATCAAATCCCATTCCAAGCAAAATATATAAGTTTTTTAATATTTAAAAATGGTATTTAAAAAATATATAGACAAATGCATATTACAATATAATTTGTCTAAAAGGCTTATGAATAATTTTCATAGTTATTTTAAAATCTCTTTCGCGAAGCAATAGTTCCCGACAATAATTTAAAACAAGTGGTATTAAGGTTACCAATGCTGAAAGTTGACTGCCTAAAATAAATTATCAAAGAGGAAATAGAACAATGAAAAGGGTAATCATAACTCACTGCACATTCGCGTTAAATTAAAATATTCTAATATATAAATAGAAACAGCCACAAAGATTATTGTATTATTAAGAACATAAAATTCTTAAACCCAAAATTACAGCATATTTATTACATGTTACACCAGAAGATTTTCGAAAATTTTTTTTTAATAAACTTTGTATCTGAAAAAAGCGGATTATTAATATTTTTAACGTTGCACAATTTCTCCATTTATTTACATTTTTCTTTCTAATTATTCAACATAGAATTTAAGTCGATAAATATTTTAAAATTAAATTTTCTTCTTTCTTAATCGCGCAAAAAATATTTATCTTCATTTTTCTTTATTTTATCACTCCCATTTCATCCTAGAAAAATATTTAAATAAATAAAAATCATAGAACACTGAAAATTTCCAGATTTGTAATGTTTAAAAGAAGAATATCGCAAAAAGTAATGCGATGTCAAAAGAAGTATTGGAACTAAAAATACATATTGTTCCAAATATGTTTTTAAAAGTTTAGTTTTCTCTTTTTATTTACATATTATATATTATAAAAATAGGTTTTTAATTGTTTTGTTTCCAATAACTGTACTGAAAATCCCATTGCATAATATTGATAGATTATTTATAAAAAGGATCTTGGAAGATAATTTGCTTTATTTAAACAAGTTTTACATTTTAAATAACAAGAAACATGTTACGTAAATTTTTTTTTTTTAATTCCATATTTATTTAAAAAAATCCTATAAGCTTTCTACATTTATAAATTATTTATATACATACTTTTCCATTTATTTATTTTGCTTTTTTTATGCAAACTGAAAGGGAAATTTTCAAAATGATTTTCTGAATGGTGGCTATTATAATAATCCCTAGGCAAACAGGGTGTGTTTTTTTTATTATTTAACACATTACTTGTTTATATTCCATGATATTACTATTTTTATGTTCATAAATAATTTATATGTAAAATGATGAAGAATTTGTTGTTGATAACAATATTTTTTGAAAAAACTTACAGTAAATGCGTCATGCTGTTTTTATTAAATGCGAAAGATTTACAATATCTGCATCTCTCTTTCCTTTTTAAATACGTTTTTGACAGTTTGAAAATAATCATAAGGTAAATGTAAACAAACAAAAATTTTTTCTCACAAAAATTATTCAATGCATAACTTCTTTCTGATAACTTAACACTTCGTTTGCTAAAAATACTTTTACTATTTTTAAGTAAATTCAAGTATAAAAAACATTTTCTTTACATTCATATTCTAAAAATCCCTATTTATGGTTTTTTTTTACGCTTTACATCAGATGTTCGGAAATCTATTTTTAATAAATTTTGTATCTGAAAAATGTGGAATATTAATATTTTTAATATTGCACAATTTCTCCGTTTATTTACATTTCTCTTTGTAATTAGTCAACATAGATTTTCGATTAACCAGAACATAGATAGCTATGTAATTTCTTTCTATATCTGTTGAAGTAGATAAACATTTTACAAAAAAAAGCAGTTTAGAATGTAATCTATCTAACTAGATTAGAATTATATTTAATAAATTATTGATTAAAAATCTCTCATATCAAACAATAGTTTGTGACAATAAAGAAAAGAAATAGTGTTAAGGTTACTAGTGCTGAAAATTGATCGTCTATAGCAAATTAGAACAGAGCAACATACACTGGTTTCCAAAAATTAAAGAAAAATCACAAAAATAGCGATAATTCAAAATATTACATGTAGATTTTAATGAAACTCAGCCACATTATACAACGCATAGTAAGGTATAAAATAACATGAAAAGAAGTTACCAGACAATTATAGTGTTTCAAAAAATAGCATGATTATAAAATTAACAAAATCAGTTTGCCAGTTTGGTATAGGAAAAGTACCTTAAATATGCCGTATGATCACCCGTAGTAGCAATAAAACACATACAGCGATGTGTCATACTGTCAATTATGCGGTCGATGAGTTCGCTGGGAAGTAAGAGCCATTGCTCTTCCAAAGCAGTTGCAAGCGTGGCAAGGGTCACAGGAGGGGGATTGAGAGCAGCGACACGTCTCCCTAAAGCATCCCAAACATTCTCGATGGGATTCGAATCCGGTGATCGAGCTGGCCATTCCATGCGCTGAATTGTCTGGTGCTGAAGATAATCTTCCACGATGCGAGCCCTGTGCGGTCTAGCGTTGTCGTCCTGTAATAGAAAATCATTACCTATTGCGCCGGCATAAGGTCACACATAAGCATCAAGAATGTCACCTCTATCGACGTGAGCATTCACGGCTCCACGTGGAAAGGCATGGAGGTCTGTGCGTCCATCCAAAAAGATACCACCCCAAACGCAGCCACTGCCTTCTCCGTATGAATCTCTTTCACGAATGTTTGATGGATGATAGCGTGTTCCCTGTTCTCTCCAAATCAAACAACGCCTACTATCGCTTAGGAGGATAAACCGGGACTCATCCGAGAAGAGAACACGCCACCATTGATTAACCGTCCAGTGGAAATGTTGATATGCCCACATCAAACGTTCCCTCCGGTGACGTGAGGTGAGCGGCACACAAATTGGTGGTCGCCTCGCGTAAAGTCCACCTTCGTGAAGCCTTCTACGCACAGTAGGCATTGACACCAACCTTCCAGTGACTGCAGCAAGGCAGGATCTAAGGTGAGATGAGGTTGCGGTTCTATTCCTTCGTACACAAAACCGCAAATATCGGTCATCGGCGCTTGTCGAAACCCTTGGCTGTCCTTGGCTGAACCTTCTTGAACCCAAACCAGTGGTTTGAAATTGTTGCTAAAGCCTGCGAACCACCGAAGGACTCACATTTAGCTATCTAGCCACCTCTGCCTGACTTTGCCCTGCTTCCAATCTCCCAATAGCTCTAAATCGCACTTCTGCGGACAAATGATGCCTCGAGGCCATTGTAATGAATTGGCTATCCTAGATTTATAATATCACTATCACAGCGAACAGTGCAGCCTTACTCTCTAACGTGCATTTTTATGTGCTTCACGGATGACACAATGCGATTGCAGCGCCACTAATTTGCATTTGGTATTTTTATTCAGAATCTTTTATTTAACAATATATCCAAATTTCATACGGATTGCTTTCTTTTTGAACGAGTTATCGTAATTTTTGTGATTTTTCCTTAATTTTCGGAAACCAGTGTAGAATAAAGAATAGCGTAATCATAACCCACTGCACTTTCACGTTAAATTAAAATGTGACAAAAGAAACAACGACAAAGATTCTTATTTTATTATGAACATAAAATTCTTAAAACCCAAATTACGCTTTATTTATTACACGTTACATCAGAAGATTTTCGAAAATGTATTTTTAATAAATTTTGTATCTAAAAAAAAACGGACTATTAATATTTTTAATATTGCACAATTTCGCCTTTTATTTGCATTTTTCTTTCTAATTAGTCAACATAGAATTTAAGTTAAGCAGAACATGAATATACATGTATTTTTTCCATATATGCTGAAATTGATAAACATTTTACAATTATATTTGTCTTCTTTCTTATTGATAAACATTTGTATATTTTTCTTTTTCGTTATTTTATCTCTCTTCATGTATCGTAGAAAAATATTTAAATAAATAAAAATCATAAAACCTTTAAAAATTCCAGATTTGTAATGTTTAAAACAAGAATATCGCAAAAAGAAATGCGAGGTCAAAAGAAGTATTGGAACTAAAAAAATACATTGTTCCAAGTGTGTTTTAAAAAGTTTAGATTTCTCTTTTTATTTATATATTATAGATAAAAAAAAGATTTATAATTCTTTTGTTTTCAATAACTGTTCAGAAAATCCCATTTCATAATATTTACGGCTTATTTATAAAAATGATGTTGTTAGAGAATTTGCTTTGTTTAAACAAGTTTTACATAAAAAAAAAAAAAAAACATGTTACAGAAATTTTCATTTTTTATTCCATATTTCTTTTAAAAATGCCTTTAAATTTTATACATTTATAAATTATTTATAAACATACTTTTCTGTTTATTTATTTTTCTTTTCTTTATGTAAACAGAAAGGGCATTTTCGCAATGGTCTTTCTGAATGATGGCTATTATAATAATCCCTATGGAAACAAGATGGGGTTTTTTATTATTTAACACAATCCTCGTTTATATTCCATAATATTGCTATTCTTATGTTCATAAATAATTTATATGTAAAATAATGAAGAATTTGGTGTTGATAATAATATCTTTTGAAAATTACAATAAATGCGTTATGGTGTATTTATCAAATGCAAAAGCTTTACAATTGCATTCTTCTTCATAAATAAGTATTTGACAATTTAAAAGTAATCACGAAGTAATGTATATGTAAATAAACAAAAAAAAAATCTTGCAAAAACTATTCAATGCATAACTTTTTTCTAATAACTTAGCACTTCGTTTACTAAAATTACTTGTAATACTTTTAAGTATGTTCAGGTATAAAAAACATCTCCATTACTTTCAAATTCACAAACCCCCTATTTATGGTACATTAGTTACACGTTACATCAAAAGATGCTTGGAAATCTATTTTTATTAAATTTCGTAACTGAAAAAAGCGGAATATTATTATTTTCAAAACTGTACAATTTCTCCATTTATTTACATTTTTATTTCTAATTAGTCAACATAGAATTTAAGTTGAGCAAAGCATAGATAGCTACGTAATTTGTTTCCATATTCTTTGAAGTAGGTAAGCATTTAACAAAAAAAAAAGCATTTTAGAATGTAATCTATCTAACAGGATTAGAAACAATTTTAGTAGATGATTAATTAGAATTCTCTGTTATCAAAAACAGTTTTCGACAATAACGAAAAGAAGTGGTGTTAGGAATGCCAATGTGGAAAATTGATTGTCTATAGCAAATTACAGAGCAAGATAGAACAAATAATAGTGTAGTCATAATACACTGCACTTTCAGTTTAAATTAAAATGTGCCAAAAGAAAGAACAACAAAGATTCTTGTTTTCTTCTGAAAGTAAAGTTATTAAACGTTAAATTACAGCATATTTATTACACGTTACATCAGAAGATTTTAGGAAATTTATTTTTAATAAATTTTGTATCTGAAAAAAGCGGAATATTAATATTCTTCACATTGCACAATTTCTCCATTTTTTTTATTTTTCCTTTCTAATTAGTCAACATAGAATTTAAGTTAAGCAGGCAATAGATACATATGTAACTTTTTTCCCATAACTTTCGTAGTCGAAAAATATTTAAAAATTATATTTTTCTTCTTTATTATTCACGCACAAATGTTTATCTTTCTTTTTCTTTATTTTATCACTCCCATTGTATTGTAGAAAATATTTAAATAAATAAAAATCATAAAATATTGAACAATTCCAGTTTTGTAATGTTTCAAACAAGAATATCGCAAAAAGTAGTGCGATGTCAAAAGAAGTATTGGAACTAAAAAATATATTGTTCCAAGTGTGTTTTAAAAAGTTTTGTCTTTTCTTCTTATTTATAGATTATACATAAAAAAAAATTATAATTCTTTTGTTTTCAGTAATCGTACAGAAAATCCCATTTCATAACATTTACGGCTTATTTATAAAAATGATGTTGTAAGAGAATTTGCTTTGTTTAAACAAGTTTTACATTTTAAATAAAAAACCATGTTACAGAAATGTTATTTCTTTTATTGTTCCATATTTCTTTAAAAATATCCTTTAAATTTTCTACATTTATAAATTATTTTTAAACATACTTGTCTATTTATTTATTTTTCTTTTCTTTAGGTAAACAGAAAGGGAATTTTGAAAGGGATTTTGAAAATGATGGCTATTATAATAATCCCTATGCAAACAGGATGTGTTTTTTTTATTATTTAACATATTACATGTTTATATTCCATGATATTGCTATTTTTATGTTTATAAATAATTTATTTGTAAAATGATAAAGAATTTGGTGTTAAAGAATTTTTCTTAAAAAATGTTTAATGTAAATGCTTTATGGCGTTTTTATTAAATGCGAAATGTTTAGAATATTTGCATCTCTTTCCTTTTGAAATAAGTATTTGAGAATTTAAAAATAATTATGAGATTGTACATCTAAGGAAAAGAAAATGGTTCTTACAAAAATTATTCAATGCATAACTCTTTTTATAATAATTTAACACTTTGTTTGTTGAAAATATTTTTACCACTTTTATGTAAAGTCAAGGATAAAAAATCATTTCCATTATTTTAAAATTTTTTTTCTTATGCATATAGAAGAATAAATTCTGTAAATGCTTCTTCAATAATAAGGAAAAGAACTTACTATACAGATTTTAGCATACTTAACTACAGAGACAGATGGAATATTAAATCTCTGTTCAGATCTGATATTTAATAACGCTGGAATTCTATTGAAATTAATACGCAGCACATATAGTCCTTCTCTAGACCGTCCGTCTGTCTTTCTATCTATCCGCATATGACGGTGCAAAATATTAAATGGGATTAAACATTTTTGATTTTCTATATCTGCATTGTAAAAAACATTTTTTATAATTTGTTACTAAAAAATAAAAATTGTCCTTCACAAATATAAAAAATTGTGTATTTGTATAATTGTGAATATTTTAACACTTTTCCGTGATACTGTAGAAATTCATTCTACAGCTTAAGGTTTCAACAGAGAATAGGCCACCTGAGTGGAACGGAAACCGATATTTTCAAATTTAGAACAGTGTAGAAAAGCCATAAGGCGAATTTTAGATCATATTTTAGACAAACATTTTACATAATAATAATAAACATTTTATAATACCAAAGTCCGCTGCCAATATTGTCTGTTGGCTACTTTTTTAAAGTTCACATTGCTTGATCGACACTACTTTTTCTGAATTGGTAAAATTTGCCTTATTTAACCCTTTCGTGGTTATAAGCGCGTATTCCCTTGCAGAATGTTGCACTTCTAAATCATTACAGGCGTCTATATGCACTCAGAGTATTTTCTTCTAAATGGTTAAAGCCTGTTTAGACGGTAGAACTGCCATATTTGAATAATATTATTCGTTTTATTTATCTCCAATTTTTCTTAAAGAAAGATATTACTTTTCAGTAATAGTGACGCTACAATTGCGGCAAATGAAAAACCTTTTTATAACATCCAAATACGATTTGATAATTAATTAATTTAAAAAAAAACTTTTTTTTAATCAATGCCATACTTCTCTTAGACCAATATTGATATGTAGGAACATGCGCTAAATTTGCCTTCTAACATCATGGTGGAAGGCGAGTATGGCCGAATGGTCTGTTATGCACCTGATTCTGGTTTCAATTCTAGCAAGGGAAAGTGAGATCAAATCCCATACCAATCAAAAAAAGTTTAATATTTAAAAAATGGCATTTAAAAAACAATACGAAATTCATATTAGAATGTAATTTGCCTAAAAAGCTTCTAAATAATTTTCATCATGATTGTTTGGAAATCTCTCTCACGAAACAATAATTTGCGCCAAAATTAAAAGCAGTTGTATTAAGGTTACCAATATTGAAAATTGATTGTCTACAGTAAATTAGAAAAAAGGAAGATAAAACAATGAATAGGGTAATCATAACACGTTGCACATTCACGTTAAATTAAAATATGTCAATAAATAAATGGAAACAACCATGAAGATTCTTGTTTTATTACACAGGACAACAATTTTTTTTTAATGGTCTGACATGTTTTAATGAATTTAAGATATTTCAACCTCCAGGAACCCGAATATGGCATCCGTTTCCGTACATCAGGTAAGGTTTTGCTGTGAAGTTGAATTGGAAAAAACAAATATATACTACAGAAGTGTAATTAACTGAACCGAAAAAAATGTACGTATGTTAACAGAAAACATGTTTAGTTAATTACATATTTAATTAGCAACTAATAGACAGGAAAAGATTCGGTTAGTACACTGTTTCGTCATTGTCCAACACTTAGAGTAGGAAGTTCCTCTTCGTTGAGGTCCGAGCATGGACGGCAGCAGGAATGTCTCTATGGGGATTCCAACAGTAATCCGCCATCATTACTGCATCCCAGCGACCTTGGTATCTGTTCTCCATCTCCTTGATCTCTTGATGAAAATGCTCTCCCTGTTCATCACTCATGGAACCTAGGTTGTTAGGAAAGCGATCCAAATGCGAGAATAGGTAATGCATTTTGATGCTCATGTTACATCCGAGGTTTCTGAATGCTGTTATCATATTGTTCACCAGTTCAACGTAGTTAGTGGCCTTCGTGTTGCCGAGAAAGTTTTTCACAACTAGAACAAAAGCCTTCCATGCTTCCAGTTCCACTTCACTCATATGTGTTTCGAATTGCGTATCTCTCATTAGCTGACGGATCTGTGGACCATCAAAGATGCCAGCTTTCAGCTTCTCAATGCTCAATCTGGGAAAAACCTGGCACAAGTACATGAAGCAGTCAACATTTTTGTCGAGAGCTTTGGTGAATTGCTTCATCAATCCCAACTTAATGTGCAATGCAGGAAATATGATCGTCTCTCTTTTCACAAGAGGAGTGTTGATGATGTTCGCTCTGCAGGGCACCAGGATCTCCCTAAGAGGCCAGTCCTTGATTGTGTAATGATGAGCCCTGTCCCTACTGTCCCACATGCAGATGAAACAGGGGTACTTTGTAAACCCTGATTGTTGTCCCAACAAGAAGTTCACCATTATCAAATCCACACAAATGTACCACTGATGGTCATCATAATGAATTTTCTCCAGAGCATACTTCACTGATTCATACTTCTCCTTCAATGTAGTTAAGTGAGCTAGTGGTACAGAGGCAAACTGATTGCCATTGTGCAGCAAAACACATTTTAGTGAGCGCTTACTGCTGTCGATAAACAGCCGCCAATGTTCGGGGTCGTATTTTGCCACTCTCACCGTGTACAGCAGCCGTGCGATATCATTACAGTACACTAGGTCAAGCTCTTCACATAAATATTGCAGGAAGTCTTGATGTCTGTTGCGGTAGAAGGTGATGCGAACTCTCTCAGTGAGACAGTTTTTTTCCTTTAATCTGGATGCCAATAGTTCGGCAGATCACTTGGAGAGGTTTAGATCGCGAACGAGATCATTTAGCTCCATTTGTGTGAACGGAACTGGAGTATTACATTCTGGAACCACATAGTCGTCGTTATCAGCAGCAACCCTGATGAGGGAGGATGATTCTTCGTCAATATCCGGAAGTTCTTTAAACTCAAGAACAGTAATGGCTTCAGAATAGGCTACAGGACGACGTGCTGACTGCAGATCTGTATATACCAGGCTACTCAGGTTGTTTCTGTTTATAAAAGTCAGATCTACAGCGCAGAAGTAACAATCTGTGACATGGTTGGTAGGCTCCCTCCAGACCATAGGAATTCCAAATTTCAGAGCCATCTTCTGGCCTTTGGTCCACGCACGAAGATACTCGGTGCATTTCTTGCATACTATATGTGGTGCCCAACCTTTATCTTGGTCATCTAGTGCCTTTTGGAAGTAAGCAAGGTAGGTGCGCTTTATAAAACTGGTGATTGGCTTCCTGTTTGGTACAAGGGTGTATTCGCCACAGATATAGCAAAATACATCCGGCTTATTCCTACATGATCTTTTTGAAGACGCCATTTACTTCACATAGATCCTGTAATGAAAGAAAAATCTATCATTAGTAATCCAGGGCAACGAAATACGACTTCTCGGAATGCAACACACACAAGTACTGCAATGAAGTATAAGCATTTATGCCGGAAATCACTTAGCCTAAAATGGACACTTGCAAAAAAATTTGACCTGATAGACCGAAACCGTTTTGCGTTTTGGATTCAGGGTATGAAAATGAACATATATCAGCTGAAAAAGTTAGACCATTTTTTGGCTGTTGACCAGTGTTATGAACACAAAACTCTTAAAATCCAAATTACGGTTTATTTATTACACGTTACATCAGAAGATTTTCGAAAATTTATTTTTAATAAATTTTGCATCTGAAAAATTCGGAATATTAATATTTTTCACATTGCACAATTTCTCCATTTATTTACATTTTTCCTTCTAAGTAGTCTGCACAGAATTTAAATTAAGCAGAGCATGAATATATATGTAATTTTTTCCATAACTGTTGAAGTAGATAAATATTTTACAATTATACCTTTCTTCTTTCTTATTCACGCAAAAATGTTTACTTTTATTTTTCTTAATTTTATCACTCCCATTTCATTGTAGAAAAATATTTAAATAAATAAAAGTCACAGAACATTGTAAAATGCGGATATATAATGTTTAAAAGAAGAAATCGCAAAAAGTAACGCAATGTCAAAAGAAGTATTGGGAGTAAAATGTATATTGTTCCAAGCGTGTTTAAAAAAGTTTAGTTTCCTTTTTTCATTTATATATTATAGATTAAAAAAAAGAGTTATAATTCTTTTGTTTAAAGTAACTGTACAGAATATCTCATTTCATAATATTTACGGCTTATTTATAAAAATGATGTTGCAAGATATTTTGCTTTATTTAAACAAGTTTAATATTTTAAATAAAAAACATGTTATGTAAATTTTCTTTTTTTTTATTCCATATTTATTTTGAAATATTCTTTAAATTTTCTACATTTATATATTATTTATAAAAATACTTTCCTTTTTCTTTTCTTTATGCAAACCGAAAGAGAATTTTCGAAATGGATTTTCTGAATGATGTCTATTATATAAATCCCTATGCAAACAGGATGTTTTTTGTATTTAACACATTACTCGTTTATATTCCATGATATTGCTATTTTTATGTTCATAAATAATTTATATGTAAAATGATGTCGAATTTGGTGTTGATAATAATATTTTCTGTAAAATTTTACAGTAAATGGTGTTTTTATTAAATGTGAAAGATTTGCAATATTTGCATATCTTTCCTTTTTAAGTAAGTATTTGAGAATTTAAAAATAATCATGAGACAATGGATATACCTTTCTGGTCCGATTTTATTTTAGATTTTGATAGCAAAACTATCTTTATTTTAATAATATTAATCCAAGCTAGCCAAATAGATTGACGTTTAAAAGTTAGCTTATTGTTTGAATCTAACGAACTTACTTATTTTGTGTAGTATTCAATTCATATTGTCATGCTAATAGGCTAAGGAAGAGTTTTTGAAGATTTTGGAAAATATCGTATAATATTAATGTAAAACACATATTTCAATTTTCTAAAAAAAAAAAATCGTTTTATCACACATGATTCTTTCAGAAAAGTAACTTATATTTTAAATTTTAAGAATAAAATATTTCCATAAAATAAAAAATTCTCAAAGGCGTAGAGAGAATTTAGTAAATTTTTATTTATTTTGTTATTACTAAATGTCAAAACATAACTAAAGTCATACAAAGAAAGGCTTATACAAGTACTATTTATAGTGTACCAGACCTGAAAAGGTTTAAGAATCATTCTTGTAAAAACTTTTCAATGCATAACTCTTTCTAAAAACGTTACACCCCGTTTGTTAAAATCACTTTAACTATCATTTCCATTACTTTAAAATTCTCCTCTTGTATTTTCTACAAAATATAAAGTCGTTTAAGACCTACACGAGTCGCTGAAAAAGACCCGGATGACAGTGTTTAGTGTATGGAGGCGTTATTTTCAAATATATCATTCAATTTTTAAATATTTGAGTGACTTTTTTTTCATTTCAAAGCTGAGGACGGCTAGTTTTAAGGACAGTTTTTATTTTTCTTAGTTTAGTGTCAAATTGTTTAAAGAAATCAGTTTAACTTTCGGAACCGGTTCTGAAATTAAAACTATTCTAGTATAGCCAAAATATAACCAAAATCGAAATATTAAAAACTAGCCTTAAAACTAGCTATCCTTAGCTATCCTATGCAAAATAATCGCTCAAAAATATAAAAATTTGAGCGAGATATTTGACAATAATTTCTCCATACACTTAACATTATCATCCGGGCCTTTTTCAGTTATTCGTGTAGACTTTCTGACCATTGTTTTATATAAGACTTTAATTGTTTTGTGCAGTGTATATTGAAATATAAATGTTAAACAATTGCTTCTTTTGTACCAAAATCTGTCGCCAGATGGCAGCACCTGCATTCTTCTGTTTTCACCGGAACAGAACTTTTAGAACAACTTAGTTTAAGATGTGACTCAACTAGCAGAAGGCGGCAAAATTTTACCTAGGATTAAAAATCCAATATTATCCATTATTATTCCAAAGGAGTAATAACTATTTATCAAGAACTGCTTCAAACTGAAACTAATGTATGTTTTGAAGTTATTTTTGTTTATTTTTCGTATTTATGTAAATAGTATAAAGATTGTGCATCTGTTCTGTTGTGTTGTGAAATGTCCTTAATGTCCTTGTGAAATGTCCCTTCTGAAATGAGTCCTTAAATGTTCTTCATTATTGTGTTCTTCATTATTCTACTTTATTTTCATCAAATAAAAGTGTGTCAACAAAAAGCTAAAGTTTTTAACTCTTCTTTATTATTGAGGAACTTACTTACTCACGCCTTATGGAATAAATTCTTAAAGAAAGTTTCGAAACAGCTGTAATTAATAGTGATTAAAAAACAGGTTATCTAATAAATGAAGTTTTTAGTATAACATGCTTACCGCACAGACACATTTCGTTTTATTCTATTACGAATTGTACATAACTGCAAGAATGTACCCAATTCAATCTGTATATTATTATTTTTTTATTGCGCATTAGACTAAGTTAAATTTTGCCAAAAGTATTTTTTAAGAATATTGGTTAAACTAATTGGTAAAAAGAAGTAAGAAATTTTATAAACTGTTTACATTAGGACCCTTTTTATCATATTTTTTGTGCTATGGGTTTATGAGATTTAATATGTTTTGTAATATTTAATTTTATAATTTTATTTAATAAATGTTTTAGAAACGTATTATTGATTTTTTTTAAACTGGCCTGGTGAATAATAAAAATATATAAAAAGAACATACAGCATTTAACTAAATTTTTTTATAGAATATTATCATAACATAATTTGTCTTATTTTATCAAGCTGCGTAAACATATTTATATAGAATTTTCGTTTTATTACATTTAGAAATTTACATTTAATAACATTGTAAGGTTGTTTCTTGATTTAAGATATCTTTTTGAATTCAGAATCTTATAAAATAGAAATTTGATGAAGAATGTATTTTGAAAAGTTATAATAAGATGATATTTTTAGTCACGTGCGAAATGCATTTTAAAGAACTCCAGGGCATTTTATAATTCAAGAACTGCAGGTTCAATTGTCTGTAAAATATTATGCCATAAATAAGTATAGCGTATTTTATGCAGTCACAGAAGTATTCTTTTATACTTACAAAGGGTTCAATTCGGTTTAAAGAAAAATATTGGCCGTTTTCCAAAAGTTCATGTGTGACGTGTTTTCATTTAAATGATGCAAATAATCTAAATTTTGTTTATGCATAGATTTGTTTTTATATTTGTAAATAATGTACGAAAAAAAATTGTGTTTTATGAAATGTTCTGTGTTTTTGCATCACATTGCTACAGTTAGCTGATATTAACTTTTGTAACGATATTCAGTTTAAAAAAATAAAAACATGCATTACTTTACAGCATATAGAGGTTGCTCATAAAAATGTCTCCTCGATATATGAACCCCTAGAGGCCTTTACTGCTTAAGCAATTGAAAGGAAATTGCAGATTTAGTTATTTGAAAATATGCTCTCGATATCGTGATGAAAGAAGATTTTAGAAGTTCATATTAAAAGCATAATAAAAATAAAATTTCCAAAATTTTTTTTCGATACTAATAAAAAAGGAGCTTAAAAATGTAACTTTCAAATAAAAAATTCCTTCTTTGAATGCGCAAAGCTAAAACGAAGAAATCATTAACAGCACAGGCAATCAAAAATCTTCCTTTCACGTCTTAGTAGTTTTTAATGACTAGATACATCATCCACATCCATCTATTGCAGAAAAATGAGTAAAAACCTTCGAAGCTTTATAAAGTGATTCGCAAACAGCCAATCAAAGACCAATTGACTGGCACACACTGACCATTTGCCAGATAAACAAAAACAAAAACAAAAAAATGCCACGTCTGTTAAAATATTTCCAGAAACGGTATAGAGCTTGACAGTTATTTTATTACAAATATTCATTAGTATTGATTCAATTACCGTAATTTCCTACGTATAGTCCGCGGATCAAACAATCATTTTTCGACCCAGAAATTTATTTAAATAAAATGTAACTTGGTAGATCGCAGTAAATATTTCACTTCAATTACTAAATAAAATTTTTGGGTCGAAAAAGAATTATTTGATCCGCGGATTATACGCAGGAAATTACGGTACTATAACTGCTTTTAATTTAACACGAAGAAAAAATATTTTTTAATTTATCATATGTTATGAGTTCAACTTGTGTAATTTGTTATTCAGATAAATAGTGTTGCATAAAACCATTTTAGTAGATGAGATTTATTGGAATGAAAAGCAAGACCTGTTTTTCAATAAAAAAATATCACAGGACGGCAGTAATTCCGACTTCATTGCGTTGGCTGAGTAAGTCCGTTCGCCATTTTTGACCCCTGATGTTTTGTTTGAATTTCAATGTTTAAACGGGATCAGAGGATGGATATCATTTTGATTTCATAGCATTTTTCGCAACGCTATTGCGGTTATCCATTTTTGATCCGGTAGTGTTTCTAATATGAATGTTTAAAAGGGATATAGTTCATGGAGTTTGACAGTCTTTTTTTTTTTTTATTTGATACTAGATATTTTATTGAAAAGGAGACATGCGTTATTATTATTTATTATTTCTTAGAGTCTCAACACTGTGTATTTTGGAAATGTGAGCTATAAACATTTTTATTTCTGTGATTTTGTTTCATTGTAAGTAGAAAAAAGACAATAGCATCGCATTGTTTGTGCAAGGATTTAACTTTAACACGCATGTAACTAATTTGAAAAACGTAATAATAATCTGTTTGGTATTTGGATAAATGTTTTTGATTAAAAATGAATAAATATCTTCAAGTTCTTATAGATTCTGAATGTTTAAAAGGGATATTATCTGAATATCCCTTTATTTATCTGAATCCCACTTTTTATCTGAATAACAAATTAAAACAGTTGAACTCATAACATATGATAATTTAAAAAATATTTTTTCTTCGTGCTAAATTAAAAGCAATTATAGTACCGTAATTTCCTGCGTATAATCCGCGGATCAAATAACTGAATAGAACTGAAATATTTACTGCGATCTACCAAGTTACATTTTATTTAAATAAATTTCTGGGTCGAATCTTTGGACAGGTGAGGTGTTGATAAATATGGTTGCAGTAAAATCATGGATCTTTTTTTTTTTTTTTTTTTTTTTTTTTTTTCTTTTTACAAATAAAATTTTTAAAGCACTGTTTTTCTTATTGTTTGCCGGAAGCTAATTTCTAAACCGTTATTTTTAGAAATATAGTTCCAGCAAAAATCTTTCACATTTTGTACTGCATCATATAAAAATTGATTTACATTAAAATAGCGTTTTTTTAAATATTTAAGAAATAAAAAAATTACAATGTTTGGATCTTATACGTTTCTCCATGTTTTAAGATTTAAGACAGTAAAAATTTAGTCATCTGTGACCAAAATGTACCGTGTCACGATATTTGCAATGAATGAATTGTACGATTTTTAGTCACCTAATATGAAAAACATGTTTTTAGTATTGCATTAATAAACTGCATTTGCTTAAAAATGTATAAGGAATATTTTCATGCTCTTGTGTTGTTCCTTATGCACATGCATTGATACATATGGCAGCAATTAAGTCAAAAAAATTCCATTTTTTCTTCTTTTTTTTCTTTTTTACAAATTATATTATTAAATTTTTATACAGAGTGTTTCCTCTTAATGTTTACTAGAAGATAATTTCTAAACCGTTTGTTTTAGAGGTATTGTTCGAGTGACAAAAATATTTCAGATTTCGTTATGCATCACTTAAAATTCAATTTACATTGAAATGGATGTTTTTTTAAAATAATTAAGAAAATTTTAAAAATTTAGAATGTCTGCATCGTACAAGTACCATTCAAAAAAGTTTGTTCATGTTCTAACGACTAAAATAGTAAAAATGTTTTTTTTTTCTATATCTAAAACTTTTTGAGTTATGAAACTTAGAATTTTATGAATTTTTGATGCTTTAGTCAATATAAACATAAAACGTGTTTTTAGTGCCAGATAACTGAAAATACATGAAATTGAAAGTATCATAACTAAGTAACTTTTGTCCTGTAAAAATTACATTTTTAACCAAACACTTTTTTTAATGATGTGAATTCATCTAAAAAAGCATCTATATACGTACATTCACAATTATTTCAAACATTTTATTTAAAGGCCTTTTAATTAAAACATTTGTTAACAGTATACAGCCTTTAATTATACGTTACAAAAATAGGAGGTTGTTGGAACCTGTTACTTGCGCCAGTGTGAAACGATGTAACATGTTAACCAAAAATAACTATATTTCCCATCTCTACTTGAAACAGTTTATTATATTGGTAATTTGATTATGTACATTTTTTTTAAAATTAGAAATATCTGTCCTTATTTACCGTGAAAATATTACAGCACTAAAAGATACAATTACTTTTGATACGTGTGTTAATGGAACTTAATATCTGAAAAATATGAGGAAATATTTATTTTTAATGCAAATATTCAAACAAGAATTCAGATAGTGTGCTTTCATTTAAAATAGAAATACTATATGGATTTCTAAAAATGTACATAAAATATAATAAATTTGAACTGAGCCCTAAAATTATTTTTAACATTTTAGATTTATTGTTGTTGATATATACTCACGCTAAAATTAAAACTTCCTACAGAAAACTACATTTGTTGTAGATTACATTAGCAGGTCACGTAAAATTCTCCAACATTGTTCTTTCTTTTGATTTATTTTTATTACGTGGTATTTTTATAAAATAAATGACAAGATTATTTTAGAAGTACGTATTTCTTAACCTTTTAATTTTAAAAATGATAAATACATGTGCTATTCATAAATCATCCAATCACACAAGTCAAATTCAATTGAGAACCTGAGTTTCAAATGCTTTCACTTAAATTATAATGTTTCGTTTAAAATAGAAAATTGTGGATTTCAAAAATACACAAAAAATGTAAGCAATTTAAACTTAGCCTTACAAGTTACTTCTTAACATTTTATATTTATTTCTAAATCTGATACATTACACGCTAAAAATAAAATTTCCTACAGATAATTGCATTAGTTGTAGATGCCACTGGCAGGTAACGTAATATTTTAAATTATTCTATTTCCTTTTTAACTCTTTTTATTACGTGGTATTTTTATAAAGTAGGTGACAATAGTGTTTTAGAAGTGTATATTTCTTAAACTTCTAAAGATAAAATTGATAAATTTATGTGTTCTTCATAAATCATCCATCCACAGTACACTGTAAAAAAAGGGCCGATTTACTAAAAAAACTTTAGTGATCCTTGTAATTACTAAAAAATTTTTAGTAATCTTAGTCGGTTCCTAGAAAATCTGTAAGAATTACTAGAAAAAAGTTAGCAATGAATAGAGTTAATAGTTTTATATTTTTAATAGCTATTACTAAAACTCACTCTGTGTGGCCTTGATAGCATAGTGGTTATAGGAACGGACTCCAGGCTGAAAGGTCCCGGGTTCGATGCTGGACACAGCCAAATACGACCCGAATGTATGTAGTGTAAGTACTCGTTAATAAAGGGATTATGAAAATCCTGTTGGAGCAGGTAGCAATGTTTGGTGCTGCCATCTATTGCGGTTTTGCTGAAAATCTATCGTTTCAGACTAAAAATTTTTAAGTTAGTTATACAAAAAATTCTTTTGTTCAGTATACAAAAGAAATGCTTGTTTCACTTGCAAAAAAAAGTTTGTAATGGTTACTAAAAATTCTGTGGAATACAAATTTACTAAAATATTTTTAGTAACCTTATGAATTTTTTTTACAGTGTAGACAAGTTCATTGGAGGACGTGAGTTTCAGATCCTTTCATTTAAATTATAAAGCTTCTTTTAAAATAGAAAATTATGTATTTGAAAAATACACAGAAAATATAAGAAATTAAAGCTCAGCCCTGCAAATTACTTCTTAACATTTTATATTTATTTCTAAATCTGATATATTACTCTCTAGAATTAAAGCTTCCTACAGAGAATAGAATTATTTTTTGATGCTACTGTCAGGTCACGTAAAAATTTTCAACATTGTTGTTTCTTCGGACATTTTTATATTCCGTGGTATTTTTATAAAAAAAGGTGGCAAGATTGTTTTAAAAGTACACATTTCTTAACTTTATAAGGATAAAAATGATAAATTTATGTGCTCTTTATAAATCATCCAACGACATAAGCCAAGTTCACTTGACGACGTGAATTTCAAAACTTTCCTTATCGAATAATAATAATAATAATAATCGCGTTTTTTTTCTATTAATCTATACTACTGGTAAATGACAGAAAAAAATGTAGCTTTATCCTATATTTTATGCACTGTAAAATATTAGTATACAATAATGCCAATGATGAAAATTAGAGGGTTTTTTTGCAACTTCCTTTTTTCGTAAATTGAATTATTGGATAATGCCAGTTTTAAAGTACCGCTCTCTATTTTTTTTTTCAGTTTAACCCTTTTGGAGACTGGTTCCTTTTTAATAGTACATGTTTTTTCATGGAGAATTTTTTTGTCTTAAAAATTATTTAGTTACTTTCTACATATAGAAATCATAGTATATGGTTATTTCTTTTTTATTATGATTTTAACTATGCTTTGATATATAGCAATGACTACAATAATAAAAGTTAACTTAATTCTCTTTGCTATGTCTTCGATTTTTTATTTTTACCAGTATTTCTCTCTTCATATTTAAAATATAGGTTACTTTTCAGAAGGAATCATCTGAGATGAAACTCAAAAGACATAAGAAAGTTGTAATAACGGTTAAACTTCATTGTAATACAACTATCCCTAACATCTCCAAATACTTTTCCTTAGCCTATTGTATTCTCAATATAAATGAATAGTACTGAAACTAACTAAATTCGTTTGATATAAAATGATGAGATTATCGTTGAAATTCAGCAAAACTATTTGTATGCTACAATTGACTTTATCAAAGTAAAAGCAATTTTTTTCTCAAAAGAGAAATAAATCTGGACGTAAAAGCGCTAATTTTGGTAGTTTGAATCCCAAAAATTTTTTTAAAAAGCACTGTCGAAAAATTCCAAGCAGCGTGATAACGCTTTTTTTTTATATCGGAAAAACCCAAGCAGCGCTATAGCACTTCTTCTATTTTATATAGTGATATTTCACATTCGGTGCACTATCAGTGGTCCACAAAGATTGAAATGTCCTGGATTTCCTCGACATAAAAACTAAACAGCGCGAGTTCAGTTTTTACGTCGAGATTTTTATGTTCAAAACTGTTGCTTGTGATTAAAGTGGTTAAATCTTTTAGCAGATGCTTAAAAACAAATTTTAAAACCTATTAATTACGATAACCCTTAGCAGAATTTTCTTAGCTATTTCTTTTTTACTGTGTTTACTTTCTTTGTTACTTTGTTAATGTGTTTCTACTTTGTTACTGTGTTTCTACTTTGTTACTTGTATATTATTACATGTGTTATCGTTTGATATGATCACATGATAGTATGTTTTTTATCAAGTAAAGAAATATTTTCAAATAAAGTGATTTTATCGTTATGTGCTGCATTCTAGAAATAATCCATTTTGATGAATAATAACCAAAATTGATAAATTATAAATATAAAGAAAATTGCATTCTACATTTTTTCAGTTATTGAAAAAAGAAGTAATTGATCATAATGAAACAATCGACCATTTCCTACTTCATCTGAATTAATTATTATTAATGTTCAAATTAAGAATAAAATATCTTTAAACTAAATTTACTTCAAATTGATTTTTGTCACTTGTACCTAGGGATTACAATCCCGGGATCCCGCATCCCGGGATTCCGGGATCCCGGTGTATTTTTAATCCTGAAAATCCCGGGATTTGTCAGAAATAAATCCCGGGATTTACGGGATTGTCTGGTTTTTTAGTGGAATTATATTCAGCTGAATTTTAAAAAGATATTTATAAACTTTCGCTTTTGATTGGGAAAAAATCAATTTTCATGAAATTTATACATAATTGAAAAAGAATATATGCCTCAAATATTTTTTACATATATTTCTAAGCGAGTAAATCTTTTACAGTAGAAATTTTTTGACTTGCAAACAGATGTAACACATACAGCTTTTAAACAGGAAAAATGAAATCATTTGTTTATTTCGATTTTACTGCGTTTGTCGAAATTTTCTTCACTTCGTAGATCATTTTTGAATTAGCTTTTACTGATAAGCGTCGCATTTGTGTATGATAGTCATTATGGGCTAACTTCTTTGTTTTTCGTGAATTCAGACTTACTTTGCTTTGAAGATGTCGAATGAAAAGGATTCCGTGGTTCATCGGAAAGACAATGATACAGCTTCAATTTGGTACTACTATTTAACGCCAAAAGATGGAAAAAGCGTTAAATGTAAAAGCAGTGCTTAAAACATTAGGTGGATCGACTAAGGGATTGCAGAATTTATTACATACTCTATTCCATCCTCAAGTCAAGATTGCACAGAAGATAAATTGCCTTCTAAAAAAATAGACTACAATTTTAGTAGTGATAAGGAATCACTGGATTTGATTCTATCGAGAATGACTGCTAAAGATGGTTTTTCATTTAATGTTTTCATCGCTTCAATTGATTTAAGAAATTCACTTATAGCTAAAGGCTATAATGATTTACCAAAATCTGCAGTATCAGCTCGAAATCGTGTAGTGAACTATAGTTTCATAAAAAAGATGTTAATTGCAAGAGAAATACAAACTTTTAAAACTTCGGGGGAAAATTAGTTTGATTTTGACGAATGGACATCTACTGCAAACAAGCGATTTGTGAATATTAATGTCCATTCAAGAAATATAAATTTAAACAAATTCTTTAATTTAGGACTTGTGCCTATACATAGATCTTTCATTGAAAAAAAAGTGTATCGAAATGCTAACACTGCATTTCAATGAAAAAATATATAGTTGCTATCGTAACTGATGAACAAAATGTAATGCTGAAAGCCGTAAAAGAAATTGAAGCTGATCAACAGTTTGTTTCTCTCATGGCATTCTTTTAGCAGTTTGTGATGATTTATATTGTAATCAACGAAATACAGAACCAGAAACTTCCTCCAATAAAACAATAGCTGAATCATGCTGCGGAAGTGAAAATTTAGCCCTAGAAAAAGATGATAAAGATGAAGATATTGAATCTTCCGAAAGTTTAGAATCGGAGTTTGTTTTAAATTTTGAAGATGAAAACGGCTTTTCATACTCTGATGAATATATCAATGACCTTATTAAAAAAGTTCAAAAATTAGTAATTTATTTTAAGCGATCTGCAACAAGGAATGAAGTTCTTCAAAAGTATGTTAAATCTGAAAAAAAGAAAGAACTTTCCCTTCTTTTAGATTGCAAGACTAGATGGAATAGCTGGTAACTATACTTGAACGATTTTATTTCTTGAAAAATTGCATACAGAAAACCTTTAATCGATTTAGAGCATAAGATCTGAATTGACGATTCTGATTTTCTACTTATAAACGAAATTGTTGAAGTCCTCAAACCGACACAAATCACATAGTAGAAGCAATCTGTCGCAGGGATTCTAATTTGATAGCCGCAGACGCAATCTTAACGAATAAAGGCGAAAACGAATTGGAACGAATTGTCGGAGAAAAAAAATCAAAATTTGCTTATAAAATGACAGACGTGCTAAAACTATGCATTAGAGAAAGCTGACGTATGGAATTATCGGGTGTTTTAAATTATTTGCATAATCCTTAATGAGATGACCTGAGTGCAAACTAGCAGTATGTTTTCTTTTCCTAACAAAACTGTTATTAAGAAGCAAGTAAAAGAAATAATTGGAAGAGTGAATAACAGTGTTGACAATAGCAAGTCTGAAGATATAGAAATAACGCATATTGAGCCCACTGCGAAACGTCATAAGTATAACCGAACATTTAAAGAAAAATTACAACACGAAATAGAAAAAAAACATGCGAACTGTTGAACCTGAAACACCAAAACAAAAGGATTTATCAATACAAATTAGAAATGAGATGTCTCTTTTTGAAAATGGAGGAGTATGCGGTCATCATTTACAATTAGTTTATCTATATTTGCTGACTATTCCTCCCGCGAGTGTTGAAAGAGATTGAGCAGTTTCGGCAGGAGGATTTACTGCAAACAAAATTAGAAGTCGACTTGGAGGTGATATTTTAGATGCTTTGATATTTCTTAGATCATAGTTTCAAAGGAAAACCAATTAGTTAAGAAACACTGAGCTATTCAAACTAATGTTCTTTTTGTATCTTGGTATGCAATAATTTTTTATGTTATGCAATGTTTTCAAATTTTAACAACTATCACTAATTAGAAATTTAAATATATTTATTTAAATTTTCATTATTATATGTAAGTATGTGTTAAGTACTTTTATTTCAAGGAAAAAAAGCATTATGTAGAGGAAAATCGTGTGTTTCCGATATCCCTAATTTGTATTCTTTAGTTATTTGGTAATGAGAATAATTCAAAATTTAATTAGTACTATTAATTTATTAATTATCTTTCCATATTGTAAATATTTACCCATTCAAAGACTTTTTCAACGCCAAATGAAAGAGATTATATGGAAGATAAAACATAGACTTTTGTTGCTGTTGTTGTTACATTGTCAAACATTACCAGCATATTTGTTGTAATTTATCCTATACTATTTTATTATTAAATAATAAATTTTGAACTTGAAATATTTTTTTAAGTTAGGCTGTATTTTTGCTTTAATTATTTCGTACAATATTATGAAATTTAGCTAGTGTGAAAATTGGTAATAATGGAGAAATTTTAATTTTCGTAATCCCGGGATCCCGGATTTGAATCTAAACAATCCCGAAATCCCGGGATCGGAAATTAGTCTCGGGATTGTAATCCCTACTTGTACCCCTTCGCTTCTGAAGTCGTCATTTACTATCATTTTGAAGTAACTGCTACCTCTCTTAATGCAGTCCTGTGCTCGGCTGTAAAAGTTTCAGAAACAACTTTTACGCCCTATTTCGGTTTGCTCTTAAATATGGACTTGACTTAAATATGAAAGATCATTTCGTTGATGGTTTCAGTGTCCTTAAATCTAGAGCCGTAGCTAGAAGTGAATTATAGGGAGGAAACTCATATTTTCTCTCTGTCTCTGACGTAGAGATAAAAATTAGTGCATACTCACACTGTATGTACTATGTTTCATATTAAACTGTTGTAATAACTTAATATAAGAATATGATGATGAAAAATTCGAGTGTATAACTAATGCAATATTATACATCGTGTTAGCCTCATATGTGCAAATAGGATGAACGAGTGTTAAAACACTTATTTTAGTCACAATTTAGTAGTTCTGCAAATTGTGAAAGGGCCCCGAAACTTAATTAGATTTTTGAACAGAATTTCATTTGGGTTTTTGAAACATAAATTCATTTAGTAAACTTGAAATCTTTTCCTGGGGATGCCTCAAAAAATGTTTTAGCGGGGGGGGGGATGAACCGCCCCTAGTACCCCCTTAGATTTGGCTTGCCTTGTTCCGAAAGATGTTGTGCCAAAATTTGGGTTAATCTGCCCATTTAAAATTGCTCTCATCAGTGAAGAGCATTCTAATAATCAATCTGCGATCTGAAGTCTCATGCTCACGAATTTTCTCAATTGTGCCTGGTGTGCACACAGAATGCAGCTATACAGCGTACGATTTGGAACATAAATTCATTTAATAAACGTGAAATCTTTTCCTGGGGATGCTCAAAATATTTTCGCGGGGGGGGGGGGTGAACCGCCCCTAGTACCTTCTTAGATTTGGCTTGCCTTGTTCCAAAAGATGTTGTACCAAAATTCGGGTTAATATGTCCATTTAAAATTGCTCTCATCAGTGAAGAGCATTCTATTAATCAATCTGCGATCTGAAGTCTCATGCTCACGAATTTTCTCAATTGTGTCTGGTGTGCACATAGAATGCAGCTATACAGCGTACGGTTTATCTTCCATGCATTCGCGGCCGTAATGAAAACAGATATATTATTCAGAAATGCGTGAACGGGGTAATACTTTCACTCCGTATACTTGGTTTGACCTTTCATGAGATATTGTAGCGCTTTTACCCGATCTGAAGAAGGATTTAATGTTTATTTTCTGTTTTATTGTATTTTATTAGCGACTTCGACAAAAAAATATTCGCAACTTATTGTATGTTTGAAGATCAACTATTTGCTTCTGAAGGACGCCGACATTGTGGAATACGAAAGATAAAAGATCTTCCAAATATAAGCATTACTGTTTTCTAACTATGTCGGGTTCTCGTAAAGTTACATAACTCCTGGAAATTAATGTTTGCGGATTATACATAAATGATATAAAAATATATATTAAGGATCTTTTGTTTTTAAAATAATTATATTATTTGAAAAAATACCTATACACAATCGTTAACATAAATTTATTTATCATATGTTGAGTGAATAATTAAAATAATAATTTTTAAGACATTAAATTAAAATACAAAACAGTTTAAAAATTCAAATCGTTTTAGAAATTTTCGAATTGTTTTTTTTTCTTTTTCACGTAAAAAAGCAATGGCCGTGGATTGTGCATAAATGACATAAAAAGAACTAATAAGAAACATTTGTTTTGAAACAATTAATAATTTTTAGAAAAATTTCATATACACAATCATTAACATAAGTTTATTTATGATATATTCAATGAAAAATTAAAATAACAATTTTTAAGATTTTAAATTAAAGTATAAGAAAATTTAAAAATTCAAATCATTTCAGAGAGTTTCGTTATTTTTTAATGTAAAAAGTAATGACCGCGGATTGTACATAAATGACTTTTAAAAGGCCTAATTAGGAAATTTATTTTTGAAAGACTTTTATTACTAGAAAAATTACATATACACAATCTTTAATATAACTTTATTTATCATATGGTGAGTGAATAAATAAAAGAGCAATTTTAAAAACATTAAATTAACATATAACAAAGTTGAAAATTTCAAATCATTTCAGACAGTTTCGTAATTTTTTTATGTAAAAACAATGAATATCTAAAAAACGTATTATATGACAAATTATTTTATACATTATAAAAATAATCTTGCTCCTTAAAACTAATTGCCACTTAATTTCAAGAAATTTCCATGACTTATGATAAGCTCATTTTAATAGACATTAATAATTCTCTTTTTCATAATTAAAAACTAATTAACGATGAAAAATGATGGTACATTTTGTCCTGCTGAGTGATAAGGATTCTAATTATACAAATTTGTGCTTGTTTTAGTGTATACAGCTTTCTTTTTTTGATTATAGTTAACAATTTATGTTTTAGCTGTTTATTTTAATTTTTTTTATCTCTATGAGTTTAGGTAAATATTTTTTTGTTTTTGTTTTTTTCATTACAATTTTAAAATTTCATGTTTGATGTTGAAGTTTGAATACAGAAAAGCATTAATTGAATTAATAATAAGAATAACAAATGATTTTTATTAAAATAAAAAAAAAATGAGTGTGAATATGATTTTTTTTTTTTTGAAAAAAAAAATATATTGAAAGATTTATTTCGTAACATAAAAGTTTCTAGAGAAATTTTAATTCTATTTAAATTATAAACATTTTTATAAGTTATTTTTACTTTATTTTTTAACTTTAAAAGAAGAACATACTGAAATCATGAGAAATTTCGACATCCGGTTTTCAATATATTTATGTGTTTAAGAAGGTCCTGAACTTAAGCTGATGTTTTTTAGAAATCATTTGTCTGTCACTCTGTCTGCGAGTCTGTACACTGTAAAAAAAAATGTAAATTTACGGGCATTTACCGTAATATTTGACGGTAGTTGTCCGTTTTTGAAGCTTAACGATACACTTCCGTAAATTTACGTTGCGGAAACATAAATTCGGAGTACTAATATGTTTTTACGGGCAACGCCCGTTTTTTTATGCAGGATGTTCAAATCTGCTGCCTAGCCATTTTTTTTACGGACAAATACCTTTGAATAAAGATCTTTCGATGACGTCATAACAGAACGTTTTATTTTGTTTGTTGAAAATATTATTATTATTTAATTAAATTATTGTCTGGTTTAAATTATCGCATAAAATTATCGTCTGGTTTTAATATGCTATTGTTTTGGTAAATTTATCGAAAAATTAATCGGTGGTGGCACTCCAAAAATTTTCTTATCTCATATATGTAAATACTTCCTGAAAATTGCAGTATAACAGCGCCACCGGTTATGTGATTTACACCAAAATCTAATCATTAACAACTTACGTGAACTCCTAACTGCATCTGAAGTTTGCTGAAAATCCGTGCATTAGTTTCTGAGATAGCGCTATTACTGAATCTGAAATAAGTTCTGCATAATAGTGCCACTTGCAGGGTGATATACACAAAAAACTAATCAGGACTAATTTTAATAAGGGGTTAAAACTGAATCTGAAGTTTGATAAAAATTCATGTATTATTTCTTGCGATATAGCTATTGCGAAATCGTGAAAAATGCATCATCCCAGGTAAGCATGGTAGCACAGCAGTATCGACTCGATATTGCCCAATATCGGACAACTTTGGCGTGCATCGGCAAAGACAGGTTACCTTTTACCAGGGATGTTAGTGGAGGGTATACGGGGGTATACGCCGTATACCCTCTGGACTTTTTTAAGGAACACCATATACTCTCTGCTTCTCAAGAAAACTATAGTATATACATTTTAGGGTATACCATACCCTATATTTTGAGCGTATACTCTCTGGATTTTTTGCCATTACACCACTGCCTTTTACCGACATTAGCCAATATTGATCGATGTTCGGCGATATTGGATCTAAAATATAAAAACTTTTTAATATTTAAAATTTTAATTTATGTGTTGTACATTTCTGAAAAAATGGAAGGTAGGAATACATTTTTATAACATCTTAAATTCTGTAAATTTACGTAGAAAAAGTCTATTTCTCAATATCGGTCTATATCGGCCATGACCAATTCCAATATTAGCCAATCTTGGCCTCTATTGGCAAAGACCGATTTTATTTTACCGATATTGGTCAATATTGGTCAATGTTGACCAATGCTGGATCTGAAATATTGAAACTTATGGAAACTTAAGAATTTAAATTTTTTTAATTATATATACTTTTTTGGGAAGAAGTCTTTTTTATTGCATGGCCAAATCGGGACTTTGCCTATGAGCCCTGGACTTCAAGGGGCCCTCTCCATATATTAATTTCCAAAATATTTATCATTTCCCCCAATTCCAACTCTGAAAATTTTCAAATACAAAATACAAATTTAATTTTTAAAAAATTTGCCTAACTTTCTGAAAAACAAATTTCATTTTGAACTCACAGAGCTCAATGCTTTCGCAAAGCTAATTTCAACCACTATTAAAAAAGAAATAATATTTTTATTGTAATATATCGTATTAACGATGAACTTAAATCATATCAAAATTTTAGTGATTGAAAATAATCAATATGTGTAGTACAACTTAAAAAGATGCTAAACTAAAGAAAGTAACTTGGTAAATTCTCATTTTTATGTTAGAATATTTAGCTGAAGTTATTAAATTCATCTTAAAGTAATATAACAAGTTCCTAAAGTTATATAAAAGAATCTTGTTCTATACTAAGGGGAAAAAAAGAGTATTTTTATTAATTAAAATACTTAATCCCAGCTAAGAGTTTTCTTCGATAAATCCAAAGTGCGGTTTTCTGTGCAATCGGGCAGACAAATATTCAACCAATCAGAGACAAGCATCCTTTTCAACATTTCAACCCAAAACAAAACATGGCGGTCTGTCGCGTGGAACAACGTCTCTCGTCTGTTTGAAGCATGAACATGGTTTGAAGCACCTGTCTTACGTTAATTCTCATTTAAAACAGGTAAGCGCGTTTATAATTTATATTCTAAATTGATTTTGAAGTATTGCTTTCTGTTTAAGTTATTTATATTCTTGTGTAGCATGTATTTTCTGTTCGAATTGTGTTTATGATACATTGACAATGTTACATTGGCTTACAAACGTTTGAAGTATATTCTTTAAATGTGTATTATCATTTTCATACAGTATCATTTTCATACATCCAACTAGTTTTTTTACAACAAACAGTTTTTCATCTACCTTTGATTATAAACCATCTGTTTTTGATTAATCAAATTATTATTTATTAATGATGCAACAATTGAACTCTCTTCCAGTGTAGCACATAATTAGCATTCGCCACGCCACTTGCCGAAATGGATTTCCCCCTACTTCTATCACTTTTCAAAAATTTTTTGTTAATTTCAGATAGGGATGTACTGAATATTCGGTTTTCTGCCTACACGGCCATATTACCGAATATTCGGTTACCTTTCGGTTAGGCTGAATATCAAACTATTCGGTTTGGCCGAATATCAAAGTATTCGGCCGAATCCAATACTTAATAAAGCCTTTTAAAACGCATTTTAAAAATTTTTTCACAATTTCTACTTTTAACTGTCAATTTATTAATATATTTAAGATAATTAGAAATAAAAACACATTTAAATAATATAGAATGTTTTTACATTATTTATTTGCTGTTTGTAAAGTCTAACTTAAGAAAATTAACCATGAGAAGGATTAAAATTATGATTTATTAGGATTCTTCCTAGGAATAAATGATGCGAGTGCAGATGCAAGTTCCTAAATTCTATTTAGTAAATAATCTGTTTCTTGCTTTTCCCAAAAGACCTTAAACCAGGGTTGTTAAATACCCGGGTTTTTTCAGAAAAACCCCAACCCACTGGGTTTTTTCAGGGTTTTTGGGGTTTTATCAGGGTTTTTAGGGGTTTTTCGGGTTTTTCGGGTTTTATCAGGGTTTTTCGGGTTTTTTCGGCTTTTGGGGGTTACGGGAGGTGGTTCAGAATGCTTGAAAAAAAAAATGTACTTATTACTAAATTTAAAGTAGCTAATTGATTACAAATGTATATAAATCAATGACAGTAATCAAAATTATGCTTTGCTTTTAGATAAATTGATTATTAGTAATAATTTATAAATTATTTTTTTGTTATTACTAAATAATAGAATAAGCCAAGTAATTCTACATGTCTACATAACAGGGTTCGTTGATTTAAATCGGCTTGATTTTAATCATGATTTAAATCACGATTTAAATCAACTGATTTTTTAAAAAAATCATTGATTTAAATCAGTTTTTCTTTTAAGTTATTTTTAAATAAATTTCAGATGAAACAAACATAATAATGTGCTTTAATATAATTTAGTTTTATATACCATATATAAACAAACAACTTTCAGAAAGATAAAGCTTAAGCTTAGTAAAAAAGTAAAATAAATGTAAAGTTTAGAAAAAAAATTCGAGAAAGTTTTCGAAAAAGAAATTTCGAATTTAGAAAAAAGATTCAAATTTCATTTGAATCAAATTATAAAATAATCTTGCAACGGTAAAGAAATCTAAACAGAAATATACTAAATATTTGAATATTTACTCATTAGTATTTAGAAAAACTTTTGCAAGTTGTGGTAAAATAAAATTGTATGACTTTATGTGCTGTACTTTGGTGAAGCCTGCTATATAAGGATTTGAGCAAAATCTGAATCAGCAATTTATTTATTTATTTAATTTAATATAATTGATCTCAGCCCTTTAGAATGGTGGAAGGTATTTTTGTTACAGTTATCGAAAAAGCTCATACTAAAAAGAGAATTAATGATCAACTAGCTTTTTACTGCGATAGATTTATCTGCTTCAATCGAACAAATGTTTTTTGCCTTTGGTTTGATACTTTCAGAAATTAGAAATCAACAGATAAAACTGTTAAACCGCTGCCATCAAAATGCTCAAGACCAGAGGACACAAATTGTGAGGTATTCACTAATTGACTTACTTCTCAATTATGTTGGAATTCACACTAGAAAATTTTGACTAACAATTTACTTTTATTTTATTTGTGGAATGAATCAATCATCATATAAAACACTGAACATAGTGATTAACTTATGATTAATTACTTCTTAAACTTAAACATACACAAGAGAATTTGGAATCCCCCAATAAAAAAATATCCAGATGCGGCAACACTGTAGCATTCCTTCTCTGGCTGAATTTTTATTTAGGGATTCCAAGTTCTTATTAGTGAGTTTAAATAGTTATTGTTTTATAAGATGATAAATTTTCCACAAGTAAAATAAAATTGCTATTCAAAATTTTCTTGTGTAAATTCCAACACTACTGAGAAGTCAGTCGATAGTGATGACATCTCAATTTGTGTCCTCTGGCCTTAAGTATTTTGATGGCAGCAATTGAACTCATTTTTCTCAGTCAACACTTAAAGTTAAAAACTTAGTTAAAAACTTCCAATTTTGTTTAAATTTTTTGTGTGTTGCAGATGTTTTTTATTTTAATTAAAATATTGAAGGTTGAATTAATTTTTGACATCTGAGTAGTTTTTCATGCATTTTGTGTAATCAAGATTTTTTTCATAGCCTAAAATTTTACCTTGAAATAATATGAATCATTTATGTAAATTGTGTCTATTACTAATAATATGCATGTCTATGTATGTAAACTTTATATTATTTAAATTAAACAAAAAGTCATAAAATAATAATAATATGTGGCAATTTTTAAAAAAAATCAAAAAAATCTGATTTAAATCAAAAAAATCCGATTTAAATCAAAAAAATCCGATTGTTTTGATTTTTATTAAAAAAATCAAAAAAAAATCACGAACCCTGCTACATAATTCAATTAGGATTCTAAGCATATATGGTATTTTTTTATGAGTTTCTATTTTACAACATAGAACACATTACACATCAAAGTATTTTTTTAATGGGAAAAAAATTGTGTTTCTTACACATGCTACAGAGATTAACTAACAATTATTTCTTTTAAAAATTGTGATGATATAATTAGGACATTTCTTTTCTTTGGGGTGGGGGGTGATGGTTATAAATTTTGAGTTGTGTACTGATATTAAGAAATATATTGCAATACATTATATATGTAATATAAATACATTATATATGTAATTTAAAGTTGAAATTTTGAAAAAAACCCACTTGGGTTTTTTCCTGGGTTTTTTCAGAAAAAACCCACCCGGGTTTTTTGGGCTGGGCAAAATCATAACAACCCTGCCTTAAACAGGAAAGGAAAACTTTTGACATTAGTAATTGCTATCAAGGTAGACAATTTTTTGTTTATGAAACCATAATCGTAATCAACTTATTGAATCATAAATGCATTGTATTTCATCTCACTCTAGGTCAAACTTGTGTTTTCCTTTGCTGCATTAACAATAAATAAGATACCATATTTTCAACTCACATACTCACATGCTTTGATTTCTGTAAAATATGATATGATGGGAAGGATGGAAAATGCCACTATTCATAAGAAAAGGACTATGAACTAGACATTCCTTTATTCAGAATTAAGTTGAAAGTATTTACAGTGGCAATTAAAAGTTTCAGGCCAGCAAAAAATTTTCAGTTAATTTCTAAATATACCCATATGAAGAGGAATCTCAAAGTAATACTTATACATTATATTGACATATTAGTTAGGAACTTACTTATAGAAGAATAGATATCAATAAATTTTATTGACAAAATTAAATATAAAAGAAAACGCATGTTCTCAAAAGTTTCCAGCCACTTATCATTCTTTAGTTTTTTTCTATGCATAAAGTGTTTTTTGGTTGTGTTTATGAATGAATCAACATGTATAGCATAGTTTGAATTCAAATTTGAAAAGTTCAACAATTACCTATTATTCATAAATGAGTGATCTTAGTTTGTCGCTAAAAGAACAATCTTCTCGAGATATTGCGGCTAAGTTATCGATTGCTAAAATCGACTGTAAACAATATTTACAAAATTAAATAAAGATGGTTATGGCTTTCAGAACTTTCAGAGGTCCGGGAGACCCCGAAAAATTGCTATTCCTGCAGACAGAATTACCAGGAGAAAAACCATTGATAATCTGCATGAAAATTCCGTTGCAATATATTGTGATTTACGGAATGAAAATATTGCTGAAATAAGTTAGTCTACCATGTAATGATGCTGATGTGATACAGAACTTTATGGAATAGTCTGTGTTAAAAAATTTTCATAGGTAAAAAAAATACTGACGTACCCTACTTTCATTTTCCAAGGAACACAAAGTCTAGTCAAGTGAAAACTAGAAAAAAGTTCTATTTTTCCATCAATCGAATTTGAAACAGTTTTGGAAGTGATGACAGACACAACGTCCGATGACCTAACAGCAAAAGATATGATTCAACCTATGTTATTCGTACAATGAAGCATGGCGGAGGACACGTTAAGCCGTGGGGAGTATTTCCTTCAAAAAGTGACAGTCCGTTATTTGAAATCCACAGCCAGGTGAATTATACAATGTATAAGGATATCTTGCTAGCCTATTTTCTGCCTTATTAGATAAAAAATTTGATCGCATCTATTTTTCTTAAAATGATAACGACGTAAATAATGTTTGCAATCCTTGATAAGCAATGGTTTTCGCACAAAAAATTTCGTTTTTGAAATGATCAGCCCAAGCGCCCAGCGTGAATCTAATAGAAAATCTTTGAAAAGAAGATGACAAAAGTCTTCGGAACTATAAATATTCCAACTCAGCCAAAATTTCACCAAAATTGCAAGAAATGTGGGAAAAACTTACCATAGACGATCTTTAACCGTTGATTGTATGAATGTCACGTTGCTGCGCCGCAATACTTATTGCTAAAGCTATAATAAAATAGTAGTGCGATAAAATACTAATAAGGTGATCGTAAATGTTGTTGATCACTGTAATTTTCTATTACAATACCATTTTTTTACAAACTTGTGAAGGTGGCCGGAAACTTTTGAGAACATTCATTTTCCTTTATACTTAATTTTGTCAGTTAAATTTATTGATATTTACATGTTCTTCTATAAGTAAGTTCCTAACTATTATGTCAATAAAATGTAAAAATATCACTTTGAGATTTCTCTTCATATGGGTATATTTACAAATTAATTGAAAAAGTTTTGCTGGCCGGAAACTTTTGACCGCCACTGTATACTTTATATTAAAAAAAAATCTGCCTTGAGTTATTTAAAAAGAACAAATATGAGACTGTACAGTTTTTCTTCAACTATTTTTTCATTATTTCTCTTTGATTTCAAAATGTTTGTTTCAATTCGTAGAAGAAATGAATTTTAAAATTTTACTAATTGAAAAAGTCTCATAATTATTAGGGGTGGGACGAATATTCGGCCTATTCGGCCCTTTTGCCGAATATTCGGTTGGCCGAATATTGAAGGCTTGTTCTCTGAATACTTCGGCCGAATACCATTAGCCGAATATTGCTAAAATCTCGCCGAATAGTGAAAGATATCTTGCCAAATAAATTTAGGATTTAAAGAATTTCATTTCTTGCAGCTTTTTTTCTCTAATCCAAATTGGCTACTTCATTCATGAAGTCATTCTTATTCTTACTTTGAAAATATACTGTTATTCAGATACTAAAAATTATACAGCCTTTCTGTATTTCCTATAAAAGTTAGTGATATTTTAGAAAATGCAGCCTAAGTTGGAGATTTAATTATACAGGAAATGTCTTCATTAGAGAATGATACATTACAATTCAAGATATAAAAGCACTTATAGAAAAAAAAAAAAAACACTGCCTTATTCTAAAACACTCTAATATTTATTAATGTCTGCAAATTCCATGCACATATAAAAAGGCTTTTATGAATTTCATAACTTATTTTCTATAAAGTAGGAAATAAAAAAATTCATTCACTAGATGTATTAACGAAGATTTATTTTTTAAATTAAACATCAAATATCACTATTCCAAATACAGCGGTACATCTGAAAACAGAACTGATGTCAAACAAGATATGCTTAGATGACACAACTTGTTTTATGAAGATGATTTTATAAATATTTAAACATAAATTCTAAATACTGAACAAAGTATTTTTTTTATTCTGTAGTTTCCCCTTTTAAATAATTATTTGCCTGATTACTGATTTAAATATGTAACATTATTATGTATATATCTTTAATTTACATCTCCCTTCATTTATGTTGTTATCAATTTCTGTTTATCCTTTTAATGCTTGTTGAATAAGTGAACTATTGAAGTTGAATATTGTATGCACCGATTCAAATGTCAAAGATTTTGTTAACATATGCATTCTACTTTAAGCATAACCTTTTGCTTTAACATAATTTGTAATTTATAGCTTGGCAACTGATTTCAGAACAGTCTCATTCTTAGAAATTTGCTTATCATTAGGGACGCAAACTCTAAATGATCAAATTTACTTCATTAAAGGTTATTTCAGAAAATATCTCCTTGTGAGTTCTGAGAGAAAGAGATTAAGAATATTATTAATTTTGGATGGAAGAAAGGATAAAAGTATCATTTGATAATAAAACTGAACTACATTCCTCATATTTTAAAGGAAATACCTTACCATCCTGACTTGCTGAAAATCAATTTGATGTACATTAGCATAAAAGAATATGATGCAATTTCATAATTTTTTGAGTTAAAATGAGTTTTACAAGATTAAAAATACATCTAAAAGCCCAATTAAGAGTAATAATTATTAATGAGCTCCTATTTTTAAAATTATATGTAATCAAAATTTATTTCCTTTATTGAAAAAAAAGTTGGCATTCGGCCTAAATTTTGGCCGAATATTCGGTATTCGGCCAAATCACTATTCGTCCCATCCCTAATAATTATGCTTCTTAATTAAAAAAAGGCATATTTTTTTAATACTGAATGTTTTTATAAAAAACTCTTGTTTATCAAAATGTAAGTTTCTCTTATTAAACATTATGTAAAATTGTTTTAAAAAGTAACATTTTAATACCTTTAAACTTTGAAACATAAAAAGTACAGTCGAATCTCTGTATAATGAAACTCCATACATCGAATTTCTCTATATAACGAATTTTTAGTTGGAACGGTCCCCTTTTCGCATGATTACATTAAAAACAGTCTTTAGCGAAATATCTATCTCCGTATAACGAATTTTTTCATAAATTGATCTTAATTTATTCAGTTTTAAAAAGCTTCGTATGGTATCAATTTTCCATCACTTACTTTTGATTTATCGTCAGTGCTGAGTTTTTTTTTTATATTACTTCTCTCCTTGTTCTTTAAATGCAACAAATTCATCCCACCTACCACACACCTTTCCACATCCTTCTCGAAACAGAGTCAATTGGATTGATACACGTAAGAGAGGAATCAATGAAAAGCACATAAGGGAGGCCTTCAAATGGAGGAAAATGTTAACGACAATTTTTCATTCCTTGCTAAAAGTTTTTTTTATTGGAGAGCGTAACAATTTTAAAATCAAAAACAACAAAAAATTACAGATTTCTTCGTCTGAAATTAATGCAAGTCTTCCTCATTTGATTTTCATTAAGTTTTTAAATATATGTCTGTTCTCTTTTTTGAAACAACTTAAATAATTAAGAAATAAAATGTTAGGTTAATATTTACTTTTAAATATTTCAAATACTTAATTCAAAAGATTAATTTCTCTATATGAAAAATTTTTTACTGGAACGGTTGATTTCGTTATATAGAGACTCGACTGTATTTGAAAAGCCAAATATTAGGTATTCGGCCGAATAGTTACTATTTGGATGGCTGAATGTTCGGTATTCGACCAAAATGACTATTCGGTGCATCCCTAACTTCAGTTTTTTTTTTTTTTTTTTTTTTTTTTTTTTTTTTTTCCTTCAGAATCACCTGTGATGTACAATCCTATTGAATGGTAAGTAACAGAAATAGTAAATAACATTGTTCTTAGCTTGAAAAAACACAATTTTGTATGGAGCATTTCTAACTTTGTTACTGGCCAGTAGTTGAAAAAAATAGCCAGTTAGAAAAATTAGTGTACTGGCCAATGACCATTGGCTAAAAATGTTAATTTTAACCTATATCTTCCACCTAAAAAAAGCACAAGTATCCTATACCTAAATTTAGTTTTCATGCTGTCCATGTAGCGAATTGATTATTATCTTTATTACTGTCTGGCCCATATGACAGTGCCTGCATCTTGATTGAATTAGTGTAATTTTACATTTAAAAAAGAAAATTCTTCAAAAACAAACCTATGATTGATGACCTCACGGATTTTGGTAGTGCATTTCCTTGTGTTCTCTCCAACATTGTTTAGGCCTCGATAAAATTTGCATGTTTTCAAATTTTATGAAAGAAATCTTTCAAAATGAACTTTATTTTTATTGTTATTAATAATAAATAGAAATTAGTTTTTTATTTTTAACAATTTCAGTTTTAAGCATTTACATTCATTTTTTCTTGCTCAATATGATAACTAGTCCTCTTGTCCCTGTCCCCCCCTTTTATTAAAAATATGTGAAAAAATTGTATATAAACTTACTTTTTTGATATAAAATTTGTTTAATATTTTCATTTTATATTAAGTATACTTTATTTTCAGTAAATGGTGTTGGTGGTAGCGAAAAATAATTGGTTTGTGTAAGTAAAAATTTATGATGCTAAACCTAAAATTCTTCAAAATTGGTTTTATGAATTTTTTATTGAGCTTTTCGCTATGATAAATGAGTAATTAAATTCGACACGAAAATCATTAAATGTCAGGTGGAATGAAATTGTTATAAAAACAGCACATAGTGTGTTCAAGATTATTAGGAAATATTGTTAATTGGCAATACTGTCTTTAAGATACATAGCTGGCTTTACAGTCTACCAGCTGTAAAAAGAGCAATTGAAATCTAGGAATATTTGTAGTTGTTTATCTGTTGTGTTGAAAAAGAAAGAAAAAAAAAAGATTCTCAATCCCGATTATCACATGTATGATTCTATTGTATCTTTTTTTAAAAGTTAAATTTATTCTTAATTTTCATTTTCCTTCGTCGGTTTATTGTTGGTACAGCCTTACATGAAAAAATATCTGCCATTTGTTGTAATTGATTTAACAAAGTTGATTCAATCATGCTAATTAAATAACAAATTTCTTAAGGAGAGTGAAATGAAACATGTAACAGTTTCTGAACTTCCTTGCCTTGAATTCAAAAGTATTATGTGAATTTTGTTGCTGAAATAGACTCTGTTCGCTGGGGATAAATTCTTTAAAAATCTTAACCGAGCAACAATCTGCGAAACAAAGTGGTGTTATTTTTCTTAAACAAGAAATAAGGAACTTCATTTGCATAGTGATGTAAAAATCATTAAAAAAAGTCTAATAATGTATAGCATTCTGTGAAATTTATCTTGTTTAACTCCTAATGAAATTTCATGGGTCAAAAAAAATTGCATTTCACAAATGAAATCACATAGTCTCTCACGAAAATGGTTGATTACCGAAAAATGACTATGAAATCACTCTTCACTGTAAAACATTTCTGGAAACGTTACGCCATACAATTGGTGTAAAAATGGTGGCAAATGCTGCCTCCAGTTTCATGGAGTAATTGTTTTCACATATGCAATGGTGTAATTTAAACATATATTACTGATGTAACATGACAATGTTACACTGGTTTTAACGGTTAAAATACTCGATAAAACTGGAGGCAGCAATGAACCCTGTGAAAATGCTAACAAAAATTAGCTGCTTGCTTACAAATTTGTGCAAATTTAATACACATATCGACAAAACATGTGCCCGTAATGACAGTTAATAACAATGAAAAGGTCTAATAAATAAGCATGTGAAACCAGCCATAAATGATTCAAAACTTACTAAAATTAATTATATTAGCAGAGTTAGAAGCTTTTAGCCAAACCAAATATGTCATCTGGCCTTTTTTTTTTTTTTTTTTTTTTTTTTTTTTTTTTTTTTTTTTTTGTAAAACACTTTAAAAAAGCCTGTTTTAAGTGAAAAACGCCAGCTTTTATTTATTTGTTAAAGATGGTTTACATTAGGGGTGCACAATTTTTTGAAGAGAAGGGCCACTTTCAAATATATCTGGGTGGTTGAGGGCCACATCAATAACATGGAGAGAATTCGAGTTAGAGAAGGTGATCTGTAGCCTACAATCTGAAAAAAAAAAATATGTGGTTTCAGAGGAGAGTGTATGTGTATGATTGGGGGGGGGGGGGGTACGAAATTTGCAATTTTTACAAAGGCGTTAGACAAAATTCATGATGTTCATGAAGGCGATCGACAAAATTCATGATTTTTACAAAGTCAATAGATGCAGTTCGCGATTTTTAAAAAGTTGATAGATGAAATTCATGATTTTTGCAAAGCTGATAGACGAAATTCACAATTTTTCTTCGCATGATTGGCGAAATTGGCGATTTATCTGAACCTGATTGACAAAACACGCGATTTTAATGCGACTTAATAACAAAATTCGCAATTTTTCCGCACCTGATTGACGAAATTCGTGATTTTTCTGCACCTAATCGACAAAATTCACGCTTTTCCAATTCGGATCGGCAAAATTCATGATTTTTCCGAAGCTAATCGACAAAATTCAGGATTTTTACGAAGCCGATCAATCAAATTTGTGATTTTTTTCAAAGCCTATCGGCGAAATTCGTGATCTTTGCAAAGCCAATCAATGAAAATCGCGAAATTACTCTGCATGATCGATGAAATTCTCGATTTTATTCTAGTCTGATCAACGTAGTTAGCAATTTTTCTATGTGTGACCAACAAAATTTGCAAAATTCCCATCTCCGACCAAAGAAATTTGCTATTTTTCGAAATGCGATCAATAAAACTCGCAATTGTTCGGTCTTTGATCGACGAAATGTGTGCTTTTTTTGCTGTAAATTGAGAAAATACACATTTTTCTTCAACCGAGTATCAATATTCGTGATTTTTGTATTAGCATTGACAAAATCTGCATTTTTTTTATGCGGCAAGATAAAACTCGTGATTTTTTTTTCTTGATAAATTGACAAAAACACGATTTTTCCGCAGCTGATCAACGAAATTTGTAATATTTCCACGCATCATCACTTAATTCGCAATTTTCCCGTGTCTTATCAACAATTTTTTTTTTTTTTTTTTTTTTTTTTTTGTGTCTGATCGACAAAGTTTGCGATTTTTTGTGCCTTATCGACAAAATTCGCTTTTTTTTAATGCGATAAACCGAGAAAATATGCTATTTTTCCATCCGATGATAATTTGCAATATTTTCGAGGAACAACAACATTTATGATTTTTTTCTTGCTTGATCAACGAAATGTGCGAGTTTTCGCGTCCATCTGACAAAATCTGCGATTTTTCCATCCCTGGTCGAAAAAACTTGCGATGTTTTCGTACCCAATCGGGAAAATTTGCTACTTTTTTCCCCGAGTCTCATGAGCAAAATTCGCGATTTTGCCCTCTCTGATGAGCAAAACTGATGATTTTTCCGATCCTCATCGATAAAATTTGACTTTTTCGCATTTGATCAGTAGAATTCGTGATTTTTCCGTGTCGATAAATGACATTTGTGATTCTTAAATGACGAAATTTTATATTTTCCCGCAGTAAATTGACAAAATTTAGGATTTTTTTTGTGTGACATATGTACAAAAATTGCAATTTTTCCCAGTTGTAAATTGACGAAATTCGCAGGCCACAGGTTGTGCATCCCTAGTTTACAGATATTTCATATTAAATTTGAATTAATTTATTTGTAATACACTTATAAATATTTTCTATTAAAAAATGTACATTTCTACTAAATTTTATCAAATAAATGAGTCTTTATAACTGCTGATTGATGCATCTGTGAAGGCATTATGTCTGAAATTGAAATTATAAATATTCATAAGAATAAATTAAATTAGACTGTAATGTTGTGGTTTGGAATTCGTTGTTGCATAGCTCTATATATACCAAACATTTTAAAGATTATATGAAACAATAACTAAATGTTACATATAAAAATGGAATTTTCCTTACATACTTCTATTTACTTTTGAAATTGACAATAGCTTATGTGTATTTAATAATTGAAATCATCTTGTTGTAATAAAACTTGTTGAATTAAAATTTTGAAAAGCTCATTGTTATTTTAAAGAATGCATACTCATACATAAACTAATGCAAAGTTATTCGTAATGTTGTTTTATTAAAAAGAATTGCTCTTTTTATTAAATGACTTTATGTGTGGCTCCAAATAAAAATTTATGAGCAATAAAATAAGACTTGTATATTAATATCCTTTAAAATTAGTTAAGTAATAAATTATGATACTAACTATACAACTATTGTCCTTTTTAATTATATAAAGTAGTAAAAAAGAAAAAAAACTGTATGTGTGTGTTTGGGGGGGGGGGGGGTTAAAGTCAGTATAAAGTAGAGAAAGCATTTTGTATGGTCTTTTAAAAGTTAGCTGATATATTTATAATTTTGACTGCAAATCAATACGTATTATTCCAATATTAATGTGTTCATTTTGGAGAAATTGGGTTATATTGAATTCTACCTCAATTAAGTCTCTAAAACTAACTAAAAAACACAAATTTTGGTCAATAAAATCTGGTTAAAACAAATAAAAGCCACCGGCATGGCTTTTTTGCAATCCTGGCTATAATTGGTTCAAATGGCTATTGCCGAAAGTTTTAATACTTTAACAAGACAACTGTTCTATAAAATAATTTGTTACATCTTAAAATGCATTGACTTTACACACTTTAACATACTCAGTGATTTCATGAAATAATTAGGTATTTTATGAAATAACATAATTTCTTTTAATGGTAACTAATACATTTTTGTAAACACCCTGTATAATACTGCATTTTTTTGCAGATGAACCAAGTAAGCCTGGCCGACTACAAGCTACTGGTTAAAAGGTTACTAATTACCTATTTCAAATGGACAGCTCCAGAATATGATGGAGATGCTTCTATCACTGGTAGTGTCATCGAGAAGAGAAAGAAATGGAGGCATAAAGTGTGCGTCTCAAAAGTAAAATCTCACTTTTAAATTTTTAAATGAATAACTTTATTTATTTGATTTAATTTTAATGTTCTAACATATACTATAAATAATAAGTATTTTTGATTTAAAAAAAAAGAATTCTAAAATTGATAAATGTTAATGATTTGTCAATTTAACTCTAGTCACCACGTGGGTCATTTGTTAACAGAATAGTTGAGGCAGATTTGAATAGTTCATAAGTGTCTCAATAATCATTCTATGATTCTGTTTCTTTCAGTTCACTTCATGCGAAATAATGTCATATCTAATATTGTCTTGAAATAGGAGACTTTTTGTCATATATTTGATTTTGTATTGAACTTTTCACAAGAGCATCCGTTAGCAAGTATGTAAAGAGCTATAAGCTTATTTATATCCAATTATAATTTAAATCCATGTAAAGTTTTCTAAGATGCAATAGTTTTTTGCAATATTTTGCTAAACAATTTCATTTCTTCCAAACTTGGAATGATGGCCCACTTTCAACTCTAAAATGTGTATGTGTATGATGCTTTGAATGGAGATAGATATCAGAATTGCCTGAAATTAAAATTTTTAAACTGATACTATAAAATATTGTGAGCTTCCCCCCCCCCCTTCCTCTTTCAAAAGTAAAAGAAGTTAAATTTGGGTGTGTGCTTGTAATTGAGTTTATTTTTTTTTAATCATTTTAAAATCCTTTATCATTGTTTTAGAATAGAAGGGAAATACAAAGATACTCAAAGGATACAAGTATACACATACAAGGTATATATATCCTATACAAGGATACTAGAAGGGAAATACAAGGATAAGAATCTTTTGTACTTTGGCAGATTTTTGATAAATATTATCTAAATTCCCTTAAGCAAAATTTAAAGGCTTTATTTTTTTCAAATGTACATCTTAATTTTTATTTTATTCTGACAATATTTAATTAGTCATATAATCCTCCTTTTTCCCAGTCTACTTATTTCCGTCTTATAATCTTGTGCTTAAATCTATCACTGCGGAACTAGAATTTTGTTTATAGTAAATTTAACACATAGTGTAACTAATGATCATGACAACAAATAAAAAACAGAATACATTCTGTTTTTTTTTTAGCATATCAAATATTTTTTCTTGTGTTCGCAACTACCCTGCTGTTGGGGCACTTGTGAGCAATTCATTGAATTTATAAAGTTATTAAAAAAAAAAGAAGAGCTAACTATAAAGATGATTTTATAAAAAATTACCTTGTTTAAAAAAAGGGTTCTGTTTACTGTATTCAGTATTTTTTGTTTTCAGAAATTAACCAGTAATAAAAAAAGCTATCTTTATGTGAATTATTCACATGTGCTCCAGTCTCTCCTTCATGTATTCAATTTAATTCACTCCCTAAGGTGGTCAGTGGGCTGCTGTAGGTATAATGGTTGTTTTCATATGAAGAAATCTGTATTAGCTTAAACAATGGGTAATTGTAAAAAAAAAAAAAAAAAAAAAAAAAAAAGTAGTAATAGCAGTATTACTACCATAGAACTAAATTTTGACCAATTTGGTCATATACAACTAAATTTGGCAACAAAATAAATTGCCATATATAAAACCAACTTAGCTGGTTAATTTGGTGAAATTTTCTATCTTTTAATGCATTTTCAAAAAATGTATATTTTTGTAAATGTTACAATAATGAAAACATGCTTTTTTTTTTTCATTTATATTTAATTCACAACAATCTGTTTTTTTTTTTTTTTTTTTTTTTTTTTTTTTTTTTTTTTTCATATGTAGATATGTAATGTTGCAAAAAAATTTTTACCTGCTTCCTAATATGTTAAAATAAGAAATTATGCAGAAAAATGTTTCTAATGACGATATAGCATTTTAATATTGTTACAAATAATTATTAATTTTAAGGCATTTTCACTCAGTTAGTTATAATTCGAAATATTAGGTGTTGCATTGAAATCATTGTAACGACAAGTCATCACAGCATCAATTTGTTCGCGTGAAGTTTTATTTCCAGCCTTCTTCTCCCCCCCCCCCCCAAAAAAAATACTCACCATTAAGGGGGTGGCACAGTCAGCAATATTATTAATCTAAATACGTTTTTGTTAACTTTAAAAAATTGACTGTGAATTACAGGTCAGCAAATTAGATACTCTACTGTATAGTATTTTTTAGAAGAGGCATGTTTGTTTTTAATTTCTCAAAAATTAAAATCAATTACAAATACCACTACAGATCTGCCAACTATTGCAGTTAAATTGTATTTTGAATGATTTTAATGCTCACTACGATAATACAATTTTACTAACAAAGATGATTTTTTGTCGTATCTGAAATACTCTAGATTCTAGAAAGGAAAAAAAAAGGGGGGGGCACCAGGTTGAACTTTTCGAAGAGGAACCACTAATTTAAAAAAAGAGTACATTTTTTCAAAAAGAGCTATTAAAAAAAGGGGGGGGTATGCTTGTTCTTTGTATACCAAAAATATTTGCTATAATTTTCAAAGATCAATTGAATTTCCACAGGCTGCCATAGAAATGTTTAAAAAAAACCATTGTGTGCATCAAAAGAGTTTAAAAGAGCCGCCAAGCACATAAAATAAATAAATTGGCTGCTTATGGTGCCATTTTAAGAGTTTCTTGGGGGATGGGTTGTCTTTGAGGGGTAGGGTTTGAAATCATGTGCAGAATTGTGTGATTTACATACAGAAAAAGAAAGACCTACACATTAAAATTCTGTACTGTATTTCCCCCTGTAAATTCTTCTGCATATTTTTTTCTGCAAAGTGAGCCAACCGGTTGTGCAAAACTGTTGAGAATTTTGGCGATCAGTCATGATAAACTATCGTGAATTTTAACAAATGAGTACGTATAAAAAAGTCAATTAGTTGCAGAAGAAATAAATTTTGTCAAAGGGTCATGGTAAAAATGCACATTCTGCCAAAATATCACAGAAAGAAATTGCAAATCCCTTAAATAGAACAATCGCATTAAAAAAATGAAGTTTCGTCAAAGAATTTTGGTAAAAAATGCTAATTTCATTATACTTACAAAATGCAGATTTCAACTTAGAATCATGATAGAAAAATGGGAATTATGATTCTGCAGAGAGGGAGGGGGTGATATGAATATCATTAAATAATCTGAAAAAGTGTGACTTTAATTGACATCTTCGGAAAAAGTGTGAATTTAGTCAAGATTTCAGGGGGCGGGGTGCAAATTTAGTTAAGATCCTGGGAGGGAGTGCAAATTTAGCCGTGATCTCGAGAAAATGCATTATTTAGTCTTGATCTCAATAAAAGATGCAACTTTAGTCGCGATCTTGTTAAAACATGCAAATTAGTTGAGATCTCCAGAAAACGTGCAAAATTAGTCGAGATCTGAAAAAAAAAAAGCGCATTAATTAGTCGAGATCTCGAGAAAAAGTGTTAATTTCATTGAGATCTCAGGAAAACGTGCAAATTGAGTCCAGATCCTGGGGGGAAAAGTGCGAATTTAGTCGAAATCTTGAGAAAAAGAGCAAATTTAGTCTAGATATCTCGAAAAGAGCACCAATTTATTCGAGATATCTCAGAAAAAGTGCCAATTTAGTCGATCTTGAAAAGAGTGTGAATCTAGTTGAGAGATCTTGTAAAACATACAAATTTAGTTGAGAGTGCAGTGACAGAACTATCTTCAAGTGTCTGCATCAATAATTATATTATTAAAAAGTCTGCAAGATGGAATGTATTATATAAATCTATTGTTTGTGCTGTTGTAGTGTTAATTATGGCAACGTGTGTGTATGTGTAAAATATTTCCATCACTTACGGAAAAAAAAGTTTTTCGATAAACAAAAATATTTATTTATGGCATTAAGAATGTTCTTAACTGATCCGCTGAACAAGCGAAAAACGTTTTGACACATTTACAAATTCATTTTTTAACAGAAAGTTATAAAATTTTAATGCCTGACTATGAAAGCGATTTCGAATTGAACTTATTTTTCCATTTTATGATAATTAAATTACTTATCGAGTTATAAGCTATTTCGATGACGCAATCACCTGTTTTTCTCCTCCTTTTCAACCGGTTTTTCTGCTTTCGTCGGGAAATACGCTCAAAAGTGTCAACTTTGAAGGCTTGTTATGAAAAATCTATTGTGTTTTTTAAAAACAAAAGAATGAGTGCAATTAGACAGTTTCTGAATAACAACACCTGCTATTTTCATGCATTTCGGAACAAAAATAAATTAATGTATGTGCAGGGTTGTTATGTTTAAAACATTTTGTTTAAAACAGCTGTTTAAAACGCGTTTAAAACATTACATTTAAAACAATGTTTAAAACATAAATAGTGCTAATAATGTCACAAATTAAAATTTACGAAATAAAATTGTATTAAAAATTTCTAATTAGCTGTATGTACTAAAAGACATTCAAATTTTATTAAATTTATAAATTGGTTATTTAATTTTAATTAAGTATTTAAATTAAATTTATTTCCTCTAAAATTGGAAATATATAATTTATTTTTTTAAATATCTCAATTATGATGCAATTATGAGCAATTTTTAAATCAGGAACTAACAGAGTTTTATAATAACCTGTGCATTAGTTCTTGAGTTAAAGATATTATGGAAACTGAATAATGCATCATATCAGCGCCACCTGTTAAGAGATATACCCCAAAAACTAACCAGCTTCAGTTTATATCAATGCTCTAATTAAATGTAAAGTTTTTTGAAATGTCATGAATTATTTCTTAAAACAAAGCAGCCACTTTTTTTTTTTTTTTTTTTTTAATTAAAAACTTACGGAGTTGACTGATAGACATTTTCTAAAAACTTTTAAATTTCATTCCTTGCCTTCCAATACGTACAAATCCACCGAAAGTCAGAATACCATATTTTCTTTGAATTCAGTATTTTCTTGTAAAGATAGAACATAAAAACATATGAAAAAACATGCACTCTCAATTACAGTTAGCAATGTAGAAGAAATCTAAGAAATGCAATACACATTGGCTGCAAAACAGACAAACAATTCAAAAGTGATTAAAACCAACTATAATTGGTTCAAACGGCTATAAGTGGTATATATAAACGGTTCAAGGTGCTATAAAGGCATCTTACTTTGATATAAATTAACATTAATGTCTATCAGAGATGTTCAGGCCTTTTTGTTTTTGGGCCCAAAGTTTTATATCAGAGCTTAAAAGAATTTTGTCATTTTAAAATTGCTTCAAATTTAATCTACTCATTTAAAAATATTTTACATAGAAATAAAAGGTCAAGTGCAAGTTTTATTCATGTACAAAAGGTTCAGTAAAATAAATTACTAACTGTAACATTACAACAAATGAATTATTTTACAATAATTGAAATTAATTTTGGGTTAAACTGGAATGAATTCTAATTATTCCTTACTTTTTTTGTTACTTGTTTTAATAGGATGCTCATAACAATTATCTATTAAACATAACTGCTGTATTTTCTGTTCATCTGGAATAATTGAGATTGTTATTATACTCAATTTCTGTTTATTGTGTATACTTTTATGTAATATTTATCTTACCTTTTTTCTAAATAGGACATGCTTGGCTATTAATCTGGAAAAAGACACAAAATCGAAAAAACTATCTGCAAGATCCAAACAACCTTGGCGATAAATTGTGTTACTACAAATCTGTGTGAAAAAATGAATTTTTTATTTGTTGTTTCTTAATTTGTTATTTAAATTTGTTACTTCTAAGAATACTGTGTTGAAGTATATTAAATAAATTTGTAAAAATTCATGTTTTCTTTTTATTTATTGAATGATAATTTATAAAACAGAACCATTGTAATAATTTCATCTTCAAACATTCCCAAGTTTAATCAATTTTCACCGAAATCTCGTAAACAATATAGTATATATTATCTGTGTACACAAGATCAAGAACCGTGGGACATGGGTGCAAGATCTTCAGTCTCAGGACTGATTTCAGTGTTGAAGAGATTTTTGACTTACTTAAATAATAGTGGTTCTACCATCAAGAACATTTAATCACTTTCTTTTATTGTTAGAGACCAATTTTTAGGTATAAAACAAGACTTAGAAATCTTCTAACCCTTTTGCATTTAGTTATTTCTAATGCTCAGAAAATATTTCAGTCTTGACTTAGATGGATTTCTTGCACCGATGTGTGTAGGATTATGAATCATTGTTAAATCAAAAATGGACTACTTTTGTTTCATGTAGTATTTAGTAAATATGTGATACATAAAAATCGAAATAATAAATTAGCATTTGTTTATCATAAAAAAGCTGCTCTCTATTATTAAGCGGCTTGGAAGGGAAAAGAGGGAGCAATAGCAGTACAGCTAATAAACTGATATTACTAATCATAATTTTTCTGATCAATTCAGGAGTCGATGCAGGTTTTTATTCTGGGGCTCATTTTGTGAAAAAGAAAAGTTATTTTTGTGAAAATAACATTTTTTAATGGAAGTTGACTTTGTTATTTGAACAAGGAATTTAAAAACTAAATATATATATTTTAAAAAACTCCTTTGCTAAGTTTTTGAAAATTATGACATGTTTTTGTGTACAAATTAGATTTTAAAACAGTATGAAAATGGCATAAAAGAATTTTGTGAAAGGGTCTGTTTTATTAAAGTTATTTTTGTGAAGAAACCTATTTTATTAAATAGTTTTTTGTGAACCCTAAATTTTGCCTGGATCAACCCCTGTAATTTAATATTAACTAGTTTTCTATTTTCATTTTACATATCAGACTTTTATCTAAACACATGAGGGTTTGTTATCTTACCAGTTTTTAAATGCTTCACCACTCTCTCACTATTAAAGTGTGTGATGGTAAATTTTGGAAAGCTAAAAATTGTATTTTAACATAAGTTATTAATGCAATAATACCAAAAGTGAGAACCTCGTAACTGAATAAAAATACAATTTACTATAGGAAATGAGTGAGAATGCTCTCCTTTAATAGAATTAAACTTTTATTAAAAAAAAAAACTAACTGCCTGCTAAGAGTACCTGAAAACCTTGGAAAATTAGGCTTTGAATATACAAGTTTTATAATATGCATAAGTTATGAATGTTTTATTCAAATATTGCGAAAACATAAGTATTCCTGTGAAAATTTTTGTTGTTTGTGTTGTGAATTATCTATATTCCTCTTTTAAATCTATTATGGATTTTCAGTTGGTATATATGGTGATCCCCATTAAAGATTTTATTTAAAAAACCCCATATTTTATGATTTGTGGCCCCCTTTTTCCCCCCCTGAGTCCAAAAGAGAATGGGGTAATACTGGAGTATGGAAATTTATATTAATTTCACTGAATGATCCTTTTTTTAATTTTACAAACAATGCTTTTTCTTTAATGAGGTATCCTAATGTATGTGTTTTGTTATTTTATGGGCAACACCCCTTTTTTTCATGGCCAGAATTTGTATTATTTTACAGGCAATGTCCCTTTTCTCAGAGATATCTTGGTATTGTATTTTTATGGTCAATGCATCTTTTTTTACGGGCATCTTGGCATTATAGTTTTACGGCCAATGTCCCTTTTTTCACGGGCATCCTGGCCTTATAGTTTTGCGGGCAACGTCCTTTTTTTCACGGGCATCCTGGCATTGTAGTTTTACAGGCAATGCCCTTTTTTTCACGGGCAACTTGGCATTTTATTTTTACGGACAATACTACTTTTTTACGGGCTAGTTATGCATTTGCTAAAATGTAAAATTACGGGTGATTTTTAGATTTACGGTCAAAATATTTTTTTACGGATATTGTCCGGAATCTCTGCTGCCGGCTTTTGTCCGTAATTTTACGTAGATTTTTTTTACAGTGTATGTTAGGGATGAAATTTTGTGGTCGTTTCAACTCATAAACTATGAAATTTCGCAAAACTTTAGGTTGAGTTAGGCGTTGATAAAACTTTTTCTGATAATTTTTGGTGTATAGCTCTTAAGAGATGGAGCTCCTGCACTGCGTTCTTTCCGATTCTTGAATTAGCTCCATATAAAGAATTAATGCACGGATTTTTATAAAACTTTATATTCAAATAGTCCCTGATTTAAAATAACATTGTTAGTTTTTGGTATAAATTACCCAACATCTTAATAGGTTTTTCTATAATTCTGTATATTTTTCAATTAAAATTCCTTTTCTAAAAAAAAACACTATTAGAGGATCATATTGAGATTCTTAAGTTATTGTCTCAACACAGATAATTTAATTCCTGATTTAAACAAAATTTTAATGCAATTAATAAAAATATCATATAAAATATCCTTAACTAATATCTTAAAAGTCTTGCTATATTTAAAACATTGCCATTGTCACTAATAGGCCGATGAAGAAAACAACTTTTTTAAATACTTAAAAAATTTCGGAACTCAAATCTGAAAATTTTGCACGCTTTTTCGAGATAAATTTATCGGTAAATGAAACACATAATGTAGTCATTGACATTCTTATTTTTATTTGATTTCCAAAATTATAAAAGAAAAACCGTGAGCTATTTTCGCATTTTTGTCGCATTTGCAAAACATAGGGGCACTGTAAAATGAACGATGTGTATTTTATTGGAAATTTCCTTTAAAGAAAATGTTTTAAATACAAAAATGCGAGTTTTGTTCCTTAATATCGAATAACTCCCCCAGTAGTCAAATAATATTGGGTCGATACTGGCATGAAATATTGCTCCAAAATTGGGGTGTTTATATTTTGACCTTATTTAGCCAATATTTGCAGCCAATATTATGCCAATATTGGGGTTTCACCGGATATACTGCCAATAAAAATCCAATATTGGTTAAATATTGGGGTTTCATTGGAAATATTTCGAATGTAACGCCAACGTTTGTACAATATTGGGAATTCATTGGAAATATTTCTAATGTAACGCCAATATTTGTACATTATTGGGAATTCATTGGAAATATTTCCAATAAAATGCCAATATATAATGAATATTGGCGTTTTATTAGCAATATTTCCGATAAATGAAATATTGGTGCAACGTTGGACCAATATTGGTTTGCTACTGGAGTCATTATACAGTATTTATTTATCATTTCTCGATTAGCATTTTAAGTAAATGAACATTATTGCTTTTAGGTGTCATCTCAGGCACAATGACCTTATCCATATTTATATTTTAATTCGGTTATAATTAATAATGATACTATTTCTAATCAACGTATATATAAACTTTGTAGGCAACCTCTATAAATACTAATAGGATGTGTATATTTGTGACTTAATATGTCTTTAACATGCAAAAATAAGATCTGTTACAAATGATATGGATTTACGTCAGTAACCGGAAATGTGTTAGAATGAAATTTAGTTTAAAAATAATGTAGATAGTTTTAAGAAGAATAATTTTTTTTACCATTTTTTAGAATTTTCTTTTAACATTTTATTCTGTTAAATAGTTTTCATTTTTTAGTACTTCGTAATCAATTAAACTTATATTTCCTATTATTTCTTTAGCATAGCATGTTTCTTATTTAAATAAATAATTCAAAAGATGTTCCTTTAATGATAATAAATTTTCATATGTAATTTACGTTTTTAACAACCTTGGCATAAAAGCTATTTCACTGTATTTTTATTAAGCAAAACATCTGGTAGACATCAAAATTTCAATTTCAGAAATGCATATCATAAATTACGGTTTCGGTAGTTACGGTTAAATATTTTAGAAACCTAAATAAAAATTTATTGCACCATAATCCATAAATATTAATCAGAAGAGCTTTTGTGCTCACAAAGTTGAAAGATAACGGAAAACAAAAATCTCATCTTCATGAGTTTTTGAATGAAAAATATATTTTAGATATTAAAAATAACATCATTTATAAAATTTAAATCAGCAGCGCTCAAAAAAGATTTATATCAAATGTTTCAGCTTTTATATATTATGCAATTGCTCATGAGATTACATTTTATGCTTGCAAAAAAAGTGTTAAACGCAAAATAAATTATATATCCCTACAGGTTCTTTTATTTTCTTTCTCTCAGCTGTTACTTTTTTTATAAGCAATATAAATAACTTGAGTACTTTCTTTTTTTACCTGAATAAAAATACAGGATGCGCAAAAAGTTGGGATAAACTTTTAAATAATAATGACATTTAATTATACATAGGTGCTTTTTGCTTTAAGCTATGTGAATACATACAGGCTTCTTTTAGAAAAATATGAAATTTTTATCAGACACGTGTGCTTTCATTTAAAACATGGAATAAAACTATGAATACATAATAAATCTTTAATGCAATTTTAAATAACTTTCAAATTTATGCAATATTTAGAGAATTTTTAGTATAAGATTACTTTTATGCTTTTGCCAACAAGAGCCACATTGAAACAAGTTCTTTTAGTAATAAATAAATAAATACATAAACAAATAAATAAACAAATAAATAAATAAATAAAGGTTTTTACAGATGTGACACATGTTTAAACTGAATTACTCCAAGCAGATACAGAATCAATAATTTAAGCTATTATGCTAATTTTTTGTGTGTTTTAGGATAAATTAAATTACCGTTTCAAGGAATCAATTTATACGAAATTTAAGTTCACATTAACGTGTTTTTGAGTGCCAATAATTAAGATTGAGCGTTTTTAACGAAGACATTTTTATTTAACACACCTTTTTATCACATTAAATATTGAAACTGCAATTCCAAAAGTGAATTCTAACTTAAAATATAAAATGGCTGATTTCTATCCCTATGTAGAAAATATAATAAATTTGAGAGTAGTGCAACAAACTGATTCTTAAAATTTTAGATTTATTAACACATCTTAGACATAATAAAAAAAATATCAATGATTTCTACCGATGAAACTTTATTAGTTTTACATTTTAGAGCCAAGTCACGTAAAATTGCCATACATTGTCGTTTCTTCAGACCTATTCTTGTCTCTTGGTATTTTTATTAAGACGGTAACAAGATTATTTCAGAAGAACATATTTCTGAACTTTCTAAAGATAAAATTGAAAAATTGTTGTTCCTCTTTATAAATCATTCCAATCATTCATGTCAAATTCGACATGTAATTTCTTTATTGTAAATAATTTGTTTTAATTCTGAAATTGGAGTTATTGACACTAATGTATTATTTTAAGCTGTTAAGATGCAATGTCCGAAAATGTTTGTAATATATTTCTTTTAAAAGCAACAATATATATACTTCTATTTTACGACTTTTTTGAATTGTATTTTATGTAACATATCCTGGGGTAATAACGCCACCGCAAAGATCTACCAATTTTTACAGCTTTGTTTTAGATGAATATAGGATTTGATACAACAACGTATTGATTATGTATAAAAAAACGAATATTTTAAAAGATATTTATTCGTAAAATTCGTTGCCGTGATTTATTGACCATTGATATTTGGCATTTTTACTCACCTATGTGGGTAACAACGTCATGCAATGAAAACTATAAAATGAGATGTAATGATGGTAAATAATTGTCCCATTCTAATGATAACCCTAGAAATGGACAAATTTCTCATACCCGAGAGGAAAATGCGTAAATACCCAGTTAGGTTCCTTGTAAAGACCACATTCCTCCCCCCTCCCTTTAGAAGCCCATATCTCTCGAGTTGATAATTGGCCATCATAAACACAACCAAACAAACAACCGATAAGAAAAGTTCTGACATAAAAATTTCTCTTCAAACTTTTTATTTTGAACAATGTAAATAATGTTATCTCATGCATATAAAAAATAATTACTGTTTGGATGTAGTTCCACAGAATAGAATCAAATGAAGTAATAACGCCAATGGATGGCATTACTACTACAATATACTTACTGCGTCGTAAATTTTAATTTAGAAATTATATCGAGAAAACATCAATCATCTTCTACATAATTTTGAAAGTTTAATAACTATACTATAAATGTATGTAGTAAACAAAGTACTTTCTAAGAAAAATAACATTGCTAGATCACAGAACTTATCTCTCAAGGTTTAGATCGTACGTTGACTTTTAAATGCTTCTTCCAGTGATAAGGTCTGCATATGAAAAATTTAACTTTTGCTGTTGTTTGTGATTCAGATGAGTCAGAAGGGCACCATATCCTCGTTGATTCATAATTATGCGTAATATAAGCACTTGGCATTATTATATACTCTGGTTTTAATACCCAGTATGTATTAATAAATATTATGTGTGTTGTGAACTGTATCTGTTATTAAGTTTTTTAGCACATCTATTTTTAATTAATGCACATTTGTAACACTGCATGTATTGAGCTGTTGTACTAAAGTGTATGTAAGTATGTCAGGTAAACAGATAATAAACAAATAAATATAGATATATGTATGCATTATATGTGATGTAATAGGTGTTCTAATTTTTATGTAATATATTCTTTTTTCATATATCTGTTTTCAATTATTGCGGTTTTGTGAGGAATGCGTACTTCTAAACTATTTGTTATAAGGTATATTTAAACAAAACACATAAATAGTTGTAACATATAAATATCAGAAAGCAGGGGAAAGTATTTTATAAAAACGCAATTTTTGTGACACCAAATATCCAGAAACTTGTAATTTGGCTTGGTATAAGATTATATTATTCATATCTTATAAGACTCTTATAAGCATTCATATCTTATAAGATTAATTATGAATGCCATCTACTTTTATAAAATTCTGAACTTAAAAGGGGTGAAAATGTGCATAAAGCGTTCTAAAAATATTCTAAATTAAAATTTTTATAAAAATTTAAAAAATAAGAAACTTGAAAGTTATTATGGTATATATTTATGAAAAGTAAATTCTCTAAGTATCTAAGAACAATTAAAAAAATCTAAATTAAAATGGTTAAAACTGCAAAAAGTTGTTTAAAAATTTTCTAAATCACGATTTTTGTGGAATCTTATAAAGTACGAAGCTATTTTAAAAGTAATTTTTCCAAACTGATTCTGACAGTCCCATCTCCAACAGCAGCTATATTTTATGTCTGCATCACTATTATTAGGCAGTTGCAGAATCAAATAACTTTCTATAATTGCAGTTTTTGTGATAATAAAAAGGATAAAAGTTGCAAATTTGGCATTGTCGTTACATAACAAAGCAGCAAATGAGTGCATTAACTGTTCAAAAAATTCAAAATTTAAAAAGGGTGGAGATGCGCGTAAAGTGCTTGAATTGGAGTTCTAATTTTCCACTTATATAGAATTGTTAGAGATGCAAATTTGAATTTAACATTGCAAATACTTATAATACGTAAATGATTTTAAAGAACACTTGCTAAGAAATTCTACTGTGGAATCTCGGGCATAAAAGATGGAAATATGGCATGGTAGTTTTTTATACAATGTAAATGTTCTTTAAGAACAGTTTGTACAAATTTAAATTTGAAATGATGTGGAAAGGAGTGAAAATATTCTCAAAACGTTAGAAATTACATTTTCTATGGAATTGCTGAAGATAGAAACTTGAAACTTGGTATGGTAGATACTTATAAGATGTAAAAGTTCTCTAGGAATAGTTTTCAAAATATTCACAATTTATAATGGTGATTATAACGATAAGCATTCTACAAATATTCTAATTTGCAAATGCTATCGAATAATAAAAGATAGAAACTTAAAATTGAGCATAGACTGTACTTATAAATTGCAAGTTCTGTTTAAGAAGATATTCTAAAAGATTCAAAATAAAAGAAGGAAAACTAACTGTCAGACATTTTAAAAACCTTTTAAATAATAATTTATATGGAATGTTATGAAATACCCAACTGATTGTATAAATAATGTTTGCAAATTGATGGTGAAAATCCATGCTGCGGCAAACATTATATAATCTAATTTTTGGGGGTACTACCAACAACATGATGGTAGACCTTTAAATAAAAGGTTTGAATAAATGAGAATTGTTACTTTCAAGGAGTCGCAGGAGTCTTACTTTTTGGTTGATAGTGAAATTTAACCACATATTAAATTAAAGTATTTTTCTCCGACCCTGTGAAACATAAATTCATATTTTTCTTTAATCTAGAAAGCTTAATGTCGCTTCAATTTAAAATATTTTTTTAATATTCTACATTCAAATTTTGTTTTATTTTTTAATGTTTAATTTTTATTAAAAAAATTAAAGTTTTTTTTTATTTTCATCCATTTTGCGCAAGTTGTTTCAAAAATATTGGTTCAAGAGCTTCCAATAATATTCATAATGATGTAAAACTAATGTATCTCTAAATTTACCTTATTTGAAAACAATTTATTTATTTATTTATTTTAAATTTAAATTTAAATTTAAATTTTAAAATATAGAAAAAATTCTTTTTAATTGAAAACTTGCCAATTTTAAATAATTAATACAATTATAATACTAAATTTGAAGTATAAGTTATTCTTCAATTTAAAATAACGATATTTACCAAGTTTCATGGAAGTTGCTTTGTTTTTCAGAAATGTTACGCGCAGTCAATGCAAGTCAAAGACCATTTTAAGAATTTTCAACAAAATTAAGCATTAGAAAATGAATTAAAATTTCAATGTAGAATATTAAACAAGTTATTTTACATAGAAGAGATATTATGTTGTGTATATTAAAAAAAAATTATGCATTTATGTTTCATGAGGACTGAGAAAAAATAATTAAATGTGACATGTTCATAAATTGCACCACCCCGTAAAATTAAGAACTTCTCAGATCCCTTAAGCTTAAATGCTTCTTGTGAATGGTTTCTAAAAAACATTAAAACTTCAAATGGAAACTTCAATAAGTGATAAAGTTTCAAAATAAAATCTAAATTATAATTTATATAGAAATCGTTTTAACTCTTGACATAGATTTAAGTCTCTTTTATACCTTATTTTGTGTAATAAAGATGTTTAATGAAGTTATTGCTTATTTAATAAAAATAAATTAGGGAGTATTCGTAGCTGTATAACGTCGTCTAATATAAATAGGCATACCAACAAACTATTGCGCAAGCACAGATAGTAAATGTATACACGAGTACATAAATATGTAAACTGTTCGATTTCAGAATGATATTTGCGTTTTTTAACTGTACAAAATATAAAATGCACTCCTAACTTATTTTTAAAATTTGTCTGAATCTTGAGTATAAAATAAATCTAAAAACAATAGATAATACATATATAAATTTAAAAATAGCATTTAAAACTTTAGAAAAAGTAAACTTACCGAGGACGGTATGCTAAAAGCGATTAAACTAATCTGCTCGCAGTTTACATATTTTGGATATTGTAATTTTTTAAAATTTATATTAAACTGTGTCAAGTTGTCTTTTAATGATTATAGATATTACAATAAAAAGAATATTAACTCAATGTGACATTCCTCACGAAAGCTAAGACTAATTTATCAATATCGTAATCAGCAAAATCTAAACAGAAAAACTTTCATAAAAATATTATTTATAATTTTTTTAATGTGGAATAAAAAATAGTTTAATATAAAAAGAGTTTAAGCACAAATGTACCATGTGTAAAAAAAGGAAAAAGCAATAATTTTACTGTGAGTTAAGATACCATTTGTAGTGTCTAATATTAACATACAATTATTAAATATATATTTATTTTATATTTTGTAATGTTTTTGCAATGCAAAAAAAGTAAAATAAAATTTTAAAAATTCTAAGAAGTTTTCAAACATTGCAATTTTTAAGTCCCCATGTATCAACATGTTTTATGAACTAAAAACAAATTCACTGTTCATACTTTTTTGGTTTCAGTTTGTTAATATAAATCTAAAATGATATTTTCGAAGACTAAAATTTTAGACTTTTAAATCAATACTATATTTAAAATAATAATCATAATAATAATAATAAGACAAACTTTTATTTTATATAAAATGACGTCATTCATATCCGCTGGAGAACATAAATAAACCCTGGTGTCTGAGAATGATAAACTAGCGATCAACTGAAATGATAAATTATTGTTGTAGAAAAATGTACTTCCAACAGCAACTAATTCTTATTCAGAAGTTGTATTTTATTTTCAACAAGAACATTACTCAACCCTAAAGCTATAAATTATACTTAAGACCAATACTACTAACCAAGACATATGATTTTAGAAATGTTATATGTCTAGGATAAAAAATCCAAAATCTTAGCTAGTAAGTTTATTTACAGTACGGTGTTGCTAAGTCACGTAAAATTGTCATGTAGTTTCATTTCCTTTTATCTTTGGTACCACTTTATTGTTTTCATTAATAAGTGACAAGATTATCTGAGAAATATATATTTGTAAGCTGCCTAAAATAAAAATGATAAATTAATCAACAAGTTCATAAATTGCGACTTTTGTCAAAATGAATGTCCGACAATCTTTCTTTTTTCGTTCATTTCCCCCTATTTGCTTTTGATTGTTTATTTTTACCTTTCCTTTTCTCTTTTACTACGATGTCTTTATCTGTAACTTATTTTTAAAAAATTTCTGAAACATTCGTTTAGAAGTAATTATAAAATAAATCTGAAAATAATAGCTAATACACGTGTAAATTTAAAAAACAAGATTGAAAACGTCAGAGTCTCAAAACTTACTGATTACCGTACGCTGTGATCTACTGAGACAATTATGGCCGAGATTTACATATTCTGGATTTTTAACATTGTTATAATATACTGCGCCAATTAGCATCCTAATAATTAACAGTTAATATAATCACAAGTTTAAATAATTCCATAGGAACATTTCTTATGGATGCCTAGAATAATTTAATCAATGCTAATCAGCAAAATCTTAAAAAAAAAAATTGAAATGTTTTACATATTATGCTTATTTTTCAACTGTTTTACATAATATATTTTTAAAAATATGAAAATAAATAATATAAAATGGGAATAATGCAATATTTTACAAAAACATAAAGGGAGTGCTTTAAGTACAAATGATTATGTCTGTCTTGATATGATTTAAAATTAAATTAAATTTTTTGTATTATTCATATTTTTCAAATGTTTTACGTAATATTTTTTAAAATATGAAACTAAATAATATAAAAAGGGAATGACGCAATATTTTATAGAAATATTGAAGGTGTGCTGTAAGTACAAAGGCTTACATCCATCTAGATATGTTTTAAAATTAAATTTCACCGGATGCTTCATATATGAATGTTTACATAAAAAGGAAACTAGAAGTAACCTCTTTAGACCTGTTGTATCCTGTATGATACACATATTTACAGTTTTTTTCATTTATATAAATAATGTTACAAAAAGAGAAATTGGTGTGAATGGGGCCGAATTGGTCAAACAAAATAATTTTTTTTTAGCAAGTGACGTTTTATATAAAAAATGCAGCAGAAATATAAAAAAAATGGAAAAAAGTATTGAGCAACAAGATATTATTTGTAGAGTCCATTATTAATAACAGATTATTTTATATTTATTGTAAGTCGTTCAATGTTTTTGTAGTGCAATATGAAAAAAAATCTTAAGAAATTGACAAGAAATATTTTTTTGGGTCTCATTTATCGTCAAATTTTATGAGGAAAAAATAAATTTAATTATCTTTCCTTTTCTGTCTTTTTTAATTATTTGTTTGCTAATATAAATCTATAACTGAAAATTTTAGAAAATGCTGAAGAGAATAAATTAGCGATCAACTAAAACGAAAAATTAATGTTGTAGAAAAATGTTGTTCCAGCACCTACTAATTCTTATTCAGAAGATGTATTTTCACGCCAATAAGAGAATTTTTTTACACTGAAATTACAAATCATATATAAGAAATTTGAGCTCAGTACTACTAACCAAGACATAAGATTTTAAGTTTATTATATCTTTAGGGAATTTTGTGAAAAAAAGCTAAAATTTTCGATAAAAAGTTTATTTGCTGTATGTTCAGTACCTAGGTCACGTAAAATTGTCATGTATATTTTGTTTTTTATTTCTGTCAAATTAATATATTTATTAATAAGTGACAAGATTATATTGAGAAATATATATTTGCAAGCTGCCCAAAATAAAAATGATAATTTAATAAACAAGTTCATAAATTGCGACTGTTATCTCAATGTACGTCCGACAATCTTTCTCTTTTTTTTTTTTTTTCTTTTACTTTCCCCTGTTTCCTTTTGCTTGTTTATTTTTTACTTTCCTTGTTTTCAATTTTACTACATTCTCTTTTGAGCTTTTAAATTTATCTCTTTTTTGCCTTATTTTTACTTTATTTATTTATTTTTTTTTTTTTTGTGAAACATTAGTAATGCGTTAGCATAAAAAAATCTGAAAAGAAATGCATATAATACTTATGTAAATTTAATGTCAACGTTAAAAATGCCAGAAGATGTAAACAGACTGAAGACGGTACAAAAAAATCTACATAGACTAGGATGCTGGAAATTTATATACAGGGTGAGCAAAAAGTCCGTAAAAATTAAAAAAATTAATAAAAACCGAAAAAATAACCGAAATGAAAAACGGTTTGCAGGGTTAGTATCTATTGGTCACGGGGATTTTTTTAAGACATGAAAAAAAAAAAATTCAAAAAACAGCCAATAGGTGGCACTGACGTACCCAAATCAAAGAAAAAATACCCAAATAAAGAACAGAATGTTTCCAAATCGTTTATTTGACCTGGATGTGTTCCACATGACCACCACCACAGGGGATGACACATTGGAGTCGAGTGTGGATTAGGAGCGCAAGCTCTTATAACCGGTTCATTTGCATATTTCCGCGGAAATCGCAAGTACCAGCGCCATCTGTCGGCTGTTTTTTTATTTTTTTTTATTTCTGTCTTTAAAAAATCCCCGTGACCTATGGATGCTAACCCTGCAAACCGTTTTTCATTTCGGTTATTTTTTCGGTTTTTATGAATTTTTAAAGTTTTTACGGACTTTTTGCTCACCCTGTATTTTTTTTTCCATTTAGTTTACTTATTTTATTTTTGATTTATAATATGCTGTGACAATGAGCATCTTATTATTTAACAGATATTATAAGCGAAAGTTAATGTTAACTCAATTGAATATTTTTATGAGCGCGTTGTAATCAATAACTTAATGAATATTGTAATCAAAAAAATGTAAAACAAATCGTAAAAATGTCATAGGTAATAGGTAGTATATATATGTATATGGCTAATTCCTTGAAAACTTGTCATGTCTGTCACATACAATGATTTTTGGCTACCAGTATTTTAGAACAGGAAAAAGTGTGACTTATTTTATCGGAGATATCTCATCAGTTCAATAGGGCAAAGGGAACTTTTCGAAAATAACGGTGGCGAACAAGCATAGCGGTTTTTATGAGTGTGACAGACATGACATGTTTTCATGGAATTAACTATATGTATATAATGTGAAACAGGGCTCCCAAATGGTCCGCGAACTGAACATCAATATTTTCTTAGAAAGATTTTCGTTTTACATTTTTCTTGCAAACTGCGCAGGAATTACTTTCGGAGGTTAGTTTTACCACAGATACTGTAGAAACCTACCATGAAATTTCCTGTTTAAAAATATTGGTGTTCAGTTCGCGGACCATTTGGCAGCCTTGTGTGAAATTAAAAGAAGTAGTTTGATTTTAAAAAAAAGGATTAATGCTATATTTCACAGAAACTATTTATAAAATTTTACATATAAACACTTCTCGAAGATTTTTTAAAGATGCCACCATTTACATTTAAAAAGAGTTATTTTTAACTGTATAATTGTAATTAGAAACAAGTGAGTGTTTAAGCTTAAATAGTAATATTATTTTATTAGTAATACTTAAACTTAACTGAGTCGAATGTTATAATTTAAAAAAAATAATCCAATTCATTCACTTTCAAATGAGTTGTTTATAAATTATTATTCAACCATTTTTCAGATTTCATAATAAAAAAAACTATTTATAGAGTGTAACATAATTTCATACGTTTTATGTACTAAATTCAACATTTTGTTTTCTCTCAAATTATATATATTTTCTCTAAAAAAGAACTTTATACAATCTATAAATGCAGCTTTTTTTGCGCTATAAAAATATCTAATATAGAAATATAAAAACATTGAGGATAGAAATAAAATAATGTATAATGAATAATGAAGATAAAACTTAATAATTAAACAAATGAAAGTGGGTAGGTTAATACTACTTTTCTGGCCTTTCAAAAAGTCTTGTTATAAGAATTTACATTGTATTTTTCCTGATTAATTAATTTCATCATTTTCGATGCCCAATTTACACAATACACTTAATTACATACCTAGAGCTATGAGGGGATTATGTTATTATGAAACAAACTTTTTTCGCAAAGAAATTAACTTGTCACGGACACTGTTGAAAAGTTAATTCTGAATTTTAAGAACCATAATAAAAAAATACTCTTGTATAAAAACGTAAATATTGTTAAAATATCGATAAGATAATTTATAATACAAGAAAAAATAAGTAAAAAAATCTTTCTTTCACCAGCTTATTTGTTATAGAACATATACTCCAGTTACTTTTTTTTTTCTTTTTTATTACCCTTGTGTTTAATGTATGCATGGGATTTAATTTAGAATCATTTTGAGACATTGGATTACAGTGATTATTCAAGATAAAAAATGGAAGATTTTTTTTAATATATTAATTTTACATTATATAGTATTAGATGTTCTAGCATTAATTTTTATGTATACTTCCAGAGTAGTTAAAGATGAGTGGTATTTTTTCTTTTTAAAAATTAATATATTAACAAGTTATCATTAAAAACTTACTTAATCTTTTTACAATTGTATATTCTTTATTTAAATCAATGCGATTAGAAAACAGTTATTTTATTATTTTTACATGGAAGTAGTTTAATGAAAATAAAATGCGGATATGACACTTTATATTATTACAGAACAGAAAAAAAAATATTTTTAAAATAATCTGTAAGACATTTATAACATTAGAACACTTAAATTAATTTTTAAAATATGTTGTCATAGTTTATAAAATGGCTCAAAAATCGCCATTAGAACACCTCTTCCGTCAGATTTTTTTTTCAAATTCAGGAGGAATAACTTGCCATAACGAAACACTTTCACAAAAAAAAAATGTTCAATTCTATATATAAGTTCTTACGTCTTTGATGGTACAATATTAAAAATGACCCAAAAATTGCTATTACAGTACCCCTTTTCGGCGGGATATTTCAAAATTGAAGGAGGACCTGCTTGCCACAGCTAAAAACATACACAAAAAATTGGTTCAATTCTATGCCTATCTTCATACACTTTTTGATAGTAGAATGGGAACACTCGAACACACATCCCGATACACGAACAGACAAACATTTAAGTAAAAACGTATTTTTAGAATCTCTGACCTCTAAAATGGGTAAATACGTTGAAAACTACAAGTCGAAAAAATGTCGATTACAATACTTTCATCTGTTGAAGATAGAAAGCAGCAATAGTTTTAAATTCCTTCAAATACTTGCAAGCGATATGCAAATAAGACGAAAAATGTAGAATTTAATCTATGAAATGATAAAAAAAACTCAAATAAATAACAAAATCTTAATGCTGTATCTTTTCTCTTTGTGGTTCATATTAAATGAAAGAATAAGCGTAATTTTTGCCAAGGAAAAATCTTTTAAGGGTATTTTTAAATTAATATAAAATTTTTATTAAAGCATTTTCCTAAAATTTTCTGTAGGAAATTAGATTTATGGTTTCTTTGCATAATTTCACTTTCTGGTTTTATTCTGAATTATTTAAAAAAACGTATAAAGTGTAAACAAGTAATTTAATAAATATGTTTCTCAAACCGCAGGTAAATTTGCAAACCAAGCTGGTAAATCTAATAATATGAGGAAAAATATTTTTAGATTATATTTTCTGTAGTTAATTAGATAGTTTTCTATACTTTAAAATTTTTGTGCTAAGGAAATCGAAAGAGTTAAAATTATGTATACATGAATAAAAATGTACTATTATTGTATGCATATACGCAAAGCCTAACCGACATAAAATATGGAAGTTTTAAAAAAATAGCATTTTTATGAATATTATAATACTGTATTATAATTTTTTATTATAATTTTTATGCTTTGATATTTTGAAAATAAAATCATATTTTAAGAAAAAGAAATCAAGATTATATAAAACACAAATTTTATCTAAAATACAAAATTTTTAAAATATCAAGATTTTATTGAATTTAACGGTTGTTTTATAAAAAAGTACATTTTGAATAATTTTACAATACATATACACATATATTTTACATTAAAAAAATAAAGTTTATAAGATCGTAAAATACGAATAATTATTAGGATGAGCGGAACGAATCCCCTTCTAGTCTACAAAAATTACATTTTGTCGTGCAATTAAAAAAAAAAAAAACGGTATTTTGACTTGAAATTAAACATAAAATAATTTATGATCTGTAGTATATGATCTGTAATAATATTATTTTTTTACAGAATAACCTAAAAAATGATTATTTTAATTTATTAAATTTATATGTTTTTCGATTACGGACGCATTTTTGGAAATAAAAAATAAAATACATATATTTTCATTAAAAAATGGGCCTAGAAGGAGCGAACTAATGGGAAAAACGACTGCCAAGTGTGCAGTTGGGCTCGACATTTTTGCTTTTTCTCCTCATCCTCTCTCTAGAAGTTGATCTCCCTGCTCGATGGGAGATCGGTCTTCAGAACGAAGTCTGACACATCCCCCTAAGGCAGTATTGACCCTTTTTTGCAGGTAGGATCCGAGTCGAGAACTTTAACTTTCAAATTTTTTGTTTCTATCTACTATTTATGTTTTGTGTGTTGTCCAGAGGTTCGAACGTTGACCAAGAGGACGCCCTTTGCCATCTGGGGGTGCACCACACCTTGCGCCTCCTTGGTCCGAGCGTTTCTCTAACCTTTTTTGCTTTACTTTTTTTCCTGTGGCTAGATGTTGAGAAGTGTTGCATCCTTGAACATCTAGGGCGGGACATACACACCTGTCCGTGTGCAGCGCTGTTACCGTTGGTCTGCGGTCCAAGTAGTCCTAGAGAAGCGTGCCTTTGACTTGGTGGGAGGTCGCAGGCATTTTCTATTTCTAGACTACCATTGACTAGCATGCATCTCATATGACGAGGGACTGCGTCCGTGTTGGCGCTGGTCCTTGGTCGAGATACGTGATGTGTTGCCCCATGTGTTGTTTTCTTTCATTTCTTGTTGTCGAACCTTGAATCTTGAAATCAATTTTTAAGTTGTTCATTTGCATCCAGTTTCGGGGCCCGTCGGGGATCGGTACACACCTGTGCAAATGATCCAAGAGCTTACGATGATACTAACTTTCCTAGTTTTTTTCCTCTGTATTTTATACTAACAGGTTATCCAATGGCTGAAATCGCAGAGGTAGCCTTTGTAGAGGATCCTCAGTTTCGGCTGGCGGTAAAACAAGCGGGGACGGAAGGATCGCTCACTAGTTTCCGAGCAGGGAGCCTCCTGTGAAGCTTGCCTGATTAGCATTCGATGATGTGATTCCCTCTTCGGTCTAACCTGTTCCGACCTCTCTCTCAAGTATTGAGTGAGTGACCTATTAATTGGTTTGAGCTCAACTAGTTCCACCCAGCAATGTTTATTAAATAAAAATAGAGAACAATTATACACTAGTAAAATAAAGGTAGGAGTTGGGTGGTTTACAGACGTATAACATATAATTTTTCGTTAACAATAACACTAATTATATAACTGTTTTAAAGTAAACGTTTTTTGATTAGTTTCATAGCTCATCATCATTATCATATAAAAGGTCCCATTGAGGCATTTGGAAAAGTCCAGTGCGAAGCGAAAAAAGGCCGAAATGGGGTATTTTGGGGACCTGTAAAGGCTCCGACCGAAAGCACCCTGTGATTGCCAGCAATGGCCACGGACAGGTACTTGTTTAGTTTAAATGTATACTACGCCTTAAATGTTATTGCTTTTATTCATAATTTATTTTAATTTTTCAATTTTTTGCCAAATTAAAAGATTCTGCTAGAAAAAAAGCATAGATGTTATATACGAATCACATTGGCACAATTACAACAAATTGGCAATTATATGCCTCACAAAGTAACCCAGCTATTGTTGTTTATTTATTAATAAACTGTTTATTTACTTTATTTTAATTTTATTTACTTTATTTTATTTAAATAATTTAAATTGTTTTCGATAATTATTAACTATTGTTTTTATTTATTATTATTTTCCTTTTAAAATAAAAGAAAATATTTAAAAAAATACATACGCAACTAATATTTGAAAACTCAGTTTTCGCTAAGCTGACATCAGAAAAAAAATTGCGCTAATGTGATGAGTAAATGACACCTGCGCCAAGAAACCAAGAACTCGGTATTTTTCTGTTACCCTGGCACAGGCGATAAATAGCTAAATATTGTACCCGTGGCACTGTTTCGTATTTCATTAATTTCATTTAAAATATAATAATGTAATCCTTTTACTCATTTCATTAAAAATACATAACTTTAATTTGAAACTGAAACGTTTATAATTTGTGACTTTTATTTATTTTTTTTAAAGTAAAAAGAGCAGAACAAAACAAAAATAATTATATTTTGTAGCGAAAGTGCGTGCAGCGAAATGTGCATGCGCATATGTGCAGCGAAAGTAAAATGTAAAGAAACCTAATTTACCGCGGGATAAATCCTGCCAAAGGACTTTTACACAATAACCAATAAGATGCACTTCATTTGGGCGTTGCCATTAAACAATTAACAAACAATCCCGATTTTTATGCCACGTATGATAGCATAATATACACAGGGTGTATCTAAATTCATGGTACAAACTTTAAGAAATGACAGTACACATCAAGACAAACAATATTAAATGGGATACTAAGGGTCCCAAACGTCTTCTGAAGGAGATAGGTGCCATTAAAGTTTAGGGTAAACAATATCAAATGATTATAAAAACAGAAAAATTGGTCGATTCGTTTGCGGTTTTCACTAAAACTATTCATGATGTCAGTATTGTTTTGAAAATCAATTATAAAGAGAAATTTAAAAAAATGCCGATAGAGCGCGCTTTAGACTTTGGAGTAACAAACAACTATTTTTTACGTTATTTTTTGCATCTCATTACATTTTTTTAGAAGCTTAGACATAAACTTAAATTTTGAGCTCAAAATCTAAATCGTTGTGAGTGGTTAAGTTGCGCATACTAAATGGTGTGTGTGTGTGGGGGGGGGGGGGGTCAAATTTCAAATGATTATAAAAAAACGGAAAAATTGGTTAATTGATTTGCGATTTTCACTAAAATTATTCTTTATGTCAATGTTATCTTGAAAATAAATCATAAAGATAAAATTCAAACAATGTCGATAGAGGGCACTTTAGACTTTGGAGTAACGTACAACTATTTTTTACCGTTATTTCTTGCATCTCATAAATTTTTTTAGAAGCTTAGGCATAAACTTGAGATGAAAATCTGAATCGTTGGGAGTGGTTAAGAAGCGTAAACTGAACTGTGTTCAGGAGTTGAAATGCTACTTTCCCCACCCCTTGAACTCAGTTCAATTTTCCGCTACTTAATTACTCACAACGATGCAGATTTTGAGCTCAAAATTTAAGTTTGAACTTTTACAAGCATTTAATTAGATACGAAAAATAACAGTCAAAAATAGTTGTTGGTTACTCTAAAGTTTAAGGCGCCCTGTAACGGAATTCTTTGAAATTTATCTCTAAAATTTATTTTCAAGAAAATATTGACATAAAGAATAATTTTAGCGAAAACCGACCAATTTTTCCGTTTTTTATAATCATTTGAAATTTGAACCTCCCCACCCCCATTGAACACAGTTCTTTTTGCTCTACTTAACCACTCCCAACGATTCAGATTTTCATCTCAAAGTTTAAGTTTATCTCTAAGCTTCTAAAACAAATTTATGAGATATAAAAAATAACGTTAAAAAATTTTTGTGCGTTACTCGAAAATCTAAAGCGCCCTCTATCGGCATTTTTTGAATTTTATCTTTATAATATATTTTTAAGATAATTCTGACATAAAGAATAATTTTAGTGAAAATCGCAAATCAATTGACCAATTTTTCCGTCTTTTATAATCATTTGAAATTTTAACTTCCCCCCACAGTTCAGTTTGCGCTACTTAACCACTCCCAACGATTTAGATTTTATGCTCAAAATTTAAGTTTATGTCTAACCTTCTAACAAAGTTTAATGAGATGCAAAAAATAATGGTAAATAATAGTTGTTCGTTACTTCAAAATCTAAAGCGCCCTCTATCGGAATTTTGTGAAATTTGTCTTTATAATTAATTTTCAAGACAATATTGACATAAAGAATAGTTTTAGGGAAAACCGCAAACGAATCGACCAATTTTTCTGTTTTTTATAATCATTTGGACCCTAAACTTTCATGGCGCCTATCTCCTTCGGAAGACGTTTGTTATCCTTAGTATCCTATTTAATATTGTTTGTCTTGATGTGTACTATAACCCCTTAAAGTTTGTACCATGAATTTAGAAACACCCTGTATATAGATTACGTCTCGAAAATTGTAGTATGTCCTATATATTATATCAGCATCTGTTTGTAAAGAATTTCTGAAATCAATGAAAAATTCTGAATCAACAATCAATTCTGAATCAATCTTCTGAATCATATCTTGAGGAAGTTTCGCAAACTTTTCAGAACACAGATATTACACTATTTGATACCTATAATTCAGTTTCCACAGAATTGCATTTTTAATGGATTAAAAAATAATTAAACATTGAGAAAGATTTAAGAAGCATGACTAAAATTTTATCTATGGCCGAATTATCCAGCAAGTGCTGTTATAACTTCAAGAAGGATCTCTAAAATCTTGCTTTAAATTTAATGAGCGTTTTCCTGGACACACTAAAATTTGAAAAAAAACTATTGAAATTCCCCCACTGACATTCTGGCTTTAAATTTTAGAAAAAAATGCATTAACCTGACAGGACGGACACGGGTGTTTTGGCACCCCATGGCTGAAAATATTCCTCAGCTGTTTCCCCTTATAAACAGAAATGTTCAAGTCCATCAGTACTTGAATCCAAGCTTACTTTCCATGTGTAGAATATGAAAACCGCGATTTCAGACTCTTTTTTAGCCTTATATAGAATGATTTGGGGTGTTCAGATACACAAAATATCTAAAATTTCTGATCTATGAACACCCTAATTTTCATGAAAATTCATAAATCTCAGTATTATTATCCACAATAATTCATACTTTTATCCCAATAAATATTATTAAACAAATACTTTGGTGTTACATCAAGAATTTCGAATCAAGATTTTCAAATAAAGAAAATAAAGGTGAAAGCTTTTGATTTATGTTTCATTAATTTTTAAAAGTAACAGTAATTTAACATTTGAGTTCTCGTTTTTCGAGAAAAAGAGTAATTATCTTGAATTTCATTAATATATTTAATTCTATTTTTTTTTCTTATTTATGCCATTTAGTATGTTTGGGTAGTGCTGGCAATCCATGCCCGTCCTGATATTTTATTTCTCGGTGCCCGTCCTGCCGGGTTAAATCTTAGTTGAAATAAATAAGTGGAAATAAAACATCTGGGTACTACTTGGTTATCCAGTCAAAAAAAAAATATCACCTAACTTTAAGTGTAAATGCCAATAATGGATGATCGTGAATGTCACATTCAATAACATTAAATACGATACACGTGTTTAAAACGTCATTAAGTTATTTTTATTTTGACTTTTTATTTGTATTTTTATTAATATTCTACCGATTATTAGTTTTTTCGTTATTTAAAATGAAAATTATGTCGATATATATGATTTGGCTATTAGTTCGGCGATTTGTATAATTTGGAGAAATTGATTAACGAGATAACCAAGTAGTACCTAAAATTTTTATAATCTTTGTTTATGTTCAGTATCAGTTTACTTAATTTGTAGCAATTTTTTTTTTTTTTTTTTTTTTTTTTTTTACAATTTATTATATTAAAAATTTTATTTATTTTGTTGAAAATTTACTGTATTATGGTAAAATAACTGCAAAGTAAATTTGGTTTATGTGAAATTGAGGGAGAATGACCATTCAAACGGTAAAAAAAACATAACAGAAATTTACGCAGCGGATCTCATGCTTAATAAAAGTTACGAGAAGTGACTTTTTTATCAATTGTATCTCTTATATACTTATAACATATATTTAAAAAACATCTTCACGATTCTCACATCTGTGAACTATTATAAATTCAACAATGTAACAAACAATACACAAATTAATGTACATTAGGGTGGAGGGAAAAAAATTTTTTTTTGAAAATCAAAAACGGGTAGGTGCCAAAAGTTGCCTTTATACTAGAACATCAACTGCGTGAAATTTTACCGCTGAAAAAAAATGGCTTGAGTCTGCGCTTTTGCTCCAAAAATCGAAATTTTGGGTAAAATTTGTCATTTTTTGTCATTTTTTCAAAAAAATTAAAAAATTTCTACAGAGCTGGTTAGTATTTAAAAGTGTTGCTTAGACCTTTTTATTTATCTGCTTAACATATTTAAACTATAAAACAATATGTTTATTCCCTATAGCTGGAGCAAAACAGACAACTTTAGTAAGAAAACAGCATTACCACTCTATTGGGTCATATAACGAATTGTTGTTTTTAATACAGCTCTTGTTTTCAAAACTACCTTGGACATACGTCGTGGAGGTGGCTATATTTCCTATACCATCCGGCCCAACTATTCGATCATCTTAGTACAGTGTTTTATTTATACATTGATTTGTGATTTTCTTTATAAAAATTTGGCATATTTTCGATGCTTCCACCTTGTTTATCAGTTCTTTGCATCCACATGCTGCTGTAACTATCTTCATCTATATTTTTACAGTTTATACAAAAAAAAATGACAATCAGAGTAATGTACGAGAATATTATTAAAGGTATCTATTCGGCCATCTATTATATTTATCAAACTTACATTCAGTTGATGAATAATGATTGGAAGTTCTGTTACCACAACATTTTTTCAGTCAATTGTATTTTTTTACGTAATGATTTGCTTCAAAGATGATTTCAGATATTTCAACTATAAGTATGCCATCATTTATTCTACTTTTGCATTTTTTATATGTTGAGAAGCGAGCTGTTTAATGTGTAATGGTGATCGTCAGCGAGAATTGCAATGAAAATTTGTTCTCCATGTGTAAAGCAACCGCTGTTGTAAAGAACTTTTTTTTGCATTAGTTTTATGCCGTTTTATAAGTGTTTTCGTATCCAGTTAATTTCCTATTAACTTTTAGATCCCCTTTTTATGAGTGGACAACATTTGATGGTGAAACGTCCTGGGCATAAACTTATAATACATTGTACTTTATGAGGGAATGGACGGATATCGACTATAAGTGCTCATTTAAAATTAGGAGAATTTTATTTGTCACTGTGAACCATTTTGCATGGGGTAAGCTTAGAATTGTCTATGATATTGAATCATTCGCTACTTCAACTCCAGTGAATTTCCTCTGCGTCAATTATTAGAGAAGTCGATATAAAACGTTCTAAGCTACATGGATTCAATGGATCAATAAGGAAAATCTTTGTCTACGTAATATTCACTTCCTATTGCAATTTTTTTTTAATAAAATAGAGAAATTATTTTCTCAATTTGAGAAAAAGATACTCAGAACAGACTAGAAATTTCTGTCGGAGATTGCAAAGCTAATTCATAAGGAAAGCTATTTCTCAGAAAGAATGGGGAATAGAAATTTACAAAACATCTCACAGAAAAGACAGCTCATAAAGTTAATAAAATTTTCCGCTTTATATAAGCACAGATTGGCAATCAGCGTCTATATGTTCACTCACGAAATGTATAATCCAAGTTTATACCGCGGGATGTTTTATACTAAATGTACTACACACCCAAATAATAGATCTAAAATCTTATTAGAAACTACTAGACTACGGAACAACATAGGAACCACATAAAGCATACTAAAACTTCTTTAGAAATACTGTTGTTTTACACGCAAATTTTGTTTGCAATCCTCTGTGACGATCGTCATAATTTTAAACAGCTAACTTCTCAGCATATATTCAATGTAATAGTTTCAATAAATGATGGCATACTAGAAACTGAATTCATACAATCAATTTTTAGGCAAATCATTGCATATAAAATGTAATTGATTGAAAGAATGCTGTGATAACAGAACTTCCAATCATAATGTACTAATTGCATGAAATTTTAATGAAGATAATAGACTGCTGACTAGGTTCAATTAAGAACATACCCAATACATTACTCAGCTTCTCTTTTGTTATACATGGTATAAAAATATACGTGCAGCAGGTCACACCAGCATGATCCAAATCATTCAAAGTCTGTGAATACAAAGAAGAGATAAATTACTTTGCTATATAGAAACTTATACTCGTCTTCGGGAAAAAAAATAACAATTCAATACATAAATAAAACACTGGGTCTAGATTATTGGGTGGTTGAGACGGGTGGGATAATCCAACCACCTCTATGAGTTATATACACAGTAGTTTTGAAAGCAGCTAGGTAAGAAATGCATTCAAAAGAACATTTCGTTGTATGCTCCAATAGAGAGGTTAACGCTGATTTTTCACAAAAAGTTGTCAGATTTGCTCCAATTATACAGACTACAGATATTGTTTTATAGTTTAAATATGTTAAGCAGATAAATATAAAGGTCTAAGCAACACTTTTAAATACTAACCAGCTCTCTAGGAATTTTTTACTTTTTTTGAAAACCTGTCAAAAAATGACAAATTTTACCCAAAATTTCGATTTTTGGAGCAAAAGCGCAGACTCAAGCCATTTTTTTTCAGCGGTAAAATTTCACGCAGTTAATGTACTAGTATAAAGGCAACTTTTGGCACCTACCCGTTTTTGATTTTCAAAAAAAATTTTTTTTCGCTCCACCCTAATGTACATGTATCAATTTATAGTTAATATCAAAATATCTTACAGAGTAATAATAATACTGTCGGTACAAAAATTAATTTTCTAAAATCTTCTTACTTGATAGCTTAAATCTACTTTCACTATTATCTACAACTGTTGCTCAGTCCTTTCCCTAAAGCAATTTTAAGCATAAAATGAGAAGAGATAAATTCATATTTGGTATTAAATAAAATCAACAGGGAAATTTCCAGCAGTCTGTTGACAAAGATAAAGAATCCTAAGGTACAATTTTAACGTTGAATAAGCTAAATAACATTTTTTAAATTAAATTTTAACATACAGGAATAGAAGGATATATTTGTTATCCATGTATAAAATAGTGAAGAATGTTAGAATTTAATTTATAATGGTTACTGATCTATTTTGAACATGGGAGTAAATATACTTCTTTTATGTTTTATTTAACATTTGTCTGCGCCTAAATGTAGATAGAAATCTTTAATTTCATTAACTATTTTATGTTTGAAAAAAGGTCGTTTTCTTAGCCACTCCTTGTTCATTTCATGAGTTTAAATATTGTATGTTTGTCGGATTTTATACGTTCGTTTGTACACTTCATTTATTATATTAAAAAATTTATTTAGTATGTTAAAATAACTGTAAGTTTAGTTTTTATTCAAGGGGAAGTGGGGCATTCAAATGGTAAATAAGACATAGGGGGAACTGGGGCACATTGATACAGCTTTTTTCAAAAAAATTTTTGGTGTCTAGAAAGCGGAAATTTCAAGTTGTTTTTCTATTTAATGGCAGAAAAACCTTTGTAGTGTATTATAAAAATGTACAATCGTTGTTTTATATATTATTTTTGCATGTAGTTTTAAAAAAATCAAAAAAAGTAATTTGTATCAATGTGCCCCATCCCCGGGGCAGATTGATACACTTTGATACGTCTGGGAAAAATGGAGACAAAATAACACCAATTCATATTTTTCATAGGAAAATAGTTAGCAAACCATTTTACTTATAAAAATTCAAATCAACCACACTTTATTTGTAAGCAATATTAAAGCAATAAAAATGAAATGTATAATGACCTGATGTTCTGGCTGTTCCTTGTCTGATTGTTGATTGTGGTAACTTTGTCATATCTGGTACTTCGACTCCAGTATTATCTTCTTTCTTAGGAAAGATGAAAAATTACCAAATTTTCTGTTTATAAATCGGTTTATAAACAGAAAAAAAGGATAATTATATTAAAAATTCTGTTTTTAATATAATTATCCTGTGCTGTTCTGCAGCTTTTTTCTTTTATGTAACACTTTTGATGTAGAAAATACTTCTTTCTTTGGAGAATTGATATAAATTTGAGCTTTTCCAGGCTGCCGTCCTTTTCATTAATTAGTTTTACTAGCACTTTATGTTGGGTAAGTTTGCACGCCTTCTCTTTGCAAAAATACTATAAAATGTTCCAATATAAAGAAATTAAAGCTATTTCACTTCAATAAAAACTAATATTAGAAATTTTTAGCAAAAAATGGTTGGATTAAGGAGTGCATTGTAAAAAAATGATAAAAGGCAATGAAAAAAGGAACTAGAAAAGGATTTAGGTTGTATCAATGTGCCCCGACAAAGACTGTATCAATGTGCCTCATATAGCTATTTTGAATAAAATGAGTCTCAAATCCAATACTTCATAATTTATCTAAGAAAAAAGAAGGAGAAACTGCTAAAGAGTAGTTTTACTTGCGAGAGAGAATATTCTTTTCTGTTGAAAATACAGGAACAGTTGTATAATACCATTTCAATTGTACAACTCAAATTTACTTTTGACCTACAAAAACAATTAATCACCCGTCCCATTTCAACAAACTACTGAATCATTCCAAAACTTTCTGTATATAGTTGAGTGCACTAGTATCATCTTTTGGAGCTGTTGTGAAACTTCCTGTAATGACCCTGTGTGCAGTACAGGCGGTGTATCAATGTGCCCCATGTATCAATATCCCCCAGTTTCCCCGAATAGAAATTTATCCAGCGGACCAATAAGTTCTCAAGCTTATTAAAACCTACGACCAGTGACATTTTTATCAATTCTATGTTGCTTTTATATAATTATAGCACATATTTAAAAAATATCTGCAAGATTCTCATACCTGCGAACTAATATAAATTCGAAAATGTAACAAAAAATACATAAGTTAACGTATTTGTATCAATTTATAGTAAATATAAAAATAACTAACACAGTAATATTAATATTGTCGGTACAAAAATTAATTTTCTAAAATCTTCGTAGTTGATAGCTTAAATCTACTTTCACTGTTATCTACAACTACTGTGCGTACTTTATAGCTCAGTCCTTTGTGTATAATCTCCTTTCCCTGAAGCAATTTTCAGCATAAAATGAGAAGAGATAAATTCATATTTAGTATTAAATAAAATCGCCAGGGAAATTTCCTGCAGTCTGTTGACAAAGATAAAGAATTCTAAGGTACAATTTTAACGTTGAATAAGCTAGGTAACATTTGTTAAAATTAATTTTTAACATATAGGAATAGAAGGATCTATATTTTCGATGTATAAAATTATGAAGAATGTTAGATTCTAATCAATAACTGTTACTAATATATTTTGAACGTGTGATAAAATACACTTTGTTTATGTATTTTATTTATTATTTGTCTGCGCCTAACAGTAGATATAAATCTCTGATTTAGTTATTTATTCTTCGTTTTAAAAAAGTTTCTCTTCTTAGCTAAGATTCTTAGCATGTTAATTTCATGATTAAGTATTGCATGTTTGTCTGCTGTCTGTCTTCATACATTTGTGGTTTTGCGAAAATTTCAACTTTTGTACTTTTAAGTAAAGGTGAAAAGCATTTCATTCAAATAATATATTAAAAATTATATTTCGCTGTTCTACATGTTTCTGTAGGAATATATCAATTGCCATGAAAAAATAAAACAAAATTTCAGTTTCTTTCTAAAACTCTGTGTGCAAATAGTACATAACAATGTCTTGGACGAGTTCACCTGCCAACTTCATCCGCCCTCTTGTTTCAAAATGGCGGCCATTTAAGTTTGTCAAAAATCTTTTAAATGTATAATGATGTACATACAAAAAATTAGAAATTGAAAAGAGGTTCTTTCTAAAGTATTTATCTTAATAATGAATTCCGGAGTTTTTTTTTTTTTTTTTTTTTTTTTTTTTTTTTTTGTCTTTACCTTAAAAAATGCCTGAGATATATAGCAGTTTGAATTTCTAATGCTGGTAATAATTTTTTGTTTAAATCAATTTGCCCGCGACTTTACTCGTATAAATTAATCGATTTCAACATGAGTGTGCATGTGCACATGAATTAAGATTTCAATCAAGCTCATTGGTTTGTTTTATTCATCATGATGCTTTAATATGAAATACACTTCATTATATCGTAGAATTTGGCGACTCTCTAAAGCGCTTAAAATAAAACCAGGTTGAATAGAAGATGACTAATTTCAAAAAATTCCTATTAATATTCAGTATTGACAAAAACTGGTATTCACTGTTATAAAATCGAGTTCCACTAATTTGAGCTTCGTATGTTTGAATAATCTAATTTAAAATAAATAAATAAATAAATAAATAAGTATATGAAAGCTACCTCTTCCTCCCGGCACTGCCGGAAGGATTTTTTTGTTTCATTTTGGGAATAAAGGATTTTTATCTTATTCTTTCGACGATAATTTTCAGAATTTTCAAACTATGATTTTGGAACTTGAATAACAGTTACTCTATACATTTAGTTAAAAAAATATGGAAATGAAATTTTTATTGAGTCGACGCAACCGCAATGAAAATTTATTTAACAAATCTGCTAATTTTTCATACAATTATAATTATTTTTAAATTTTGATTAAATTGTGTCAGGTATAATGTTGTTCCTCATAGTTTCTGAAAAGAACATTGTTTTTTATTAAACACTCTGCAAATTATAAGCAAAAAACTTGGCAAATTTTGGGACCGTTTTTTTTTTAAATCCTCAATTTTTTTACGCGAATACATGCTATCAGCATAAAAATGAACATAGTTTATTAACATAGGCCATTTAATCATATTTCGCAGTTTGAACGCTTTTGCTATATTAGTTTTGACAGGGTTATTCAAAAGATATTCGTTCTTTTTCAGTTTGTTGACGGTCCCCTATTGGATTTTGAGAACAAATATCTTTCCGAAAATATATGACCTATACTATTTTATTTATACATAGTATAGGTCAATGTATAAATAAATATTATACATTTTATTAATGTATAATAAAATGTATATGAAGTTTTCAGAGTCATTCCGTTATGTATAGTTCTAGATTAGATTAATTTTGAAACACGATTATTCAATAGGTAAATTAATTATAACAGATGTAATTTTTCCATTTTTCATTTTTGGGTGAAAAAAGTCCGCTGTTAAAAGTTAATTAGGTGAAATACTCCTCCAGTGTTCGTGTCCGGGATAGCTCAGTTGGTAGAGCATTGGCGGCTTCAGCCAGTACATCCCTGGTTCGAATCCTGGCCCGGACTTTTTTACACAAAAATGAAAAATAGAAAAATTACACCTGTTATAGTTCTAGATACTTAACAAAACGTCTGAAATCATAAGTGTCAAGATTTTTTTTTTTTGCTGAGTCTGTAATTAGGAGACAAAAATGTAATCAAGGTCGATAAACAAGAAATTCTCCAATTTAAAAAATCTCTCCACTTTGGAAATAATAATAATATTATAATATAACAAATGCACTTTATAAATGGGCTAATTTGATGTAAAGGCAACGCATTTCCGGCTAAGAAACAACTAGCAATAATAAATAGTGAGGCATTCTAAACAATTGTGCTGAAAGTTTTGTAACACCATGTTTAATAAGTTAAGAAATTTTGAATTTGATTGCATGCACTGAACCTCCAAACAAAAAATCCTGAACATCATGCAAATCTATTAATCGGACATTTTCTGCATTCCATCGTCTTTGAATTTGAATATTTTAACCCCTAAATAGCACACACATCCGAAAAAGTGAAAAATTCGGAATTCTTAAGATACTTGTTATTTATAAAATATATTACATAAAAAAGAAGAAAATGACTGAATGGGAAATGTGAATCAATAAAAAGATTTCCCTTGTGACTGGTTCTGTTGATAGGAAGAGTATTTGACACTCAATTTTCATTTACAATAGCCATTCTCTTACTGCACCAGAAATATTTTAGTATAATTTTGTTTTCGTAATGAACGCACAGAATCTGTGCAGTTCTGTGACAGTTCTGTTCGAATTAGTTTTTAAAGATGCGGAGGCTTCTTAGCTCTTTTATGACGTAGTGACTTTAAGTTAGTCCACAATTAGTAAAAGTGTTGTTAATTGATGTTATGTCATTTTATTATTATTTATTTATTATTTATTTATATTTATATTTTATGTTTTATTTTATTTATTTATTTATTTTCTTTGAATGCTTGCATTGCCTACGCCTCTCTTTATGTAAGCACTTTCTGCACGAGCTACCGGACCTGTTTCAATGGAAATACCCACGGAGCCAGTTTTTTACAGGTAGTGTGCCACAGAGAGACGGAAGCTCATCTCCCATGCGATTTTAAGTTTGCCCAGCATTTCGACTCAAAATTAACACACGGTGCAACATACTTGTCTATTTGCGCACCTTATTCTTTCTTCCGTCCCACCTGCACAAAAATTACCACTTTCATTTGACTTGTATGCATCAACAATTAGTATTAAAAAATTCCAGGAAGTCCTAATTAGACCGAGCAGCGGTGATCAAGTTGACCGAGCATCGAACTTGTAGTTTCGGATTCGCCAAACCCAGACAAACTGCCAATTCTGTCATGTACAGTAAGAATTTTTGCCGATCCTACCGAAGCTAGCATAGGGGAGAAAAATACGGGCTTCTGATTGGTTGAATAATTTTGCTTTCCTTCATTTTTGAGTTTACGTTTATTTAATCATTAATTTCTGTTTGAAAAGCTTTTGAACGCTGGATTTTCCTTCTGTTTTTATATATTTATTAATAGATAAAGAAGTAGATAATTCAGAATTTATAATTAAAGAAGTTAATCAGGATGTTTAAAAATTGTTCTGTATTACTTTTAGAAAATAATAAAAATAGAATTGCCATTTCTTCTTTCTATTTTTTTAACATTTGATAAGCACATATATACACAATCAGAACAATTTATTTAGAAACAACAGTATTTTCATTTTACGGCATCAAACTCAATTGTTCTACATTGAATTTTAAAAAATTGCAATTTCCTCTTATTATTATTAATTCAATGATATACCCATATATGCTCCTAATACGTACATTAGCATTCAGGATGATCTATTTGCGAACAATTTTTCGACCAATCATATGACAGTATTTTCTTTCCTATGCTAGCCTCGGTGAGATCGGCAAAAATGCGTACAGCTTGGTGAATTTAAAATCCGTCGTGGGTGCAAAGTCCTTCAAGGCCTCTATGAATAGTACCTTGTCAGGTCTCGTCTTTTGATCAAGAATCTAAATTATGAGGTCAACATCTGTTGCAAATTACATATGCCAAACAACAAGATGTAACGTTAAGGAAATAGCAAAAAAATGTATACACAACCGAGCAGTATGCGCTTCTGTTAGGATGACGTTCGAGGCGATGATGTCAGTCTTACTGATATTACGCAACGGTTAGGTCATGATCCGATGTCGCACATTAAAGCTCGGTGAAGCGAGCAGTTGGGAGCCTGATCATCGGTTAGAAAGAAAGTTGAAAAGGGTCCTAATAAGAAAACAATTTGCAAACTTATAGAAAAAATTAAGTAAACAGGCAGAGCGGTTGAGGAGTGGAATGCCTAGATTGAAAAGAACCGTCTGAAATTTATTTCCCCCACTTAATCAGAGCGCCACCTCTCGACAAAATTTTCAGCTCATTTTGTTAATATTGTATCATAATTTTACGGATTTGAAAATAAACATTCCATTTGTTTCCGCCTACAATCGATTTTAGTTACACCGATATTTAATTTTAAATGCGGGACTCCTTCGCTGAACACCTAGTGTTAATTTAAAATTATTTCATTGTTTAAGACGTAGCACTGCTTTCAAAGACAAATTTCACAATGGCCAATTTTTTACATAATATAGTATGTTATAATAACTTCAGCAAAATCTAAAACATTTTTTATTAAATTTAACAAAATGAAATTTGATTTATAACACAAACTAACGAATACATAGATTTAAAATAATTATGAATATACTGGTTTGTATTTAGGATGCCTAATATAACAACTTAAGGCCTCTGTTCACGCTCGAGGAAACGCTCGCTAGCTAATGCTATTCTTTTGGGGAAGCATTTTTCTAATAACTCTTTCGCATTTTGACATTTTTGAATAATTTTTTTTGCATTGGATAGCTGAGGTGCATGCCAACAGCGCACCTTTTTTACTTTTTCAATTTTGGTTGCAGATATTTTTTAAAAAGCATTTTCCGCAATGTCCGTTCTTTCCGTTCCGGTTTTGAAAGTGAAACTAACTTTGAAAAAAATATCTGCAACCAAAATCGAAAAAGTAAAAAAGGTGCGCTATTGGCATGCACCTCAGCTATCCAATGCAAAACAAATTATTCAAAAATGTCAAAATGCGAAAGAGTTATTAGAAAAATGCTTCTCCAACAACTCTAAGAAATTAATATTATTCGTATAAGTCATCTTTTATAAAGTCATCTTTTATTTGATATTTTTCGAATTTCTCTTTAAAATATTATCAAATGTATATTTTATCGCGTAAATATAAGAAATAATCTTCTAAAATTCTATTCCCTGAAGACTAACTTTCATTTTGAATGTTATCTGAAAATAATATTCGTAATTTATTTAGCAGTCTTTTGTGTCCAATCTTCTTACTTGAAGCAATTTAATCACAAACAATGAATTTTTGTCTAGATCTGCAATTTGTTCCCAGAGAAATTTTATGCAAATTGTTGAGAGAGATAAAGATAGTGCCGATATATTTTCAATATTAAGTAGCCTAGATGACATTTACTGAAGATAAATGTTTCATGTATATGGATATACAGGGTGATTCCAAAAAGATAGGGAAAATTTAAAGGGGTAATAATATACATCAAGACAAACAATATTAAACAGGAAACCAATGGTCCCAAGCGTTTTCCAAAGAAGATATCCGCCATTAAAGTTTAGGGCCCAAAATTTCAAATAAACATAATAAACGGAAAAATTGGTCGATTGATTTGCGGTTTTCACTAAAACTATTCTTTATGTTGGTATTTTTTTTGAAAATAAATTATAAAGATAAATTCCGAAAAATGTCGATAGAGGGCGCTTTAGACTTTAGAGTAACGAACAACTGTTTTTTGCCGTTATTTTTTGCATGTTATTAAATGGTTTCGCAAGCTTAGACTTAAACTTACATTTTGAGCTCAAAATCTGAATAGTTGGGAGTGGCTAAGTAGCTCAAACTGAACTGTGTTCAGAGGGTTCAAATTTCAAATGATTATAAAAAACGGAAAAATTGGTCAGTTTGCTTCCGGTTTTCGCTAAAACTGTTCTTTATGTCACTATTTCCTTGAAAATAAATTTTAAAGATAATTTTTTAAAAATTTCTTTTGATGGTGCCCTTAACTTTAGAGTAACCAACAACTATTTTTAAGCGCTATTTTTTCTATCTAATTAAATGCTTGCAAATGCTTAGACTTAAATTTTGAGCTCAAATTCTGAATAGTTGTGAGGGGATAAGAAGGGCAAACTGTACTATGTTCAAGAGTAGAAATGTTACTTCCCCCACCCCTCGAACACAGTTCAATTTTGCGCAACATAATTATTCACAACGGTTCAGATTTTGAGCTCAAAATTTAACTATAAGCTTTTCCAAGCATTTGTTAGATACAAAAAATGCCAGTTTAAAATAGTTGTTGGTTACTCTAAAGTTTAAGGCGCCCTCTTACGGAATTTTTTAAAATTTATCTTTAAAATTTATTTTCAAGGAAATACTGGCATAAAGAATAGTTTTGGCGAAAACCATAAACGAATCTACCATTTTTCCGTTTTTTATGATAACTTGAAGTTTGAACCTCCCCACCCCCATTGAACACAGTTCAGTTTGCTCTACTTAACCACTCCCAACTATTCAGATTTTTTGCGTAAAATTTAAGTTTATGTCTAAACTTCTAAAAAATTTTAACGAGATGCAAATATTAACGGTAAAAAATAGTTTTTCCTTACTCCAAAGTCTAAAGCGACCTCTATCGTCATTTTTTGAAATTTAGCTTTATAATTTATTTTTAATAAAATACCGACATAAAGAATAGATTTAGTGAAAACCGCAAATCAATCGATCAATTTTTCCGTTTTTTATAATCATTTGAAATTTGAACCTCTGAACACAGTTCAGTTTGTGTTACTTAACCACTCCCAACTATTCAGATTTTGAGCTCAAAATGTAAGTTTAAGTCTAAGCCTGCGAAACCATTTAATGATATGCAAAAAATAACGGCAAAAATCAGTTGTTCGTTACTCCAAAGTCTAAAGCGCCCTCTATCGACATTTTCGAAATTTATCTTGATAATTTATTTTCAAGGAAATACCAACATAAAGAATAGTTTTAGTGAAAACCGCAAATCAATCGACCAATTTTTCCGTTTTTTATGTTTATTTGAAATTTTGGATCCTAAACTTTAATGGCGGCTATCTCTTTTGGAAAACGCTTGGGACTCTTGGTTTCCTATTTAATATTGTTTGTCTTGATGTATACTATTACCCCTTAAAATTTTTCCCATCTTTTTTGAATCACCCTGTATATTTATATATTTAAAATGGTATATTTTCTTGAAATAAAATTATATTAAAATTTTCTTCATGTTACCCCTCTCGCCAAATAATTGTTTTATCACAATAGATTAAAAAATTGCGCGTTTAACTAATGGAGTTATGAATAAAGAGGTGTCAGCATATGGATTATTGTCTACCAATGGACTTTATTGGCGTGACGTCATAAACCGACTACATGTGATCTCCCTGCTGTGTTTGTTTGTTTTGCATGTGCTTCGTTTATCGCATATCGTATAACTCTTTCTATTTACACATATTATATTTCCACAAATTAAATACTTACACAAATTTTATTAAAGTACATAAACTTCAATTATTGTGATAGCTTATAAAATAAAAAAGTGTAATACTTATAAATAGAGCATGATTAAAATTTGTATTTTGTAAAACATGTAGCCTGAGTTACCGGGGAATGGCCCTAGATCTAAAAATGCCGTTGTGTTATTCTGTTATAAGTAAATCTTAACCATAATTATTTCCTCAGTTTTTTATGGATCCTGCATATTAAGCGCGAAATTCATTAAAAAATATCAAACTCATGAGAGAAATAAACTTACCTCTGAATAAATTGGTAAGATGTCCTTTTCATCCTTGATCTGGTTCGAAAACTAAAAATCGTTGGCACAGCATCATTTTTTAGTAGTCTTTTATTTGTAAAATTCTGACAAAGCAAACAATCTTCTTCAAAATAAATCAATGAACAAAACACAGAATGTTTACTTGGAGTAAATTTTTCAAGTTTTAACTTCGCTATTTTAAATACACCATTTAAAAATATCGTCAATTTTTTAATGGAAACCGATGAAAAGATATATTGTTTTCTTTGCAGAATTTATCACACGACTTGTTTGTGTATCTGTACGCTGTACAAATTTCTGGCATCTTTATTTGTAGTTTTATACCCATAAAGAATAAAAATCGCATTCAAACTTTCGATCGGAAATCCCATTGGTAAAATATTACCAATACCTGATTTCCTGCAATCTCGAACCCAGATTCCCAATAAAGCCCAATGCACGTGAAGAACTGAGAAGTCTGTCACAATGTGGCTGCAGTTACTGACAACTGCCGTAGTAAACGTCCACCGGGAAATTTTTAATAGAATATTTTACCTTATTTTAACGGCTTTTCTCATGCAAGATTGCTCTCACAAATGTTATTAAAATTCATTTTACACTCATTTTTCAAAAGTTAAGCACGAAGATGTAAAATGCAAAAAAATCAAGAAATACTGCTTTGATTGACACAACATTTAGCAGGAAAGTAGCCTATATATTTATGAATAAAATCAATAATTATATACAGAAATGAAAACGATATTAAATTTGTATAAGTTATCAGATAATGACATACTGGAGACTTAAACAGAATTATGTATAAAGGGAAAATAAACAGCATAAAATGAAAAAAAAGACATTAATAGGATGTGTGACCCCCCTCATCTGTATACAAAGTTTACACCTTGTGACCATGCTTTCAATTAGGTGGTCAACCACCGCAGAATTAAGCAATTGTCATTCTTCTTGTAGAGCAGTTTCCAGCTCAATAAGAGTGGCTGGAAGTGGGAAACGTAAACATACAGCACGGCCGAGAGCATCCCAAAGATTTTCAAAGGGATTAAGGCCGGGCGAATCCTTTCACTCTCCAGGTAGTCATCGACGATGCCAGCTCTATGAGGACGTGCATTATCGTCCATTAAAACAAAAGTAGGGCCAACTGCTGCAGCGTACAATCTCACAATGGGTTCTAGGACTTCATATCGATACCGGACAGCCGTCACAGAACCCAGTTTAAAGATGCGCAGGTCGGTGCGATATCCTAATGAAATCCCTGCCCACACCATAATGCTTTCGCCTCGGAATGCGTGATGTTTGCGGCTGATTGCGTGTTCCTTGTTCACGCGTGTTCCTTATACGCTTATCATCTGGCTGCAGAGCAAATCTTGACTCATCAGTAAACATGACATTGCTCCAGTCAAGCACAGTCCAATTGACATACTCTCGGCACCACTTTAATCGTGCCCTTTATGATTGGGCGGATAGAGGAACACAAACTCGAGGTACCTGGGCTTACAGTCCACTCATATGTAATCTTCGGCGTACAGTAGATGCAGATATCGCCTTACCAATTGCCGCTGTAACCATAGATGTCACACATGTGGATGTCGCTCTGCGATTCCGCTTGTATACAATAGCAATATATCGATCTTCCGCGGGGGTTGTAACCTTTGGGCGACCGACTACGGGCCTTCGAACAACTGTCTGTGTGGTTTGGAATTATTTCATAAACGTGAAATTACAGAATGATGAACGCCGAAGAAAAGAGCAACATCTGTAATCGACTGCCCTGCTTCAATATGCCCCACAGCACGCCAGCGCTCAGAATCTTCCATTTGGCTTCTGGAAGTTATAAAAACACGTATGTCTTCAAAACAAATTATGCGAAAGTTTTAAACTCTTTCTATCAACACTTACAATCAACTTCTGTAACCCTTGATAAAGCTGGCTTCTTATAAGGCTGCCCTTTTTGCACATTTCTTGACATGAAAGCGCGAATGGCTGTTACCTAACATATTTATATATTTCCATCTACCTCTGCAGCGATTTGCATCATCTTCAATTCTGATTGGCTTGAGGAAATTAGCATTTTCCTCTCCGTTCTCAACTTTTGGAAGTGAGTGTATTTTTACTGGGAGTGTTTAATCAGGTATTTTATTCTCACTAAAAGTGACAGGAGATTGTCTAGGTAGTCACAACATGGCAGAAACGCAGGGATTGTCTACCGCCGAATTATACGCTCACCAGTAAAATTTAATGTATGTTTTAGCCATTATTTACGACTGAAAGTTTCTATTGAAAAGGCGCTCAAACAAACAGAAAATTTCTACTTAAATTTACTGGTGGAAGTTTGACTCGTCAGTAATCATCATCTGCGAAATCAGTTACAATTGATGCTTCACTGTTTTAAGGATATTTCAGTTTCTCTTTATTAATAGTTCCATGGTATAAGACCTTGGCAAATCGTCCTTTACATAATTTTTAATCTTTTCTCGCCAGTTCTTCGAATTAAAAAGTTTTGCCTGATTTAATTGGGGAAATTGACTATTGCTAATTTCGCTATATTTGTTTTGCGCGTAAAAACCTTGCGATGCATGGCAGGTTTCTTCTATGATTAAAAAAATGATTGTTGATTATTGCTGGAGATTTCTATTCGCCAACAACATAGTAAAAGTATAAATGCTTTACGTAATCCGGATTTTTAATGCATTCCAATATAATGTAAAAGACTTATAATTTTGATTTGGATCTCTCATGCCGTGCTCTAACTCTTAGAAATATATCCGGATTACCAAGCAATTTCTATACCTTATTGATAATTATTATAAAATGTTCGGTAATAAAATAAATTTGTAGCATATACAGTTTTTTACAAGGCTACACAAAATATTTATGTTACATTACAGATATGTCGGAAATAGTTCTTAGGATATTTGAAACATAATGACATTTAAATACACCATTGACACTATCTACATATTTTTAAAATCCTACAATTGCTTTAAATTCATTTAGATTTTTTATTAATTGTGTAGAATTAGTAGAATTTATATTTCTTTTACAGTAACGCACAGAAAAAGAAAATTGCATCTGACATAGGACAAAAATTGTTTGCGGTGCATTTTAAATATATTATGTTACTCAATGAAATTTATTTGAATGCTTTCTACAAATTAAACGTTTACACGCCGAATTAATATCGCAATGTAATAATAACTTAGTGTTTCCTGCATTACAACTTCAAATTTTTTAATATATGTATACAAATTTAGATAATAACAAAATAAATATTTCTCCTGTTTTTTGGCTTTTTTCATTTCAGCGTTCGCATTTTGGAACATGACTATTGATTGACAACCTATGCAAATTTTAAAAAATTATTTTCCGCTATATGCTATTGGATATTGTTCTTGAGTATTTTATCGAATTCCAAAAGCATTTAGATTCTTAGCTATCAAATGTAAGTAATATAGAAAAAACGACAAAAGCAAATAATATATTTTTTATGCAAATTAGTGAACGTGCACATTCCTTATTCCTATGATAAATGCTTAAGCATAAATATTTTTTTTGAAAAGTTCAAATCTATCTTATATTTTATAGGAAAAATAAGGATATCGTTATTATGTTGGAAAATATATGCTTTGTATTACAAATAATGTAATGTTCCCATTTGGGAACATTGGTGTTTAAACGATTAAAAAATACATAACGTTTATCCTTCATTTATAGACACAAATTAAATAATTCGTTAACGGCTAACCAAGTTCTACATTTTCTGGAAGAGTGTTTTCTTCTGAATTATGCATTTTTAAACCAATCAAATTTTGAGCGTGTTAGATAATGTGTATAAATTTTACAAAATACATGCAAGGAGGAAGATTTCGCACACATTACTATATGTGAACAGTAATGGCGAAAAATTATATGCTTTTAACTGCGTTATGTGTTTTTAACGTTGCTTATTTGGATATCTCTGTTTGGTCTTTGAAAAAACTAAATTTCTTAATAATATCCTGTTCGTATTGGAAAGTGTTTTCATAATATATGTTTCATTTTGTAATTGCTGTATATATGAGGGAGTTATTTTGGTAGTTCTCAAAAAGCACACTTTAAAAGTGCCATTTCAAAACTGAGCAAAATTTACTCAAATCTGACTACAGTGCATAGTTAAAATAGATCCCTATCAAAATTATTGAAGTTCGGAACATGTATATGCTCATTTAAACTACACTATGTGTAAATTATTTAAAGATGACAGAAAATATTTTTAAAGACCCTTAGTACTTTCAACTATAAACACAGAAATTGACAGAGAATGTAAAAATACAAATATTAGCATCTTAATTTTCAAATGTCACGTAATTGTTGTCAAAAAGTAGTGAAAGTTTTTCTTCTCTCTTATTTTATTTTGTTTGTTTATTTTTTTTCGGATGTGTTTCCTATCAAAAATATGTCAATGTAAACATTTTAGATTATATCAAGAAGATTTATAATAAATTCAAGCGGATCTGATATTTTTAGAATAGACTAAGTTAACTGTATTTCTCCCTAAAACTCTATTTTTCGTCCCTTGAGCCCTTTTTTAATTTTATCAAAAATCTTTCATGCATGAATTTTTTGTCCTTTACCTAGATATAATAATAACTTTGAATAGATTCTATGTATATCATAGTTGAGACCTTTTGGAGTTTTTTCGCTTTCACAAAACTTCTCGTTATTTCCACCCGCTTTGTCCGATTTTGCCCATTAACAAACTTGACGAGATTTTTTGCACCTAGATTTTATATCAATTTGGAAGAAATTTTTGCAGAATTATGGTAGTTTTCTTGGCCATAAAAATGTGATATTTATATCGAGAGAGATAGGTAAATAAACCTTTTAGCTCGAAATGGTAATATATATTCAATGTGTCATAATCGGTGTAGAGCTGCAATGAACTTTCAGAAATCCCAGCACTTTTCTTAAACGTTTTTCAATTACTAATAAACTTTTTTATCAAAAATTGAACCGACTTCAAAAACTACTGCAAAGTGAAAAATATTTTTTTTTTACTTAATAGTAATAAGAAATTAAATTAGGAGCGTAGTATCTACCATGCGTATTATTATATTTATGTATATTATTTTGATTTTTTGGAGTCTGTGCCAGCGAAGCCAAGTTAAATGAAATTTTCCAATAGACACAAATCCAAGTATCTACAATTTTTTTACGACTTAATATTTAGTTTAAAAATTTAGCTTTATTCTTTTACGATTTGCTTTGGATAATTGATTTTAATTTTGAACATGGTTTGGCTGGTACCGACTCCAAAAAATCAAAATAATGTACATAAATATAACAATACGCATGGTAAATACTACGTTCTTAATTTAATTTATTATTACTATTATGGAAAAAAATTATATTTCACTTTGTAGTAATTTTTGAAGTGGGTTAATTTTTTTGTAAAAAAAGTGTATTTTTCTCTTTTTAGTTAAAAGTTAAAAATTTTTTGAAGTCGGTTCATAAAAATAATAATACGGAAAAAAATATTGTATATCATACACGTATGTCAAGAGTGAAGTTCGAACCCGTCCTTTCTTTCGAGAACCAGAGTTTAAATCAAGCGCCTTAGACCGCTCGGACGTCCTGACTGTATTCGGTTCTGTGAACTTATTCAACGACCATCTTATTTTTAATTTGCAAGAAATCACTAATTTTATTAGTTTTTGCCTAATTACTGAAAAAGTGTTTAATTTCGATGGAATTGAAGTGGTACTATTTCGAGAGTAACCTATTTCATTTAAAACAAAATCTAGTTTAATCGCTTGGGTAATTTCGGTGTAATCGGTGAGCATACATAAAAAATACATACGCGTCGAATTGATTATAACCTCTTCTCCTTTTTTAAAGTCGGTTAAAAATATATAATACGGAAAAATACGTATATTATACACGTATGTCAGGAGTGAGGTTCGAACCCACGCTCTCTTTCGAGAACCAGAGATTAACCCGGTGGAAGGCGCGCACTCATTAGCACACATTTGGTCGCGTGGGGTTCCTGTATAACCCCACCGAAAAACTTAAGTTTAATGCAATTTACGCATGTAAATTTATTCAAACATATATAAAAAATGTATAAAATATATTTTTAAGATATAAGTTTCAATTTCAGAATATATTTAAATAAATATCTGCACTAATAATTCTTAAAAAAAAAAAAAAAAAAAAAAAAAAACTTACTCATTTTCAAAAAAAATTACATACCTTTATTGGACTTTACATACATTTGTCACAGACGTAATTAGAGTGATCCTTGCAAGTAAATTGTTCACATTTAATACAACTAATTGTGGTTTTTTTGTCCTTAGCTCGAGGACAAACTGCACATCGTCCTTTACCAAGCTTTATTCTCTTTGGCAAGTTATTATCAGGATCATCATTACTTTCTGTTGAGGGCAAATCAGATTTAATTTTTTCTCGTTATTCCTTGGGCAACATTGACATAGTTGATCTTTTCATAATTTGTTGGTTAACTAGAGACAATGCCAATGTTTTCAAGAACATTCGCCTACTTTTGTACTGCAGAGGAGCATTTTTGGTGGACATAAGTGCAACTCGCGCATTTATAGCTGCCACATTCAACACACAATAGAAAACAACCATCGGCCACCTATTTGTTTTCCTCGCAGTAGAATAAAGTGTAGACATTTCATCAACAGTATCCACTCCTCCCTTTGTTTCATTGTAAAATTGTATTATTTCCGGCTTCTTTTTCTCAGAGTTTTCATCTATCGTGTTTTCATGATGCATAGTAGACAACAAAACTACACATTTCGATTTCTTCGGAACATAAGGCACTAATGTTACGTCCTTTTGGAATCCAAATATAGATGAAAAAACTTCCCTTGTTTTTGCTTCTAAAAATTCAACAGGAATCACAGCTTTATTTTTCTTCAAAGTTCCCACGATAGTTAGTTTCTTTGATAGAAGCTCGTTTGCTAATGGATAGCTTGTGTACCAGTTGTCCATTGTCACGTTCCTTGCGGATCCAAATAACGGGGTGCAGAGTCGTTTTACAATTGCAGATGGTGAATTGTCGACTTTGAACGGACCTTCTGGTTGTTGTCCGGCATAAATTTCCATATTATATGTATAAAATGTCCTCGCATCGACTAAGGCGAATATTTTAATTCCATATCTTGCCGGTTTTTTCGGCATGTACTGCCGAAATCCACAACGACCTCGAAACTTTTCTAACTTCTCGTCTATAGTGACATATTCACTAACTGAATATATTTCTTGACACTTTTTATTGAATGCACTGAAAAAATCTCTCACTGCTGCCAGTTTATCTAATTGACGTCGATCTTCACGGTCTTTTATATTATCAAATCTCAAGCATCTGAGAAGAAATGTGAACCGCTTGTAAGACATTGTTTTTCGAAGCAATTCAATTCCAGTTCCATCGGCGCTCCACAAATCCTTTGCATTAGTATGGGATGATTTGTGTAGCCCGCATAAATATAAGAGACCAAATAGCGCTCTCATCTCCACTTCATCCGTATTTCTAGCATCACGACTTCGTTGGAAATTTGCAGATATTTTATCAATAAAAATATTAGTGCAATCCACGATATTTTTTATAACGTTGGAATCAAAAAAGAGTTCCCAACTTTCAACAGGTTCCGTAATACCTGATGCAACTGATTTTAGTCCAGGTAGATGAATAATGATGTTGCACGAGCTAGTTCTCACTTTTGCATTCGGTTTATCTTTTTTCCAGACTGTTTTATCTTTTCCTACGTAAATGTCATTTTCTTGATCGGATTCACCGCTTATATTGGCAGCTTCAAATTCACTGTCACTGTCGTGACTACTATAAATTTCATAATCAATTTCATCTTCACTAGCAGAGTCTATTTGTTCATCTGAAGTTTCAACAGTATCCAGCAGCCCTCTCAATCTCTCCATTTCTTTCTCATATTCCGTCAATTTTCGTTTAGCTGCCATTTTCGAAAAGAACAAAAAATCAAGCGTCCACTATCTATGCGAGCAGAAAACTAATGAGAGGGAATTGCTGTAAAATGCGGTCGCGCGGGGTTGCTAGGTTACCCCAGTGGCTGGTGGCTTTCCAGGAAATGATTGCTTCTCCCTAACAAAAGAAAAACACCTGCTGATGGCAGGTGCTATTGAAAGAAAACATTTTAAAAGTTAGCTACTGAAGGGATGAATAATGACGGACTAATACGAATTCCAGAATAGAAGTTTTTATGAGACTGGGGTGACTCAGGTACCCCGCGCGCCTTCCACCGGGTTAAATCAGGTGGCTTAGACCGCTCGGCCATTTTGTCTACACTCAATTCATCGAACTTATTCAACGCTTTTAATTAGCGAAAAATCAACAATTTCATTAGTTTTTGCTTAATTACTAAAAAGTACTGAATTAATTTCGATGAAACGGAAGTGGTACCACTTCGAAAGCATCTTCTTTCATTTAAAACAAAAATAACAGAAATCGGTTGCATAGTTTCGAAGTAATCGGTGAACATACATAAAAAAATACATACGCGTTGAATTTATAACCTGCAGTTTCCTCCTCTCCTTTTTTGAAGTTGGTTAAAAAGGAAAAAATCTTTTATTTAACCCTGATTTTGATTTTAATTTTTACTGAACGAAACTAAAGTACGGATTGTGATCATTATTATGAGGTAATTAGTAAAACAATTTTCCATCTTTAACAAATATTTGTAATATTTCTTAAACCAAAACGAAGTTTCCAAAACGTTTGATTCTTATAAAACTTTTAACAATATACTTCCAAAATTTCAGTTTTCGTTTATTACTTTTTCATTTTCAAACTAAGTTTATTGTTAAATTTAAATACACTTTCTCTTTAGAAGCGTTTGAAAGAATAGATAATAAGGTTTTACGAAGTTGTTTGAAAGAAGTTAATCAACCAACTTAAGCTGCAGCCATCCATATCTATCTAAATTATTATATTTATCAGAAGAAACTTTTAATATTTTTTCAAAGAAAATTGTTCTGTATAAATTTTCAAAGGAGGATTACTTTCTATATATAACTCTAAATTTAAGTTAGGATTTTTCTACAGAAATTAACTGAAATAATATACTGTTTTTATTGTAATTTTATGTGTACTTTGATATTCTAAAATATTTATAAAGCAAAAGCATTTTTTATATGTTAAATATATTTATCTTACAATTATTAACTGAAAACTCTGCTCATCGTTTTATGCTAGCATTAAATATTTTCGTATTGGTAACAAGAAAAATATTTGAGATCTGTAAAGTGAGTTTTCATTTTAGAGATAAACATTTTTCCTATTAGTATTTGCATTTATTTAGATTTTTTAAATAATGAAAGGAAGTGAAAAAACACTGAAAACGCTGGCAATAATTAATAAATAAAATAATACACTAAATAAATAATAAATAATAAATAATAAAATCACCATAAATAAGAAAATAAAGGAGGACGCTATTCAAGCGAAAACAATAACAGCTCATTATCAACTGAAATGTATGCGGTTCAGTGAGGGGACAATGTCAGAGATAATCGGAAAGAAAGAGGGTGGAGATGAACAAAAAGTGAGAGAGAGTGGATATTACACTCTTTGATATCTGTCAGCAGTTTAAGGAATCAAATTATGCGCATCGTCAGTAAAAACATGAATTTCCGATAAAAGAAGTGATTTTACTTTATGACAAGGCCTGACCCCGGACAGTCAACCTGATCCGTGAAAAATCGTAGTAAATGCAATGCATAATTTGGAACTGCCTCCCTATCGTCCAGAGTTATTCCCCTGTGAGTAACATGCATATAGTAATTATGCTATATAAAGAATATAAGGGAAAACATGTACTATACTATGTTAAGAAAAATATATACTATAATTTAAACATAAGATATAAAGTAAAATTTATTTTAACAAGAAAAAGTTTAACAGGTAAAAATCTCTTTTACAGCAATTTATACTAATAGATGGAAACATGCTCGAATGCTTTTGATCAGCCCTGTAATTTACCTAGTACCTTAGTTACACGCTAGTACTTATCTAAAATTTAATTCACACTAAATTGTTGTTAAGAAAATTGAAATCACATTTTTAGAAATCATCACCCATAGACAGTTATGCATCCATTTCTTTGTGTGGACCTGTGTATCATTTTATCTGTATTTTACAAACGTTTCTTAGTAAACGTAATGAAGTTCAGAGTAAAAATGCATAACACTTTTAAGAAGAAATTAACGTTAATTCTCAATAACCTTTACATATTTTTTTATGTATCCCTGTATATCAACTGTAATATTTATTCACACCATGCAGTATGCATAAGTATTGTAAAACCTAAAAGCACATATCATAATTAACTCTTTCAATGTTTTTTACGAGGTAACTCGCAACTAAAAGCACATTTTCCCTAAACGTGCTTTCAGTGAAGTGATTAAAGATGCATTTCCTTTCCATCATCGCTAATGTATAGTCCTTCATCTAGAATATACGATCGAAAATTCTTTGTGTGTCTCTGTAAATAATATGCTCCTCGTATTATACATGAAATAACTGATATTAAGCTTCAGTGGCGTGTATTAATTTTATTATATATGATATAGCTCATTATACTTAAAACATTCACGACTAAGAACAGAATAAAAAGAAATACTGTCTTCTTTAAACAGAAAAGAGCTGTTATTAAATTTGGGAAATTATAGCACATAATTTTATTGCAATAGAGGATAGAACAATTCTTGCAAGAACAATTAAAAGTGAAATTTTATTATAATATTTTCCTTATAAAATTTAATTTTCATAAAAAAGAATTTTCAGTGAAATATATACAATATTGAATAAATAACACTGCTGAAAAAATTAGAAAAGAGAAAAAAAGTAAGGAAAGCTCTTTCATAGAGCGACGCATGGGCATGAAATCAACAGTACATGTGTATACTATGTATGTGTGTATACATGTCTATACATGTGCATATTAAGCGCAATACAGGAAAGAAATTGCAAGTGAGATTTAATTTTTATAACGATGGATAGAAAAAAAATGATGGTTTATAGTAACAAATTGGTTACAAATATATAACAAAAAATACTGTTTAGGAATGATCCAAGGTATTTAGTATGGCGTGTAATCCACCCTAATTGATATAAATGCCATACACCTGTTTTACATTGATTCGATGACATTATCAATAAAACTTTCGAGAGTAATTTTCATTCTTGAAGAAGGAAATATCCAAGTCCCAAGCATTAAAAAGAGGCCTTAGTCTCGTTGCAATGCATTATCAGTGTTCTAAACATGCGCTATTTGTTTCAGGCCAAGAGAGCATGTTGCTGCACCACACGATGTATTTTTCAGCTTTAAGCCTATTTTTCATCATTCAAGCTGTATGCGATCTGGTCTTATCTTGCATAGTTAATTCCATGAGCACATGTCGTGTAAGTCACACACTGCGATCTTGAATACTAGAATTTTGGAACAGAAAAATGTGAATTATTTTATCAGATATATTTCATTAATTGAATAAGGCCATGCAAACCTTTCGAAAATAACGGTTGCTAAAAATTTAGCTGTTACCAGAAGTGTGACTTACACGACAAGCACTCATGGAAATACCCGCATGGAAAAAGAGGAATTTCCAGTTAATGCCGCGTAAAATACGGTCTGAGTTCTGAGTATCTCATCGGTATAATTCGGGCCATAAAAATTTCCTTCCAAATGATGCACAGGTCTGCAAGACCACCTATACTGATTCCAGCCCTCACCATTATCTCACTCTGTCTGTAATGTGATCACTCACGAACAATGTTCTGTTATTTCGACTACCTCTTTCCCTCCATGCGAAAATACGTCGGATTTCATATCCATACTGAATTGGAACTCGTCTGTAAATAACACTTGGCTTCTATCACGTTGCCTGCAATCTTAATATCCAGTTCCCTACCGTCTTTTAGCCAGAAAGTTTCTTAATGTCAACAGAATACAGACCACTGGCTTATGTGTATAGAGTCCACATTGATGATGAATATTTTGGGCTGTTTGGTTGGACATCTTTCAACCTGTGGCCAACAACAGTTTTTGCAGCTGTGTAGCATTGCCTGTTCCATATCGACGAGATGATAACGGGATATATTGCTCATCCATTTCTGTGATAGCAAATAACGATATTACTCTAGTCAACGTTCAAAATTTCTTGTGTCTTGTAATCAGTTCCACAGTTTACATTGACATTTCTTGCGAATTCAATAGCTACCACTACACTTCATTTTGTTTGTCAGAATGATGTTTTTCCGATATTTTCAAGCCATCTTTTTTCAAACCACAAGTTGAGCAATTAAATATGACAAGTGAGACAATGAAACAGACTTTTCTGTGAAATAGAGATTTCTGCACTTATCTACTTTTTCTAGTGTTTGACTGCATAATTTTTTATTTGTATGTGGAGTTTTCTTTCACTGGGGTCTACCATGCTTTATACTATGGATTATCTTACGATATATATCGGTGTAAGTATTTGCGTTATAATGCTAAAACCATGCACTCGATTAATCGTTTTGATCAAGCCACATGTACAGTGACGGTCAAAAATTTCCGGACAGCATAACTTTTTTCGTTAATTTGTAAGTATACCCACATGGAAGGGAATCTGAATCTGATACCATTTTAATGGCATAATAGTCAGGAACTAATTTATGGAATAACAAATAAATATGAATAAATTTAACTGAAAAAATTAATTGCAAAGGAAAAAGCATGTTCTCAAAACCTTCCAGCCATCTTGATAAGTTTGTGAAAAAATTGTGTTATAGTAGAAAATAAATGTGATGAACAACATTAAAAACTAGTATTTGATCGTGATATGTTCAGCAATAAATACTGTGTCGGAGCCACGTGACATCGATTAAAGATCATCTGTGAGATCGTCTATGATAAGAGTTTTCCACTTGTCTTGCATTTTGAGAAAAAAATCTGCTGAATTGAAATATTTATTACTAGCTGTTCTGCCCGGCGGGCGTTGCCCGGGTTCATAAAAAAATAGCAAGAATTGCAAAAAAAAAACATTAAAAATCATAATAAAAACCTCGAAAAATTTAAAAAATGCTGCACGAATTTCGTCTAAAGTTCATTGAAAAAAGATAGGCTAGAAAATTAAAGCTGGATTATTTTTACTAATGTGTCTTACAAATTGCAAAAAACATTAAAAATCTGATAAAAATATAAAACAAAATTCAGAAATTGTGTTTCAAAATTCGAATAAACTTTAAAGAAAAGAGACCAGAATTTAATAAATTCGGCCAAAAATTGAACGTCTAAAAAATCGAAGCGGGTCGCGAAGAAACGTAAACATCGCTTTAAAAATGGTAAAAATTTCAAAAATCATGGAACTCAAAATTTACTCTACTTGGATAAATGTTTTGAATCTAATTAATTTGATAATATAAAAAGCATTGAAATACGAAAAAAACTGCTAAAAAATCACAATAAAAATCTCTAATCGCACAGGAGAAAATTTATCATATTAGCGAAGACATTAAAAACCGAATTACTTTTCCGTATCTGAAAAAAAAAATCACCGTAAACTACATAAAAAAAACCCAGGATACTGCATTAAAAATTGCTGTAGATCAAAATAAGAGAGCAAAACAATTACCGTAAAGGATAAAAGTTTGAAACCAAACTCTTATTAGTCTAGAAATTTAAAATCGAATTCCTTTGAAAAATGTTTAAAAAAAATGACCGAGAAAGCCCAAAAATTGCATTGAAAATTGTAACGAAAGTCGTAAAACATTAAAAAATCCCTAGGGTAAAAATTCACTGTATAATATAAAATATTGTAATCAAGAAATTAACCATATTAACCAAAAAGTTTGAAATCGAAATCGATTTCCGGATGTAAAAAAATCGCCACGGAACTTGAAGAATGGCTAAAAATTACATTGAAAATTGCATTAAAAATAGCTAAATATTTGGAAGTCAATGCTTAAAAAATTAATATTAAGGCAGGGTGGGGAGGGGGGGTTATGATCGAAATCATTCATAAATTACAAAATGTAGGCATGGAACGCCAAAATCATATTAAGAGATAAAACATTGCATTCGAAACATAACTACATTAAACAAAATGTTTGATATCAAAATTGGTTTCTGAATGGCAGAAAATCGCCAAGAAACTTAAAAAAAAGGCTAAAAATCATATCGAAAACTATATTAAAAATCGCTGAATATTTAAAAGTCATGGCTGTAAAAATTTAACATTCAGTTGAAAATATTGTAATTGGAAATCGTTCATGAATAAGGAAAAGTCAACACGGAACACCTAAAATCCCCCAATTAACTAAAAATTACATTGAATATCGCATTAGAAATTGGCAAAATTCATAAAAGCGTGGAGAACAAATTGTACTATTTATGCTAAAAGTTAGAAACCGAAATTCTTTTACCGATATCAACAACTGTCACAGAACTTGAAAAATCACTATAAAACACATTAAAAATCAGTAAAATTCAAAAATCCGGACAAAATTTGCCATAGTAAGATAAATACTTATATTAAATTCCTGCGGACATAATTTACCATAATGGGACAAAACATTGAAATCTGAACTCTTTCATTAGTTAAAAAATATCGACACAAAACTTGCTAAACATTTTATGAAAATACACAAAAAATCTGAATCATTGACGTCAAAATTTACTACATTAAGCTACAAATTATTTAAAAATTTCTTTTCCAATTGTGAAAAAATCGCCATGGACTCGAAAACATCGAAAAATTGTATTCAAAAATGCATTATAAATCGTTTCAAATTTAAAAATAGCGGGGGACGACATTTACATTAATAGAGTAAAATAGTGTAATGTGAATTCTTCCTTAAATACGAATGAAAAAATCGGCGCAAAGCGTAAGAAATAATGAAAAGATTGCTGCTAAAAATTGCATTAAAAAATCACTAAATTTCAAAATTCGTAGATGAAGTGTAAATGTTTAAAATTAATTTCCTTTTCCAAATTTCAAAAAATAGCCGTGAGATTCAAAAAACCAATACAAAACCATTGAAAAATTGATTAAAAATCGCTAAATGTAAATACATCCTGTAAATAAAAAATATTCTAGTCGTGTAAAACGTAGCAATCATTCTTTTTCACATGAATTACAAAAAAAATCGACGCAGAACACAAAATATACCGAAAATCGACAAAATTAAAAAAAAGGTAAATGGTGAAATTTACTATATTAGGCTAAAAGTTTGAAACCAAAATAATTTTTTAATTGTTAATATACTACTGTGGTGGGGATCGAAAAAAATAGTACTAAATCGCATTAAAAAGTTCATTAAAAACGCATTGAAAAATGCACTAAATATCGCTAGTTATTTTTTTAAATCGCAGTAATCAGAATTTCATCAAACGGATAAAACATTCTAATCGGAAATCTGTACTATTTGATTATCCGGTTGACCAAGAAACTATCTGGGTCAAACCATAAGATTAAATGACAATAATGGCGGATCGTAAATTCCATATTCACTTGACATTAAACATGTTACATATGTTTGTTACGTCATCAAGTGGTTTTTACTTTTTATTTTTATATGTATTTGTATTAATGTTTTACTAAATTATCTCTTCTTTCATTATTTAACATAAAAATTACATCAATTTGCATAATTTGGCTTGTTTCACGATTGATATAATTTGGCGAAATTGGTCGACAGGATAATCACGTAGTAAATGGAAATCATTTTTAGATAATAAAAAATCGACACGGAACACAAAAATTCTTGAAAAATCGCGTTAAAAATCTCAAAAATTATATTAGATTAAAAGTTTGAAATCAGTTTTTACTTCCGAATATTAAAAAATCACCATAAAACTGGAAAAATTTCTAAAAATTGCATTGAAAAGTGCATTAAAAATCACTAATATTAAAAAATCACAGGGGTCAAAATTTACTCTAATAGGGTAATACGTTGTAATTGGAAATATCTCATGAATGACAAATATTCGACATCAAACGCAAAAAATCTCGAAAAATCGCATTAAAATTAGCTGAAATTCATAAATCTTAACAGCTAAAATTTAATACATCAGCATGAAAGTTTTAAGCAAAATTCCTTTTACTAATGTCGAATAATAGCGGTAAAATTTACATTAAATAATTCACTAAAAATCCAAACATCGTTGCACGAAATCCAAATAAATTATATTGAAAAGAGAACAAAACTCACTAAATAAGGTCGAAAGAATAAAACCGCTTTCTTTTTCGCTAATATGGAAAAATCGCTTCGAAACCCACTAAAATTCGCATATGAATTAAATTTAAAAAACAGAAAATCGGCCTTCAAGGTGTAAAACTTCATACTTAACTTCGTGCAGCGGTCTCTCCAGAGCATCGCCAGTACTTTAAAAATTTTAATATACGTTATAAACTACCTTAAAGTGTAAAACAGATCTCCTTATTACATTTCCTAATTTTGTTCGCGCCCCTCCTTTCACGCACCCTGAAATGTGTCACACCATTCTTTGTTTACATTTTTTATCATGTATTATAAACCATTTTAAAATTTAAAATAAATCACATTGTTATATTTCCAAATTTTAACAAAATCGCGTTTTGTTAGTTCCATTTTTCACCACTAGCTAGCACACTCTATTCTGCAAAAACCTTTTCAAAACGATATTCTGTTAAACAACCTATCAGGTGATATATTACTCGAGGGGGTACCGGTCTAAAGCAAGAATTTAAGATATTTTATGAAATTGCTATCCGAAAATAGTGGTAACAAAATTTTTGACATTTTAGGTAAATTTCGCAAAAAAATACTACTTATTGCATTCTCAACAGCTCAAGATTTTGATAGAACAACTATGAAAAAAATAGAAGCTAAACGCAAAAAAACTTGAAAAAGCGTTAAAAATCACATTGAAAATCGCATTAAAAATCGTTAAAATCTAAAATTCGTAACAAACACAAAATTTAGGGCATTAGGCTAAAAGTTTGAAACCGTTTTCTTTTTAACAATCTCAAAAAAAAAGCACTAAAAATCGCATTAAAATTTCGTTAAAAATTCAAAAATCGCTGTACAAATTCCGAGTAAACTTTGTTGAAAAGAGAAAAAAAATTGCTATGTTGGGCTGAAAGAATGAAACCGTATTTCTTTCACTAATGGAATAAAACTGCAAAAAGAACGCTAAAAATCGCCTAAAATATTTATCAAAAAAAAAATCTAATGAAAATTTTTTAAATCGGGCTTCGAGGTGCAAAACTACATGTATAAAAGTACCTTCCCTCATCATTTTGTAATTCTACGTACAGCAGACTCTTCAGAACAGAGCTGACACACACACAGACTTGCCTCTTTTTTATTATAGATTTAAAAAAATCGCGTTATGTTAGTTCCATTTTCCACCACCAGGTAGCGCACTCTATTCTTCAAAACTTCATCAAAACGATACTCTGTCGAACAACCTATCAGGTGATACATTACTCGAGGGGGTAGCAGTCTTAAGCAAGAATTTAACATATTTTATGAAATTGCTATTCGAAAATAGTGGTACCTAAATTTTTGACATTTTAGGTAGATTTCGCAAAAAAAAAAAAAAAAAAACTACTTATTGCATTCTCAGCAACTCAAGTTTTTGATAGAACAACTATGAAAAAAATAGATGCTAAACGCAAAAATCTTGAAAAAACGTTAAAAATCGCATTGAAAATCGCATTAAAAATCGTTAAAATCTAAAAATCGTAACAAACACAAAATTTAGGGCATTATGCTAAAAGTTTAAAACAATTTTATTTTTATCATTCTCAAAAAATAGCCGCAAAATGAGAAAAAACACTAAAAATCGCATTAAAGATTCGTTAAAAATTCAAAAATCGCTGTACAAATTCCGAATAAACTTTGTTGAAAAGAGAAATTTTTTTTTATTTTGGGTTAATAGAATGAAACCGCATTCCTTTCACTAATGGGATAAAACCGCAAAAATAACGCTAGAAATCGCCTAAAAAATTATTTAAAAAAATCTAAACAAAAAATCGAAAATTGCGCTTCGAGGTGCAAAACTACATGTAAAAAAGTACCTTCCCTCCAAATTTTGTAACTCTACGTGCAGCAGTCTCTTCAGAACAGCGCTCACAGACAAACATCCTTCTCTCTTTATTATTATAGATTATGCACACATTTTTTAAGTTTATTCCAAAAATATTCGAGTGGATTCAGATTGACAGTTTACATTGGTCATTTCAAAACCCGATTTTTCTTTTTTTTTTTTTTTTTTTGTGCGAAAGCCACTATTTGAAGAGCTTGCATGTATACTTTGGGTCATGATCAAGCTAAATCAAATAGTTTCAACCAATATTTTTCCTACAACAAGGCAGCAAATGATCTCTCAAGATATCTTTATACGTTGCATAATTCATTTTGCCGCGAATTTCAATTTACAGACCGACATATTTTTCAGAAAATGTTTACCGCAGCATAAATTGTCCTCAAATATGTTTCATTGTAAGAATAATATATCTCTAATCATGTTTTCTGTGTTTATGTCATGTACGGCATAATGTATGACATCACTCCCAAACAAATTGAACTTCGATGCATCGGAAAATAGTACTTTTTTTCAGTTTTCACGAGACTAGTCTTTGTGTTCCTTCCCTAACGCTAGTCTGAACCGCTGACTGCACTGTACTTACGATGGATTTCATAACAATGACTCTTCCTTAATGTCCTACGTCACGTAGGTACATTAACAAGGAAGACCGACTTATTTAAGTTACATTTTCTCTTAGTAAATTACGAGATATTGCAAAAGCATTTTTTTTTTTTTTTTTTTTTTTTTTTTTTTTTTTTTTTTTTTGCAGGTCATTATCTGTATTTTTCCGGATAATTTTGTATAAAATAATAGTTATTTTCCGGCGATTCTCGGGCCGTGGCAAGTCATGAAGGCCATAGCATCTTTGTATTTTTTGAAAATGTCTTTCGCAACAGATTTTCCAATCGATAACTTCCCTACAATCTCACGAGAGGACCGGCCCTTTAGCGACAAACAAACCACAAGTTTCCGGTAAAAATTTAAAAACTCTAGAGAATCTTAAATCAGACAATAATATAATTTAATAATTTTATTTTATATTAAATTCAAGAATTTTTTTAAACTGGTGAATTCGTTAAATCGATACATGTATCTGTAACAACTGTCAATTTATTACATAGGGGGAACTGGGGTACATTGATACATGGGGCACATTGATAAACCCCCTCTACCGCTCACAGGGTCATTACAGGAAGTTTCACAACAGCTCCAAAAGGTGATGCTAGTGTATTCAACTACATACAGAAAATCTTGGAATGATTCAGCAGTTTGATGAAATGGGACGGGTGATTTATTGTTTTTGTTGTTCAAAAGTAAATTTGAGTTGTACAATTGAAATGCTATTATACAACTGTTCCAGTATTTTTAACCAAAATGAATACTTTCCCTGGTAAGTACTGCTACTCTTTATCAGTTCCTCATTATTTATTGTTAGATATATTATGAAGTGTTGGATTTGAGACTCATTTTATTCAAAATCGCTGTATGGGGCACATTGATACAGTTTATGACGGGGCACATTGATACAGCCTAAATCCTTTAATAGTTCATATTTTCATTAACTTTTATTATTTTTTTTTACCATACACTCCTTAATCCAACCTTTTTTTCACGAAAAATTTCTAATATTAGTTTTTATTGAAGTGAAATAGCTCTAATTTCTTTATATTAGAGCATTTTATAGTATTTTTGAAAACAGAAGACGTAGGAACTTACCCAGCATCTAGTGCTAGTAGAACTAATAAAAGAAAAGGACGGCATTCTGACAAATCTCGAATTTATATCGATTCTCCAGAGAAAAAAGTATTTTCGACATGAGAAATGTTAAGTAAGAGAAACAAACTGCAGAACAGAAAATGATACTTATATTATAAACAGAATTTTTAATATAATTATCCTTTATTTTCTGTTTATGAACCTATTTATAAACAGAAAAACTGGTAATTTTTTCATCTTTCATAAGAAAGAAGATAATGCTGGGGTTGAAGTGCTAGATATGACAAAGTTACCACAGCCAACAATCAGATAAGAAACAGACAGAACATCAAGTCATAATATATTTAATTTTGATTGCTTTAATATTGCTTAAAAATAAATTGTGGGTGATTTGAATTTTTATAAATAAATATAAAATGGTTTTCTAACTCATTTTTTATGAAAAATATGCATTGGTATTATTTTGTCGTCATTTTTCTTAAACGTATCAATGTGCCCCGAGGATGGGGCACATTGATACAAATGACTTTTTTTGATTTTTTTAAAATTACATGCAAAAATACTACATAAAACAATGATTGTACATTTTTATAACATACTACACAAGTTTTGCTGTCACCTCATGGAAAAAAAACTTGAATTTTCTACTTTCTTGACACCAAAAAAAATCTTAGAAAAAAACTGTATCAATGTACCCCAGTTCCCCCTATCTATTTAATTTTATCTATTACTATTATCTCTTTTTCTGAAAGTATATTAACAAAACTGTCAATGTTTAATGCTTGCTTTACTTCTCCCAGATTTGCAATACTTTCATGTTGCATACAAAAGACTATTTTCCAATTACAATTATTCCGAGATGTGCAATTAAAATAATGTTGTTTGGGAAAAAATGCGAAAAAATATGTTCAACCAAAATGAAATCATTTTTTCCACAACTGCTAAATTTTTCCTAAGTAGTGAAATGTACAATCAAGAGTTTAGAACAATGAACAACTTAATATTTCCTTTTATTGTCTGATGTGGGTAATGAACTAAGTTTTCATTGAAAAAGAAATTTAACCACAAGATACGTGATCTGATTTAAAGTTCGTTTTTTTTAAAACTGCGGGTACATTAAGGATTTTTATTTAAAAAGTCCGTAGTTAATTTTTTCTACAATCTTTAAGAACGTGTCTTGTACAAATTGTTCGAGAACACTTTTAACAAAAATAGGATGCATATACTAATTATATTGAATACATATTACGTGAAAACCAGCGTTCTAATGCACATTCAGTAAAAATGGATATTTTGTCGGATCTTCTTTCATACATTTTGCAACATGGAAGACACTTTGCTTACATTATAACAATATATTTTATTTATAAACACACCGGCTTCAAAATAACATCACATTAGTTTTGCTAAAAGCTTTTTTCCGTTGGTGTAACGCAATATCTAGATTAGTTTGCTTTGGTTTTGATTTCTAATTTTTGAATTCTACTAATTACGACAGGGATACAACTTAAAAAAACTGCCTTAAATCTGTAGCAAAAAACAGAAAGTTGTCTGCAATCCTATTGAGAAATTCTACGTCAAATATAGGTCTGAAATTTTTAATTAGGACACAGGAAGCAGGTTTGAGTAAAATCTTTTTCATTTAAGTTTCATGTGCAATTTCTTTTAAAAAATTGTTTTTTATTTCAATTTTCGCATATTGTTACAAAGTAATTATTTAGAAATATTTTATAAAAATATAATTTAAAACTTACGTTATCGCAAAAATAAAAGGAATTTTTTGTATGGTAATTAAATTTATTTATAACTTTATATGAGGTTTTTAAAAAACAACGTCTAGAGTATAGATACCAAATCACGGACTCCACTCTCCACATGAAAATAAATTTTTTTGGCTTGGCGTCTAATTTATGCATCCGAGTCGCTATTCGTTATCAAATTTTGAGTTTTTCTCTAGATTATTTTATGAAAATTGCATTTTCCCATAATTCTCTGACGAAAATCGCATGTTTTGTTTTAGCGATACTGTAACCAAAATCGCGTTTTTTTCGCAATTATTTGGCGAAAACCGCGTTTTTCTGTGATTCCTTGACGAACGTCATGACTTTTTTTGCGATATTTTGACAAAATTAGCTTTCTGTTTGCAATTTTAAAGACATTCGCGTTAGTTCTCCGTTTCTTTGCTTTGTTTCTTAATTTTTTTTAGAAATTAAGCCCTAGTGGCGAGTAGAATATTTTGCCTTAAGAACTACTGGCTCCTGAAAATGTTAGGAAATCTGCAATTATAGTTCACAGTCGTTTCACGTATATAATATCTAAGCGATATATATGGATTTTTAGAATGCATAATAAGCATAATGCGTGTATTTACAATAATCTCTTTTATATGTATAAAGTGATAGTATTTTTATTTAAGACTTGTTTTATTCATTATAGACGTAATATTGGAAGTTTTTCTTAAATAATTCGTAGCACTGTTAATGACATAGTTTGGACTTCGGAATAGATCATTTTAAAATGCTTTTTTATTCTTTAAACAAAAAAAATAAAAATACAATCAGAAAATAAACATAAACAATAAGCCCTGCGTTTGAAGTAAGTAATTAGCACCTATTTCAATTACAAGGGAATCGCAGAATTTGAGATTAAACCACTTATTTTGGCAGTGCTTTTAAAGTTATAGACTAATTTTGTTTATCAGTTGTTTTTATTTGAAAATATGAAATATTATCAGTAATTGGATTCCATTAAAGCTTCATATGACAATTACTGGGGACAGCATGACAATTACTGGGTATTAATATAAACATATTGTGTTGTTTTAAAGTGTTCACATTTCAGACTAATATGCTGATTTCTTACTCTCAAAAGCCTGAAATATGTCATCTTCATCTACAGTAAATTCATTTAAAGCGATTAAACCCAATGAAAAATATAAAGTTTTTTTTATATATAAACATGTGCCAATTACTGGATCACAAGATGTCATACATTGGCCCTCTAGGTGCCAATTACTAGTGACTACAGCAACTTTTTATAAATATATTTTTATAAAAATACTTTTTCAAAAATTTTTGCTTTTAGTGGGCAAAATAGATGCACAAATATACATTCTTTGATTTAAAAATATTTGCAAGTAAATATTTTATTTCTTGGTAATGAAAATTGAAGTAAGTTTAAAGACAAATTCTTAATGTGCGAATTACTGGTGATGTTACCCTACTATACTTGAAGTTTTTTGTGTGCCCCCGTAAATACTACGCACTTCATATTATGAGTGAAACATTAAGCCTCAAAGGTTATTAGTTCTTTTACGTTTCGATTATGTTACACGAAATCGTTTACCGTAATTAAAGTATGTCGCATTCCCTATGTCGTTTTCCCCCTTTTTATAGTGTATTGGAATTTTTTTATGTTGCAATGAAAATGAATATTGACTATTACTTTCACTGCACAATTTACTTAAAGCATATTTTATTTTATTTGATAAATATATGTAAATTTGAATATGTTGGACAAGATGTAACGTCTGTAAAATTCATTTGAAATTATTTTTACCATGCTCCGTAATGTAACGGAAAAATTTTGACTACCTTTGTAAACTAGTCATTCAGGAACACCATAATACTTACTGATCATGGATATGCATACCGTAAAATGTGAAAATAAAATCAAGAAATACAGAATTTCAAAAAAAAGCACCCTTATAACTCAAAAAATGATAATTATATTAACTAAAAATTAACTGCGTTGGATTAGGAATTTTATTTTCAATTAAAATATGTATTTGAATTGAAAGTTGAATGAAACATAGGGTCACGAAAAATCGAAGAATGTGGAAAACATGATTGCAAATATCTCAACAACTAATTATCCGATCAACTTTATTCTTTAAGCAAAATTTATGTTTTTTTATTGTTTTTTTATATTCATGCTTTAAAAAAATGAAAACTTTTATTTACCATTCATCAAAACGAATACCCCGAGAGTCCGGAAAAAAAAGTTCCAGGTAATCGAGGTTACTGATATTAAAATGTATTCTTCCCAGTCTTACAATTCCGAATTTCAAGTCTTTATCTCAATTTGCTTGGGAGATAGAGTGTTTACAGACACAAGACGGACAGACAGGCATATAGACAGACACAAAAACAGACGGACGGCAATATTTTTTTCTAAAAAGATGTTTTTAAGAATCTCCAACGCCTAAAACGCGTTAATCCGAAAAAAAAGCTTTATTTACAGGGTTCCTGTCAGGGTGAACATCAATAACATCCATACATTTCATGGCAATCCGAGTATATTTATGAGAATTAGAGCGCGGATAGATGGACAGATAAACCGAAAGTATAAACCCATTTCAACTTCCTTGGAAAGTGGAATTTAAATTAAATAATACAAAAGAACCTTAAGATCAATTTCTGTTTTTAGTATATTAAAATTCACAATCTGTTAAACAAAAAATTAAATTTCCTGTTTCTCCATAAAATGTTTTTACAGATACACGAATTCAAACGTTCAATGTTTTTGCTCATTTACATCGAGTATAAAATGCACAAGACACTTTAAGATATAAAAATGTAAATATCACAGTATGCTTTACATTCTATTAAATTTCTTTTAAAATACTTATTCAAAAATAATCAGGTTAAAAAAATAAAACCATGCTGTTGAGATTTAAACTGCATAAACATAGAGAATTGATTTTTATTTAAATGGAAAAGAAAATAAAGTACCATTCTTTATCCTCTGGTTTTGTTCGACGTTTTCAGAACTTAAGATATATCTTTCTTGGTATAATATTGCTTGTTGTGGAATAACTTGAAAAACATTGTTTTAAAAAACATTCGTTGACTTGTTTGTTGATTTTAGACTTTCGAATAGGAATTGTTACAGAAATAAAAATATGATTTAATGGGATTTTTAAAGCGATTTAATAGACTTCAGCCAACGTAAACGTACTTTGAATCAGAAGATTCTAAACTGTCCCGGAGTCAACTGCAGAATAAAGAATACAATCTAAAAAGATGGATTACAAATGGATAAATACAAAATATATATATAAAAAAACATATTGGGAATTAACAAACACAAATGAATGAGAATTATTGAAATATAATATTAATTAAAGTCAAAATAGCCTCGTTTTATCAAGATCAAAAGTTTTGGTGCTGCAATCTACAGTCATATTTCCGAAATAATTAGTGTCTTTTTACTGAAGATTTCCTTTTAGGATTCAACATCCTCCGCCCCCGGCAGTAGAGGGGATACCTTTGTAATAGGAAGTTTGATGTCACCGTCCGCTGTTTTAATCAAGACGACACGAACTCGATTCCTGGGAAAGTTTGTAGAATGCGGCCCATTTTCCATTTCATGGGAATGGATCGGTCATGAATTATTACCAAGTCTCCTTCTCGTAGATTAACACTTGGAGTAGTCCATTTAGGACGCTGTTGGAGATGTTGGAGATATTCTCTTGACCATCTATACCAAAATTGGTTCTTGGCCCTTTCAATAAGGCGCCAACTAGCATTTAATGATAGAGCTCGCGAATTAGAAGCTTCTGGAATGTCAAGGAGCGGTGCTCCGATTAGAAAATGACCTGGAGTTAATGCGCGCGGATCTGATGGATCTGATGACATCGGCGTTAGAGGTCTTGAATTTATGCAACTTTCTATTTGACACAGTAACGTGGATAATTCTTCAAAATTTAAAATACTGGATTTACATACCTTTAACAGATGATTTTTTGTAAGCTTTACAGCTGCCGCCCATAGCCCACCAAAGTGCGGCGCATATGGAGGAATGAAATGCCAATTGATTTTTTGGCTCGAAAGAAAATATTGAATTTCTCTGTCCCTCAAATATTGGAATAACTGCTTCAGTTGATTTGCTAGACCTACGAAGTTCTTACAATTATCTGAATAAATATCAGACGGCAGGCCTCTACGTGCAATAAATCTCTTTAGGGCTGCTAGCAAGGCTTGCACAGACAAGTAGACGAATACACATATGTAAGTTTTTATTTTTATCTTACTTCTAGACAATTTTGGCTTAGTTATGCAGGGGCCGGCAAAATCTATGCCAACCTTGGAAAATGGACGAATTGGGGTGATTCTGTCAACGGGAAGATCTCCCATCATTTATTGACAAGCTTGTGTTTTTAGGTGTTTGCAAAGTACACATTTGTTGAGTTCTTGTCGTACAGTAGAACGACCATTAACAAACCAAAACTGTTGACGTATAATAGAAAGTACTAGCTGTGTACCTGCGTGCATATGTTTCTGGTGTACATACTTTATTAATAGTTTAGTGACAAAGTTATTTTTTGAGAGTAGCATCGGATATTTTCTATCAAAGGTTAAAGACTGATGTTGTGACAAACGACCACCTACTCGAATTATATCACTTGAATCTAAAAATACATTGAGTGACAACAGTTTACTATTGCTTGGTAAGGGTTTCTTTCTTTTAACAACTTAAGGTCTGTGTTGAATTCAGAAATTTGAATTAATTTTACAATTCGTTGAATTGAGTTAGAGATTTCTTCTGAACTTAGATTTCCAAATATTTTCGATGTACTATGTCTAGCATTATGAATAAATCTAAGACAATAGGCTGTGACTCTTGGCAGCTTAGAGAATTTCGAAAACTTAAGAAGAAAGTCAGGAGGTGCACCTACTTGTGTTATATTACTGACAGAGTCAATTTCTTGAGTTAACTCTGAAATCGGAGCAGTGAACTTTGGTATTGGGATTTGCTCATTTGACAGCAGCCATGGAGGCCCATGCCACCACAGAGAATGATTCAGAAACTTTCATGGAGGAATTCTCCTAGAAGCTACATCTGCAGGATTTAAAGCACCTGGAATATGATTCCATTCATGGGAAGGCATTAATGCCTGTATGTGGCATACTCGATTGAGTACGAATTGATTTCCCTTTAAAAGTGGTGCCTTTAGACAACTGATAAAAATTTGCGCATCTGACCAAAAATAAATATTGTCAAAGTTTACTTTGAATGTGTCGATAATTATAGAATATAACTTAGCTAGCAAAAAAGCTGAACAAAGCTCGATTCTGGGCAATGTTTGAGGTTTAATAGGATTTACCTTAGTTTTTGCAGCAATCAAATTGAAAAATACTTTTTCAGGTGTAACAACACGTAAATATGTAACAGCAGCATAAGCTTTATTCGAACCATCGCAAAATCCATGCAGTTGAATTTGAACAACTGCTTCATTAAATAAATTCATATATCGGGGAATTTCTAACGATTTCAATAAATGCATTTCAGAAGAAAATTCATTCCAAACCTGTTGTATGGCATGTGGGATTTCCTCATCCCAATAAATCTTATCCTTCCAAAGATCTTGCATCATAATTTTTAACTTAATTGTTGTAGGAGCTAGGAAACCCAGAGGGTCAAAGATTGTAGCCACTACAGATAACAAATCTCGTTTTGTTTTAACATCCTTTAAATCAGCGAACCTAATTTGTAAAATAACTTTGGAAGAGCCCCAAAGTAAACCAAGCACTTTAACAGTATCATCTTCCTGAATGACCTTTTTTCAGGAAGCCTTCATTTCATCATGTAAGTGATCTATTACATCAGGATCGTTACAGGTCCACTTTCGTAGATTAAAACCTCTATTTTTCATAATACTTATTAGTTGTGTAACTAAATTCTGAGCATTTTCTCGTGAATCGGCTCCAGAAAGAAGATCATCAACATAAATTTCATCTTGAATAATTTGGCAGGCCTTTTGATTATATTGTTCATTATCAAAGGCCAATTGGCGTAATGTCCTAATGGCCAAAAAAGGTGCACAGGAAAAATCGTATGTTACGGTCAACAGCCTGTATGCTTTGATAGTGTCTTCTAAATTAAATCTCCAAAGAATGCGTTGATAGTCAATATGCTTCTGATTAACGAGGATTTGTCTAAGCATTTTTTCGATATCAGCACTAAAAGCAATTGGATTCATTCTGAACTTTAATAATAAAGGAAATATTTCCGGCTGCAATTTTGGACCTATCTCTAGATAATCGTTTAAAGAGCGGCCTGATGAACCAACTGCAGATGCGTCAAATACTACTCTAAGTCGTGTAGTTGAACTATCTTCTTTTATTATCTATATCTTTGGGAACTATCCCCGTTTTGCGGAAGATAAAAATGATCCGGATTTGAGATTTCTGAATTTGGTACAAGTTCCATGTGCCCCAAATCGATATATTCTTTCATGAATGCTAAATATTGCTCTCTAAGCAAAGGGTTTTGGTGGAGTCTCTTCTCCAATAAAAAAAACCGCTTTAGAGCTTGAGATCTTGAATCACCGAGGATTGGCTTAGATTTAAACGGCAAGTTTACAACATATCGTCCTGATTCTGTGTGTGAAACGGCTTTAGAATAATTATCTTCAACAACAGAAATTGGATCAGAACTGGGAACCGACTCAAGTTCCCAGAACTTTTGCAGCTGAGAAGTAATCATCGTAGTAACATGACAACTAACAGATGAATTTTGGTTTGATTCATTCGAATAAATAATTCCCGATAGTATCCAACCCAGTTTAGAATTAATAGCACTCGGTGATCCTTTAGGTCCTAAAATAGACTCTCCTATTATGATATTAGCAAACAAATCTGCACCTATAAGAAGATCAATAGGACTGGACACATGGAAATTTGGATCCGCAAGATTCAATCCTTCAATATGTGGCCAAAACGTAGTCGTAATCAAAAAATTTGGCAAATTTGTTGTTATCTGGTTAACAACTAACGCGTCTAACTGAAAGACTTCATCATTAAAATGGGGAGAGAATGTCAAAGAAACTTCCTGAAGAGCTGTTTCTGCAACTAAATTATTTATACCTGAGATTTTATGATTTGTAGACCTTGACGGAAGACCTAATTTTTCACAACAAGTTTTAGAAATTAGGCTCTTTTGAGAACCACTATCGATCATCGCCCTGCAAGGAATGAATTTGCCTGATTTGGATTTTACACGCATAATGGCAGTAGCCAACAATGTTTGAGAATTTTCACAAAACGATTGATTAGTAAAACAATTTGATTCATTTAAATTACCTACAGCATTTGGGGTTGTTACATGATCTTGTTGTCCAATAATTTGTTGTTGTGCAGGGGCAGATTGATCAAGATGAAGGAGTGTATGATGTTTCGAATTGCAGTGTTTACATGTAGTATTTATCAAAGAATTAGCAACAAAATGGTTAGAACGCAAAAAGTTCGTACATAACCTTTTAGATTTTACTAAATGCCAGCGTTGCTCAGCAGATGAATTTTGCATTGATGGGCATCTATGAAGTTGGTGGGGTTCATTACATTTTGGACAAATAACTTTTTGTGATTTATTCACATTATCCGTTACGACAGTATTCGAAACCGATCTTTTTGGAAAATGTTGAGATTTAGGATCAAATTTATTATTAAACTTAGATTCAGTTTTAATAAATTCAACATTACAATTCTGCAGACTACGTGCTTGTTTTTCAAGAAAACTAATTACCATTTCATAAGTTGGAAAACAGTCATTATTTAATGATAACTCCCACTATTTTCGTAAATTATCATCAAATTTTGTTTGAATTAAATAAACTAAAATCAAATCAACTAATTCATTAAATTCAAATTTTAAAGATTTCAAATTTCGAATAACTTCATTACAAGTGTCCAATAGCTCTAGAATTGATTTTTGCGTAGGTGATTTTAATGATTTAGCATTAATGAATTTTGACAGTAATGAGTATGCCAAATTCTTACGATTATCATAGCGATTAACAAGAGTTTCCCACGCTTCTTTATAATTATCACTGGAAATTGAAAATCCCGAAATTAATTTAACAGGATAATTTTTTGCACTCGCTATTAAATAAGAAAATTTTAACTGATCTGATAAATTTTCATTATTATGAATTGCAGTCAGAAATGTTTCCTTAAAGGTAATCCAATTGCTAATATCTCCATAAAATATCGGCAACTCAAATTTAGGTAACTTTAAAGCGTTATCCTTAACAGAAATTGAATTATTACTGGTTTCATTCATAATTTCTTGTATTTTTACAACCAAAAATTCCTCGATTTTAACTAAATCGTCAACAACTATGTCCTTCGCTTTAGTAAATGAATCGTATAAAGCATTAATACTTTCTTCGGCGATTCCAAAATAAGATTTCTTTAAATCAGCTTCTAAGCTAATTAATTCTACTTTAAGCTTCTCAGTTAATTTAACATTTTTATTTTCTATTGCTTCAGCTACTTGAATGTTATATCTGTTAATTTCTTTTATAGTGAAATTAAATTTTGATTCACTTTGTAGTTTCGCTTTCGTCTTCATAATTAGTTAATTTTTATATTTAAACTTTAATGTATTTCACTGAACGCTCCTGCGTAAGACGGACCAAACAGTTTATTTATGTTGAGATTTAAACTGCATAAACATAGAGAATTGATTTTTATTTCAATAGAAAAGAAAATAAAGTACCTTTCTTTATCCTCTGATTTTGTTCGACGTTTTCAGAACTTAAGATATATCCTTCTTGGTATAATATTGCTCGTTGTGGAATAACTCCAATAATCAATGGCCATATAGTGTATATACACTATATTGCCATTGATTATGGGACACTTGCGATTTTAGACATTTTACTAAATATCTAGAAAAATACATGAGAAATCATCTCGAAACTCTAAGTGTATAAATATAATAGTATACGTCATACATCTCCGTGAAGATTTTTTACCGAAACGCCATAGGGGACCGTAAACAAATTTAAAAAGAATGAATATCTTTTGAATAACCCTGTCAAAACTAATGTAGCAAAATCACTCAAACTCTAGATTATGATTGAATGCCTTATTTTAATACACTGTGTTCATTTTTATGCAAATAGCATGCACACTCGCAGAGTAATTAAGGTTTTTATAAAAATGGTCCCAAATTTTTCCAAGTTTTTTCATTATAATTTTCAGAGTTCTTAATATAAAATAATATTTTTTTCAGAAAATATGACAAACAACATTGCACACAGTACCCTGTAATCAGAATTAAAAAATAATAAAAATTGTATGAAAAATGAGTAGGTTTACTATATAATTTTTTACTGCGCATGCATCAAAGATATCAAAATTCCATTTGCATATTATGTTAGCTAAATGTATAGAGCAACTTTTGTAAAAGTCTCAAAATCATAGCTTGAAAATTCTGAAAGTAATCGTCTATAGAAAAAGGACAAAATCCGTTGTTTCCAAAATGAAGCAAAAAAATGAGGGATTTTATCCAAAGGCAGTAGTACATCCCATATTGTGTATTCTATATTGACACTAATCAATGAATATATGGATACAACCCCTCTTGTTTTTGCTTCATTTTGAGAATAACGGATTTTCGACTTAATTCAATTGACAATTATTGTCAGAATTTTCAAGTTATGATTTTGTGACTTTCACAAAAGTTGCTCTATACATTTAGCTAACATAATATGCAAATGAAATTTTGATATCGTTGACGCATGCGCAGTAAAAAATTATTTAGTAAACCAACTCATTTTTTATACAATTTTCATTATTTTTTAATTCTGATTACAGGGTACTGTGTTCAATGTTGTTTGTCATATTTTCTGAAAAAAATAATATTTTATATTAAGAACTCTGAAAATTATAAGGAAAAAACTTGGAAAAATTTGGAATCATTTTTAGAAAAACCTTAATTACTCTGCGGGTATGCATGCTATTTGCATAAAAATGAACAAGGCTTATTACAATAAGGCATTCAATCATAATCTAGAGTTTGAGCGCTTTTGCTACATTAGTTTTGACAGGGTTATTCAAAAGATATTCATTCTTTTTTAATTTGTTGACGGTCCCCTCTGGAGTTTCGGGAAAAAATCTTCACGGAGATGTATGACTTATACTATCATATTTATACACTAAGTGTTTCGAGATGATTCCTCATGTATTTTTCTAGATATTTAGTAAACTGTCTAAAATCGCAAGTGTCCCATAATCAATGGCAATATAGTGTATATATATATAAAGTATAAATACCTATTATAAAAATATCTTGTTTCTATACGAATTTTTGTACGGATATGCTTTAAATAAATCTTTCTTTCTTTTTTTTTTCAAAAATATTTGCCCAAAAATTGAAATATCATTACAGTGGATTAAATGAATTTCCTGTAAATCTTTCCTCCTGCCAGTTTGTTTCTCTGATAAAGTGTTACTTTCTTCCTAAGAGTGGGGTAAATTAGATTACTCTTTCTGATGAGTTAGTATTTTTAGATTTGCAACTTTTATTTCTAACTCTAATTTTGTGTTGTCATTTAATATTAGAACTAAATGTATTGCCGGTACAAAAGCATTCTAGTATCGTAACAAGATTTTTGAAAATGTTTTTCTGGAATTCCCTTTCCTAAAAAGATTACTGGAAAGCATTTCTTGTTTTATTAGTGAAATTGTAATAAATGAAGTACCAAGATTTATTATTTGTGGATGTTATTATTATATTTAGAAAAATAAGAAAAAACTTGGAAAAATGGGAAACATTAAAAAATGCGAATGGATTGTGGAAACTTTGAATAAATATTATAAAAAAGACTTTTTATGAAAAGCAAAAATTAAATCTTTATTACATCAATTCTATAAATTTTAATAAAAAATTAAAATAGTATTCAATAATGCACTTTTTAAGAAACGTACTTTGTGTTTAACTATTTTATACGATGCTTTTTGCACAATTCTTTTTACAGAAAATAATAAATACAGTAAGTACAGTTTTTTCAGTAAATACTGTCAAAATCCCAAAATATGTTTATATATACATAAATATGTTTATAAATTATAAATATTTATTATAAAGATATCTTATTTCAATACGAATTTCTGTTATTAACGGATATGCATTGCATAAGTACTTTTTTTTTTTCAAAACTATCCGCCACAAAATCAAAATATCATTATAGTGAATTAAAAGAATTTCCTGAGAATCTTTCTTCTTGCCAGTTTGTGTCGCTGAGAAAGCGTTACTTTCTTCGTAAGAGTGAGGAAAATTAGATTACTCTTTGTGATGAGTCAGTATTTCTAGATTTGCAACTTTTATTTCTACCTCTAATTTTGTGTTGTCATTTTATATTAGAAGTAGATGTATTGCCGGTACAAAAGCAGTCTAGTATCATGACAACATTTTTGAAAATGTTTTTCCTGGAATTCCTTTTCTTAAACCGATTACTGGAAAACATTTCTTGTTGTATTAGTGAAATTGTAATAATAGAAGGCTAGTTCCATGGGTTTTGTAGTGTAAGTCACATTACCTTATAATTGCTATGCTTGTTTGCCACTGTTATTTTCGAAAAGTCTGCTTGGCCTTATTCAATTAATGAGAATGTGCCGATAAAATAAATCACATTTTTTTGTACTAAAATACTGGTAGCCAAAAATCGTAGCCTGTGACTTACACTACAAGTACTCATGGAAATAGCCAGAAGTAAGCATCAAGATTTATTAGTGACCGGTACAAGAGCAGTCTAGTATCATGACAATATTTTTGAAAATGTTTTTCCTGGAATTCCTTTTCCTAAACAGATTACTGGAAAACATTTCTTGTTGTATTAGTGAAATTGTAATAATAGAAGTAAGTAGCAAGATTTATTAGTGACCGGTACAAAAGCAGTCTAGTATCATGACAAAATTTTTGAAAATGTTTTTCCTAGAATTCCTTTTCCTAAACAGATTACTGGAAAATATTTCTTGTTGTAAAGTGAAATTGTAATAATAGAAGTAAGTATCAAGATTTATTATTTATACATGCTATTTATTATTATATTAAAAAAACAAAGAAAAATTCAGATGGATTGTGCAAACTTTGAATAAATAACATAAAAGAACTTTTTTTGTCAAAAGCAAACGCTAGAGATACTTTTTAGGTACAGCAATTTCGGGTGTATAAGCCGCGGATCAAACAGTTTTTTTGTACCCAGAAATCTTATTTAGAGATTGAAGACAAATATTTACGGCGATCTAGCTAGTTATATTTGTTTCTTAAAAAATTCTGGGTCGAAAAAGAATTATTTGATATGCGGCTTATACACCCGAAATTACGGTACGTTCTCAGTTATGTAAATACGTAGCACCCATAGTGGTCGTTCAGTCCGTCCGCGTGTCCGCATATAACAGAGCAAAAACATTCCAACCAAATCATTTTTAATTTAAAATATATAATTTTTGCATAATTTTGTCTCGTCCTTTCAAATTTTATGAAAATCGGATGCATAGTTCAACTACAGGGTCAATCAAAAATATTCCGTTACATTACGGCCATTGGGAAAAAATAGTGTCAAGTGCATTTCAATGGTGTTACATTCTTTCAAAATAATAAAATTAATATGCATCTATAAAGTAGGTACTATTATATTACATTCTGTACAGTCTGTGGTTCAAAGAATGTTTGCTATCAATTTTCAGGGCTACAGAAATGTATTCCATTACATAATGATATAGGTTAAGCTTTGTTTGGGACGCATTTTGATACTATTAAACTATTCGACATCTAATGAAATTAATATATTTTGCTGAGGCCTACTATAAGATACTTCCTGTATAAAAGAAAGCATATGGTATTTACAGGGATACACAAAATATTTCAGATATTCTACTAAATCCGAAGTACTGTATACCATTACATAAATGTCTGAATATTTTTAAAACTTCGTGCGAACGTACCTCATTTACTACGCTTGACGTGAAATTTCCAACACGTTTACATTCTCTCCATATTTTAATAAAAGAAATTATAGTAATGTTCAACAGTACAATTTTTATGAAACGATTTTTTGCTATACTTTTTACACATTTCTTTTTACGGGGAATGTAGTAAAAGCAGTTAAAATTCCAAAATATCCTTAATAAACATAAAAAAAATTTCTAAATCCATGAAAAAAAGAGACTTATTTCGTTTTAAATCTGCACTTGTAATCTGCATAAGACTTCAAATAAAAATAAACAGTAAATTAAGTTTATTTTATGTTTTCCGTCTGACAATTACACACATATTCAAATGCATATAATTGGCAATCTGGCATATAACAACATATGGCAATTAGTGTATATGTATGCAATAATAAAAAAAATTTGCCTTATTTCTAAACTAATTGTTTCCAAATTCTTATAATATCTAAATTTTCCTCTGTTTTTTTAATAATAACTGAACATATTTATTAGATTACTTACTTTTAACCCGGGAGGACGTGCGTCGGGTCTAATAGACCCAGAGCACGTATGATTTTAACAATTGTTGTCACCATTTTTTTATAGTAATCTTCAACTTATTGTATTACCGAATTTGTAAAAATTGACTCCAATTAAATAAGGTGATGTATACTATTTGCAAAAAACCTTCACTACTCTGGGTATGCGCGCGTTCTCCCGGGTTAATCTACGTTTTCTTTATTTTATTTTGTTAAAAAAAAACCTTAATCACTTAAAGCAACACTTTCCCTAAAATACCATTTTTATTTTTATTCTTTCATTTGTTTCATAATATCTTTTTTATTTACGTTATAAAAGATCATTCGACTATCCACAATTCCCTGTTAGCGACGCCAATGCTGGATTACGCCCCTGTTATTTCCACTTTTATTCCGAACGACTGATAGAACTTTTTTGCCCTGTATAAAATTTCGCATTGTGACGCATTTTCTAATAATGTAATTGACAACATAGAACGTTGTTGTAAAATCCTGTATCCATGTGCATGCTAGCATATAACGAGATTACTTTGAGCTCAGAACCAGAATTCTGCAATTTTCATGTACTAAACAAAACCCTGTCACTTGGCAGTGATAATATGTTTAATGGGGTGAAGATTTTTATAGGATCATCGTTCTCAAGGCCTGACTAATGCAGGCGCAGGCGGGGCAATTGCCCCGAGCTCACCGATATGACCTCCCCCCACCCCGCTAAGGTCAGATATAAGTTTCTTTAAATTGTAGCCAAATGATAAAAAATGGTGAATAAAATGAACAGATTTTAATTTAAAGTGTTTTTCATTTTGTGGTATTTAATTTCTTCGTTACTGATTTTATAATTTTTTTTTAAATACATAAATTTTATGAAAATATTACTGAAATCTCAAACATCTCTTATCCGTTGTTTTCTGTTTAAAAGAATAGGTATTAGTAGGAAATTTTTACACCTAAGTACTTTAGTACATTATGAGGAATGTAGTAATAGTATAACAAGCTTTGAATTTTGCTAATATTACCATTAATTATGTATAGCCACATGCTTTTTCATTTGATGGAATCGCACAAATGTATGCAATAATACTTGAAATAACTGTATTTACGTTGTAACAGCTTACATTTGTCTTTATATTCTTATAACCGAAAAAAACTGTATTCTATAGTTTCTTAAAGTTATCATTTTTGCGCTATTCTAAATACATAGATGTGAATACTTGTAAAATATTTGGTAGGAAATTTATTTATGCATACATTAAGTATGGCGTAATATTTTATTCACTTCCACATAATTTACGAAAAATTTCAAAAGATAAAAGGGGTTCCTCCGACTAATGTTTGCTACAGCCCCCTCCCCACTGGCTAAGTTGGGCCCTGATCATTCTGTTGTTCTATGGCGACATATTACTTTGGTATTAAGATAAAATCGTAGATGTGGAATTATGTTAGTATCATGTGAATGATAAATAAATATTTTTTACGGATTTTAGGTATGTGTCATTTCAATGAGTTCTCCAAAATTTTCATTCCATGTTTTGTTATTGTGTGCCCCTCATAACTGCAAATTAAATAGTCTACGATATATTGCTGGTTATAAATGGTACGTTAACTACTGACCATTGCACGACGCATTGTTATAAATCAGAATGTCTCATATATATACAGGGTGAGAAGAGTGAGTCATAAATATCGAAACAATAGGCTATCTTCTTAAATATTGCCTCTAGACCCATACTTAAAATTGCAAAAATTCATAAAAAAGGTGAAAATTCAGATAAGATAAGTTGCAACTCCATGGGGGGGTCTATTTGAAAAAATACGAAAATTAAATTTTTATACGGCCCCCGTAGAGCAAAATTCCCAATCAGGAAATTATTCCTTATCCATTCCTAAATTGAACAAAAAAATATTCATCTCCGTATCTGAAAACCTGACAGAGATATTAAAATTCAAAATTCGTGACTTACACCACTTTACCATGCCTGTAAACGAAGAATTTTTGACGCATTATCAAAGCAAATGAGGGATCGTCCACAAATTGTACGACTTTGTCTCTTATTTGGACATAATATAGCAGCGTATTGGTTTAAATAAAAAGTTGTTTTCAAAATTTGTTGATCATTAACACTGGAGGTCTGCATGGATCGAAATATCTAGGTCCGGTCCCAAACCGACCCATAGGGGAAAAAATTCTGCCCGGCAAGGAAAAATGTTAAAATCATAATCCGAGACAGCCTAGAAAAAAGTTTAAATCATAACCCGGCTCAGCCGTAAATTTCTACATAGTTTTGTCCTCCAGTGTACTTAAAAATTGTTTCGCAGGGAGGAGTTCTGACCAAAAATACTTGTTATAGCTTTTCTTTTTCTATTTTTATACTTTTTATTATTAAAGAAGAGGCTAAGGCTGTGATATATTTATTTTATCCATGAATCTCTGTTTATATCTAAATGTTTCACTTATATTCTAATATAGCTAATCCATATCTCGTGCGATGGAGACTTTGAAAAATGTTATACAGTAAAACCTTTTAACACGAAATCACATAAGAAAGGAAAAATACGAAATAGACAAATGCCCTTCCTAGGGAATTAAATGGAGTTTATTTTTTCTCAGGTATTATTGTATTCATTTTGCATGGATTAACACATTTTCTGTTTAAGACAGAATTCCGCCATAGGCAGATTTTTCTTCTGATTTTATTGTATTTAATGTTTTAGCATTTAAATATATTATTCATAAAAAATTAAGTTTTTTTTTCTTTTTTGTAAAGTAAAAGTGCTTTCAAAATCTATGTGGTTTTTGTAAAAATTTTGATATTAGGTCAATCAGAGACAGTGATTTTGATACGCATTGTTCCAGACCGGGATTGAAAATTTCGCCCATTGCAGACCTTATTAAAAGTTAAGAATTGTTAAAGAAAATAAAGTAGAAACTTGGAACATATCATTTTTAATTATTTTACATTAGTTTTGTTTCGGGCAAAGCTGAAAAATTATTTACTTTTGAAAATATGATTTTAAAGGTTTGATTGATGGTTTTTTAAAGTTATATTATTTTTTTTTTCAATAAATACTTTTAATAGTTCTAAAATTAATATTGAAAAAGAAAAAATCCAAAATAAAACTAAAATCAGATTTCCATCTTTAATTAAATGGAAAGAAATTGAAATCCGATAAACAATGTTTGGAGCTATAACGATTTTTAATCATCCCGTTTAAACCAGTACTAATCATATGAAATTTTTATAAATTTTATGATAAGTTTTAGGGCGCGGTTTTCTTGGCAAATTATATGGTTAACCACCATCAAAAAAAAAAAAAAAAAAAAATCAAAATTATAACTTAAAGGATTTTTTACACGTTTCCTAGAACTGTTAAAGTAACATTGTCTTTTGAATTGCCCGCATTTTAATTTGTGTCTAATCCCTTAAAACCTGATGAATTATTCAAACGGCTGTAACTCTGCGAGTTTTGAAGATATGAAGATTCAACTTGTTGTGTCTAATTAAGGACTGGATAAGGAAAGTTTTCCTAAGTGGAATTTTTATTCTACGGGAGCCGTATAAAAAGTTAATTTTCGTACTTTTTCAAATAAACCCCCATGGAGTTGCAATTTATTAAATCAAAAAGTTTATCTTTTTTAAGAATTTTTGCAATTGGAAGTATGGGTCTAAGGGCAATATTTAAGGAAATAGCTATTTTTTTATATTTATGACTCACCCTGTATATCTATACATATAATAAAACAGTAGGACCCGGTGTGTCTGTACATTGAAGATAATTGACAAAAATGGAGTCAGGGCGATAAAAGAAAACCAATGAAACACAAAAAAAAATTTTTTGAATTTTTTGTCTGTCTGTCTGTCTGTCTGTCTGTCTGTCTGTTTGTTCGAGGTTATCTTCGTAACTACTGAATGGATTTTTATGCGGTTTTCACTAATGAAGAATGCACACTCCCGGGCAGTGTATAGGCTTTTTTTCATCAAAATCGGACAACAGACAAAAAAGTAACAAAAAGAAACAAAAGAAACTATTAGGTGCGCTGCTCACGTTTTTTAGTACATAACGTTTTTTAGTACATATAAAATCCAATAGATGTCACTGTGCGATTTTAAAACGCGCTATCGTTATGTTTTCGCCAGTCTACTTAAGTATGAGAAAGTTTCAAGCTGGCTGTCGTTCCATGTGGTTTAGTCGGTAGAACGTCAGTGCGCCATACTGATGGCCCGGGTTCGATTCCCAGCATGGAATTTTTTTTCACTATGTTGGCATTAACGCCTATAAGCAATTAAAAGAATTTGAAATATTGTATTCAAGGCGAATTTTCTCTCTGGGAAAATTTCCTTGCATTAATATGTCAGTGTAATTTTTTTTTCGATTTAATTTTTTTTTTCGAAACTTTGTTTTTCTTAAAAAATTACAGTAAATATTTGATATTTCCCAACGTTTTTTGAATGATCGACTTGCTTTTTTTTTTTTTTAATGTATGTCTGAACCTTATCTAACTACTTCTTCAAGATTTCTTTAGATAAACCGACCAGCGTAGCGGGCGAAGGCCGCTAGTATATATATATATATATACATTTAAAATGAGATTATTTAATGTGTGCCGTAATATGACGTAATTGCAAGAAAAGAACCAACATTTATATGATGAATACATATATGTATACGTATTATATATAGAGCGTGTATACCAAATCATCAGAAGATTTCAGGTATTTTAGCATCAGAAATTTGCTATATTCTGAGTAGTTCTGATTGCTATATTTAGAGATTTAATTTATTTTCATTAAATAGGACAAACATTATTTTATAAAAATTCTGGTAAATAGTTCTTGGAGGACCCTGAATTATATGAACCTGTTTAAAGACATCGATACCAAAAATAATTAGTTATTTTTTATTTATTTATTTATTTATTTTTTCCTAACTTATGAATGACTTAAATTATGTTTAAAAAATATGCATCGCTAAAAAATCATTTAAAGTTCTTCCAAATTTGAAATGATACATAATCTTACGTATTTCTTTAATAAAAATGTTTTCGGAATCTCCTATGAACGCATATTTCCTCACGTGGAAAATTGCATTTATAATTGGAGCCTTTTGCATAAAATGGCTATATCAGATTTTCTCCAGAGACAGTAGGAAGAGGTATTAAATTGAGAAATAATATCTCATTTGATCTTTGTTTTAATTCGATAAGAGAATCAGAAATAACTGAACTATTGGAAGACAAATTTTTCCTTTATTTGAGAAGAACATAGTAGTACAAGGTTCGTACGGGTACTGTTATTTTCTTAGTTATATAGCAGTATTTTTATAGAAAAAAAATAAAGGGAAAATGCACGAAATTTCGAATTACTTAAGGTGAGATTTTCTATACGAAAATACTGGTACCGACTAATATTCTGGTCTTGAAATTCAAAGATATCTACGAATCCTGTAGCATATTGGCAAATCTCCGATAAGGAAGTAACTTCATTCTAAGATTTACTGAAAAATATAACCTAAATTTTTGCTGATGTTCATTTAGAAATAGACGTGAAGTACAGAGTTATTTACAGCATTCCGGTACAAACTCGAAATGGTGTTCTTCTTTATCTTACCTACCTCTAAATAGCTCGTTTCTATCATTTATCGCATTTGATTCGAACCAGAAATTTCTTCATAAAGTTATTTACAGAGGGCCGAACAAAGAACTTACTGATTTCAAAATTAAATAAATCGGAAACTAAGATCTGCATAAGAAGGAAACAGGTGGTTTGTTTATTTTGAATGTCATAAAAGTCTGTTAAAATAGATTAAAAATTAATTACAAATTTTGCCGAAAGGATGCGCTGTAGTCATTGAGAGATCCCTAAAGAAAGTACGCTGAAACTCAAAGTTATCAACTTTCTTAGTGAAGGAATGGAAATGAGTCACCTGTTTTGTGTAGAAATGAGCTTTTCAAGCACTTGAGTATCACCGGTAGAATCGCATTCCTACGGCAAAAAGGTTCCGTCTCTAGTTGCGATTTAGAGTTTAAAAAGGTCCTGATAAGAAAATGATACATAAACTTTTCGAGAAATTTCCGTGAATAGTCCTTAGAGTGGCTGATAATTGGAACGACTGATTCCAAAAGGCTACATATCGACTAATTTTCAGACTCTGTATAACGACTTCATCGTAAAGCGCCGCCTCGAACTATGTTCATTGAATACGTTGAATAAACTAAATTTTTAAAAAACCTGATGCAGAGATTTTAAATCAAAGTTTAGTAAAATTTCAAGATGATAGTGAGCTGATGCAACTTCAAAGGAAGGGGACATAAATGACATTTCTTCGGTACTCATAGTAAGTTAATCTTGCAAGGTAACCATTTATGGTGTTCCTCGCACCTAGCGTCGAGATATCTATTTTGTAGCCCTCATAAAAGTTAGAGAACCGATAAAATTTATCTGTTAAAGTTATATTTTATGTATTTTTTATACTTTTAACTTTTTATTATTGGATTATTATTGTTATATTGCCTAATGTGGCCCAATAAAATTTTCGTTTGCGTAATCGTGTAGTATATATACGATATTTATTAAAAATAAATTCGATTGCCATTTGTTTGATAACTGATAGCATAAGCGATAAGATTTGGGTTTCTTTTTTCTATGCAGACGATAAGTGTATGAATATAATGTATTTCAGCTAATTGGTTTCAAGATCAATATTTTTTTTTCCCTGTGAAAAATAAAATAAAAAAAAAATTTCAGATGAAGTCGAATTAAGTTTCGAAAGTTTAAAATGAAAAGTTGTATTAAATGTTGTATGTTTTTTTAAAAGTAGTCATAAAGTAAATAAATAAATATTTTATATAACAAAAAATGCACTGGGCCTAATTAGGTCGGACATTGCAGTTTCAAAAAAAATCCAAACCATTACTCGCACGAGAAAAACAGCTATGACATTCGGCTAAAATTTCGTAAAAATTCGATTTTTGATTAAAAAAAAAATGCATCAATTTTTTTTCTTGAAAAAATGTGAATACGTATGATGAACTTTTTCAAAAGCAAATTCGTCGGTTCTTGAAGGATTTTTTTTCACTGTTTTATACTTATCATTAGCTAATTTGTATTTTTAAATGCTTGTCTTAAAAAAAGAACTTGTAGTTACTACTTCGATATCTGATCTTCAAAATTGCATTTCCAGAAAGTTATGATGCATTAAAATAAAAAAATACATATATTTATAATTTTTCAGAATAATGGAAAAATTTACCGAATCTCAAATTTCCTAATTTGCAACTTTAAAATGCATTAATCTCAATGATAGATACCTAAAATATTTCCCTTTTTAGTAAGATTGCAATATAATATTTCAATTAAGCAAATATATGACCCACAAAATCATTAATAAAAATGTAATTAAAAAAATTACCACGACCATTTGGAAAATAATGTTTTCAAAGAATAAAATTTTAGACATAAATAATTTCTATATTAAAATAATAATAATAATAAACATCATTTTATGATGATAAAAACGTGACTTACGTAATAACGGATTCATATATTATGTACGCCATGGATTAAACATTAATGTTCCTACACCAATCATAAGGAAATTTTAAATAAAGTTTTCAGTTTTAGAATTTTCGATATTGCAAATTTTTTAATTGGTAATATGCTTTTAAACTTATGCTTTTACATATGCTTTTAAATGCAATTCACCTGAAACTGTATTTCAATTTGTTTCTTAATTAATTATATTTTTCTATTTTCTAATATTTTTTTTGTCATTGAGACAACAGAAATATTCCATTTCTAGACATTAACCTTAGACCAATCAGAAAACGAATAAAATACGGACATCACAAGGGTTCAGATATGTCTCAGATGTCTTTTGAAAGGAAGCAACACTTATTTTACAAATGGTTAATAAAAATAAGAATATGGAAATTTTAAGTGCAGGACAGTAGTGGCAATTAATAAGCATATTTTTTTCTTTCTATCTGTTTGTTACTTGTAACTGATATTAATGTCCAGATGATTAGAACTTGTGACTTTATCAACAACTAAGTTTGCTGCATCTACTTTGTGCAACTATTCTCGAAATTTTATCTGACCAACCTGAAAAGTACATCAACAGTTTAATACAAAGGGGGTAGTAGTGACATAAAAAATATACAGCATAAACTCGATTATCCGGGTTCGGATATTCATGTTTGTGGATAAACCGAGACGGAAATATATTGACTGTTTTAGATGCAGTTTATTACGATGCTGCTGCATAAAAATTAGTAAAAATCACCACAGTTAAGATATTATGGAGAACAATTTACGAGGGAAATTAAACCTTTATAGAAGACTGTGATACTACTGATATGCAGAGAAAAGTTTTAGAATAATTGAGATAGTTAAATAGTTTTGAAAACGTATACAAAGAAGATATGCAAAAATGGTTTAACGAAGGTTCAAGAGAACACGATATTGTGTCGTGTGTCGCTTCGAAAAACGTTTTGGAAGTGACGAAGAAAATATTTTAACTCGTCAAAACTTAATTGAAGGTTACGCATAAGTGCACAATGAGGAGTGACTTTATTACTTCGATCAACAAGATAAAATCACAACTGCTGAAAAAATGATGAGAAAGTTGCTTAGTGAAATTCCTTGAAGAGTAAATGATAAACGAAAACAGTGTGGCGCCTTAACTGTAACTAATATCAAAAAATACAATCTCTGATAATATGTGTCACGTGTGTAGTCACGTGACCGCCGTTTCTGAGGAATCCTACCACTCCACTCTATCTTGGCAAGACTTCTTCCAACAAGACGCCTACATAAGTTGTACTAGTTTTTTCTTCTAGTGTAACCTGCATCATACCTCTGAAGATGTATTATTTTATCATAAATAGAATATTAATAAAAATGCGAATAAATAAAATAAAACACTTTGTGAAATCCCCATAAAATGCAAAAAAAAAGTAGGACACGTTTCGAGCTACAATAACAGCTCGTCAGCAGCTAAACCATGACGTTTCCGTAAGGGAACTAAGTCGACATAAAGTATTTCTAGATTTTATCTTGACTCTGTGCCTTATCTCGACTTTGTGCCCTTACGGATACGTGATAGTTTAGCTGATGACGAGCTATTATTGTTGTAGCTCGAAACGCCTGCTACTTTATTTTGCATTTTATAATGATTTTACAAAGTGTTTTACTTTATTTATGAATTATCGACAGTGCATACGGTGTTTTTTCACTAACAATGAGCATATTTGTGCGTTAACTATTATTTTAATTTAGTTCGAAAATCTTAAAACTTTTTCTTATCCTGATATTATAATCCCAGATCCCTAATTTAGCAAGGCCAAATAATACATTGTGCATCATATTGAGAGAGTTGAGCCATCAGTCCCTAAAATTTGCATCCAAAAACGAAAAACTATTTTTTTTTCAATAATGCGAAATCCATTATTGAGAAATTATCAAAATATGATTTAAAAAAACACGATTTGAAATACATTTCTTGGTTTATCTTTCTGCATTGAATGATTCAAAATCGCTGCTTTATAAAGTAACGATAAAAATATTTATAGCATTTAGAATTATTTTTAGTTTCGAACAAACAGCGAAAGGAATTGAAAAATATAAATATAATTATTTCCATTGACTAATTTTTGTCATCATATGAAAATATGATCTTATACAATTTAAATATAATTCTAAAAAATGCAATTTAATTTAAATATAAGCATTTTTAAAATTAGAAGCACATCAGTTGAATTTTAGAAAGTATATTAAATCAAGCGCATATTCATGATTGTTTTAATTAAATTTCTTTAAAACAATGATCTTATGAGCTACAACGAGGGAGAAAATTTAAAATTAAATTTGAATATGAACGAGAAATGTTTTATTTCATTTCTGCATTACAAATTTGATCTTTTATTCAATTTTCAATCTCTTAAATTAACATACGTTTACAGTAAAGAGAAGACGAAGGTATTGCTATTTTTAGTATTTAGAATTAGAATGTTCCGTATGAAATTATGAATATTTAACAATTAAAAGTTATTCATTTATAAAATGTTTGTCTGCAATTCCGTTTGCCGCTATTGTACCGGAGATATGTGTGAGAAGTTAAGTGTAGCATTGTGCCAAATTTCAGTAATTTGTTTATAGGTATAAGGAGCCGGTCCTCCTTGAATGTGAAAATATTCCTCCGGAAAAAGGCGCTATAATATCAATTTTTGTACAAGTTTCATTATTGTATCATTGAAAAATGTTTGAAGTTATGCATAGGATTAGAACAAGTTTTCATGCATATTTTATGGCTACGGCAAGCATGCCCTCCTTGAATGGGGAAATATTCTGCAGGAAAGGTGCGAAAAATATAGATTTTTGTGCAACTTTCATTACTGTATCATCGAAAAATATATGAAGTTATGCATAAATTTGAACCAAATTTCACTGCATATTTAGCTATGGACAAAATAGTTCCGATTAAATTTGGGAACATTCCGCCAGAAGGATTCTCTGAAATAGCGATTTAGTGCCATTTTGATTACTATATCTTCGAAAAGTAGATTAAGTTATGCATACAATTTCACAAAGCACTAATAAAAATTTCACCTTTAGATTACGGGAAAATATTGGCATCACAGATTTCAGCGTCTTCCTGTATGTTACAGTATGTACCGTTACCTATTTATACTGTACATGATCGCAAATCACTGCTACTTTTAAGACCGTTTTTGAAGGTAAACCACTGTAACTTTCCACAATGTACCTGACCATTAATCGCCTTGATGGGTTTTTACTTGAATGGGGAAATATTCCCCGGAAGGAGGCGCTATAATATCGATTTTTGTACAATTTCCATTATTGCACGATTGAAAAATGTTTGAAGTTATTCATAAGATTGAAACAAGCTTTCATGCATATTTTATGGCTAAGGCAAACAAGTCCTCTTTGAATGGGGAAATATTCCGCTGGAAGAGTGCGAACAATATCAATTTTTGTGCAAATTTCATTATTGTATTATCGAATAGTATTTGAAGTTATGCATAGAATTGAACCGAAACTCCTTGAATATTTAGCTATGGCCAGCAGGTCTCAAAATTTGGGGATATTCCGCCAGAAGGTGGCTCTGTAATAGCGATTTAGCCACAGATGTCATATACGTATATGACATCTGTGCCGCGATTTAGTGCCATTTTGATTATTATATTTTCGAAAAGTGGATTAAGTTATGTATAAAATTTCACCAAATTTCATAATGTTTTTAACAATGAAAATAGTAAATCCTTGAATCTAGAAGTAGTCCGGCGGTATTCGGAGCCGTAATGGAAATTCTTGAGTAATTTTCTCGCTTCGTAGCTTAGTTATACGTCGGCGGAACATCGTATCATGCTAAGCCGGAAATAATTTCTATTAATAGAAATTTCTTAATTAACAGAAGAAATAATTTCTAAAAAGAAAGCTATTTTTGATATCCTTTATTAGTTTAAAGTTGCCTGTTATATTTACTCGTTAATGATTGTTAATTTAATTACATTGTATTTGTAATTATACACAATTATTGAGTTACAAGGAAGACCTGGATAAAAAATACATTCTGAAAGTTTTATAGCTACATTTTTGAGACAATGCAAAGATTGGTTTATTTAGTTTGGTTTATTTTTGTCGTCCGATTATCTACACTAGGGATATAGGACCCGGGGGAAGTGCCCTTCGTGGGGGTCTTTCTAAGGGAACCTAACCCGTATTTACGCAGGGTTCGAAGAAAACCACGAAAACTCCGAACGGTTAGGCCGACAGCCGCGATTGGGTTCGAACCCAGCACCTGCCGTCTACCAGTTGAGAGGTCAGAACCTCTCAGCCACGACAATGCAAAGAATACAGGATGTGTAGAAATGGCAAATATGTTCGGGATGCAGGCAGGGAAGGTCGTTAGTTTCATCGATTGATCGTTAGTTAGATTTGCAAACAGCTAGCGTACACAATAATAGTGAAATATTTACTACTGCTTACTATTGTTTTTGTTGGTGTTATTAATTTTTCCACTTTTAACATAAAAAAACTGCGAACCGTTTTTACATTCGATTTTGAACTATGTGGATAACACATGGTTTTGTCTAGTTCTAGGAAAAAAATACTTAATTACAGGTATTTTCTTTTGACCATGTGATGAAAGTGGTAACTTATGTTTCTAGAAAAACAATGACTTGAAAGACAATGCATTATTTAACAAGTAGAAAGGCATTAATTAAGTAAATTTGTTTTCCGTCCGATTTCAAATAGCTATTGTACGGAAGATAACGTTTTCATTTTTTCAGGTTATAAGCTGTTTACTACTGCACATCATTTTTGGTATCGTTATTGAGTCTTTCATACTTTTTTTGTCAACATTTGTGATCGGAATTAAAATAAATTTTTAAACTACCAAGACAAAATCTAATTTTATAGCCCCACAAATTATGATGAGTTATGACACTTTCTTTGAAAAATGTTACAAAAGTGATATTACAAAAATAAAAATTCTTGAAATTCATTGATTTGAAATACAACTTATTGTTCATGAAGTACAGAGATTTCAGGGATACCACCCCAAAATAAAAAAGCGCAAATATAATAAGTATTTTTATTCATTTTTTATCTTTTCAACCCTTTATCTGCCGACGGTATTTATAAGTACCATTAAAATTACCTATTATAAAATTCTTTTAATACGTTAATTAGTTTTAATACTCTTTAGAATGAGTTACAGACACATTACTTTATTTTATTCCAAAAGCATTATTGGTTATACAAATCAAAAATATTTTTAAAAGGAGAACTTTTTTCTTTTTTTGGTGTATGTGTGTTTTTTTAGCTATTTTGGCGATGAGGGAGGGGGGTGGAGATTATTAATTTCGAAAATATTTATGTATTTATATTTTAAGAATATACCACAGTGTTACCACTTTTATATTTGTACATTTTATAATTCTGCAAAATACTAAGAAGACAATTTAAAGTAAACGATTTGAGTCGGGTTATAAATATTTCACAAAATGCCTGTAAATTCAAATTTATTTAATCCTTCTAAAATTCTTCAAAAATTTATTAAATGGTTATGTAAATCTTTTAATTTTGTTTAAACAATTCAAGTAAAATGCTTTAGAATGTAAAATTTTCATGAATTCATAATTCGGTAGGTAAAGGGTTAAGGGGGTTAAGCATATTTTTTAAAATAACTTTTATTTAGTGAAATTTTAAATTTTTTGTGATAATCAACCATATTATTTGTAAGAAAAAAAACATGTTAAAAATTGAAAAAATTGAAAATTTATAAAAATAGTGGAAAAGTTTAAAATCGTCGCTACTGAAAGTTTTTTTTGTAAAATTTCATTTTTTAAATTTAAAGTAACAGAAACAGATAAGGTTAAACCTTGATTCAACACTTCTAAAAAATCATTTAAAAAAAATTAAATATATATAATGTAAATTAAAAAAAAATTAACTTTTCTTCAAACGCAATGTTTTTTTCAAATTTGCTTATTTAAAGGTAAAAGCAAACAATTCGAAATGACATGTTGCAAGTTTGAACCATTTATCCCTAATGATTCTTAAATAATAACAATATAAAAAAGAAAAATGGTGAATGCTGAGAAATTCCATCATGAAGAAAAGCGCATTTTCTCAAGAAGTCGTAAACATGACAACCATTGTTTGAAAACTAAATTTTGAAAGCAAAAGAAAATGAAAATTTCATATTTTCTATTCAAAGTAAGATTGAAATATGACATAAATGCCATTTTAAACAGAAAAAAAAACAGAGGAGGTTTTAGTGCAATAATTTTTTTCAAGAAAATTCGAAGACTTTTGTGTCCCCGAATCCCCTTAACAATAAAAAATGTTAAAAAAAGCTGTTTTTATCTTTTTAGTTTCTTTGCTTTTCAGCTATTTATTACTGCTTAATATTTTAATAATGTAATTGATTATTGCCCTTTTTTTTGCATCAAAATTTGCGAATGTATTGAACATCAAATTCTCAAATTTAATAATAATATATGAATTTTTCTGGCTAGGAAAAGCATCGAAAAATTCAATTCTTCATTCTAATCATGTATAAAAAAATTAATAACACATTAATTTTGATATTACAAATACATTTTTCTCATTTTCATCACTATTTATAAAACTCTATGGGAATTGTAAAAATTTATTACCAATACGGTGATAACTATCACACTAAATGTAATTCACCATACGTAGAGGTGAATGTATACACTTCTTATTGATAGACTACTACCACAACTACAGACGTGTGATACTGAACGCGATGTAAGAGATTAGTAACTATGATTCTTAAAATAATATTAATGAAAGTTTTATATCCGAAATATTTAGAGGCGCATTTTTTAAATTATTTATAGGAACGGATATAAAAGATCTTGCCCCACATTAAATTACGCTTTTCGATATTCTCTACACACTAAGTTATATATACATATATTCATTCATTAATACAAACATATATATACATATATGTATAATATATTCTTCTCATCTATTCACTGTACTTAGCTTGACTTATCTAACAGGATAACAATGCGTACATATGTAAACTTCACTAAAATAAATACTCTGTTTACACGGTACGAGGAATTACTTTTTCCAACCTCCACTTTTTACCCCAACTTAAAATTTATTTTCTTGCACCACCCCTCCCCCTTCCATCATTAGTATATACGGGGTCTTTACATGTATAATGAAGGGCAATATTATTGTCTCTTTCGTCCCATAAATTCTCCGACAAGTTGTCCCTTTTCTTTTCTTCATCATCTTGTTTTTCACTATCTGGTTTTCAGTTTTTATACGATATACACTGAAAAAAAAGTTGTTTATTTTACAGTATAATATTGGCAGTTCGGGTGCCAGTATTATACTATAAAAAAGCATTAATATATGTCTTATAAATGAATTATACAGTATATTACTGTCTCACGGTATGTTAGTTGCTATTTTTACGGTTTATTACTGTTAATTTTACGGTTTTAAACTGACGCCCCAAGCTGCCGGTATTATGCGATAAAATCAACAACTTTTTTTTTTCTACAAGATATATCTCTTTTTTTATATTTACTTTTGAAGAATACAGAGTTCATAGGTTATTAATAGTCATTTCAAACTCCTAGATAAGAAACATGTGTCCTTAACCCGTGTACTAAGGTAATGATTAAAGTGAAATACAACTCATAAAGAAAATAAAATAAATCAACATTAATTTTCATTAACAATATGTCTCTTTCACATCAGAGACCTGACAGGAATTTCATCAGTATTATTCTTTTCCATGTGTTTAAATTTTACTATTATTTTCATGCTTCGTTACATGTTTTTTATTATTTCTAGCAAATTAAATTTTAGGAATTAGCTGCATATATTTTTAAAGTATTTATGTGTATCAAATACGAGTGAATTTATTCAGTTGAAATACATCTTTAAAATTATTTACTACATACAAAACCATTTTGCGAAAATTCAAATTCTGCGCCGAAATTTCTGTTACTTCTGTTTCAAAAAATAGGAGTGAATTTATATTTCAACAGGATTATTCTCAACTTTTTTTAAATCATAAGACAATTATTTGTATGATTTTAATGACATTTTTATACGTATAAAATAAAGTTTTATCGGAAAATTCTTAGAAGTGGATGTTTATTCACGCAGAAAATTAGTTTTATAATGAAGTAACTTAAATCAAATACCCATATAGTATTTCTTGATATAGAGTAAACTTTGATATAAAATTGAGTAATGAAAACTGAATTTTATTAAAATGTTAGCTAAATAAAATAATAATATATATAGAAACTATTTTAATGAGCAGTTTATATTACAATTATTGAAGTATTTCATGTATTAAAAGTAATAATATAATTATTAAAAGATGATTTTGGAAACTGGATATCAATGAAAAATAATTACAATAATATTTTTACAGATAGATAATCTTTCTTAACCATTTCCTCGTACTTATACCTCCCTTGCACTATTATAGTGTAAAATAAGCAGTATTATATTGTCATAAGAATGAATTAATCAGTATATTACTCATAACAAAATGTTACTTGCTAATTTTTTGATTTATTACTGTTAATTTTATAGATTTAAGCTGCCGCCTCTCTGCCAGTTTATGCAGTAAAATCAACAACCTTTATTTACAGTGTATACAAGTCTCTTTTATGATATTTCCTTTTAGAGAATAGAGCTTATCATGCATTATTGATACTCATTTCAAACCCCTAGATAAGAAACATGCGTCCCTAACCCATGTACGTAGATAATGATACACAATTAAATACAATGCATAAAGAAAATAAAACTACTGAACAGTAACCACACGTCTAATTAACGTCACACACCGGACGAGAATTGTATCAGTATTTTTATTTTTCATGTGTTTAAATCTTATTATTATTATCATATTTCGCTACGTTTTTTAAAAAATTATTCCTAGCAAATTTATTTTTATGAATTAGCTGCAGAAACATCTAAAAATTAAATACAATCGAACCTCATTACAACGACACTCTCGGGACCAGAAAAAAGTGTCGTCATAAGCGGAGTGTCTTGGTAAGCGGAGTTGGAGAAAAATATGTTTATAAAAAGCTGTTTTTTTTAAACTAATTTAAGACAATTTTAAATTCACAATTGTTTTGCATTTTTAATAGATAAAACACTATTATTAAACAAAATGAACACCAAAACGAAATTGAAAAGAATAAAGATCAGATATTTTATGAATTCCTTCTCTATTGTTACATGAAATACTGATGAATTAAGTTTGCGTATCCCTATATGCACTTCATATAATTCTTTTTCTATATTAAACAATGAAATTGAACAATATCCGTTGTAAATGTGAACTGGGCAATTGTACCATAAATTATACTAAAAATATGAACTAAAATAAATACGATTACACTGTAAAAAAAATTCTGTAAAGGTACTAAACATTTTCTAGGAAACTGGGATTCCAAGAACTTTTCATGTAACGGTAACAGGAAAAACCCATGTAACCGATTCTAAAACTTGAATTTTTGCTGCTACCGTTACAGGAAAAGTTCTTGGAATCCCAGTTTCCAAGAAAAAGTTTAGTACCTTTACAGAATTTTTTTTACAGTGTACTAAATGGTACACTTATAAAAATAATATATTTAAAACACAATTAAAAATTCAACATTTGATTCATTTCTTCGAACGTCTTCAGGATACAATATAAAGATGTTAGATGTTTTAACATCTTTATATTGTATCCTGACGACGTTCGTAGAAACGAACGAAACGTTGAATTTTTAATTGTATTTTAAATAAGTTATTTTTATAAGTGTACAATTTAGAAATTGTATTCATTTTAGTACATATTTTTAATATCTGTTGTTTCAGAAAATGATATTAGATAATTTCGGATTGTTTCAATGCAATGCAAAGCTGCGATTGTAAATGAAGGCTTATTTTATTCTAACTCAATATCACTTTTGATCCCTGTGTCTGAAGAAATTTCTGTTTTTTCCGTTTAACATTTTCAGAAATCATTGCATCATGTGAATGATGTGGTGACATTCTTATCAAAATCAATGTAGATCTGAACATCCCCCGTTATTTTTATTTCACGATCTAACAACTCTTTAATCAAAATTGAGAGAGGTATGTCGCCTTCATTACCTTCTATACACTCGACATCTGATGAACTTGGATGAAACCAGCATATTTGAAACAGTTATGAACTATGTTAGGTTTTTTTGCCACTTTGCCATAAAGGTTTTTAAACACTACGAATAAAGTATGGAAATGAAAAGTTTAGCATTCCCTAAGTGAATACGCATAACACAGTAGGAGTGTAATCATGGACTCGAGAATAGAGAATGCACAGGAAGAAATCTGTACTTCACTGACTCTGTCAATCTTAAGGGATTTTTTAATCAGGTAACTGATTGAAAAAAGTTTCTACTTTATCAAATGTCAATTGGTAATTAAGACATTTTTGAGAAAAATTTGGCTAAAATCGTTTTTTACCGCTTAAATTTCGCGCTTATATAACTGATTATGAAAAATGGACAATTTTCCTAAACCGTTGGGATATTTGGAGTTAAATATTATTCAACGACATAACATCCGGAGTTAATTTACCTTAAAATCGTAGACAGAAAATCGGGACTTTGAAAAACTGACGTGATAGACAAGTGTCGGGATAGCGAGGTCCGGCTGTATACAATGCGGATAAAAAACGAATGGATTTATTTAGTTGAAATAAATGAATCAATAAGTTGAACAATCGGATACGTTGCCGGGTAATTTTTTTGTGTCAACACTTTCCACATGTCCTCTTCTGTCATTGGTGTTTATTTTACAACTAGTGCCACTTGACGCACTCTTTAAATCCTGACTTCATCCTCTTTTCTGTTTTTTGTGAACTCATCCCTATATGAACAATTGTTTATATAGAAAGGACCAGCAATCACTTGCTTCAACCAATCTATCACTAAGTTTTGTGTTAACGATCATTGAAAGAATCGTCTTGGTGGCGAAGGCAAATCATATCACAGATTTGATAAGCGTAGATCGATCAAATTACTCAAATTTATTTTTACAGTGGAAGACATAAAGAACGGACAGGCGTTTTTTGCTGACCTACATTAATTCCACTCGAAGTGACGTCAGTTGCCCTTTATATTTCCCAATTCATGCGTCCTGTGCAATGCTTTGATTTTTTGGTGATTTATAAAAAGTTATATTATTTTAACTTTGATTTTTCGTGATTTTTTTTATGCTGTTTCAATCAAAGGATAATTTAGTATTTTGCTCTAGATGAAATGATCTATTTGATACTAATTCAAAAATCTATGTGTTTTATTATTCAATTTGGATTAAAAATATTATTAAAATATGACTATAATGCAAAATATGGTGTAAAACCTACTAGTAAAGAGTCAAAGCTTTATTTAAATAGTTATGTTACTTTACACAAATTTTACTCTTAATAGGATAATTTTAGCCCGCCTTACCCTATATATTTTTCAAGAAATTAAATAAAAACTTTGTGAATCGAATATTGAGTATCTTGTGAAAGTACCACTTTTTATATGCAGTTGTGTTTTCTCAAATATATATATATATATATGTAATATGGTATTCATTTATTCATTTATTTATTTTCTGCCAATTAACTTCTAACTTTCTAATTGATTTTAAAGACTTTTGTTCATGAGAAATATTTTATAAGAAATGTTTTATGGAAATTTATAATTTCGAGCTACTTCTATTAATCATATTATTAATAATATTGATCGGAAAATTTTAATTTTAATGCTGAAACAATCGAAGCGGTTCTGTAATACTTCTTTATATTTCGTAAAGCTTGTTTCATATTTATTTTAATTAAAGTGGAAAACACTTAAAAATTTTTAAAGTGCTAGAAGCAGAAAATTCCCAAAATGGTTATTAAAAATTAAATTAATATTTTAATGAAACACGTTAGGATATGCTTAACTGCTTCATCGAATTTTACGTATTTCTATCAATGTAGCAATATTTTCTTATTACAGGTTACCTGAATATAAATGAAAGAAAACTATTAATAAAACATTTAATATCTTTGTTTCTTAAATATAAATATAGTCATTAATAAAAAAATTGTTTTCTTTTACTTTTTTTTGTTAAAAAAGCATTCATTTTCCACTTTTTTTCTGTAGCACAAAAATTTTATCTTATAATTATATGGTAAAGAATAATACATCAATATTTTTATATTAATTAATATTTTTAATTAACATTACTGAATTTCTTTTAATATTTTTTTTCCAAAAGCAAAAGAAACGCAAATGTATAGAGCGTATATTATTAATTACTATTTCTATCACTAATTTATATATCAGGAATTCCTATTTGACTACTTTTAACTCCAAATTTTCGCATTTGGACCAGAAATTCCTATTATTATACTTTTTTATTCAATGTAAAGATATCTAGACAACTTTATGAAAAGCCCGAGACCTCTGGTTCATTTCCCGTTACATTGCAGTGTGTAGAAAATAATTGGAGTGACAATAGCGAAGAAGAAAAAATGATGGGGGAGGGGAAACTAATTTTTTAAGTGATAGGCTTGTCGACATTACCTAAAGTAAACATTTTCTTTGAGATTTTCTTAAATGAATTCACTTGTATTAATTAAATAAATTTCAGACTGGCAGCCTAGTTATATATATTTAAACTTAGATGATATTATGCATTAAAATTTTATAATTTTTTTAATCTGTTCAAAGTATTTATATGTGTAGTAACGAAAAGGCAAAAGAAACTCTCCCCCTCCATCACTTTTATTTGCGTTTGATTTTTTATACTTTAAATATACTTTTGTGTCTAGTATAATTGTCTATGTAATATTTTTTGTGATATATTATTAGAAAATTCTGGTGTTTTTTTACATGTGTTTTTTTAGAAGAATCGTTGAATTTCTTTTATTTTTTTTTTCAAATTCAGAAAGGACCTACATGCCATATCCAAAAATAACTATGCACAAAAAATTTAGTTCAGTGTTATGCTTAACTTCATATACTTAATGATGGTAAAATAATGAAAATGGCACAGACATCGAGATTATAGCACACCCTTCTAGCAGATTTTTTTTCAAATTCAGGGAGGGTCTGCTGCCATTTACTTACACAAAAAATTTGTTTCAATTCTATGCAAAACTTGGTGCACTTTTAGGCGGTACAATACTTGAAATGGCACAAAAAACACTATTGTAGCGCCCCTTTCCGGTGTTTGTATTTTGTCAAATTCAGGGAGGACCATCGAGCCATATCCAAACACTTACACAAAAAATTTGGTCAATTTTATGCATAACTCCATATACTTTTAGGTGGTATAATATAGAAAATGGCTCAAAAATCGCGGTGGATTTTTTTTTTCAAATTCAGGGAGGGCCAACTAGTCATAGCCCCCACTTACACTATTTTTTTTCAATAGTATTCCGGTTATCTTTTGCTGCTTATCTTGAAATTTGTTGGAAAAAATTCATGGAAATGCTTCTTTTAAAATTTGAGTCATTATCATACACAAAAATTTTGCTTTTTTTAAAAATGAATTTAATATTTTGCAAGTTTTCTGTTTATTTCTTTTTTTCTTTATTTATTCTTTTAATATATATTTTTCACAATTGTTCGTTAAATGTTTTTCTGAATGTTTTCTTTGTCTTAATTCGATATTTAAAAATAAATTTTGAAATTTGTTTTAAATAATATTTGCTACATTAATATATTTTTAAGTATATGTTTGTCCTTGCCATTTTTTATGTTATCATTTAAAATGAGATTTTCAATAACAATAATTTAAACTATCTCAACTTTTGCCAATTTCTTCTGAATTTGTCTGTTCATCTGTATATCTCGTCATCTTATATATCGCATTTAAATATTTTATATATCGCATTTAAACATTTTATAAATTGCATTCCAAAAATATTTATAAATTACATTATGGTTAAAATTTTGTAACACTATTAAAACACACTAGGAATAATTTTTCCCATAGAATATAATGAAAAGTAATATTTTTAAATTCCTCAGTAAATAAACTATGAATGTTTTACTTTTAATTTTTTAATACCGGGCATGGAATGGGAAGCCTAAAAACATTTATTAATTACATGGCAATCCGAGTATATTTATGTGAATTACACTGCTAAAAAAGTGTGAAATTCACATATTTATCTTTCAGAAATTTACAGAAAAAGCCAATTTTACTACATAAGAGCGTTTTCCATTAAAAGTTGGAAATTTTCATCTTATTTTATCAAAATAACGAGTATGTAAGGAAATAATGAAGATACACCGTTATTTTTCACTGTTTAAAAAAACTGACATGCAGAAATGAAAATCTCGATGAAAGAATGCTGGCTCTTTTCTAATATTTACATCATACTACTGAAATGCAACTGTACTGATGCCAATAACATTTTGAGCAAAAAATTAACCGGACCATAATCTAATCATTCATTGAGCAAAGAAAATTTCTCTAATAAATTATTTAATCAAATCTTACTATAATTATTCATTAACCATAAGAAAAACCATAGTAATAAATTAGCTTTCTTAATTAAAATTTGCAAGAATAATAACGCATTTATAACATTACAATCTATCTTAAAAAAATATAAATACACTGCAGAAAACATTATATGACTTTAGAATCAGGTGGAAACGAAACCCTGTGGTGTGATGACTGGAATAACGGACTCCCGCACTAAAGTCTGTGAGTTCGAATCACATAGACGACTTTGTTGTTTATTTCCTCGATGAAAAAATACAGGTATCTCTAAACTGTTGAGCAGATGGAACAACCAAACGATTGTAATAAACACTTTTCAATTAAAATGGAAACTATAAAAAAGTATTAACTCAACCCTAGGTGGCACAGTAATGTATGTACATATATAAATGGCTTTAGTAAAATTTATTTTTTAATAAATGAATTTAGTTCTCAGTTCATACATTTAAATAAATATATTCATCCTATCTTTAATCATCCATCATCAATCTTTAAAATTTTACTGTATAATTCAAAATATAAGTATAGAAAAGCAGAATTAAAAAGATCATGTAGACTATAATTTACATTAAAATTTAGCCACGAAATTCATTTTTAAATTTCTGTTACATATAAAATACTTAGAAATCACATAACCGATTGTGACATTAAAGTTTTTAGATAATTTCACTAATTCACTCCATCTATTTTTTATATTTTTTTTTGGGGGGGGGGGGGCGAGTGTGGGAGGGAACATTAAATGGAATTCAATAGTGCTTTTTCTAAAACTACATACAAAAAACCTACTTTACTACATACATTTTTTATTTACTACATACTACATACTACAATGTTATTTACTACATAAATATTTACCATCTCATGATAAAATAAACAGTTTGTGCAGTAGGAAAAAAATGGTAACTATATTAAAAAAACAAATAACTTAAAAGAAAAAAATTAAGATAGAAAAAAAATAGATTGTGTATTTTTTGTAATCTATATAAAATAAACAAATATTTTAATTACAAACTGATGAATTAATATATTCTCTGGATTTACAAAATATGCAAAATAGTGAAATTTTTAGAATGTAGGAAGTGTACAAAATTATATATGCAACTGTAAAGCAAATCCCAGCGTGTTTCTTCTAAATAATAGTTTAAAACTTAATAAACATTTTGGAATTTTTCTGTTCCTAGTACTTTCGAAATTTTTAACTGTTTCCCACTTTAATTAAAATAAGCATGAAACAAAGGTTGGCGTAATAAATATTTTTGAATAATAAGGCACGTTACACAGCTGCTGCAATTGTTTCGACGTTGAAATTAATCATTTACGTTTAAAATTTTTAATAATAAATTTAATAGAAGTAGTTCATGCTATTAAAATTTCATCCAATAATAAATAATTCTATTTTTTTTTAAATTCTGCAAATGTATTTAAAAAAATGAAAACTGAAATATTTCTTAGTAACAATCTTTTGGAGAAAAATCCTGTGCCAATTTAAAAAAAAGTATTTTCATATGTTGCAAAAATATCCCATTCTGACTTTGTTAACAAAAACTGTCTGGTAGCTAAGAAACTGGAAATCCAGGCTTTGTTTATAACACATATATCGTTTAAATATGAATGCATCATTATACTTTTTTATCCTAGTTTAGTATATATGTATCAAGGTAATGAAAATCCTACCTCAAAATCTTGTGGGATGCTTAAAATGCACTTGTTTTACGTACTAAACCTACTTTAATCTTTATTATGTAGTGTGAAAAAGAAAAAAAGAGAGAAATAAATTTCATTTATCAAAAAAACTGCTTATTACAGATCCGAATATTATTGTCATACATATTTTGCATCCCAATGTCATCCCAATTTTTTTACAATTACACGTTCTTTTAATACGTTTAGAGTGTCAGGTATCTCCTGCGATTTCACCTTACGGTTTTCTAAAACGGTTTTGTGGCTTTTTTTTTATTTTTTCCATTGTAACGAACTCTTTTGGGAGACCAGAGCGTCGTGCGTCATCGATGATTTTAGGACCACGTTTAAATTCAGAAAACCAATCAATAATGGTCGATTTCCCTGGTACAGAGTCCGGATAACATTCATCAAGCGAAGCTTTCATTTTTACGGTGTTTTTTCCCCATCCATGTTTTATCAAAGCATGAAATTCTTTTTTTTTTATTAGCACTTTCCAACAAAGTTGAAAAGTGCTTATGCATTCGGTTTGTCTGGCCGTCTCTCCGCCCTCTAACTCACGTAAATATACTCGGATTGCTATGAAATTTTTATACGTTATTGATGTTTACCCTAGCACGAAACCTACTGAAAATGAAGTATCTACCATGATTAGTTTATCTACAGAGAGAATCAAAAGTTTCCTATTACATTACGGCCTATGGGGACAAATCGTTAATATACTCGGATTGCCGTGGAATTTTAGGACGTTATTGACGTTTACCCTAGCACGAATCTTATTGAAAATGAAGTTTCTACCATGATTAGTTTATCTACAGGGCGAATCAAAAGTTTCCCATTACATTACGGCCTATGGGGAAAAATCGTTAATATACTCGGATTACCATGAAATTTTAGGACGTTATTGACGTTTACTCTAGCCCAAGTCCTATCGAAAATGAAGTTTCTACCATAATTAGTTTATCTACAGGGCGAATCAAAAGTTTCCCATTACATTACGGCCTATGGGGAAAAATCGTTTCAAAGGAATTTTACCCTGTCAAACACATTAAAATATGCATTCTATAAAATATAAGGTGAAAATGTAGCTATTATTCTTTACAGGGTCGCACAAAAGAATTCCATTAGATAATGGTAAAAGGGGGAATTGTGTGTGACATATTTTAAATATATTAAGCTTTTCCTTGTATAATAAAATTGATATATGTCACTGAAGCTTAATATAGATTATACGCTACTGTCTTGCATAATATGAAGTGCATAGCATTTACAGGGCCATACAAAAGATTTCAAATAGTATATTCTTTCCGAAGTACCGTACATGTGTAAAACTAGTGAAAAATGCTCCAAGGAGCAGTGCAAAAGCAGAATATGATTTTAATTGAGCATTAAAAAGTAATGGACAAGTGCTTCTGTTAATTACTGAGCATGAGGAAGGATAAGGGATCCCTTCTTGGCTACAACTCACTTCAATGCCAACTTTGAAAAAATCATATTTGCACTTTTTCCATACAAAAGAAATTTGCGGTTCTTTAGTAGAATTTTCCACCGTGCTTTAGATGTTAACCAGGGGTGCAGTCATAAAAATAACATAAGATATATGCTCTAAGCAGAGGGATATTCTAGAATGTGTATACTATAAGCTTTCTTGAAAAACAGAGGGTATATGGTGTTCTATTAAAAAGTCCAGAAGGTGTACGGCGTATAGCATGTAGTACATCTCTGATGTTAACTGCACTGTTCACTCTGCACTATACTACAAATCAATTTTCTGTGCAATTATACACTTAGGGTATGCTTGGTGGCAATGCATGAATGTGATACCTGCAGGAACTAGGTATCTGGCATTATGTCGCCTTCCTTTACATTTTTGTCTAATTAAGCTGCATCTTTACTGGTTACGTCTTTACACTATACATTTTTATAGTAACTGCGACTGATTTGTTTTCACGGAAAAAGCGCAAATATGATTTTTTCAAAGTTGGCATTGAAGTGAGTTGTAGCCAAGAAGGGATCCCTTATCCTTCCTCATGCTCAGTAATTAACAGAAGCACTTGTCCATTACTTTTTAATGCTCAATTAAAATCATATTCTGCTTTTGCACTGCTCCTTGGAGCATTTTTCACTAGTCCTTCTATTTTTCCATATTCCATAGGGATACTGCACAACTTGTTTTGTATTTTATATATGGAAAACAAAATCTTATTTGTATTGAAATTAAAAAATGCTACATACTCTAATACTCTGGTATTACAAATTAAAAAAAATTTTAAACAGGTTTTTCTATACCAAAATTCTACGGTGGTTTTCAAAAAAAAAAAAAAAAAAAAAAAAATATCAGTTTTTTACTAAAGTGAATAAAATAATAAATCCTTTCAAAGAATAGATTTTTCATTCAAATATCCATTATTTTTGCCAAAAACAGGAACTTTTTTTATGCAAGAGTAAAGTTTGATACAAAAACCATGCTTCTTTTTTTTCTTAATCCGTATTTATTACGGACTTATTAAAAACGTACTCCACCGCTTTTATAGGAAGCTATTGCTTTACTGTGTTATGGAGCATTCTCATTGGCCATAAAGAGACATTCTATAAAAGCTGCGGAGTGACTCTTGTTCTGTAAACAATCAAAACTTATTTGGGTTCAAAAATCTTCTAAATATTCTTGAATTTTCTTTTTAAAAATTTTATTGCATACGTAGAATTATAGAATAAAGAAATATTGAATTCAAATTATTTACATACTATGTACAAAATGTATAATATGTACAAAATATAAATGCTTTTACCTTGATAATTTTTGATCATCATACTAAAAACTGGAAAGATGATCCTTTATGCATTTCTGCGTGCCTTTTCATAAAATTAACATAATTCTTCAATAAAACTCAAGACACGCACGACAAACAAAAAATATAAACATTCTCTCTAAAAAAATTCTTTTTACATTCCATCAAAAATTGATGCCAACTTTTTTATCTAAACTTTTAACTCATCTCGTAAGATAAAAAATATAAAAAGCAAAGCAGACGAAAAAACAGCTTCGCTTCCATAGCAACGAGTCGCGTCTTATAAATAAATTAAATATCACAATTGCAAATATGCAAACGATTTTCTGTGAATAAACTGGGATAACTTAATTTATCAATTCCTAACATACTCCCACCTTTAATTTAGGCGGAAGCCAAATTAAACTTAAGATCACTTTTGATCAAATTAAGCCCTAATTCAAAATAAAAAATATGCAAATAAATAAAGATAATAACTAAACAATAATAAAATAATAATGAAACATTTAGAGTTCTAGAAAAGTCAATTCAGGGTTTTAGAAAAGTCATTTCAGAGTTCTAGAAAAAGTCATTTCAGAAGTCTCTGTACTACTCTACCACTTCTAGTTTTACTGTTACTCACAGTCTGGATTACAGGGTCATCAGGACTTGATATCTCTAATGAGTACAGCTTACGAAGTGGACGCACCAAGGTCCCTGAACTTGTTTTAACTTCAGCCACTCTAGCTGCTCCATCTCGACTTGGGAAAATCTTTACAATTTTTCCTATAGGCCAATAAAGTCTCTTTTGGTTTAGTTCTATCAAGACTACTTCACCTAGTCTGACAGCTTGTCCTTTCTGTTTTGATTTTTGGACCAATTCAGCTAAATATTCTTTTCTAAATCTATTTCTAAGTTGTTGCCGAATATTTTGACAGTGTTTATATCTAGATTGAAGTTTCTTTGAATCTATTGCATCTAAATCAGGAACACCTATTTCTTCAATGTCTTGCAAAAATGATGATGGAGTCAAAGGTATAAATTTATCTGTTTCTTCAAAAATATAGGTTAGAGGCCTTTTATTTACTGTTGCTTCGACATCACACAGAACAGTCATGAGTTCTTCAAAAGTTAAAGTTGAAGTGCCGAGTGTTCTGATCAAGGGAATTTTAACACATCTAATCAGACGCTCCCACCATCCACCCCACCAAGCTGCTGCTGGAGGGATGAACTTCCATTTAATAGGAGACAGTTCTTTTGAAGAAACTATTGCATTCCAATCCAATGATTTTAAAAGGTTATTGGTTCCTCTAAAATTTGAGCCATTATCAGAGTATATAGTAGTCGGCCTTCCTCTCCTGCATATAAATCTTCGAAGTGACTGAATGAATCCTTCCGCTGAGAGACTGGATACAAGTTCCAAATGTATTGCCCTATATACTGCACATGTAAAAAGTACAACCCAAACTTTGGATCTTTGCTTTACGAAAAGAGGGCCAAAAAGATCAGCTCCAACAACTTCAAAAACTTTGGAATCTCTGACTCGATCTAGAGGTAGGTGGATTGGAGGTGTAGTATATGGCTTTGTAGAGTATCTTTTGCATCTGTAACACTTAGACAATTGACTTCTAATGATGCGTCTAGAAGAAATTATCCAATATTTTTCTCTCAAAATGGATCCAACTGTTTGAAGTCCAGCATGACAATTCTTTAAATGACATTCTTGAATCAGACAATTCACTACATGATGTTTCGATGGTAATAAAATTGGATATCTGAAAGAAAACTCGTCATCTCGCTCTAATATCTTTGTTTTTACTCTTAACAAACCTTCTTGATCTTTCATAACCTTTAATCCTTTTATTGCATCAGTAGTATTACCAAAACTTTCAGATTGTATTATTGACCAGAGCGACCTTTCCGCATCTTCTTTTTCTTCAATTGACAATTCTGATGGAAAACATATATTTCTGTTTCTGCACTTCATTATGAATCTCTTCACCCAACATACGACATTAATAAATCTACCAAATTTTGAAATTCTACTATATATCATAAATTCATGTGAATTAGAACATAAAAGAGTAGGTACTGAAGTTTTCTTCTTTTCCATCATTACTAATTCTTCGTTGGGGCTTGTTTCTGAATGTGGCCAATTTTCTTCTGATAACTTCAACCATTCTGGTCCCTCCCACCATCTCATCTTCAGCAGCTGTTTAGGACTACATCCGCGAGAAGGTAGATCAGCAGGGTTGAGATGACCAGGTACGAAGTTCCATTGTTGAGATTCGGAAAATTTACAAATTTCTCTAACTCTATTGCCTACAAACGTTCCCCAATGATCAATTCTTCGAATCCAAGCGAGAAGAATCAAAGAGTCGGTCCAATACTTTACTGGTATAGAAATACAATTAAAGGGTTTCAAGACAAAGTTAGTCATGATTTCTGTAGATTTTGAAATAAAACTTTCTAGTTTGGGCACATTGTCGACTGAAGTCACGCAGTTATCTATATAGTATGATTTCATAAGCTTCTCAGCTATCTGTTTATTTTCTTGATCAACATTACTCAAATGATATCTTATAACTGCACCTAGCAAAAATGGGCTACAAGTTGCTCCAAAAACTACTCTATTGTGTTGATAAACTTGAAATTCGTCAGGACTCTTCCACCATAAAAATCGCAAGAAATGCCGATCTGATTCTTTGACTTCAATTTGAAGAAATGCTCTTCTTATATCGGCTACTACCCCAATAGCTTTCTCACGAAATCTTATTAACACTGCAGGAATTTGTTCGATGAGGTTTGGTCCTTTGAAGAGACAATCATTTAAAGAAGGAGACCTCCCTACCTTACACGATGCATCAAAAACTGGTCGAACACTTGTAGTAAGACTATCTGGTTTGATGACGGGATGATGAGGTAAAAAATGTCCTGGAATCTTGAGTGCTTCATCTGGTACTTTACTTATATCGCCTTCTTCTTCCCATTCATAGAAAACTTTAGCATATTCTTCAAACATTTTCATTGATTTTAATTTCTTTGTTGAATTTATCAATCTTCGTTCAGCTATGTGTCTATTTGAGGGAATCTCACGTTTGCCGTTAATCCAAGGAAGACCTACAATATAGCGACCTTCTATATTTCTATCAACTTCTTTTATAAAATTATCATGAGCGAGTTCTTCTTCTTCTGCTTTAGACAAAGTTTGACAGGGATCTGTTATACCAATTGTCTCTAACTTCCATAATTCTGGAATCTTCATATCTTTTAAAGCTAGGTTCGTGATAAACATATTTCCATAATTTAGGCAAGACTGTGATGTACTTTCTAAACGACCACAAAGTGTCCATCCAAACTTTGTCTCTATTGCTGTAAGACCGCTCTTTAACTGTTTTACTCGACCTGTAAGAAGTTGTCCGTAGTAATCGCTTCCAATCAAAATTTCAATTTTTGGACTTCCTGCTCCTAAATCTGTGATCCATAGTTTATTTTGTTTAAGCTCTTTAATTACTGATTCTTTTGGTATCCGAGGAATATAGTTACAAATTATATCTTGATCCAAAAGTTCTAAGACTTCTTTCGTTTGTTTCTGTCTATCAGAAGAACTTAACTCAACTTGGAATTTATTGTGAGATTTAGCTTCTGTTTGTGTACCACCAAACAAAGTGTGTACAATAGCTTCAGAAGAAATGGGATGTAAACCTAACTCTTCAGCTGTACCTTTTAAAATATAGCTCTTTTGCGACCCACAATCAAGTAACGCTCGTACTTTCTTTGTTATTCGACCTTTAATAACTATTTCTAAAGTCATAAGGGCTACTTCAGCAGAACACTGCTTACTTGCTATGGTGCTTTGAATAACTTCTGGGGTCTTAACTGTATTTTCTGGTTCTTTACACATTGAAATTTCAGGGCATAATAACTCGGTATGGGGTTTAGAACAAACGTGGCAACGAATAAAAACTTTGCAAACTTTAGCGTGGTGACCAAAACGAAGACATTTTAAACAGCAATTTTTATTCTTAATTTTGGCCTTCCGTTCATTAAAGGAAAGAGATCTAGCCCTAACACAGTCCTTGCTTTCATGAGATTTACTGCAAAATAAACAAAGGCGTTCTTTTGCGCTAAATAGCCCTGCCGCAGTAGGTATTTTACTTTCTGCTTTTCTTAACTTTTCTTTAGGTTTGTCTTTAAAGCCCAGCTCTATAAAACTCGATTTGGCTAATTTGAATCTTTCCTCGTTTGCAACTTCTTGTTTCAGAAATTCCATCAAACTTACTATATTTGCTTTTGTTGACAATGCATTATTATTACTAACAGTGTTTGATGTGATTGAAATATTATATCGCTGCCATGCTTTTAATACATCTTCCGATAAGCTAGATTCTATCATGGGATAGAGCCACGCCGAATTGCTTTCTAAACTTAAACCCATTGATTCTAACGATCTTAAATATGCCTCGACTTTCGTGAATAAATCTGATAAGGGAAGTTTATCTTTGCCGTGCGCCTGTACATTAGCTACAATCAATTTTAGGAATTCTCTAACGTACACTTCTATTAGTAAATCTTTATTTCCAAAACGCTCTTGAAATGCCTCGACAGCTTTGGGGTAATTAACTGCGGTCATTGGATAGCTCTCTAACAAGCGCCTGGCACTGGTTCCAGGTTCTACCGATTGGATAAGATACTGAAATTTGTCACTATTATCCAAATCTATGTCTTCATGAATTTTCTGAAACTGAGACCAAAATGAAAGATAATTTATTAACTGCGAATCGAATGGCTTAATATTTAGTTTAGGTAATTTATAATGCTTTGATTTGGAATAACCGTGATCTGTGCTTTTTTCACTATCATCTTGATTACGTTTATTTGTACCCAATGCTTCGCTAACTTTACGCTTAATGGTAATAAATTGATCTGAATAATTTTCATTTTCCACTACTTCATTTTCAATAGCCTCTTCATCGCATTTATCATCATCTAACATGAGTTCAATTATAGCTTCATCAATAGATTTAATTTCATGAATCAAATTTTCTAATTTACTAAAATCGTCTGAAATTTTACCCTTATCTAATGACTCGCTGTTAATTTCTTCATTCAAAACATTTAAAGTTCTGGTAAATGACGAACGTAGCGGTGTACGCTTTTTCTTTAGCTTATTCATCTTAGAAAAATTTAGTAATGCACAGCTTATGAAAACACTATACGCTATAAAAACAATTCAATATCTCAACAGTATTATTCAAATGTCCCTGTTCGGGCGCCAGATTTGTTCTGTAAACAATCAAAACTTATTTGGGTTCAAAAATCTTCTAAATATTCTTGAATTTTCTTTTTAAAAATTTTATTGCATACGTAGAATTATAGAATAAAGAAATATTGAATTCAAATTATTTACATACTATGTACAAAATGTATAATATGTACAAAATATAAATGCTTTTACCTTGATAATTTTTGATCATCATACTAAAAACTGGAAAGATGATCCTTTATGCATTTCTGCGTGCCTTTTCATAAAATTAACATAATTCTTCAATAAAACTCAAGACACGCACGACAAACAAAAAATATAAACATTCTCTCTAAAAAAATTCTTTTTACATTCCATCAAAAATTGATGCCAACTTTTTTATCTAAACTTTTAACTCATCTCGTAAGATAAAAAATATAAAAAGCAAAGCAGACGAAAAAACAGCTTCGCTTCCATAGCAACGAGTCGCGTCTTATAAATAAATTAAATATCACAATTGCAAATATGCAAACGATTTTCTGTGAATAAACTGGGATAACTTAATTTATCAATTCCTAACAACTCTGCAACAAATGGGTCAAATTTTTAACAGTGCACTGTTAAAAATCTGCTGCATTTTGCTGCAACGCCCTCCACCACTTGTATATAATATCTCTATTCCAACCAATGAAAAAGCGCCATTTCACGGCCAAGTAACCGTTTTCTATACAAGCAGGGGAGTGCGTTGCAGCAAAATGCAGCAGATTTTTAACAGTGTGCATATCCTTGGCGCTATAGTTTACAGGAGTGGTACATTGTTCAAAATTTGAAACTTTTGCTGCATCGCCACTCCATCGCTTTGATAGAATATCTCTATTTTGATCGATGAGAATCCTCGATAATGCATTTAAGTAATCGTTTTCTACTTATCTACTATATCGTTTCCGTATATTTATTTTTTCAATCAGCACCAAGGTGCGCACTTTATTAGAAGACGCGCTCTATTAGAGGGCGCATTCTATTAGAATAAATACGGTATATACTTATAATAAATACACTTTTTTAAAGTACAGGGCCCCAATATTTGACAGGTATGCCAGGCATTTTTGCCATTGATGCCATTGTGCTAAAAACAAAATATAAATAAATGAAAAAAATGGATAAAATATAAATTTGGCATGGTGCAAAAAATTGCCTAATTTAAAATTAAAAATCAAATTTGACAGCCACCAGGGCTAGACACCGTGCATAATTATTCAGTAAATGATTCATTAACACTAGAACGTCCGGAAATTCTACTCAAGTTTGAAAATAATATTTCTCACCAGAATTTTTATTCAAAATTATTTAATTGATTTATTTAACGTAAATTTGCGTGGATTAGATTTAAATTATTTCACGAAAATTTTTCTGGTTCGAATTGAAATTTAGTTACATGATTGGAGTCGAATCAACTCCATCCGGGCGTTCTAGTGTTAAAAAATGACAAAAATCAGCATGTCAAAAATTTCAAAAAAATTCATAATTCGTTAAAAAATTAAGTTAAAAATAAGAGAAAAAAAAGCATTCTGTATTTTTTATGCTTAATCGAATGGTGTAACTGGTTTTTCTCTCCGATGATCACAAGTACCTTAGATTGATGACTGCCATTCTTTTATTTCATCTTGTAAAAAAACTGTTTAACGTAAAGCTATGAATTTTTGCAGGATTAATTAGCATCGCAAAATCTTTAAAATAAACTTTACCGCAACATTCTATCTGCAATAGAACGTTAGATATACCCATTTATGACCAAGTTTGGAAAATACGCAATTTCAGAAAAACCGCCCAGTGAAATAACGTTTTCTCGATGACTACCTCGGGATAAAAAGTTTGTCTTTTGTTTAAAAAAAAATTAAGTTTTTATCTTTAGTAGTTTTCGAGAAAAGTGCTGGGACACAAAATTTTTATCATATTTTCGGAATACTCTACAGTACACCTACAGTATGCCATAAAAAAAATAATTTTTGTGCTATGTTGTGCGTCTTGGTCAGACGAACATTTAAAAAAAAAATCATCAAAATTGGATAAGTATTTAGTTAGTTATTGCAAAAAGAAAAATTGAAAAATCCGTGTGCACCATCGCTCAATCATATTATTGTAGCGCGCACAATGATGATGGCTGATGGAGGGATGAAATGCATTTTAATTATGATATGCGCGTTTATATTTCGCTAAATATATGCACATTATATGGTGTTTATAAATGTTATAATTGATATACAGGGCTATCCAAAAGAGCTCACCAACGTTACTGAATATGAGCGTAAATTATTTAAACGTGGTTCTTAAATAAGCCATACATTTTTACGCTGAGCTTCATTCAATTTACTGAGAAATATTTGCAGATTATAGATAAAAGAATATACAGGGCCAAGCAAAGAATTCGGTACATGGACGCCTATGAATGATGATTTATAAGAATGTGATTTTAGTTGTTTTAAAATTGTTTTAGTTTACAATAAATTTTAGCCTAATGCTGACGTGTAGTAAAGGAACAATGTAAACTACAGGGCTGAGTATTCAAGTATGTTTCCATCTAATAGTATGAATTGATGAAAAAGAAATGTCAAGCTACTGGGTATTTTCTTGCTAAACTAAATTTTCCCATTATATCAACTGACATATAAAATACAGGGCTATTCAAAAGTACTGGAATACAGATTTGGGTATATTTGGCTATACACTATTATTTACCTAAATAAAAAAGTTTTGTTAAAGATTTTATTAAGTGTTGGAAAGTGCTTCATAGTCCATGCTTAAAGCATGATTTTTCATTCTTGTTGTTTTTAAATTACAAAAAGTTGTTTCAGTAAAACCACAATAAATTTTGAAACATTCGTATATGTGGCACCATCTATGTGTTAGTCCAGGAACTTATCAGTCGGTGTGTTATTTAAAGATGTACTATACGGATATTTCAATCAAGTGATTTCTTTGCAAAATAATTTTCTATGCGAAGGAATATCCATTTGTAAGTTTTCAGATAAATTCTGTCTTTATCTATAAAAGAATTTGCTCACAAGACTTTATTATCTAATTTTTATGATAACAAAATAAGTTTAGAAAAAAATAACTGTTGAAATATAAATTTCATTCATAATTATTACAAATATAATGTACTGTAAAAATAAGTTTACAGTACCTGAACCCCTTTCGGGTCCAAATATTTTACGTTCCATTTTTTAAAACATGAAAATGTAGTGCTCTGAAAGGCAAAAATTATGTTTTATTAAAATATTATAATTATTTAAGGAAATGCATTTATGACTAATAGTACAGTGGTCTTTCAAGGAACAAGTTGTCATTTACGGGCATTTTATTATTTGTACAATACGCCGAAAAAGATAAATGTAGTACAATTTCAAATCGAAATTTTGAAAGATATATGAAAAATGCAAATGATATATTTAAAAATACGCAGTTAGCTTATATAATTCTCAATAGTTGACACTCAATTTACACTTCTGAAAAAAGAGAGTAAAAATTGCAAAAAATAAAGAGATAAATAAAATTTTCATTTGTTGGTACATTCTGGTGACCTTTCCTATTTGGTATAAAAAGTATTAAAGCAATTTTTGTCTCCAATGACAGTATATGTAGAAGTTCCATTTTTAAGAAAAATTTGTGTTTCTATAGTTACATCCTCCTAATTTGCACCTTTGTTGCACCTAGTCATATATCCAGTATTATGATATTTTACATATTCAATTGGGAGAAGTGATGATTTCAACTTTTTTTTAAGGAATAGACATGGTCGATAAATTACTTGGACCACCAATTTCCTCGGAAATTGTAGTTTGGTTTTGAAAGCCACCGGTGTTAAATGACAATTTTTTAAGCTAATTATACGTTAATAATATTTATTGCGTAAAAGTATTATATGGAAAAAGAACAAGAAATATTGTTATAAAACACAAATGTTTAACATAAGTTTCTACAAATTTGATTTCTAAAAATTAATAAATACAATGTGCATATTTTAATAAAATTAATTATTTAAAGGCCACTGAACTACTAATAGTACACATATTCAAAGACTGATAAATAATAAGGTTTCAATGGTTTTTATTATGAAAATTACATCAAAAATTAGCTACAATAACTTAAAATAGCAAATAAAGCCTTTGTGCAAAAATGTTTAAAGATAAAAAACCAACGATTATAAATGCACAAATAAAGTAAGAAAAGGTAGCAAACAGCCGTTTCGAATCTACTATGGAGATTCTTCATCAGTGCAAAACTCAGCGAGCTAGAAAAAGCAAAACTGAGCTAAGAGACAGAGAGACGCAGGCTTATATACCCGCTACGGAAACGATCCCGCCTAAAGGAAAGCAACCAATGAGAAGAGAGCAGCCTAACAACTGGCTGGACAAGTAGCGACATCTACCGGAGAATAAACAAAACAAAAACTAAAAAGCGAGGAAAAAAAAAAAGGTTTAAATTAAATTAAAGATTTTCAAATGCTAGGAAAATAAGGTGTACTTGATAAGTCATTGACTAAGGAGTGAGAATTTTTAATGATGTGGTAAGCTTCCCAAAAATCAAGATCAAGAATGGAAGGACACTTTTGGATGATGGTAGCTGAAGAAAAGTTAAACTTATGTTGTAAAGACCAACAATGTTGAGCAATGGAAGAGCGTTTAAGCTCTTGATAATTGACATACATCTTATGTTCCGTTAAACGAAATCTGAGAGCACGTTTAGTCTGACCAATATAAGAAAGGCCACATTGGCAAGAAATTTGGTAAATACCCCAGTTATCTAAGCGATCAATGGGATGCTTAAGATTTGAAAAGGCAATTTTATTAATAGGAGAAAAAATAACATTGAAATCGAACCTTTTTAAAATTTTAGCAACTTGCTGACTGATTTTGGGGAAAAAAGGCAAAACAACCAAAGAATTGGAATTTGAATTAAAGTTTTTTGTTTCAGATTTGGTGGATTTTGTTAATTTTCTATGAATTGAATCTATAATATTAGGAGAATAACCACGATCAACAGCAATAGCTTTAAGATAATTGAGTTCATCACTGAGTAACTGAGGAGTTGAACAAATATTGGAAGCCCGGAAAACAAAAGTTTTAAAAGCCGCAACTTTCTGGTTAGGAGGATGAGAAGAATATCTATGAGGTGGAAGACTGACCGCAAAAGGTTTACGAAAGACAGTAGTCTGAAAATTATCATCGTCGCGAATAACAAGGACATCAAGAAAAGAAAGGGTCAACTTCAAAAGTAAATTGAATGTAAGAATCAATAGAATTCATAATAGAGAGAATATGATTTATATCTGTATTCACATCAATTAAAGCAAAAATATCATCTACGTAACGAACATAAAACTGAAATTTTAAGACTTCAAACAATTTAATTTCAAAATAGTGCATGTAAAAATCACATAAAATCGGACTAAGAGGGTTACCCATAGCCAAACCGTCAGTCATACGAAAGAAATTCCTGTTAAATACAAAAGTGTTTTGAGACAAGCAAACACGAGTGAGATGAATGAGCTCCTAAATTTCGAAAAAAGAAAAATGAAATTCACAGAGCCTTTTCTTCAGGCAATCTAAAGCCCCTTCGACAGGAACATTAGTAAATAATGAAGTAACATCAAAAGAAACCATCATGTGGCCTTGTGGCTTAAAACTGTGAAGTTTCTTGACAAATTCAAAAGAATTTTTAACAGTGAAAGAATTACCGCTTGAAAGAGGAGAAAATATGGAAACAAGATATTTAGCAAGTTTATAAGAAGCCGTACCGATATTTGAGACAATGGGTCTAAAAGGAATGTCAGGTTTATGAACCTTAGGTAAAGCATAAAACTTGGCACAATGAGCAACTGAAGGAATAAGAGACCTCTTTAATTTAGCAGGAATAATGTGCGAAGACTTAATGGTAGATTTGATAGTATCAATTACACTAGAGGAAGGGTCTTTGTGGATATCCACATAGGGACCATCATTAATTAATTTCTGGGATTTCTCCAAATAAGTAGACTTGTCAAGAACAACAATCTGACCACCTTTGTCAGCCTTAGTTATGGTCAAATTCGGATCAGAACATAAACTTTTAAGACAATATTTAACTGAACTATTAAGATTTAGCTTATAAACATTAGAATTAAAATCGACAGTATTGGCAATGAGATGCCGAATATACTCTTTTTGAGAAGGAGAAATAGCGCTGTGCTTAAAGGCACGTTCAATAGGAGCAATCAGACGGGGTAACGAAGGAGTGGCAGTTACAGAGAAATTGTTGTTTAATTTGAGAGCATTAAGCTGATTATTATTTAAAGTGACACTAGAAAGATTGACGACAGCATTTTGATTAACAGTAGGTAAATTGTTGGAATTGTTAACAAAAGAATTATTACAAAGTGTACTAAATTTCTTTTTTAGAACAGAGTAATGAATCGAAGAAGCTTTGAGGACTCTATTCCATGAAATTCTGGAATAGAGAATTCTGGAATCAGAATTTCATGGAATAGAGTCCTCAAAGCTTCTTCGATTCATTGCTCTGTTCTAAAAAAGAAATTTAGTACACTTTGTAATAATTCTTTTGTTAACAATTCCAACAATTTACCTACTGTTAATCAAAATGCTGTCGTCAATCTTTCTAGTGTCACTTTAAATAATAATCAGCTTAATGCTCTCAAATTAAACAACAATTTCTCTGTAACTGCCACTCCTTCGTTACCCCGTCTGATTGCTCCTATTGAACGTGCCTTTAAGCATAGCGCTATTTCTCCTTCTCAAAAAGAGTCTATTCGGCATCTCATTGCCAATACTGTCGATTTTAATTCTAATGTTTATAAGCCAAATCTTAATAGTTCAGTTAAATATTGTCTTAAAAGTTTATGTTCTGATCCGAATTTGACCATAACTAAGGCTGACAAAGGTGGTCAGATTGTTGTTCTTGACAAGTCTACTTATTTGGAGAAATCCCAGAAATTAATTAATGATGGTCCCTATGTGGATATCCACAAAGACCCTTCCTCTAGTGAAATTGATACTATCAAATCTACCATTAAGTCTTCGCACATTATTCCTGCTAAATTAAAGAGGTCTCTTATTCCTTCAGTTGCTCATTGTGCCAAGTTTTATGCTTTACCTAAGGTTCATAAACCTGACATTCCTTTTAGACCCATTGTCTCAAATATCGGTACGGCTTCTTATAAACTTGCTAAATATCTTGTTTCCATATTTTCTCCTCTTTCAAGCGGTAATTCTTTCACTGTTAAAAATTCTTTTGAATTTGTCAAGAAACTTCACAGTTTTAAGCCACAAGGCCACATGATGGTTTCTTTTGATGTTACTTCATTATTTACTAATGTTCCTGTCGAAGGGGCTTTAGATTGCCTGAAGAAAAGGCTCTGTGAATTTCATTTTTTTTTTCGAAATTGAGGAGCTCATTCATCTCACTCGTGTTTGCTTGTCTCAAAACACTTTTGTATTTAACGGGAATTTCTTTCGTATGACTGACGGTTTGGCTATGGGTAACCCTCTTAGTCCGATTTTATGTGATTTTTACATGCACTATTTTGAAATTAAATTGCTTGAAGTCTTAAAATTTCAGTTTTATGTTCGTTACGTAGATGCTATTTTTGCTTTAATTGATGTGAATGCAGATATAAATCAAATTCTCTCTATTATGAATTCTATTGATTCTTACATTCAATTTACTTTTGAAGTTGAATCGAACAATTCCCTTTCTTTTCTTGATGTCCTTGTTATTCGCGACGATGATAATTTTCAGACTACTGTCTTTCGTAAACCTTTTGCGGTCAGTCTTCCACCTCATAGATATTCTTCTCATCCTCCTAACCAGAAAGTTGCGGCTTTTAAAACTTTTGTTTTCCGGGCTTCCAATATTTGTTCAACTCCTCAGTTACTCAGTGATGAACTCAATTATCTTAAAGCTATTGCTGTTGATCGTGGTTATTCTCCTAATATTATAGATTCAATTCATAGAAAATTAACAAAATCCACCAAATCTGAAACAAAAAACTTTAATTCAAATTCCAATTCTTTGGTTGTTTTGCCTTTTTTCCCCAAAATCAGTCAGCAAGTTGCTAAAATTTTAAAAAGGTTCGATTTCAATGTTATTTTTTCTCCTATTAATAAAATTGCCTTTTCAAATCTTAAGCATCCCATTGATCGCTTAGATAACTGGGGTATTTACCAAATTTCTTGCCAATGTGGCCTTTCTTATATTGGTCAGACTAAACGTGCTCTCAGATTTCGTTTAACGGAACATAAGAGGTATGTCAATTATCAAGAGCTTAAACGCTCTTCCATTGCTCAACATTGTTGGTCTTTACAACATAAGTTTAACTTTTCTTCAGCTACCATCATCCAAAAGTGTCCTTCCATTCTTGATCTTGATTTTTGGGAAGCTTACCACATCATTAAAAATTCTCACTCCTTAGTCAATGACTTATCAAGTACACCTTATTTTCCTAGCATTTGAAAATCTTTAATTTAATTTAAACCTTTTTTTTTCCTCGCTTTTTAGTTTTTGTTTTGTTTATTCTCCGGTAGATGTCGCTACTTGTCCAGCCAGTTGTTAGGCTGCTCTCTTCTCATTGGTTGCTTTCCTATAGGCGGGATCGTTTCCGTAGCGGGTATATAAGCCTGCGTCTCTCTGTCTCTTAGCTCAGTTTTGCTTTTTCTAGCTCGCTGAGTTTTGCACTGATGAAGAATCTCCATAGTAGATTCGAAACGGCTCTTTGCTACCTTTTCTTACTTTATTTGTGCATTTATAATCGTTGGTTTTTTATCTTTATACAATAACTTATTTTCAAATAATATTTAAAATAAAATAAATATATAATCAATAATAAAATAATTTCGAATAATATTTATAATTATTTATAATATCAATAATGACAGCAAATTCAAAACAATTGCCTGCTTGACGTGCATTCGAAGTTTCGTCGATCTTGAATGAGTGTTCCCAGACTTCTAGGGCAATTTTTAAGTGAAAAAATTAAATACACGCTTCAAGAGGAATCTTTAAAATAGAATATGCAACTCTTTGAAAATTATTACTAAATACTGGAAAAATATGTTAGTTGACAGATGATGTGCTATTAGTAGTACATCAAACCTGGAAGGATTAAAATACAGATTGTATGCATATTCCAAATAAATATCAGTTTTGCAAGTAAATTTTCTATTTTTATTTTCTTCTATCGTCAATAGAAGAAAATATTGTAATCGACAATTTTTTCGGCTTCCAATTTTGACGGATTTACACATTTTTGGGGTTACAAATCCCCGAAAACATATTTATACGAGGTGCCTATCTGTCCGTCCATGTGTCACCATTGCAGCATCGAAAGTTGTTGAAAATGGAGCATAGGACTAAATTGAATTTATTTTGCATGCATTTCACTGTAGCAAGCAGGTCCTCCATCAATTTAGAAATGATCTGCCGGAAGGGGCCAGACTGAAACCAATTTTTGTGCGAGTATTATTGTTTTACTATCAAAACGTATATGAAGTTATGCAGAGAATTGGAGGAAAGTTTTTGTGTATGTTTTTGGTTTTGACCGATACGTCGTCAATGAATTTGAAATAAATACGTCTTAGTATGACGCTGTAATAAGGATTTCTGTGCCATTTTCATAGTTGTACATCCAAAAAAGTGTATAACGTTATGCATAAAATTAAAATCAAAATTTTTGTGTAGTTTTTGGCTATGTCCAGCAAGTCTTGCCTGTACTAGAAATATTCTGCCGAATGTGAGTGCTCTAATAATAATTTTGTGATATTTTCATTATTATACCTCTTGAATTTATGTATAGAAATGAACTTTTTTTTTCATATCTTCTTGCCTATGATCAGTAGGCTCTATCTGAATTTCAAAATGTTCTTTCTGAAAAAGGTGCTGTAATAGCGATTTTTCTAGATTTTTTTCATTTTTTTCTAGTTATGTTGTACATCTACGACAATTGCAATGACGGGATCTCACGTTTTGTAGATCCGGTAATTCAAAAACAACTGATGTACAACAGGATAAGGAAAAACTATTGATTTTAATAAATTTCATGATCGTTCGACTTTAATAAATTTCATGATCGTTAAATAGTTTTCCTCCAAATAATTGACTGAAACAAAGAAGAAAATCAAAGTTTGTACAGTATTGAATAATAACATTGCAATATTAACAAACCTAACTACTTTTCAAATATTAAGATATTTGAGATACAATAAAGTTTACTAATATTCATTTCCAACTAGTTTATAAATATTTCTAAAACTACCTAAAGAATTAATTCGTAAAATACCAAACTCCTTGATATATCGCAACATGTTTATTATCAAGTAATTTTTCTAACTATTACCTAAAAATCCAATTGAATTGAATGTAAGTTCCAGGATTCAAAATAAAACTTCTAAACTGAATAAAATATACTAGGTATTTTTTATATGCAAAAGCAAAATGTTAGTGTACTTTAAATCAATTTGAAAAAAGTAAAAAATTGCTTTACAGTGTACAGAAACATAACACCTCCATAAAACAGTCTATTCCCATTTTTGAACACAGATTGTAAAGATTTATGCATAGTTACAGTTATGAGAATAACCAGTAGACCAAGCTTTGAATTTTTCTTCTTTTATGATGTGCATAAGTTAACGTTGCACTTTCAAATAAAATTTTAGAAATGGCATAGGTTTGTGTATGTCATTTGAAACTGCATTTTATTGTAATGTGTAACACTGGAAATTATTGCCATGATTTTGATATTTTGATAAAAATAAATTTTTAATATAAAGTGTATCTCTTAAAACTGAAAAATAATCGATATATATACATTAATTGTTCACTTTTCTTATCATTCTTTTAATATCTTTATTAAAAAGGAACACTGACACTGTTATATATAAATACTTAAAAATTAGCAAAATGTATTAATTTTTGAGGGGTTTTTTAATCTTATAATAGCTCCAAAGACAAAACTTTCAAATTCGAGAAAATCATGTGCTCTTTTTTTTTTCTTTCAACTTCTTTAGTCTGGATTGTCATAAATATGAAAATGTATCATGTACTCGTTTCTTAAATAATTATTCTCAAAAAAAGAAGAAAAAACGAACACATATAAGTTTATTATTATTAAAGGTTTTCATTGCTAAATTTGTACATTTAAAAATAAGCAAAATTTACTCATTTTTCAATCTTTTTGATCTTATAATAGCTCCGAGTACGTAACTCATAAATTTGAGAAATGCGTGTACCCATCTTTTTTTTGCTTTTAATGCTGGTGTAGAAGTCCATGAGGCTCCACACTTCTGATTTTTTGTCAAGAAATCCATTGCATTTTCCGCGAGAATTGTGGAATGCGAATATGTTGGTGTTGATGAATAGGTATATAATAAATTTGCCAATGTGTTCTTCCGCGCTACATAAAACATTTCTTCAGGGTGGAGTTCTTAAACTTAAAGTGTTCCCCTTAAATGTATTTCGCTCTATAATGTTCATTATGGAATATGCTCTCACTAAATAACTTCCTAGTGTAATCTTTGATATAGAAATAGGGTAATAAGAGATTTTTGCAATAATGACAAGTTTAATTTCAGTCCAGATTGTCACTCATATTTGAAAATATCATGCACCCGTTTCTGAAACAAATAAAAAGCATGTAGAGTAAAAAATGAGTGCATAGAAATTCTCATTTTTAAGTAAACTATTTTTAACAGTAAATAATTTAAAAAGTTTCATCTTATGGCTATTTGTTAAACGTTGTATATCATTTGTAAATTTTATGCTCCTACAACAGCATTTTTTTAATCATACAACAATAATGTAGTTTCCATGTTTAAAAGCATTGAAACGTAATTTGAATAAGTTAACTTTGGAAAAACAATTTTTTAATTTCTAATTGTTGTAAAATACTATTTTTAAGTTATCTGTGATTCAAAATATCGTATTAGAGCTATTATTCTATGAGCGTTGTCTAATTTTTGTTGTAAACGTAATTTATATGGTTTTTCACATTTATTTTCTTGGAAAAGGAAAATTTCATCATAATCCCAAATCCTTGTCAAATTTTATCTTATCTAAATTTTGAGGAGTGAAAATATTTTAATATATCTGTGCCCAGTTGTAACTTTGGAAGTCAGCGGTGTATAATCTAATAGAGGCCACAGAATAAACTATGCTTCTGCACAAAATAATCATGTCGAGCGTCCTCGATATTGTATAAGGCGATATCTTACATTATTTTCGAAAATGTAGAATTTTCATATCGTTTCCCCAGATTAAATCCGGTATAAATTGCACTCAAAAGTGTGTCATTATACAACAGATAAATATATGTTTTAGAAACTAATGTATGTAATCAATGTACAGTTTAGTTTAGTCAGACAATATGCAATATACTGAATGTGAACACCAATGGATTCAATCAAAAATCAGGGTGTATTGCTTCAGATTTAATTGCTGTGGAAGTAATTTGCTTACATGTGAGATATATCAGTAAATGTGTTTCTTTTTTTTAGTGCTGCCCATTCCGTTTTTATATCTACTTCCATTATTTCCCATTAACTTATGATGCCTAAATTTAAAAAAAAATTGAAATCTTAATAAATATATTTATCGTCGTTACTATTGTGAACAAAAAGCAAGAGTCCAGCATTAAACATCTTGTGTTTTTGATTAAGTAACTGGGTTAAAACAGTTTTTTTTTATACAAAATCATTTATCTTGACAGAAAATAGTTGTGAAAAAAAATTCCGAGTCCAACTACGAGTGAAACATCTTGTATTTTTACTAAGTAAGTGCACTAAGGGGATGTTTTACCTATGCAACAATGTTTAGATGAATAATAATGTTGTGAAAGGAAGTTCGAGTGCAGTTAGGAGTGAGACAAACTATATTTTTGATTAAGTTAGGAGACTAATAAGCCAATTTTCTCATACAAAATTGATTAGCTTGAGGAGTAAATGAAAGAAATTCGAGTTCAGCTTAGGAGTGAGAAGTCTTATTCATTTGACGAAGTAAAGGGTCTAATACACTTGTTTCCTTATAGAAAATTCTTTATCTTGACGAGTAATGTTATGAAAGATAGAGTGCAGATATTTGCCAGATACCCTATATTTTCAAATATGTACGCGGACTAAGACATTAGTTTTCTTATACAAATTTGTTTGACTTGGAAGAAAATATTGATTATGAAAATTCGAGCCCAACTATGAGTGAGCTATCTTGCTTTTTAAATAAATAAGTAGACTAAAGCGATGTTTTCCTATGTATAACTGTTTAGTTGAACAGGAATGTCGTGAAAGGAAATTTGAGTGCATTAAGGATCGAAAAACTCTATTTTTTAATTAAGTTAGTGGACTAAGACACTGATTTTCTGATACAATATTGTTTAGCTTGAGAGTATTGTTGTAAAAGAAAATTTTAATGTAGCTAGCTGTGAGATGAACTATATTTTTGATAAAGTAAGTGGACTAAGGCACTGGTTTTCTTATAAAAAATTGTTTAGATTGACGTATAATGTGAAAAAAAATTGAGTACAGATTAGGAGTGAGAAACCCTATTCTTTTCACTAAGTAAAAGGACTAAGACATTTTTTCCTTCTACAAAATTGTTTAATTTGACGACTAATTTTATGAAAATTACTTGTGATTATTACTTATGAAAGAAATTTAAAGTGCAGATATTAGTCAGATACCCTATATTTTCGAATAAGTAAGTGGATTAAGACATTGTTTTTCTTACAAATTTTTTTTGACTTGCAACAAAATATTGAGAAAGAAAATTCCGATAAAACTATGAGTGAGACATATTGTATTTTTCTAAGAAAGTGGACTAAGACGGTGGTTTTCTTTGCAAAATTGTTGTTCAGTTCAGTTGAAGAATAATGTTTTGAAAGGAAATTCGAGTGCACTTAGGAATGAGAAACTTTATTTTTTGATTAAGTTAGTGGACTATAACAGCGATTGTCTTACGCAAAATTTTTCAGTTGAAGAGTAATTTGTGAAAGCAAGTTCGAGTGCACTTAGGAATTAGAAACTTTTTTTTTATTATATAGTGGACTAAAACAGCGATTTTCTTATGCAAAATTGTTCAGTTGAAGAGTAATGTTGTGAAAGGAAATTCGAGTGAGGAGAGAGAAACTCTATTTTTTGATTACGTTAGTAGACTAAGACATCGATTTTCTAATACAAAATTGCGTAGCTTGAGAGTATTGTTGTGAAAGAAAATTTGAATGTAGCTAGCTGTGAGATAAACTATATTTTTGATAAAGAAAGTGGACTAAGACACTGGTTTTTTTTATTCAAAATTCTTTAACTTGACGAGTAATATAGTGAAAAAAATTTGGAATGTAGCTAGCAGTGAGATAAACTGTATTTCAAATAAAAAAAGTGGATTAAAACACTGGTTTTCTTATACAAAAATCTTTAGCTTGACGAATAATGAGAATGAAAATTCAAGTACAGCTTATGAGAGAGAAACTTTATTCTTTTCACTTATTAAATGGACTAAGACATTTGCTTCCTTGTACAAAATGTTTACCTTGACGGGTAATGTTATAAAAGAAACTTAGTGCGCAGATATTTTTCAGATATCCTATATTTTCGAATAAGTAAGTGGATTAAGACATTGGTTTTCTTATAAAAATTTGTTTGCCTTGGCAGAAAATATTGAGAAAGAAAATTCGAACCAACTATCAGTGAGACTTCTTGTATTTTTACTCAATAAGTGGACTAAGGAGCTGTTTTTCCAATGCACAATTGTTAAGTTGAGTAGTAATGTTGTGAAAGGATATTCAAGTACACTTAGGAGACAGAAACCCTATTTTTTAATATTTTGGTGGACTGAGACACCGATTTTCTTATACAAAATTGTTTAGCTTGAGAGTAATGTTACGAAAGAAAATATGAATGTAGCTAACTGTGAGAAAAACTATATTTTTGATACAGTAAGTGAACTAAGCCACAGATTTTTTTAAATAAAATTGTTTAGCTTGAAAAGTAATGTGAAAGAAAACTGGAGTGCAGCTAGGAGTGAGACAACATACATATTTAACTAAGTGAACTAAGACACCGCATTTCTTATCAAAATTCTTTAGCTTGGCAAGGAATGTTATGAGAGAAAATTCGAGAGCAGCTAGGTGTGAGATACCTTGTATTTTTGACTTAGTAAGTAGTGTAAGACACTGTTTTTCTAATACAAAATTGCTTAGACTTGACGAATAATGTTTTGAAAGAAAATCTGAGTACAGCTAGGAGTGAGTCACCTTATATTTTTGAATAATTAAGTGGAATAATTCATTGGTTTTCATATACAAAAATATTTAACTTGAGAAGTAATATTGTGAAAAAAAATCGAGTACTGCTAAGAGTGAGACAACCTGTATTTTTGACCAATTAAGTGAACTGAGATGCGGGTTTTCTTATAGAAAATAGTTTAGTTTTAGATGCATTATTATCTCTGAAAGTTTCGACGATATGTTCAAATGCATTCTGTATTTTTCTTTTTGCATATTACTTTTCTTCTGTATAGATTTGAACAAAAAATTATGTGCATATAAATTTATTGATATTGCTCGTCTCATTTTAAAGTCTTTGAATAATATAAAATAAAATTCTTGGATCTAATAAGACATTTACATTAACACGAAACAAAATGTTCTGCATATTTAGATATTACGTAATATTATTTCTCCACAAGAGATTTTTGGTACCACTTAAAATACATCTTATACAAAAGTGAAAAACAATCGAATTTGAGCCTTAGAAAGATAGAAGCTAATTGAATTACATCATCCGTATTTTTTTTATGTAAACGATATATTGGCTATACACACACTTATTACTGTATAAAAAGCTATTGTTGTCATAAAATTAAATAAAAAGTATTGAATAATGGCATATGATATAAAACATCACTTTAAAATATCGAATTATTTATATATGCTATAAGTGATCCATCAAAATAAAAAAAAATGGCAAAAAATACCTTTCAAATTCACATGTTCCGTGTGCTCTAACGGCAACTTTTTCAAAAAAAAAAAAAAAAAAAAAAAGTTGACGTGCAAAAAATTGCAGAGCACACGAAACATGTAAAATTAAAAGACATTTTTGCCATTTTATTTTATTTTAATGGATCTCTTATAGCATATATAAATAATTTGAATAATGGCATCTAAGAAATAATTCATCGCGAAGGAAAATTTCTCTTTTTAAATCATTCGATTGACACTTTACGCATTAATACTACCGTGTAGAGTTAATATTTCATTACAGCATAGATCCATAATATTTTGTTGTTTGTATATCAGAAGTTTTAATTAGAAATATTATCTATATTTTATTACAGAAATTTTTCGTTAAAAATAAGACAAAGAATACCATTCTGAAAAAGTGGTACGTGATTAATTTGTGTCACTTTGAAACGAACACTAATTTAATTCTTAAACAATTTATATTCGAAGACATCAAACTTTGGAGTGTTATGCTTTTGTAATTGAAAAGTTAAGATTGTTTTAAATTTTTCAGTAATAAAATTTAATTTGTGAAATTCAATTAAAAAGGTTTATTTTTATATTTTTAAATTTTATATTACGCCGTATTCTCTTTTTATAAAAAAAACACAACCAGATGGTTTTATTTATAAGGTAGGTAAGCGAATGAATATTTAAATGTAAAAAAATAATATTTACGTTGAAATATTTAATGTTGTGAAAAAAGAGGGGAAAAAAGAATATGGTTAACATAATTTTTCAAGTTTCCTGGATAAGAGTTAGTTCTATCGATGCTTCCGCTTTTTTATCATCATATAATAGAATATGCAACACACAATCATAACAAATAGTTCAACAGAAGATGTAAAAGGGCTATTAGAATTTGATAGAAATTGCTTGATTCTGTAATAGGAATAATTTAAGAGATGATAAATTCGAATACTTACTCGCGCCTCGATGTTCGTAGTGTGTTTCATAACAGCGATCTCTATCAAATTGATCTTCATTTTACAAAAAAGAACCACTGCTTCTCTATGGCTTTACAATGTACTTCAATTACAGTGTTCCTGGCACAAATTTATAGTGTAATAGAAGTTTCACCGTTGAAAATGTTGTCACCTTATGGAGACAATAGTTTGGCACCTCGTTTGGTAAAATGTGAATCATAAATGTGTAGCTTACCTAAAGAAAATAACATTTATTTAAATAAAGTACAAGATTTACTGTCTATGTCAAATGAATTCGAAAAAATTATACCATCTTATCACTGGATAAGTTTAAATATTAATGTATTAATACTTTTAAATTGTAATTTTTGAAATTAAATACAAATAATTCTGAATATTTATATGTTCGTCTTCAGTTTAAGAACAAGGTATATTAATTATAGAGATTGGAAATTGAATAAAAGATAAACTTTTAAAATGCAGAAATGAAATAAAATATTTCACATTAACCTACATTCCATTTCAAATTTATGTATTTTTAAATTTTTCCCATTCATTGTAGTCTCAGACGTGAAATATGTTTTGAAATTTAATTAAAACAAACATGAAACTGTACTTGATTTAATATACTTTCTAAACTATTATGACATGCTTCTTCATTTGAAAAATGCTTCAACATTTAAATTAAAATTCCGTTCTTTAAACTTAGCATTAAATTAAAAGTATAAATGTATTCATATAATAAAAAAATGAAATCAATTATAAAGAACTTCATTGTTTGAAATCATTTTCTTCTTTAATAATATTTAAAAATATCCTAAATGTCATAACTATTAATTTTCTTTCCTACTTCTCATTTTCTGAATTTCTAAATCAGCGACTTCAAATCGCTGTCATATCAAACAGAAAAGCAAGAATAAAAATTTAAAAATTGTAATTAGATTGTTACAATTTCTGAAGAATGTTGCAGAAAAACGATTTTCATATAACATACAAGTATTTTCAATTACCTGTTTATTTATTGACAGCACACTTGCAAATAGTGGATTCTTCTGTAATAAAAATATGTAAATAGGAATAAATTACGGCTAAAATATTTAGAAAATATTTTACGTCAGTTCACCTGTCACATTAAATAATAAATTTTAAAATTGTGAAAAAGAAACAAATGTATAATCGGTTTAATTGATAAATTCAATGTATAAAAAAATTAAAAAATGATTTTTTTATTTTTTATCCTGATGTGTGTATAATAATAGTGTTATAAATAAATAAGATTTTCCTCTAATTTTTTACTTCTTACCCTCTCTCTTTCTTTATATACATGTACATATATGTTTATTAAACATACATGTAGTAATAACAATTTAAAAAAATAGCCATTTACCTTAATTAGTTTATTCCAAATTCTTCTTGTATCTAATATTTGCTCTATCTTTTAATAATATCTTAACATATCTGTTATATTTTATTCCAACACCTTTAATCGCGCATTTTTTTCTTACTATAAAAACTTTAATCTGTTAAAATCAATACTTTCCCTTAAACCCATTAACTTATCTTGTTTTTTGATTTTAAACATTAACATTTGTTTCTTAATACCTTTTATTGACATTTTAATGTTATTCGATAGACCGTGATCCTTTAAGAAACGACGCTATAGCTTTATTCCGTAAGATATCCCTCCGGTAGGCTTTGAGAGTAGTGGATGAAATACAACAGAAGCATTTAAGAGAAATCCATGTAACATGTTTACTATCCAGAATGTTTCCTTTACATTCAGAAATCCCTTGGAGAAAAGCCAACCCATAATCTAAAATAGTATGTATGTTTTCATGGTTTACTTTAGTATTTCTTATATCAAATTTACCACCTTCCAATTTTGATTTAAAAAAAACTTTTTTAATACATTATTAACCACAGATGTTATAAAAACCTTGCTTAAATATATGTGTTTATGAAAAACTATCTGCATCAGATGTATTGATAATGAAAAAGTTTTACTTGTAATATTTATTTAACAGGTGCACTTTTCATTAGTATTTTCCCCATTATTACTATATACAGGGTGATTCATAAAAGATGGGCAGAACTTTAAGGGGTTATAGTACACTTAAAGATAAATAATATTAAATAGGAGACTAAGGGTCCCAGACGTATTCCCAAGGAGTTAGGGGGCATTAAAGTTTAGGGTCCGAAATTTCAAATGATTATAAAAAATGGAAAAACTGGTCGATTCGTTTGCGGTTTTTGCAAAAAATTTTCTTTATGCCAGTATTTTCTTGAAATAAAATTTTAAAGTTCAATTTCAAAAAATGCCGATAGGGGGCTCTTTAGACTTTGGAGTAACAAACAACTATTTTTTAACGTTATTTTTTGTATTTCTTTAAATGATTTCGAAAGCTTAGACTTAAACTTAAATTTTGATCTAAAAATCTGAGTCCTAACGAGTAGTTAAGTAGCGTAAACTGAAATTTGAAACCCTTCTCTCCCCAGAACAAAAATCAGTTATTCCCGATCTTTGTGTCGTAGATTAGGCTCTAACTACTGCCGCGTTTTGCTAAAATTATTCTTTATGTCAGTATTTTCTTGAAAATAAATTTTAAAGAAAAGTTTCAAAAAATTCCGATAGAGGGCGCTTTAGACTTTGGAGTAACGAACAACTATTTTATACCGTTATTTTTTGTGTCTCATTAAATGCTTTCTAAAGCTTAGACTTAAATTTTCAGCCCAAAATCTGAATCGTTAGACGTGGTTAAGTTTCTGGGGAGAAGAGTTTGAAATTTCTACTCCTGAGCACAGTTCAGTTTACCATGTCCACACATTGTGTGCTGTGATACGAGGTAAAAAGACACAAATTAGGATTATGTTACCAAAGCATATTTATTAACATGTAATTACAATAAATGTTCAAAATTGTGACCACCAGAGGTTATGCACGCAGAACAGCGGCGAAGAATGGAACGGCGAGCATTCGCGAAAACATCAGGCTTTTCGAGCACTTCCCCTACAGCGGCGGAAAGTCTGGCGACCAGTTCCTCGGGGGATTCAATGGGTGTCTCATACATAAGAGCCTTCAATTGTCCCAAAAAAAAGAAATCGAGGGGTGAAAGATCTGGCGAGCGAGCAGGCCAAGCAACAGGACCACCTCGACCAATCCATCTGTTCGGAAATGTGATGTCCAGATAGTTGCGGACGTCTCGTACGTAATGGGCTGGCGCTCCATCGTGCTGGAACCACATGACCCGCCGGATGCGTGGAGGAACAACGTTTAACAGGTCTGGCAGCACATGTTGCAGAAATGTGAGGTATGTTTTACCGTTGAGGCGTTCAGGAAGAAGGTACGGTCCGATTAGGTGGTCTCCGAGGATTCCTGCCCAAACATTGATGGAAAAGCGTCTCTGATGAGCATGTGGATACGTAGCATGTGGATTGACATCCGCCCATACATGTGCATTGTGTGTGTTAAATGTACCTTCACGTGTGAAGGTACATTCATCGGTGAAAAGCACAGTTCGTCCAAAATGTGGATTTAGCGCGTTCTGCTGCAGAAACCAGCGGGCGAATTCAATACGATTTGGATATACCCTGGAGACAGTTTCTGGACTCGTTGCACATGAAACGGGAGCAAATGTTCATCCTTCAGTACCCTCCAAGTCATGGACTGTGAGGTATCCACCTGCCTAGCCACTGTTCGTGTACTTGTACATGGCTGCGCCGCTACTACATCCAGAATGGCTTCTGCAACAACTACTGATTCGTCCTTTTTTGCACGACCTACATTCGACCGGGAAGCGAGAAATGATCCCGTCTCACACAAATGTCTGTGCAAGCGCTCGAAAGTTTTGCGGTTAGACAACCGCCTGTTGGGAAATCGCTCTCCGTACATTCGTTGTGCCTCTGCACCATTCCCATCTGCCGCTCCGTAAATTAAATGCATCTCAGCCTTTTCCTTATTCGTGAAGGGCACCATCTTCCGATTCATTACTACAGCGACTTACACTTGACTCACCGTTCAGTGGTTTTTATGCCTGAATCGTGTCGAAATTTTGCATACGTGTTCTTCTTCTTCCCCATTTGACATTTGCATACTTTCTGTCTCCTTCTTCACCCGGTGACTAGCGTCAGGAATGGAGCTTTAACGTTTGCATGAGCGACGTTTCCAACTGTGCCAGTGCCTTTATGAGTGAATTCCGACTATGCAGTCCTTGACGAAAGTTGTATTTTTGTCTCGTATCACAGCACAGAATCGTTGGGCATGGTTAAGTAGTGCAAACTGAACTATGTTCAGAAGTTGAAATTTGAACCCCCTCCCCTCGCTACTGAACCACGCTCAGCGATTCAGATTTTGAGCTGAAAATTTAAGTTTAAGTCTAAGCTTTAGAAAGCATTTAATGAGACACAAAAAATAACGGTATAAAATAGTTGTTCGTTACTCCAAAGTGCAAAGCGCCCTCTATCGGAATTTTTTGAAACTTTTCTTTAAAATTTATTTTCAAGAAAATACTGACATAAAGAATAATTTTAGCAAAACGCGGCAGTAGTTAGAGCCTAATCTACGACACAAAGATCGGGAATAACTGATTTTTGTTCTGGGGGGAGAAGGGTTTCAAATTTCAAATTTCAGTTTACGCTACTTAACTACTCGTTAGGACTCAGATTTTTAGATCAAAATTTAAGTTTAAGTCTAAGCTTTCGAAATCATTTAAAGAAATACAAAAAATAACGTTAAAAAATAGTTGTTTGTTACTCCAAAGTCTAAAGCGCCCCCTATCGGCATTTCTTGAAATTGAACTTTAAAATTTTATTTCAAGAAAATACTGGCATAAAGAAAATTTTTTGCAAAAACCGCAAACAAATCGACCAATTTTTCCATTTTTTATAATCATTTGAAATTTCGGACCCTAAACTTTAATGCCCCCTATCTCCTTGGGAATACGTCTGGGACCCTTAGTCTCCTATTTAATATTATTTGTCTTTAAGTGTACTATAACCCCTTAAAGTTCTGCCCATCTTTTATGAATCACCCTGTATAGTATCAGTGAATGAAAACAATAAATACCGATACTCCTTTTAATGTAATTTCATTAATTAAACATTAAGTGTTCTGTGGTAAACAACTTAGGAAAGAGAATTTCAGGAATGTTTTCAAAAAATGTTGTCACAATGCTATGGAGCTTTTATACCAACAGTCTATACATTTGTAACATTAAATGACAATGCGAGATTAAAAGACTAAACAAAATGCACAAATTTTGAAATAGTGGCTCACCTCAATGAGTATTTTTTTCCCACTTTTAGAAGGAAAGTAACAACGAATAAGGAGTCAAATTGAAAGAAAAAAAATTAGATGCAAAGAATTTAATGCACTATAGTAGAATTTTTATTTTGTGGTGGATTTAGTTAAGAAAAAACATTTGCATATTACGTGTATCGGAAAAGATTCATTATTAAAATCTTCTTTCGGAATTATTATACAGATTTTTTCTAACTAGATAATAGATGCATTACCTTTTTTTTTAATTTGTTAACAATAAAATCGTAAAATCAAATGAGTAGAAAATAAACAAGCATTGCATATAATGAGATTTAAAAAAGCATTTTTAACTAACTGACCCGGATCAAGTAAGGATATGAAAAAAAAAATCACTATACACAAAAAGTTTGTGTTAAATGATTTTTTAAATTTTAAACATCGCTCCAAATTATTCTATACAAACTCGACAGTGGAGCTCCACTGTTTTCGGTAAAGGGCTATTTCAAATTTGCAGTAAGTTACCTTTTTAAACATAAATCCATTCAAATGAACCTAAAAATGTGCTAAAACTACCTTTATCAGAGTATACAGATACTACTACGGTATGGTTGGTATATATATATATTTAAGCAAAATGTGAGAAGGATAATATTAAATGTACTTAAAGTCCGTGATTAATGATTTTACAAGTAAATCTCTTGAAACGAACTTAATGTTTCTGCTCCACTGTTTTCGATGTACATCCTCGAATTTGTATCATTTTATATTTTAAATGAAAATTTTTCGAAACGAGCGTAAATTAGGGGACGTACTATCTTCGTCGACATATAACGTACATCACGAGTGGCAAACTGAGGATGCTGCACACCGTTAAATTTTATAAAAATCATTGCCGTAACTAATCTTATAATTTCTGCTATTCAAGAGGTCGGCTACTAAAAAATCTTTTTAAAAATCTGCTAGTAAATAAATAGTAGTAATTTAAAAATCTGCTGGTAAATGACGTGACTCAGTTGGCCTCTACAGTCATAAGTTATGTATATTTTCAGGTATGTTTTTTCCACGAAAATCATGATTTTCTATAGTTTTGTATTTTTATACGAAACTTTCCAATTGGATTTACGGTTTGGAGATCTTCACTGACTTTGATGAGGTACGCCGGGCGTGATGCAAAGGTTCCGGCTGCGGTTTGATTTACAATTGAACTTCAAATTTCGTTAATTTTACATTTTCGACGAAAATTTGTATGAATTGATATTTCTAAACGAAAATTATTTCAATTGAAAACGGAAATCGAATTTGTACAGTTTTTTTATATATTTAATAGAAAATCTGAGACTTAGATGTACTCAGACCCATCTTTGTCTACCTTCAACAAAAATTTCAAACCTCAACTTGCAGTACAGTTCACTAACGGTCGTCAACAAAAAAAGTACGTAAAAAGATTGACATTTTTCTTTTATTATAATAGATACAAGGCAAAGTTTTCCAAACTGTAGTAGACATTGGTTAACATGAAGTTCGAGCGGGTGCGCGTCTAATCAAAACAACCAACAAATCGCACATTGCAGCTGATAAATCAAGGTAAAATTCTTTCAACCCGTTTACTGACCAAGATATAGGACCAAATACAAAAGCTTCTTTTGATTATGCGTTATGAAAATAATTTCGAAATTTCACCAAATAGTCAAATGCAAATAAATGCAACTGTTAGATATAAAAATTTGCTACAAGTTAAGTTGCATTAAATGCAACGAAAAGTACCTTTATTTGTATCAATTCATTGGTATTTTTGCTTCTGTTTTCTATCCATGGTTCTTTGAAAAAAAGAAGCGTACGTCGGGCATTTTTAATACTAGAAGGGGTATAAAATAGAAAAAAGTTTGGAAAATATAGATATATGGAGTTATTATCATATAAATAAATTATATTTTTTAATTGACTGGAATGGAAATAGTTTTGCTAATATTAATTATTTATATTGTACACAGATCCATTCAATATATTTATGTATTAAAATAACTCACTTTTTTACAAATTTTATGAATCATTGCAGTATGTAGGTATAATTACTATTTCTGCTATTAATAAAATATTTCCTTCAATTCAAGAAGAACTAGTTTCTGGTAACAAATGTAAGGAAAAAACTATAAAAACCGTGTATGCCTTGTATGCAGTTCTAATATTAAGTAAATTCAGTGAATTAAAAGAAGCAATAATGGGTGCATATACAGAAATGCTGACTCGCCATAAAGACATGTCTAGTTTAATCCGTTCTAAGGTAACAAGAAAAATTTTAATAAAAAGACTAAATGAAAAGAAGAAAAATTTGAAAAAAAATTTTTTTTAATGCAATGTAGTGATATTTCAGTTTGGTTGGTTTTATATTCCTGTAAAAATAATATGCGTGAAAACGTATAATGTAATATAACATTGGAATGAGATACTTAAAAAATATATTTCGCAGAAAATAATGATTTAATTTTTACTGTCCGGGATTTTATTTCGCATGATCGACATGGAAGACAAAGAAATAAATTATTTTACCATTAAAACCACGGGAATAAGAAGATGTTTGGCGCAATAAAATATAATATAATTTTATATTTTCAAACTACGCGACCATTAAAAGCTGACATGAATTTCATTTCTGTCTGTCTAAATTTCTAAAAATATAAATTTGAAAGATGAAGTAAACAATTTCTAATATTTTTTTTTAATTACTGGAAATTTATTTTACATTTCTATAATTTTTTTAATTAGTAAACCATAAATATGAAGGTAATTTTTTTTAGCTCTTATACCTGAATATTTATCTTTCTTTCCGTTTTATGTTTTACTCAAATCAATGACAAACTTTTATTTTATACACACACACTCATATATATATATTTGATAGTGGTCAGAAAATATAGCAAAAATTGCCGATCAGCTCATTTTATTTAATCGATAATTATATGCAAAATATTTTAGTTTAAATATTGAAATATATCAAAATTAGTGTACTGAGTTACATATTAAGGTGCCAAGAAAAAATAAATTATATATATATATATATATATATATTTGATAATATATATAGATATTTGATAATGATCAGAAAATATAGCGAAAATTGCCGATCAGCTCATTTTATTTAATCGATAATTATATGCAAAATATTTTAGCTTAAATATTGAAATAGATCAATAAATAATAATAAATAATAATAATAATAATATATATATATATATATATATATATTATATATTATTATTTATTATCCTTCTATAGTAAAAAAAACTAGCCTTAAAAGGAATGACTCCTGGAATGATGCTGATGTGGAAGATTTCCGGAACTAACGAATCCGGTTTGTCCACTCCTTCCATGTGTCGAATAGACCAATCAGGAAAGGACTCCGTCTATACATCGCCGTATGGGTTACCATAAAGAGAGGAAAGGTTACCATCGCCAACAATCGCCAAGTTTGTCGCCAACTTGGTGATATATCGCCAAATTTGGCGACCAAAATTAGTTGTCAAAAGTGACGCCAGCTTGGCGATAACTGTAATATTTCGCCAAATTTTGAATTTCTTTACAACACCAGTCGTTTGATACATCATTTGAGAGGTTTGCAACTGCTTATTCATATAATGGATGTCTTGTGTGTTATCCCCCATTCTGCTCCACAGGGGGGACACATTTTTAATTTCTTTACAACACCAGTCGTGTTACACAAGATTTGAAAGGTCTGCAACTGCTTATTCATATTATGGGTGTCTTGTGTGTCACCCCCACACTCTGCTCTCCCCAGGGGGGGGGTCACATTTTTAATTTCTTTACAACACAAGTTGTGTGACACATCATTTGAAAGGTCTGCAACTGCTTATTCATATTATGGATGTGTCGTGTGTCATCCCCCACTCCGCCCCCCAGGGGGGCACATTTTTAATTTCTTTACAACACCAATTGTGTGACACATCATTTGAGAGGTCTGCAACTGCTTATTCATATTATGGATATCTTGTGTGTAACCCCCCCCCCTGCCCTCAGAGGGGTCTCATTTTGTAATTTCTTTACAACACCAATTGTGTGACACATCATTTGAAAGGTCTGCAACTGTTTATTCATTTTATGGATGTCTTGTGTGTCACCCCCACTCTGCCCCCCCAGGGGGGCACATTTTTAATTTCTTTACAACACCAGTCGTGTGATATATCATCTGAGAGGTCTGCAGCTGCTTATTCATATTATGGATGTCTTTTGTGTCGCCTGCCACTCTGCCCCCCAGGGGGGCACATTTTTAATTTCTTTACAACACCAGTCGTATGACACATCATTTGAAAGGTCTGCAACTGCTTATTCATACCATGGGGTATTGGCGAGCGCAGCAAGCAGGGTTAGCCAATAATTTGGAATCGCGAAGCGATTACGCGGGGGGTTGGCGAGCATAGCGAGCAGGGGGGCGGGGCCCCCCTAGTTATATATATATATAAATATCTATATATATTAACAAATATATATGTATATATATATATATATATTTGATAATGATCAGAAAATATAGTGAAAATTGCCGATCAGCTCATTTTATTTAATCGATAATTATATGCAAAATATTTTAGCTTAAATATTGAAATAGATCAAAATGAGGATAATGCATTACGTATTAAGGTATGCCAAGAAAACATAAATTGCTTATAATCAAAACTTAATACTGCGGGAATGTTACCAATGTAGAATCTGAACCGAGGAGCAATTGTGTATATGCCTGCTTGGAACTACTCGCGGTTGTACAAGAGAGAAAACTGTAGTAGTCGTCTATCAAGTTGATTAGCATTATGTGTCAGTAAGCTTATTATTTATCTAATGAAAACTCTAATATATTTATAGTTAAATTTAAAAAAAAATTCCCAAAAACTGTAATTTGTGTTTAAACAGTTCGTGATCTGTGATATATTATGTAAAAATGAAAACTATGATATTATTCGTAAAAATAAATAGATAGAAAATTGAAATCGACGTATTTAGAAAAAAATGTGTGTGTCACTCCACACTGAAATGCTTAGTTTATTTAGTTTATTTCTTATTTTTACCAATATTCACTATATTGTATTTACGTACAATATTTCTGCTATTAGCTAAAATTTGGTGACATCTGAGGAATTAATGCAGAAGTCCTTAACATTCAAACGATATAGAATTCGATGCTCTTCGAAATATTTCTGACATTATATACAGTGTTACTGATCAAATGAAATTGCATTTTCAGCTCTTCAATTAATATGATCAGCTTTGGAATCAATCTGCTTATATTGTCATGAAAAATCATTAAACATTGAAAAATTTATGGACAAAACTTCAAGCTTCTGTTGGAGTAACGCACACAATATGTTTAAATGGATATGTGCGTTGTAATCCTTTCTTTTTATATTCTCTAAGTTAAGCACACATATATCTTTCACCTTGTCTCTATAAAAAATCAATTTTAGGGAAATCAAATAATCAAAATAATCAAAATTAATTTTTGAACGCATAAATCTTTTGAAGACTTGAGTAACAAATACATGTATATATATTTATCTACAAGATAAAAACTCTCTTATAACCTGGTCACGTTTCTTCAGTTTAAATTTTTTCTTGTGTGAAAGTTTAGATTATTAACTTAAATATAAAAAATAAGAAATAAAGAAGAAGTCGTAACTACTTTTAATCATTTGATTGTCTAAATTACTAGTTACGAAGAAAATCTAGCAGTTGAAGAAAAATCGACTCATTTTTATTGAAAATTCCTTTTCCATTTCCTTTTTTCTAAACGAATGGTATTAAATGAACATCTGGGATTAACTGGAATTGGGAATACACATGCACACCACTTTGGTGCAATTTTTTTTCTGATGCCAAATTGGAGTTCCACTGACACTTATGTTTTTTTAATTCTTTTCTATTATTTAAAAAAGAAGTAATAATAAATAAAACAAGTTTAATTAATAATTATAGAACAAAACAATTTATATAATTTTAAAAAAGAAAATAAAAGTAAATAAAACAGTTTATTAACGAATAAATAACAATTGCCGAGTTATCATGTGACGCATATATTTGCCTTTTTGTTACACTTGCGCCAATGTGGCACTTGCGCCAATGTGTGCGCAAGGTATAGGCGCCTAATTCTTTAGAAGAATCTTCTAATTTGAAAAAAAATGAGCAATTAAAATAAATTATGAATAAAAGCAATATGATTTAATACTTAGTATGCATGTAAAGGGAGACCAAACTGGTCACCAGGGGCGGCAAGTTCAATTAATAACTTTCACACAAAAGCGTAGATATGTGAAAATATTTTTTTATTGTCTATATCAAAATAATTTAGAAAAAAATGCTTACAATTACAAAAATATAATAAATTACATTAGATAATTTCATTAGAAGAATACGCATATCCATTAAAACATAAAGTAGAAGACAAGTTTCATGTATACACTCATGCGAAATTGTATCATTGTAGGAACTTAGATGCAAAAAATGCTGTATGATAGCTATCTATTATACTGCATTAACACAGATGCAATAAATGCAGTATAATTGATAGCTATTTATGAGTAGCTGCAGATTAATTTGCTTGATTGACTTGTTTCACGTAAATCTATTATCTTTTATTTCTAAGACTTATAAAGAACAACTAGTCTTAAATTAAAAAAAAGCTATTTCGAAGGTGAATAAGTACTAATCAGAAAATGTAATTGCAAAGTATAAAGTTAAAACTTTTCATGAGTCAAACTTGTTTGAAATTTTGTGTAATTATAAATATTCCTGAATGATAAAAAATTCATCATTAGTTTTCTGGTAATACTAAACACAGCCTTTATTTTTATTTTGTTGTCACAAAATGAAGAAAAAAAAAAGAAATTATACACAAAGAAACAAAATAATGTCTATAATTTATATTTCATAAAAATTTAAGAAAAATTATTTCAGTGTGCAGTGTTGCTGCTCCCAAGCTCATATTTACTGCGGTGATGACTTATGTCTTTCAGGGTTTGACAAACCCTCGGACGACTCAAAATTTCCTCTTGGCGATTAACTTTTATACCTACTTATTGTTATTATTTTTTAAACCAAAAATATCATGTGCGAAAATATTTATATATAATAGCAGAATTATTTGCCTGTGTCAAGAACGTCTTGTGGAGTAAGTTTGAACAAAATGAACGGTATTAGAAGTAAACTCCGTTTAAATTTAAAAGAGGGTAGTAAAAAGAGTTTATTATCATAGATCTAAAAAAACATGCTTAAAGCATTTTAATCCTGAAAAATCATTTCACAAATGGCATTTGAAATCAAAACCCCAAAGACATTATTCCTTTATGTATATAATTTTTAGTTGGGAATTAAATGTAAGGATATTAATTTGTCTACTGTTTTTATATTTTATTTCATAAGAGGTTTTTTTTAACACAGCAGAAGTATTATTTTTATTTGCTCAGTTTGATTTTTTTTATTTTTATTATTGCAAAATGACACATAACACTCTAAAATAGCCAAACAGGATTATGGTTATCTGCTGTTCCAATTTTCAGTGAATACGTTAATATCAGAGAAATGATTACTCAAGCTGGCTCTTAACAATTTCTTCCTGGCGCCAAAGAATTTTCAATTTTTGTCAGTCCTTAGCCATAATTGATTAAAGGAATTACACTTATGGAATTGAGCTTAAATTATCTAATTTTAAAAGGGTATCTCGATCATTCGGACTAATAGTATTGTAAAAAATATTTGCAGAAACCTTTGGGAAATTTCTTTTTTGTTCTTTCGTCAAAACCTACGTCTTGCAAGTTACAGCAAAATAAACGTATTCCCAAGCATTAGTAGTTTTTCAGTATCTTCAGCACTTTCAATAATTATTCTGAAGTATGTTATACAATAAGCCAAATGGTAGCCATAGAGCACGAAAGTATTATATAAATTTGAATTGTATTCCATCGTTTGTTCAAAATCAAGCAAAATATCTAATACTATTTTACAGCATTATTTATTTACTGCTTGTCATCATATTTCAGCAAAACAGACAAACAGCAAAACAGGAAATTTAAAGGAAAGCTAACAGAGAATTTATCAGATACAAAGTTTAAAAAGCCAAATACAACTTTATTCAGATTGCATCAAATCGAAAATATTAGGTTAAACTTCAACAAAGTTTAAATGACACTTTCAACATCAGACCGTAACTCTTCCATAATCCGTGAATCCATTGAAAATTTGCTTAGGAGTACTGGTTCCTTTCCAAAATTTGGCTACTGGGTGCTGAGGATACTGTTTGTAATAACCTCCAGTTATTTACTCCTTGTCCTCATATTTCACCAAAAGACTTCCTAGACTTCTAGGAAATTTAAAGAAATGCTGGAGGAACATTTATAGGATATAAAGTTAAAAAGCCAAGTACAGCTTTATCCAGATTATATCAAAGTAAAAGCATTAGGATAAACTTCGACAAAGCTTAAATAATCATTTCAACGTCAAAATGTTACTCTTTCATAATCCGTGAATTCATTGAAATTTTACTTAGAAGGGATAGTGTTTGTAATGGTGTACTTTTTTTTTATTTTTTGTCATCATATTTCAGCAAAACAGACTTTTAGAAAATTTAAAGAAAAGCTAAAAGAACATTTATAGGATATAAAGTTAACAAGCCAAGTACAGCTTTATTCAGATTGCATCAAAGTAAAAATTTAGGATAAACTTTGACAAAGCTCTAATAATCATTACAACATCAAATCGTCAATCTTTCATAATTAGTGAATCCACTGAAATTTTCTTAGAAGTGAAATTGTCTGTAATGCTGTCCTTTCTCATAATATTACCGCAATTTGGTATAGTCCAGGTGTTTCGGCGAACTGCTGATAATCAGAATTGATCTTTTCGCCGATCTTTAGAGAAGTGGACTGAATTTTGCTTGCGAATGCGGCCAGAATTTTTGTGTTTTAGAGAACAAAACTATGCATGAAGTAAGAATTTTTTTTATAAGAAAAAGTGTAACAGTGTCACATTAAAATACATTCAGATTTCATATTGATCGCCCAATCCGTACAAAAATTCGAATCTAGTCAAATAAAAAACAACAACAACAACAAACAAATAAATAAATAAATAAATAAATAAATAATTTTAAAAAATGCGCTTAAACATTCAAGTATATCTAGAAACAATTTTTTGATGGTCAACACAAAGACATTAAAATCACAATCTAACCAAAAAAAACATCAAAATCAATGAAATTATTAAGCGTAATGCCAGAATAAACAATTTAAAAAAATCGATTATATTAACTACCATGTTTAAAATTGTTTAATAAAAAGCATTATTTACAATCCAGTATCCTTCCATTTTATTAAACATATCCATTATACATTCTTCTATTCCGGCAAGTTAAAAATTTATTTTAAATAAATGTCATCTACCTTATTCAATATTAAAGTTCTGCCTCTTGTTTCTTTAACTTTGTCAACAGATTGTGGAAAATTTCCCTGAAGACTTTATACAATACCGAATATAAAATTTCCCTTTTGTCATTTTATACTGAAAATTGCTGCAGGGATAGATGATTATTCGCAAAAGACTATGCCATAAAGTACGCACATCAGTTTTAGATAACAGTAAAAAGGAACTTTAGCCTCAAAGGATGGGAATTTAGAAAATTAATTTTTATATCGACAAAGTGAAATATTTAATGCTTCAGATATTGTAAGATTAATTATAATTTGATACAAATATTTTAAATTGCACAAATTTAATATATATTGCATCATAAATTAGTTCATTGGAGAGGGAATAACTCAGTCGGATTTAAATATTTGAACAAGTCGATAATGAAGCTGTTATGAAAACAAACATTATAACAATTTGTATGCATTTGTGAACAAATCTAAGCTTGAAGAATGACTATTTTTATTTAAAAAAATGTAGAACCGTGTCATATTAAAAAATATTGAAATTGCAATTTTGTAATTTCTAAATACGTACAAAAAATTAGAGCTCAATTAAAAAAAAAAAAAAAAAAAAAAAAAAAAAAAAAAAAAAAAAAAAAAAAAAAACCGAACAAATAAATAAAACACACATAAACAATGAAGCATATCTAGAAATAATTTTTAGATAGTCAACACAAATGCATTAAAATCACAATATAACCAAAAATACATTAAAATCGGTTCAAATGTTAAGTGTATGACCAGATTAAACAAATTAAAAGAAATGAATTATATTAACTCCCATGTTTAAAGTCGTTAAATAACAATTATTATTTACAATCCAATATAACAAAAAATACATCAAATTTGGTTCAAATGTTACGTATATGACCAGATTAAACAAATTAAAAGAAATTAATTACATTAACTCCCACGTTTAAAGTCGTTAAATAACAATTTTTATGTACAATCCAACATCCTTCCATTTTCTTATACATCTCCATTATACATCTTTCTATCCCGCCAAGTTAAAAAATTATTTTAAATAAATATCATCTAGCTTATTCAATATCGAAGTTCTGCCTCTGGTTTCTTTATCTTTGTCAACAGATTGTGGAAAATTTCCCTGATGACTTTATACAATACCGAATATAAAATTTCCCTTTTGTCATTTTATACTGAAAATTGCTGCAGGGATATAAGATTATTTGCAAAAGACTATGTAATAAAGTAGGCACAGAAGTTTTAGATAATAGTAAGAAGGAACTTTAGCCTCAAAGGATGAGAATTTAGAAAATTAATTTTTATAACGACAAAGTGAAATGGTTACTGCTTTAGATATTGTAAGATTAATTATAATTTGATACAAATATTTTAAATTGCACAAATTTAATATATATTGCATCATACATTAGTTCATTAGAGAGGGAATAACTCAGTTGGATTTAAATATTTGAACAAGTCGATAATGAAGCTGTTATGAAAACAAACATTATAACAATTTATATGCATTTGTGAACAAAGGAACAGTAGAAGGAACAGTAAGAAGGAACTTTAGCCTCAAAGGATGAGAATTTAGAAATTTAATTTTTATGACGACAAAGTGAAATGTTTACTACTATAGATATTGTAAAATTAATTATAATTTGATACATATATTTTAAATTACACAAATTTAATATATATTGTATCATACATCAGTTTATTGAAAAGAGAATAATACAGTATGGACTTAAATATTTGAACAAGCTGATAATGGAGTTGTTATGGGAAGATACATTATGGGAGAGATAAAGATACATGATAACAATTTATGTGTATCTGTGAACAAATCTATGCTTGAGAATAACTATTTTTATAAGACAAAAAAGAACAATATCATATTAAAATATATTCAAATTGCAATTTTGTGATTGCACAATACGTACAAAAAATTCGAGCCTAATAAAAAAACAAAAAATAAATAAAACGTGCAGAAACAATCAAGCATATCTATAAACAATTTTTAGATACCTAATAGCATGCATAGTCACAGTGACGTCACTGTGAGTCACTTTGGTCACATCACGTCTGTGACCAAAATGCCACCACTCAGTGACGTCACATTGTGACTGAGATGTGACTTTCTTAAAAATCTTTAGAAATTTATAAATATCCTTTAAAACATGTTATTTACTTTTAAAAACATGTTTCTGGCAATTTAAATATCGTCGCTTTTGTACAGTTTCGTCACAATGTTAATGTCAAATTAGTCACAAATGACACATTTTTCACAAATTTGTCACATTGTGGCCACTTTGTGAAACGTCACAAAAGAGCTCTAAAACGGCCATAACGACTTCACATTTTAGTCACTGTGACTTCACATCGACGTCACGTGACGTCACATCGACAATCGATAGTCACAAAATCACAATGTGACTTCACAACGACGTTGCAGTGACGTCACCATGCTTTACGGGTAGTCAACACAAACACATTTGAATCTCAGTATAACCAAAAAGACATAAAAACTGGTTCAACAGGTAAGCGTATAACCAGTTTAAACAAATTAAAAGAAATGAGCTATATTAACTCCCATGTTTAAAGTCGTTAAATAACAATTATTATTTACAATCCAATATCCTTCCATTTTATTTAAAATCTCCCTTATATATCCTTTTATTCCGCCAAGTTAAAAAATTATTTTAAATAAATGTCATCTAGCTTACTCAATATCGAAGTTCTGCTTCTGGTTTCTTTATCTTTGTCAACAGATTGTGGAAAATTTCGCTCATGACTTAATACAATACCGAATATAAAATTTCCATTTAGTTATTTTATACTAAAAATTGCTGCAGGGATCTTTATTCGCAAAAGACTATACCATAAAGTACGTACAGCAGTTTTAGATATCAGTAAAACGGAACTTTATCTTCAAAGCACGGGAATTTAGAAAATCAATTTTTATATCGAAAAAGTGAAATATTTACTGCATTAGATATTGTAAGATTAATTGTAATTTGATATAAACATTTTACATTACACAAATTTAATACATATTGCGTAATACATTAGTTAATCATAGAGAGAATAATACAGTTTGGGTTTAAATATGAGAACAAGTCTATAATGGTGCTGTTATGGTAATACTATAACAAGACATGTGAATACTTTTTCACTAAAAAACAAATATTTCTTCTAAGGGGCTCAGGGACACATTTGAAAATAACCTTTATTTATTAAGTTAAAATTTTGAAATTTTTTGTGATAGTTCATCATATTTTTTGTAAGCAAAATCACATAGAACTTCTCATAATTAAAAAAAAAACTAAATTTTAAATTTTTAAAAAAATGCGGCAATTTAAAATCGTTATAACTAGAAATATTATTTTAGGCTTTCAATTTTTTTCATTTAAATAAAGAGAAATATTTACATTTTAATTATGATTCATTGTTAATTAATTAAGGATATACATTTACGTCACGATTTGTGATCCCCTAAGAAGTGGCGAAAAAAAAGCATCACGTGCGTCTTTGATCCCAGGTTTTATAACTATTAGTAAATGCATTAAATTATAGAATTTTTTATAAATGCACTTTTTTGTTTACCTTTAATAAAACATTGTAGAACACTGTGTAGTACATAAATTTTGCTTCTGGGAGATTATCTTTTTAAATGCCTACTAACACCTCGTTGTCGATTTTAGGTGCGCTCGTAATTATGTAAATACGTAGCACCTATATTTGGCGTTCAGTCAGTCCGTCTGTACGTCCGTCCACATATAACAACGCAAAAACTACCCGACCGAATTATTTGAAATTTAAAATATATAATTATTACATAATTTTATCGAGTCATTTCAAATTTTATGAAAATCGGATGCATAGATCTATTACAGGGACATTCATAATTATTACATTACATTACGGGCAATGGAAAGAAAAGTTTCAAATGCATTTTAATCGTTTGAAATTTAAAATACGTAATTTTTACATAATTTTGTTGAGTTATCTCAAATTTTATCAAAATTGGATGCATAGTTCAATTACAGGGACAATAAAAAGTATTCCGTTAGATTACGGTCAATGGGGGGAAAATGTTTCAAATGCATTTTTATGGTGTTGCATCTCAGTGAAAATCATCATACAGTTCCAAGCTCTTTTTTTAAAAAAAATGCCTTCATATTTAAAAAATGTACTTGATAACTCATAAAGCTCGTTATGTGTTCAATCATGGAATCTGGGGTGTGTAAATATAACGTTATCATTTTAGGAGGAAGGAGGAATTTGTTTTTTCATATCGATATCATTTTTGATCCAACTAAAATTTTCCTCTTTTATTTTCAACATGGTTTTTGGTTCAAAATAGTATGTTATTGTATTTAATCTGTTTCTATTTTTATGAAATATCAAAATTTTTAATAAAATCCTAAAATTAGTTAAAAAATATTTAATTCTAAAATAGCCCAATATTTGACATCCTTTTTCTTCTTCATATCTGTAAGCAAATACAACCACTGTTCGAGAAATCTTGAAGCTTATGTTTACTAAAAAATTATAGAGAAAGAGAACGAATGTTGTCCACTTGTTTTGTTGATAAAAAATCTCTCCACCAGCATTACTTCCTCCCCGCTCCGTGCGAGGCTTGTGCAACAAGACATTATTACTGTTGAATGCATTATCTAAAAAAAGTTTTTAAAAATACTTTTAAATAAAAACAATTTCTTTTAATTGTTATATGATATAAAGTGATATTTTATTGACTTATCTTCATTTGAATCAATACAGTATGTAAGCAGTATTATATATCTCTCCAAATAAAAGAGATAAATTATAATGATAAGAAAAAAATTAGACATTGATAACTTTATCATTGCCGGGGGAGGGGTTTCAAAAATTACCAAAAGTTGATAAAGTTATATATGCACACTGCACAGTCCTCTCTACTAACTCCTCAACAAATTCTTGCAGAAGAAAGTTAATAGTACCCAACGATTAAAAATAAAGTGCACTTTTAAATAATGCATATAAAATTTGTTTGGAAAGTCATCCATTTATCTATATATTAAAACGAACAAAAACTTAATTTTTATATGAGGCAATACCCATTTTTAACAGAATATTTCAAATCGTCGGTTTAAACTATGTGTAGACACCAAATTTCAAGTCATTTGAATGATAAGTGTTTTAATTATAAACATTCAAAAATGTTTCTAATGTTAAATTAAATGTTCATATTTTTATTAATATCACCGGAATTTATACTCCTAATAAGCTATTTTACTTACCCATCATACGTAGTATAGGGTAAGTCTTGCAATCGTTTTGAAAATCGAAAAAATTTTTTGACGGATTTACACGTTTTAGATAGTGGAGATTCCGAAAAACATATTTTTAGAAAAAAATTTCTGCCGTCCGTCTGTCTGTCTGTCTGTAAACGCTCTATCTCTCGAACAAATTGAGATAGAGACTTGAAATTTTGTATGTAGTTAGTATGTAAGAATCGGACGAATCCTATTTAATATCAGCAACCTCGATTATCCGGAACTATTTTTTTCGGACTCTCGAAAAATTCGTTCTGAAGAAAAATACATAAAAATTTTCGAATTTTTTTGTTCTATGGAATGGACGTAAAAGGCAATAAAATAACACACATTTTGCATATAGAGCGAAGTCGATCGGATTATTAGTTGTCGAGATATTTGTAATCTTGTTTTCCACATTCTTCGATTTTTCAATGACCCTGTATTTCATTCAAATTTTAATTCAGAAGTATATTTTAATTGGAAATGAGACGCGTAATTCGACGCAGTTAATTGTTAGTTAATAGAATTATTATTTTTGGAGTTATAAGGATGTTTCTTTTACGCAGTTCGGTACTACTTGAGTAGTTTGGCGTTTTATATAATTTGTTGAAATTGGTACATCAGCAGTTCTTTAATATAGCATTACTATGTATATTAACAATATTTAAATTTTGTTTATGAATTGCAATGCATTGTATAAATAGTTTCACATGTTTTATTTTCATATACATATCCATGATGGGTAAGTATTACGGTGGCCCCCAACGACTAGTTTTTTGTAGCAATAGTTCCAAAAGACCCAAACATAAATACGTAGTATTTGCAATTTTTATAATTTTATGATATGAATTATGAATTATGAAATTAATATTCGAAAAAATTATGATTCATCTTAAATCATCAGCATAGAAAGACATCCTGCTTTTCGAAAATCCAAAATTTCAAAGTTTTCTTCCAAGTAGTTTTCAAATGATGCTTAAAAACGGCTAAATGGTGTTTTAATGGACCGTCTAGGATAGAAATATCTAGATATTTTGAGACGGCTATCTTGTAATCTAGCAGGCTTTAATGACTTCTTGTCGGGCTCGTAAGATGCTTTGTTAAAAAGGGGGCTCCCATGGTCAACAATTGAGAACCGTACTTTGATTTGGGTACAGGCCCTAAAATAAGCTCGTTTTAAAATAATTAATTTCTTGGAAACTTATCACACCATTTTCATGAAATTTTGTTGTTGGGTTAGATGAAAGATGCAAAGTTTATTTTTGCTGCCCAAAATGGGTACTGTTATAATTTTTTTAAAGTGTTTTTTATATGTAGGTGTCCCCTATGAAAATTTTATATACATCACTTAAGCGTAGACTTTCATTCCAATCATTTGATACCAGTAGCTTTCTTCTATGATATTTTTTGCAGAATTAGTAGGGGGTGTTTACTTATTTCCTACGGCTATTCAACTGTGTACGCCTTTACATGAAATGACACTCCTTTAATACCAGCACTCAGCACTGCCACAAAATTTGCGATGGTCAGAGGCGAATTTTTCTAATTATCTAAGCGATCTCCTAATTTAGACACCGGTATTTTCAAAAAGTCTTGTTTGACATATATTTGCTAAAACATAAAGAGGAAAAAATCAACCTGTGACAACCGTCATTTTTGTGTCAAAGCTCAAGAGTAATATTCAGGAAGTGGCAAGCAGACGTCTTATGCCGTCATGTGTATACACATAATAAATGTATACCGGGTGTCCTAAAAATGACTGATGGATTTTAAAATTCAATAACTTGCAAACGGTGACAGCTATTTAAAAAAAATTGCAGGAGGGTTATGTATAATGTCAGGAGTTTTTTTACTGTAATTTTATATTTTAGTTCGAATTTCAAACAATAGGTGGCGCTGACGGCGATTGAAGGCCAGGTCGACGCTTCACTCACCACTGATCACCTGGCTTTCAATCTCCGTCAGCGCCACCTATTGTTTGAGATGCGAACTAAATAAAAAAATACGTTAAAAAAAAACTCTTGAAAATATGGATAACCCTCCTGCAAAAATTTTTTAAATAGCTGTCACCGTTTGCAAGTTATTGAATTTTAAAATCCATCAGTCATTTTTGGGACACCCGGTACATTGAATAACCCACTCGCCCACTAAGTTCATATCAGTTCATAACATTTCATAATCGCACTTTAATATATACAAGCATAACTTTATAAAATTTGTAATACCCTTTAAATAATTAAATTTATCTAATATTGTAATTGTATCGCTTGTGTCTTTATTTTTGTCAGCAGTTTGAAGAAAATGCTTTAATATTGTAAATGTATCTCTTGTGTCTTTTTTTTGTGAACAGTTTGTAGAAAATGTTTTGTAGTCACAAATATAAATTTATCTCTTGACATTATATGTTGAGAAGCGCCCTAGGGAATTACTGGCGGCTGTAAGTTATGACTTACGCGCCGCAATTTTAGATAATACAAAATTTTCCTTAATCCTATTTCCTTCCTATGTAATTTTAAAAGGTTAATTTTTTGTAATGTCATATAATTTTTGTGAAATATTCTTTTGTCAGATATGTTGACGTTAAATATAAACACATATAATTTTTTTAATCACAAAAGTTTAAACAATTTTCCTACTATAATACTTAATACTTCTGAGTTTATTGCAAATATAATATTTTGTATACCAGCAAAAATATTTCAAATATTTATAAAAATGATAATATTTGCGTTACGATGATATTAAAAATATAAACACACGAATAAATAACTAATTTGAATGGTTTTTATTTGAATTAAAATGCTTCGATAAATATATTTCAACCTCTAAAGAAGGGAAGTTTTAAAAATTAATTTTTACATCTATTCAATGGAGAATTATTGTGTTAAATATCTTAAATTTAACTATTAATTACTTTTTAAATTATGAAATTTAAAAATACATATTATGAATAAAGTGGATACGTTAAAAATATGGAAGATGTTGTTGTTAAAATAATCATCTTGATAAAATATATAATACAGTGCTCAGCAAAAGTTTAGACAATGATCGATTACGCTTCTATTTTCAGAAGTATGTACCGTATGTTTGTAATTCATCTGTCATATATTACTTGTGACTTATCCTTTATTCACACACAATAAATTTTGAATTTTACCTTTTACATAAACTATAATGACAAAAAAAAATTAACATTGTGGCAAAAGTATAGACAATTTGTGTATTTACAGAAAAATAACTACAAATTAAAATCGAGTTGCACCCGCATTTTTTGCAGTTAGTGCAAGAGTGTGACTTTTCATCGAAAAAACTAAATGCTGCGCCACTTGGGGGTCTATTTCGTACCAAACATGTGAAACAGCAGCTCGAACCTCATTAAAATAAAATTATAGCAAACTTTTGCATAAACATTACGACATATGATGTTACAAAAGTTTTCGATTGGGTCCGGATCAGAACTACATGCCGGCCAGTTGAGATCAATAGTATTTTCAGAGTTAAACAGAGTTCATCTTTTGTATGCAACATGAGTAGATGCTAAAATCCATACTTTAGATCAGGAAAAGTTCCCCAAATGACTAAAAATTAATCTCCAACTTATGTACGAAATCTTGTGTTTCTTGGTAACCAATGAATAACTGATACACAGATACATGAGCATTAAACCTAAGTGAGGACCAAATTATTTAAAAGTCACCTTCTTTTAGTCGACTTAATTAAGTCCCAGGATCTTTACTTAAGTCTTTCCAATAGTATGCCCACTTGTTTGGGCCATTCAAATTCCACTTTTTTTTTCGTTACTGAATATCATAGCGTACCATTTGGGTCCATATGACGTATGTTTGCAAGTGGATTGAATTCTCGCCAATTTATAGCGATGTTTTAAAGCTGATTGTTTTATCATTTTCATGTAAGTTCTTTTACCTGTTTCTTTAATTCATCTACAAATCATTTCCGTCGGCACAGAAAGCTCTCACTTACTTTTAATGTGATTAGCAATCATTACTTGTGTAAATGTCAGTTTCTGGATCCTTTTGTCATCTCATTTTCTCGTCACACAAGGTCTTCCAGATTATGTTTTGTTTTGAAGGAGTCATCCTTATACTATACTGCATAGACAGACCACTTTCCACGATTCAATGCTGCTGAAATTTCTGCAACAGTCTTCCCTTTCCATTTCAGCTTTCTTACTTCAATTATCTCATCTAATTAAATATTTTTAGCTCGCGGCATCTTCATTAACTGATGCTATATCGAGGTATAATTAAATACTTCAGACATGTGACATCATAACTTGGAAAATTTGCATTTTTTCATGAACAGTTGGCTAAAAATCAAAGAAGTGTCTAAACTTTTGCAATATGCAAATTTTACTATTTTTCAGTTACATTAAATACTATATTATAACCATTATTTTTCTTCTACATTATGTAAAATATATTTGGGAATAAGTATAACCATTTGTAAAACTCACGTGTTCGTATTTTTTATTTAAAGGTTAAAAAACACCAGTGTCTAAACTTTAGCTGAGCACTGTATAATCCAATCTTTTATGCATCTCGAAATGTGTTTTACATAAGGGAAATTTAGAACTGTGATAAATGAAAATAAACTGTGTTTGTTTAAAGTCGAAATTTTATCTCTGGACTTCTTATAGTTTGAAAAAGTTCAAAAAAAAGATTTTCTGATAATATTTTATTGTGGTAAAATTAAACTTTATTTTTGTCATTAGATTCCGATATTTTCACCAGGAAATGTATATAATACACACATGAGTAACTTGTGTATTACGCATAGCAGTTCAGATAGCAATTAAATTGAGTTTCTATTCCAGAAGAATATAATTAAAAAAATATTTTAATATCAACATAAGGACATGCTATTTTTAAGCTATTATATAGAAAATATATTGTAAGACTTCCGTATATTATATAGCCTCAGCCTTCTTTATAATAAAAATCTCCGCCCACAATGCTTCCAGACACCTACATAATCGTGTAAGTAAATGTGAACCCATTGCTTTAACCCTTTCCGGCGCAGGCAAAACGTTCTCATAAAATAAGAAATTGTTTATTGACACCGGAATTTAAAAACGGCTTTTATAGAAATCAAGAATTCCCAAATTCACGCTTTCATTGTAAAAGCGAAATTTCTATAAAATATTCTTCGTGCAGTTTGCAAAATTCGATTTAAAATTAGGTGTTGCCGGAGTGGTAACACTGCGCCGGAAAGGGTTAAGAAACGCTTAACTCTATTTAAAAAGATTTTACTTTAAAATATCGAACGAAATTTATGATTTGTCCAACGAAATCTTTGCTTAGCTACTGGACTAAGTCTCTTTCATATCTATGCATGTTAAACGTCCAAAATACTCCATACTTATGGTTCTCCAGTCAACTTGAGTGTATCACTTCTGCTTTCATTCTTTCTTTTTTCTATATTACTAAGGGGAATCTTTCCCCTACCAGCTACGCTCGTTAGAACACTACAAATTCAAAAATCACGCCGATTTGAATGATTTTTAAAAGACTGCGAAACATTGAACTATAAATACACACACACACACACACGCACGCACACACACACACACACACACACATATATATATATATATATATATATATATATATTACAAAATGTATTTTTTTCACCAAAATTAACCTTATACTATATTAATTTCTTTTTAACAATATTTCGTATTTATTCAAGGTTATTAAATAAAAATCCTGTTATTAAATCTAATCTATTAATCTCTATAGAAACGATATAAATTCCTAATTCGTCTAAAAAATACATTTATTCCAATACGCATAAATCTAAGAAATTTCTCTGAATTAAATATATTCTTAATTAAACTTTATTTCTTAAAATTCCTAATAGATCTTACCTTTTCCCTGTTTTTATATATCTTTTTTAAAAGTCTTATTAAATTTATTCCGAAAACATACTTGTTCAAAACATCATTCTTTTATTTTTTATTCTTCGCTTTATATATTTATCACATATCAATTAATTCATTTATTTTCCTTTTTTGGTGAAATTATCATCCGTGGAATGCATTCGAATTTTAACTACATTCGATTATAAATAAGTTAAGAATATTCTTTAACCTCTTCAGACCTGAGCATAAAATATTTCTACAAATATATATTTGTTGCTTTTTCTTAATCGAAATGACACCATAGATGACAGAAAGAGTCATTTTTATGAAATCAATACTTTAGGGGACTGAAAATTTAGGTTTACAAATATGGATATAAAAGTACTAATCCCCTTAAAACATTATTTTAACTATCAGTAATATAAACTTACGCAATAACAAAATTAAGGTCTTTAAATAAGTAAATGATCAGCAAATTGTCAAAATTTTTTATTGTCAAGCATTTAAGTAAAATAATTATGAATGTTTCCTACTTTCATGGCCACAATGTCTTGAAGGTTATTTTCGAAAGTCTGATGAAAACAATATTTATTTTATGAGGCAATATTCATCAGTGCTGAAACTTATTGGTTTTATTTTAAAGCAAAAAACATTCAGCTGAATAGAAGTAAAGTAAGAATGCAAAAAATTCGAACAGTTTAGTTTTTATGAAGAAATGAATGCAGGTACACATTTGTGTATCTCAGGTCTTAAGAGGTTAATAATCTTTATAATGACAATAATCCTTACAAGATTTTTTTTCGTTTAAGGAAGACAATTCGATTCTGTCGTTTTAATCTCGGCAATGGACGCTAATTTCTGTTTACATGAAGAGATCGTGTTGGAGATTATCAAAGGTTCCAGAGACTTTTTTCTTGGGTTAGGAGGCAGGGAGATGAGATGATTATTCGATAATTTAGTTTTGAGTGAGCCTTCGGGAAGCTATGACGGATGCTGCCTTTTATTTTGATGGAACGTTTATTCTTTTTAGCAGAATTGACTTCGCCGGAATTGAAGAGCATTTCTCAGATGATTTTGCTACAGAAATAAATATATTAATTTGAAGTTGTGGATAGATGTGTGAAGGTGTTTTCTTTTCCTCAATTTTTCAACGACTCCAGTGCTGTTAACTGGTCCCTATTCTTTTGACCATCATAATTACGCTACAATGATATCACTGGCTCCAAATCTTTAAGTGTCATGTATCATATGCATCTATCGGTAAACAAGTTTCCATACATTTCCCTTTGATTGGAGGAATTTTTAGGTATAATTAGCTGTTGTTAAACATTTTCTGGATGTTTACAAGTTTGACTAAACAAGATTAGTTAAACATTTAAATACACATAGCCGTTGTTTCCTAGTATTTTTTGAACCGCAGTATAAGAGACAAAAATTAAGTACTGGAGTTTAAATGTATCGTTTCTATCTTATGTTATTTTCACTAAACTTTTCTTTCTCTTTTTAATATACAAGTAAAATATTTTTGTTGTTTATAATAAATATTATTTGTGCCGTCTTAGAATTCACAACATTCATTATAGTTAAAAAGATCATATCAAAATATGAAGTAAATATCTCATCTATTATTTTTTCTTTTTCGTATTTCAACTGCTTTGCGATATTATTTGGTCATTTTAAATATGATGTAATTTCTTTTACTTGCTAGTTTAACGCATATTATTGAAACTGTTTATTAATTTAAATATTTTTCCCCGCATTAATGTTTCCCATTTACAACGGTTCACAAATTTTAATGAATTCATTCTTTTAATATTTATTATTATTTTTTAATATTCATGTGTAAATATAGTTTTATGTCGCGATTTTAATATTTCTTACTGTTTAACTGATAATTTTTAAATTATTATTTGAAAGTTTTTTTCTGATTTTGATAGTCACGAGTAAACATTTTTTTTTATTTAAAGGAAATATTATTCTTTGATCATTTCGCAACAGGTTAAAATATAAACCTTTTCTAAAATATGTAAAAAATGTCTCTTAAAATGTTTAAATTTGATTTAAAATGAAATAAATCCTCGAAAATTGAGTCAAATAAATAAATGGAGTCTGAACACAAGAAACTTCCAATGTATAAAATGATTTAATTTTAAAAAAATCCTATGTATAGTTTTTGCTGCTATAAAACTTTATAACGAATAATTTTGACCAGCTTTAACATTAATTATACCTTTAAATTTGATTTAGAAGCTGCCTACATTAGCGTGTTTATCAAAAATTTTTCTCAAGCATTTCTATTATACAATTTCATAAATTCGTTTAATACAGATTGTAATGTAATTACAATGACAGTTCACCAAAAGAACAGATTAATAAAGAAAACTCTTTTTTTTTTCAAGTTGAGTTATGAAATTCACGTTTTTATATATATCTTTTCTCCTTAAACTGAATAATACATATACATAAATATTTTAAACAATGCCTTTTTTTCTTTTATTCTATTTCAAACTTCTTTAATGTTAATTTTAACCAATATTTAGTTTTAAAATTGCATTTCTATTTCTCCGAATAGTTCAAACAAAAACATGACGATTCATCCAAAGACCTGTCGCAAAGTTGGCTACAAGTATGTAGATATTAAGCAAGAATGTTAGAATTTAAAAAACTGCAGATTACTTATATAAAATTTCAATTATACTTCCCTTTTCAGAAAAAAAATAAACTGGAAAATATCTATCGCTATTAATTACAAAAAAATATTTCTTTTGATAATTTAGTTTCGTTAACATGGTATTATCAGTAATATAATATAGAAGCTTCCTGACTTATTGAAAGCAGTTAATCGAATTATTTTACTTAAATGTAATATAATCGAATTATTATACTTAAAAATAAAATGTCATTAAACGTATGGGAATACAAAAGTGCCAAGGAGTGCATTAACACGTGGTAATGAAATAAGTTTATAATTATTGATTATGTTTGACATTCTGAAACAAAGAAAACGAAATTTAATATAACGTGTTATACTATATTTTCTTCTCCATATAAAATAGTTGATGTGGAAATTGATTCATTAAAGTAAATTCGTGTGCTAAAAAAATTATTGAAGCATAAAGGTTGTCGAGTATGTTTTAATTCTAACTAAAAAAAATCTAATAAAAAAGTTGAATACCTCTCCCCTCCCCTAAAAAAGATTTACATCTTATTCTATTTAAAAGTATTGAAATGTCAAAATATATTAAAAATTCAACTCTTGATATTTAAAGTAAATAATTTTGTCTGCATTTTAGCTTTTATTTTAATAATTTTTAATTTCACAAACTTGATAAGCTTTTAACATTTTCTAGCAACCTGAAATATATAAATTTTTTTATTAAAAATATTTTCTGAAAAATGAATTTAAATGTTTGTATATTTTCTGAAATAACAGAAATAAACAAAATATTTATATTGAATGATATAAAGGTACTTGATAATTCTAAAACGTTGAAATTTTAACTAGGATTATAATTGAATTACATCAGAAAACCATTTAATTGCAAAAATAAAATATATCTTTACTATTATTAGAGATTACGATATACAGGTTGCAGTGCTGTGCAAAAGGGGGGAAGCAAAGGGTGCGGTCGCTTCGGGTGTGGAAATTTAGATGGTGCCAAATATATACTACAAGCGTCATTTTTGGCCTATCAAAAGAAAAAGTTGGGAGGGAGGTGGCACATAATTGAAAAATTTGACCGGACGGAATTTTCTCTTCGTACGCCCCTGACAGGGTGATTCTAAATTCATGGTATAAAATTTAGGCGCTGGTACAGGACACTGTGAAAATTATTTGTTGTACAGGAATGTATGAGCGCAAGTGACGCGTTGAGTACAAACCAAAACTGCATATATATCAAGCGGTCGAAGACAATGCTGGAATCTGTTAAATTAACATGTCTGCGCCAGCTGTTGGCAGGGGTGCTAATGAATGCGCGGGTTTGACGTTATATATGAGCAGATGTTTATTATCTCCACATCTCTTGCGCATATTTTCTGAATTCTCACTCAATCATTACAGATTAATCAAGTCTACAAGATTTATTGTAAAATATTTTTGTTACAGTTTGTTTCGATAAAATCATGTACATTAAAAAAAGTAGTCACAATATCATTTTAATTTCGGGAGAAAAAGTACTAATTTGTACTCATAAGTACCATGTGATGCTACGAAAAATATTGGTTTTTACCCTAAAATTAAAATGACAATGCGACTTTTTTTAAATACACAGATTTTTTTATTATAAATATGTCTTTGCATCAATGTAATGATCGAAGTTTCATTTTGTGATTTTTGTGTTTAGTAATTTCAACGTTTAAAGACTAACTGAAATCATTTTTATTTTCCTAAGATTTGATATAGATTCACATTCTATAAGTATAAAATGTCAATTTTCCTTCAATACATAATATTATTGCAAAGTTACAATGTACTTTTAATTATTTTTTCCAGTTCCCGGTTTTGTCCGACCAGGTCGGACAAAACCAGGACATTGCACACTTCTAGAAAAAGTGTTGTTATGATCTCAATTGCTATTGTTCGCGACTGAATGAATACTTTTTTTATTCGCAAGGAATCAATTTATCCTTTTGATGTAAATTTCGACTGTTTTGTTCTCATAGTGCACAATAATAAAAAGAAAAGCATTAGGGTTCCGGTTTTATCCAATTTTCCCTTACGTATTTGATCAAATCAAATTAACTCCTCATGAAGCCTCTAGTAGTTCTGTGAACGAAACATTCAGAAGAAGATACCAGAAAAATTTAGCTATAGTCATTAGAAGCGCAGCCCGTGAGAGTCATGGGCGCGACGAAATTGGTTCATACATGACTGTCCGTGAATGTCTCGGGCGCAACGATTAAGTGGTTAATACAAACTGCACATGATTACTGAAGAAAAAATTCTTTGTAGAACATTTCTGGTGTAAAATCAAAATTTTAGATTTTTTTAATGCGTTATTTCTGTTTGATGGATTTGCCAATTTTCGGTTTTTTGAATGCAAAACTTTCACTTTTATAGCGGAAATTTTAATAGGAATTTTCTGATATTAATGTGATTTTTTGAAATAAAAATGGGCCAAATTGCGTTTCTGGTGCTTGCACTTCAACGCATCATTTGGGCCTATATATTCCTATACAATAAATAACTGCTACAGTGTCCTCTACCAACAAGTAAAGTTTGTACCATGAATTTAAAATCACCCTGTATATATATTATCAGCCTAATCAGAATTTAGGCCAAACTTGTTTATTCTATTGCACTTAGGATAAACAACTTTGGCCTCTTATTCAGTAGTCTGATGTAGTTTAGCCTACTGTAATCTTGTTTATGCTAAGCCAATGTTTTAGCGTATTGGCTATCAATTTGACGTAGTATTAATTATCTCAACTCTAAACGATCAGAACCGGCTGCTTTTTCAAGAAGACTCCCGTTTTGGTTTTGACACGGGCTTGGATGCTTGATGATAGGACCTTGCTGACCATGAATTTAGAATCACCCTGTATATATGTTAGCAGCCTAACGAACATTTAGGCTAAACCTCTCTATTCTAATGCACGTAGGATAAACAACTTTGGCCTGTTATTCAGTGGTCTGATGTAGTTTAGCCTACTATAATCTTGCTTATTCTAAGCCAAACTTTTAGCATATTGGCTATTAATTTGGCGTTGTGCTATAAATCTCAACTCTAAACAATCGGATCCGGCTGCTTTTTCAGGAAGACTCCCGTTTTGGTTTTGACACCGGCTTGGATATACTTGACGAAAGAGAGAAAGCACTATCAGTTTCCCCATCAAGAGTCGTAGATGAATATTGTCGCAAGTCAGATAAGATTTTAAAATAGATTTAATCAATATATATATGTATATATATATATATTCTTTTATGAAAAAAGTATGAAAATGATGAAAAGATGAAAAAAAATTTAAATATATATATATATACATATATATATATAATAATTCTTTACAATAACATAGCGGATTTAAGGACGATTTCTAAAAGAAAGAATTTTATTCATTAAATACCCGTGCGGAAAACGAGGTTATTAAGAAAATAATGAAAAAGGGTAGGTTCATTGAAAATTGACTTTTATAGTAAGATTAAGCTAATTAATATTACAGATTTGTTCTTTTTAATGAGAGTTAAATATTAAAAACTGTATGCAGAATTACTATACAGTGAGGGAATTATTGTAAATTTTCGGTGAGGAAAGTATGTAGACTATAGTTTAATTTGGATTATTTTATCAAAGTAAATATAAAAAAACTAGAACAAAATAAAATAAAATTAATGAAGCAGATTTTATTTTAATAATATTTAAAATTTTTAAAAATGTTCAATTTTGTTTGCACAAAAAGGCAAAGGTTTTTTTTTAATTTTGTCTGAGAGAGAATCATTATTATTTCATCCTAAGTAATAATTTTAACATTATCTGCATGCGGTAAATAAAAGGCTTCACTAATTCTAAACTTTGTTGCAAATTTAGCAGGGTTTTGTTTTCATATTTACTATGAATCTATAAAATTCGAGCTACATAATACGTTATGGTTTTATGCAAGTTTCAGAAATAGAAAGTCAGCAGCATTAGCAGTTTTTCTAGAAAAACTATTTATTGCTTCGAAGTCTTCAATTTCCAACGGTTCATCAAGTTTCAACGGTTCACTGAAGACCTTCTAGCTCATCAAGTTTTCATATTTATTCAGAATAATATAGAAATCACATCATAAGAGTTTCTTTACACATCAATATCGTTACTGTCTTAAGACTGTACGACAAATGCAGTATTCTTTTTTTCATTCTGTTTTTTCTGTTCTTTATATTTCAATCGCTTTTTTCTCTTAAATGTTGCATATAATCTTCATTCGTAATGATTTAACACTTGAAGATGTTTTAGATCTCTTTGATGGAATTGTGTTTGCACATAGAGAATTCTTGGGTTTTAAATAATCAAGCTGGACATATTCAAATAATGTGCTTTAAGCGGCAGTACACTGTAAAAAAAAAATTCAAGAGGTTACTAAAAATTTCTTAGTAAATTTGTATTCCACAGAATTTTTTAGTAACCATTACAAACTTTATTTTTGCAAGTGAAACAAGCATTTCTTTTGTAAACTGAACAAAAGAATTTTTTGTATAACTAACTTAAAAATTTTTAGTATGAGCCACAAAGCAAATTTTAGTAATAGCTCCAAAATTACTTTTAATAACCATTGCGTGCAACCGAAGCGGAGGAGCTTCCTTCGAGCTGCATCGAGACTTCTGAGCGGAAGATTTTCGGCAAAACCGCAATAGATGGCAGCACTAAAAATTCTTAACGGCTCCGACAGGATTTTCATAATCCCTTTATTAACGAGACACTACAGACATTCGGGGTGTATTTGGCGGTGGCAAGTTTCGAACCGGGGACCTTTTAGCCTGGAGTCCGTTACTATAACCACTATGCTATCAAGGCCACACCAACTGAGTTTTAGTGAGAGCTATTAAAAATATAAAACTATTAACTCTTATTCGTTGCTAACTTTTTTCTAGTAATTCTTACAGATTTTCTAGTAACCGACTAAGATTACTAAAAATTTTTTAGTAATTACAAGGATCACTAAAGTTTTTTTAGTAGATCGACCTTTTTTTTTACAGTGTAGAAAAAACAGCATTCTGAGAATTGACAACTAAAACTGATTTATCGAAAATGCTTATGGCACATCCTTTTGTTTGGAATACACATGGAACGTTTGGGCTGATTCCATCTCATTAATTTCCGTTGAAGTAGATACACTTCGTTTAATACAGTCAAGCCTGTCTATCTCGAAAACCTGCTTATCTCAATTTTATTAAATATCCCTGCATTTTCATTTAAAAATCAATGTATTTTCCAAACTTATCTCAAATTATTTTTTTTCCAAACCTGCCTATCTCGAATTTTCGAAAGAAATGCCAGTTTTCAATTCAAGATCTGACATTTTATATTTGTAAAAAAACATTCCATTGCTGCAAGAATAAACGTTTTTAAATCGCCAGTTCTCATTTCCGTGACATTCCTAGAAGAGGGACATCCTTGCCCCTCTCAGCGCCGCGGGTGTGGCTGAGGGACTGCGCAGGAGTTTCCAAGATGGGGGATGGGGGGTTTGGATTGAAGGAAGAAAATAAAGGTCCAAATTTTTCTCCAGAAAAACAACTGCTTCTTGTCCACTTAAAAGATATGTGATCAAAAGCCCTCAGATAAAATATGGGGGTGGTTGAAATACATGGGAAATACTTGGGCGCTATTGGCCGAAATGAAAAACTTCTCCTCGGCACTTCGCGTGGAGAGAGAAAGAGCTGGCCACTACAGTCATTTAGTTAAACAAATACAACGCATTTCTCTGTCTAATTTTAGAGCTAAAATGTCAGGCACAAAAAGAAAATTAAACGAAAAAGATGGAGATTTTGACTTTTTTGAAGGAAAATCCTTCTATGATGAAAAGTGTGGTCGCATCAAAATTTGGAATTCCGTCCAGTACTCTATCCACCATCATAAAAAATAAAGATTGTATAGAAAATAACTTTGAAAACAACAATAAAACCATGAAATAAACTGCGCATGCTTTTTTCCCGATGTGGACAAATGTACAAAAAATGATTTGAGCAATACTCTGGAGAAGGGGTTCCTATCAGTGGCTTAATGCTTCTAAAAAAAGCTGAAGAATCTGCGAAAGAATTGGGACTTAATGATTTTAAAGCGAGTAATGACTGGCTTGAAAGCTTCGAAATGAGACAAGGCATTGTCTTCTGAAAAATTTGTGGGGAAAGGTTGTCTGTGCCAACAAGTGTTATCCAGGATTGGTTAAAAGCACCTCCATCTTTGTTGCAAAGATATGATCCATCTGATATTTTTAATGCTGATGAAACCGACCTTTTGTCCAATTTTTGCCAAACAAAACAGCAGTTTTTAAAGGAGAGGAGTGCAAAGGTGGCAAGCAGAGTAAAGTGAGAGTAACTGTTCTTCTAGCTGCTAATCAAAATGGCTGCGATAAATTTCCGCCAATAATGATTGGCCGTTCAGCAAAACCAATGTGTTTTGCAAAAGTAAAATCATTTCCGATTCTCTATAAATCAAACAGAAAATCTTGGATGACCAGCGAAATTTTTGGCGAGTGGCTAAAAAAAGTCGATAAATCAATGGGCTTGAAAAACAGAAAAATTTTGCTCTTCATCGATAACTGCAGCTCTCATAAGAAACTTTCTTCAACAAAAAATGTCACAGTAAAATTTCAACCCCCGGATACAGCTTGAAAACTTCAACCGTTAAATCAAGGGATTATTCGGAGTTTTAAAGTTGAATATAGAAAAAAACTTGTTTGAAAACTGATAAATGCAATAGAAGATGGTGAAAATCTTCCTAACATAACTGTTTTGGATGCTATGAGAATGTTAGACTATTATCGGAGAAGTGTCACGGAAAAAAACTATAAAGAACTGCTTTAAAAAGGTTGGATTCGGGCATTCATGTACTGTCGAAGAACAACAGCTTATAGAAAGGGAGGAGTTACCGGCTGAGGAAATTGATGAAAACTCAAAGGAATGGAGAATTATTAGAGATGAATTAAATATTGATAGCGCATTTAAGGATTTTGTAAACGTTGATGAATCATTGGTAACGAGTGGAACATTATTAACTGATTCCAAAATTTTAGAAAGCATTCAAGGAACTTCTGATAATGAAGAAGAAAATGATAAAGAGGACAACATAAATATAGAAAGAGTGGTTACGCCAAAAGAAGCAGAATTGAAACATTGAGAATTTTTCTTGAATCCCAGGACAATATTGATCAGAATGGTTTCTCTGCTGATGTAAAATTACAAAAAATTGTCCAATCAAAAAAAGTTTTGCATCAAAAACTCCTGACGGATTACTTTTCGAAAGGTATGCAAATAGAACATAGTATTTTAAATCTTCAGTCTTTTGTATTTAGTTTAAAGACATTTTCTTTGTATGTTTATATAAAACCTGTATATCTCGAAACCTGTCCAGCTCGAATTTCTTATTGGCTCCCAAGAGATTCGAGATAGACAGGTTTGACTGTAATCATTTGTTTGTAACGATTATGTTTTTTAGGCTAAAACAGAGACTCTGTAACAGCTTTTCTATTAACCCCTTGGAGACGAGCGACACGCATACGTGCCGCAAAAAGGCTTAAGATTCCGTGACTATTCCCACCTGTAAAATTATGCTATACAATTTGCTTTGTTTATCCGGAGCATTTTCTTGATTTAAAAAGAATTAAATTTCTGTTTTCTAAAACCGGTGACAAATTATTAAAAATTTCGTAAAAGTCTGCCGTCGCGAAGAGGTTAACTAGAGCAATTTAAAGCAGGTTGTTTAAGCCATGAAATATAATTTTCTTTTAAATTTACTTAGCAGGGTACGTGGAAACCTCTAGGCCCACTTACCTCATAATGAAGGGTTCCACTTACCCCTAGTTTGCTAAACGTATGGAGTGAGAAGGACCCCCCCATTTCATAACAACAGTTTTTGTAAAAATTCAAATTGCAATATGTATTTCAGTTTAAACTTTACACAACTGTTTAGTAAACATTAAAAGATAATGAAAACTAACCTGGAAATACTTCTTGGAAAAATATATTTTTAAACTCTCTAAAAAATGTAAAAAAGTATCTCGAAGTCTGTTTGAGATGTCAGTGTTGAATTCAGACACTTTTTTTCCGGGAGCGAATTGAGTGGGACGTTATAGAGTTCCGGGGGGATATTGTACTTTTTGGGCATTGATAATGCAAAATATCAAATTTTTCGGTGGGGACATTTAATTGCTTTTGGGGAAGGGAATGTTCCCCCGGACCAGCCCCTGAATTCCATACCGAGTTCTGTGATTTGAAAAATGAATGAAACAAAGCTCAAATATATGCAATGAGCGTGAAAAAATGTGAGATAATCGATGTAAACGAGTGTGGAATATCCTATACGAGGGGGTCTGGCCCTCTTACCCCAACCAGCCCCATGTTATTGTTTTATTTTCAAATCAGTTTACATATTATGAAAATTTTCAATTGGTGCAGCTTTAACTCTGTTATAATTGTAATTCATAAACAACTGAAGCCGTAGACAATACATGGCGATTTATCTCCGGCAGCCGGTTTAACAGAAAACGGAGTTAAGAAATTTAATATGTTTAACTTTAATTTCTAAAAAATATCAAAAGTTCATTTTTTTTAAACACGTCTGTGTATATAATTTTAAAAATTCTAATATGTACGAAATTAGTAAACTGTTACGAGATATCAACTTTAAATACACTAGGAAAATTAAGTTAAATAAAAGGGTGTAAAAATAATTAATCTATCGGTATTAAAATTTCAATAGATCACATTTAACACATTTTATGTAGAAGGTTTAAAACTCTCTACTAATAATTATCGGGTTTCATAACACCTTTATAATATCCAATAATGTTTGGAGTATTCAAGGATTATAAAATGACCATTATGTAACAGTTCAAAATCTATAATGATATGAATTGAAGCTCTCTGCGTGTTCAAGTGGATTTTACATTTGAAGACGGATATATCTAATACGTATTAGGGGAATACCCTCTAAAGCTATATACTAGATATTAATAATGAAATCCAACTTGGAGATATAAAATATAGCTCAAAATTCGTTCTTACATGTTCATAAATTGGGCAAACGAAACCATCTTTTAAAAAAAAATTACTTTATAAAATATTTCAAAATTATTATGTAGCACAAGAATAAATTAGAGCTCTTTTAATTAGTGGAAATTATATTAAGAATTAATGGAATTCTAAAGTATCCGGAAATTAGTAAACTGTTAAGAAATTCCAACTTTACAAACATCAGGAAAATATTAAGCTAATTAAGTAATTAAGCTAAATAAAAGTGTGTAAAAAATTAATGTATGGCTATTAAAAATTTATTATATCAGATTAAATCATACTATATGTAGAAGATTTAAAACTCTACTAATTATTCTCGGATTTCATTATACCTTTATAATATCCAGTTATGTTTGGAGTATTCATGGGTTATAGAATGTCTATTATGTAACAGTTCCAAACTATAATGATATGAAGCGAAGCTCTTTGCGTGCTCAAATGGAATTTACATTTGAAGACGGACATATCTACTTCATATTTGGGAAATACCCTTTAACGCGATATACTAAATATTAATAACGAAACACAACATGGAGATAGAAGACATATATAGCCCAAAATTTGTTGTTACACGATCATAAATTGGGCAAATGAAGCCATCTTTAAATATAAAATAAAATTATATCATAAAAAATTCCAAAATTTTTATGTAGCACAAGGACAAATTACTGCTCTTTTAATTAGTGGAAATTATATTAAGGATTAGTGGAATTCTAAAGAATCCGGAAATTAATAAACTGTTACGAAATTCCAACTTTACATACACCAGAAAATATTAAGCTAATTAAACATTTAAGCTAAATAAAAATATGTAAAAATAATGAATGGGTTTTAAAAATTTAATAGGTCGGCGAAACATACTTTATGTAGAAGATTTAAAACATTCTACTAATTTTCCTCATATTTCATAACACCTTTCTAATATACAATAATGTTTGGAATATTCACGGATTATAGAATGACTATTGTGTAACAGTTCCAAATCTATAATGATATGAAGTGAGGCTCTTTGCGTGTTCAAGTGGAATTTACATTTCAAGACGGATATATTTAATGCGTATTTGGGAAATACCCACCAAAGCGATATACTAGATATTAATAATGAAACCCAACATGTAGATATAAGATATAGCTCAAATTTTGTTCTTATATGCCTATAAATTGTGCAAATGAAACCATCTTTAAATATAAAATTACATCATGAAATATTTTATAATTATTATGTAACAAAAGGACAAATTAGTGCTCCATTATTAAGTAGAAACACTATTGATGCATAAAATATTATTATTATTTTAGAAAGCGATATTTAATTAATTTTCGATAAATTTTAAATTTCTTTAAATTCAGACACAAATTCCTTTATTTTTAATTTTGTATTGTTAAAAATATTTTGTTTTTTTAGTTTAAAAGCCGATGTGTATATTTTGAAGGGTGCCATTCGGCGCATCCATTGTATCTCGTAAACAGCTGAATCAAAAGCGAATATACGGCATTTTATCTTCTACAGATGGGTTAATGGGTGTTAAAAATGTATGAGTTTATCATTGATTTATAAAAATATCGAAATCCTCTATTTTTATTCTAAACACTTTTGTGTTCATAATTTTTTTAAATTTTAAATATCCGGTTTTTTGTAAAATATTACGAAATTCCAACTTTACCTCCATCAGTTAACTAAAACTGTGTAAATACATTCAATACATGGGAGTCAAAAATTTGACAGATTTTATTAAAACATATTTTAAGTAGAAAGTTTAAAACTTTCAATTAATTATCTACTAATCACTCTCTACTAATTATTCTCCAATTTCATAACACCTTTATAATATCCAGTAATTTTTGGAGCATTCACGGATTGTAGAATGGCTATTATGTAACAGTTGAAAATCGATAATGATATGAAGAGAAGCTCTCTGCGTACTCAGGCGGAATTTGCATTTGAAAATGGATATTTCTAAACGTATTTGGGAAATACCCTATAAAGCTATACACGATATTAATAATGAAACCAAACCATGGAGATAGAAGATATAACACAAAATTTGATCTTACATGCTTATAAATTTTCAACTGAAACCATCTTTACATGTAAAATTACATCATGAAATATTTCATAACTATTATGTTACAAAAAGACAAATGGATGCTCCTTTAATAAGTAGAAACACTATTGGTGCATAAAATATTATTATTATTTAAGAAAGCGATATTTAATTAATTTTCGAAACAAGATAGATTTTTAATTTCTTTAAATTCAAACAAAAGTTGCTTTATTTTGTATTTTGTATTTTGTATTGTTAAAAATAGTTTGTTGTTTTAGTTTCAAAGCCGGTGTGTATATTTCGACGAATGCCATTTGGTGCCTCTTTAACTCTGTTGTAAATGTAACTCATAAACAGCTGAATCAAAAGCGAATATACGGCAATTTATGAAGAGTCAATGGGTGTTAAAAAATTTAATATGTTTATCATTAATTTATAAACATATTGAAGTGTTCTATTTTTAACGTAAACATTTATGCGTTCATAATTTTTAAAACTCTAAAATATCCGGAAATTAGTAAACTGCTACGAAATTCCAACTTTACCTATATCCGCAAAATTCAGCTAAATAAAACTACGCAAATATAATTAATGGATGGGAATTAAAAATTTAATAGATGAGAATAAAACATACTTTATGTAGAAAGTTTAAAATTTCAATTAATTATCTACTAATTATTCTCAATTAATTATTTTCCGATTTCATAACACCTTTATAATATCCTACAATTTTGAAGTATTCAAGGATTATCTAATGATTATTATGTAGCAGTTCGAAATCTATAATGATATGAAGAGAACCTCTCCGCGTGCTTAAGGGGAATTTACATTTGGAGATGGATATATCTAATACGTATTTGGGAAATACCATATAAAGCGATATACAAGGTATTAATAACGAAACCCCACAAGGAGATGCAAGATGTGGCTCAAAATTTATTCTTATATGTTTATAAATTGTGGTGCAAATGAAACCATCTTTAAATATAAATTACATCATGAAATATCTCATAATTATTATGTAAGAAAAAGACAAATTGATACCCCTTTAATAAGTGGAAACACTATTGAGGCATAAAATATTATTATTATTTTAGTAAGGGATATTTAATTAATTTTCGAAACAAGATCGATTTTAAATTTCTTTATATTCAAATACAAATTGTTTTATTTTCTATTTTGTATTGCTACAAAAAAATATTTCACTGTTTTAGTTTCAAAGCCAGTGTGCATATTTTGATAAATGCTATTTGATGCAAATTTAACACTGTTGTAATTGTAACTCGTATTTTATCTCCTACAGGGTTAATGGGAGTTAAAAATTTAATATGTTTATCATTAATTTACAAAAATATCGAAGTTTTCTATTTTTATCGTAACCACGTCTGTGTTCATAATTTTTGTTAATTCTAAAATATCCAAAAATTAGTAAGCTGTTACGAAGTTTCAACTTAACCTACATCAACAAAATTCAGCTAAATAAAACTGTGTAAATAAAATTAATGCAGGGGAATTAAAAATTTAATAGATCAGATTTAAACATATTTCATGTAGAAAGTTTAAAACTTTCAACTAATTATCTACTAATTATTCTCTATTAATTACTTTCCGATTTCATAACGCCTTTATAATATCCAATAATTTTTGTAGTATTCAAGGATTATAGAATGACTGTTATGTAACAGTTCATAATCTATAATGATATGAAGAGAAGCTCTCTGCATGCTCAAGGAGAATTTGCATTTGAAGATGGATATATCTAACACGTATTTGGGAAATACCCTATAAAGCGATATACAAGATATAATAATGAAACCCAATATGGCGGTACGAGATATAACATGGTACAAGATGGACACTTACATGTCCATAAATTTTCAACTGAAGCCATCTTTAAATATAAAATTACATCGTAAAATATTTTATTAATATTAAGTAACACAAGGACAAATTAGTGATCCTTTAATTAGTGGGAATTCTATTGATGCACAAAATATTATTAATTTTTAGGAAGCGATATTTAATTAATTTTTGAAGCAAGATAGATTTTAAAATTTCTTTAAATTCAGACACAAATTCAAATTCAAATTTCTAATTTTTATTGTTAAAAATATTTTGTTGTTTTAATTTTAAAGGCAGTGGATTTTAGGATAAATGTCATTTGGTGAATCATTAAGTTTGTTTTAATTGTAACTCATAAACAGCTGATACAATGTGGTTATTAATTTTTAAAAATATCAAATTATTTTATTTTCATACTAAACACACCTGTGTTCATAATTTTTAAAACTCTAATACAAAATTAGTAAACTGTAATGAAATCCCAACATTACTTACATCAGAAAAATTAAATTAAATAAAATTGTTTAAAAAATAATTAATGTATGGGTATTAAAAATTTAATAGATCAGGTTAAAACATATGTTATGTAAAAGATTTTAAATTTTCTCGGATTTCATAACATCTTTATAATACACAATAATTTTTGGAGTATTCACAAGGATTATTGAATGGCTATTATGTAACAATTCAAAATTTGTAATGATATGAAGTGAAACACTCTGCGTGCTCAAGTGGAATTTACACTTGAAGAGGGATATATCTAATAAGTATTTGGGAGACACCCTGTAAAGCGATATACTAGATATTAATAATGGTAACTAACATGGAAAGGCAAGATATTCCGAAATTTGTTGTTATATGTTCATAAATTTTGCATATGAAACCAACTTTAAATATAAAATTACTTTATAAAATATTCCATTATCATTTTTGATGTAAACCAGGAATAATTTAACGCTGCTTTAATTAATAGAAATTCTATTAATGCATAAGGTATTATTATTTTTTTAGAAAGTGGTATTTAACTAACTTTCAAAACAATGCACATTTTTTTACTTTCGTTAAATTATACACGAATTGGCGTAATAATACAAAATCTCAATATAAAATCATATCTTAAATTTCTTTCGAATCTATATTAAGCGATATTAATATTATCATTTAATCAATTAAAATTGCATCTGGAAATTTTATAAAGCATTTTAATGGATTTAAATATGTATTTTTTAAACCACTGGCAAGCTTAATTGGTAATGTTGTGTTATAAAAGGGGAAAATGTTTTCATCATATTTTAAACAGAAATAGCTAAAAAATACTGTTATTTCTGTTTTGGTATATTTCTTTAGAAAATGGCCTTTTGCTTTGTATTCGATTCAAATAAATCAAATGCGACAAAATGCTTCAAAATGCGACAGTTGGTACTACAACTTATGTATAAATTTGCGCATTGTTACCCAGAACAATCTGGCAAAGTTAGTTCCGCAGGAGTCTGAAATTTGTTTTGAGAGCAAACACATTAAGATAACATTGCTGTGAATGATCCTTCTACAACGATGTGGATAACATTGATTGACACTTGAGTAATCCTACATTCTCATTCCAGTTACAAAATCAAAATTTGTGAAAATTTAAAAATTTCGCTATTTTTATATAGAAAAATATTTAAAGGCATTTCTGAAAATAATTAAAATTAAACGTCCTAATAAAACTCCAAAGATATTTGCATTATTATCCTCGAAATTAGAATTTGGTACTGTGATTTGTATATTTGATGTTCAGAACAATCTAACAACGATAATTTCGAAATTTTGAAAGCTGTTTTGAGAACAAATATATTCAAGTCACTTTATATTGAAAATTCCTTCTACTACGACGTACATAACACTGGTTGTCACTAGATTAATTCCGCATCCTTATTTTTGTCGTTAAAGAATCAATACCAGCGGAAATTTAAATAAAAAATGTGTTTTAACATGTAAAAGTTGATAGTAAATAAATATACTATTTTATATATCAAGAGCGATCAAAATTACACGCTTGTGTCTTATCATATCCATTTAGATTTCAGCTGTCTGGGTTATTATGCTTAAAAATATTAACCAATCATTATAAAAATCCCAATAATTTAAAATTACTCTTCAATTTGAAGAATTATTTTAATGCAGTTGTCAACACTAAATTGTGTCTCAATGAGGAGGAAATACAACAATATAAAAGAACTTCAAATAAGCATAGAAATAATAAATCCATAATAAATATTTACAATAAAAAAGCAATAAAATAGAGTAAATGTTGAATAAACGAAATTCCCTGCAACCTTTTTCCCTATGATTTATTTTCACAGTGCTTAAAATATTATCAGAAGAATATTCTACTGAATATTTTATGGGGTAATAAATAATATGTTATGACAAGAAATACTATTAAGTGTCAACATCTGGGACTGCTATACTATTGTAAGAAAAACATACTCCAATATTATGGGTACTGAGCAAAATTTAGGAAACAAAAAAGGTCAATGCTTATTTACCATTCATTTAGAAATAAATGTCAATATTGTATTAGCTCTTAGAAGAAACAAATTAAATTGTTTTCAAATGTTAGAATAAATAATTTAAAAAATAAATATGAGGGGAGCGAATATTTTTATATTTTGTTCGAAACCCTATTTTAAAAAATGCATTTCGTAGTATATTTCTCTAGCAAATGTTCTCAAAGGAGATGTCTGAAAAATTTCGCTTCAAACATATCGCCCGTAATTGAAACTTTATGATACTCCCACGTAATATAAATGAAAACAGTATTTGGATATAAATTCATAGATACCAACTAGTGCAAATTTATTTAATTGTAAACTGTAAAAAAACTTTTTTGTTTGTTATATATCCTATTTGTAACGATCATATATGTTTGTAGCGATTTGTCTTCTGAATACGTAAAAATTCAACGATAAATCTTCTGGAAAAATATTTATCTAAGGTAAGAGAATATTTTTATTATGTATGATTATGTATGTATTTTTAGTATGCATTTATGACACAAACTTCCCCAGCATCTGCCACGATGCATGCACTGCCACATCATTTTCGCAGCACTAAGAATAATAAACATGTTCTCTCACCCTGTTCGTGTCGTTCATTTCTTGTGTTGTGATGTCACTACCGCGCCAGGAAAGCTTTCATGCCATTCATTGTATGGGTTTCGAATGTCTAAGTGTACTTTTTCTGTCTTGAAAATTTGTAACCGCTGTACTGAGACACTCTGTACTTTCTCATGTAGATAACTTAAAACATAAATGTATTATGACCAGGGTTGGAAAAAAAGCAATTTTTTTCGAAAAAAACCAAAAAAATCGTTTTTTTTTTTGTTTAAACCAGGTTTTTTTGGTTTAAACCGGGTTTTTTAAAAAACATTCTTTTTTAGTACATATACATGCATATTTATTAATAAAAATAGACATTATTGGATAATAAGTAGTATAAATTCATTTGAAAATAATTTAAAGTAAATAATTATAGTGAATTATGTAGAAAACTGAAAAAAAAAATTAATTTAAACAGTTATTAGTATACTGTCTTATGTCCAAATAATAAACTACTCTACACAGTGAAACATTGATGCTTTGAAAATCTTTATAAACAATCTTTTGATTACTTATAATAAACATCTGATGTATTTTGATGAATGTAAATATTATTTTCCACAATAATAAAAAAAAAAACTAATTTGAGATACTTCTTGGGGGTTTTGTTTTTTGAGGGACAATTGAAATCAACATTTATGGTCATTAGATTTAGCAGATAACAAAGGGGGGAAAATAGTTTGTTATTGTTAAAATACTATAACTAACTTTCAATTTTTGAATACGCTCTTATAAAACTTCATATTTTGATTTTAATTTTTAAAGATTATCTCCCCAATCAAATATATATATATATATATAATTTTACCAAAATCTTAAACATCATCAAGTTATGTAGCTCTGTATTCAAAAGCTTGCATATGTTATGATAGACTGCTTTAAATAATCTGCATTTTTTAAAGAAAATATTTTATACTAAATATTGAATATTTTTAATCTATTTTATCTTTGATCAATTCACATGTTCTAAGATTTTTCCTTACAGCAATGGAATATGTTCACTAATGCATAGTGATTTTCATCCTATACATAAAAAAATAACCTAGGCCCACTATATCTAATACTTATTGTTGAAAAAAGGTGTTAAAAGTAGAAAATATTTATATACAATAATTTATAAGTCTTAAATTATAAAGAAAAAGGAGAAAATACCGTTAGATTTTTTCGAAAAAAACCAATTGGTTTTTTTGAGAAAAAAACCAGTTGGTTTAAACCGTGGTTTAACCCATGGTTAAAACCAATTGGTTTAAACCGTGCCAACCCTGATTATGACATACATCTATGCAAATTAATTTGAATTCGTAAAAGTCCCGCCAATTTTCAATTTAATAACATAGCAAAATATTTTACCGAAAATAATCGCATTATATTATGTTTGTTATCAAAATGCATATTCTCCATTTAATTTAATTAACAAAACATTCTATATCGTAAGTAATCTTATTTCAGTGGTACTCACGGTAGTTTGTGAAAATTCGAAACACAGTCTCAGAACAGTTTGAAACAATAATATTCGTCATATTTACTGACATATAGTAACGTTTCAATGATATGAAGATTAAAAAAAATACTGCAGGTCTACCAAGCACGATCAATAGTGAAAATCGCTGCCTTAAAAGCTTTTAGTTTAAGCTTACTTTAAGCTTAATATTTTTTTAATCACATATGTACATATAATGTATCACATACATACATTATAATGTGATACATATAATGTATCGCATTATATGTAATCATGTTAAACGTAATATAATCTTCCAATGTTAAATACTTAGAAAATTAAATAAATGTGCAAAATATAACTCAGAAAACAAAAAAATGTATGAATAACATTAAATATTTATATTCACATAATGTAAAAAAGAAAAAATGCATAATTTTTATTTTTAAATACTTTGTCACATTAACTATTTTTAAAACCTACTTCAAAAACCTACTTCAAAACTACTGTTTAAAACCTACTGTTCAATGCAACAATATGCTTTTTAAAACTTTTGTCACAGAATGCATTAAACATGCTCTCATTTTTGTAAAACGAACTTTAAAATTCTCTACTGGTAATCATAGTAAAGAGTATTCGAAAATGTATGCACTGCACACCGATATATTCTGTATATTATGTATTGTTGGGAATATTCAATTCTCAAATCCATTCCTGTCTGATTATTTTCTCGGAAATGTCAGTACATAAATAAAAAATAAACTTAAGATAAACCTTTCTATTTTACTAATAAAGTTATGCATACCTCAAAATATAGGTGCTGTGTTCTTTAAAATGTAAGGAAATATTTACTTTGAGAAAAATGTTTTAATAAAAACTTTTACTTACATTTTAAATCATAATTTTATTTATTACAAATGTATATTCACCAATACTCCATTTACTTATTTATATTTCTTATCTGCAAAAAGTTATCAATTTTATTTCAAAATATTTTAATGAAATGAAGTCTTTTTTTTTCTTTTTGTTTTACTTGTTATTAGATACGTAGAAACCCAGTGTCTTTCTTTTAAATACCATCGGGTCTTTGGATTGTTTTGGGTTATATTTATTTATAAAAACAATAAAGAAATTAGTGTTCCCCTATTTTATTTAAATCTTTTCAAATAAGAAATCTTTCTGAAAAATATCCAATTCTATGACAGAATCCATAATGCTATAATCAAACAGCAGCAATGTAAACAGCGTGGATTAAGATATAGAAAAAGAAATGTTTTTTTTACATATCTTCTACCTTTTTTACAGATTTATGTTGATACATTTTCGTTTATTTTTCTGCTTATCTTATAAATATTAAGCCAATTAAGCGTAACTATTATTTTCTAAAAACGTTTATAGCATTTCTCAAAAGAAAAACCTCTTAAACATAACAAAGAGTTTTATATTTCCCTTTTTATTCTAATCATTTTCGTAATTTATTCTCCTATTACTCATGTAAATGATATAAATATATACATTTTGCTGTGAACCCCATTCATTTTCAAATAGCATTTTCGAGTGGCATTTATATCATCATAAATTATAACTCCTGAAAAATTTCCAAGGCTAAAATATTATGATGAACAATTTGTTTTGATTTAAACACAAGAATGTGTAATAATATCTTACAAATATTGAGCCAATTAAGCGTAACTATTGCTTTCTGAAAACGTTTATAGCATTTGTCAAAAGAAAAACCTCTTAAACATAACAAAGAGTTTTATATTTCCCTTTTTATTCTAATTATTTTCGTAATTTATTCTCTTATTACTCATGTAAATGATATAAAAATATACATTTTGCTGTGAATCCCATTCATTTTCAAATAGCATTTTCGAGTGGCATTTATATCATCATAAAGTATAACTCCTGAAAAATTTCCAAGGCTAAAATATTATGCATGAACAATTTGTTTTGATTTAAACACAAGAATGTGTAATAATATCTTGTAAATATTGAGCCAATTAAGCGTAACTATTGTTTTCTGAAAACGTTTATAGCATTTCTCAAAAGAAAAACCTCTTAAACATAACAAAGAGTTTTATATTTCCCTTTTTATTCTAATCATTTTCGTAATTTATTCTCCTATTACTCATGTAAATGATATAAATATATACATTTTGCTGTGAACCCCATTCATTTTCAAATAGCATTTTCGAGTGGCATTTATATCATCATAAATTATAACTCCTGAAAAATTTCCAAGGCTAAAATATTATGATGAACAATTTGTTTTGATTTAAACACAAGAATGTGTAATAATATCTTATAAATATTGAGCCAATTAAGCGTAACTATTGTTTTCTGAAAACGTTTATAGCATTTCTCAAAAGAAAAACCTCTTAAACATAACAAAGAGTTTTATATTTCCCTTTTTATTCTAATCATTTTCGTAATTTATTCTCCTATTACTCATGTAAATGATATAAATATATACATTTTGCTGTGAATCCCATTCATTTTCAAATAGCATTTTCGAGTGGCATTTATATCATCATAAAGTATAACTCCTGGAAAATTTCCAAGGCTAAAATATTATGCATGAACAATTTGTTTTGATTTAAACACAAGAATGTGTAATAATATCTTATAAATATTGAGCCAATTAAGCGTAACTATTGTTTTCTGAAAACGTTTATAGCATTTCTCAAAAGAAAAACCTCTTAAACATAACAAAGAGTTTTATATTTCCCTTTTTATTCTAATCATTTTCGTAATTTATTCTCCTATTACTCATGTAAATGATATAAATATATACATTTTGCTGTGAACCCCATTCATTTTCAAATAGCATTTTCGAGTGGCATTTATATCATCATAAATTATAACTCCTGAAAAATTTCCAAGGCTAAAATATTATGCATGAACAATTTGTTTTGATTTAAACACAAGAATGTGTAATAATATCTTATAAATATTGAGCCAATTAAGCGTAACTATTGTTTTCTGAAAACGTTTATAGCATTTCTCAAAAGAAAAACCTCTTAAACATAACAAAGAGTTTTATATTTCCCTTTTTATTCTAATCATTTTCGTAATTTATTCTCCTTTTACTCATGTAAATGATATAAATATATACATTTTGCTGTGAATCCCATTCATTTTCAAATAGCATTTTCGAGTGGCATTTATATCATCATAAAGTATAACTCCTGGAAAATTTCCAAGGCTAAAATATTATGCATGAACAATTTGTTTTGATTTAAACACAAGAATGTGTAATAATATCTTATAAATATTGAGCCAATTAAGCGTAACTATTGTTTTCTGAAAACGTTTATAGCATTTCTCAAAAGAAAAACCTCTTAAACATAACAAAGAGTTTTATATTTCCCTTTTTATTCTAATCATTTTCGTAATTTATTCTCCTATTACTCATGTAAATGATATAAATATATACATTTTGCTGTGAACCCCATTCATTTTCAAATAGCATTTTCGAGTGGCATTTATATCATCATAAATTATAACTCCTGAAAAATTTCCAAGGCTAAAATATTATGATGAACAATTTGTTTTGATTTAAACACAAGAATGTGTAATAATATCTTACAAATATTGAGCCAATTAAGCGTAACTATTGTTTTCTGAAAATGTTTATAGCATTTCTCAAAAGAAAAACCTCTTAAACATAACAAAGAGTTTTATATTTCCCTTTTTATTCTAATTATTTTCGTAATTTATTCTCTTATTACTCATGTAAATGATATAAAAATATACATTTTGCTGTGAATCCCATTCATTTTCAAATAGCATTTTCGAGTGGCATTTATATCATCATAAAGTATAACTCCTGAAAAATTTCCAAGGCTAAAATATTATGCATGAACAATTTGTTTTGATTTAAACACAAGAATGTGTAATAATATCTTGTAAATATTGAGCCAATTAAGCGTAACTATTGTTTTCTGAAAACGTTTATAGCATTTCTCAAAAGAAAAACCTCTTAAACATAACAAAGAGTTTTATATTTCCCTTTTTATTCTAATCATTTTCGTAATTTATTCTCCTATTACTCATGTAAATGATATAAATATATACATTTTGCTGTGAACCCCATTCATTTTCAAATAGCATTTTCGAGTGGCATTTATATCATCATAAAGTATAACTCCTGAAAAATTTCCAAGGCTAAAATATTATGCATGAACAATTTGTTTTGATTTAAACACAAGAATGTGTAATAATATCTTGTAAATATTGAGCCAATTAAGCGTAACTATTGTTTTCTGAAAACGTTTATAGCATTTCTCAAAAGAAAAACCTCTTAAACATAACAAAGAGTTTTATATTTCCCTTTTTATTCTAATCATTTTCGTAATTTATTCTCCTTTTACTCATGTAAATGATATAAATATATACATTTTGCTGTGAATCCCATTCATTTTCAAATAGCATTTTCGAGTGGCATTTATATCATCATAAAGTATAACTCCTGGAAAATTTCCAAGGCTAAAATATTATGCATGAACAATTTGTTTTGATTTAAACACAAGAATGTGTAATAATATCTTATAAATATTGAGCCAATTAAGCGTAACTATTGTTTTCTGAAAACGTTTATAGCATTTCTCAAAAGAAAAACCTCTTAAACATAACAAAGAGTTTTATATTTCCCTTTTTATTCTAATCATTTTCGTAATTTATTCTCCTATTACTCATGTAAATGATATAAATATATACATTTTGCTGTGAACCCCATTCATTTTCAAATAGCATTTTCGAGTGGCATTTATATCATCATAAATTATAACTCCTGAAAAATTTCCAAGGCTAAAATATTATGATGAACAATTTGTTTTGATTTAAACACAAGAATGTGTAATAATATCTTACAAATATTGAGCCAATTAAGCGTAACTATTGTTTTCTGAAAATGTTTATAGCATTTCTCAAAAGAAAAACCTCTTAAACATAACAAAGAGTTTTATATTTCCCTTTTTATTCTAATTATTTTCGTAATTTATTCTCTTATTACTCATGTAAATGATATAAAAATATACATTTTGCTGTGAATCCCATTCATTTTCAAATAGCATTTTCGAGTGGCATTTATATCATCATAAAGTATAACTCCTGAAAAATTTCCAAGGCTAAAATATTATGCATGAACAATTTGTTTTGATTTAAACACAAGAATGTGTAATAATATCTTGTAAATATTGAGCCAATTAAGCGTAACTATTGTTTTCTGAAAACGTTTATAGCATTTCTCAAAAGAAAAACCTCTTAAACATAACAAAGAGTTTTATATTTCCCTTTTTATTCTAATCATTTTCGTAATTTATTCTCCTATTACTCATGTAAATGATATAAATATATACATTTTGCTGTGAACCCCATTCATTTTCAAATAGCATTTTCGAGTGGCATTTATATCATCATAAATTATAACTCCTGAAAAATTTCCAAGGCTAAAATATTATGATGAACAATTTGTTTTGATTTAAACACAAGAATGTGTAATAATATCTTATAAATATTGAGCCAATTAAGCGTAACTATTGTTTTCTGAAAACGTTTATAGCATTTCTCAAAAGAAAAACCTCTTAAACATAACAAAGAGTTTTATATTTCCCTTTTTATTCTAATCATTTTCGTAATTTATTCTCCTATTACTCATGTAAATGATATAAATATATACATTTTGCTGTGAACCCCATTCATTTTCAAATAGCATTTTCGAGTGGCATTTATATCATCATAAATTATAACTCCTGAAAAATTTCCAAGGCTAAAATATTATGATGAACAATTTGTTTTGATTTAAACACAAGAATGTGTAATAATATCTTATAAATATTGAGCCAATTAAGCGTAACTATTGTTTTCTGAAAACGTTTATAGCATTTCTCAAAAGAAAAACCTCTTAAACATAACAAAGAGTTTTATATTTCCCTTTTTATTCTAATCATTTTCGTAATTTATTCTCCTATTACTCATGTAAATGATATAAATATATACATTTTGCTGTGAACCCCATTCATTTTCAAATAGCATTTTCGAGTGGCATTTATATCATCATAAATTATAACTCCTGAAAAATTTCCAAGGCTAAAATATTATGCATGAACAATTTGTTTTGATTTAAACACAAGAATGTGTAATAATATCTTATAAATATTGAGCCAATTAAGCGTAACTATTGTTTTCTGAAAACGTTTATAGCATTTCTCAAAAGAAAAACCTCTTAAACATAACAAAGAGTTTTATATTTCCCTTTTTATTCTAATCATTTTCGTAATTTATTCTCCTTTTACTCATGTAAATGATATAAATATATACATTTTGCTGTGAATCCCATTCATTTTCAAATAGCATTTTCGAGTGGCATTTATATCATCATAAAGTATAACTCCTGGAAAATTTCCAAGGCTAAAATATTATGCATGAACAATTTGTTTTGATTTAAACACAAGAATGTGTAATAATATCTTATAAATATTGAGCCAATTAAGCGTAACTATTGTTTTCTGAAAACGTTTATAGCATTTCTCAAAAGAAAAACCTCTTAAACATAACAAAGAGTTTTATATTTCCCTTTTTATTCTAATCATTTTCGTAATTTATTCTCCTATTACTCATGTAAATGATATAAATATATACATTTTGCTGTGAACCCCATTCATTTTCAAATAGCATTTTCGAGTGGCATTTATATCATCATAAAGTATAACTCCTGAAAAATTTCCAAGGCTAAAATATTATGCATGAACAATTTGTTTTGATTTAAACACAAGAATGTGTAATAATATCTTGTAAATATTGAGCCAATTAAGCGTAACTATTGTTTTCTGAAAACGTTTATAGCATTTCTCAAAAGAAAAACCTCTTAAACATAACAAAGAGTTTTATATTTCCCTTTTTATTCTAATCATTTTCGTAATTTATTCTCCTATTACTCATGTAAATGATATAAATATATACATTTTGCTGTGAACCCCATTCATTTTCAAATAGCATTTTCGAGTGGCATTTATATCATCATAAATTATAACTCCTGAAAAATTTCCAAGGCTAAAATATTATGATGAACAATTTGTTTTGATTTAAACACAAGAATGTGTAATAATATCTTATAAATATTGAGCCAATTAAGCGTAACTATTGTTTTCTGAAAACGTTTATAGCATTTCTCAAAAGAAAAACCTCTTAAACATAACAAAGAGTTTTATATTTCCCTTTTTATTCTAATCATTTTCGTAATTTATTCTCCTATTACTCATGTAAATGATATAAATATATACATTTTGCTGTGAACCCCATTCATTTTCAAATAGCATTTTCGAGTGGCATTTATATCATCATAAATTATAACTCCTGAAAAATTTCCAAGGCTAAAATATTATGATGAACAATTTGTTTTGATTTAAACACAAGAATGTGTAATAATATCTTATAAATATTGAGCCAATTAAGCGTAACTATTGTTTTCTGAAAACGTTTATAGCATTTCTCAAAAGAAAAACCTCTTAAACATAACAAAGAGTTTTATATTTCCCTTTTTATTCTAATCATTTTCGTAATTTATTCTCCTATTACTCATGTAAATGATATAAATATATACATTTTGCTGTGAATCCCATTCATTTTCAAATAGCATTTTCGAGTGGCATTTATATCATCATAAAGTATAACTCCTGGAAAATTTCCAAGGCTAAAATATTATGCATGAACAATTTGTTTTGATTTAAACACAAGAATGTGTAATAATATCTTATAAATATTGAGCCAATTAAGCGTAACTATTGTTTTCTGAAAACGTTTATAGCATTTCTCAAAAGAAAAACCTCTTAAACATAACAAAGAGTTTTATATTTCCCTTTTGATTCTAATCATTTTCGTAATTTATTCTCCTATTACTCATGTAAATGATATAAATATATACATTTTGCTGTGAACCCCATTCATTTTCAAATAGCATTTTCGAGTGGCATTTATATCATCATAAATTATAACTCCTGAAAAATTTCCAAGGCTAAAATATTATGCATGAACAATTTGTTTTGATTTAAACACAAGAATGTGTAATAATATCTTATAAATATTGAGCCGATTAAGCGTAACTATTGTTTTCTGAAAACGTTTATAGCATTTCTCAAAAGAAAAACCTCTTAAACATAACAAAGAGTTTTATATTTCCCTTTTTATTCTAATCATTTTCGTAATTTATTCTCCTATTACTCATGTAAATGATATAAATATATACATTTTGCTGTGAACCCCATTCATTTTCAAATAGCATTTTCGAGTGGCATTTATATCATCATAAATTATAACTCCTGAAAAATTTCCAAGGCTAAAATATTATGCATGAACAATTTGTTTTGATTTAAACACAAGAATGTGTAATAATATCTTATAAATATTGAGCCAATTAAGCGTAACTATTGTTTTCTGAAAACGTTTATAGCATTTCTCAAAAGAAAAACCTCTTAAACATAACAAAGAGTTTTATATTTCCCTTTTTATTCTAATCATTTTCGTAATTTATTCTCCTATTACTCATGTAAATGATATAAATATATACATTTTGCTGTGAATCCCATTCATTTTCAAATAGCATTTTCGAGTGGCATTTATATCATCATAAAGTATAACTCCTGGAAAATTTCCAAGGCTAAAATATTATGATGAACAATTTGTTTTGATTTAAACACAAGAATGTGTAATAATATCTTATAAATATTGAGCCAATTAAGCGTAACTATTGTTTTCTGAAAACGTTTATAGCATTTCTCAAAAGAAAAACCTCTTAAACATAACAAAGAGTTTTATATTTCCCTTTTTATTCTAATCATTTTCGTAATTTATTCTCTTATTACTCATGTAAATGATATAAAAATATACATTTTGCTGTGAATCCCATTCATTTTCAAATAGCATTTTCGAGTGGCATTTATATCATCATAAATTATAACTCCTGAAAAATTTCCAAGGCTAAAATATTATGCATGAACAATTTGTTTTGATTTAAACACAAGAATGTGTAATAATATCTTATAAATATTGAGCCAATTAAGCGTAACTATTGTTTTCTGAAAACGTTTATAGCATTTCTCAAAAGAAAAACCTCTTAAACATAACAAAGAGTTTTATATTTCCCTTTTTATTCTAATTATTTTCGTAATTTATTCTCTTATTACTCATGTAAATGATATAAAAATATACATTTTGCTGTGAATCCCATTCATTTTCAAATAGCATTTTCGAGTGGCATTTATATCATCATAAAGTATAACTCCTGGAAAATTTCCAAGGCTAAAATATTATGCATGAACAATTTGTTTTGATTTAAACCCAAGAATGTTACAAGAGCGTATTTATAGTTTACTTTTATAGCAAGTAGTAGATTCTGCTTTGATATTACACTGATTTTAGTCTGAAAAGTTCTCATAGTTTAGCTCATAGTTTAAAAACTGTTCATTTTGAATTAATCATACTGTGTGATATCAAGTGATTTTTTCATTAACTGTAATTGAAGAATTATACATGTAAAATCTTTTTTTGTTACGAAAATAACGCATTAGATTATTAGGGAAATAGACACTTTTGTATAAAATAACCACATCGTGCACTTTAAAACGTATACTGAAAGTATTATCTATGTGTACTTCTTAATATAAGATTCCTTTTATTAACTTTACAAAATTCGTTTGCAAAAAATTGAAATACTGTTTGAAATACGGCATTTTTACAATCCTGTATTAAAATTAGATTGGACAATGAATAAATGCATTTCGAAACACATTAATTTCCAGCTATCACCCTAATGATGAACATTTATTTAAATTTTCGTGTTTTTTCCTCTTTTTTAATCTTACGATAAATGCCATGTTTTCACGACTTCATCAACAAATACAAGTTGTGTTTTGTGGGTTGAGCAAATCTCACCGCAAGCCATAATCGAGTAAAAACTTTTGTTGTTTTCGGAGAGTGGCTGATGGCTTAAGAGAATATTTCTATCATATTTGCTCCTTTGTAGATTGTGGACCAACATTGTTGGTGCTTTGCCTTGTTTAACATTTGCCTTTTAATCGAGTAGCGTGGAATTTTCTAACTGTTCCGTTAAGACTAGTATACAAGCAATATGATATTGGTGAGTTATATGCAAAAAGTAATGTACAAAGTTCGCACGCAGCAGGGGATTCAGAGGATTTTAAGTGTTTAAGTTTCATCAACCTTTTTGAAAATAACGGTTGTCAACAAGCATAGCGATTTTCAGCTGTCTGGCAGACATGAAAATTTCGCATGGAAACAGCCTTCCATAATTACAAAATATATTTTTAAACAAACTAAACTATTTGGACTATGTTTGGGTCAATATATTGTATGTTATTCTTAAAAAAAACTCGTTCAATAAGCATATTTTTAAAGGTTAAATCGAAGTGAAAAAGCACATAAAGCGGTCATTCAATCAACTTACGAATTATATTTGTTAATGTTAAGTCTATGGGCGTATGATGCATTTATACATTTAAAATATGCATATGTGGGAAATGAATAACTTTAAGTGATTTTTCTATGTATCCTTAAAGGATGTATTTTTTTCTTTGATGCCGAAGTATTGTTTGTAACTTGTTCTTAATTTTAGCTGAAGTGTTCTTAAATTATTAACCGCATTTCTTGAGCCTTTAACATACATTAGGAATTTTTCCCTACTGAATCATAAAAGACATTCGTTGGGGCAATCAGCAATAACACCTATAGCTGAGTTAATAGGGATATCTTCCACTGTCAAGAGACAGCAGGTTGAAACAAAAGTACCGCTAGAAAGAAATTGTGCTAAAGTTTGCTGATAAAGCACTTCAAATTTACTCGGAAAGTTCGAACTCTTTGAAGATTGAGTGCTTCTAACAGTAAAAATTAAATTATTATCATTAAAAGTAAATTTACAGAGTTTTGTGCATTTTAACGATGCTAATTTGCAGAATTTATTCTAAAATTACCAAATAACTTGTCGGTTATTTAACATAATTTCTGTTTTTATAATTTCTATAATTTTAATTTAAACTTAAGATAATGGGTTACCGGTTGATTGACTGTTTTTTAACAGTATATGTGACTAATTTTACTCATAGAGGTTTAGATATAATATGAGGAAATGTCTGTAAAATGACGACCGAATGCATTTAAGGGGTGTCAGGAGTTTTAAATTTAACGCACTTCATGAAAATGTGCTTCCGCTTCGAGTTCGCATAACTTCATAAATATTCAAAGTATTTACTTAATTTTTTGTGGTATATTTGGGATAGGGTTTAGGTCTAATAATATCATAAAATAAAGACTCACAATAGACTAAAAAAATATAGCCAGAACATTTAAGTAATGAAATTTTCATGTATTTTTTCAAAAAGGCTATCACTATCCGTAAGATAACTAAACTTTGAGTAGACCTATAAACTTCATTCATAGACTAAAATGATCTCTAAACTCTATTTTATAGAATGAATTAAGGATATAGACATTGCTTGAAATTAACTACTTTAAAATGGCATCTGAATTTGAAAATTTGAAAAATCGTTAAAATTACAATTAATTAATCATTAAAAAATTAATTAAATTTTAAATTATCTTTACAAAATTAATTCATTTTATAGGGAATGTTAATATAAACATATGTGAGAAATTTCCAGATGATAATTGAAATAGATTTTTTTTAATCTTACGGATTGTTTTGAAAAATACAGTTCTGAGAAAACGACACTTAAAGTTAAAATTATGAAAAAAAAAAGTTTAAAAACTAACCTGGACTATTTAAAATGCTCCTGGGTCATATGTTGTTCCTTCCTTTAGCTCTAGTTTATAAAATTTTATTTTTTCTTTTAAGCTTCTAGCTCTTCTAGCTTCTAAACTACTGAAATCGGCTCGCTTTTCAGCAGCGCGCACTCGTTTCAGATCAGACGACTTAGCAGCTTCGACTGTGTAGGTACCTGGATTAATACCCAATTCTTCCAGAATAGTTAGACGACCACTACTGCCATCATTAAAAGCAATTACTGCTTCATAAGTGGCAAGTTCTGCAATTGTGAAACCAGCACCAGATACCTTTGGACAAAACTTCCAAATGACTGAATTAAAACTTTCGTTTTGATTTTGTGTTTTACCACTAAGGCAGCGTTTTAATAAATTAGGTGCAGCTAGGTCCGCATATATACATTTTATCTTCTTCATCACCTCTAAAGGCACTGAGGGTTTATGGCGAAAAGGTTCTGTAGTATTAGGTGAAGAGACATGTCTTTGGTGCTTGCACCAAGAATCGATACCCTTTGGGCAAAACATATGCATTGGTTCTTCGTCCGTGGAACACATATGGCAGTACTTTGCCCAAACCGCTGCTCTCATATTTTCTAAACAGTGCGTGTTTTACCTTATTGCATTGCCATAGTACACTGTCAATTTATTGATCAAACCATCAGTTAGACGGCCTTTTCCTCCTAGGGCTTTGCCATCGGAAAGTTTCACACCGCGCAGCGTCTGTTTCAGTTTACGTAAACGAGAGCCCATTCTCTTCTGCACGTGCCCTATGCACTCGAGTTTTTCTATTTTGAGATCCTTATATGGTTCAGCTTTGGTTAGTTCGAGGAATGTTTTTGTGTCTCCATCTCCGAGGTACTTCTGATATTTCACACTTCGAGTAACTTCGGAACGTAGAAAAATTCTCTTCATACCTATCACCTCCATACTACCGGAACTTCCCGAATGATTGGTTTTACAATCATGGCTTGAAGATGATGATGTCTCGCAGGCTTTGCAGTATGAGGAAAGTACTTCTACATCAATTACTTTTCCACTTTCAATGCCAATAACACTGCACACTAGGGTGGAGCGAAAAAAAATTTTTTTTGAAAATCAAAAACGGGTAGGTGCCAAAAGTTGCCTTTATAGTAGTACATCAACTGTGTAAAATTTTACCGCTGAAAAAAAATGTCTTGAGTCTGCGCTTTTGCTCCAAAAATCGAAATTTTGGGTAAAATTTGTCATTTTTTGACATTTTTTTCAAAAAAATTAAAAAATTCCAACAGAGCTGGTTAGTATTTAAAAGTGTTGTTTAGATCTTTATATTTATCTGCTTAACATATTTAAACTATAAAACAATATCTGTAGTCTGTATAATTGGAACAAATCTGACACCTTTTTGTGAAAAAACAGTGTTAACCTCTCTATTGGAGCATACAACGAAATGTTGTTTTGAATGCATTTCTTACCTAGTTGCTTTCAAAACTATTGTCTATATAACTCATAGAGGTGTTTGCATTATCCCACCCGTCTCAACCTTCCAATCATCTAGACCCAGTGTTTTATTTATGTATTGAATTGTTATTTTTTCCCCAAAGACGAGTATAAGTTTTCTATATATCAAAGTAATTTATCTCTTCTTTATATTCACTGACTTTGGATGATTTGGATCATGCTGGTGTGACCTGCTGCACGTATATTTTTATACCATGTATAACAGAAGAGAAGCTGAGCAATGTATTGGGTATGTTCTTAATTGAACCTATTCAGCAGTCTATTATCTTCATTAAAATTCCATGCAATTAGTACATTTTGATTGGAAGTTTTGTTATCACAGCATTCTTTCAATCAATTACATTTTATATGCAATGATTTGCCTAAAAATGGATTGTATGAATTTAATTTCTAGTATGTCATCATTTATTGAACCTATTACATTGAATATATGCTGAGAAGCTAGCTTTTTAATATTATAACGATTGTCACAGAGAATTGCAACCAAAATTTGCAAAAACTACTTGTTGTAAAACAACAATATTTCTAAAGAAGTTTTAGTATGCTTTATATCGTTTCCTGTGTTGTTCCGTAGTCTAGTAATTTCTAATAAGATTTTAGATTTATTTAGGTGTGTAGTACATTTAGTATAAACATCCCGCGGTATAAACTTGGATTATACATTTTGTGAGTGAACATATAAACGCTGATTGACAATCTGTGCTTATATAAAGCGGAAAATTTTATTAACTTTATGAGCTGTCTTTTGTGTGAGATGTTTTCTAAATTCCTATTCCCCATTCTTTCTGAGAAATAGCTTTCCTTATGAATTTGCTTGGCAATCTCCGACAGAAATTTTTAGTCTGTCCTGGGTATCTTTTTCTCAATTTGAGAAAATAATTTTTCAAAAGTACTCTCTATTTTATAAAAAAAATTGCAATAGGAAGTGAATAGTACGCAGACAAAGATTTTCCTTATTGACCCGGAGAATCCATGTAGCTTAGAACGTTTTATATCGACTTCTGAAATAATTGACGCAGAGGAAATTCACTGGAGTTTAAGTAGCGAATGATTCAATATTATACACAATTCTAAGCTTACCCCATGCAAAATGGTTCACAGTGACAAATAAAATTCACCTAATTTTAAATGAGCACTTATAGTCGATTAGAATCCGTACATTCCCTCTTAAAGTACTATGCATTATAAATTTATGCCCAGGACATTTCACCATCAAATGTTGTCCGCTCATAAGAAGGGGATCTAAAAGTTAATAGGAAATTACCTAGATACGAAAATACTTAGAAAACGGCATAAAACTAATGCAAAAAAAAAGGGATTTACAACAGCGGTTGCTTTACATATGGAGTACAAATTTCCATTGCAATTCTCTCTGGGGATCACCATCACATGAAACAGCTCGCTTCTCGACATATAAAAAATGCAAAAGTAGAATAAATGATGGCATACTTATAGTTGAAATATCTGAAATCATCTTTGAAGCAAATCATTACGTAAAAAAAATACAATTGACTGAAAAAATGTTGTGGTAACAGAACTTCCAATCAAGATTCATCAACTGAATGTAAGTTTGATAAATATAATAGGTGGCCGAATAGATCCTTTTAATAATATTCCCGTGCATTACTCTGCTTGCCATTTTTTGTATAAACTGTAAAAATATACATGAAGATAGTTACAGCAGCATGTGGATGCAAAGAGCAGATGAACAAGGTGGAAGCATCGAAAACATGCCAAATTTTTATAAAGAAAATCACAAATCAATGTATAAATAAAACACTGTACTAAGATGATCGAATAGTTGGGCCGGGTGGTATAGGAAATATAGCCACCTCCATGACGCATGTCCAAAGTAGTTTTGAAAACAAGAGCTGTATTAAAAAACGACAATTCATTGTATAACCCAATAGAGTGGTAATGCTGTTTTCTTACTCAAATTTGTCTGTTTTGCTCCAGCTATAGGGAATAAACATATTATTTTATAGTTTAAATATGTTAAGCAGATAAATATAAAGGTCTAAGCAACACTTTTAAGTACTAACCAGCTCTGTAGGAATTTTTTAATTTTTTTGAAAAAATGTCAAAGAATGACAAATTTTACCCAAAATTTCGATTTTTGGAGCAAAAGCGCAGACTCAAGCCATTTTTTTTCAACGGTAAAATTTCACACAGTTCATGTACTAGTATAAAGGCAACTTTTGGCACCTACCCGTTTTTGATTTTCAAAAAAAAATTTTTTTCGCTCCACCCTACTGCACACACAAATTTTTGATGTGTGCCCTCGTGTTTTCCACGTGCCATCTCCACTGATGCAAATGTTGGAATCTCCACTCAGTGCAATTTCTTCTTCAGCAGCTTCTTTCATTGATTTCACTGCAGCTTTTTTTGAGGCGACCTTCAGTTTGTTGGTTATGGTATCATAACTTTTCTGGGAGATAGGTGGTGGCATATTCATAAGAGAACACAGTGTTCTGAGGCCAGCTAAGTCCTGACCTATTGAACGTAAGCTATAAACTAGCCTAATATTTACCTCTGGAACATTATGTTTGGGTCCAATCATGGGGCAACTATTTATTGTATTATTCAGATTACAGTTTTCACAGTTCACACTGAAAACTGATGCATTGCGACGAATTGATTCCTCTGTAAAATTTACTCTAGTATGACAAATATTGCAGGAAACATACTTAGAAATTTCTTTGAAAAAACAGCTATATCTATTAGACGATAGCCTGTCAATTCACAACTATTAGAATTTTCAGGTGCACTTGAAATGTCAAGCTTCAGTTTCTTAGAGGAAGCCGATTTTCCAGTAAAAATATCAGAGCGGTTCTCAGATTTCCTTCCATGAAAATGACGTTTCTTACTTCTATATCCCACAGATCTGTTGTAAGCTTTACTCATTTTCGAAGTATAATAAATACTCAGTTAGAAATTATTCTAATAAACTCGAAAAAATAAAGATAACTTGCAAAATAATGCAAAATATAATCATCAAAATCGAAAGCAGCGAACTCACGTTTGCTTTTTTTGATCATAACATGAGCTTCAAAATCAGCGAAAGTTTAGTTGTGCACATCCTTCTTCCTGATAAAAGAAGAAATACGCTGTTTGTTTCCATAATTCATTCCAGGTTATCCAGCGTGCCAGTATTTAGGATGCAAAATTAAGCAATTTTTACTGTTCTTCTGAGTAATTATAACAAACTTTTTCTAACAAGCATCTTTTCCTTTTCTAATTTTATCGGAATTTCTGGAACCCGCATTTTTTGTAAATTGAACAGGCACCTACCCGTTTTGTAGGTCAACTGTTTTTGAATTGCTATTTAAAATAACTGATATAGAAATCCTACAATCGATTTCGATATTACTATTTAAAGATTTATTCACAGATAAATTGCATATTTTTGCATGTAATTAGAGAGGATAAAAAAAAACTTAACAGGAAATAGTAAAATAAAATGGCAAAGTTTGTTTCAAACATAATCGGTCCAGCGATCAAGTAGATATTCAACTCTTTACCAAGCTGTGAATACCTTTTTACTTTCTTCTATTTCTAGAAGAAAAAAAACATTGGAATCGTGAAAATTTTCGAATTTTCTGTGATTCTGTCTGTATATGATACAAATGTTTCGGGCTCTATATCTCAAGAACTAATGCACAGAATTTAATGAAAATTATATTCAGTTTGTTCCTGACATAAGTGGATGCTGATTAGTATTTGTTGTAAATCACTTAATAAATGGCAATGCTATGCAGCATTTTTCACGATTTCCACAATAGCTCTATCTCAAAAGCTAATGCAAAGATTTCCTGTTTTCAGCTTTATATTTAGTATGTCCTTAACAAAGATAGATGCTGTTTACATTTTGGTGTAAATCGTGCTATGGTGCATTTTTTAATATTACTGAATGTTATTTACATTTTCATGTAAATCGCACAATTCGTGGCACTGCTATGCAACATTTTTTTACAATTTTAGCAATAGCTATATCTCAAGAACTAATGTACAGATTTTCTTTAAACTTTTGATTCAGTTACATGTTTACATAAGTTGTTGCAAAGTATGTTTCAGTGTGAATCACCCAACAAGGGGTATGATTTACTTGCATGATTTATGCGGTTGTAGCGATAGTCTTACCTCAGAGACTAATGCACAGAAATACATACCATTAAAATCACCACGATGGCCCAAGATTGCCATTAAATTTTGGAACTGTGATAGTAAATTTTTAAATATTGATAAGTATGGGATAGAAGAATTTGTGATTGCCATACCAGACTAATTCATACAAATCTTTTAATTGAAATCGGATCCAGTTTCGAAAAAAACTTCGTTGTTTGAGCAAAATCAGAAAACTTGAAATACCCTTTTTTCAGCGGAATAAATATAAGAAAGACATAAGGCGAAAGATCAGGGCAATACGAGTAGCATTTCACCATTATTCATAGAAATTTCAGTTCCCCTGACAAATCGCTGATAATCGTCCTGCATACGAAACAATGACAAATATATAATGCACTATCTTCATTATCTCGTAGATTTTGCATCTCGTCTACTAAATAGCAGATAATCGGAGTTTTTCTTTTATACGCACAAACATTTCGCAAACACATATGAATAAAAACAAAAATCGACTGCCTGTTGAAGGATGTCGTTGGCAGACTACCAGAGCATATCACACGTTTCTACATGCTTACCTAGTGGAAAATCATTACAGCGATAAATATTGCTTTCTTCAATTCAATCTTTATCTTTACGCAAAGTTCCCACTCTTTCATATCAATCCTTCACTGCACAGTGTGCGACATCTGGCATATACCTAAAAATCATAATTATCATTATGTGCCGTATTATATGATTAATATGATTGCTGTAACTAATCAAGAGCAGTTCAAAGAATGAAATAACACTTATTTTGTTCATGCCAGATGAATCATTTTACTGAAAACTTAAAAGTATTAATATAAAGAATGTTGACGAGTGTTATGCAGATAAAATTAATTAATTTAAGCCCATTTAAATGGAAAATATAGCAATACAATATTTAAAACTCTAATTGTTTATATAGGGTCGATATAAAACATAAAATTTTAGCTAAAAATTTGAAATTTTATTTTTTTATTTTTCCGATTATTAGACCGATATTTAGATTTCAATTTTTTTCGTAAAAATAGATAAAATCGTACAGTAAAAGTTTTAAATAAACCGAATTATAAGCACTTTCCATTTTCATTTAGTCCATCCTTATATTTCTTGTTCAAACATCAGAAAAATTCAAAAATGCATGTAAACAAAATACATATTTAACCCCCCAATACTATGATAACACGCAAAGATCTTTTTTTAACACTTTCCGACAAAGTTAAAAAGGTATACTTTCGGTTTGTTTGCCGTCTGTCCGACTGGACATCTGGCAATGCTCTAACTCTCGTAAATATACTCGGATTGTCATGAAAATTTTTGTTATTGATTTTTTTCCTAATATGAATCTTATTGAAAATGAAGTTTTAACCTTGATTAGTTTAATTACCGCGACAGTCAAAAGTTTGCCATTACATTACGGCTTATGAAAAAAAATCGTTTTAAATGAATTAAAGATGTTACACCTTATCAAACTTATTCAAATATATATGCATCTAAGAAGTGCATTAAAATATTCATTTTATAAAGTATGCCGCGAAAGAAATGGTCATTATTTATTTACAAGGCCACACAAAAGAATTCCAATACGCAATAATAAGGGGAAGGGCTTGAATTGTTTGCGACGTATTTTAATTATAATAAACGATTTCAAGTATAATTAAACTGATATGCGTCGCTGACGCTTAAAATGAGTCATTTCATGCATAATACAAAGTGCATAGCATTTACAGGGGCACACAAAAGAATTCAAATCGCATATTCTGTCCGACGTACTCTATGGCTGTTTGATGGATGAAACCTATTTTTAATTGTGATATGCGCCTTTAAGTTTCACAAACTGCATGCATATTATATGGTGTATATAAATGCTAATAGTTATACAATTTAGATATACAGGACTACATAAAAAATCTCGAAAAGGTTACTAAATATGAGCATAATTTACTTAAAGGTGGTTTTAAAATAAGTTATGCATTTTAAGTTGACATCGATTCAGTTTACTAAGAAATGTTTGTAGAATATAGACAGAGTGATATACAGGGTTACACAAAAAAAACTGGATACATGGCCGCCTTTGGATGATAAATTCTTGAAATGCGATTCAAGTAGTTTAAAGAATATTTTTGTTTGAACGAAGTTTAGTAAAATACTTGTGTGTTAAAAGTGCTTCATAATGTATGCTTAACGCATGATTTTTCTTATTTGTCATTTGATTCTTTACATTGTCGAGACAAAATAAAATGTACGCTTAAAAGACAAAAAATGTGGACTTTAAATCGGCAGAAAATACTAAATCATGCAAGAAAAAGCATTTTTATTTCAAAATAAATAAATAAATAAATAAATAAATAAATAACAAAAAATAATGATTAAAATATTTCCTTGATTTTTATTTAAAAAAATTTTAGATATATTTTTAAAATGCGGGATACATATAAAATATAGCATCCAGTGGTAAAGCATATCTTAGCGTATTTTATCAAAATAATGCTTTAATTTTTAATAAACCGTTTGGGAATTTTCTGTTCCTAGCACTTTTAAAATTTCCAAATCTTTCTCACTTTCATTAAAATAAACATAAAACAACGCTTAGATTAATGGAGCTTCCCCAAAGGTAAGGCACGTTACTGTACTGTTTCAGTTGTTTTAATGTAAAAATAATACGTTACTGTTTAAAATCTTTATTAAAATCTTTAACAGAATTTTCTCATTCGTATAAAAATTCAGTGAATCTAAAAGAGTATTGTTTTTCCGAGTCTTCAAAAATATTTAAAACATGAGCATCGTTTAGGTAGCATGAGAATTAAAATATTGTTTATGTGTAATTTTCTGAGAAAAAATTAATGGAAACTAAAAGAGGTATTTTCTTAAAGCAGTTATTAACCCTTTTTTGCCTTTTATGGTGCTTTCGTAATTATATAAATACGTAGAATCTATAGTCGTCGTTCACTCCTTCTTTCTTTCCGCATATAACAGAGCAAAAAATATCCAACCAAATCGTTCGAAACTTAAAATATATAATTGTTGTAAAATTTTGTCGAGTCATTTCAAATTTCATGAAAATCAGATGCATAGTTTAATTACAGGGACAATCAAAAGCATTCTGTTACAACGACGGTCAATGGGAAAATTATTTTCAAGTGCATTGTAAGATATTATACTCATTTGTGCATAATATAATCGATATACGTCTATGAAGTATATACTAAAAAATATATTCTGCACATTGTATGGTGCAAAGAATATTGACTATTAATTTACAGGGTCACACAAAGTATTCCACTACACAATGGTATAGGAGGAAACACTGTTTACAGCACACTTTAATACTGTTAAACTTTTTCACATTTTATGAAATTGATATACATTGTTGAAGTTTACTACAAGTTACTTCTTGTATATAGTAGTTACTTCTTGCAGGTAGTATTTACAGGGACACACAAAAGATTTCGGCCACTATACTGTATCCGATGTACTGTATATTATTGCAGGAAGATCTGAAACAAATTAAACTGAGTTATAGTACGAACGCAACCATTTGCTACGTTTCACGTGCAATTTCCAAATTTTTTTATTATTGGAAAAGAAAAATATCATGTCACTGGAAATTAGTTTACAAAATACTACCTCTGACAATAAAGTTCGGTAAATAGTCTTATAACATTAATGCAGATGAAATATTAACGAAAGTTAGCGTACCATCCTTCAAAATAGTCACCTCCCACAAGTATGCACCGCTGAGATCTGCTATACATCTCCTGGAAAATTCGCAAGAAGTGTAGGATGGAGTTCAAAAGCTTCGTAACGTTTCGTTGGCTGTCAACATAAGATCAAATATCTTTCAAAGAGAGTTTGAGTCATGGAAAAAAGAAGAAGTCTAGATGATTGAGATCTGGTGAGTGTGGTGGATGTTTAATTTGCACTACCCCTCGTGAATTTCTTTCGGTATTTACATATCTTAAAACCAAACTTTAAACTGATCATTTGTTTCTTCATTTTCCTGTTCTCAGTTAAGAACCAATACACTGAACAAGCACATTGTAAAACACGTCTTACGCAGACCATAAACAACGCTCAAGGGAACAACGGTGGGAAAGATGGTCAACACTTGCCTATATGCAGGTGCCGTGTTTTGTTTCTCTGGTGTTTCTAGATCGGCCGTTCTGAATTCATTCACCGAACTTTACTGTCAGAGGTAGTATGTAATTAATGTATTTTAAAATGCGTTTATTATCAAAATTTAAAACTAATAATAAAGTGGAATATTATTTTTATAGTCTACAGAAACTTTCATTTAACGAATTCTTATCGTTACACTTAAAAACTTCGTTATGAATAAGATATGCAAAATGGAAATAACCTAAATTTCCGAATTTTGTGTAATAAAATGCATAAGCAAAAATGAATAAATGGCAAAGTTCCTCGCTCTTAGAGGGTTCAGTAAAATAATTATATAAATTATTAGTTGTATTATTTTGAAGAAAAAGACAATATTAAAAAAATAATAAGACTTTGTTATAAACTTTAGAACGTAGATTTGGGTATGTTGTATATACTAGGAAAATATGAAAGGGTTTATACCTTAAATGTTCAAAGAGATTAACAGAATAAAAAAATGAAGCATTGTGATTTTGTGTAACTCTTTTAATCCTATCCTAATCTCTTTCTCTCTCTTTTTTTCTTTTTTGGATAAAATTAGCTCTGTACTTACAATAAAAGTAGTGCATATTTAAACATTATTTGCAATTTTTTCTGAAGTAAATTCAGTGTAGAAATACTTTCTTCTTTTCACACTGTAGCAAGAACAAAATGCTTGATCAAAGATTAAGTTTTTCTTTATGCTAAGTGCGCTTTGAAAGGAGGTCGAAAAGTTGCAATGGCGGCTTAGGCAATACCTTGTTTTTTCTGATGGGTATTTAATTAACTTTTAAAAATACGGGACGTGTGTTGAGAGATCCACTTAATGAATAGAAGTTGCGAATCCCATAGTATTTATGTTAATAATTCTAATTAAACTAATAAGTTTTTTACAATTTGACGTTTATTTCTTTTAAAGTGTTACACAAATATATCATTAAAAGTTGTTATCGAGACGTAAAACGCCAATGCTACATGTAGTAAGTGGCCGTTGTCTTTATTTATGTCCAATACGTCCTTCATTTAAGGGTTATTATCTTGGCGAATTACCGACGATGTTTTTCGATAATCAATATCAACATTGCTTTTATACTTCTGATATGATATTTGCTTCCACCGCTCCGCAACATCTTTGATGAATATCCACAAATCGAAATTAGTATGTTACAGGGAAATGCACTTTTTTTCAAAAATCTATGGTAATTGATGTAGCTTTCTTGCAAAGTTTAAGCTAACGTCTACTATTTCTATTTTTTTTAAGTTTTGTTTCCGTAGATCTGAAAACAGATGGGGGGAAACATATTTTAGCACTAGATTTTCGATGATATCGCTAAAAATATCAATAGCCTTTATTATTTTTCCCAATTGGAAGTTGCCACTTTCGATAGTTTACGGATAACATAGCTGTGATAGGCAGACAGACGCAGGAGTGATTTTATAACATTTTCTTTTCACTTTTTAAGTACGAAAAAAAATGCACTCAAAATAGAAATATTGGAAAAATATTTTTTAATTCGGGCAGTAACTTAAAAAAAAAATACAGTGCAGACATATGAGGAAAATTCAATTAGGTATTGTGTGTAAATAAACACATAGTAAAGAGAACTTACAAAAACTGAATCGTAGTTACTTTCTCTCTCTTTTTTTCTTAGTATTCCAAATCCTTAACTTTAAAAAATAAGTAATATTACTTTGTTTAGGTCAAATACAATGTTCGTAAAAATTTTCGCTCTTTTGTAACTCCCCAGTAGCCAAACAATATTGGTCCCATATTGGCTACATCTTGGAGCAATATTGGTACATTGGCACAATATTGGCATGGAATATTGCTCCATTATTGGGATGTTTACATTTTGCCGTTATTTGGCCAATATTTGCGGCTAATATTATGCCAATATTGCGGTTTCGTTGGAAATATAGCCAATAAAACGCCAATATTGGTTAAATATTGGAATTTCATTTGAAATATTTCCAATGAAATGCCAACATTTGTACAATATTGGCGTTTTATTGGCAATATTTCCAATGAAACCCCAATATTGGGATAATATTGGCTAAATAAGGGCAAAATGTAAATAACCCAATATTGGAGTAATATTTAGGTTTTATTGGCAATATTTCCAATAGATGAAATATTGGCGCAACGTTAGACCAATATTGGTTTTCTACTAGGGTAGTAAATATCTGAACAATGCACTTAATATTTTCGCATAACTATAACCCCCTTTTTATTGTTTCAGAAACTTATAGCATTTCTTCTTTTGAATGCAAAAAATTAAATGACGAAGTAATTTTATTTCCATACAATCAACTGAAATTAAACTCAAATATCCATCGTAACACCAATCTCTCCTTTTAAAAGTTGTACACGCATAAAAGTGAAACAAACTTCTTTATAGAGACTAAATTTTTCAAATTATGGAGATAAATATCTATGTTAATAGTATTCAAAATCTAGATTCAGCAAAAAATTTCCTTACATAGAAAACTTTGTTAAATGGAAGTTTGACTGTATTTCTTGATTCTTTATTTCCACATTAATGTTTCTATTTTATAGCGAAATAACTAACATTGTAATTATATACATGCTTAAAATTTTACAAAAATAATGTGCGTCGCAAATCATTTGTATAGACATTAGCATTTATTTATAAAAACATCAAAGATTGTTTTTAACACTAATATTTAAGTATTTTTTTAATTAACCATAATGACCAATAAACGCGCTTATCAATATGTTTAATCAACTATTTTAAATAAATACGGTTGAATGACTTGGTATATTATTATTTCTTATGGCAAATGTATTTTATTTTGTGATATCTGCATCAATAATAATGTTGCAAGGAATAACGAAAATAATATCCCGGAGCATATCAGAAGCAGTTCATTTGTGGGGTAATATTCGTGAAGAAATCTTACACTTTCGTGTCTAAATAAAGATGGTTGAAAGACTTGATAGCTTATCGTTTATTTTAGGAAATTTATTTTATTTTGCAGTATCTGCGTCAATAATAATGGTGCAATGAATAACGAAAAGTATAATTCAGAGCATATCAGAAGCATTTCATTTGTAGTGTAAATTTCATGAAGAAACCATATGCTTTCATGCTTTTTAAATAAATATGGTTAAATGACTTGATAACTTATCGTTTTGTATGGCAAACTTATTTTACGGTATCTGAATCAATGCTAAATTTGCAAGGAATAATGAAAATTAATACCCAGAGCATATAAGAAGCAGTTCATTTGTGTTGTAATATTCATGAAAAAATCATATACTTTCCTGTCTTTAATATAAAGAATGACTTTTCGGTGTAGAATATTTTTAGAGCATTACTTAGAAATATGGTTATTCTGGCGAAAAGCAACTGTGACTATTTACTAATTAATAGATGTGTAGTTTTAGTGTATTTCTAACGCAGCATAAAGAGAATCATTTTAAAACTTCTTTTCTAGCAAAGGAATATTTTGTGGAAGAAAATTTATATTTTAATTGTTGTTTTGCATAAATGTTTTGGCACCTAATTATATTTTTAAATGTTTAATAACCCATACCATTTAAGGTATATTTATGATGGTTTTTTTTTTATTTACCATAAATATATCTTAAATAATTACAAATTAAAAAAAGTACAATCATAATTTTAAAAAAAATGAAATATTTTATTTACGTGAAACGAACTATATCTACAGTTTTTAGTTTTAAAAGATTTTAGTACAATATAAACTTTTTAACAGACTACTAAAATAATTGAACTAGCAAACATTTAAACCAGAAGACAATTGTTATTTTTATACACAGTGATTATTATTGTTATTGTTATTATTATTATTAGGTTTTTACATGAAGACTGGTTAAAAACGAAACAGAAAATATTTTTATGAATAATTTAATTACATTTGCAATATTTTAATGTTTTAAAACACTTAGATTGGATTTTTTTCATATTTTAATTTATTTATTCATATGAAATTTCTTAGAATAGGCAAAAATAAACGGTCAAGTGAGAGTATTACTTAAGTACAGAGAGCTTCATACAATAAAAATATTAATTGTTAACTGTATTGTTGATAAAAATTTATCGATAAAAGAATAATAAGACTTAAAAAATATATATTTACTACATAGGGTTGAAAATAGCTGTATATATTAGAAAAGTTTAAATGGATATTCCATAAAAGTTTAAAGATATACGAAACTTAAACTGTACCAAATATTTCTATTCTGCATAACTGTTTCTTTAATTTTATCGTAATTTGTTTGTCATGAACATAGAATGGCGCCGACAATAAAGGTAATACACATTAAAACTTTATTTGGCATTTGATAAAATTCAAATTCAGTGTAATAATAATAATTTGGTCTTTAGTGTGCATAAAACGAAATATTTTTTTAATAATGCAAATTTGCAAAGTGCTAAACCCTCTACAAAAGTAAGTCGCAATTTTGCAAGGCAGATTTGGTCCATGGTGCATTTTCCTCGATAGATTTTTAATTAAACTTTATAGACACGGACGGCATACTGAGAGATACACTCAATGAAAACTAGTCACGAATCCCATAGTATTTTTGTAATTAGTTCTAATAAAATTAGTCTGTTCTTAGCAGTTTATTTATTATTAGTACACTGCTTCTGAGCTTTGCATTACGCAAATATCACTAAAAGTATAGTATGTCTTTATCTATATGCAAACCGTCCGTGTCTTTTCAAAATCCTTATCAACAATCCTAATCCTTGTATACTTCTACGATGGTAGGAATCTTCAGCGCTCCGCAAATTGAAATTTGTGTGTAATGGGAAAATGCAATTTTCCCCATAATTATATGACATAGATTAATTGCTATAGTTTTCCTAAAAGGTTTAAATCAACATTTACTCCCCTAATTCTTTCATAATTTTTATTTTCAGTAGATTCTGATAGAGAGAAGTGGGTATAACATTGCAACACATTTTCGACACTACCATACAAAATGTAATACATAAAATTTAAAGAATTGTATTTTCGAGTTCGTTGTAACAAAATCTTTCACACGATGCTCCAGAAAATATACAGAAAAGTGTTTTTTAAGTAAACTCAATTAGCCCCCGCACAGTTTTTCCTAAATATGAAATTGAAGGTTAATGGTTTATAAATATGGGGGTCAATAGCCTTTATTACTTCACCCAATTTGAACGCACGCTCCATCGTTTTCGAGTAAAGGATCTGTGGTAGACAGAAAGACAGACCCAGGATTAATCTTCTAATGGTTCTTTTTTACCCTTTTTTTGTGGAAGACAGTTTTTTTCCCTTAGAGTAGCGGAGCTCAATTTCTAACGTGACTATTTTTTTCTTTTTCGATTTTGATTTCAAATGTTTTTTTTAACGATATATAATCCAATCTATATATTTATATTTTATATCAGTATATTTATTATTATCCTATATATTATGTTTATACACCTTTTATACAGATTACTTTCAGTTTTGAAACGGGTTCCAAAAAGGAGAAAACATTTATTTAAAAAAGGAATCTGCAACTAAAATCGAAAACTTTAAAGCTTTACCTCGGCTATCCTATGCAAGAATAATTCTGAAAAATGTTTAACTTTAAATGAAAAATTCAAAAACAACCTGCTTATTGATTTAATATTACGAAGCAGGATTTTACAATTGAATGAAAAGTTCCATTAAGCTAGTAAACGTAAATGCTACAAACGTCAAAGACAGCTGAGCAACCATAATTTAAAAAAATCTTTTTTTTTTTTTGTATATGAAAAAATTGTCCTAAAAGATGCGATAAAGATAAGTAGAAAGAAAACAATTTACTCCAAAATAGATTAATTTAATTGTACATTTTCATAACAAGTATTTAAATGCCTATTGTATTGCTTAAATAATTCCCGGCTAAATTTTTAATGCTCCAATAAACATCGTATTCACCTTCCCAGAAATTCTTAAAATTTTTATTATTGTGTATAGTTTAGGCGAAAATAATATAAACTTTTTATTTCTTTACTTAGTACGAATTTTAACTGTGCTTAGAGAAATACAATATCGTATTTGATTTAAATAACTTCATTATAAAACTAATTTTCTCCATGAATGAATATTTCTAAGATAATTTGGTTTCATATATATAGAAATCTAGTAAATAGTTTGATAGTTGTCATTTTGAAAATTCAAGATTAAAAATAAAATTTAACCATATTTATTTCAAATGGTAGTGAAAGGCATTTCAATACCGAATTTCAACATTTGTAGAATATCTTTTTAAGTTTGTAGAATATCTTTTATTTATCTTTATAATTCAAAATTGTCTGTTTCGAATTCGTTCAACCGACTTATATTAAAAAAAAAGGTTCCATATGTTTTTTTGTATGTCCATTTAAACCATAATGTTTATATGTCCATTTGTATTTTTGAAGTTAAAAACATGGAAATTCTTTTTACGTTCTCGGTTTAAAATTTAGTGCATGTTTGATTTTTTTTCTAGTTTATTTAATCTCACCTGTTTTTTTATGCATATAATTTTCCAATGGATTTTTAACCCAATTCCTGATAGTTTGGTGTTTTATAAATTATGTACAAAGGTGTGTTTTCGATGACAATGCAACATTTTAATATTTTTACAATTTAATTATAAATTAATATGGTCATTTTAAGGCATTTTTCAACTAAGCGGCCACATGTGATAAACCGCCAAATATTCTCTAACTCGTGCAATTGTATGGGAGTTGAAAAAACAACGTATTTAATAATGTGACAAAGCCGAAAAGTTCGTCTATTTAATTTGTATTTGTTTATGTAATTTATGTCATTATTTGATTAGCAATAAAACTTGTATAGTATACTAATAAATTAGTGTATAATTATCATTAGTGTATAATTCAACTCGTTTAACATTTTCTTTCTGACTGGAAAATGAAAGGGGCCTCGCAAAGCTGATGTCGCTGACGCCCATATTTCGTGTAGCGTCGCCACTGATTTTTACACCGTAAGTCCTACAAATATAGTACCAATTATAAAAATGTTATGAGATAAAATATACATATATATTTTTTAAAAATCATGTTGATAAATAAAATAATTTTTTAAAGTATTTCCTAAAAGTTTTTAAACGGTCCTAGAATTTTATAATATAAGGGATGCTTAATAAAACATCTCTGTTATAATAATGAATAATACAAAATGATGTATCATTTATCTAAAATTGATCGAGTTTTAAAACTTTAAATTGTATGATTTAGGCCAATTTTCCGCTTCTGAAGGCACATGAGTTCACTAAAGTTTCGAGAGAATCTACAGAAAGTAATTAAGGAGGAGGTATAAGGATATAGATACAGGCTGATTATAATTAAAATTACGATTTCGAAAATCAATAATTTTTAAACTACTGATCAGAATGACTTGATATTTTAGAAGAGGCAGTGGAATTTTGTTTGTCGAAGGAAAGGAATTGTTTCAAAATCTGCCGATAGATGGCACTTTTAAGATAATATCGAAGGAAAGACCAAAAATGTATTGTTTAAACACACGACTGGTCAGTTAAAAGGAAAAAAAATAGATTTTAGGGATTTACTAAAAATTTAGTACTGAAAAGATAAGAATGCGTGTTTATAGCGACAAAAACGATAATGACAAAAAAATACAGCTTTATGGAACAAAAAGCTATGCAGCCGTTATTCCACACCACGCAGTGACCTTTTCAGACTACGAGGTTATAGCTGTAGCTGAAACGGATACTCAATCGCCCATATCCTGCAATTTTGCGTATTTACTGAACCTTGCAAATGAGTGAGCTTTCGTCACACTAAAGAATGTTCTAAGACCATCCATTGTCCATTTCCACTTAGGCAAGAAATTATAGTGCAAAAAATTGATGTGCTTCGAGATCAGCAGGTACTAACTCCCCACATGATTTATCTTCAACGGATAACAGTACATAATGTTCCACAGGAATTTGCCGCATCGTGTTGCAGGGGATATCCAGCATTCAGCCGAATTTCCATGCATTGCTGATTCCAGTATCACAGTTAGTCTGCTCTTGTAATGCTACAATCACATCTTCCGCTGCCGCAGCGGAAACTGGTTTGCTTCCACTACCCAGTTTGACGTCAAATGTACTGGTCTCTTCGAATTTAGCAATCATTTTTTGCAGATTATTTGTTGTTATCGGACCTCTTTTTATGGATTTTAATGTCCAAAACTTCCTAAATAATTGTAAGTGCACAGTCATTGTTCTTATAAAAAAATTTCAAGAGCAGAGCCTGATTCTTCATAGTTGGAGTTATGATGAAACATCTAGGCAAAGAGCTGATACTCTGCATTTTTGCAACAGCTATGGCTGCTGCATGCAAGTCACTAATTAATAATTAGCATATCTCCAGACAATGTGCACCACCACAGCACCATCTATCGGCACATCTTTGAACTATTTTTTTCTTCCGCCAAACAAAATTCTTTTGCCTCACTATCACGATTGTTATACTAAAATCCCATGTCATTCTGAATGTTAGTTTTAAAAATATCAATTTTTGAAATCATAACTTTAATTATAAACATCCGATACAATAAGTATTTACATCGTATGCATATTTATGCATTGCAGACAAACGGCGTCACTTAGGGCTTACGCTTTGGAAGTACGGTATCGTAGAAAAGAGATAAGATTCTGATTTAGGTTTACCTGATAAAAGGCAAATAGATAAATATTTTATAAAAAAAGAAATCAAATTATTGATGTAACACCCTTAATAGAAAATTACTCGAAAATTACTGGAAGGCCATTCCCACCCATGTTAATTTTACTCTCGCATGTTACCCTCATTTATCCGAATGTTTACAAATGCTTTTTTTCGTGTGTTGCATAAGTTTGTACAAGAACGTCACACAGTTAGAAGTGTCCAAGTTTCTAAACTCTCCGGAAAATTGTAGTTTTCATGTTAATATCCAATTAACTCCTAAAGTATTACAGTGATTTCCATAAAACAATTTCGTGATGGAGCAGGGCTGCAAAAATCTAGGCGCCAGCAGGCAGTCTCTCACCAGGAAATTTATTTTTTTCTTTCGTCTAATATTTCGAGTAAATTTCTTTCTAAAATGCTATAAGTTTTGACCGATGAAGACTTTTAAATTTTAGTAGTGAGAGATTATCATCTGGTGACAAGATTTTTGCATCCCTGTGGTACAGTATAAATATAATATCATGTATGATAAATAGTTAAAAATAATTAGTTTCAGAAAGATAAAATCTGAAAAATTGTGCATTCTTTAAAATAACAAGTCTTAGTCGCAGAAAATGACTGTCAGCTATCAGTCTTGAGCATAATCTAGTGAATATGGATTCCAAATAAAACCAAAATCAATCCAGTAGTTTCCGAAGAAAAAGTTAAAATTCATATATTTCCCTTATGATTGTATAAGGTCGTAGATTCCCTTTAATCAAAATAATCAAAAAATATTGTAAAACAGAAAATTGTAGATAATTATAGATATGAAATATTGTGAATTTGTGCTGGTGATCTAATGTACCATCTTATAACATGCTAATAACAGCAAAAACTAATTAGGCATACTTGATCATCACAGTTTTATTCATATAATATCAATGTCTTTATTTGGCAAAAAATGAAAAATGAAAAAGAAAAAAAAAGTTTATGATGCTATTTTCTAGCTGTCTGCTCATAACATACGAAAAAATTAGAAAATGTTTATTTTTAGCTAAACTGTAAAGCAACAGAAGAAATTTACTATAGATTTCAGAAATACTTAACACAATTGCGTAGAGATTTTGCTGATGCTTGTGCGTTATGATTTGATTATTTGTTTTAAATATGAATAGAAATACATACATTGCTTTAAAATTATATGAATAAGTTAATACTTCGTATTATTTAGAAATAGCTTTATACATGAAATGTACTTGAATTGATGATCAAAATTTTCAGAATTACAAGTTCATAACGTATATTTCGAGTAAAAAGTACTTTCCAAGTTGAACTCGATTTTATACATGTTTTTAACAATTATAAAGCCATATTATTCCGTATTCTCAGTAGTCTCATTTTGTTGACTGTGAAATCTGATGGCAACTTACAGCACTGGGGGAAAACTGTCCATTATTTGGAATGTACTTAAAAGTATATATGGTAAAAGTACAAATTTCTGCTTTTCCCCATTACGTCATAACATAGTAAAGCTAATTTAATGGAAATATCATGAAATATATTCATCATCGTTAAAGAAGTAAAAGAAACTTCGACTTTAGTTTAGGAGAATCCTATATTTTTTTATTAAATCAAAAACTGTTGATTAAATCACTGGTTTTCAGGAACACATTTTTTTATTTTGTTTAGTACTATTATTACTGAATGTTGGAAATATGTGTTTAAATTCAGTCAGTCTATTTCTTTTTAGATATTACTTTTCTTTTGTATCTTTATTTGAAATTTATAGTAGATAAAAATTAGATAATATTATGCTCTATACATAACATTAAATAAAACTGTTCTTAATTTTACAAGTAGCAGGTCACAAAATTGGACTGCAGGTTTAAAGTTACTTAATACTAAATTGGAATACTCTATGTTTCTGTGCGTCAATGTAGCGTATTATACATGTCCTATACACAGTCAATATGTTCGTTAAGATCATGGTGGAATTTGCATTTTGTAGAATTCTTGAAGTAAAATAGTTTGAATCCCGATTTATGCCTTGATGTCAGTATACTATGTCGAATAACAACCTGGCCTACAAGGATAATTTGCCATATAAGCCAGGGATCTGGGCTCGATTCCTGCTCTGGGCAATTTTTCGCTCAGTTGGAAAATATTCAATTCGTATGATAAATTTACCAATCAGTTTGATTGCGTTAAAATAACAATCGATCTATTTCTAATTAAAATTTTTTAAAGGCCACTGTAGTTCTTTTATTTTTCTAGAATATATTTAGATCAAACTTCAGATGATACAAGTCTGTAGTTCAACCGTTTTCCACGCTAATAAAAGAAATTTTCTTAAACTTGTGCGGATACCTTTATTCTCAAAGTTATTCGGGAACATGTTGAATGAAATTTTTAACAATGTAGTAAATAAGTTGTTAACAAATATTTAATAGAACCAGTCTTTAAATACTGTCGGACTATACACTACATAAATACATCAAAATATAGCATTTTAAAATGAACAACTTTCAATTTTAAGTTATTTATAGCTTTATACGCAAATTTCTAAATTTAAATACTAATAAAGATAAAGACTATCATTATCGTGTTTTATTTTTTGACAATAATTTTTGTTAAGATTATTTTTTGTTAATAAAAGAGATTGAAAATTCAGTAAACTATAAAATATAATAAGTAGCAACAACAAAGCATTTCATATTATCGTACATTCCATATCAAATAATCGTATTTTTTTATTTTTTGAATTCATGGTAGTTTAAAAAATTTCTTTTTGTTTTCAAATTAAATTAAAACAAACATACAAACATTAAACTGCACTTAAATTAATATGCTCTTTGAAATAAGACAGAAGCGCTTCTTCATTAGAACTATTCTTAGATTTTTAAATTCAAACTGCATTCCTGAAGAATTATATTTCAATTATATAATAGGAAACATTTTTGTGATGACAAAATTTAATCACTTGTAAATAATATCATTGTTTCAAGTTTTTTCCTTTCTTTCTTAAATTAAAAGCTAAATATCATATAAGTTAATTTTCTTTTTACTTGTTATTCTCTGAAGCAGCAATTTTGAATTACAGTCAAAACTACGAAATAAATGAATGATAAATCTTTAATTGTATAACAGTATTTTGATTCGCAATAATGCGGAAAAAGCAAACTATTTATGTCACATAATTATAAGTGAAAATAATTTAATTATTTGCGATATATTTGCAATAAGTGAATTTCTAGGCAAAGAAATTTTATAAATAAAATTCATTCATGGGTAGAATATTTCAAAATAGCACATATGTTGCATCAAATATTATGTTGCAAAAGCCATAAAAATGAATAAATTTAAATAATATTTTTAATCTCGTAAGTGCTACGATCCTAGCTGAAATAAATAACAATCTGCTTTGTTTTATTCGTTGACAATGATGTGTGCAAAATGTGGTTTTAAAAAATCGGATTTCTCAGTATCTTTTCTTCATCATTTTTTTACATAGATGAGTTGTCAAGAAAATAAATATCCCTGGACCATAGGAAATTCCGGAATATATCTGACGTACATTCTTTATTGTTGCTTAATGTAGATACTTTGTAATGTGATCCAATGTAATTATTAATGTTAAAGCAATATATATATTTCAAAGTATCATAATTTGTATTGCAACATTTATGAACAGTGCTGAATTTTATGACATCGAAGTGTTAATAGAGTGGGTTTCCGTATCGACAGCTTGAGATTTCTGGCCACTCCTGCAAGCTTTCTCGTGAAAAATAATTATTCATTTTTAGGGTTTCGTTTATTTGACGAAACCCTGTTGTTCGATTTCCTGTGTCTGTCTATCACAGAGTCCGTACACAAAAAATGTGTATGTCACAGAGTTGAAATTATGTGTTCTGGCAGCTGAATACCTCGTGTCCCAAACAAATCATAAAATTTTGAAGAAGTCTTTTACTTTAATTAAATCAATTTTATCAATAACATCCATTTATTTTTGCTATTTAAATTTCAAAAGAAAACTTTAATTTCAACGGTTTTTGTTTAAACATCATAGCCTGGGGTCAAGTTTCTTGCCAGTAATCAGGATCTACTTAATTTGAACACCGGTAATGGAACTTGAAATTTTATTAAAATAGATTTAATTAAAAGAAATTTGGTATTTTTTAAATTCAATTTTCTTTCTATATTTAAAACCTATTTCGATTTATTAATGATTTAGTATATTAAATTTAATTTTAAAAACTTTTTTCGTTTTTAGTAATTTAAAATTTTATTTTTTTCGCCGCATATATTTTTAAATTTTGGATTTTCAAAATTTAATTAATTAAATTTTGGAATTTTCGATTTTATTTAAATAAAATTCGACCATTTTTAATTTGATAAGAATAAATAACTCCATTTTATAATTATTTTAAAATTAAATTTATTATGTCTATCATCAATGTAAAAAATTAATAATCATAAATTATAAATTGAATTTATTAGTTAAAGGCTAAGTTATTTTGAAAGAAATATTAAAAGAAACCCTCTGCGTGATCTGCGATCACACTTACCCAGTTGATAACATCATTTGTTTGTAAACACGTATGGAAAGATTTTTTGTTGCTTAATCGACTCAAAGTAAGGCAAACCACTGATTATTTTTAAAAAAGGGATGTCACTACTGCTGTTTATTCGATTTTTCATTTATTGTCTTTTAATCTGATAGATTATCCACTGCATTTTCCTTTCTTAATTTGTTTTATCTTTTATACCATTTTCGTCCGGTAGATGGTGCCGCTGTTGATTTTATTTCTTGCGATTGATTAAAGCTATATTATTTAATTTTTATTTTCAACTGCTCATGGTGTAAAGGACCAGCGTTTTTGTTATCATTACTCTTACTATGAAACTTTTCATGATTTACTAACTGTACATTGTTTCCAAATTTTGTCTTTAAATCTAGTTGTTCTGTAATTCTCATTATTTTTATAAAAAACACGCATGAATTAAATCGTAAAACTAATAATATATATTTTATATAAAAATATAAGAATTTATATTATAAAAAACATTTTTACTTCTAAGACGTTGTATAATAACAAAAACATTTAAAATATATTAAAACATTTTATTTACATGTTTCAACTCAAAAATTAATAGAGTCATTAATCTATCATCTATGCTGGATAAAATGAAGTCTTTTAATAGTTTAGCCCCACCAGTGGCCGAGAGGTACGGACCTCTCAACTGGTAGACGGCGGGTGCTGGGTTCGAACCCAATCGCGGCTGTCGGCCTAACCGTTCGGAGTTTTCGTGGTTTTCTTCGAACCTTGCGTAAATACGGGTTAGGTTCCCTTAGAAAGACCCCCACGAAGGGCACTTCCCCTGGTCCTATATCCCTAGTGAAGATAATCGGACGACAAAAAATACACCTTTTAATAGTTTATATGAATTCAAGTTATTATACAACGTCTTAGAAGCAAAATGTTTTTTATAATATAAATTCTTATATATTTATATAGAATATATATTATTAGTATTACGATATAGTTATTAGTGGACGTAATCAAGACTTATTTAGTGTTATTTTTCACATTCATATCTATCATCTATGCTGGATAAAATGAAGTCTTTTAATAGTTTATATGAATTCAAATGTTATTATACAACGTCTTAGAAGCAAAATGTTTTTTATAATATAAATTCTTATATTTTTATATAGAATATATATTATTAGTATTACGATTTAGTTATTAGTGGACGCAATCAAGACTTATTTAGTGTTATTTTTCACGCATGAATTAGCTTGTTTCACACACGATGAGGGACGTTTTGATTTCTCGTACTTTACCACAAGGCATTTGTCGATAACTCATTTAAAACATTCATAAACTCAATAAAAACTCATATTTAAGAAAACTCTATGAACTGTATATTTATTTAACTAGCTCACAACTCAGCCGCTCATGGCTACGTTCTCTTAAAACACTCTATTAACTCAAAAAAACAAACGCAGACGATAAAAATCGTTGCCAAAAATACAGAATAAATACGACCGAACATACCGGCCCCCGTTGAATGATTTTCATTCAACCACAATTATAATACATTATTACACATGAAATTTTTAAATAAATAATACAACACATACTAATAAACAATAAATAGCAAATTAAAATGAATAACAATTACTTTTCCAAGGGTAATAAACATATTTTTGACACTGGTCTCTTAAAAAATCCTCTTTGTGTTTTCACTTTTACTACTCTAATAATTCCATCATTACCTGGAAACAACTCTACAATTCTACCTAGAGGCCAATTGCAAATAGCAACATTGTCCTCCTTTATAATTACTAAATCATTTATTTTTACATTTTGTTTTTCAAACATCCATTTTGTTCTTTGTTGTAATGAGCTCAAATAATCTTTGGACCATTTTTTCCAAAAACACTGAATCATTTTAGTAGTTCTTTCCCATAATTTTAGTTTGGAATCTTGAACATTACTTATTTCCGGTTCAACAATAGAGTTGATCGGCCTACCAATAAGAAAGTGGCCAGGAGTCAAAGCATTCAAATCATCCGGTTCAGATGAGATAGGCACAAGAGGCCGCGAATTTAGGACTCCTTCAATTTGTGTTATTACTGTCAAAAATCCTTCAAAAGTTAATTTTGCATTTCCCATAACACGTTTCAGATGATATTTGAAGGATTTGACTCCTGCTTCCCATAGACCTCCAAAGTTTGGAGCCCTTGGAGGAATAAATTTCCAATTAACACCCTCACTACTCAAGTATCCAGATAAATTATCGTCAGGAATTCTAACTAAATTATGTAATCGTTTGAGTTCATTATTACTGCCTACAAAATTTTGAGCATTATCAGAAAAAATACAAGCAATTTTACCTCTCCTAGCAAAAAATCTTTTTAAAGTTTCTATGAAGGCTTGCGAAGTTAATTCAGTAACAATTTCCAAATGGATTGCACGTGTTACAAAGCAAATAAATATGGCTACATATACTTTGTGATAAATCCCTTTACGTTGGTACTTATATTTTATGAGAAAAGGCCCAGTAAAATCTACACCTGAACAATTAAATGGATAGTTCTCAATTACTCTTTCTTTTGGTAGATTTCCCATGAACTGTTGACATGAGATGGGTTTTGCTTTAAAGCAAATAATACAGTTATGAACTGTTTTTCTACATATTGCACGACCATTTAAAGGCCAAAACTTCTGCCTTAACCGGAAAAGTAAAGCTTGTGGGCCTAAATGTAAATATCGTTTGTGAAAATATTCTACTATCATCTGAGTAAGTTTACTTTTATTACGTAGTAAAATTGGAAATTTTTGGTTATCATTTAAGTTACTGTTTGCTAACCTACCTCCTACTCTAAGAAGACCTGCTTTATCAAGAAATGGGTGAAGATTTCTTATCTGACTATTATTATTTATCTCACCTGATTTTTGCAAGGATTTTATTTCCTTCTCAAAATATTCTCGTTGAACACTTTTTAACAAAAAAGTTTCTGCCTTGTTAAGCTCCTCGAGGTCTAAAAGTCCCTCTTTTCTTTCTTTTTTACAAATGCTAAGAAACCTGAAAATAAATCCTAAAATACGAATTATCTTACAATAATTATTACTTAAATCAATTATATCATGCACAAAGGTATTATTAGAAACTGTAAAAAAAGACATGTTTTTAAAGTCATTAGTTTTAAAGTTTTTCAGTTCTTTTGAAAAGTCACTGGAATCAACTGCTTCAGGTATGGTTGTATTTGGATACTTTTCCTTTTAGGAACATTGGGCCACTCCACCACAGCTCATTTGAGATTAGCTTATCAGGATTAATTCCTCTTGTTAGAAGGTTTGCTGGGTTATGTTGAGAAGGAACATGTCGCCACTGCATCCCTTCAGTTAGCTCTTGTATTGTTGAAATTCTGTTCGCAACAAATGTTTTTAGTATGTACGGTTCTTTTTTAATCCATGACAATACTATCATAGAATCTGACCATAAGAAGATTTTGTTTATGCTGATCTTGAGAGCAGAAATCACACGTTTAATTAGTTTTGATAATAAAACAGCTGCACACAGCTCAAGTTTGGGAACAGTTAATTGCTTTAAGGGGGAAACTCTTGATTTACTTGTCACTAATTTCACTGACATTTCTCCAGATTCTGATACTGATTTGCAGTAAATTACTGCACCATAGGCTGCTTCGGAAGCATCGCTGAAACCATGTAACTCGATTATAATAGCATTTTTCAATAAAATACACCTACTAATTTCAATTTTGTTAATTAACTGTAGATTATCTGAAAACTCTCCCCATTCCTTAGCTTCTTTTTCCGGTAACAAGTCATCCCAATTTAATTGCAATAACCACAATTTCTGCATAAATATTTTCGCTTTAATTATAATAGGAGATACTAATCCAAGAGGATCAAACAAACTTGATATAATTGATAACACTTGTCTTTTAGTGACATTTATCTCATTATGAATTTTTACATCGAAACTTAAACAATCTTTTCTCGATTTCCACAAGACACCTAATGTTTTGGATTCTTCTGAATCACCAAAGGGATATATTTTGTCATTTGTTTGGTAAAGTTGTGGAGCATTACTGCACCATTTATGTAATAACATTCCTCCGCTTTTTAAAATTTCTATTAATTGATTTTGGAGCTCTAATGCAGAACTTAAAGGATCAGATCCAGATAAGATGTCATCCATATACATGTCTTCTCTCAGCACGGGTGCTGCTAAAGGAAACTTGCTTTCTTCATCCCTAGACAATTGAAGTAGTGTTCTCATGGCCAAAAAGGGTGCACTAACAGTACCATAAGTAACAGTAATTAGTTCAAAATTCTTTATTGGTTCGTTTATACCTTCTTTCCATAAAATATTTTGTAGTTTCCTTTGATCTGGATGAATAGAAATTGCTCTATACATTTTTTGAATATCTGCAGTGAAAGCGATGATGTATTTTCTAAATCTCACCATAATTGAGAATAAATCATCTTGTATTACACCCCCATTATACTGAATAGAATTTAGTGAGTTTCCTTTTGTCGTTAAAGAAGAGGCATTAAAAACTACTCTCAAAGGTGTTGACATACTTTTTTCTATTCCTCTATACACTCCAAGGTGGGGAATGTAATAGGATCCATTTTCTTCCTCGCTTTCGTTAACTTCGACCATGTGGCCTAACTGTTGGTATTCTTTCAAAAGATCGGAATATAATCTTAAATACTCGGGATCCCTTGCTTAGCGATTCCATAAAGAATTCAATTTTTTAATTGCTATCTGTTTAGAACTTTCTAATGTAGTTGGATCTTGTTTTAGGGGCATTTTAACAACATATCTGCCGCTTTTTTCTCGGGTATAATTTTCTATGAAATGTTTTTCACAAATTAAAGTCTCTTTGCTTTTTGGTTTTTCTATCTCGATATTTTCTATTTCCGAGAATTTTCGAAGTGTTTTATCTAAGTTAGTTTCTTTCTTTATTAAACCACAATGAACTTTATTTTCATTTTCTATTGGAAAACTTCCAGATACTACAAAACCGAAAACTGTGTCTTGCAGAATAAGATCAGAATTATTAATACGAATCTGGCCCGGTTTTAAAAGTTCATAGAAAATTCCTGCTCCGAGAAGCATATCTACATGTTCTGGGATATTAAATCTCTCATCTGCTAATATTACGTTAGGGAAATTCTGTGCTGAAATTTCAATTGGACGCGAAGGGGTTAAATCTGCAGTTATTTTTGGAACTATCAAGAAATCTAAATTTTTTACAAAACTTCCATCTCTATTGCTTATTGATGCATTAACTTTATGATTTATTACTAAGGTGGCATCATTTAGACCTGACACCAAAATGTTTGTTCTCTCTTTTTTCAAATTCATCATGTCTATTAAATGGCGGGATGGAAAATTAGACTCGCTGCCTACATCTAACAAACACTTTACTCTATATTTAGATCCTGATTCATCAATTAGAAAACACATAACCGTTGAAAGTAAAACTTTATTCTTTTTATTCGAATAGTTACTAATAAAAGTTTTCTGAACGAACTCTTCTGCATTAGCGTTTAACATTGACGTGCCATAATTTGCTAGTCTTGAATCTGAACATTCTCCTACATTTATTTTACCTTGTATATTATGTTCTGAAGAAACATATTCTTTCACATATGTATTACTTGTTTTGGGAAAATGAATAGTTTTATGATGTCGTTTCTTGCAGAAACAAATGTTCTTTGATGTACAATTGGCTACTGGGTGTAAATTGAAACATAACTTGTTACATTTTATTACATTTACTCTCTCATTAACAGATAACTTTAAATAATCTGGACACTTTGAAAGATGGTGCTGTTTGTGGCACAAAATACAGTTTAATGTTTTAACATCAGTTAAAAATACTTTATTTACACTTTTGGGATTATACTTTCGATTAACACTAAAATTCTCAGTAAGTGATTTTCCGCGTGATGTAAAATATAAATCAATTTCACGGCCTAATTCTTCTGGTAAAAACCATTTATCTCCTTGTCTCACACTAATGTGAGAAGCAGTCTCCTTATCTAATGTTTCATATAATTTATCTGACACAATCAATTGTTTTAGACTCTCGAAATCGGACACATTTCTTAAATTTAGATAATAATTCCAATTGGTCATCAGTCGTGAAGCGAATTGTACATGAGTCTCATTTGGTAGTTTAAAAGCTTTTCTAAATTGTTCTAGGCAAAATAAGGTGTTGGTTGAAATTCTTTCAAGACTATTTCTTTTAATTTTTCATAATTCTCGATATCTGTATCGTGTAAATAAGTTAAAATGTTAGACGCTTTGCCACCTAATAAATTCAGCAGAATTTCTGCTTTATTTTCTTCCGAAACATTTTTAGTTTTGAAAGCCCGTTCTAAAGAAGAAAAGAAAAAACCCCATCCTTCAGGCTTAGTTGGAACTTTTACAGTCAAAGTTTTAATACTTTTTATTATTTGATCTAACGATTCCATTTTTACTTCACTTTCAGTAATAACAGATTTAGTTTCAGATTTAATTTTAGCTAGTTCCAATTCATTTTTTGATCGTTCAAGTTTAATCTTTTCAAGATCAAACTGCTTTTGCTCCATATCAATTCGCCTTTGCTCTTCATTTTTACGACTCTCAATTATGGTGTTAGCTATTTCTGTTACAAAATCTGGTTTATTTTTATATATTTCGCTATTTTCAGTAATATTGTTTAAATCAGCTATAGTCATTTTATCATTAATATTTAAATTTATTTCAGTGGCTATTTGCCTTAAATCCTCCTTTTTTGCTCCTTTAAACATTTTTTTTAATTTATATATAACAGTACAGATAAGAAAAATCACTTTCACTTACTTTAAAATATTCTTCTCGTATTCAACTTCTCATTTCACCAATCATACTTCTTGAATTCGAATAATTCAGAAAGTTACGCGTTGCACTTTATTATCGCTGATCCTTCGTGGTCGGCGGACCACAAATTATGTCGATAACTCATTTAAAACATTCATAAACTCAATAAAAACTCATATTTAAAAAAACTCTATGAACTGTATATTTATTTAACTAGCTCACAACTCAGCCGCTCATGGCTACGTTCTCTTAAAACACTCTATTAACTCAAAAAAACAAACGCAGACGATAAAAATCGTTGCCAAAAATACAGAATAAATACGACCGAACAGCATTTCCAGGTGATATTGCTTTTTTTATCTGTAAAACTTATGTTTTCGATTTCCCGATCGGCTCATCTCATCAGCACGCATGCCCATTCTTGTTATTTCAGAATTGAGACAAGATAAATTGTAAATCGAACTTAATTTATTTACAGCGCATATGTTATTTATACATAAAGGAATCATTTAATTGCAGAAGAAACTGAGTAAGGTGGCTATACATATCAAGACAAACAATGTTTGTTTAGAAAATTGCTAATAATAAAAACTTATTACAGAGAAAATTTTAAGTGTCAAAATGGAATCGAAACGTGAATAACTGGTCGTTACTTTATGGTTAATGAAATTATTTTATTAAACTTAAAAAAAAATTCCTAATTCAATTTCATATGGTAGAATGGATTTTACAATAACAATCCAGTACAAATTGTTATCAAGGTTTATTCGATAGTAATTTAATGATAAATCCTAAACATATTCAAAGCAAACATTTTTAAACACATGCCATAAAATTACTGAATGTTTAAGAATACCATGTTTGCTGTAGAATACTACTATTCACTACCCAGATCAAAATTCATGCTGGTATTTGTTTGCTAGACAAGCATTACTTGTTGTATCCCAGCAAGTAAATTAGCACAAACTAGCATAACATATTTGCTGGTTCTAGCTGAATTACCAGCAAACCATGGTGTGTATTGGCCATACATAATCCAGCATGTGTTAGTTGAATATGTTGCTGGCCAGTAGTCCAGCATTATTTTTCTACCATCATTTGCTGTAAAATTTTATTATTCTAGCATCAGTTGCTAGTTAAAAAAGGACGCAGGTGCTGCCATCTATTGACAACACCGGAAGAGTTGACGGATATTGCCGGGAGAAATTGGATCGGACATTTTCGCCTCCCGAGGGTAGAACTCGCTACCTGTCATTCCTGAGACGTGCGCTCTAGTTACCTTGCCAGTGGGGACCTGTCTTTAAATGCCTGTAAGTACCAGTGATTGTTGACGAAGCAAATTCTACTATGCGCTATTATTTTTATAAGATAAAAAGTCAATTTATCGATGCAACTCCATGTCCTCGAAGTTTCAATGAATAACATTAATTTATTGTCAGAGTTTTTTTAATAATTAATGGATAATTAGAATATGATTACATTAATATAATTCATGATTATTATTAAAAGAATTTTCGTTGCTTATTAGATAAATTGCAGCGAAATAAATAATTATGAAATGTATTTCTGATAGAACAAATTTCAGTTTAAGATAAAAGATTTTAAAACTGTAATGTTAATTGAAAAGAGGGAAGGAATCAATTATGCATATTTTTAAATCGATTGTTAAAAAAATATTTCTTAAATGAAAAAGTGCTTCTTGAATATTGAATTTTAAATGACTAAATTTTGTTTTTTACCGATTTTGAAAAACACTTTTTTATTATTTTTTAATAACTTAAGTTAATTAACGTTAGAAAAATTGAAAGCTAATAATTTTATGATGAGGAAGACGTGTATTTCCAATATCCTCAATGGAAATTAATTTTCATTTTGTTTTATAATTATGTTTTAAACCTTTATATCAAGCGGGTGGATGAAAGAAGTTTTTAAATTACGTTGTATTAGCCAGAAGAGACGATCTACCGCCTCTTAATTTTGAAATTTAAAAAATATATTTTTCCCTTATTTTAAAAAACACAAAACATTTAACGAGTAACTTAAAAGAATTAAGTACTAAGGGGAAGTACAGCTGTGATTTTCCCCCATTTCGTGAAAGGGGTGGGGAGAGCCTATAAAAATTATTATTATATTTTTTTAAGTTTGTGTGTTAAAACATTATCCCAATGAGTTCAAGAGGCAGCTTTTAATTCACGTGGTGGTGGCACAGCTATTCTAATCCTTGCCCAGTTTTTAAAATTCAATAAACAAAATTTCATTTTCCTCCTATTCTTAAGAACGTAGTAAATTTATAATTTTCAACTAAGTTAAATTACATTAATTATAAATAGACGTTTTCTTATACGTCCATCAAAACATTTAAAAAATATGCATTAAAATTTCTAATTGCTATAAAAAACGTCAAATACTAATAAAAAAAATTTAAAATAAAAAAAAATATTAAGATCTTTTAATGTTTTATTAGTATTTGACGTCCTTTATAGCAATTAAATATTTTAATGCATATTTAAGTTAAATTAGTTTCACACTAAGAAAATGATGAGTTAAAATATCAGTTAAAATCAGTTAGTCTTCCGTTAGGGGCGGAGAAGAATTACTTCTGTAAATCCGCTATGCAAATTTTTTTTTTCTGTTTCTCTAATTGTTTATGAATTAAAATGCTTGTAAATAGCGTGTCATTCTATTTCTTCCTAAATAGGCTTCATAGCATGTTATGATGGCAAGCATAAAAAAGCACACTATAGCATGTTAAGGTACCTACCTCTGCATGCTTTGGAAGAAGCTTAAACAGAAAATAAGCAGAAGATGCTTGTACATAGCTTGTCATGCTATTGCTGTGTAAGCTAGCTATATAGCATGTGATGCTGGCTAGCAATTTAAAGCATATAATAGCAGGAAAATCTAGCAGACAAAGCAATATATAGCAATAACTAGCATATTTTTGTTGCTGGTACTAGCATGAATTTTGACCTGGGTAAGAATCAATAGATGAGCTGAGCAGTCGTTCTGGTAAGTGGATAAGCCATGGATTTGTTCTTTTAGGAGTTTCTCCGGAATAAATGTAAGTCAGTTCGTTTTTTAATCCGTATTTATTTAGATAAAGCCATAAAGTTATTCTACTGGTAACTATTGCACAAATCTAACACTACAACTTTCGCTCTCCAAGTTACGTCATTTCGGTGTTATAATTATCGGACAAAATGAGACGGGCATCTTAGCAGTTAAAGGCTCAGGCCATAAAGTTATTCCACTGGTAACTATTGCACAAATCTAACACTACAACTTTCGCTCTCCAAGTTACGTCATTTCGGTGTTCTAATTATCGGACAAAATGAGACGGGCATCTTAGCAGTTAAAGGCTCAGATGCATTCTGAGCTCCGAAAAATCTAGAATGAAAATCCAACACTTGCACGAAAACTAGCCCCTCCTCTCTTCACGTCAGTCATTTTAAAATCCAATTAGGATTAACTTCGAGTCTACGCGTCAGACAATCATCACCTCTATTGGCATACGAGGCGTGGCCTTCCGGTAGGACTCAATCTTGTCTCACAAATAGACTAGCCTGCTAACATATTCGCACATTAACACAGATCAGGTGATCAATAAAAAATAAAATTAAAAATCTCGATAATACTCTAAAAAGGAAAATTATTACGAAATAACTTCCCGCACTTTTTGAGAAACAAGCAATAAATTATTAATAAGTGAAATAAAATAAGAAAAGGAACTTTAGCTATTAAAAGATTAATACATTACGAAACTAAGATTAAAAATATGTTCCACAAATTTAGAATTAAAAGCTGAGAGAGAACAACATGGCGCAAAATTTTTATTTTATTACATATATATATATATATATATATATATATATATAATTACTTATATTTATTGCAGGTATAGGAACCTTAATTTAATCATATTATTTGATTGGAATGCATTAGAGTATAGTAAGTGCAATTAAAAAAGATTTAATTTCAGAATATGAGGTAACAAGAACCGGCAGCAAAAGGAACAAACTCGAACGATTTCATGTTGATACTATTTTAAATTATAGCCATTAGATAAGAATGTATACTTGTAAGATGCAGGTATAGCTTTCCTAATTTCAGTTAAATCAGTGTTGCCAAACAAACACTAACTTTTTCTTTTTTACTACTATTTTAATAGACATATAGTTACCTTAAAGGTACACACAAAAAATAAACAGACTTACAAGCAAGAATAATTCCAACAGGAGCGAAAAATTAGCCAGAGCCAGGAATGGAACCCGGGACCCCAAAGCATTCCAGGCTGTTGCTCTAGCCCTGACCTAACACAGGCCCAACCACTGCACTAACAGTCTAGAATGTTGTGGTCCTGCGTTCAATTCCTGGTTATGGCTATTTTTTCACTCCAGTTAAGTTTATTGTATTTATTGTTTGTATGTCTGTTTATTTATTGTGGCTACCTTTATGATTTGAATACAGGCGTTATTTGTGTGTGTATATGAGTTTTAATATAGTCAACGTACTTATTTACAAAAAGTTTACGATTAAATCAAACGAATAATACTTTACGGAAACAGTACTATTAAAAATCAAATTATAGTATTCAGTTAGCAACAATGACTAAATATTCATTTATCTAACAATGTGTATTGTAAATTTTCAAAATTATTTACTTTGCTAAGGACGCATTTTACATACACAAATATACTAATATATTTATTCGTTTTTAAATCCCTATTTTTGTCAGATTAATATGTATTAATATCTAGAATGCTCAAATATTACAAGAAAAATTCTGTTTCCCCCTGTTCGATTATTTGTGACTTTTTTATCGAATAAAGACACAGATAAAAGTTGATTCTGATTTTTACTTTGATATCTCTTCCTACAATCTCTAGAGAAATACGTGTATCGCAATTTTTTTATGCAAAAGACTTCATTATAAATGTAATTTTCCGCATCAGTAAATATACCTTCATTACAACACTCGAAATAAAGTTTTATTAAATGAATACCTAGAATTATGTATGATATCAAATGTACTTAATATATATTAACTTTAAATATTTTTATACTGATATATAGGTTGTTTAAAAAAACTTATCACGGTTGTTTAGAATGGATTTCATAAGAATGTTTTGTAAGAATAAGTTACATCAATTGTTACAACAGTTATAAGAATAAGTTGCAATAAATTATTACAATTGTTTCACAATAATTTAGAAAATGTTTAGAATGCTTTTCACTGATTTCACCTCTTTAAATTTGGAATATTTTAAAAACTGTTTTTAAATAGCATATGCATCTTATAATTATCAAACACGTCAAATTTAAAGTTTCTATTTTTTTTACAATTGCCTAGAAACTGTAATTTAGAACGAGTTTATAATGCTTTACACGTATTTTAACCCGTTTCATATTTTGAAATTTTTTTCGAGTGTTCTTACGTAGAATGTAAATATTATAAGTAACTCGCGTGCTAAATTTCGTGCATATTTTAGTACATTTCAATAAATGCATATAAATTTTATCCTGTTAGAAAAGCTGTAGCACCATTAAAATGAACTTGAAACAATTTTTTTCCTTTAACCTTAATGTAACCGAATAATTTTAATAGTCTCTGCAATCAAACTACACATCCGATTTTCCTTAAATTTGATATGACTCGAGAAAATTATGCAGCAATAACAGATTTTAAATTTCAAACGATTTCGTTGGATAGTTTTTGCCGTTTTATATGCGGACTGACGGACTGAATGAAGCATATAGCTGCTACTTATTCACATAATTATGGACGCACTTAAAAACAGTTTTCTGTATAGAAATAATTGATTACTGAACTGTATAAAGTACTCAAAAATTTTTCAAAAATTACGGACAGCTAATAAAAAAATTACTTTTATAGATTCCTCTTTAAATTTTACCGATAAATATTATTGAATGGTTTCTAAAGATAAAAGAATGCTTTTCGGAATCTTGGGTGACTCGGAAAAGATTATTGAACATTTTCGTTTATGATTATAGGACATTTTTGTAAATTTAGAAACAATTATCTATTTTTACAGTAAATAAGTCGCGATTATTCATTTAATACAGTTTCCTTAATTCAATAAAAAACATTTTATGCTAACAAATTTAGCAAAGAAACTCAAAAATATCCTTGAAAAACTGTTGCCACTGTGCTAAATATATTTCATGGCAACAATGCATTCTATACTAAGATTAAATGACAATGCATTATAAGAGGAAAAAATAAAAAATTCAAATTAAGATAACCTGACTAATCAGAAACAATAATACAATTTCGAACTCTTGGGAAGAAATTCAGTACTTTATTAGAGAGACATACATGAATGAAGAAAGATTTATAAGAAATGCTTTTAATGCACTATAGTGTTGAATCGATTAGTACTGATATATTTGAGGAAAGAAAAAATGATCGTAAAATGTACCAGTTAGTAAAAAAGTCGTGCTTGAACAAGCCAGTTTTTTATTCACAATATTTTAAAATGTGAAAATTGTAAGATAATATTTTTAATTGTATAAATTCAAGAAAAAAGAGAAAACATCACACTTAAAAAAATGGAATAATGTACTTACTTTTAACATTTAGCAAATTACAGCGATTTCTTCTTAATTTTAGATTTTGATTATGCTCTGACTTTTACATAAAAAGAAAATGATAGAGAAATATCTAAAAATGTAATTGGATAAATAATTTGTATTTACAAAGAAATGTGCCATTATTTTCTCAATAATTCTAAATTTATGATTGTGGTACATTTAGATTTCTTTATCAAAAAACATTCAAAATTATTATTAATATAAATATATTTATTGTGAAGATAATAACTTACTTTAATATATTTAAGATCTAAAAGTATATACATTTTCTCCATAAATATTTACAGTTCATGAAAATGAAAAAGCACGATGATTCAGTTAATACAATTTCATTAATTCAACAAGAAGTTATTTTCTAATAATGTATTTAGAAAAATAAACTCAAATAAAAGGCTAGCAAAAAACGCTTTTACGATACTAGAGTTATTTTACAGCAACAATCCATTCAGCTCTAAGATTAAATAACAACACATTACTAGAGGAAGAAAAAAAAATGTTCAAATCAAAGATAACCTGACTCATCACTAAGAGTAATCCAATTTCGCACTCTTAGAAAGAAAATTAACACTACAGAGACAAACAGGAATTAAGAAAGACTTACAAGAAATAGTTTTAATACACTAGAGTGTTATTTCGATTTTGTACTTATTTATTTTAACCATTTATCTACACTTGGTATTTATAAGTACCATTAAATTGCTTATAAAATTCTTTTAATAAGTCAATTAGTTATAATATTGTTTAAAATGAGTTACATATAAATTACTTTATTTTTTTCCAAAAGCATTATTGGTTACACACACACACACACAAAAATAAATAAATAAAATAAAAAAAATGAAGGATGATTACTTTTGCCTCTGTATCTTTTCAGCTTTATGGGCGCAAAGCGAGGGGGATGGAAATTTTCCAATTCGGAAATATTTCCTATATTTATATTGTAAGAACATCATATTTGTACATTTTATAATTCTACAAAATACTAAGAAAACAATGTAAAATAAAAGATTTGAATAGGACTATAAATACTGCACAAAATCCCTGTAAATTCAAATTTAATTATTCCTTCTAAATCCTTCAAAACTTTGTTGAATGATTATGGAAATTTTTTAATTTAGTTTAAATATTAAATTAAGTTAATTTAGTGTAAACTTAAAATGCTTTAAAATGTAAAATTTTTATGAATTCATAATGCGGTAGATAAAGGTTAAAATGTTAAATTTGTAAGATTATATTTTTTAATTGAGTAAATTCAACTCAAATGTTGTATATCAGATTTTAAATAAATTTAAAAAGTATGCTTAACTTTGACATTTATATAGATACAGTGGTTTATTGTTCATTCTAGATTATATTTGAGCACTGAATTTTACATAGAAATAAAATGTTACAGAAATATTTAAGATTTCTGTAGGTAGAATAATTTGCATTTTAAAAAAATGCGCCGTAAGTTTTTAAATAGATTTAAATTTGTAATTTTGGTATATTTAGATCTGATCTAAAAACACTTACAATGTACTACTATTCAAAAGAAAATGTGTGTTTTGAAAAAATATTTTCTTTAACATATTTACGATGTTAAAGTACATACATTTCCTCCACATATATTAAAAATCAAGAAAGTAAGAAATCACAATAATTCATTTAATACAATTTCATTAATTCAACAAGAAGTATTTTCTAGTAATGTATTTGGAGAAACAAACTCAAGTAAAACACTAGATAAAAATTATTTTACAATAGTACACTGTAAAAAAAAATCTGTAAAGGTACTAAACATTTTCTAGGAAACTGGGATTCCAAGAACTTTTCATGTAACGATAACAGGAAAATTCCATGAAACCGATTCTAAAACTTGAATTTTTGCTGTTACCGTTGCAGGAAAAGTTCTAGTAATCCTAGTTTCCAAGAAAAAGTTTAATATGTTTATAGATTTTTTTTTTACAGTGTAGTAGTTTTTATAGCAACAATGCATTCAGATAAAAAGATGAAATGTCAACACATAATTAAAGGAAGAAATAACTGATTCAATTCAAGGTAACCTGAATCATCACAAAAATAATCCAATTTCCTCACTCTTAGGAAATAATTTTACACTTTCTAGAGAGACAAACAGGAATGAAGAAAGATTTATAAGAAAAGCTTTTAATGCTATATAGTGTTATTGTGAGTTTATACTGATTTATTTGAGAAAAGAAAACATGATCATAAAAACATTTAGGTCATAAAAATCTTATGTTAACAAGTCACGTTTCTATTCAGAAGATTTTAAAATAAGAAATTTGTAAGTACATTTTTTAATTGAATAAATTCAACTCAAATTTTGTGTATCACATTTTAGATAAATTAAAAAATTGTATGCTTAACTTTTACACTCAGCGAGATACAGCAGTCTATTGTACATTTTAGATTCTATTTATGCTCGAAATTTTGTGCAAAAATAAAGTAATAGCTTAAGAATTTAATAAGTTCAAAATTTCACACTTTGCAAAAAAAAAAAAAAAAAAAAAAAAAAAAATGTGCTATGAGTTTTTGAAAAAAATTTAAATTTGTGATAGTGGTACATTTAGATTTCCTTTTCGAAAAAACATTTTGAATGCATTATTGAATTTTTAAAAAAAAATGTTTGTTTTGAAAACAATATTTCCTTTAACATTTTTAAGGTCTAAAATTACGTATTTCTCTATAAGTATTTATAGTTTCAAAAAACAATAAATCACGTTGATTAATTTGATACAATTTCATTAACTCGACAGGAAGTATTCTCTAGTAATGTATTTTCAGAAAGTAATTCAATTAAAACACTAGAGAAAAACGCTTACACAATACTACAAGTTATTTTTAGCAACAATGCATTCATTTTTAAGATTGATTGACAGTACAATATTAGAGGAAGAAATAAATTGTTCTAAGCAAGATAATTTGACTCATCACAAGGAGTAATTGAATTTCCCCACTCTTAGAAAGACATTTAACACTTTACTAAAGAGACAAACAGGAATAATTAAAGACTTACAAAAAAGCTTTTAATGCACTATAGTGTTATATTGATTACATACTGATTTATTTTAGGAAAGGAAATATGATCACTAAACATGTCAGGTAATAAATATCTGTGTAAAAAAGCCAGTTTTCTATTTACAAGATTTTAAAATCAGAAATTTTTAAGACATACTTTTTAATTGAATAGATTGATCTCATATTGTATGCATCATATTTTAAATAAATTTTAATAAATGTATGCTTAACATTTTTTCATTCTGCGAGGTACAGCAGTTTATTGTTCATTTTAGATTTTATTTATGCACTGACAATTGCATAAAAGTAAAGTGATAGATTAATATTTTGGAGTTTAGTAGGTTTCATATTTCGCATTTACGCCATGAGTTTCTGAATAGTTTTAAATTTGTTATTGTTGTACATTTTGACTTCGTTTTCTAAAAACATTTCGGATGTATTATTAATTTAAAAAAACTAGTTGGATGTGCCAATCCCAAAACTTTCTTCTATCTCATACGTATATTTTAATATTTAAAAAAAAAATAGTCACTCAATTTAATGCTTTAATAATTTTAATTCAATACCATACCAACTTTGATTTTCATCTTAAATTTCTGCATCAATCAATTAACAGGAGTAAAAACAAATTTCCGTCTCTGGACGAGCCGATGGACAATAGAATGATAGGCAGATTTTTTTTTTTCAAATTCAGAGAGGACCTACTTGCCTTACCTAAAAATAATCATATACTAAAAATTTAGTTCAGTTCTAGGACTAACTTCATACACTTTTATGTGGTGCCATATTGAAAATGGCATAAAATTCGCTATTGCAGGGCCCCCTTCTGACGTATTTTTTTCAGATTCAAGGCGCTCCAACTAGCCATAGCCATACACTTACACAAAAAATTTAGTAAAATTCGATCCATAACTTCATATACTTTTGGTCGGTACAATATTGAAAATGGCACAAAAATCGCGATTGCAGCGCCCCCACCCGGCGGAATATTTCGAAACTGAAGGAGGACCTACTTGCCACAGCCAAAATCATTCACAAAAAATTTGGTTCAATTCTATGCATAACTTCATATACTTTTTGATGGTTGAATGGCGACATACACACAGACACATAGACAGACGGACAGAGAGACATTTTGTAAAAACATGTTTTTTGGAATCTCTGACCACTAAAACGTGTAAATCCGTCGAAAACCGGAAATCGAAAAAAATTTCGATTACAATACTTTCTTCTATTGAAGATAGAAGAAAATAATAAATGTTTGTTTTGAAAACATGCTTAAACATTTTTATGATCTAAAAGTATACCTTTTTCTTCTCTGTAAATATTTATAGTTCCTGAAAGTAGTAAATCACGTTTATTCATTTAATACTATTTCATTTATTCAAGAAGAACTATTTTCTAGTAATGTATTTAGAGAAAGAAACTCAAGTAAAACCTTAGAGAAAAACGTTTACACAATACTAGATGCATTTTATAGTAACAATTCATTCCGTTCTAATATTAAATCACAGCACATTATTAGAGGAAGAAATAAAATGTTCAAACCAGGATAACCTGGCTCATCCCAATGAGTAATCCGATTTCCTTACTCTTAGGAAGAAATTTTATACTAAAGAGACAGACAGGAATGAAGAAAGACTTTATAAAAAAGGATTTTAATGCAGCATAGTGTTATATTGATTCTGTACTGATTTATTTGAGGAAAGGAAATATAATTTTAAAAAAACTTCAGCTAATAAAATAATAGCATGGGAACAAGCCAGTTTTCTATTCACAAGATTTTAAAATGTGAAAATTTTCAGATTATATATTTTATTGAATAAATTCAATTCAAATGTTTCTTATCACACTTTAAAATTAATTAAAAAGTATATTTAGCTTTAGCATTCAGCGAGATACAGAAGTTCATTGTTCATTTTAGATTATATTAGTGAACTGACTTTTATATAAAAAAAATAGATGGATATATATGTGAGAATTCAGTAGGTTGAAAATTTTGCAATTTACAAAGAAATGATCCATGCGTTTCTGAATAGTTTTAAATTTGTGATAGTGGTACATTTGGATATCTTTCCGAAAAACACGGTAGTATGTATTATTTATAAAAATAAAAAATAAATGTTTATTTGGAAAAGATTATTTGCTTTAACATATTTATGATATAAAAGTACGTACTTTTTTCCCTCCATAAATATTTATAATTCAAGACAATAATTACTTCATTTAATAAAATAATAGATTGGGAACAAGCCAGTTTTCTATTCACAAGATTTTAAAATGTGAAATTTTTCAGATTATATTTTTTATTGAATAAATTCAATTCAAATGTTTCTTATCACACTTTAAAATAAATTGAAAAACATATTTAGCTTTAGCATTCAGCGAGATACAGAAGTTCATTCTTCATTTTAGATTATATTAGTGAACTGACTTTTATATAAAAAAAAATAGATAGATATATATGTGAGAATTCAGTAGGTTGAAAATTTTGCAATTTACAAAGAAATGATCCATGCGTTTCTGAATAGTTTTAAATTTGTGATAGTGGTACATTTGGATATCTTTCCGAAATACAATGTAGTATGTATTATTTATAAAAATAAAAAATAAATGTTTATTTGGAAAAGATTATTTTCTTTAGCATATTTATGATATAAAAGTACGTAATTTTTTCCCTCCATAAATATTTATAATTCAAGATAATAATAAATCACATTGATTCATTTAATACAATTTCATTAATTCAACTGGAAATATTTTCTAGTAATGTATTTAGAGAAAGTAACGCAAATCAAAAACCAGAGAAAAACACTTTCACAATTCTAGAAGCTTTTGTAACAACAATGCATTCAATTTTAAGATTAAATGACAACACATTATTAGAGAAAGAAATAAAATGTTCAAATAAAAATGAACTGACTCATCATAAAAAGTAATACAATTTCCCGCTCTTATGAAGGAATTTAACACTTTAGTAGACAGACAGACAGAAATGAAGAAAGATTTATAGAAAATGCTTTTAATGCATTTTATCGCTATTAGTTTTTGTACTGATTTATTTTAGGAAAGGTAATATGATCATAAAACAAATCAGGTAATGAAAAAAGTTGTAAGCGAATAAGCCACTTTTCCGGTTATAAGATTATAAAATGTGAAAATTGTAATATAATATTTTTAATTAAATAAATTCATCGGAAATGCTGTGAATCACACTTTAAATAAATTTAAAAATTAAACTTAACTTAAACTTTAAAGAGAAACATAAACCGTTGTATCTGTTTAATGTTTAAGTTAAGTATAATTTTATCGTTCATTTTAAATTTTAATTATGCATTGATTTTTATCAAAAATAAAGTGGTAATTGATTGAAAAATTCGTATTTTACACCGAAATGTGCCATTATTTTTACAATAGTTTTAAATTTATGATAGTGATACATTTAGATTTATTTTTCGAAAAAAACATTTAGCATGTATTATTAATGAAAAAAATGTTTGTTTGAAAATAATAATTTATTTTAACATGTTTAAGGTCTAAAAGTATATGTATTTCGTCCATAAATATCTATCGTTCTTGAAAATAATAAATTACATTGATTCATTTAATACAAGTTCATTAATTCAACAGGAAGTATTTTCTAGTAATGTATTTAGAAAATGAAACTAAAATAAAACACTAGATAAAAACGCTTTTAAAATAATAGAAGTTTTTATATGAACAATGCATTCAGTTATAACGCATTATTAGAGGAAGAAATAACAGATTCAAATCAAGATATCCTGACTCACCACAAAGAGTAATTCAATTTCACAGTCCTAGGAAGAAATTTGACACTTTATTAGAGCAGGAATAAAAACAGACTTATAAGAAATACTTTTAATGCACCCTAGTGTTATTTTGAATTTGTACTGATTTATTTTAAAAAAAGAAATATGATCATAAAACATGTCATCTAATACAAAATCGTATGGGAACAATCAAGTTTTATATTCACAAGATTTGAAAGTATGAAATTTGTAAGGCAGTATTTTTTAATTGAATAAAATCTATGCATATGTTGTGCATCACAGTTTGAATAAATGTAAAAGTGTATAGTTTACTTTTATATTCAGCGCGATTATTGTTCCTTTTAGATTTTATATATGCACTGATTTTTACATAAAAATAAGGTGATTTATAAATAATTAAGAGTTTGGTTGGCTTATCGAAGTAGTCTCTCTTACTAACAATGTTACTTGATAAATTGCTTCTTCATAGGTACTTACGCTATGATTCCGAAGGCAATCGCCCACTTGCAATTTTAGACATTTTATTAAATATCCAGAAAAATACATGAGGAATTAGCCTGAATGTATAAACATAACTAGATGTGTAAACATAATGGTAAATGCCGTATATTACCGTCAAGGCTTTCTCCAGTAACCCTCTAGGGGACCTTCAACAAATTGCTAAAGAATGAATATCTTTAGGATAGCCCTGTCAAAACTCATGCAGCAAAAGAGTTCAGATTGTATATTAAGTGAATTATTGTAATAAAATGTGTTCATTTTTATTTAGATAGCATTTATGCTCGTAGAAAAATGAATTTTTCTATAAAAACAGTCCCAAATATTGTTAAGCTTTATGCTTATAATTTGCAGAGTTCTTAATATAAAAAATTACATTCCTAGCAGAAAATTTGACAAACATTGTACATAATTCTCAGTAATGATAGTTTAAAAAATAATAAAGATTGTCTGAAAAATGTTTAAGTTCACTAAGTAATTTTTTACTGTGCATGTGTGAATGCTATCAAAATTTTATTTGCATATTGTGTTATCTGATTGTATAGAGCAACTTTTATATATGTCTCAGAAACATAACTTGAAAATTCTGAAAATTATCGTCCATAGAATAAGCTCAAAAATCGTTCTTCCCAAAATGAAGCAAAAAAAGAGGCGCTACAAACAAATATATTAAGTAATACGTGTAATATTTTGTATTCTTAGAAAAAATTTAAATCACAAGATATTAAGAAACTCATCTTTAGAAATTTGAATAAACAATTTATATTAATTGAGAAAGGTGTTACTTCTTTTCTTAATGACATTGCATGTTTTGGTCCTAATCTGATAAGAACCATAATTATAATAAAAATACAAATTTTTAAAATTTTCTATCGATGATCATTTTTATAGTTTACGAGTTTTTTTTTTTTTAGACTTTCACAATAGTTGCTCTATATATATAGCAAACACAGTATGCAAATTATATTTCAATTACATTCACGCATGCTCAATGAAACATTATTTAGACAACCTGCTCAGTGATCAAACAATTTATCATTATTATTTTACTCTGATTTCAGGGTATTGTGTACAGTGTTGCCTGTCGTATTTTCTGAAAAGAACATTTTTTTACATGAAAAACTCTGTAAATTATAAGCAAAAAAAAAAAAATGTCACAATATGGGCCCGTTAAAAAAAAATAATAATAATAATTTTTCAACGTGTGTACATGTTATCCACATAAAACTTAAAACACTTTATTACAATAAACCATTTAATCATAACTACAGTTTGAACGCTTACGATACACTAGTTTCGATAGGTTTATCCGAAAAAATCATGTTCTTTTTCAATTTGCTGACGGTCCCCTACAGTGTTTCGGCAAAAATATTTTCAGGGAAATATATGATCTGTATTATTATGTTTACACATCTAGAAATTCAAAATAATCTTTCGTATATTTTTTCTAGATATTTTGCAAAATGTCTAAAATCACTTTTCGCCAAAGAGTGTATACATTTTCTAAAAAAAAAACGCAATTCTTTTCTTGTCTAGTATGAAAGTTTCGAAGAACGTACTCTGCAGATGCACATGTGCGCAACGCGGTGATTCTCTACAATGTTTCTCCGAGTGTACTTTGACATTCTTCTAGCACATTCTCAAACCTAGTTCGCTTTTGAACCACCAGTGGTTAAGTATTGCGCTCCAAAACTCATCATTGCAACAAAAAATTATTGACTGTATAAAACTTATTGAAAACAATCAACATTTCTTCCATCTTCCTCCACTGGGTCTGCATGTTTAAATGCACCTTATTTTCAACTTGGTTAACTGCATCCCATGGACATTTAAATTTTAAAAATCAACTAAGAAAATTCCTTACACGACTTTACAAAAAAAAGTACAAATAATGGTTTACTCAAAGTAGAGAAGTTTTCATGAACTGTCTTTAATTATTATTATTATTACAATTATTTTTGTTTTTCCTGTATGTATTTTGTCAATGTTATGTTTTTGTATATATTTTCTTATTATCAGTCAAGCACTGCGAAATTAAGCGAAATATTAATCGTGGAGTCCTAGTGATGCTTAAATTAACAGTGCTTTTCTAGGTGAAAATTCACGAACAAAATTAGCTGACTCAATTGATCGAAGAAATAAATTTACATACTTTTGGATTTTCGGCATTACTGGAACTTCATGGTTCTTTTTTTGAGACATATTACCAGAGCCGTCCTTATAGAGGACAGTTTAAGGCGAGGCCAAATGCAAGGATTTTGCGAGGCCCTTTCCATTCAGATTCTTAACATAATCTCATCCATACTATAAAAAAAAGGATGGTTTTCATCTATATGCTGTAACATGGGAGTCAAGATTCGATCCCCTATGAGTAGCAGTAGTATAAAGCAGTATCATTTGTTTATACTTGTTGTATATGTTTGTTTGTTTTGTTTGTAGGGGTAATTTATAGAACTATTGAACCAATTTCAAAAATAATGTTGGCAAATTGATGGAGAAAGTCCCTTTTCCAACAAAGGTTATATGTTATGCCAAGACAAAGATCTTTTCTTAACTAAAAACATACACTTATATTGAGGATTTTCTATTATACCTTCTTCTTTTTTATTAAAGGAAAATATTTTGTGTCCAGGTGCGAGCCCCCGTGCGGCCGCACCTGTCGCACACTCGGAAGGACGGCTCTGCATATCACAAATGATGTTTATAAAATTTTCTTGGCACACCCAAAACAGATTAGGCTGCCAATTCTGAAATAACTGCATGATCATTAATTTTCAAATAAATAGGGGTCTCTAATATCGAAGGACACTGATAATGGTTAACTTATTAAACGTGTCTTCAAAAGCTGAGGCCATATGCTAAGATTTCGGACATGACCTGACTTGTATTTTTGAGAGAATGTGTTTATCACAATCCTGATTTTTCATGAGATTTGTTTTGCAGCATACTGAATACGTACACTCCTTTCATTTTGTCAAAACAGTTTAAGAAACACACAGTATAAAAATTGTAAATTTTGAAGAAATAAATTTATTGCAAGCATGATTTAACAATAATTTTTATATATTCGTAGTAATTTATAACCGAATTTTTATTCTAATTGCGCTTTTCATATTAAATTTCCTTTTCAGTGAAAATTTGCTTCATTATTTAGAACAGAAAAAAAAATAATAAGGAACCGTTTAAAGTTTTAAAGTTTTGATTGCCCAATTTACTAGTTCATAAAAAGTCTATCAGTTAAAGAAAACTTGATTTGATTTTATAGAAATCACCTTTTTTCATTTACTTTCTCTAAATACTTTTAAATCATTGCACATCTGGGACTAATTGGAATCGGGAACACGTATTTTCAGGAAATGAAAATAATCAAGAAAAATAGCATTATAGATTGGAAAAACGCATAGAAGCCCGGCTCATTCATATTTTTCTCAATAGCTTCATTCTTTGATATTTTGTACATTAACTATGGTATAAAATTAAGTTAATTAAAAAAGGGAATTATTTAATTTTCGGTATTTTGTAGTATGTTCGTTAAAAATATAAGAAAGATTGGATTATTATTTTAGAAGCTATGTAAAATTATACATAAATTTAATTTAATATTAGAAAGTCAAAAATGTTAATAAGATAAATTTAAATACAGATTCTCTAAATAATTCCAAATTCGATATATGTTGGTAAATTTAAAAATTTAAAAAAAAAATGTGATATGTTATGTTTCTGTGGAAAACTTACGTATCACCAACTAGTTGGCAATATTAAAAATTTATTTTGTGTATTTTGACGAAATTAATGTCGCCGAGCATGTATCTTTTCTTTGGTTTAAAGGAGATGTACGTATATGAATCTCACATTAACATCGTTCACATAAAATAGGTATTCAATCTTGTTATCCAGCTATAAATTGTGTACATCTTTTAATATATACAATACATAAGATTAGATTAAGATATACACAAGATTCTAACATAGTTACAAGAGATTTTTTAATAGCCAATTTATTACAGAGTGAACCCGGTCCTTGCACGGAATATAAATGATTATTATATATATAATTTTTTTTTCTTTTTATATGACCACTTTCCTGAGTAAATTTCAACGTGCATTTCCTTGGTTGCTCGGAGAATTTCTTGGAGATATTCTAGTTCCCGTTGATATTTAACATGTCTTCTGAAACAGTACACGCAGAAGCTTGTATCGAAGTTTTCAGTTCACGTCTGCAATCGGTGAAACAAATGTACTCTTCTTGACATAGCGTGAAAAGAAAAAATCCAGAGGATTCATATCTAGAAAGCTTGGAGGCCAAGGTGATGGTCCATCCCTTCCAATCCACGAAACCTCAAATCCTTTAAAAAAATTACTAAAGCTGACTTATCCAACAATACAAAATATTACATTATAATACAAACGATTAATTTGAAATGGATTATTATAATCAGGATAAGCAAATTGGTTCACGTTATATATTTTTTAATAAAAAATTTTCGCGTAAACCAAATTTTAATCATAATCACCTAAATATTACGGCTAAGCACATAAACAAAAATGGCGACTGTGTCAAATGGATTTTTTTAAAGCGGTTATGCGGTCCTTTGAATTTCGACATCAGTATTTTCCAAATTTTCTTTGATTAGTTTAGTCTAAGAAAAATAAAGCAGAAAAAGTTAAAAAAAATATATTGTTATTCAAATTCTAAGAACCGTACAGACGATGAGAAAATTCTGCCTTCGACAGCAGTCCTTTTTAGGTGCGTTCGTAATACGTAAATACGTAGCACCTAGATTTGTCGTTAAATCCGTCCGTCCGCATATAACAACGCAAAAACTACACACCCGAATCATTTTAAATTTAAAATATACAATTATTACAAAATTGTGTCGAGTAATTTCAAATTTTATGAAAATCGGATGCATAGATCAATACAGAGACAATCAAAATATTCCATTACATTACAGTCAATGGAGAAAAAGTTTCAAATTCATTTTAAGCGTTTTAAATTTAAAATACATAATTATTACATAATTTTGTTGAGTTATTTCAAATTTTATGAAAATCGGACGCATAGATCAGTTACAGGGACAATCAAAATTATTCCGTTACATTACGATCAATAGGGGAAAATGTTTCAAATGCATTTTAATGGTGCTACACTCATTCAAACATAATAAAATTGATATGCATCTATAAAGTACATATGGTAACATACATTTTACACACGTGTGTTTACGTGTGTTTACACATTCTGTGGTGCAAAGAACATTTGTTATTGATTTACAAGGCCAAACAAAAGTATTCCATTACATAATGATATACAATGAACATTGTTTGGTGCGCATTTTAGTTGTAATTAATTATTTACAATTTTATGAGATTGAAATATGAGAGTTACATTTTAAAAACTTTGTTATCGTAAGAACGCACCACATTTGCTACGCTTCACATGCAATTTCTAAATCATATTCGTGCTCATGCCTAGTATTTTGGGGGTAGTGACACGAAACGTGACTTCCGTAAAAGTTTGTAATTAAACAAAATATATCTATAATAAAATGCCTAAAAAAATTAAGTAACAATTAAAAAATATGTACCAATTATAACTGTCTGAGAAGAATGAATGCCTATTTTATGTAGAAAAAATAAGGGTGAGGGTTTAAATATTCTCTTAACTTTGGAAAACATGTATTCGCAAGTACATTAATTTTGTCAAAAAAATCAAAAATTAAAATTTATAATATTAACAACCGACTGTTCATAGGTAAGTTTTCAATATAGACATAATATATCACAACATATATTTTTTCTACATTTAAATTTACTTACAGATAATAAATTTCGAACCATTTGGAGAAATTGTATCTGGATTTTTCTTCCCAACATTTTTGACTTTCTAATGGTAAATTAATTTTACATGTAATTTTATATATCTTGTAAAATAATAATCATGCTTATATTTGGTATAAACATATTAATTAAATAGCCAAAACTGAATACTTCCCTAGTAGCAAACAAATATTGGTCCAACGTGGCGCCAATATTTCATTAATTTGAAATATTGCCAATAAAACGTCAATATTGCTCCAATATTGGAATATTTACATTTTACCCTTATTTAACCAATATTTGCAGCCAATATTATGCCAATATTTTGGTTTCATTGGAAATATTGCCAATAAACCGACAATATTGTGCAAATGTTGGCGCTACATTGGAAATATTTCCAATGAAATTCCAATATTTAACCAATCTTGGCATTTTTTGGCAATAATTCCAATTAAAACCCAATATTGGCTGCATATATTAGCTAAAAAAGAGCAAAATGTAAACACCCCAATATTGGAGCAATATTTCATGCCAATATTGCGCCAATGTGCCAATATTGCTCTAAGATATAGCCAATATTGGTCCAATATTGTTTGGCTACTGGGATTCCGTTTGTAATTTACTTACTTTTATCACATAGTTTTTATGATAAATATTAATGAATTCAGTGGATAACGGGTAGAACCGTCTGTAGATCCAGGGTTAAATATCGAAATTCCAGCTCTGCTGTATTTTTTCTTGTCAAAAGTCTGTAGAAAATGTTTCTAATGAAGTGTTTTAGACCTAAACATACATTTATATAATAAAAATTTACTGTCTTTTAATTTATGTGTAGTCATTACATGTTGAAAAGTACTTTACGTAATTATTGAGGAGCATATTTTATGAGCTATCCACAGTAATTTCACTTATTAATATATTAAAATTATAGTTCTTTCGAAAAAAGGAAAAATATGAAAATGTATGGAATCAGATGAAACTATACTTCATCCTATCGAGAAACTATTTTTTAAATTAATTTTTATAATGACATATAATGTATTATTTTGTCGGAAGCATTAACTATATGAGAAAACATGACAATACGAAAATTGCAGTCCTGACAATAAAATTTCTATTAAATGCACAATAAATTTGCACTTTCTCCAGAAATTCTACAGAAATCTTAAGAAATTTTGAAAATATAATTTTACCCCGAAACTATGAGCAAAATTTTAAAGATATCTTTATAAATATCTGCAGATTTTTTTTAAATGGGCCAATCCCTACAGATTTTCTTCGGGAATTTTCTTAAGATTTTTTTTAGTGGGGTAATGCAATTTATTTTTACATTCAATAAAAAAGGTATTCTTAGAAGTACTTTCAAGAAATTTTACATTTCTAATAATACAAATAAAGGAATTAAAAGTCCTAAATTTTCAGATTGACATTTATCAGGCATGCTACACTGTGATGTGTGAAAAGTAAAGGGCCTTCTGCAGTAGTGTGCAAATATATATATATTTTCTTTTTAAATTTCTAATTAATATTTACATTTTATTAACCTTCTCATAGCCGCGAACTGATATATCCGTTCTTTAAGCTGCAAGTTTCACTGCAATAGAAGCATTTTTTTAAATTAATATAATTCTAAAAATATCATGCAATTTAAAAGTTTTTTTAGGATTAATAAACCCTTATATATTTATGTTTAATTATTATGTGTGTAACGTTAAAACGATAAAGTATTTTTTTAGATTAAAAAAAAAAATAAATATTAGAAAACAACATTACAATTTCGCCCTTTTTCTCGGCGGTCAGGGGGTTAAACACATATATTAGGAAGTATCAAATTCTGCATTTTACAAATAATTTTACATAAGCATATGTGATAGTCAGTGAAAGTGAATGTAATTTTTCTTGCGTTCTCATTTTAGTTCTTATCTGGTATAAGTATGGCTCCGCAGAGTACTTCTTATGTCACGTTGTTCAAGTGAGACAGGTTAAAATCATGCTGTTAGCAAGATCTTCTAGATGTTTGTTTGAAAATAATGCGTTTAAAGTCTTTGTAAAATTGGGTAAAATTTTATTATGTAATTTCCATAACTTTCATAAATTAACAACTAAGTTTAAAAAAAAAAGATTGTAATTTAACAAATTACGATGACTATTTGGAAAATGATATTTTCAAAGCCTCAGAAATTTTAAAGACTTATAAATAAATTAATAATCCTAATAAACATCATTTTCAGGATGATTTTAACGAGTCACATATTACGTACTCCATGCATTGAACATTAATATTCCCAGGCCAATAATAAAAAACAGTGGATTAAAGATAAACATCATTAACTGTTTAAAATGAGCATTTTCATTTGATGGGGTTAATCAGACGACTACTAAACGTCTCATATTACGTACGACATCGATTAAACATTAATATTCCTACACCCATCACAAACAAATTTTAAATGAAAATTCAGTTTTACAATTTTTGGAACTGCAAATTTTTCAACTTCTTAACATCGCACATTTAAAATGTTTACACCATTGCTTAGACAAAAAATGCACTTTTGAATGAAGTTTGTTTGAAATCTCTATCAAAATTTGTTTTTAAATTATTATTATTATTTAAAGTTTTTATTACTCTTTTTGTCATCGTACCATCAAAAGTATTCAGTTTTTGGACATTAAGTTTGGACCAATCACAAAACGAATAAAATAAAAATCAGAAGTATTCTATTTTTGGACATTAAAATTGACCAATCAGGAAACGAATAAAATTATTTAAGTTGCGGAATTCAACCAATTAAAAGTATCAGATATACTTTAGATTTCCCAATTCTCTACCGAGAACAACTATTTTTTTCAAATAGTTAAAAATCAAACAAGACTATAAAAAAGGTTTTCGAACGAAATTCTCATTATCCTGGCGGTAATTATCATTGAATTGTTTTCAATGGATAATTTCAATATTTCAGATAATTCAAATCTCGGATTTTTAGATATTCACCCATAAATTGACAAAACCTCTTTCATTTTAATAATGTAAATAAAATTAGTGTGTTAATGTTTAATCTATCCAAGCTCATTCAGATAGAATACTATAAATTTCTGCAAAGTGTTATTTTAAATTTTTATATAGTTGAATTTTCGTTACGGTGATATTTCTTAAGAAGAGAAAGAGGTAAAAAATACATTTTCAAATTAAGCTTTTAAATCTAATTCGTGGGGTTTGTGTAATTTTATTAAATATCTCAAGATTATCAATAAGCCAAATTTTGTAATATGCAGTTTAAAAATATTTATTGGGTGTTTGGGCGATAGATTAAAAATATATAAAGGTATTTCCCTGAGCACTTGTCATGTAAGTCACATTATTAGTAACTGTAAAAATGTTGGCCACTGTTATTTTTGAAAGTTGTGCATGGCCCTATTCAATTAATAAATTATCTCTGATAATATATGAAACACTTTTCCGTTCTAAAATATTGGTATCCAAAATCGTAGTATCTGACTTATACGACATGTGTTCATGGAAATACCCATAAACAGATCTTTTAAAATAATGAGCTTATCTCATAATTATTATAATCGATTACAGTATGTATGTTAAAATTTTTTGTAAATACATGTCATTTATGAAAATGAGAAATTGCAATAAATTGCAGTTACTTAATGCCAAAATTATATTTTGGGTTATTTATCCTTTTCAACAGTTTGCAGAATCTTTTTCTAGTGACTGTTTGTAGTATCAAAACTAAAGTTTATCTCTTGTTCTCATATGTCAAAAAATTATTCAGGAAGCAATTTGAGTAAACATTAAAAATGGTTTTCAGTTTCAATAAAATGCAGCTTTAGAAAATTAAACTTTATATCTGCATAAAACAACGTATTACCAATTTAATAATATTACGTGATTAAGTTAATTTTAACTATAAATCTGTAGCAATGCAAACTGTTTCAATGTTGCTTTACTTCTTATTATCGTAATTCACCATATTGAGAAATTTTTGACTATATAAATTTGGGTTTAAAAATTTGAAACTGTTTGCTTACGGTGGTGTTAATAGAACATTATTCCGAATTGTCCAAATTGTAGCTCTGCTATGGCTCATAAACTTATAATGCAAAATTATGGCTCAGAAACTTGTTTGTTTGCGGAAAATTTCACAGATGACATTTTGTGGGACCAAATATAAATTTAATTATTGTCATTATATGCTAAAAATGCCATAAAAATTAAATATTAATTACGAAGAACTCATTTTAAAGTACGACAGAAAATTCAGAAAAAAATTATACTAATGTATTAAGAAAAAAATAAGAAAATGTCTGATTTGTATCCATGTTAATTACATAAAATACTTCTTTTTGTAATTTAGCTTCCTTAATCTCGTTATTGCCAGTAACATTATTAGTACCTTCCAAACTAATTAACATCAATTTATTGAGCTATATTTCATAAACGTATAAGATGTCGCTAAAAGTGTTGTAACAGAAGTATTTCAAGAAGTATATTAATATTCGTTCACGCAATAATTTGATAGTTATTAACAATCTTTATCGTTCTGAAATTAAGAAACAAGACGTAATTTAATAAAACCTCCTGCTCTATATCTTCTTCTTCAAGTAAAATTATTGATCTGGAAACTTATTTAACAGAATATTTATTAATTTTTTTCTGAAAAAAGTCTTTGAAGCATAAAAATTGAACTCCTCCAGTATGTCTTAATAGAAAACTTTAAAAAATAATAATAAAAATAATATTAAACTTTCAAAAAAGATATTTTTTGCATTTACTTTATTGCAAATTTAATCAAATATATTCGAAATATATTAAAAACTAACGCTTGTTATTTAAAATAAGTAATTTTGTATACATTTCAGCTTTTATTTTATTATCTTCACTGTTAAAAGTGAAGGTGACAAACCGGTGCCATTTGGGACCCGGAGGTGAAAAGGTCCTACGGTCCATTGGAACCCGGGGCATTTGGAACCCTAGGGTGCCATAGGGGCTTGGATATGTGGTTGCAGTGCCAACAGGTCTCTTACTGGGTGATTGGAGCTAAATAAGGTGCCATACACTTCGTATTGGCAGCAATGTGGCACCTCATCGGATGACTGGAACCATGCGCATGCGCTGTGACGTATGTATTTATGTTTTCTGTGACGGCAAGTAAAATCTATGGCTATGAGTGAATGAAGGTGAGCTCGATGGCCGAGCGGTTAGAACGCTGAACTTGTAATCAGATGCTGTGAGTTGGAATCCTTCGACGGCCAAAAGTCGGTTTGTATGTTTTTTAATTTTTTATCATTGGACACTCTGGACTAAGGGTACCATCTTTTCACTCTATTTAAAGGTGTAATTCTGGCTCCTTTAGGGGTGTCACCAGTGAGACAAGCCTTTCACCCCTAAACGGTGCAATGTGTCACCATTAGTTTTAACAGTGTTTTAACTTTGAAAGTAAAATTTGTTCATTTTTCCACTTTTCCAAAGACTCGATATGCGAGGAGATTCTATGTAAATTCATGGTACAAATTTTAAGTATTGGCACAGGACATTTTAACAATCATTTATTGCCAAGGATTGTTATGCGCAAAGTAATGAGATGATGTGGGAAGACCAGGGGGCCAGTTTGGTCGCTTTTTTTTTTTTATTTTCTCCTTCATACCAGAAGATTCTTAAACTAATAATTTCTTTAATTAAAACATTTATTTCGTGATAAGAAAAAGAGAAAATTCTTAACATTTTCTGAAAATTGAATAAAATGAGAGAAATTTGTAGAATATTTGTAAAGCGAAATTCTTTAATTGCTCAAACAAAGTACACAAACATACGCTTAAGGTGATTACATTACATGCATAAAATTTTCTTTTTGGTGTGGTGAATTATTCTAGGCAGCGCTTCCCAACCTTTTTTTTCTTTAACATAGTGCATTCATAGTCTTTTAATTACGGAGTTACCCAAATTATCATAAACATACGCCTCGTCCCCAAACTTCTAAACTAGATAACGCAAACATGTTTTTTTTCTTTCTTTAAATTAGTAATCTTTTTATCTCAACCATATGATAAACATCGATACAAATTTCAATGTCATTTCAAATATTTCTGTAAATTTACTAACCATTTTTGGGATTCCAGCCAATACCGATATTACAGGGTGTTAATAAAAAACTGGCCCGATAATGTACCCTTCCACCCTTTGTAACCACTCAATAAATCGAAAAGAAATTTCAGATTTTATTATTTGAAGGTATGCGCTAGAGATCGTGATGATTTAAAACGATAGAGATCTCACGGTCACTGTTACGATTGAAAATATTTGAAATTTTCGAAGCAACGCACATTTTTTTAAACTTTTTAATACAATCTCTTTAATTAAAATTGATAAAAATTCACAAACTCACTAGAAAACTATTAATGGCGTAGGAACGATACATGTATGGCAAAAACTGCCTGTGTAATATTGGGGCACTCAGTCCTAATTAGTTCCTATGTAATGTAATATTCAGCTTTTTAAAACAATTAATTGCATTTTTATTTTTAATTTTACTATGTGAACACAAAGGTAACTCAAAAACACATTTTAAAATAAATCTTACAACGTTACTCAGTCCGCAAATGAAAAAAAAAATCGGCTACTGGAAAATCCTGTTATTAGTCCTTTATAATGGTCTTTTTTTGCAGATACTTTACGCCGATAAATTTCATCGTACATATACATTCCGAATCATTATATGGTTTTTAAATGTTCTGATGAATCTGCGCATGAAAAAAATGGATGTTGCAATTTGAAAATTTCGAATTTTTTTCCCCCTATTGTTTTAAACCATTATGATCTCGACCGCATACCTTCATATTGTTACGAATTTTGTAAATAGTTAGTGTTTGTACTGTAAAATAATGTAAATAATCTTATTAAGCTCCATTCCTTTACTACTATTAGTTTTTGTTACATTGTCTCTGTTATCAAGAAAACTTGTCTAATGTTTTTCAGTGTATGTCTACAGCAGACTGGCGAAATATTGGAGATATCGCCAAGTTGGCGTCACTTTTGACGACTAATTTTGGTCGCCAAATTTGGCGATATATCGCCAAGTTGGCGACAAACTTGACGATTGTTGGCGATGGTAACCCTTCCCTTTCTATGGTAACCCCCCTTAGGTATGCTGATACACTGAATACTTTTCCTTGGTTTTCTGGATTTTTCGAGAAGCCTGTGGAAATTTCCGGCGCATGCTATGAGCTGTGGTTGTTATTATTTATCAGTCAGTCATTGAGTGAGCTGCGATTGTTTAAGCAAGTTTGCTTGAGTTTTCTCTACGGTGTTTTGAATGAGATTTAGCATGGGTGATGGCATTCTTAGCCAATTCGTCCATCTATTATGAGTCCTTGTAGTTTTCATTGGTCTTTTCCCAATTTCTTATGGCCATGATTTCATCATGGTACGGTTTGTACGGTTCGTTTCTTGGTCTATATCTAATTCTTTAGTGAATTTTACAACACATCTATAAAAACTTTTTAAATGCAAAATAGTAAAATTTCATGTAGTAGTAGTAATGTATATTACAAGAGAATATTTATACCTTCATCTATACATTTTATTTAGGTATATGGAATTAAAATACCGTATGTTTTTTGCGTAGACAGAAAGAAATTTCAATGATTATAGGATTGATTAAAGCTGATTATTTATGTAGATATATATCACATCAGATGCACCGTCATTTCCGATATATGACCCGTAAATCAAATAATTATGTTTGATTTTTGTTAAAATTTTATTCAATAATTGAAGAAAATATTTATCCCGCTCTTATCTGTTGCATTTTATTTAAACTATTTTCAGGTTTGAAACATGATAATTTTTTCCTCGAATAAATTACGGTAATAGAATTTATTTAAAAAAAACTCTAAAAAATCTTTCTCCAATTCTTTATTGCATAATACATACCAGTACAGTTTTTTTTAATGATTAAATATTCAGAAGTCACGCAACAGTTGCGTTTTTGTCCCATGAAAGTGCTTGGAAATGTTTAGAAACATTGCATTTCGTCATACAGAATGAAAATAACGGAACTTTTACGAAGATGGAACTAAAATTAATTAGTCATTGATTATCCGATTCGTTAAACCTTTATTATTTGTAATTCTTCCTGAGTATCTACGGTTTTTTATATTAAATATAACAAAAATCAAAATATTTTCCTATGCAAAGCTTAATCGACTTGAGAACATCAATTTTTTTTAAACTATTCAATTCGAAATTTGAGGTTTAAGAAATTTGCTTTCGAACTGCAGCAAAAACATTTTCGATCTTTTTTACGTTCTAAATTAGAACATGCGTATATTTAAAAAATCGTTATTCCTTTTCATTTGAGCCCTGCAGTGTGTTTTGATCTTCATCGATAGGATTCGGGTTTAACTTTATTTTTTTTTTCACTTTCCAGAGGACAAGCCCGTGTCAATACGTTCACCAAGCTCCAGGTTTCACTGCAGTTATCAGCATGATTTAAAGCAATGTAATTCTATTAATTTATTGCCGTTTTAATACATTGGACAATTACTACTTCTTCCAAGGATTATATTCATAATCGGAATTAAGTATATTTACATAATATTGAAAGAATCATTATTATTTTTTTTAGCTTTCATCAAATAAGGATAAAATAGCTCTACACTTTTGCCATTTTATAAGAATACCAGAACGTTAAGCGTTAAAAATATTTTTCAAATTAAAAAAATATATGTATTTAAACTTTCATGAGCATATATGTGTTGATTTTTATACAAAAACTGGGTTGCCACGGTTCAAGAATTTTCCACTCAAAATATCAGTATTTTTCTATAGAAATTTATACTTTGATAAAGCACAGCAAATTTCATCTTATTCAAAGAGAGATTCTCCGTAAGAAAGTACTAATGCCGAATGAATATCTGGTCTAAAAATTCTCTAAAGCGTGGCAACCTTTAAAAGAAAAAAATCCATGTTACAGATATTACTGTAGAAAACTTTTCCATTATTGTACTTAAATATGAAATAATTTATTTTAATATCCGGTTAGGTTCTGATTGAGTTTGAATAATTTCATTTTGGATTCAGATCGATGACTTTATAAATATATTTTTAGATTACTACAAATGTTACAGCGTTTCAGCAAATAAATATTTATTCTTTAGTCTCAAGGTAATAGAATAAAATTAGTAATATTTCTTGAGTTGCTTTTTATGGTATGGAAACAGTACCCACACAATATGGAAACACAGATAACAGTATGAAAAAAAACATAATTTCTGGGCTCCCAAATGGTCCGCCAACTGAACATCAGAATTTTCTTAAAGAAATTTTCTTTTTAGATTTTTCTAGCAAATTGCCGACAAACCAGCCTTAGAAGTTCATTCTAGTGCAAATTCTGTAGAATCCTATCTTGAAATTCTCTGTTAAAAAATACTGATGTTCAGCTCGTGGACCATTTGGGAGCCCTGTAATTTAAACTATCGATTTAGAATTTTGAAATTTTTTTTCTCAAGTATAATAATACTTTAGTTAAGATTAATATATAAATTAATGGTTAGATTCTGAAAATATGAAAATATACTTATGTCAACGATAACGCTTCGCTCGCTGTACAGTCGTGCCAAAAAAAGAAAAAAAAGAATAGAAAAACACCTTCAATGAATTCTGCAAAAAATAATTATAGTAGAGTTATATTACTGATATCAGAAGACTGGAAGTAAAGTGTACTTTTAAATGATGTATATAAATTTGTTTATGAAATCATCTCAGATTAAGACAAACCCTAACATTTTTTTGCAATAGCAGTAGGCAAATCTGACAACACAAATGAACTCTAAACTCTTTAATTAGCCTTATTCAATTTGTACGATAGGTTTCGAGAAATTAATTATTTCAGTACGAGCATATATCTTATAGGCTGTATCCAAATTGAAATTCAGTACTGGATTGTTGACCGAAGGAACTTCTTCTTAATTTTTTCATCTTACATGCCCCCTCAAGCAGTCATTGAAAACTGCTAGACTGCAGCATAGCATAAGAAGATTTAAAATACCTAGTCACTCCTATCGCAAAATCTTAAGCCATAATTTTGCCATTTTTTAAGCATGATTTGAAAACTACTTGGAAGAAAATAATTTAAATTTTGGATTTGCATAAATTTAAATCCATAAATAAATTGTTGGTTGCAATTCATAATTTTTTCGTATATTAAACCCATAAGTCTTAATTCGTATAATTATATTCGTATAATTAATCTGTGTCTAGATATATTTTGAACCGATGTCTTGTTAAATTTGTTAGACAATTGCTCCTTTTTGTACTAAAATCTACCGCCAGATGGCAGCACCAGACATTATTCTGTATTCACTGGAAGAGAACTTTAGAACAGTTAGTTGAAGTAGTGACTCAGTTGGCTTAGACAGCAAAATGCTGTCAATTATTAAGAGTCCATTATTTTACACTTTCATTCCAAAGGAATAATATTTATTTATCAAGAACTGCTTCAAACTGAAGCTAATATATGTTTCAAAGTTATTTTTTTCTTTATTTGTTATGTTTTGTAAATATTGTGAAGACTGTGCATCTGTTCTTTTGTGTTGTGAAGTGTTTCCAAGTAATGTGCTCATCATTATTCTACTTTATTTCTTCAAATAAATGTGTGTCAACTAAAAGGTAAAGCTTTTAACTCTTTTTTATTATTGAGGAACTCACTTATTCACGCCTTATGGAATAACATTCCAACATTGTTGATTATGAGACTGAGAAATGAGTCTCAAAATTTAAATATAATAATATCAAAACAGAAAATGTAATATTTAAATTCAAAAGAAATAATTTAAAATGATTATTTTCTGAATATTGTATTTTTTTGAAGTGAATGATAGAAAAGAAAATTCAAAGAATTGTTCTTGTTTTGAAACCAAAACTATTATTTGTTGATATGAAAAGAAATTCTTTTGCTTGTTTCTTATTGAAATTTTATTATTTATTAGTTGAAAAAAGAAATTTATGTTTTAAACAAAGAATTTTGAATATTTAAGAAAAATTTTTGAAACCAGAAGTAACTTTAAAAATTGTTCTCAAGAATTCTATTATGTTCTTATTTCATCTTTAGCATTATATATGAGTTTATAATATTTTATTGTTGTAAATTAATAAGATAAACACTCTTATTTTCTGTGAAATAAGCAAATATTATTATATAACAATGTCTAGTCTTAAAGAATCTCATTATATTGATAAGTTAACTGATGATAATTATTCTGTTTGGAAGTTTAAAATTGAACAATTGTTAATCAAAGAAGGTTTATATGATGTTGTGTTTGAACCTAAAAAAAATGATGACAATTGGATGAAAAATGATAGAAATGCTAGAGCATTAATTTGTTTAAATATCTCAGATTCTCAAATTGTTCATGTTAGACATGCTAAAAGTGCTAAAGAAACATATGATCAATTGAAATCTGTTCATGAAAGGGTAAATCTTACAAATAAACTTTATCTTCTTAGGAAGTTGTATTCCATTAAATATAATGAAAGTATTAAAATGCAGGAACATATAAATTCTGTCTTAGAATTGGCAGAAAAATTAAGAAGTATAGGTGAAGTAATACAAGATGATAATTTAATAGCTATTTTGCTTTGTTCTTTGCCAAATTCTTATAGTACCTTTATAACTGCTATTGAAAGCAAATATGACACAGATTTATCATTAAAATATGTTCAAAACAAGTTAATTGATGAATATCTTAGAAGAGTTGAAACTAAACAAATTTCAACAAAATTTGAATCTATTGCTTTAAAGGGTAATAGGGATAAACCAAAACATTTGAATAAACAAAAATTTTGTTCTCATTGTAAAAGAACCAATCACAACCGTGAAGATTGTTTTCACTTAAAGAATAACAACAATAACAAAACAAAACCAATTTTTACTCAAGATAGATCACGTCAACAGTTTAAAAAACAAAATTTCTCTGCTTCTACTGCTAGTCAAAATGAAAATCCACCAAATTCTCAAAACTATCATGAATTAATAAAAGAATCAAATTCTTCAGGTTTTGTTATGAAATCTCAACAAAATGGAAATCAAAACAAAAAGTTAACTTTTGTTATTGATTCAGGCGCGTCAGTTCATTTAGCTAATTCTTTAGAATTGTTCTCAGAATTAAAGAATTCAAGTAAAGATACAGTTACAATTGCTAATGGAACTAAATTAACTGCAAAAGGAAAGGGTAAATGTACTTTTAATATTGAAACAGTTAATGGTCAAACAAATAAAGTTACACTAGATCATGTGCTTTATGTTCCCGAGTTAGACAGTAATTTGTTGTCTGTACAGTCTTGCACTGAGAAAGGTTTTGTTGTAACATTTAAAGATGATATGTGTTTAATTAAAAAGGGTAACATATTAGTTGCAGATGCAAAAGCTGATGAGGGGTTATACAGATTAAAAATAATACCCACAAATGAAAAAGTATACAGCGCTTCAGAAATATTACCTGTATGTTCTAATGTCAATTGCATTCTAAAATGGAACCAAAGACTGGGTCATAGAAATTTGGAATCCATCAAGAAAATTCAAAAGAATAATTTAGCTTTAGGTATTACTCTGAATAATTGTTCTCATAATACTGAATGTTCAAGTTGTATAAAAGCTAAGCTAACAGAAAAATCATTTCCAAAAGAAACGCAATACAGAAGTAGAAAACCACTTGATCTGATATATAGTGACGTTTGCGGTCCTGCTGAAACAAATAGTATGGGATCAAAAGATATTTCGTTACGTTTATCGATGATTATTCTCGTTATACACAGGTATATTTTATTTCCTCTAAAGATGAAGTATTTGATAAATTAAAGGAGTATGTTGCATCAACAACAAATAAATTTAGATTGAACATTAAATCCTTGCGTACTGACAATGGAGCAGAATATTGCAACGAATATGTTAGTAACTACCTAAAGAACTTAGGAATACATCATGAAACAACGACGCCATATTCGCCGTCTCAAAATGGAGTCGCAGAAAGAAAGAATCGCTCGCTAATTGAAATGTGTAAAGCCATGCTTATAAATGCCAAATTACCAAAAACATTCTGGGCAGAAGCCGTAGCTACAGCAGCTTATTTGCAAAATCGATTACCCACAAAATCAACTGAAAAGACACCATATGAACTGTGGAATGGGCATAAGCCGAATTTGAGTCACCTTAAAGTATTTGGATGCAAAGCATATGTGTATGTTCATAAACAGAAGAGGCAAAAATTTGATGAAAAAGCCACTGAAGGAATCTTTGTTGGTTATGATTTAAGAAGCAAGGGATATCGAATTTATACAGGTGGAAGAAAAATTGTGATAAGCAGAACAGTAAAGTTTTTTGAAAATATGAACGGTGAAAACTTTTTCCCAGAAAATCCTGAAGAGCAAACTTCTGATTTAATTCATTTCAATTTTTCAGAAGAAAATCTTGAAAATGATTGTGAATCTATTCCAATAGAAAATGCTGCAGAAGAAATAGAAACTGGTGAAAAATCAGTAGATAGCCCAACAACAGAAGAAAGTGAAGCTAATTCACAGAGAAGAATTTCTAGCAGAGAGACAAAAGGAATTCCACCCGAAAGGTTTTCTTACAAAACTGAAGACTATTGTTCCAAAAATCAAGATCCCGAAACTTTTAAAGATGTTCTAAAATTACCTGTAAAAGATCAACAGAAATGGTTTCAAGCTATGAAAGAAGAATTTAACTCTTTAAAAGAAAATGAAGTATTTGAGCTTGTTACTTTACCAAAAGGTAAGCGCGCAATTGGCTGTAAATGGGTTTATAAGACAAAATGCGATGAAAATGGAGAAGAAATAAAATGCATAGCACGACTAGTTGCCAAGGGTTTCACTCAACAACTAGGCACTGATTATGATGAAACCTTCTCTCCTGTCGTCAAACATACAACTATTAGAGCTTTTCTGACCTGTGCAGCTTATCGTAAATCCAAAGTTTTCCAAGTAGATGTTAAAACAGCCTTTCTACATGGTAAATTAGACAATGAAGAATTATACATGCTTCAACCAGAAGGCTTTCAAGATAAAGAAAATAAAGACAAAGTCTATAAATTAAAAAAGGCCATATATGGTCTCAAGCAAGCCGCCAAGTGCTGGAATGAAGAAATAGAAAATACTCTAAAGGCATATGGATTTAAACAAAGTGAAGCAGATCCATGTTTGTTTACAAAAGAGAAATCAAAGAAGACAATTCATCTCATACTATATGTAGATGATATGTTGATAAGCTCAGAAGATGAAGATGAAGTCAATGAAGTAATAAACTATTTAAAGAAGTCTTATCCCATAACATCATTAGGAGAAGCAAAATACTTCTTAGGTATAGAAATTCACAGAAAAGAAGATGGAAGTTATCTTCTGTCACAAACAAATAAAATAAATCAATTAGTTAAAGATTTTCAGCTTGAAGAAGCCAAACCAACTTATACCCCAATGGAAACGAACTATTATAGTTTAGACAAAGAAGATTATCTTTTATCATCAAATGATAACTATAGACAAGCTATTGGAAGTCTTTTATATATTTCTTCATGCACAAGAAAAGACATTACAGCTCCTACGCACATACTAAGTCGAAGATGCAATAATCCAAGACAAAAGGACTGGAATGATGTTAAAAGGGTAATAAGGTACCTAAAAACCACAAAAGATCTTGCACTTCATATTTCTTCAAAAGATTATCCTAATATAGTTGCATACTCAGATGCTGACTGGGGTCAAGATATTACAGATAGAAAATCTACCTCAGGAAATGTAATCTTCTTAGGCAATAGCTGCATCTCTTGGTTCTCGAGAAAACAAACATGTGTGACATTATCGTCAGCGAGTCGGAATATGTGGCACTGTCACAAGGAACTCAAGAAGTGTTGTGGATTTTAAAACTATGTAAAGATCTCAAATTACAACAACATTACCCAATTAAAATTTTTGAAGATAATCAATCAACAATTAAATTGGTTGAAAGTGAAAAGTTCAAGTCGCGAACTAAACACATCGATACAAAGTATCACTACATACGAGATTTGAAAATGAAAAATGTAATAGATGTCAAATATCTGTCAACAAATGAAATGATAGCAGACATAATGACAAAGCCATTGCCAAAGGTCAAATTTGAACATTTCAGAAACCTTATCCATCTGGTGTCAGATTCTATCACAAAACGGGAGAGATGTTAGACAATTGCTTCTTTTTGTACTAAAATCTACCGCCAGATGGCAGCACCAGACATTATTCAGTTTTCACTGGAAGAGAACTTTAGAACAGTTAGTTGAAGTAGTGACTCAGTTGGCTTAGACAGCAAAATGCTGTCAATTATTAAGAATCCATTATTATACATTTTCATTCCAAAGGAATAATATTTATTTATCAAGAACTGCTTCAAACTGAAGCTAATATATGTTTCAAAGTTATTTTTTTCTTTATTTGTTATGTTTTGTAAATATTGTGAAGACTGTGCATCTGTTCTTTTGTGTTGTGAAGTGTTTCCAAGTAATGTGCTCATCATTATTCTACTTTATTTCTTCAAATAAATGTGTGTCAACTAAAAGGTAAAGCTTTTAACTCTTTTTTATTATTGAGGAACTCACTTATTCACGCCTTATGGAATAACATTCCAACAAAATTTGGGTATTGCCATTGATAAAAAATGACGTTTGATTGCCTATGAAATTGACGCTCATTTTCATAGGTAGATACTCCTTAAGCAAATTTTATATACACCATTTAAAAGTAGATTTTATTTCGAATCGTTCGATACCAGTAACTTTCTTCTAAAATAATTTCTTGAGGAGTTAGCATGGGGTTTTACTTTTTTCGTACGACTGTACGCATTTTTAAAATGTCTATCACTTGAATTGAAAGCTTTATTTTTCCTTTACACTTTGCAATTTTATTGTTTTAAATAGTTTCTTTTTGTAATTTTAAAACCAGTTTTTATATTTTGACAAACATGATTCGGTTTCATCATTAAAACCGTTGATTTTGAAATACTTAAACAAATAAAACCATAAAAAATGTATGATGATTTACTACCAGCAGCTTACAGAATAACGCATTAAAATTGATTAATTATTCATTAAAATGTAAAAACATGAAAAGGTCTGTTTTCATTGGAAACACACCTTTGTTCATAATATTTAGAATTCTAGCACACCCAGAAGCTAGTAAATAAACAGAATATTGCTCAGTTAAACTGATGGCATTGATCTCACAAGCTGCGCATACCACTTGTACATTACACCCTTATGTTTTCAAGGGTTAATTCCGTTCGCAGAAAAATTAAGGAGGGGGGAACAGCTCCTCCCTTTCCCCTTTTTATGCGTAATCATTGAACAATCTAAACTGATCAGGGACATGTTTCATCACAAAAAAATCAATATCCAAAATTCAGAGCAAATCGCATAATTCTTAATAAAAACATATTTATATAATTTAAGAGGAGTTATTCCCCTCTTTTATATACTTAACCATTAAACTTCCAAAACTATTCGGAGATTTGAACGAAATCAGACGATTCTGCATAAAAAACCCATTTATATAAATTAAGGGGTGGGGGACATTAGAACCCCCATTTCCTATGTTTATATTTATCCAAAGAACACATAATACCAATCACGGAAGTGCTTCATCAGAAAGATCCTATGTGTAAATTTTGAACAAAAACTATTATTTCTGCATGAAAAACCCATTTATATCAATTAAGGGGAGGGGCATGAGCCCCCGTTCCCCCTATTATACATATCGAATGAACTCCAAAAACTAATCAGGGAAGCGCCTTATCAGGATATACCTATATACAAAATTTCAAGTGAATGGGATATTTTTATCATGAGTTATCGCGTTACGCACGAACGTACGAACGTACATACAGAACGGACGGGCACATAAGCTCTCAGGCTATGATAGCCTGTAAGCTAAAAGCGGTGAAAAATTTCCAAAATTATATGTATGAGTGAAATTAAAAGTGTGTAAAAATAATTACGGTATGGGGATTCATAAATTAAGAAATCATAATAATACATTTTATTTAGAAGATCTAAGGGGACGCAAGACACAAAAGTCTTGAAAGTTTCTAAAAACATTTTATTGGATTAAAATTTTTGTTGGTTTATTTTACTTAAAATAAAGTTTAAATCATGTTTTAATAATAATTAGAACATGAAATATTACTCTTTTCCTTTTAGTGAAAATGCGTTTTTCCCCATAATTGTTTTTTCACAATGTTTCCTTTTTAAAGTTCTATTTATCTAGAACCGTTAGAGATAAAGTGTTCAAACTTGGAACATAACTTTTTCAATTTTTGTACTTTAATTTGTTTTAGCAAGTTTGAAAAAAATATATTTACTTTTGAAAATATGATTTTTTTAAAGTTATGTTGTATATTTTTTAATTTTTACTTTAAATATTTTTAATTTTTATGTAAATTAATATTTAAAAAATGCTGCATCAAGATTAAAGCTTACATATTTCTGTTCATTTAAAGGAAATTCTACAAATAAGATTCCGATGTATAACGATTTTAAATTACCTAATTTTTAAATAAATTTTAAAATTTAATTAGAAAAATGACAAACTTTATCAAGTTATTTGGTTTACAAATGATATGGTTTACTTGTGAGGTAGTGACTTTTGTGATAAAGGCACTTTAGCATTTTTGTGAGATCGTGACGTCAATGATTTAACATGTGTAGCGTGGAAGCGACATCTATCCTCTCTTTTACTTTAACTTTCTAGAGCGTGTGTGTCTTCCTCTGTTCTACAAGTTATGTCGCGGTTAGAAGCAATATGCAAATTTATAGTATCTTAGTTTGCAGCATATAAAAGCTTTGAGTGTGAAGGAGTGTGTGAGTAGCGGCGCAAGCCAGCTAGTGGAGTTTTGCAGCGAGCCGCCAGCAGCGTTTGCCGACTTAGTATACTCGGAGCAGAGCTATTCAAGGAGATTGCCGTTGGTAAGATAATTTAGTTACGTTGAGTATCTTAGACAATAAAGAGTGTGTTACAGCCACGGGTTGTCTGATAAAGCTTTTATCGACCAGTTTAGCTAAAGTCTAAGTGAGAAGTTTGGCCCGAAGTTTGTGGGTCCTTTATATACTAACACAAAATATTTCAAAATATTAACTCAATAAACAAAAATAATTTTAAAATGTGTCACGGACCCCCTTAAAGCTGACTGTTAATAATTCTCTGATTCCTTAACACCTATATAATACCCAATAACGTTTAGAGAATCCAAGGATTACGCCTAATGGGTATTATATAACAGTTTGTAATTTATAATGGTATGACGTAAAGCTGTCTCCGTCCAAGTTAGAGTTAACATTTCAAGACATTTCAAGATGGATGTATCGAATAGATAATTGGAAGATACCCTCTTAAGCGAAATACTAGGTATTAATGATGAAGCCTAGTAAGCATATACGAGATATAACCCAGAATTGATAATCACACACCCGCTCTCTTTAAACATAAAATTATGTCCTAAAGTATTTCCTTTGAAATATAAATATTTTTTATTTAAAAAAAGACAAATTGCCTATGCATTAATTAATGAAAATTCTATTGATGCATTAGTGTGTTATTATTTTTTTAGAAAGTCAGGTTATAATTATATTTCCAAAATAATAAACGATTTTTAAATTTCATTAAATATGAATCCGTATTATTATAATAAAGAAAAAGCTTTCTTCAAAATCATATCTTATGCATATTTTTAACAATAGTTTTGAGCATTTCAAAAATTCACTTTTAACTACTTAATTATATTTGAAATTTTTAAAAAATAATTCCTTAATTCTAAATTTATTTTTAAATGCGTATTATGAACTTTAAAAAACTCACTGCTTTATATAAAAGGCGACTGAAAAAATTTAAGATATGTTTCAAGCTTAAAATATATCTTTTATTTAAAACTTCTTAGTACTTTCGAACAAAAAACGAAGTGACATATATGTTTAAATAAACAACAATTTGTTAAGTAAAATACTCTTTAATGACTATCTCGGGAAATACAACACAAAATTACGAAGAATTTAAAAAAAAATAGCTATTTTAACTTGAAATATTTCTTTTATTATTTTAGCCACCTTTAAAGTAAAATAGTGAACTTTCTAAGGTTCACAATGTATATTTTATGTTTAAATCAAGGTGAAATATTATGTTTAATCTTATAACTTATGTTTTCCAGAAAAAGCACCAGTTGAAATTATACTGTGTTTAAAAAGTGAGAACTACTTTTGTCAATTCTTAAACGTAATAAAAGGAAAAAATTTACTAAATTTTCTATTAGATGTACACATAAAAACTATAATACAGTAATAAATAAATTGTTTTGAATTATGGCAAAAAATATTTAAAAGCAATATTTGAGTTTTGATTTTTCGGTTTATCTAAATAAAATTTCATTCGAAATAATAAAAAAGGTAGACAAATAAATGATTCCCTTAAAAGCCTAATAAATGTCTCAAACTAACTTTATGTTATCACACACACACAATAAATAAATAAATGAAAATTTAAAAAATATAAAATTATCAATTAAAGTTTAAAATTGAGTTATTCAACAACTATTATAAAATTGTAAAAAAAGTTGTGCTTGGAAATTGTATACAAATAAATGTATATAAAGGTGTGTATGTCAAAAGACTTTTAAAATTTGATTATTGTGATTGTCAGCATACTCACTACCCTTAACACTCTATAAGCATATATATACATATTGTAATAGGATAATATAGCATGACTTACAGGTTTTTATTTTATTCCAATCTTATCTTATTTCCAATCTCTTTATTTTGTTTTCCTGGTTCCATGGCATATTCCATTTTTAAATCGGTTACTTATTTGTTTACTTTCGATTTGAACACTTACATGTGCGTTCATGATCGTTTTCTTCCGTCTGATCGCGATTTGCGATCTTCGCAAATCGCAACTTACGAGTAGCCGTATCTCCCTTTCGCAAAGCAGGAACGCATTTGCTCAACTTCGACAGACGCAAAGGGGGCGTTGCACTCTGGCGATGTATAGAATCGCGAGGGGTATTTAAATCAGTCGGTTTGTTTTGACTGCAGGTGGTCTGACGATGTTTTGGTCTAGTAAAGGCCGTACATTATTTTAAATTCCAGTTATGGAAGTTTATTTTTGTAGTTTGTTTATGTTCTGAAAGATGATGTTGCTTTAAAGATGAATCCAGTCTATAGATAGTGAAAATATCTTTGCTGAACTTTTGTTGTGATGAGTTGCTATGATATCCAAGGCTTCTATTTCTTTTGGACATTTGCTGGACTTTATTTTTTCGTCATCATCCGATTTGAAAAATCTGTTTTCTTCCAGTTATGCTGTGGTGAGTAGTTCGTTTTGCAACCTGTACATGTCAATTTTTCTTTACCTTACGTCATTCTGTTGGTTTAATTAAGTATTCTTATTGTGTTAAAGTATGACTTTAATTTTATAGATAATATAATTTCAGAAATTACTTTTTTTGGTTGATTTTACCAGATATAATTTCTCTTTGTTTATTATTTCATATATACATATATTTTATTTTGAATATGTTTTTTTCTTGAAAAATAAACGTTAGTTTATCTTTTAATTAAATGCTTCTTTACTGACTTTATTACACTACCACAGATTGCCAATACTTATTTCAGGTCACCCATTTTAATTTCTCTATCTCTGCTTAAGTTTTATTTAATTTTAGAACGGTTCTGGCTTCAGAACCGATCACGGGTTATGGGCCGAAGCTACTACGCTTTTTAACCTGTTATGGTGGCCATAACCTTCGTTGGCAATATCATAAACTAGTGGTAGCATGCGGCCATTAGACCTCCAAGTGATTTCTAGTGGGGGGGGGCCGCAATAGCATTTTTTTAAAATAAACTTTTAATTATTCTGGTATGAAATAGAAAGGTTTTTTTTTGTAAAATTTTTTTTTTGTCTTACTATCTGACTGTTTTAGAGTACGTTTTTTTGAAAAAAAAATTCTTTTTCCTTTCTGTTTAAATTTAATAAAGTCTAGTTAAGAGCATGGCAATGACCAATGTACAGGGCGATGGCCCGAACAGCAGTTCAAGTTTAAAGATGTCCTGACCGAGTCGGTAGCAGAAGAATCCCGCATTAAATTACGAGAAGAGGACAGAGGTAATCTGGTCCAATCCCATTTTTCCCGAGCTCGCACACCCAAGAGGTCCGCATATAAGCCTAAGTTCAAGGGAAGATGCCACAGGTGTGGTCAAGCCGGCCATGTGCTTCGTCAGTGTAAATTGCCTCAACAAGCTTCCAGTCCCGAATCCTGCCTCCATACTACTTCGAGAGACTCCTCAGACTCCTCATTCCAGAACCCTCGGTATCCAGAGGATCATCGGTGTCCAGTCCAGTTCGAGTCCAACCCAGTAATTCCAGACCTAGCAGAGATGTGCCTCGCAATAGAACCAGAAACCAACGTCAACGTAAGCCAACAAGCCAGGTAAATTACCTCATTCAATCTAATCTTAGTAATATTAAATGTGGTGGAGACGCCTGGGTCTTTGACACAGGTGCCTCCCACCACTTTTGCAAAGATAAAAACCTATATGTAAAATTTAAACCTTTGCAAAATGAGGAGTTGGCTGTTGCCGTTGACGGAGCAACTTTTCCTATTGAAGGAACTGGATTAGTGGACTTAAAAATAAATGGGGAGATGGTTCGCTTCGGCGATGTTATGTATTGCCCAAGTTTAAGGCACAATTTGATATCTGGCCCTAGGCTTGATAAAACTGGTGCCAAGTTCAGAGGAGGTGAGGGTAGGGTTAGAGCATATCGCGACAGTGGTACCCTATTTCGAGCTTTTCTTAAAGATGGCATTTACTGCCTGTACCCAGATCCTAGCCCTAAAAATAAAAATAAAACTCAAAATAGTCAAAGTCCTAAAAAGGTGCGTTTTCAAGCCTCTACTGTCCAGAAGGACGACTTTAAGTTATGGCATAGACGTTTCGGACACATTAGTTCCACCTTAATCGAACATACCGTAAAATGTAATGGTGTAAGGGGCTTACCACCTATTAAAAGTAAAGACTTTGAATGTGAGACATGTAAAATTAACAAACACAGGCGAACTTCCTTCCGTCCTATAAATCAAATAAGATCGAAACGACCCCTTGAATTACTTCATACTGACTTGTGGGGACCGACACAAATAACAGGTAGAAATGGAGAGAAGTACTTTTTAACCATAACTGACGACTTCTCACGAAAAGTATCAGTCTACCCCTTATGTAACAAATCACAAGTATTCAAGGTGTTCACTAATCATGTAAAAAGAGCTGAAAGATTTTTAGGCACTAAGGTAAAAGAGGTCCGTAGTGATAATGGGCGGGAGTTTGACAACGAAGCCTTTACAAGATACTTTGAAGAGAACGGGATACACCATGAGTTTACCAACGTGTATTCTCCGGAACAAAATGGGGTCTCGGAACGTTTAAATCAGACTATAATGGACGGGGCCGGCTCAATACTTAATGAAAGTAAACTCAGTTTAAAATTCTGGCCAGAAGCAGTTCTATACATCGCGTACACACTAAACAGGGTATGTCATAAAACACAGAAAAAGACACCCTTCGAATATTACTGTGGCAACAAACCCTCAATAAGACATTTACGCCCTTTTGGTACTGTGGCATACGTAGGGGTGCCCAAACAATTAAGAAACTCAAAGTTTGATCCTAAAGCCAAAAGGGGGGTTTTAGTGGGTTACGCGATGTCAACCAAAGGCTCCAGGGTATGGATCCCCGATCCAAATAAAATAATAGAAACCATAAATGTTAGATTTGGGGATGAATCTGTACCAAGAAATGTTCATAGACATAGTGAGCAAGGCCCAAGTTATTCAATAGGCACAAACCCTTTTACAACTTCAGAGCAGCACAACGGAAGCGACCTGGGACCCACATACATTTTAAGTTCAGAACAACCAGAAATTGACCCTCTGACCGACCTTCAACCTGACAGATTTCCTTTAGAAAGATCACCATCTCCATCACCTAAGCCAGGCACCTCAAAAACCGTTGAACCCGCCTCCATTAACTCATCTGAAGATGAAAGTGACGAGGAGGGCGAGGAACTTTCGAGAACACTGAGGGATGCTGTATGGTTCCGTAAGGCCATAACTAGGCCTGATAAGTCGAGGACCGACATCTATTATTATGAGATGGGTGAAACGCAACGTTTAAGATCACTCAGAGAAGTGCGGGAATACTGTCAGTCTAATGGTATAAAATTTGATCCAACCATGTTCAGTTTCAAAGGAGAAAATAAATACCAGGGTATTGTAAAATCTACTTCCAGTGCTAGTTCAAGTCCTAGTTACACACCTCCAGACACATCTTTATCAGAAACACGTAAAAACAATATATGACTAGAAGACTCCATACCAAACACATATAAGCAAGCCTTAAAATCCCCTCAGTGGGAACTCTGGAGACAGGCAATGCAGGAGGAAATGGACGTAATAAATAAAAGACATGTATGGGAATTAACATCATTACCACCCAACACTGAACCTCTAGGCTGCAGATGGGTCTTCACCATCAAACGAGACGATAAAGGGCATGTGGCAAGATACAAAGCAAGACTAGTAGCCCAAGGCTACAAACAGGTCAGGGGTGAAACTTATGACGAGACATTTTCACCAGTCGTAAATTTTAGTCTAATCCGCTTTTTCTTTGCCGCCCTTGTCTCATGTCTCGGATGGATTCACACGCAATGCGATGTGAAAGGAGCCTATCTGTACGCCCCTCTCTCAGATAACATTTACATGAAACAGCCTCCGGGTTTTGAAATAAAAGGGAAAGAGCATTTGGTCTGTAAACTCCAGAGGGCATTGTATGGCCTCCATCAGAGTGGCCGGGTGTGGTTTTATGAGTTACATAAAGTTTTAATTTCTCTTGGTTTTAACAAATTGGATTGATGTAATTGCGTCTATACATTTTCTAACTACGTTGTTTTATTATTATATGTTGATGACTTTGTTGTTTTAAGTAACCATCAGAAACACATAAATGAAATTTTAAAATTAATAGCTGAACATTTTGACATCAAAATCCTAGGGAAAACACGTAAACTTCTTGGGGTTGAGTTTGAGGAGGATAGGGAAGGTGTAGTGTCAATCCATCAAATGCAATATATTGATGATATCTGTACATGGTTTAAGGAATTTAACTTTCCCATCACTTCACTTCCCATAAGTAAAGGAGTAGTGTACTCCAAAGCACAGTGCCCTCAAACAGATACTGAAACCCAGAAGATGTCAAAATATCCGTACAGAAGTGTTTTGGGATGCTTATCTTTTCTTACAAGCAGGACTCGCCCCGACATATCCTATGCTGTAAACATCTTCAGTCAATTCCAGAGTAATCCAGGTATCATCCACTGGAATGGTCTCTTAAAATTACTAGGATATGTACAAAGTACCAAACACTACAAACTGAGGCTACCTTGTCATCACGTAAATCTAATAACATACACTGATGCTGATTTCGCCGCCAATCGCGATGACAGGACGTCAATGGGGGGACAACTTTTAATCTTAGACAAATCTCCTATCATGTGGAGGGCTTTCAAACAAAAATCTGTCTGCTTGTCTACCATGGAATCAGAGTTTGTGGCTTTAACAGAGGCAACTAAAGAGCTTCTTTGGTTCAGTAGAATCATAAATGAATGTTATGATAAACACATTTTTACAGGCCCACAAACTAAGCCAACCTTGTTAGTAGACAATATGGCCTCCATTGATTTCCTTAAGTCTCCCATAGAAAACTATAGAACAAAACACATTGACGTTAAATTATTTTTTGTTAGAGACCTTTTAAACCAAGAGATATTTAATGTAAAACACGTAACTAGTAAAGCTAATCTCTCAGACATTTTTACAAAACCCTTAACAAAGTTTGATCTTAAAAGGTTCATTGATGTGATCTTTAGTTATAAGTAATATATAATGTTAAGTATTATTTAAAAGTAAAACGTAAAATGTATAAAGTGAAAAAAAAACTCCCTCCTCTGGGCTTGGGTCAAGCATTAAGATGCTTGTTTAGTTTTTTTAAGTTAAACCCTGAAGTTTAACACGTTTCAGTTTTCAAATCTGAATTTTTTTTATATTTCAGTGTTTTCTTTGAATATGTGATTATACACTTGTTTTCCTGTTATTTCATATTTTTGTCTCATATGCATATGTTTTATTTTTATACATAAGCTTTTCAATACCCTCATTTCCAACATTGCGGACAATTTAACTCCCGCTGGAATGTGATCTGACCTCAGGATGGTTCATCCTCCGGGACCCGAGCAGCCCCAGGAAGCGGCTCGCAGGGGTGCAATTGTAAATAGCCAGAGTGGCCTGCAGGGGGTAGTGGCCTTCTTGAGTGTTCTGATCACAGGAAGGCCTGTCGCGGGCATCGTTTTCTTTTAAGTTTTGTAAGTCCCTATTTTGAAAAATGGAAATGTCACATAGGTCCCGTCCGTGGTGTTGAAAATTGAGCTGTATTTTTTTTGCATATATAAATATGAAAAGGGTTGTTTTACTTTTAAGAAATTGCATAACAAGTGTTTTTCACATTTTGAATCTTTGTTAAAACATTTGCAAATGTGTATTATTTCAAAAGTTTAAGCATGCATGTTGTTGTTGTTGTTGTTGTTTGTTTTTATGTGAGCGCTCACCGTCCTTATCATTATCATATTCACAGTCATTATCATGATCATGATCGTTAGTGTAATTATCATTAAATGTGTCTATTTTGCATATCATGAATTTCCCATACATTATCAAAGTGTTTTTGCATAGTAATTCATGTTTTGCTATTCTTCATATTTGTAATGTTTATGAATCTGTCGTATGATAATCATTAACTCTAGTGTAATTATGCAAATGTTTGTAAATGTAATCGTGTATTGTCAAGGCAAGGATCAAGAATCGACATACTAAAGAATGTTACGGTATGTACTGGTAATCGTAGTCACTTGCACGTGACGAGGTAAAACGGTAACAAATTTTCATGAACTTTTTCTTTGAAATGTTTGTGTACCTGAAAGACTTTCAAATTTTTAAGTTACTATGGTAACTAAAGACTTTTGTGCTATAAAAAAAAAAAAGTTAATCTTGTTGTTGTATAGTTATCAAATTGTTATTCATATTGTGTGGTTATTAACATTGTTAAAAAGTTGTTCATTTTTGGAGATTAACTTTGTTATAAGATATTGTGAATTGTTACATTTACGCACGATAATGTTGATTTATTCTTCACTAGTAACTGTCAAAGTATGATAGTAGGTATACTTATATCTTATGTTGTTCAATATGACCTTTGATATTATTTATATTATTTAGTAATACTTGGTAATTAGTTTCTTTGTAGTACGAGTGTTAAGGGGGGGGGGGGCGATTGTCAGCATACTCACTACCCTTAACACTCTATAAGCATATATATACATATTGTAATAGGATAATATAGCACGACTTACAGGTTTTTATTTTATTCCAATCTTATCTTATTTCCAATTTCTTTATTTTGTTTTCCTGGTTCCATGGCATATTCCATTTTTAAATCGGTTACTTATTTGTTTACTTTCGATTTGAACACTTACATGTGCGTTCATGATCGTTTTCTTCCGTCTGATCGCGATTTGCGATCTTCGCAAATCGCAACTTACGAGTAGCCGTATCTCCCTTTCGCAAATCAGGAACGCATTTGCTCAACTTCGGCAGACGCAAAGGGGGCGTTGCACTCTGGCGATGTATAGAATCGCGAGGGGTATTTAAATCAGTCGGTTTGTTTTGACTGCAGGTGGTCTGACGATGTTTTGGTCTAGTAAAGGCCGTACATTATTTTAAATTCCAGTTATGGAAGTTTATTTTTGTAGTTTGTTTATGTTCTGAAAGATGATGTTGCTTTAAAGATGAATCCAGTCTATAGATAGTGAAAATATCTTTGCTGAACTTTTGTTGTGATGAGTTGCTATGATATCCAAGGCTTCTATTTCTTTTGGACATTTGCTGGACTTTATTTTTTCGTCATCATCCGATTTGAAAAATCTGTTTTCTTCCAGTTATGCTGTGGTGAGTAGTTCGTTTTGCAACCTGTACATGTCAATTTTTCTTTACCTTACGTCATGCTGTTGGTTTAATTAAGTATTCTTATTGTGTTAAAGTATGACTTTAATTTTATAGATAATATAATTTCAGAAATTACTTTTTTTGGTTAATTTTACCAGATATAATTTCTCTTTGTTTATTATTTCATATATACATATATTTTATTTTGAATATGTTTTTTTCTTGTAAAATAAACGTTAGTTTATCTTTTAATTAAATGCTTCTTTACTGACTTTATTACACTACCACAGATTGCCAATACTTATTTCAGGTCACCCATTTTAATTTCTCTATCTCTGCTTAAGTTTTATTTAATTTTAGAACGGTTCTGGCTTCAGAACCGATCAGTAATGATAAAAATAACTTAAATGGTACTTCGTTCATTATAATGGCCTTATCGGTGTTTAAGAAGAATTGTGGAAACGTGGTTCGTAAAATAGTGTTAAGAGCTCTGAAAGCAAATTTGAAGAATTGTTATGTTTTTTAGGTATGTATTTATACAAATATACATTTATTTACAGGTGTTTAATAAATTACCGGACATTTTCCATTCACCGGGTCGGATTATCTGGATTGCGGATTAACCGGGTCGGTGAAAATCTCACTATTCCATATACGGAGTCCGTATGGGTACTGTTATTTTCCAGGTGAAACATAAGAATTTGTTTTGATAGAAAAAATAATCTAGTTCAAACGCGCGAAATTTCGCCTAGCTTTAAAAGCGATTTTCTGTATGAAAATATTATTACCGAAAATTTTCTGTTCCAGAAATTCAAGAATGCATAGGAACCATGATGTAATTTATTATGATGGTGGAAAAAGTAAAGGAACCATGGTTAAGAAATTATTGAAGGCAATTTTATCAAATAAATTAAATGAAATTACTACATCAGACGACGATACTGCTGATTTGAAGAGGAAAACCATAAAAGACTTGAGAAAGTTAAGCTTTTTTGAAAATCTTGACGAAGAGTGAGTGCAATAATGGATTAACAAAGATTCAGAATTAGAATGCTACGAAGTTTTAAAGGAAAATTTGAGTAGCAACATTAGTCAAATGAAGAACGAAAGCATATCTTTATTTAAACGAAAGCATATCTTTATTTAAACGAAAGCATATCTTTATCTTTCATTCAAACACTCAGATTTGTCCATTTTCTTTCAGACACATTTCGTCTAAATTTAAAATTGCTGTTTTGTATTGAGCAGTTACGTTTGATATTGTATTTATGTGGTAATACGCTATTGTTTCCACATTCCATATAAATCTTAATGTTACCAATAGCCCTCTTTAAAAAAAAAGGCCATGATGCATAAATATTTAATGTGTTTCAATAACAATCGATGTAATGTGCTGAATCATTTGATATTAAAACTATCCAAATTCATGCAAATTACATAAAATTCTAAAAATCTTTTAGATATTCAAATGAAGTAAATAAAAATAATAAATAAACAATGTAGTAATAGTAAATTAATAATTTCTTAATAAATAAGTACAATTTTGTTTATGTTATCACAGCAATGGTAATTATCTTAAATTAATTGCATTTGAAAGGTGCTAAATGCCAAGAACGTATGTTAAATCAAATTACCTTTTAGAAGACCTCATGATGTGAGGGTTGCATGCAAATTAGTTTCTACGCAGTTAATTACTTAACAAACAGCATTATTTAATGCAACACTTTCGTTGCTTTATGTTTTATAATGTGAAGACATCATACTCTAATCTATAAATGAAAAAGAGTTTAAAGTGTTCTATTTATTAATGTGCAAGCTTTCAGTTGGCCTGAAAGTTTTATAATTCCTAAAATATTTTCTACATTTTATAAATTCTAAAAATAATCACATTTTTTTGTAAAGTTGTGTAGAAAAAAATCAATATAGAAGACTGTAGACTTCAAGACTAAATTGAAATTTTTAAAATCAGAATGATGTGAAGGAATATCTGGAATTAATGTAATATTTTATACTTTCAGTCTTTTCTTTGGTATGTAATAGTGGTTGCTTATATACTTGGAATAAAGTAAACAAACTCTTGGCTCACTTTTCGATATGAAAATGACAGTATAAATAGTATATAAAACAGAACACAAATTCTATATATGATAGCCTTTCTAGATCTAATCTGTCAATTTTTACAATATCAATGTCACCTCCTCCTTTACCAGTGCAACATCATATGTTACCTATGCTCCCATGCTGTTATCTTTTTAACGAGTAACATATTCAAGTTCAAAATCTTCAAACACTAAAAAGTCTTTTTAAAGCACCATAAACAATTTTTAAATGCGCTACGTCTTTTTAAAGATCTGAGTCTTTCTTCGTCAGGCGCAAATAAGACGTGCTTCTGCTATAAAAGCAGCAACATGACTGAAGCATAAAATAGGAGAAAGGAAACAGACTGATGAAATATCCAATAGGTAAATGGAAAATAATAAAGAATACTGCCCAGTTAAACTGATGGCATTGAGCTCACAGGCTACAAATACTAATTGTACATTAAAGCCTTATATTTTCAAGGGTTAATTCCGTTAAAAAATTAAGAAAGGGAAACAGCTCTCTTCTTTCCTCTTTTTTTATACTTAATCATTGAACCTCCTATACTATCAAAGACATGCTTTATCATATAAAAAATCTATATCCAAAATTCAGAGCAAATTAGATAATTCTTAATAAAAACCCATTTAGCATTTATATAATTTAAAAGGAGTTATCCCCCTCTTTTATACTTAACCATTAAACTTCCAAAACTATTCAGAGATTTGAACGAAATCTGAAAATTCTGCTTGAAAAACCCATTTATATAAATAAAGGGGGGGGCACCCCTGTTCCCCCTATTTATACTTATACAATGAACACCTAATAACAGTCACTGAATCGCCTCATCTGAATGATCCTAATCTAAATTTTGAACGAAAACTTAATTCTGCATGAAAATCCCATTTATATCAACTAACGGGGGGGGGATTAGAACCCCTGTTCCCCCTATTTATACTTATTCAATGAACACCTAATAACAGTCACGGAATCGCCTTATCAGAATGATCCTAATCTAAATTTTGAACGAAAACTTAATTCTGCATGAAAATCCCATTTCTATAAATTAAGGGGGGGGGGGATTAGAACCCCTGTCTCCCTATTTATACTTATTCAATGAACACCTAATAACAGTCACGGAATCGCCTCATCAGAATGATCCTAATCTAAATTTTGAACGAAAACTTAATTCTGCATGAAAATCCCATTTATATCAACTAACGGGGGGCATGAGCCCCCCGTTCCCCCTCTTATACATATCGAATGAACTCCAAAAACTAATCAGGGAAGCGCCTTGTCAGGATATACCTACATACAAAATTTCAAGTGGATCCGATATTTTTATCATGAGTTATCGCGTTACGCACATACGCACATACATACAGAACGGACGGGCACATAAGCTCTCAGGCTATGATAGCCTGTGAGCTAAAAACCAATAGGAAAACCGAAGACATCAGCAAATAACAGAAGAATATAATCAAATAAAATACACAGAAAGTAGAAGGAGAACAAGAAAGCAAATTTGAACATAAATAAATGCATAAAAAATTATAATATAAAGGGAAAACACGCACATATTTAAAATATGTAATCACTTGAAAAACAATTTAAAATAAAATTAAACAAATTATTAGTTAATACAAGAAAAAAATTATATGATATGAAAGAAAAGTTTTTTTCCAGGCTGCTGCGATCATTATGGAATCATTTATTAATGCTTCAAAATTATTAATTAATTAATTAATTAATTAATTAATTCTCAATTATTACTAATAATTTTTTTTCTAATCTTCATTTATTACGCCATTGAATATATATCCAATTTTAATATATCCAATATCACATGTTATATCTTCCTGTAAAAAGAAGAAATGTGAAGGTTGAAAATTTCCGTCTGGTTATGCTTTGCTACATCCAATTTACTTTGTTACATCCCATGATGACGACAAAGATATAGAAATTTATGCCGATCATGAAGATGGTGATCCCGAAGCTTGTCTTTAGTGCAATTATTTATTCAGCCACTAAAAACCAAAGACGAAGTGATAAAGTGCGTTAAATTTTCAAAAAGGGCACATGAAAAATTTCTATTTTTATTTTATTTTATTTTTTGTGATAGTTAACTAAGTAAATTGCATACAAAACTATATCCTAAAATTTCAGATAAAATGTCAAAAATATTTTTTATTTATTAATATTTTTAATTCGTCCGTATTTCTTGGTGTGTATAAAAATTTATTTAAGATGCCTACAAGTAAAATTACTAATAGCTGACGGATGTGCCGTTTTGGACAACACTGTAGATAAAATGGCAGTGTGTAGGTTTTTTATTTGTTCAAATGTTATTACGACGTTGTGACTTTATTTCTTATGTTATAAAAGACACCATTGAATTTTACGTATTTCGCAAAATCAGTGTATAAAAATAAAGGTTAAGAGAAAAAAATTCTGTGAATAGTAGCAATTTTTGTAGTAATTTTAGGATAGTTTCCTCTTCTTTATATAAATTGGTGATACAAATGAATAAATAAATTATTGTCTATGTTCAACATACATTCACAAAGAAAATTCTTAATGCTCACTGTAGCATAATTTTACAGAAATCCATTTAAATATCAGTTCTGCAAATTTTCACATTTTATAAGATTTTTATACATTTGTAGCATAATAGATAAATTTAAAGAGAAAAATTTTAAATATTTCTAGTCATTAATTTCAAAATAAAATTTCTTTCTAAATTTGTATATACTTGGTATTTTTTTAAGCAGTCGTCATCCTACATATATATTTTTAGAAATATTCTAAACAGATTTTTAATTTCATATTAATTTGTAAATAAAATATTTGTATTAATACGATGTTATAAGATACTTTTTGAAAATTCTGTGAAATTAATTCTTAATTTTTCTTCTTTTCTGATACTAATTATTATATACGGTTTGCTGACTTCGCTATCATAAAGAAAATAGCCATTATTCAGCTGATAAATATTTAAAAAATTAAACGCTAATAACGAATTGCACGATATACAAACAATTACAATAGGAAAATACAAGGAAAGCAAAAAGTATTTATTCATTATTTATTGAACAGTTTTGTAAAAAATTGTAAACTCTGTTTATACTTGTTCTTGAAATTATTTTAAAAGAAAATTGTCAAACTGAGACAATAATTAAATAATAAAACTTAAATGCATAAAAATGGATATTTTTTAACATAAATAATAATTAAAAAAATTTAGATCGATTTCAAATTCGACAGTTATTAATATTTCATTTCTTTTAGCAAAAGTGTCTATTTTTTACATTTAGAATTTTAAGGTTTATATTATACAATTTAAAAATTCTGATTTTCACTGCTTTTAAATAAATCTCATTCGTATTTTTATTATTAATAAAAGAAAGAGTATAAAAAATAAAAAAATTATTTCCCTGATCATATTTGTTGCTGCTACATTTGTACTACGTCGAAGTTGTAAAAATAATTCATTCTTTCTTCTTATTAATTTTTTGGGCTTTATTTCTCTGGTATAACATGCAAACAAAATATCATTAAAATTATGATAATATATGATCATCTATAATTATTTACACCTATTAGAAATTCAACTTTATTCACGTTAATCTAGATAAATTTAAGAAAATTTCCATTTATACAGCCTTATCTTAAATAATTGACTCTTATACAAAATTTTACTTTCTCAATTTTTATAAAAAAGAAGGTTCATTGTAATACTAATTCCAAAATAATTGGTTTTAAAGTTACAACTCCAACTAGATACTACCCAAGAAGATTTAATGGTAAACAGCTTTAAAGTTTCATTAGAAAAATCATTTCAATTCGTAAGTTGATTTTATACGAAGTATTGAAAACTTGGTGAGCGCGATAATTCATAATTTTTTTCTAGGTTTTAAAGCGATAGTGCTGTTAGTCTAACTTACTCAATTAATGGTGTCTAAGACACAATTTTCCTAAAAAACAATTCATTGCATTAAAACTTTCTCTGTTTTAGTGCTTAAAATGACGTTTAAATCATCTTCCTATCTCAGTTGGAACGGGAAATATAATATTCTTTTTCATTTTGGTTTGTTTTATTCCATTTTGGTCATCAGGAGAAAAAAAATCCCCATAAAAGTATATATATATATAAACTACACACTGTTATATAATTTTCTTAAAATAATGTATTTATGGTACTACTCTGTTATCCCGCCGACCAATTTCGCCAAATTATACAAATCGCCAAACTAATAGCCAAATTATGCATATTGACATAATTTTTATTTTAAATAACGAAAAAACAGATAATTAGTAGAATATTAATAAAAATATCAATTAAAAGTCGAAATGAAAATCACTTAATGACATTTTAAACACATGAATCTTATTTAATGTCATTGAATATGGACATTCACGATCATCCATTATTGGCATTTAATCTTATAGTTTGGCGATAATTTTTTGGTCGACGGGATAACCTAGTAGTACCGTATTTATTTTACATCTAAAAAATTAAAAAAAAAAACATTTAGATATGTATGTTTTCTCTGAGCAATGCTATGGTCTTTGTAAGGGTTAACGCAACTATTTTGAATCCCAGTTATTTGATAAACTATATTTATTTTAAATATTTCTTCAACGGGTTATAACACGTTAACTTAATTTTAATAAATTCTGAAATTTAAAGTTTTCTAATTGTTAACTCATCTGTTTTGAAATCCAATTATGTGATAAATTGCATTTATTTTAAGCAATTATGAACCAGTTATAAAATGATCCCTAAATTTTATTAAAATCTGAATTTTAAAGTCTTTTAAGTGTTAACTCCACTATTTTGTATTCCCGTTATCTTATAAAATACATTTATTTTAAGGAATTCTTCAACCAGTTGTAAAATGTTAACTTAATTCTGTCATTTAAAATCATGTAAGGGTGTAATATATCCATATTGAATTCTAGTTATCTGATAAATTTATATTTTAAGGAATTCTTCAACCGGTTATAAAAATTTATCTTAATTTTGCTAAAATCTGCAAAAAACCTTAAGTGTTGAAGCATCCATATCGCATTTCATTTATCGATTAAATTATGTCTATTTTTAGAATTATTCAACCGATTTTAAAATATTACCTTAATTTTTTAAAAGTATGCAAGTTAGTCTGATAGATTATATTTATTCTAAGAAATTCTTTAACCGGTTGTAAAATCTTAACTTATTTTTGTAAAAGTATGCAATTTAAAGTCCTGTTACGATAAGTATGTTTATTGAATTCTACTTATTTGATAAATTATATTTATTTAAATAAATTCTTGAACTCGTTATAAAATGTCCTTTTAATTTTATTAAAGTCCCCACTTTAAATTTCTGTAATTGTTAGCGTAATGTATTTTGATTTTCAGTTATCTGCTAAATTATTTTTATTTTAAGGAATTTTTCTACTGATTGTAAAATGTTCCCTTCATTAAATAAAATTCTAGTATTTAAAGTCCCAAAAGTGTTAACGCATTTATTTTAATTCCAGTTAACTGATAAATTTTGTTTATTTAAAGGAATTCTTCAACTGGTTGTAAAATGTTCCTTTAATTTTATTAATGTCTGCAATTTAATATCTTGAAAGGGCTTCCATTTTTATTACCAGTTTTTTCACATATTATATTTATTTCAAGGAATATTTCAACCCATTAAAATGTTCCCTTTCTTTTATTAATGTTTGCAAATTAAAAAATATTCCTATTTAGCTTTCCACACAATTGATTGCTTCTCAATATAGAAGAAAAATAACGTTAGTGACGTTCAGATTTGCTTACAAATAATAAATCCACAATAAACATTCAACAAAATATTTCATAAAGAGCGATAGAGCATAATAAACATTGAATAAACAAAACCCTTTATTTTTCTCGCTACTTCTTATTTTCACATTGTTTCAAATAGAATCACAAAAGTGTTCTGCTGAATATTTTATGAGGTAATAAATATTGTGTTATTGCCAAGAAATGTTACTGCGTACCCACGTTTATGTCTGATGTACGATTGAAAGTAAATATTATTCTGTTACAGTGTATACAGCTCGAAATTGAAAATAAAAATTTCAAATTCTTTGTTATCATATTCTATGAATCAATTTAACCCTTAACTGTAGGTTTTACTTACCCATCATACGTAGTATAGGGTAAGTCTTGCAATCGTTTTGAAAATCGAAAATTTTTTTGACGGATTTACACGTTTTAGATAGCGGAGATTCCGAAAAACATATTTTTAGAAAAAAAAAATTGCCGTCCGTCTGTCTGTCTGTCTGTCTGTCTGTCTATAAACGCTCTATCTCCCGAACAAATTGAGATAGAGACTTGAAATTTTGTATGTAGTTAGTATGTAAGAATGGGGCGAAGCCTATTTAATATCAGTAACCTCGATTATCCGGAACTATTTTTTTCGGACTCTCGAAAAATTCGTTCTGATGAAAGGTACATAAAAATTTTCGAATTTTTTTGTTTTAAGGAATGGACGTAAAGGGCAATAAAATAACACACATTTTGCATATAGAACAAAATCGATCGGATTATTAGTTGCCGAGATATTTGTAATCCTGTTTTCCATATTCTTCGATTTTTCATGACCCTGTATTTCATTCAAATTTATACTCAGAGGTATAATTTAATTGGAAATGAGACGCTTACACCGACGCAGTTAATTGTTAGTTAATAGAATTATTATTTTTGGAGTTATAAGGATGTTTCTTTTACGCAGTTCGGTACTACTTGAGTGGTTTGGCGTTTTATATAATCTGTCGAAATAGGTAATCAACAGTTCTTTAATAGAGCATTACTATGCATATTAACAATATTTAAATTTTGTTTATGAATTTTAATGCATTGTACAAATAGTTTTCACATGTTTTATTTTCATATACATATTCATGATGGGTAAGTATTACGGTGGCCCCCAACGACTAGTTTTCTATTTTCATAATAAAAATAAAAATCTATGTGATATTTTGATGAAAATCTATATATTGATATAATAATGGGAAAATAGTAAAAAATAAAATTAAAAATTTTGAGCTAAAATTTGATATTTTATGGCATATACCTCATGTGCACAATTGAGGTTTTTAAACAATGTATTATTCATTTTGCAGTAAAATTTGGATGACTTTTAAAAAAATTCTGATTAATACTTTGCAATTTATTTTATATTAAAATTTTTAAGTATTCATAAAAATAATAAAAGCAAATTTTACTTTGATAGCTTAAACAGATTTTTTTTTTCTGACGAACAAATTCTAATTTTTTGTGAAATGCAGCTTACGGACATGTACAAAATAATTGTTACTTATCTCTTTTGGCTTTTCTTAATCAGTGACAGTGACCATATTGAGCAAATTCATGGCACATAATGAGAATGTCCATCCTTTTTGGTATGTGCCACATGTGGCACACGATCCAGTGAGTGTTTAAATATTCCATTATCTCTTTCAAGAACAATTTAAAGAAATGAATAATTTAAAAAAATCTAAATATATAATACATAACATATATGAATAATGTTTAATAATAATATGTAACAATATATAATAAATAATAATTATATATGTTGCGGCCAAAACCCGAAATTGGCCAATTCGCGAACTGGCCAGATGCAATTGGCAATTTGCGAACAGACCAGATGCGATTGGCAAATTCGCGAAATAGATATAGGCACTCGGCTTAATCCTTTCTAACTTAGTTGAAAGTATCTATGAATTCAAATAATCTAGCTGTCAGCCTGTCCGTGCTCTAACTCGAGTAAAGGTTCCGGTTAACTTGTAATTGTCATCTTATTTGGTTTATCAATTAATTTCGATATTGAAAGGGAATTGTGTACTATTTTTGGTTGATTTAGTTGGGTACACAAAAATATTTCGTTTCAATATAATCAATGGGAATCTTTTTTACTGTGCATTTTAAGGTAGATTATCTTAATTACAAAAAAATTGGTGCCTATGCATCTTAGTTTGGGTGTTGGCAGAGGCTTCCCAGCCAGTTCGCGAATTGGCCGGCCAAAACCCGAAATACGCTATTCATTTCATGTATTTCGGGTTTTGGCCAAGAAGCTTGGCCAGTTCTAGAATTGGTCAGGCTCCGGGTATTTGCCGCAACATATATAATAATGCATAATATATGGCGTATTTCCATGAGCAGTTGTCCTGTAAGTCATATTACTAAATGTTGGTTACCTTTATTTTGGAATGATTTGCTTGGTCTTATTCAATTAATGAGATATCTCTGATAAAGTAAGTCATATTTTCCCGTTCTAAAATAGAAAATCTTCTATTTTAGTTTCTAATTCCGTATCCAAAATCGTAGTATGTGTCTTACACAACAAGTGCTCATGGAAATAGCCTATAATAATAATATCATAAATATACATTTAAAAAATATAGTAATCCCTCAACATTCGCGAGTTTTGATTATTCGCGAAATAAAAAATGCATGACATTTCAACATTCGCAAAGTCTGAGGTTGGTTATTCGTGATTTTTGAATTATATGAAATATTTTTTTACAAAGTAATCTCACTTTGTTATACCAGTTTTCTTAACTACCTGACACTCGGCACATATATAATGTATAGTATACTGTATTATGTATACACTAACAAGGAAGGTCTCCATTGGGGAATTTTTTGAAAAAAATACGAATTAAACTACTCATGTAGGTAATAAAGGATCAGTGAAAACTAGCGGCGGATTTACATTATTAGATATGTAAAAAAATAAAATAGTTTGGAATAATTGGCGTGAAAAGCTGAAAGCGACGCGGGATTTGGCGAGCAGTGCATTTCCTCGCCAAAAGCAGACGATTTTAACGAATCTGAAAATTGATTTTAATTGACTTCACTGTTAAAAATCTGCAGCATTTACTGCAACGTCACTCCACTACTTTTATAGAATATCTCTCTTCTGACCAATGAGAATACTCCATAGCACGGTGAATTGACCGTATCATACACTGTTAAAAATCTGCTGCATTTTGTTGCAACGCACTCCACCGCTTGTATATAATATCTCTATTCCAACCAATGAGAAAGCTCCATTTCACGGCCAAGTAACCGTTTTCTATACAAGCAAGGGGGTACGTTGCAACTAAATGCAGCAGATTTTTAACAGTGTATTTTTCAATTTGGAACAATTTTAATCAATTTAAATTGTGTTTTAAATGATAAAATATATTAATTTCATTTTGTTATAAGTACATATAAACGTATATGACAAAATTAAAAATGCAAAACTAAAATTACTTAAACTAAACTTATTTAAATAAATTGAACATAGAAAGTTTTTTCTTTAAAAAGTATTCGAAGCGTAAAAGCGTATTTTTCAAAATTTCGTTTTTTCGCCAACCAGAGATAAATCGCCATATAAACGAAATTTTTATTATTTTTTTACGGACGTTATAAGGAGGTTCCGCCGAAATTTTTTTATAAACATATATAACTATATGAGAAGAACATTCTGTAATTTTTTTCAGATTTTTCTGAGTATGCCCGTATGGAGACCTTCCTTGTAAGTTGTGAGAACTTCAGCCCTTTTGTTGAGGTGAGAAAATATTGATCAGTGATTTCCTTTATTTTTTTATGCATATTTTTTAACAATTTTCTAAATTTTCTAAAATTTCAAATTTTTAGTGCAGGTAACATATTTTTTGCAAAAATTCTCAAAGAATTAAAACATGAATAACAGCTTGTTGAAAAAGTAGTAAAATGCAATTCCACACTGCAGAGAAGTTTTAAATTTAAAATCGAAATCGACTGTGCAACTTTTCCTTACAAAAAAATTCAGAAACATAAGATCTGCTCTGCCAATCAGTCACACATCACTAATATTTTTTTCACCGAACATTAGCAAATAAATTTTTGCAAAATATGTTTAAAATTGTTCAAATTTATTTACAGCATGTACTTTTAATGTATTATACTCAATAACTGTACTTTTTTGAACTTCAATTGCACTTTTGCATTAAAATGAAAAGCAATTTAGAACCTAACCCCATAGATGTACTCAAAATTCGTGTTTTTGACATTCGCAGATGTTTCACGGAGCCCTCGCACTACTGATTCAAAAAGACCCGGATGATAATGTAAAGTCTATGGGGGCGTTCTTTTCAAATATCTTACTCCAATTTTAATATTTTGACGTGATTTTTTTGCATAGAATATCTGAGAACGATCCACAACCAACCTAGTTTTTACTTTTTTGATTTTGGTTATATTCTTACTATATTAGAATAGTTTCAGTTTCATAACCGGTTCAAACCGATTTAAAAAGTTATTTTTATTTTCATTATTATTTTTTTTATCTGAAACGAAAATTACGTCAAAATATTAAAATTGGGGCGAAATATTTGAAAAGATCGCCCCCATAGACTTTACATTATTATCCGGTTCTTTTTCAGTCAGTAGTGGGGCGTCTTAAGGGCTTACTGTAAATGAAAATATATCAAATGCTGTAATTTTTAACCACTGACAATTTTGAAAAGAATTCTTCGTTAATTGAACTTGAATATTTAAGCAATTAAATGAGGTAAATAATTCTTTCGAAAATTACTGCCAACAAAATATCGGGGCAGTTAGCAGGTGTGTAAATTATGCAATATATAATTTATAAAATAATAATAATAATAACACTGGCTCCAAAATTGGGGTTTTGCCATGTTTTGTGTCATATATCATATGAAATAATAATATATATTATTATATAAAAACATGTGCTGTGTTATAATAATATATAAAATATTCATGTATAAATAAAAAAAAAATGGTATCTGCAATCTATAATTTTTAATCGTAGCTAATTTCGAGAAGAATTCTAAGATCAATTAAACTGACACGTTTGATCAATTAAATGGATAAAAAATTCTTTTGAAAATTATTGGCAAAGTTGTATATATTTTTGCGCTTATCAGACAAACTTAATGACACAACATACAAAAAATACTAGGCAACATTAAACAAAAAACAAATTAAACAAAAAAACACTAACCTGCTAAGTACATTTGGATTGTATCATGTTTTAAAACAAATTCCAATTCATATTATTTAATTTATAGGGCCAAAAGTAAAAATGAGCATTATTTTTTATTATCACGTAAGAATTTTTTGGAAATCAAATATTTCAGAGTTAAAAATTTAAGAATTAGCAAAAATCTGATACTAAAAAATAGATGCGATTTTTTTCTTATTTATTTTTACATGCCTTTCGCTGCATCCAAAATCAACCATCATTTTTAACCATTTCATCAAAATTTTTCGGAAATCTAAAATTTCAATGCAAGAAATTTCAAAGTTAAATCTGACCCGATATGCCCACTTCATCGGATTTTGAGCTGCTTCACTTTATGAATTATAGCTGTAAGAACAATATAATAGAAAAAAAATAATGTACTAATCGAAGAAATAAAACCAAATTGAAAAAAAAATTCTCTTTTATATTGTAAAATTTTCGTTTTTTAAATTTGAAATACACGAAATATTTTGACGTCCTAATAAAAATTAAGTTCATTTTCAAATTCAGTGCTAATAATCACATAATAATCAATTATCACAAAAACTGTATTTTATAAAATAAGAGTTTTGCTGTTTTTTAACTTTTAAAATGACAAACATGACATGGATTAAATTAATAATTTGCGAAAAAAAACTGATATCATGGTCTCAAATGAAGATCATATTTCGATTTATAGTTAAAAATTACATTTAAAACTCCTCTATTTTTTTAGTATTCAATTTCACTTTTTTTTCTTTTTACTTTTTTACTTAAAAATTTTACAATTTGAGAAAAAATCGCCAAGAAATAGTTAAAACAAAGGTTAGTTTTAGTTTCAGCATTAAAAAATACCAAGAAGTTAATTATAAACGTTAAAAAACACAAGCATCGAAGGTTTGTTTAATTTACTATCTGGATCATTCTTTGGTATAAAAGTAAAAATTGTTTAATTAAGTTAAGGTAAAAGGTTTGATGTTGTTTCGGATTTTTCTAGTATTCTCCGTATTTATGATAAATATTTTATTAAAAATACAATTCACACTATGCAGATGTGTAGCTCATACTCTTAATATCCATGGAAATTATGCTTAAAGACCGTTTATATTGCGTAAATCATTTGAAAAGCGCAAAATATTAGACAGAGTTAAATGGCGCTTTTGAATTAAGTGTATCTTATCATATTCTGCCTAATATTGTCTTTTGTAATCCTTTATAGTTTTCCTTGGAATACGGAACTAATGGTGACATTTTTACATTAATTGTTTTTGCATAGTTCCCTTTTGAAGAAAAAACATTCAAACGGATTACAGTTTCAACCAAATACTATGTTTACTAATGACTAACAATCTTTATTTGACACTTTTTCTAACGCATGTGAACTATTCAAAAGATTTAACATCCTGTCCAAGGATTTGACTAAATTTCTCATGGTGGTATTTAGTTATCTAATAAAAATTAAAATAACCAAAACTTTCCTTTGAAATTAAACTTTAGGTTAGTTTAGTAAAGCAGTGAATGAGAAGTAAATAGATTGAAATTAAAATTAATTTTATTCAACTTTACAGACACGGTAAGTTATGTATAATAGGTTTTGAGAAATTTTCATGAAAACAGTTTTATAATTCTAACTATCATTCTTTTAAATATTCCAGAAATTGCTCTGTATGTTCTCCCGAGAATGAGTTTTAAAAATATTATATAAAAGTTAAAAGTATTTTAAAACACAATAATTGCATGCAATTGTTTTCAAATAATATGAAAAATTACAGGTAAGTATAAAATTATTAAGGACTTTTGGATTTGTTTGCTTTTTTAATTTTTTCGAGGCAAAAACATGTAAATAAGTGGGCATCGGGGATTATACATGTGCTTGTTATATAGATATGTCTATTATTCAGATGCCATCAATATGATCTTTACTATATTTAAATTTTCCAAATCAAATTCAGTGTACCTAAATATAGATTATACCATATTAGATATAAACAAAAAGATATATTTGTGATGAAACATCATTATACGGATTCTGTGCAACTGAAACAGCGTCATTCTGTATCTATGCTGCCAGAATTTAGTGAAAATGCGTTGTATTTAATAAACATTTCGCTTTTGATTACGAAACGCATCTGAAAGGGAAAAATAAAATAATGTACTGGGCAGTTTTAATATGAGTATCTCTATTTCGATCTCTTTGTAACTTAAAGGAATAATTCAAACGAAACTAAAGTCATTGAATTTACCATTCAGGAATGTTGAAGAAAAATGGAACAATAAAAAGTCCTTCCGGCAATGCCGGGAGGAAGAGGTAGCTTTCATATACTTATTTATTTATTTTAATTTATTTAAATCAAATATACGAAGCTCAAAATATTGGAACACGATTATGTAAGATTGAATACTAGTTTTTGTCAATACTGAATATTAATAGAGATTTTTAGAAGTTAGTCATCTTTTATTCAAATTGGTTTTATTTTAAGCGATTTATAGGGTCGCCAAATACCACGATATCCATTTTAAAGCAGCATGATGGATAAAAAAAAACAATGAGCTTGATCAAAATCTTAATTCATGTGAACATGCACACTCACATCGAAATCGATTAATATATACGAGAGCTGTCGCGGGCAAATTGACTTTAAAAAAAATTTCACCCACATTAGAAATTCAAACTGCTATATCCCAGGCGTTTTTCAGGGTAAATACAAAGCAAAACTATTCCGGAATTCATTATTAAGATAAATAGTTTAGAAAGAACTTTTTTCAATTTCTAATTTTTTGTTTATACATCATTATACATTTAAAAGATTTTTGACAAATTTAAATGGCCGCCATTTTGAAACAAGATGGCGGATAGTTGGCCCATGAACTCGGTCGAGACTTTGGTATGTACCATGTACCATGAGTTATATCGAAATCAGTTTATAAATATGCGTATTAACGCGTGACAAATTTCAGACCGTTTCAAAATGTCAATTTCACTGGAAATTGAAAGTGCTAAAACTCAGCCTTTTTTCAAGATATAGATCAAACAAAAAATGCTCTGGAATCTTTGTATCAAGGTCAAAACACAAAAGAAAAATATTTTTCAATTTCTTACTTTTTTGCACCTAATTTAAAAATTTAAATTAAAAATATATATATTCCGCCGTTTTGAAACAAGACGGACGGTTGAAACTGGACAACAAACTCGGTCCAGGCATCAGTATGTCCTATCTACGCACCAAGTTTCATCCAAATCGGTGTATAAATACGCGTGTTATCACGTGACGAAAACCAGATCATTTCAAAATCTGAGCAACACTAGAAATTAAAAGTACTATAACTCAGACATTTTTTAAAATAAAGACGAAACACAAAGTCCTTTGGAATCTTTGTATCAAGGTCAAATGCATAAAAAAAGAAATCTTTTTCAATTTCTCACTTTTTTGTATCTAATTTCAAATTTTAATTTTTTAAAATTTAAATGGCCGCTTTTTTTAAACAAGATGGCGGATGGAACTGGTTAACGAACTCGGTCCAGGCTATATTAGGTACTATGTACACACCAAATTACATCCAAATCGATTTATAAAGACGAGTGTTATCACGTGACAAAAATCAGATCGTTTCAAACTGTCAGCCATAAGAAAAATTTAAAGTGTTATAACTCAATAATTTTTTAAGATATAGACAAAGTAAAAACTGTTCTGGAATCAGTGTTTTAGGATCTAACACATAAATTAAAAATATTTTTCAACTTTTAATTTTTTTGCATTTATTTTGAAAGTTTAATTTTTTTTAAATTTTTAAATAGCTGCCATTTTGAAACAAGATGGCGGATGATGCTGGCCAACGAACTCGGTCGAGATATTTGTATGTACTATGTACATACCAAGTTTCCTTCAACTCGGTTCATAAATTCGTTAGTTATAGCATGACAAAAAATCAGATCGTTTCAAAATGTCAGCCATAAAAAAATTTAAAGTGCTATAACTCAATCCTTTTTTAAGACATAGACAAAGTAAAAAGTGTTCTGGATATGGTGTTTTAAGATTTAACACATAAAATAAAAATATTTTTTAACTTTAAAATTTTTCGCATTTAATTTTAAATTTTAATTTTTTTTAAATGTTTAAATGGCCGCCATTTTGAAACAACATGGCGGATGATGCTGGCCAACGAACTCTGTCGAGATATTTGTATGTACCATGTACATACCAAGTTTCATGCAAATCGGCTCATAAATTCGTTAGTTATAGCATGACAAATATCAGATCGTTTCAAAATGTCAGACATAAGAAAAATTCAAAGTGTTATAACTCAATCATTTTTTTAAATATAGACAAAATAAAAAGTATTCTGGAATTGGTGTTTTAAGATCTAACACATAAAATAAAAATATTTTTCAAATTTTAATTTTTTAGCATTTAATTTTAAATTTTAAATTTTTAAAAAATATATAAATGGCCGCCATTTTGAAACAAGATAGCGGATGATGCTGGCCTCGGTCTAGATATTTGTATGTACTATGTACATACCAAGTTTCATTCAAATCGGTTCATAAATACGTTAGTTATCGCATGACAAAAATCAGATATGTAATTTAATTATATATATAATAATATAACATATATATTAAATATATAATTTATATATATTTAATATGTATATATATATATATCATCATCATCAACCGTTTTCGATCCACTGCTGGATGTAGGTCTCCCCCAGATTTTTCCAATGTTTTCTGTCTAATGCTTTCGTCATCCAATTTACACCAGCCACTTTTCTAATTTCGTCTCTCCATCTCACTTGTGGTCGTCTTCTTGGTCGTTTTACATCTCTAGGATACCACTGTAGTATATTTGTGCTCCATCTATTGTCTTGTCTTCTTGCAATGTGCCCAGCCCATTTCCATTTTAGCTGCTTGATTCTTTCAAGGATGTCAAAAACTTTTGTTTGATTTCTTATCCAGGTTATCCTCTTTCTGTCTCTTCTAGTTATGCCTAGCATACATCTTTCCATGCTTCTCTGTGCTGTTTGTAATCTTTGTATCATCCGTTTTGTTAGTGTCCATGTTTCTGCTCCGTAGGTTAATGCAGGTAAAATACACTGATTAAAAACTTTTCTTTTCAAACAAAGAGGCATATTACTCTTCAGAATAATACTGTTCTTCCCGAAAGCACTCCACCCATTTCTTATTCTTCTATTGATTTCATTCATGATACTATTATCCGATGATATTTCCTGTCCTAGGTACACATAACTTTGCACTTCTTTAATCTCAGTGTTCTTGTAGACAATTTTCTTTTTTGATGTAAATGAATTAAACATCACCTTAGTCTTTTCTAAATTTATTTTTAATCCCACATTAATGCTAGCTTCTGCAAGATCTTTTAGCATAATTTCCAATTCTTCAGGACGGTTACTGAAAATTACAATGTCGTCAGCGAAGCGGAGATGACTTAAAAATTCTCCATTTATTCTAATCCCTTTGTTTTCCCAATCCAGCTTCTTGAAGATATTTTCTAAGACAGCATTAAAAAGCTTGGGTGAAATGGTGTCTCCTTGTCTTACTCCTCTTCCGAGCTTGATCTTCGCTTTTCCTTTATCTAAACGGATGGTTGCTGTTGCTTTCTTGTAAATCTTCTTTATGATATTGATGTAAAGTTTGTCTATACCAATGTCCTCCAGAGAATCTACTACTGCTGATGTGTAGACGGAATCAAAAGCTTTTTCGTAATCAATAAAGGCAAGGCAGAGAGGTAAATTATATTCTTTATGCTTTTCTATGAGTTCCCTTACTGTTTGGATATGATCCATTGTGCTGAATCCACTTCGGAATCCTGCTTGTTCTCTAGGTTGAGCCGAGTCCAGAGCTGATTCAAGTCTTGTCGTTAAAACTTTGGTGAAAATTTTATAAATCACGGACAATAAGCTGATCGGACGGTAATTTTTAATGTTTTCCTTCTCTCCTTGTAAAGTAGTATCTTGTAAAGTAGTATCATCACAGCATTATTCCAATCTTCTGGTACATCTGACTTTTTGAGACATTTGGAAAACAGTAAGGATAGCCTTTTTGCAAATTCTTCTCCTGCTTCTTTGATAAGGTCAATTGTAATTCCATCTTCTCCAGGGCATTTACCTTTTTTCATAAATCGAATAGCTTGTAAAACTTCATCTGTCATCACTGGGATTATCTCTTCAGTTTCTGTTAAGATTTCTCGTTGATCGTGTACGTTGATTTCCCTCTGATCTTCACATTTATATAGATCATTATAGAATTTCTCAACAATGTGTACTATTTCGTTGCTGATTTTGGTGATTGTTCCATCTGCTCTCTTCATTGCAAAAATGCCTTTTCTTCCAACACATAACTTGCGCTTAGCTGATTTTAAACTTTTGTTATCTTCCAGAACTTTTTTAACAAGATCACAGTTAAATTTTCTAATATCTTCTGTAACGCATTTTCTTACTTTTTTACATAATTCAGCATATTCAACTCTTGATTTAGGATCATTTTTCTTCATTTTAAATTCTCTGCGTTTTTTCATCAATCTTCTTGTTTCTTCTGTTATTTTCTTTGTTTGTTTTACTTGTGCATCACCGGCTATCTTCTTAGCAATTTCTTGTAGAGTATTCGTTAGCTTCTTGTTCACTATTGTAACATCTTGCTCTTCTTCTAAAGTTGATTGAAGTACTTGGAAACGGTTTTGAAGTTCCAAATGAAATTCTTCTTTATGTTTCTGGAGGTTTATAATATCGATTGATTTCTTTGAGTGTAGCAAAAGCTTCATTCTTTCCACTTTAGTATTTAACAGCAGTTTGCATCTAACCAATCTGTGATCGCTTCCTGTATATATATATATATATATATATATATATATATATATATATATATATATCGACATTTGAACGGAGGGTGGTTTTGGGGTCTGACTGTCATGATCGGTGAAAATATACCAAAATTTTCTGGAAGTGCTTTCCTCCTGACGGCTGCAATAGGTAGCTTTTTTACTTTTTGTAATAAAAGCTACCTAAAACAGTTTCAATAACCACCAACTGGGGCATGTCGGTACAAATACCGTTATAATCATCTACTAAACCAAGATTTCATTCAAAATTTCATAGAAAAATGAAGCTCATGTTCATATGAATGGGTCAGTCATGCAGAACTACAGGATATGAGCTTCCAAGCCACAATATCTTATTCACGAAATTCCCGGCTTCCCAGCTTAGGCATTTTTCGCTCAGTTTGAAATATTCAATCCGAAATGTATCATTGTAATGTTCTACAAATTATATGTATTATGCATTTCGAATAAAAAATTATTTATAGCATTAAATATTTATCTGCAAAATGTGTAGCAAAAATAATAATGTATATTATTTATTTTTAATTACTTAAATAAAAAAAAATAAAAAAAACTTTTGGAAACATATTTTACAATCCGAGTTGCCAAGTCTCTAACTTTTTGTACAACAGTGTAATTTTTGAGAAGATGTAGTGCTTTTAAATCATTACAATTTTCCAATTAAATTAAAGTTTCCAAATTAAAATACCGATATTCAAAAAGCCAAAGACTTGGCAGCTCTTATCGTTATATGCTTTTTAAAATATATTTTACATATCAATATATTAAACATTTTCTCTTTTTCATAAAAGGAAGTCAAAAAGAAAATTCCTTACTGGTAAACATGTCCATGGTTATTTTAAAATTTATACAGTGCATACATATAAATTATGCATTGCTCGAAATACACAATTCTCAAATCTCCCTCGTCTGGTTATTTTCTTGAAAATGTCGGTACGCAAATAAAAAGTAAACCTAGAGATAAATCGCATTATTCTACTAATAAATTTATGTGTATCCCAGAGAATGTATGCTTTCTTTTTTAAAAAAAATAGAGAAATGTTTATTTTCATATAAAGGCTGTATTTTTATTTTAAAATTTACTCTTTCTACTTTCTTCTATTTTTCATGAAGAAAGTATTGGATTCGTGAAAGTTTTCGAATTCTATTTTTTGTGGGATTTACACGTTTTAGGCGTCAGAGATTCAAAACTAACACAGTTTTACAAAATGTCTATCTGTGACTCAGTGACTCTGTGACATTGTCTTTGTGTACGTATGTGACAAAAATGTTGCAGGTGCTCTATCTCAAGAACTAATACACGAAGTTTAATGAAATTTTATATTCAGATATTCCGTCTTTCGTCAACTAGACTTCAAACTTCAGATTCAGATGTATCTTGATGAATATTACGATGATTATATATTGGTATATATAGTACAACAGGTGGTGCTTTTATGTTGCATTTTTCCGGATATCAGCAATAGTTTTATTTCAAAAACTAAAACACAAATTCCATATTTTTAAAATCTTCACGATGGCATAGATTGTAATTTAATTTTCTCACTATGACAACGAATGTCCAAGTATTAACATGTATAAGGTAGAAAAAAGTTTTGAAATTTCCACATCCAACTAATTTTACATTTAAGTTAATTTATTATAAATGTGCATAGACAACTACTTGATTTACTTAGCTATATTTCATCTATGCAAAAAATCATCATTATTATTTTAAAATATTGTAATGTATGCAAATGTATTATTTATTTTAGTTAACTATTGCTAGGTGCGTCTGATTGTGGTGTTAGATTAAAAATTTATAAGATTTTTCAATTGTTTGGGGGTAAATCGAATCCCTTTATAAATTTAGTTTCTAGACAACTGCTAGACTAACTGCTGCAATGAAATCGTAATTTAGAAGTCTTTTTAGCACGTTTTCCACTCGCTTCATCCTGTTAAATTTTTTTAGAAACCGTTCCAAAAGCTTTTACATCTTAAAAGGACTTCCAGTATTTCATTCAGCGAAAATAATGAAAATATTGGTTTGCTATATTTTTACTTAAATTATTATGTCAACCGGAAAGTATTTAATTCGTTTTATTTTGTGATTTAAAAGAAAAAAACTTGTGAGAACATTACTATAAATACGACGGTTATACAGTAAACCTATGAGAACATTACTGTAATTAAGATGGTTATATAGTAAAGTGTGAGAACATTACTGTAAATACGACGGTTATATAGTAAACTTGTGAGAACATTACTATAAATACAGTGGTTGTATAGTAAACCTGTGAGAACATTACTATAAATACGACGGTTATATAGTAAACCTGCGAGAACATTACTGTAAGTAAGACGGTTATATAGTAAACGTGTTAGAAGATTACACTAAATACGACTATTATATAGTAAACGTGATAGAGGATTACTCTAAATACGACGGTTATATAAATCATGATAAAAATTGGTAAACAAAAATTGATATGTAGTTGAAAATGAAATATGCTTTCTTCTCGCTTTTCAATTTTAGTTTGGTTCTGATTGTACAATACAATAAATAATTTTTAACCATCGGATTCTCTGAGACTTAATAAGTTATAACTACATCCGAACTCGCCTCAAAGTTTCGTGAGTATTTATATCTATCTTGTAGTAAAAATCGAGGCGAAATACGCAGATTTTTACTGTTTTCGTTTAAGATTTTCATAGTTTTCCTATTTGTTTGAAATGTTGTAAACTGTAGCTATTTGAAGCAAACATTTACGGATACTTTCTCAGAAAATCAGATTTAACATTTATTTTTAACGCAATTCCTGATTCTGCTTTCAAAGCCTATAATTCCCTTTTGCCAACTATAATTTTAATCCCTTAACTGGTTAATTCTTTTCCGTTCAATAAATTGAAAATAGCGGACTCACACCATTATTATTTAAAAAATTATTCGTAAAAATTAGTATTCTTAAAATAGTGGTGTCAAAAAGCTTTAAATGATGAAATAAGCAAATTCGTTTTGCCCGAAGGGCGTTCTTGGAAATCAATTAAGGGGTTAAAAATAACAGACAGCCATTATTGGGCAAAATATTAGGTATGACCAAAAAGCAGCAAGTTTAACGACCTTATGAAGATCTTAAAATTAAAAGACGTTTTCTCTATTCGAACCATAAATTAGTATTAATAAATTCCAGGTAAAGATAATTGACAGCTCTAATCAATTTATTAATATGACTATTCTCATAACTGACAAGCAATTTCCTGGAATTCGATTCGTTTTCAATGCCATCATTCAAGCATGGGTGCACAATTGTATATGATCGTTCGGCTTCCTGCTTGTACCCATTATAAAGTCGTGGAAAAAAATAAAAATCCTCAATTAAATTTACAAAAAAATATTGTGAGCGAAAGCTATCCGTAGCATACAGCTGGAAATGGAATCTAATTTTAAATGATGCATATAAAATTTACGTAGAGAGATCTACGCATCAAAACGAACCCAAAATGTTTTTTTTTTCAATAGCAATACTTAATTTTGTCATCATAAATACATTCTACACGCTTCAATTAGATTAAAAATAAACTTTCATGAAATTCATTGAATTAGTTTTAGAGATTTTTGTTTTTAAATAAGCATATTTGAAGGGCTGTATACGAATTGAAATTCAGTACTCAATGATTAAGAGGTTCTCTGATTTGCCCGTTTGTAATACGTTCAGTTGCATGGCGTTCACGTTGGCAATCATGATTTGCCCGTACCACGTACGGCAATCCATATTCCAATCATGATTTATTATTCTCACCAGTAATTTTTTATTGTAAATTGTGTATTATTTAATCTGAGATTTTTCCAATTCTAGTAGGGAAAAAATTCTGTTTTGAAAAACCTGAGATAAAAGATTAAAAATTACATTAAAAAAATAGGCGTTATTTGAAAGTTTTTTTCTGAAAAATATTGATTAGTTAAGTGATTGAAATTGTTACAGGAAGACTATGACATTTCTTTTAATGCAATACTTTTGTCAATATGATCATTTCACTCGCTTAATACGTTTCGACTTTGGCCAGCCCAAAATCTTTCAATAAAATGAATCAAATATATAAGGTACCATGGGGTAATAACGCCACGTTAAGGTTCTACCAATTTTCACGGGTCAGTTTTAGTTTCTATTTTTCAAACAAATATATGATTTGATACAGCAACTCATTGACTATCTATATAAAAAAAATAATTTAACAGATATGTATTTATAAAATGTAATGGCGTGATTTCTTGACCAATGCTATTTGGCGTTATTACCCACCTATATGGGTAATAACGCCATGCAAACAAAACTATGAAATAAGATGGAATAATTGTATGTAGATTGCCCAACTCTAAAAGTACAAACTCTACAAACTTAGAAATTGACAAATTGCATTCTAAGCTATTGAAAATGTTCAATTTTTTGTGAAAGTGTAAGAAAAATAAAGGTGTGGTTTGTGTGGGAGGGGATGAGGTAAAAGAATATCAGACTGTGAGCTTCTTTTTGCTTAAAAAGGACCTCTTAAATAGAATTACTAGAAACATTGAACAGTTTTAACTGTGTTTATTTGAATCAGTATTTAGGATGTAGCTCGGCAACTGTAGGGAATCAACCGGGGTATTAATGCCAAGGATTGGCGTTATTACCCCGTTATAGTTATTGCAGTGTACAATTTAAATTAAAATTATCTCGAGAAGATATCCAAAATCTTCAACAACATTTTGAAAGTCCATGAAATGTACTACAAATTTATGTAATTAACAAAGTATTTCCGGATAAAAAAATAGTCTTCACATCACAAAACGTATCTAGACAATTTTAGATCAAGCGTTAATTTTAGTTTCTTGTAAAAACAATAAGACCTAAAAATGAAACAAATTAACTTGAAGCTGTTTTTTGCGATTTATATGACTCAAAACCCTTCTGCGCAGAGCACACGGGTGTCATTTATCAGATTATTTCATAATTATGCAAAATATTACAACTTGGCGTTATTACCCCGCCTGGCGTTATTACACCAGACCACCTTATTTTGTTTAAATTTTGCTGTTTTGCGTATAATATTCTGTACATCCTTAAACTGTCATTTTGACATTTATTAAACATAACTCGAAAACTACATGGGTGAAAAAATTGAAATTTAGAATTCAGATAAAACAAGGCATAATAAATATAAATCTCTCAAAATAATTCATTTTTTTTTTCAAATAGTATTTCTTAATTCGTAATTTATACAGGGTGATTCAGCTCGTCGGTGACAAACTTTAAGGATTGATAGAGCACACCTAGACGAACATTTTTGAATAGGGAATGTAGGGTCCCTGACGCGATGGTAAGGCGCTAGGCGCTTTCGAAAATTTGGGTGCCGAAATTCGAAACGTCATAAAAACTAGGGAAATGGTTAGATTTTCTTGCTTGTTGCGTCGAAATGATTCTGTTTGTTTAGACTTTCTTCAGTACCAATTTGATAAGCGTATCTCTTAAAACATGGATAGGGGGCGCTGCAGACTTTGGAGAGCTAGACAACAACTTTAAGCCCGTTATTTTGATAATTTAACACATGCTCGCCAAAGTTTATACTCTAACTTAAAGTTTGAACCCAAAAGTAGAGCCCTGCAAAAAGCGTAAGAGCCGGAATAAAATGTCAAAGTACAGGGTGGTCGAAACTCGAAGGCTCCTAAGAGATAAACAAACAGATTTCTTGACTTATGGCATGCATTTTCATGATTCTGTTTGCTGGGGCTCTCTGAAACTCAGTTGAACGGTACAAAAAGAAACATCGATAGGGGGCGCTTTGGGCAAAAAACATAATTCGTTGACATTTCGGACGCTAACTGGAAACGGGGCGCTACGATCAGTTAGAAACAAAACAAGAGAGTAATTTACTTATCATAAGAAGCTATTAAAACGGCAGTTTTTTTTTTTTTTTTTAACAAACATAGCTGGTTTCAATCATGCACAATGCGCGCAATAAAATTTACATAAGGTGCTTTTTGCTGATTTATGCAAAAGATATCGTACCATATCGATATGCAAAAGATACGTAATGCGTAGACGACAACGCGAGATGACGTAGTTGTATGCGCAGACACGTCTTTTGAACGTGCGGTACCTACTTAAGCTTCGGGTTACTTGTCTGCAGATCGGTAGTAGGATGGAACGGAACACAAACTCTGAATTGGCTGACATGCATTTGGCGTATGGCGCTGCTGGTTGTAATGGACGAGCCGCTCAGCGGTTGTACGCCGAGCGTTACCCCAACAGGCAAATCCCCTGCCATGCCTTCTTCGCTCGAGTAAACCAGAGGTTGTCCACAACGGGATCTTTCGACGGAGGCAGGCCTGAACGGGAGCGATCAGTGAGCACCCCCGACAACGAAGAGGCTGTGCTTAACCTGGTTGAGGACAACCCAGGTCTTAGCACGAGAGATATCGCCAGACATGTTGGCATTTCGCAAGCAACTGCATGGCGCATCTTACGTTCCCGGAATCTGCACCCCTACCACATCCAGCGGGTGCAGTTGCTCAGAGAGCAGGATTTTGGCCCTCGAGTGGAATTCTCAAGATGGTACTTGGCGATGAGATCCAGGGATCCCCGTTTTGTAAACAGCATTTTGTTTACGGACGAGTCCACCTTCAGCCGGGAGGGAATGTGGAACGCCCACAACAGTCATGTGTGGTGTGATGAAAATCCACATGAAACCAGAAGCCGAGCAGCCCAGGAGCGTTTCTCAGTAAATGTGTGGGCCGGCATTCTGGGGGATTGCCTCATTGACGCTTATTTGTTACCTGAACGGCTGACAGGTGGAAATTACCTGATTTTCCTGGATCAAGTGCTGCCGCAGCTTCTGGAGGAGGCGCACGTACCCGAAGGTTCGCGTCGCCAGATGTGGTTCCAGCACGATGGAGCTCCGGCCCATTACACGAACGACGTGCGTCTCCATCTAAACGCAAGGTATGGCCAGCGGTGGATCGGGCGTGGGGGTCCAGTTCACTGGCCTGCCCGATCACCAGACCTCACCTGCTTGGATTTCTTCCTTTGGGGTTACCTGAAGGCCGAGGTATACCATACACCTGTCAGCAGTGCTGAAGAACTTGTGGCGCGCATTGTGGCAGCTGCAGGGCAGATCAGAGATACTCCTGGCATTGTTGGAAACACACACTCCTCAATGCGACGGAGGTGCGAAGCCTGCATCATGGCCCAAGGTCGAAATTTCGAGCATCTTCTGTAGTGTTATTTTTTGTAAATAAATTTCCAGTATCATTGATGTTTTTGGTCTAAATTTATTCAGAAGTGTTGAGCAGAGGTAGAAAATGTGTTTTCATTATTACTAACTGATCGTAGCGCCTCGTTTCCAGTTAGCGTCCGAAATGTCAACGAATTATGTTTTTTGCCCAAAGCGCCCCCTATCGATGTTTCTTTTTGTACCGTTCAACTGAGTTTCAGAGAGCCCCAGCAAACAGAATCATGAAAATGCATGCCATAAGTCAAGAAATCTGTTTGTTTATCTCTTAGGAGCCTTCGAGTTTCGACCACCCTGTACTTTGACATTTTATTCCGGCTCTTACGCTTTTTGCAGGGCTCTACTTTTGGGTTCAAACTTTAAGTTAGAGTATAAACTTTGTCGAGCATGTGTTAAATTATCAAAATAACGGGCTTAAAGTTGTTGTCTAGCTCTCCAAAGTCTGCAGCGCCCCCTATCCATGTTTTAAGAGATACGCTTATCAAATTGGTACTGAAGAAAGTCTAAACAAACAGAATCATTTCGACGCAACAAGCAAGAAAATCTAACCATTTCCCTAGTTTTTATGACGTTTCGAATTTCGGCACCCAAATTTTCGAAAGCGCCTAGCGCCTTACCATCGCGTCAGGGACCCTACATTCCCTATTCAAAAATGTTCGTCTAGGTGTGCTCTATCGATCCTTAAAGTTTGTCACCGACGAGCTGAATCACCCTGTATTATGAAATTTTGAGTATTGCAATTCCAATGAATTTATTGTTACATTCTTTAGTATTATAAACTCACAAAAAATCTGAAATGAAATCTGAACTAGGATTCGAATTCCATGAGATATTTATAAAAATAAAAAATGTAGTTCAAAATTAGAAGCTCTAAATTTTGAAGGTTTATGATTCAAAAACTTATCCTCCAAATGACTTAAAATTTCGTTTCTAGGCATAGCTTGAACCGAAATTTAAAAACTATTGTATTAATTGCGTGCTGTCCTAAAAAAAAAGTTTGTTCTGCTTTTGATTTGTAGCTGACACATCAAAGCAAATTTTATATGTATCAATTAAAATAAATAACAGTTATTTCCAATCATTTGACATCAGTAGTTTTATTCTATTATAATTAATTGCGAAATTAATGGGAGGTGTTTACTTTTTACAATTTTTTTTATTTAAACTGAAAGAAATTGAAAATATGGGAAAATTCCTTATTTATAATAGCAGTTTTTTCTCTGTGAACACTTATTTATTGTGTAAGAAAGTATTAAATTAAGTTTTTGTCTTAATTTAAGTAATAATATGTAAAATAAATTAATCTAAAATTCAAATATTACTCAGGACGCGATTCGAGCTAGAAAATAAAACTGGCTGTCACCGGCTATTCTGAACACGTGTCTATAAGTGGACAAGGTCAGCGACAACTAGAGAGGGGAAAAGAGTTGTGATTACACATCCAGAATTAGAAAGTGTTGCCACAATGATAAAAAAATTAACGATGATGAGAGATTCTGGAAAGATTTGTGGAGAGATGAGAATCTCTTTAAAAATTCTGATAAATTTATCAGGGATTTCCCTTCATTTTCTTTTCTTTCTAAAGTTTCGAAATTACTTTTGCATTTTTTTTCTCATCTCTTATCATTTTATGATAAAATGAAGAAACATTTTTATTTATTTTCTTTCTTAATTACTCTATTATTGTCATTAGTTTTTATATAAATTTATGTATTTATTATTTATTTATTTACTTGTTTTTTGAGTTTATTTCATTATCTTATTTCACTTTTCTTTATTTCTTTTCTTTTTTTCTTTTTGTTAATTTTTTCTATTTTTGCGGCAACAACTGAAACCCATATATTTTTAATTTATGGGATATTTATTTTGTAAATGAGTGGTATACTGAAGTTTAATATATGAAAAAGATGATAATGTATAATCAGTCACAATATGATATACTTCATTGATTTTTCTTTAGAATCTATAACCCTGTTAAAGTGTATTACAAAAAAATAATTCAGATACATTACTATACTATGAGCAGGGTTCATATGCTGTATTTTCAAGAGAAATAACGATAGGTTAAATAGGCAAACTTAAGCCTTATTTAATAAAAAATAAATATATAAAAATATACTGGTACCGAAAAATTTCCCGGTAGGAAAATTCCAGGAGGCGTACGAATTTTGTATGCGTATTTCTATATTATCTTACTTATCGGTTATAGATTGCTACATGTACATTCTAATAGATTATAATTTGAAAACAGGATCTATTATCGCATATTTCTTTTAAGTTCTGTTTTAAGTCTGCGTCTTTTACATCTGTATGATTCAATGTGCATGCTGATTTTATTTTAATTTTCATTTATGTCATTATGAAATGTATTGCTTACATCAACATGAATAAATATAACTTACGAGCACGGATATATTAGTTTACAATTTGCAAAAAGCAAAGATGAAGAATTTCGTATTCTAAACAAAGTCACATGGTTAACTATTTATGTTTATTTTTCTTCCGTTTGTACAATTTATCGAGAAACATTTATATAATTTTCACATAAGCCACAATGTTTTAAAACATACCATAAAAAATCATGCATAAATATTTTATCTAGTATATGAAAATATAAATGAAATATATTTTTGTTTCACATATTTATTTTAAATATTTTTCGTAGCATATATTCTGTAATGCAGAATATAGTTTTAAAATGTATTTGTAAGAGTAATAATTTTTTTGTTTTTCCTATTACGTCAGAAATATTTTAAATTTCCTTAATATTAATGCTAGCCAAAAATATATACGTTTTCTAATACATAATGCGTTGCTGGAAAATCTTAGTTCAAATGTTACCAATTTTTGTTACTTTTATGAAAATGTCAAGGTTTAAATAACACCCATTCGAAGAAAAAAAATGTTTCATAGTTCTGATATATATACATATGTATAATTTAAAGTATATTTCTCACCTCATTTAAATAATTCACAGATATTAACTTACATAAATAATGCATTTCAAGTTAATTTGATTCAATTTAGTAACATATTTACAAATGCGATAATCTATTTCAAGTGTTCTCAAGAACATTTTAGTTTAGTTGCATAAAAGGATATGAAAAGCATTTTAGACTTAACGATCCATTAAATTTTTAGATGTTTGTTTCATGTTTTAATTTTGGTCGTGCATAATATACCTGTCCTAAGAATAATGTACCTGTCCTCAACATTGTAGCCCTTTTAATTAATTTATTAATTTTAATTTAATTTTTTTTACTTGTTTTATTTCCTTTTCTCTTTTCTTCATTGTTCATTTTTTTCTATTACTGTGGCAGCAAATTCGAATTGTGCATATGCTTCTCTGTGATTGGTACTCACTTTACAGCTAACGTCTATCTGCCTATCTTTTCATAATGACTCCTCTTTCCCTTTTTTGTTCATTTGTGACTTCGTGATCTTACCAACATGTGTTTACTATATCTGATGACGGGCTGCTTTCCATCTTAAGGCCCCACAATACTCACGGAAAAATACCCGGATTATAAGTCTATGGGACTTTCTTTTCAAATATTTCGCTCTCAAATTTAAATATTTTTATATGACTTTTTTTTCTTTTTTTTGCATAGGATAGCTGAAGATTATCTACAACCGGCCTAGTTTTTACTTTTTCAATTTTAATTTCAAATTAAAAAAAAAAAAATCTTTAAATTTCCAAACCGGTTTAAACCGGTTCTCAAATTGAAACTAGCATAATATAAAAAAATATATAAGCAAAATTGAAAAAGTAAAAACTAGGCCGGTTGCAGATCGTCTTCAGCTATCCTATGCACAAAAAACAAATCATCTAGCAATATTAAATTTTTAGCGAGATATTTGAAAAGAACTCACGCGTAGACTTTACATTATCATCCGGGTCTTTTTCTGTGACTAGTTTTGCACTTTAAAGCGCGTCTTGAAAATTCTTTGATTTTATGGTGATTTATAGAAAGTTTTATTGTTTTAATTGTGATATATTAACACTTTTTTCAGTGATCTTTGCACAGTTGGTGCCATTTAATTTTTTCCCTTTCGAGCAACAGAAACTTCTTATACATTTTTATTTGTGGAATATATTTTTTTTGTAACCGAGCGGTATACGGAAAAATAATATATGAAGTATAATACAGTTGGACCTCGTTAACACGAACAACAAGGGGAATCAACATTTTGTTCATATTAACAGTATCAATTCTTTGTTTCATTTTTTATAGGAGACTGTGAAAACAATTCATGTTGAGCGTGCTCGTGTTAACGAGGTTCGACTGTATAATACATAATCAGTGAAGTATAATATAATTAATTATGATTTTTCTTTAGAATTTAAATCCTGTTACAGGGTTTAAATTCTAAAGAAACTGTTACAGGGTTACAAAAAATAGTTTAGATACATTACTAAGCGCAGGGTTCGTAAGCATTAGGGAATTTTCTACGAAAAATATCAGTATTTTTTTAATAAAAAAATATATCTAGATTAACCTCTTATCTACCGACGGTACTTATAAGTACCATTAAAATAACTTATTATAAAATTTTTTAATATGTCAGTTTGTTGTAATACTGTTTAGAATAAGTTGCAGATACATTACTTTATCATATCTTAAAAGCATTATTGGTTACACACACAAAAAAAAATATATTTTTAGAAGGGTGTTTTCTTTTGTCTTTGCATCTTTTCAGATTTCTTGGCGCTGAGGGAGGGGGATGGGGATTTTTCAATGCTAAAGTATTTCTATATTTATATTGTGAGAACATCATACTTGTACATTTTATAATTCAACAAAATACTAAGAAAAGAATTAAAAATTAAAGATTTGAGTGGAATTATAAAAATTACACAAAATTCCTCTAAATTCAAATTTTATGAATCCCTCTAAATCCTCCCATCCTTCTAAAATCCTTCAAAAATTTATTAAATGATTATGTAAATCTTTTAATTTAGTTTAAACAATTTACGTAATATGTTTTAGAATGTAAAATTTTCATAAATTCATAGAGCGATAGATAAATGGTTAAACGCGAGAAATTTTGCCTATTTTAATCAATAAATAAATAAAATAAAATAAAATAAATACTGGTACCAAAAATTCCAGGAGGCGTACGAATCCTATATGTGTGTATTTCTAATTCATCTAAAGTGCCGGTTATTGATTGCTGCACGTACATTTTAATTGATTATAAATTTTAAAACCAGAGGCATTACACTGTTAAAAGTGAAGGTGACAAACCGGTACATTTGGAGCCCTAGGGTGCCATAGGGGCTTGGATATGTGGTTGCAGTGCCGACAAATCCCTTACTGGGGGATTAGAGCTAAATAAAGTGCCATACACTTCGTATTGGCAGCAATGTGGCACCTCATCGGGTGACTGGAGCCATGCGCATGCGCTGTGACATGTGTCTTTCTGTTTTCTGTGACGGCAAGTAAAATCTATGACTATGAGTGAATGAAGGTGAGCTCGATGGCCGAGCGGTTAGAACGCTGAGCTTGTAATCAGACCTTGTGAGTTCGAATCCTTCGACGGCCAAAAGTCGGTTTGTATATATTTTTTATTTTTTATTAGTGGACACTCTGGATTAAGGGTGCCATCTTTTTACCCTAATTAAAGGTGTCACCTCTAAAATGTGCAATGTGTCACCATTAGTTTTAACAGTGTATCACACATTTTTTTTAATGTTCGTATTTTAAGTCTTTGTCTTTATACATTTGCATAACGTCAATGTGTAAGCATATTTCATTTTCTTTTTCGTGTTTGTGATTATAAAATGTACTGCTTACATCAAAACGAATAAATGCCGACCCAGCGGCTTGGTTGGTAGCGTCAGCTCGTCCCACACCGCTGGACCCTGGTTCGAGTCCAGCTAGCGTCATGGGTGTCTGTGTTGTCCCTGTGATAATGTATGTACCGGATATTCTGTAATAAAAAAAGTGTTCTATATGGTTTCTTGTGATCATTGGAGGTTATGCCGGCGAATAGCTGTAGCGCCTGCCTCAATGCAAATAAATGTAAATGTACGAATAAATGTAATTTACACGTACATAAGTGTTTTTGTGTGCGTTTTAGTACATAATTTCAAGTAAGTTATGTAATTTACAATTTATATCTATTTTTCTTTCACCTACACAACATTATCAGACAAAATTTATATTATTTTTGCATTAGTTACAGCATTTTATAACATATCAGAAAATTATTTAAACATATTTTATCTAGTATATGAAAATATAAAAGAAATACATTTTTGTATCATATATTTATTTTAAATAGATTTAATAGCATATGTGCTATAATGCAAAAAATAGTTTTAAAATGTATTTATAATATTTTTTTTATCTCTGTTACAAAAGAAAAATGTTTAAATTTCCTTAAGACCAACACTAGCTAAAATTATATACTGTGTTTCCTCATAAATTATGCATTGCTGGAAACGCTTAGTTCAAACGTTACCCATTTTTGTTATTTTTAAGATAATGTCGGGTTTTGAATAAAACTCAATTGAAGCAATAAAATGTTACATAATGCTGATATACTTATGTACAATGTAAAGTATATTTATCGTTTCATTTAAATAATTCACACATATTAACTTCCAAAAACAATGCATTTCCAGTAAATTTTATTCAGTTTAGTAATATGTTTACAAATGCAATAATCTATTTCAAACGTTATCAAGAACATTTTTAGCTTAGTTATATAGAAGGAAATGAAAAGTATTTTTAAACTTAATGATTCATGAAGTCCTTGGATGTTTGTTTCATGTTTTCATTTTTGTTTATGTATAATAAGGAATAATATACCTGTCATTATATATATTGTTACAGTGGTTCTTTACAGTGTAGCATAATAGTGCTAAAATAAAACATAAACATAAAATATATTTATATTTTATATAAATAGATAACCACGATTTTATAATTCAGGAGAACAACATGACTTGAATAATGTTTAGCGTCTGTAAAAATAAACTGAATGCAAAATTATTTCTCTAGTGGTTCACAAACTGGTATATTTTGAATATCCTTTGAATTAGTGCTTCGAGTATCTTTATATATATTTTTTTTTTATTTCAGAGAAATGAATTGGAAAAAGAAACAAAAATAGTAGTGAATGACTATGAAAAAAATTACTTTTATTTACATTTAATGTACGAGGCGTTTCTAAATGAATATCGGACATTTAATGCTTGGTAATATTTATTACATAATACTTAAAATCATAGTACATAAAGCTAAAAAGCAACTCAAACAGATTTATCAACAAGCTTACAAATATTCAATGTGTCTACTTTTCCGTCACATGGCACACATCACATGATACAGCTAAAATATAATATATCAATAAAAAAGGAGTTTACAACATTATAAAATAGATTTTTCATTTTAGTACCTTATAACTACACAATAATGTGTATTCTCCATCAACACTTAAACGCCGTTTAAAAATAACTTAAATTTCTATGTTCAATATAATCTACATGTACACTGTAAAAAAAAAGGGTCGATCTACTAAAAAAACTTTAGTGATCCTTGTAATTACTAAAAAAATTTTAGTAATCTTAGTAGGTTACAAGAAAATCTGTAAGAATTACTAGAAAAAAGTTAGCAACGAAAAGAGTTAATAGTTTTATATTTTTAATAACTATTACTAAAACTAACTTGGTGTGGCCTTGATAGCATAGTGGTTATAGTAACGGACTCCAGACTAAAAGGTCCCGAGTTCGATACTGGCCACCGCCAAATACGCCCCGAATGTATGTAGTGTAAGTACTCGTTAGTAAAGGGATTATGAAAATCCTGTCGGAGCAGTTAGAGATGTTTGGTGCTGCCATCTATTGCAGTTTTGCCGAAAATCTTCCGCTTCAGAAGTCTGGATGCAGCTCGAAGGAACTTCCTGCCGTTCGGGCGCACGTAATGGTTATTAAAAATAATTTTGGAGCTATTACTAATATTTGCTTGGTAGTTTATACTAAAAATTTTTAAGTTAGTTATACAAAAAATTCTTTTGTTCAGTTTACAAAAGAAATGCTAATTTCACTTGCAAAAAAAAAAGTTTGTAATGGTTACTAAAAAATTCGGTGGAATACAAATTTACGAAAAAAAATTTAGTAACCTCTTGAATTTTTTTTTACAGTGTATATATTCTACATGTATTTGAAACTCTGCGAAGGTAAACCGCAGTGATTAGAAATGTTTTGTGAAACTGTTGTAGATTGTTCAGAAATTTAAATGATGAGAGATTGTCGGTGGAAAAGCGTCTCATAAGTTTGGAAAATCTCCAACATTTAGGTAAGATAGTAATATAAATCCGCTCTTAAAAGGATCCTTAAATTTAAAAGATACGTTAGAATATATTGTTACATACATCATTCAGTCATGTGATTTACAGCATTATGCGCATATTTTGTACAAAATATAAAGACATAATATGCTACATAAATGTTCTATAGCTAATGATATTTTTATTTAGAAATAAGATTTAATAGGTTATACAGCCATAAAGAATTACTAACAAAAGTTCCATGATGGTTGGAATCGATGAAACACAGGAGTTGAAATTCGCTCTTATGTGATAATAAATTTAATTCTTATTTATTGCTTTTAGAATGGGGATAACATTTAGGTAATGAAATGTCAGACATTAAAAGCATAAGGCTACTGAACATTGATATGATTGCTGCAATGCCATTTTCTAAAGATCTTTTTTTATTTAATTAACTCTTTAAGTATTGACATCAACTACTAAACACTAAACACTAAATTCATATCATATTCACATCACAATCTTATATTCAATTCATATCATTCAAATCATATAGTATATAATAAATTTGAATTTCACAGAAAAATATTTTTCCTGGGAAAATAATAACAGATGCCATTTACTTTTAGAAATGTGATTATTAAAAATAAGTTTTTTTTTGAAGCATTTTTTAAATATACCGAAATAAATATTTTTTTAAATATAACGAAATATACTCTTTTATTTTAAATATACCGAATCATTTACATTTGTAATGCCATGGTCAATTGTAGCTAAACTTTGCCTACTTGGTTCTTTTAGAAATCATCCTGATTATGGAAGCTCCAATGAAAATTTCTGAAGGAAATATTCCTCATTAAAAGTCATGAAAGGGATATTAAATTGGGAAAGAAATGATAGGATAGACGGGGATGAAGGGTTCCCGTTCCATAAGAAGCACCTTCGAATCCGATTTATGTGATTACATGTAAGGTCTCGTTTGTATAATTGTTATATAATTGATGGAGAGAAATTTGCACAAGTTTTTTTTTAAACTCAATTCTGATTAGCTCTCGTAAAGTTACCCCATCTTTTATATCTTATAAATACCCATTAGAGCATCCAAAGTTGATTTACATATTTTAATTAATATCTTGCAAGTTACAATGATGATCGTTCGTGATCTTTTGGTTAAATTTTATGAACAATAGAAGGGTAAAATCCTAAATCTAGAAATTTTCTTAGGCTTATTATTTAAAATTTATGGTTATACAATTATATCAATTATTAAAAATTTTAATTGCGTTGTGTCTATTTAGAAGAAAATTTACCTTATGAAGAAAAATTAACCTCATTGCTCTTATCTGCATTCACTTTATGAAAGAAACACATACTGTCAAAATAATATATATCATAACAAATTTATCATATGAACATATAATTTATTTACAAAAGAAATGACAACATAAACAAAAAAAACATAAATATATACAAATCGACTCCACAGATTTCCAGTAATTCCATGTGTTTGATCAACACATTTATCTATTATTCTATCCAATTATAGACCACTTTCTTTAATTATATATAGATATTAAATATTTATAGAACATAATACACACTAATTTATATATCTTTTTTTATTTTGTCCTTATGGCTGGCAAGAGGCAAGAGGTCTGATTCTCTATTTGCATTAATAATTGCAAAGTAAAGAATTAAAAAAAATGACTCAGGCAAAGCGAAATTTTTTTTAAAATACCTTGCTGAGGGAAGTCTTTTGAAAGGGCGCACAAGGAGAATTGATGACATTCGGAACTATTTCAGAGGCATTTTGTCGTTCAGGACAACTGCTAGCGGAGGGCATGCACCTTACAGGCTGTTCCATCAGGGCCCTCGCTCCGGTCATCTTCTCCATCAAGCTCGGGAGCATATTTGGAGATTTTCGTCGGTAAAAGGAAAATTCCTGGAGGACTTCTCTGGTTGGATACTTAGCAGCTTCTGATCTAACAATTTTTTTTTCTCAAGTCCTCGTGACCTGCCTCATTTTAATTTTTTTTACTTGTTCAAATTTTGGGTCATTTTTACTCTTCCTTTTTTGCGACGAATCCTTGCTTGTTTTTGACCACCCTTGCTAGAAGTTTATTGGCTTAGGTTCCCTTAGTATGATAATTCTGTTGTTCCTCCCTCATCTTCATTTTATGTCGTGGGAGACTCCTTAAATTTATTTTCTTGTAAATTTGCCTGTCTTTTTTTTTGTTATGCCAGCCATAAATATGTTTGTAGAATTTATGATAGTATCGTAAAATCCTGTGTGGTCTGTTATTGTCTTTTTTTTTTTTTTGCTGATGGAGCCATTTTACTCCATCAATAATAGACAAGAAAAGTCTTTGTTTACCTTGTAAATAAGCTCAACAGACAAAACAATGCAAAAGAATGCATGGCGAACGTTTTATTTACAAAGACGCTTTAATTAGAAGTGTCAATGGATTTTAGTTATTTAAATAGGGTATAACAGAGCTGCCAAGTCTCCGACTTTTTGTGCACCAATATTATTTTACAGAAAATGTCGTTATTTTAAATCGCCAAAATATTCGACAACAGTAAATTTGACAGAAGTAGGAAAAAGAAAACCTGCATGATTTTACTGTAATCTGAAATTATAATACTTAGCTCTCTATGCCGAAATAAAAACGTGCATAAAAGCATAATAATTTAAAAAATGAAGAAGTTGGATGAGGTTCGGATGATTAGGTAATTTTACCTCCACACGCAATCCACCCCCTGTTTTATGATCACAAATGAACATATAGTGTAAGTAATTAATTTTTCGTATAAATACAGTCCTACTGTGTTTTCACTGTGTTTTGAAAAACATTAGTGAAACGGCGAATAAGAAATCAAAAACATTAGTCAAATGAAAAAAAATAGCAAAATAGATTCGGCATAAAACATTGAAAAATCTTCTTTAGTCCCTTATTCAGGGGTCAGAGCATATGGGACAAATTTTATTGTTCCCACCAGTATCTTTTATCAATAGCATTCGCGAGACATTTTTATTAGATATGAAATAGGAATATATCATGAAAATTATTTTTAAAAAATACAGGTAAGAATTATAAAATTTGTCCTATATGCTCCGACCACTGCTTATTTTATTGTTCCTTATCAGTTTTTTTCCTTCAATATGTTCTAAAATAATCTAATTTTTGTAATTGATTAGAAAATAGAAATTCGACCATCTGCTGAAGATGATATTTAAAATAAGTGTATAAGAATTATCTCTTAAATGAGTAAATGTTTTAGGCATTCTTTTAGCAGTCTATATAAAAATTAATAAAAACAGCTATCTTTGACATAGATTTGTTAAAAGATGTATTAAACATTGTTATGAGATTTTTGCTCTTAATATACAAAAAGAAAAAAAAAACAGCACTCGCCAAATGAAGCATTTTTGTCGCGATTTGGCGCTATGGTGTGAAGCAGTGAGAACTCTGCAGTCATAAAAAACTTTTGTATGGCAAGATACACCTATGATAGGCCTATTAATGAAATAAAATACTTTTTTTGCGATATGTGTCACTTTTTATACGGATGACTGATATATCCGCACCACTTCATTGACAACCCCATTGTCTACGCAATATGCGATTTCAAAGCTACAAAATTAAATTTCCCTCGGTTATATTTGAATAATATGATTTCTACAGATTATTTTATGGGAACATATGCATTACAATAAAGATATTAACTGTTTATTTATGTATTTTATAAACATGCCAGAAAAATATATTCAGACATAATATATGTAAGAATAAATGAATAAATGGTTTTAAATCACATTTATATTTTAACCAATATTAAAAGAATATTTTCTTTGATGTACATATATATTTAAAAATGTGTTTGGTGTAATAACATATTTTCTTTTCTTTTAGGTATATTTCGAATTCTCTAACATCAACGCTAGCTAAACACATTCCAGAATTTATTCGGTGTTTGTACGTAAATTATGCATTTCTCCAAATGCTCAGTTTTTAAATCTTACGTTTCTCGGTTTAAATTCAGGAAAATGAAAGCATATAAATAAAAAGTAAACCAAGGTAATAGAATTTTGCATATTCTTGATATGTTTATATAGATTTTAAAGTACATTTTACAGTTTATTCAAAAATCACAACATTATATACTTTTTAAAATATTGCATTTGTAATAAAGTTTATTTTGTTACAAAGGCTTAGCATATTTCAAATATTCTAAGATGTTTTATTTTGCTTTTTTTTTAAAGTCATATGAAATATTTTTTTACAAAATTACATGAATTATTATTTTTTTAAATATACAGTTTCATAAAATTATAAAAAATGTCTACTTGTTGCAATATTAGAGACCCTTATAAATATTTTTTATTGTTCAGAATCTAACGTGCGTTTTCTCTAAAGTGGAATATATGGTAATCTATAATGTATGAGTTTCTTAAATTAAAATTAAAATACTTTACTAGTTGCATTTTGGAACATTATGAATGTAAGATTCTGAACGAAATTCAAGTTGCATTAAAAGTAATGCTTAGAAAATGATTTTTTCAAAGAATAATTTTAAGATTTATAATTAACTTCTATTATCAAATAAATAAAAAAAAACATGATTTTTTTACTATCAATCAATTTTACATTAGGTTGTATCCTATTTTGTAATCCTCGCACATTTCGAAAACGTTAGGATCGATAGTCAGACCTCGGTTTTTTGCTGTTAAAGACGATCTTTCTTACGACGTCTTTCTTTAGATTCGGTTTTTTCCATATCTGATAATTTGTGGCTACTCATTTTGTAACTTTTTATTTTCTTCTTTATTAACAACGATATTTCGATTTCTTATTCAAATAAAAATTCTTCTAAAACATGTGTTCATACACTGCCTAAAGCAAAATGTTTGAACGTTTTTCATAAAATTAATAAAAGCCACTAAAAATATAATCTTTATGATGATCAAAACGTGACTTACGTAATAACATAATAATATTTTATTCGTCGCATTTAAATTATGTATGGGCGCATTTGCTCCAATTTCTAGAGATTAACTCCATCTATATGTGACATTCCTGCTTACATATATGGGGGAAATCACCAACTACAATAGACGCCCTAAAATTGCGAAGAAATAAAATCACATGCAAATCACAAGCAAGAATCTTTATAGAACTCCATAAAAATAAATTAAAAATTTTTTAAGATAATAGGTTGACATAGATATATGTACCGGGTGATCCAAAAGTCAGGACGAACTTTAAAAATGAATAACTCGAAAACGAATCAAGATACAAAGATACGGTTTGCACCAAATGGATGGAAAAGAACCCGGATTTTGTGTGACAACAAAAAAATATTGTTCTATTGGCGACCAACGGCATCACTAGCAGCATTGAAAGATGCCATCCGCCAAAACGTGTCTGCCATAAAGCAAGAAATGCTACTAAATGCTGTGAACGGTGTAGTGCCTAGTCTCACAGCTGCACTTATGAATGAGGGACAGCACATTGAACATTTTCTGTTGTACTAATTAACTGTAACTAAGCTGACTTGGAAATTGTCAACATTTTTTCATTTGCAAATCATCTTTTGGTGCAAAAAACACTACCGTGTCATATTTTGGATGTCAACGGCAAACTATTTTTTTCGTTGTCACACAAAATCCGGTTTCTTTTCCATCCATTTGGTGCAAACCGTATCTTTGTATCTTGATTCGTTTTCGAGTTATTCATTTTTAAAGTTCGTCCTGACTTTTGGATCACCCGGTATATTATAATGGCCAAACGTATCTGTGCGTAACGCATACGTCATTTTGTAAAAGGCAAGATTTTCCCATGCAATTCGTTTTTGCACTTTTTGCTACTGCAATTTTTATGCATCTAAACATCACACATTCTCGATTTTTACATCGGCGTTTAGAGAAAAAAATGTACTTTTAAATGCAATTTGTTTGAAAGCTGTATTTCAGTTTATTTTTGAGATATTAGTTTTTGTGCGAATTTTGTAATCGTGACAACAGAAATGCGACACTCTTAAAATTAAAAAAAAAAAGAAAAGAAAAGAAATTTGCATGCAAATTTTGAGAAGGTAAAAATGATGCCGGGTTTAGATTTCACGTGAAATTTTATAATCATGTCGATTTTTTTTCATTTTTACCAAGCATAAGATCTTCAATTGATCAACTTCATCACAATAACTTATTTTTATCATATTTTACTTATTGCATATGCGATTAAAGTTTAATTTTAATAATTTTGACAACTGACTTTTACAGAAATTTTGTTAATTTTAGCTTAAAATAATATTTTTTTAGAGTTATACTGATCAATATAAGATGCATTTTTTACTGTAGCTAATTTTGTACGTTGTTATAAATCAATGAAACATTTCCTTCAAAAGCATTTTCTTTTGTCGAAGTTTGACGGGCTCCACCTCGTATTATTAATGGATCAGTGTAATAAGTGTAGTTATTGGTAAAACACTTTAATTCAACTACATCCGTATGCATTTGCCACCACAGAAGGGTAATACACGATTTGCAGGTGGTGATCAATTTATTGAAGTATCCAGAGATATTTTACGTTTTCATTTATAGGATTTTCAAATTCTATGCACACTTTTACAGCTGCAAGAATAACTAAAAGCTGCAATGTTATATTACAGTAAAAACGCTTCTTCTGTAACTGTTCCAGTGAAATATACTACAACAGAACTGTGTAACTTTTACACATGAAAGCGATATTTAAAAAGGTATTTTATAGTAAAATTTTTATTCATCATAGGACAAAAAGAGTATACCAACAACATAATGAATTTAAAATGCATATTTGTGATCATCCTATGTCATAAACATTAGAAATAATGTGTAGTTCTAGTAACTGCTTTTGCAAAACTTCTGAAAGACAAAAGCCATCGAAAAATTTTTCCCGTATAAAATTGTCCGAGCATGGTAACATTTTTTTTTTGTAACACATATCCAAGAATTACATAGCCATTCAGCACTATAACCTATTAATCTATCGTCTAAAATTAACAATAAGCATATCGGTAGTAGACCAATACTAGACATTATTAAATTTGTACGAACAAGATCTGTGTCTCAGAATTATAATAAAAAATAGAACAAAATATATGTAACCGACATTATAAGTTAAGCACGTTTATTCCATAAAATTAAATTAAATGCAATTAAAAATAAATGTATATAAAGTAAAAGTTAATTAATACTAAATTAATAGTAAATTTAATTTATATAAAGTAAAGTGTTTTAAAAAATTAAACCATTATTTTTGGCAAATTGGTAATAATACCTTTTTATGTAAAACGGAATTACGAATTACTACAATATACATAAGACTGTAATATGTTATTTGTATATTTTTGCATTCAATTTAAATTTTGTAATTAAATTTACGAAATTCTCTGCAAGATTTGAATTTAAACTGCTTTAATTAAGTTCGGATTTTATTTAAGATATTAAAATAAATTTTTAATCTGATTTATTATTTTGTTTAAAAAAAAGTATCAATACTGTATTCCGCATAATTTTCTTTTGTGAAGTTACGTATGATTTAAATTGGGTAGTCAGAAAAGTAATTTTCTACTTGACTAAATTATGCTTTATTAGATTTTCCTAAGGAATTTCCGAATTTGCTTAAAACTAAGGATTTTGAATTCGAAATCTATCAAATTACTTAAATTTCTGAGCAAGTATTAAATTTTAAATGTAGAAGTATTTAAACTTTTGCACAGCGTATTAAAAAGCTATAATTTAGAAAACGTGCCTATTTCTTTTAAATACTTTTAATCTCATATTGAATCAGGAAAAATAATCTAATGTATAAATATTAGAACATTCACTAATATTTAATTTGAGATATCGTTAGGAATATACAGCTTCGCTTCTTTCATAAAATATTAAAAGAAGCTACAGTTGTTTTTCATGGCTTTGATTTATAAAACACCTAAGAAATTATTTGCCACTCCCATTTTTTTACGTTATCTATAAATTTAATATTTAAAAAATAAGTTTTTAAGAAGCAGGTACAGAAAAAAAGACTGCATTAATAGAAAGTGACTAACAAGGAAGGTCTCCATTGGGGGCATACTCAGAATTTTTTGAAAAAAATACGAATAAAACTACTCATGTAGGTAATAAAGGATCAGTGAAAATTAGTGGCGGAATTACATTATTAGATATGTAAAAAAATAAAATAGTTTGGAATAATTGGCGTGAAAAGCTGAAAGCGACTCGGGATTTGGCGAACAGTGCATTTCCTCGCCAAAAGCAGACGATTTCAACGAATCTGAAAATTGATTTTAATTGACTTCACTGTTAAAAATCTGCAGCATTTACTGCAACGTCACTCCACTACTTTTATAGAATATCTCTCTTCTGACCAATGAGAAGATCCAAAGCACGGTGAATTGACCGTTTTCGATAAAAGCGGTGGAGTGACGCTGCAGAAAATGGTACAGATTTTTAGCGGTGTTGTAGCTTGTGCAACACTGTTAAAAATCTGCCGCATTTTGCTGCAACGCACTCCACCGCTTGTATATAATATCTCTATTCCAACCAATGAGAAAGCTCCATTTCACGGCCAAGTAACCGTTTTCTATACAAGCAAGGGAGTGCGTTGCAACAAAATGCAGCAGATTTTTAACAGTGTATTTTTCAATTTGGAACAATTTTAATCAATTTAAATTGCGTTTTAAATGATAAAATATATTAATTTCATTTTGTTATAAGTACATATGAACGTATATGACAAAATTACACTTAAAGTAAAGTAAAAATGCAAAACTAAAATTACTTAAACTTATTTAAATAAATTGAACATAGAAAGTTTTTTTCTTTAAAAAGTATTCGAAGCGTAAAAGCGTATTTTTCAAAATTTCGTTTTTTCGCCAACCGGAGATAAATCGCCAAATAAACGAAATTTTTATTATTTTTTTACGGACGTTATAAGGTGGTTCCGCCGAATTTTTTTTTATAAACATATATAACTATATGAGAAGAACATTCTGTAATTTTTTCAGATTTTTCTGAGTATGCCCGTATGGAGACCTTCCTTGTAAGGTTAAAATTACCAAAGTTTAATCCTGATATAGATGCCCTTATCGACAAACACCAGTGCCAGAAATCTCATTGATTACAAAGTTATGTTTAGATAATAATTAAACATATTTTTAATTATCTTTGTAGCTTGTGGGCTGTTTTAATTATCATTCTACCTATATATACTAGGATTACCAATAATTTTTTTTATTGTTAGTGTATTTTTCGTTAGAAAATTTGCCTTTTTTCGTAGGAAAGGAAAGCCGATAGCTGATAGAGGTCATACATATATTGCCATACATATATAAGCTCTTAATAAGCCCTTATGTAAAGGTAGGTCGCAAGAAATGATTTTTCTCAAAGATAGGTCGCGTACCAATATAGATATAGAACCATTGCTGTAGAACATGAGGTCGCAAGTCACGTTTAGCTGCTAAAAATCGTAAAAAAAAGTCGTAAGGATAATGGCCTTCCGAATAGAACTCCGAAAAAATAAGAGGATTTTAGGAGCAGAAGAAGAAACTTTTTAGCATGCAAATTTCACATAAGCATAGGTAAGACAACATCACAGAGAAAATATTCATCAGTCAGCATTGCATAGGTGGAGACCGTCAGACTTCATTGAGAAACAATATATCAGATTACACGAATGAGGAATATGCGGATATATATCTGATTTACGGCCAATCATGTGGCTACAGACGCCTAACACAAAGGATGTACCATGAATGAAGTTATGAATAAAGATGAGAATTTTATTGTCTAACATTTGCAAGTAAAGCAGCTAAATACATTGATGATCTTTTTAATCCTATCAATAGTTTGTGATTATCACAGTTAAAAACGCCCTACAACAAACTTCAATAGAAAATGTCGTCTGATGTAAGTGTAATTTATATCATAAATAACATGGTAAAAAATTCTAGTTATTTATACTGGTGTCAGTTTTCCAAGTATTACAGTCTTTTCACTGACACAGAGAGTAGTTTGCCTTGGTTATCACAATGTGGTGGAATTACTACCAACAGAGTAAACTTTCAGTAAAAAAATGAAAATCAGTTTTTTTTCATTATTTTTTATTGGAGTGTTCGATTAATTAGGTGTTTAAATAAAGCGAAATTATCTACTTTTGTTTAATGGCGGAAGTTTTCTGCGGTGGTAAGGAGTCCCTGTGAAAACGGCTACAGTTGAGACTTCACTGTTTAATGAATATATCAACACATCTTCATTAATAATTCCATGGTACCGAAAACAATATCTGAGGAGGCGTTGTTTGCACCATACGGCCTTGACAAATATCGAACGACGGCTGCTGGAGACTTGATCCTTTCAAATAACAAAAAATAATGCGGGTAAAGAACGCAGTGCATAATAATCTGAAATTTAAAAAATCAGTATTGTTTGATGTTTCTCTGACCATCAGTTTTTCATCGATTGCAGCTGAATTGGTCCTTCATAAAGAAATGATGTATAAGATTTTGTATGTAAAAAACGAGAAAATATTCTACGTGCAAATAGTCCAATTCCAATGCGATGCCAATTACGACTTCGGATAGAGTTCGTACACTCAATGCTTGATATCATATAAAATAACTGTTGTGTGGCCTGCGTGTTCCCCGAGCATTATTCTCTTAAATTTCATCTTCTGGAACAACCTGAAACTGGTTGTTTATCACAAGCTTGTGAATACATTCGGAAATCTGACAGAATGGATCATCGTCGCTTTATGAGACATCGACAGCCCATCGTGTAGAATTGAATGCGTCCGTCAATCCTTCGTCTGTCGGTGTCGGTTGTGATAGTCGCAACTTCAAACAGCTCCTATGAAATGCCTTATCGTGTCCTTTCTGATGTTCAATTGTAATACATTATAATCGTGTTTTATGTCAAATAAATTCTTAATTAATTATCATTGATCATTGAAGCATTTTTTAAGAGAATTTCTATATGAGTGAAATCGTGAGTGGGGGCGACACAATTGAATTCCTCATTCTATAACTCGCACATTGGTACCACACAATTGGCGACAAGCTAAATATGTTTTCTTTTTTCTTTTGCAGGAAAATTATTGTGGAAACGAAATAAACGTTAAAAAAATGGCTAAGAAATTTAAGATTAGTTTCAATTATAGTTCAATTATATTCAATAGGGATAGTGCGTGAAAGCATTTTTTAAGAGAATTTCTATATGACTGACATCGTGAGTGGGGGCGAGACAATTGAATTCCTCATTCTATAACTCACACATTGGTACCACACAATTGGAGACAAGCTAAATATGTTTTCTTTTTTCTTTTGAAGGAAAATTATTCTGGGAACGAAACAAACATTAAGAAAAAGGGCTAAGAAATTTAAGATAAGTTTCAATTATAGTTCAATCATATTCAATAGGGATGGTGCCTGAAAGCATTTTTTAAGAGAATTTCTATATGAGTGAAATCGTGAGTGGGGGCGACACAATTGAATTCCTCATTCTATAACTCGCACATTGGTACCACACAATTGGCGACAAGCTAAATATATTTTCTTTTTTCTTTTGCAGGAAAATTATTGTGGGAACGAAATAAACGTTAAAAAAAATGGCTAAGAAATTTAAGATTAGTTTCAATTTTAGTTCAATTATATTCAATAGGGATGGTGCCTGAAAGCATTTTTTAAGAGAATTTCTATATGACTAACATTGTGAGTGGGGGCGTGAAAATTTAATTCCTCATTCTATAACTTACACAATTGGCAACAAGCTAAATATGTTTTCTTTTTTTTAGAAGAAAAATTATTCCGGGAACGAAACAATATTAAGAAAAATGGCTAAGAAATTTAAGATTAGTTTCAATTAGAGTTCAATTATATTCAATAGGGATGGTGCCTGAAAGCATTTTTTAAGAGAGATTCTATATGACTGACATCGTGAGTGGGGGCGAGACAATTGAATTCCTCATTCTATAACTCACACATTGGTACCACACAATTGGAGACAAGCTAAATATGTTTTCTTTTTTCTTTTGAAGGAAAATTATTCTGGGAACGAAACAAACATTAAGAAAAATGGCTAAGAAATTTAAGATTAGTTTCAATTATAGTTCAATTATATTCAATAGGGATGTTGCGTGAAAGCATTTTTTAAGAGAATTTCTATATGACTGACATCGTGAGTGGGGGCGAGACAATTGAATTCCTCATTCTATAACTCACACATTGGTACCACACAATTGGAGACAAGCTAAATATGTTTTCTTTTTTCTTTTGAAGGAAAATTATTCTGGGAACGAAACAAACATTAAGAAAAAGGGCTAAGAAATTTAAGATAAGTTTCAATTATAGTTCAATTATATTCAATAGAGATGGTGCCTGAAAGAATTTTTTAAGAGAATTTCTATATGACTGACATCGTGAGTGGGGGTGAGACAATTGAATTCCTCATTCTATAACTCACACATTCGTACCACACAATTGGCGACAAGCATGCTTTCTTTTTTCTTTTGCAGGAAAATTATTGTGGGAACGAAATATACGTTAAGAAAAAGGGCTAAGAAATTAAAAATTAGTTTCAATTATGGTTCAATTATATTCAATAAGGATGGTGCCTGAAAGCATTTTTTAAGAGAATTTCTACATAACTGACATCCTGAGTGAGGGCGAGACAATTGAATTCTCATTCTATAACTCACACATTGGTACCACACAATTGGCGACAAGCTAAATATGTTTTCTTTTTTCTCTCTTACAGGAAAATTATTGTGGGAACGAAATAAACGTTAAGAAAAATGGCTAAGAAATTAAAGATTAGTTTCAATTTAAATTTAGAAAAAATGTATAATTTAAGAAAACTATATGTCATTCTGCATCACAACATCATAATAAAATATAAACAAACAACAAACATACAAAAATATGATCCGATGTCTTAGCTGTAAAATATTAGATGTTTTATTATGAAATGAAAATATTGATATCTGAATAACTAACATTTGGATTTTTATACTAAAACTTAAGCATGCAAATATTTTTCCCGATATTTCTCTGAGTGTTAAATAATCTTTCTTCATCATATATGCCACTTGATGGCAACACCTGTTAATGATGTGTGAATTGTCAACTTAAATTATTCTGATGGAATATGTATGGTTCGAAGTTTGAAATAAGATTTGCAAATGGATTTATCTCTAAATTTCATGAATAAACTTCAGTGTTTTGGAATATATTTTTGTAATTTGCATTTAGTATAGAAAACTTCTATTTTAATAATTTGCGAATTTAAATTTGGTAGACTAGATGTGTTCAATTATGTTTAATCAAATGTCTGGATACTTAAATAATATTAAATATTTAAAATTGAAAAAAAACTCATATCGTTTATATTTTTGCATTTATTTTTCATTTTAAACATTAATAAAGTAAACTTTAATCAGCAAATAAACATGCAGAATTTACGTTGTTTTATAAAATGAGGGTATATAATTTCAAAATAAAGTTTTGAAATTATATAATCTTTGAATGTTTTTAAATAAATTCAAAAAAATATATGAAAGAACGTTTAATAGAATTTATTATTTATTTAGCAGGGTTTATGCATGTCCTGGAAATTCAAGACCAAGAAATTCATCAGTATCAGTATTTTTTCTAGAGAATATCTTCCTAAATATCGGTTTGCATTTCGCGTAAATTAGGATTAATACGGGTAAATTTTTTAAATGCATTTCATATATACCTCCTTCTATATCTTACCTCAGAATAAAAAGTACCAATATCCATTTTTCTCAAATTGCAAGAATCGAATGTCCGCTGAAGTTTGAGAAATTTTAAGAATCTTGCGACGATTTCTGAGCTATTATTTTTAGAAGTTGTATCTTTCAATTCAGTGAAGTAATGTTTTTTTTTCACTACAATAGAATGGTACATTGTTAAGTTTTTTTATATTGATTTTTTATATATTTGGCCATTTTTAAATTGACAGTAAGTAACACTGGCCTCGACAAAATATTTTATTTTCAATGATCTAATACTGGGAAGACTTTCGCTCTTTTAACAATTACTTTATGCCGCATTCAGAATTGATTCCTGCATTTAACTAAAATTTTTGGACATAGGCCCTTTTTGTACCAAGGTACAGTTATATATATTACTATTTAAAAAAACATTATTTATTAGCTACAAAATTACTACTTACAGTACTGCAGATTCTAACCTCATGAGTATTTTTAAAATTAGATATACTTTCTTTAATACAGATTTTTTTGTAATCAAATATTAGCTTCTTTTTATGTAGTAGTTTAAGTATTTTAATTACGCAAGTGTAATGTTTAGTGTTAATACATGTGCTTTAAGCAAACACAGAAAATTGTCAACTATCACCATATATCTCTAACATATAATTTCACAATAGTAAAAATAAAAGACCAGTGGTCCAAATGGTATGAAGCATCATTGTAGTTGTGTACATATATATTATAGAGGAAAGCGCATAACACTTTAAAAAATAAAATATAACTAAACATAATTCATTAAAATTCCAACATTAACACTTTTAAATCCCGTTTATATCTTAAAGTTTTTTTAAAATCATGTATTCTTAAATGATAATACATAACCTTTAAAATATATGTATCATAAAAAATATTTTTGGCCCTTTTCTATAATAAAAATATACTTTTAAAATTAGCTAAGACTGATGTAAGGGAAAATATTCTAAAAGTTATTCAGTGTTTTCTCATATATAATTCATTTCATAAAACTCTCCATACTTGATTCTTACTTTGCCTACTTACTTAAAAATACTGGTGAATAAATAAAACATAAACCAAGTAATAAACTTCTGTATAGTGTTGATGCATTTATGTATAGTTAACGGCATATTTTCGCTCTTATTTTAAATGTATAGTGCTATTTACTTTGAAAGCTATTGCATTAGATGAAAGTTTACGTCGTTTAATAACAATGTTTTAATTCGGTAGCATATTTCACATGGACCCAGATTGTGTTTTGAATTAGTTATTCTGGAATAATTAGACGGATATGAAAAGTGTTTTCGATGAAAGCGATCTTTAAAATTATTAAGTTTTTGTTTTTAGTTTTTAGAGTCATTTATAAATAAATGCATCTTTTATTAGCTGGCAAATATTTTGTCCGAAAAAATAATAAACAGTAATTACTTTAATTAAAACATACAAAATTTTAAAATAAATTTCAATGCTTACGTCAGACAGCGTCATTTAATTTAACTAAACACATTTTTTAGTACTTTTTAGTTAGCTGGGCGCTAGCGTTATATCTTTATATATATAAATCTTCTGTGCGTGTGTTTGTCACTGAACTCCTCCTAAACGAATGCACCGATTTTAATGAAATTTTGTGTGTGTGTTCCAGTGGATTCGAGAATGGTTTAGATTCACATTCCATCGAAATTCATTCTATACTTTTTAGTAATTAGGCAAAAACTAATAGTTAATCATTTTTCGCTAATTAAAAGCGTTGAATAAGTTCGCGGAACAGGGTGTGGATGGAATGGCCGAGCGGTCTAAAGCGCCAGATTTAAACTCTGGTTCTTGAAGGGAGAGATCGTGTGTTCGAACCCCACGACTGATATACGTGTATGATTTGCAATACTTCTTTCTGTATTTTAATTTTAATTAACCGACTTCAGAAAATCGTTAACTTTTAACTAAAAAGAGAAAAATAAAGTTTTCTTTCAAAAATTGAACCTACTTAAAAAACTAGTGGAAAGGGAAAAATAATTTCCTAATTAAATTAAGAGCGTAGTACTTATCGTACTATACATATTTATGTATATTTATTTGATTTTTTGGAGTCGGTGCCAGCCAAAAAAATTTCAAAATTAAAATTAAGTATCCAATGCAAATCTTTATATATATAAATCTTCTATGCGTGTGTTTGTCAATGAACTTCTCCTAAATGACTGCACCGATTTTAATGAAATTTATTGTGTGTGTTCCAGTGGATTCGCGAATGGTTTAGATTCACATTTCATCGAAATTGATTCAGTACTTTTTTATTAATTAGGCAAAAACTAATAGTTAATGATTTTTCTCTAATTAAAAGTGTTGAATAAGTTCGTTGAACAGAGTGCGGACAGAATGGCCGAGCGGTCTAAAGCGCCAGATTTAAACTCTGATTCTTAAAGGGAGCGATCGTGTGTTCGAACCCCACTCCTGATATACGTGTATGATTTGCAATATTTTTTCTGTATTATAATTTTAATTAACCGACTTCAGAAAATCCTAAACTTTTAATTAAAAAAGAGAAAAATAAACTTTTCTCTCAAAAATTGAACCGACTTCAAAAAACTACTGCAAAGTGAAAAATAATTTCCTTACATAATTGTAATAAGAAATTTAAGTAAGAGCATAGTACTTATCATGCATATTATTATTTTTACGTACATTTATTTGATTTTTTGGAGTCGGCTCATGGACAACGCTGTCGGGTCCGCTAGTATACTTATATATCTATACACATCTATACATAAAATTAATTATATGTATACATTTTTTGTATGTACGCAAATATATGTATTTACACATACATATAAATGTATAGATATATAAGTATACAGAACACTGGCACACGGCTAACCGAAAAACACCCATTATTTCCCTAAGTGCATAAATTCCGACTTTATTTGTACTACACGATTCGTCCGATTCAAGGACTATCAATTCAAGTCCGATTCATTTTACCAGAATTTTCATAACATTAATCTTTAAAAAATTATGATTTTTCCAACGGGATATAAAATATGTAATTATATCTATGTCTATAACTTATAAGTGCATTAATAATTACTTAGTGTTTTTAAATGGCATCAAATCTCTGGAATATTAATAGCTTAAAAATGCTTCTGCTGCAATGAAACCTTTAGCTTAGTAACGGGATACATCAATTTCATGGCACTGTAAAGGTTAGCTTTTTTTTAAATCCTACGATATAAATCAGCTCAAATTCCACCAGTCAGGGCAATCTGAAAGTAATTGTTCTCAGTTTTTAAATTTTGAACAACGTTTAAAACAATTAGAACGGATTATACGCTAAATAATCCGCGTGTTGTTTATTTTAACTTCTATTCAGTATACAAAATAGACCTAATTAGAGCGTTAAAAATTCATTCAAGGAAGCCAGAGAAAATATGATATCTATCAAGTAAAGTCGTTGACGTAAGTCCACCACATGTATAACACATCTGTGCATACAATACATACACATCTAATAACATGCCCAGTAATATATCTAGTAACATAACTATGTATAATGATATGTACTAACATATCTATTCGTACTTGTGGTTGAAGCTTTCGTCAAAGTTTTTAACACTCAATAATTATAAGTTGAACACAATTTGAGGAAAAATGCATTTTTTCCGTAGTTATATTATTTTATAATAACAAATAAAAGTGTAAATCTATAAATAAGCAACAAAATTTCAATTGATTTTTTCAAGTAAATAAAAAATATTTGAATCAGAATTGAAAATATTTAGATTTTTATACTAAAACTTAACCATGCGAACGTTTCACTGAAAACGCCACTGAGCGTTGAATAATCTTTCTCCGCGAAGTATGCCCGACTGATGGCAACATCTGGTAATGATGTGTGAACTGTCTTTTTAACTTATTCTGCTGGAATAAGTATGGCTCAAAGTTTGATATAAGAATTGAAAATGATTTGCTCTTCAAATGTTGGTGAATAAATTTAAATACTTTATAATATATGTCTCTGCATTTGCATTTAGTTTTGAAAACTTTGATTTTCCATGTTTAATAAATATTTACTGAATTAGCATTAAGTGTGAAAGACTTTGGTTTCCACAATTTTTAATAAATATTACGTATATTTGGTTTGCAATATATAATTCTTTGAAATTAGCATATATATTTATTGAGAGGATTAATTTTTTAAACATTTCTTAAACATTTCTGAATTATATCTATAATATACCGGGTGCCCAGTAAATGACTGACCCATTTTAAAATTAAATAACAAAAAAACGGTTTGAAATAAAAATGCGCGGTTTGCGGTATTGTTATTAGAATATCAATAAATTTTTAATACGCACTTCCTTCAAATAGTTCTAATTTCGGCCAAAAGATGGCGCTGGCAGCATCAGACTGCAGAAATACCACCTGTTTTCTTGTTCTTAAGCTGATGATCTTTCCGGCTCATTTTCCCGAGTCGAATCTGAGTCGAAATGTTGAATCGACTCCCAACTCAACTGCAGAAATAGGGTTTGTTGATTGGAACGAGATTTAAAATAACATTTAAGATTGAACTGGGTCTATTGTAACAATCTATGTCTATTGTAGCCTCTTCAAACAAATATCACGGAGGAACTACAAAAACTAGTTTAAAATTACTGTAAAACATCTCCAAAGATGTGTCAATCTATGAATAAATATTTATGACAAGCAAACGTTTGTTAAAGAATCCTAGAAATTTTTTTAACAATTCTAGAAAAATTCAAATTAATATAAAGGATGTTCTTTAGTGTTTCAAAATTCTCTTCGGAAAATGTCATTTTAACCGCTTAACTGATACTCTTTTTACGTATATATAAAAATATATTTATGTAAATATGATTTATTATCTTTTTTAACCCGTCAGTAGTCGCGTGTCGGTCTTTTCGCCGCCCGTATAACTTATCTTCTCCTAACTTGTATCAGATTACAAATACAACGGTGATCTACCATGTAGCTGACTTTGAAGGTTTTTCGAACACCTTAGTGAAGTAACAGGACACCTCTGTTTTTCTTTCAGGTACATTTTTAGAAACAAAGTTGAAATTGGCGAAAAAGTCTACGTGACAATCACTAATGTCAGTTCATTTTTACTTTTTCGAATTACTACATATCTCATGAATAAAATGCAGGATTTAAGAAAACTGCAAATTTATATATTCATTGAAATGTTATCTTCATATATTAGGTGAAAAATATTTCTTATTTTACATATTTGGTATGCGAGGGGCCAGCGGCGAAAAGACCGAGCGCGACTAATGACGTTGTGGAAAAAGTCGCGACTACTCGCGGGTTAAATTATGTATTAAAAAAATGTTCAATTTATTTTTCAATATTAATAATTATAAAATTGAACTAAAATAAGTAGACATTCAGTTTTAGCTAAAATATCCACCAGTGGATGATAGATTCTGACGTCTCAACTGGTAGACGGAAGTGCTGGGTTCGAACCTAATCGCGTCTGTCGGCATAACCGTTCGGAATTTTCCGTGGTTTTCTTCGAACCTTGGATTTTCTTGTGTAAATTCGGGTTAGGTGCCGTTAGAAAGACACCCACGCAGGGCATCCCACCCCTTTCTGACCTATATCCCACGTGTACATAATCGGACGACATTAAATAAACCAAACCAAACTAAAATATCTATAGGCAATTTTATGGCAAAACATTTTTACTAAAACTTTTTACTGAAATAAAGTTTCGTTTCTTTTTCTTCTAGTTTTTTTTAAATATTGCATGAAACAAAATCTGTTGAAAACATTTCAGAAGCCAATGCAGTATCCATTGTCCCGATCCTTTCTTTCATTTACTATCTCCCGATTCTACATTTTTCATAATCATTTTTCTTGCATAACCGAATAACAGTAAAAAAAGCAGTAAACATCAAATTGATGCTCTTAGCAGAATGTCAAGTTTAAATTTTGAGGGATTTGCGTCATCTACACTGTAAATAGAAGAGGTTATTACAATGCTGATTTAAACGCCAGTTGAGACGTCAGAACCTATCGCCCACTGGTGAGGTCATAGATATTTTAGATAAAACTGAATGTCTACTTATTTTAGTTAAATTTTATAAATATAAATATTGGAAAAATAAATTGAACATTGGTATCTTTTTATACATAATTTTAAAAAGATAAAAAATCATATTTTTAAAATATTTCTTATTTCAAATCAGATACAGGAGATATTTTCAGAATGTTTTTTTCTAGTTCTTTTCCTCATACCGGGGGAAAAGAACGAGATTACATATTTCCCTCCTATATGGGGGGGGGCAAAAATATACTTCAGGTTCTACGATGCTTTTTGTAATGAAGGCTATAAAAAAAGATACGTCTTTCTTTTTTCTTTTTAAATATCCGTCCATTTTAGCGTAGATACGTTTCCTGTGGTGGGTGGGTGGGAGGAGGGCAGCTGTGTGCAAAAGAAATCTTAAAATCTCTCACGGGTTTCGTAATAAATTTTTTGGATACGTTAAATGACAAAATATGAATATAAAGTAGGGATGAATTCGGTTTTCGGAAAAATTAAGAATATTTTGTTTTAGGCAGGTTTTTCCCTTAACAGGTAGTTTTGTAGGTTTCTTTCTACTTCGGGATCAAAAAATTTTTATGTTTAAGACAGGATTTGTTCTAGACGGAATCCTTTATAGTAAGATTTAAAAAAATTTAATGTGCCAATTTATAAGTTTTCTTAGACAGGAGACTTAGTAAATCTCGTTTCAATCAACAAATCCTATTTCTGCAGTTGAGTGGAGAGTCGATTCAACATTTCGACTCAGATTCGACTCGGGAAAATGAGCCGGAATGATCATCAGCTTGAGAACAAGAAAACAGGCGGTATTTCTGCAGTCTGATGACGCCAGCGCCATCTTTTGGCCAAAATTGGAACTATTTGAAGGAAGTGCGTATTAAAAATTTATTGATATTCTAATAACAATACCGCAAACCGCGCATTTTTATCTCAAACCGTTTTTTTTTTTATTTAATTTTAAAATGGGTCAGTCATTTACTGGATACCCGGTACATTCTGTACAATCTGTAGTGCAAATAATATGTTTTTTAATTACAGGGTCAGAAATGTATTTTATTACATAATTGTACAGGGGCAACATTGCTTGGGGCAAATTTCAATTGTTTTAAAATATTTAAAATTTTTTTGAAACTGATATACGTTACTGAGGTTTTTTAAAAGTAACTTTCTGTATAATAATAAAAAGAATACTGCCCAGTTAAACTGATGGCATTGAGTTCTCAGGCTACAAATACTAATTGTACATTAAAGCCTTATATTTTCAAGGGTTAATTCCGTTCGAAAAAAAATTAAGAAGGGGAAACAGCTCTTCCCTTTCCTCTTTTTTTATACTTAATCATTGAACCTTCTATACTATCAAAAACATGCTTTATCATATAAAATATCTATAACCAAAATTCAGAGCAAATGAGATAATTCTTAATAAAAACCCATTTAGCATTTATATAATTAAAAGAAGTTATCCCCCTCTTTTATACTTAACCATTAAACTTCCAAAACTATTGAGAGATTTGAACGAAATCTGAAAATTCTGCTTGAAAAACCCATTTATATAAATTAAAGGGGGGGGCATTAGAACCCCTGTTCCCCCTATTTATACTTATTCAATGAACACCTATTAACAGTGACGGAATCGCCTCATCAGAATGATCCTAATCTAAATTTTGATAGAAAATTTAATCCTGCATGAAAATCCCATTTATATCAACCAAGGTGAGGGGCATCAGCCCCCCGTTCCCCCTCTTATACATATCGAATGAACTCCAAAAACTAATCAAGGAAGCGCCTTGTCATGATATACCTACATACAAAATTTCAAGTGGATCTGATATTTTTATCATGAGTTATCGCGTTACGCACGAACGAACATACATACAGAACGGACGGGCACATAAGCTCTCAGGCTATGATAGCCTGTGAGCTAAAAAGTGGATAATATTTACAGTAACACACAAAAGATTTCGGCTAGTATTCTGTTTCCGAAATACTGCATACTATTGCACTAATATCTGAATATTTTAAAACATCTTTACAGTACGAACGCACATCTTTTACTACGCTTGAGGTGCAATCCCCGACTTGTTTAATTGATGAAGTACCTTAGGATTTCTATGAGAACAATCTTTACATGCATTTCATATATACCTCCTTCTACATATACACTATTATTTAAAAAAATCTTTTTTTATTAGCAACAATATTGCCATCTCCAATATTGCAGGCCCCACCAGTGGCCGAGAGGTTCTGACCTCTCAACTGGTAGACGGCAGATGCTGGGTTCGAACCCAATAGCGGCTGTCGGCCTAACCGTTCTGAGTTTTCGTGGTTTTCTTCGAACCTTGCGTAAATACGGGTTAGGTTCCCTTAGAATGACCCCCACGAAGGGCACTCCCCCCTGGGCCTATATCCCTAGCGTAGATCATCGGCCGACAAAAATAAACCAAACCAAACCAATATTGTAGACGGTAACCTGTTGAGTTTCTAAACTTAGATATACCTTCTATAATTCAGTAACTTTTTAAATAAAATGTTAGCGTCTTTTTATGTAGTTGTTTACGTATTTTGATTATTTAAGTGTAATTTTTGGTGTTAAAATATGTGAGTTACACAAACACAGAATATTGTCAACTATCGCCATATCGTCACCTGAGAATAATAAGGTTCTATCTGTGTTTTTTTTTAAATTTGACTTACGATAAAGAAAGGTTCTTTTTGTATCTATGATGGCATTTCACGATTAAAATAATGTCATATGATTGTAAGGTCATATGTAAGTCATGTATAGCATCATTTGATGCAAAAATGCCTTCATAGATAGAAATAGAACTTATCTATATCGATGTGTCAATATTTTCAAGAACACAGATAGAACTTTATTATTCTCAGGTGACGATATATCACTAATATTATAATTTAACAGCAGAACAAAAATAAGAAAAAATGTCTAGTGGCCTATTTGGTAGTATGAAGGCATTTTTGTCTCATTTTATGTATACGTATTATAGGGATAAAACACAAAGTATTTTAAACAATAAAATATATCTATACATAATTTGTCAAAATTTAAACATATAATACATTTAAATCACATTCTTATTTAAAGAATTTTAGAAACATGTGTTCTTAAATGGAAATACATAATCTGTAAAATATATGTGCCATAAAAATATTTTAGGCCCTTTCTTATAGCAAAAAAGAGGTATCTAAAATTATATAACACTGGCGGAAGGCAAAATATTCTAAAATTTATTCAGTGTTTACTCATATGTATTGCATTTCACTAAACTCTCAATGCTTGAATCTTATTCTGCCTTCTTACTTAAAAATATTGGTAAATAAATAAAACATAAACCAAGTAATAAACTTCTGTATAGTGTTGATGCATTTATGCATAGTTAGGGGCATATTTTCTGATATATTTTAAATTTATAGTACTGTTTACTTTGAAAAATATTGCATTAGCTGAAAGTTTATGTCGTTTAAAAACATTGTTATACATTTGGTATGTATTTCAAATGCACGCCGAAAGCGTTTTGAATTTAGTTATAATGGAATTATTTAGACAGATGCGAAAACTATTTTTCGTGTTAGCAAACTTCAAAATTATTAAGTGTTTCTTTTTTAGTTTTAAGAGTCATTTATAAATAAGTGTGTTCTGTTTATTACCTAATGTACCGGGTGATCCAAAAGTAAGGACGAATTTTAAATATGAATAATTTGAAAACGAATCAAGATGCAAAGATACGTATTGCAACAAACGGATGGAAAAAAAATCGGGTCTCGTGTGGCAATGATAAAAAAATAGTTCTGTTGGAATTTTTTGAGTTAACCTTGCGATAGGCAAAAATGACACTCACCACAGTGCTTCACTGCGTATTTCATAATTGTTATTTTTTTTTCGAGGAAGACACACAGACGGGTTTCACACTCAGTGACTTTTGGATATGTACACTTTTGTAGTCAAAAATGTGCTCCGAACAACCGGCATCAACAACAGCACTGAAAAAAGCCATCCGCCAAAATTTGTCTGTCATAACGCAAGAAATGCTACTAAGTGATGTGAATGGTATGGTATCTCGTCTCACGTTGTACTTCTGATTTATGTACATCACATTGGACATTTCTTGCAGTACTAATTAACTAAAACTAAGCTGAATTGTAAGTCGTCAAGATTTTTTTCACTGTTAAATCATCTTTTGGTGCAATAAAAATTATAGAGTCATTTGTTGATCGCCCAAAGAACTATTTTTTTTTTCATTTCCACACAAAACCCGGTTTCATTTGCATCCATTTGGGGGAAACCGTATCTTTTTATATTGATTCGTTTTCAAGTTATTCATTTTTAAAGTTCATCCTGACTTTTGGATCACCCTGTATATAGTCCAAAACAAATTACAAAATAATGTGCATGAAACCGTACATTAATTAAATCATATATTATTCTTGTACTTTTTAAAACAAATTTCATTGTTTACGTCAAACGGCGTCGGCTCAATTGAACTAAATACATATAGTACTTTTTGGTTAGTCGAGCGCCAGCATTATATATACTTATATATCTATATATATGAATGTATATATGTATACATATTTGTATGCATATGCACATATATGTATTTATATATATACATGTAAGAAAATACAAAAATTCAGACCTATTGATTAGCTTTTTAATAAATCGCCCCTCAATGTGGATACGGACCCAATGACTAATGATCACGGATTTTACAGGGCATCAAGAAACCTAAGTTTATCGTATTAATTTAAACAAAACACATGGCCCTCTTTAACTGGCAACCCTCGGGAGATGAAAAATTTCCAATGTACATCTACGCTTTTTCTCTCCAGAATTCATGATGTAAAGACCTGTGAAAAGATTTTGCTATATTTTAGAATATTTAAATAAATCGTCATTAAAATGAATTCCCTTGAAGTCTGTCGTTTCATTAAAATGCGACATACATATACATGTAGAGATGTATAAGTATGTAGAACACTGGCACCTGGCTAATAGAAAACTACCCATTATTTGACTAAATACATACATTTCGATCTTCTTTTTAAAACAAAATTCATACGCTTCAAGGACGCTAGAGACTTTTAACCAGAATTTTCGTAAAGCAACATCTATCTTATATTGAAAAATATCTATCTTCAGAAATAGCGATCAGTACTTTACGATATTTCTGGTACTAAAACAGCTAAAATCCCTTGTAACCTTTAATGCGTACGAAACTTAACTAGATACAATTATTACATATACCTGTTTTTTGAACTTGTTTTACAGTGGCTTCAAAATTAACCGAAATATGAATGCATCAAAAGATATGTATATAGACCGGGAAGCAGCAGAACTGACAATAACCTCCTTGAGTTCTCAAGTAAAAACCTAGGATTAGTAAATCTCGATTCGCATGTTAAAACGCGTAATTCTTTTTCCAAGCACCTTCGTCGTTCCAATCCCAAGCTTGCACTCTGATTGGTTGTTGCTCTCGGTACTGTTTTCACGTAACTTGGCAATAATCATACTTGGCGATAGACACTTCCGTCGAGTTTGATTTCCTTCCGAACCGAGTACGAAGTAAACCGAGTACTAAGTAAAAAGTTGTGTGTAAAAATTTTTAAAGAGTACAGATTTCAGTAAGACACGTTCCATACAATCCAATGCTGCAAGAGAAAAGTTACTTTGTACTAGGTTCGGAAGGAAATCAAACTCCTCGACGGAAGCATCTATCGCTACGCCAAGAATGATTATCGCCAAGTTACATGAAAACAGTGCCGAGAGCAACAACCAATCAGAGTGCGAGCTTCGGCTGGGAACGACGAAGGTGGTTGGGAAAAAAATTACGCGTTTTCATGTAACTTGGCGATAATCATACTTGGCGTAGCGATAGATGCTTCCATCGAGGAGTTTAATTTCCTTCCGAACCGAGTACAAAGTATCTTTTCTCTTGCAGCATTGGATTGGATGGAATGTGTCTTACTGAAAGCTGTACTCTTTAAAAGTTTTTACACACAAGAGCACAAGATTACGAGGATACGAATAAAGGAAGAACAAGAATGAGTAGGTTAGATTTTAGGTTTACTCGTTCACTTACGAGCGAAGTATTTTTCGCCAAGTATGGTTATTTCCAATTTACGTGAAAACAGTGCCGAGAGCAACAACCAATCAGAGTGCGAGCCTGGGCTTGTAAAAAAAATCGCTGTTAAAACGCAATCAGTTTGGCAAGTCATATCATGGTAGAAAACACGAAAACAAAACTGATTTTTGCGGTTGATTCATAGGTTTACCTATGCGCTTTCCTGCACCCAAAAGTATGAAAAAATGGAAAATTGAGAGAATTGAGAGGATTGGTGATACTTATGCTTTACAATAAGCGCTACTTATTTATATAATTACGAAGGCATCTATAAAAATATTATGATTTTTCAAACAATATAAAATAATTGATCATATCTATGCATATAGCTTATGCGTTAATCATTACTCAGTGATTTTAAACTGCAACATGTCTCTAGAATATTAATAACTTAAAAATGCTTCGGCTGCAATGAAACCTTTTGCTTAGTGACGAGATAGGGGAGAGTGGGGATACTTGAGCATAGGGGATACTTGAGCCACCCCCTTTATCTCTACAGTTGTTCAATTTTTCTTTCTAAAACTGGCAACATGGTAACATATTTATAGTTCTGAACATGTAAAAAAGAAATCATATACCTTGGTACCATTTTTAAAGTATGGTGATTAACCCTTTGAGCTCTGCTGGTAGAATTTTCTACCACAAAATTTTAATTCTGAAATGTCACAACGACACCAGAAAATTCGACCAAATTTATTTGAAAAAGGTTTAATGCATTTTTTCGCGTATATTGTAAATCGGTTTTTTTCTTTGCAAAATACTGGTGCGAATGTGACATCTGGCTCAAGTATCCCCTCCATGGGGATACTTGAGCCACAATGTAAAAGAAAAAGTAAAAATTTATTAGACATAGAAAAATAGTTCAAAATTAATTGAAAGTGGTTTTCAAATGAAGAAAAAATATCAAATTTTCATTTTCAATATTTTATTTTGTTCTAAGAAATTCTAAAAAATTTTAAAAAATTAAAATTTAAAAAATGGCTCAAGTATCCCCATCTTCCCCTATATCAACTTCATGTATCTGTAAAGGTTAACACTTTCTGTATATCATATTATATATATCAGCTCAAATTCCACCAGTCAGGGTCATCTGAAAGTAATTATTCTCAGTTCTTGAGTTTTTTAACAAAATTTTAAGCAATTAGAAGCGATTATACGCCAAATGTTTCGTGTGTTGTTTACAGTAATTAATTCTATTCAATATTCAAAATAGACCTAATTAGAGCCTTAATAAGTCGATCAAGGAAGCCAGAAAAAATAACCCACCTATCAGATAATGTGGTTGACATTATATGTAATAATATATCTATGTATGCAGTACATACATATCTAGTAACCTATCTGTGTATAGTGATACGTAGTAACATATCTATTCGTATTTGTGGTTGAGGCTTCCATCAGAGTTTTTAACACTTAATAATTATTAGCAAAAGCTATGCTTTGTTTGGATTCGCGAAGTATTATACTATCAGATAAATATTTGAAAGTAATAATATATTTTTTCAATTACTTTTGCATCTTACTTTTGCATTAAGCAAAAATGTAATTTAAAGTTTCGGGGCATTTTAATTTAAAAATGTATTTCAACCAAATAACTATGAATTTCCTTAGATTCACTGGAAAAAAATACGACTTCTTTGCTACATCGTCACTCCACCGCTTGTATAGAAAACGGTTACTTCAGGCCAACATGGAACATTCTCAGTGACCAAAAGAGTGATATTCTATAAAAGCGGGGATCATTATTAAATAAAAGAGTAAATCTTTAAATAAACAACAAAATTTCAATTGATTTTTCAAGAAAAATAAAAATATTTAAATCGGAATTGAAAATATTGTGATTTTTATACTAAAACTAAATCGTGCGAATATTTTACTGAAAATGTCGCTGAGTGTTAAATAATCTTTCCCCGGCAAATATGCCTGACTGATGGCAACATCTGGTAATGATGTGTGAACTGCCATTTTAACTTATTCTGTTGGAATAAGTATGGCTCGAAGTTTGGTATAAGAATTGTAAATGATTTCATCTAATAAATTTCATGAATAAATTTAAGTACTTTATACTATATTTCTCTGCATTTGCATTTAGTTTTAAAAACTTCGACTTTCAATCTTTGATAAATATTTTCTCAATTTGCATTTAGTATGAAAGACTGCGGTTTCTACTATTTAAATAAATATTTTGTACATTTGGATTGTAACATGTGATTCTTTGAAGTTAAAATATAAATTTACTGAAAAGCTTAGTTTTTAGATTATTCTTTCTTATTCAGTTTATTTTAAATTAAAACTTATATAAAATAATATAAGGAATTTCAGAAATCTTATTTTTTACATGGTAGTACAATTTAGCAACATGTCACATTTAATTTGTTTTCTCAGTACCTATAACACATAAATGCATAATAATTTTAATATAGACAAATTAATGTATCTTAACATAAAAAAAAATATGTATATTTCTTTATATTGAAATTTTATTTCATTTTTGAACGTTTAATTTTCATTAAAAATTGTTTTTAGATTTGCACAGCGCGCAAGATTATAGAAAAAATATTGAATTAAGTGCCTCCCAAAATATTGATAAAGATATTACACTAATGTATTTTTAACTTATTTTTCATTTGAAAGCAATTTATCTTCTTTATTTTAATTTAGATTTTAAAAATAAAAAAAAATATTTTTTATTTAAATGATATCAATTTTAAGCAATCAATGCAATTATAATATGCAATTCTATATAATATACTATTAAGTTATTCTTTAACTTAAAATGAAGATATTTACAAAGTTTAATGCAAATTGCTTTGCTATTTTTTAAGATATTTAGTGAGCAATCAAAGAAATTTTTTATATTTTTTTATTAAAATTAAATATACAAAAATAATAAAATTTCTGTATAGAATATTAAAAAAAAATATTTTAATTAGAAGAGATATCGATTTGTCTATATTAAAGATGATATGTATTTTTGTTTCATAGTGAATGAGAAAAAAAATAATATGACATGTTTCTTAATTGCACCACCACACCTTGAGAAAGGAATTTTATTAAAACTACAAAAAATGTTTTGTTGAGTACATTTCAGTTGTTGTAAGCGAACAAAAAAAAAAAAAAGACAAAAAATATATTGTTAAAACTCTTATAAAATTTTAACAAAATTTCATCAATTTTATTTGAGTCTTACTAAAGTCTTGTATTTTCAATTTGTAATTCCAACAAAATTTTGTTGTTTTTGCAAAATTTAAATTGGTGTGCAGTAGCCATAACTCTCTCACGTAATTTTGTATAATTGACATATATAGCTATAAAGAATTAAAATAATTTTCCAATAATAAAAACTTTTCAAATCGAGACGGATAAATGACGTTCGAAGCCAGGCAGCAATAGGTTACAATTTCCAAGCTGTCTAAAATGACGTGAAGATTAGTTTTTAGGTAGCTTTCATTACAAAAAGTAAAACGCTACCTATTGCAACCGTCCGGAGGAAAGCACTTCCAGAAAATTTTGGTATATTTTCACCGATCCTGACCCCCAGACCCCAAAACCACCCTCCGTTCAAATGTTGATACACACACACACACACACACACACACACACACACACACACACACACACACACACACACACACACACACACACACACACACACACATATATATATATATATATATGTGTGTACAGTCACCGCCAAAAAAATCTTGACACTTGAGATGTTAGACGTTTTGTTGAATATCTAGAAATATATATGAGGAATTATTCTGAAACTTCAGGTGTGTAAACAATATAGCATAGGTCATATATTTTCGTGAAATTTTTTTGCCGAAGTCCCATAAGGGACCGTCAAAAAATTGAAAAAGAATGAATATCTTTTGGATAACCCTGTCAAAACTAATGTAGCAAAAGCATTCAAACAGCAGATTATCATTAAGTCACTTATTGTAATTATGTGTGGTCATTTTTATGTGGATAGCATGTATACTCGTAGAGAAATTAAGGTTTTTATAAAAACAGTCCCAATTTTTTTCAAGATTTTTGCTTATTATTTCCAGAGTTCTTAATATAAAATAAAGTTTTTCCTGAACATATGACAAACAATATTATACATAACACCCTGCAACCAAAATTTAAAAAAAATAATAATTGTATGAATAATAAACAGGTTTACTAAACAGATTTTCATTGCGCATGCGTAAAAGTTATGCAAATTTTAATTGCATATTGTGTTACCTAAAGGTATGGAGCAACTTTTGTAAAAGTCTCAGACTCGCAGCTTAAAAATGCTAAAAATTATCGTCGATAGAATCAGATGAAAATCCGTTATTTCCAAAAAGACGCAAAAATATAAGGGGTTGTATCCAAATATAGTAGTGCGCGCAATATTATGTACAGAGCCGAGACTGCGCGCACTACTAACGCTTGATTGGCCAGGCAACTCACCTGATCTCAAACCTATAGAAAATGCTTGGAATCATATGAAAAATAAGGTACAGGACTGTCACCCATCCAGTATAAGGGAATTGAAAGAAGTATTGGAAACTTTGTTGGTCAATATGGACAAAACCTATTTCAGAAATTTAGCAACTTCTATGCCTAACAGATTGCAAAGTGTCATAAAAGCGAAGGGAAATGTGTCAAAATATTAGTTTTGGCAATAAAATTATTTAAAATGTAAGTGTTTACTTTTATAACACTTTTTTATGAGTGTTAAGATTTTTTTTTCTCGGCTCTGTACATAATATTGCGCGCAATACTATATTTGGATACAACCCCTTATCTTTTTGCGTCTTTTTGGAAGTAACGGATTTTCATCTGATTCTATCGACGATAATTTTCAGCATTTTTAAGCTGCGATTCTGCGACTTTTACAAAAGTTGCTCCATACCTGTAGATAACACAATATGCAATCAAAATTTGCATAACTTTTACGCATGCGCAATGAAAATTTATTTAGTAAACCTGTTCATTATTCATACAATTATTATTTTTTTTAAATTTTGGTAGCAGGGTATTATGTATAATATTGTTTGTCATATGTTCAGGAAAAATCTTTATTTTATATTAAGAACTCTGCAAATAATAAGCAAAAATCTTGAAAGAAATTGGGACTGTTTTTATAAAAATCTCAATTTCTCTACGAGTATACATGCTATCCGCATAAAAATGAACACACATAATTACAATAAGTCACTTAATGACAATCTGCAATTTTCATGTATAATATTGTTTGTCATATGTTCAGGAAAAATCTTTATTTTATATTAAGAACTCTGCAAATAATAAGCAAAAATCTTGAAAGAAATTGGGACTGTTTTTATAAAAATCTCAATTTCTCTACGAGTATACATGCTATCCGCATAAAAATGAACACACATAATTACAATAAGTCACTTAATGACAATCTGCAATTTTCATGTATAATATTGTTTGTCATATGTTCAGGAAAAATCTTTATTTTATATTAAGAACTCTGCAAATAATAAGCAAAAATCTTGAAAGAAATTGGGACTGTTTTTATAAAAATCTCAATTTCTCTACGAGTATACATGCTATCCGCATAAAAATGAACACACATAATTACAATAAGTCACTTAATGACAATCTGCAATTTTCATGTATAATATTGTTTGTCATATGTTCAGGAAAAATCTTTATTTTATATTAAGAACTCTGCAAATAATAAGCAAAAATCTTGAAAGAAATTGGGACTGTTTTTATAAAAATCTCAATTTCTCTACGAGTATACATGCTATCCGCATAAAAATGAACACACATAATTACAATAAGTCACTTAGTGACAATCTGCAATTTTCATGCTTTTGCTACATTAGTTTTGACAGGGTTATCCAAAAGATATTCATTCTTTTCAATTTTTGACGGTCCCCTATGGGACTTCGGCAAAAAAAATTTACGAAAATATATGACCTGTGCTATATTGTTTATAAACCTGAAGTTTCAGAATAATTCCTCATGTATATTTCTAGATATTCAACAAAACGTCTAAAATCTCAAGTGTCAAGATTTTTTTGGCGGTGACTGTATATATATATCTGATTTTTGTCATGCGATAACTAACGTATTTATGAACCGATTTGAATGAAACTTGGTATGTACATAGTACATACAAATATCTAGTCCGAGTTCGTTGGCCAGCATCATCCGCCATCTTGTTTCAAAATAGCGGCCATTTAAAAAAAATTTTTAAATTTTAAATTTTAAATTAATTGCGAAAAAACTAAAAGTTAAAAAATATATTTATCTTATGTGTTAGATCTTAAAACACCAATTCCAGAACACTTTTTATTATGTCTGTATCTTAAAATATGATTGAGTTATAGCACTTTGAATTTTTCTTATGGCTGACATTTTAAAACGATCTGATTTTTGTAATGCTATAACTAACGAATTTATGAACTGATTTGAATGAAGCTTGGTATGTACATAGCACATATAAATATCTCGACCGAGTTCGTTGGCCAGCATCATCTGTCATTTTGTTTCAAAATAGCGGCCATTTAAAAAAATTTTAAATTTTAAATTTTAAATTAATTGCGAAAAAACTAAAAGTTAAAAAATATTTTTATCTTATGTGTTAGATCTTAAAACACCAATTCCAAAACACTTTTTATTATGTCTGTATCTTAAAATATGATTGAGTTATAGCACTTTGAATTTTTCTTATGGCTGACATTTTAAAACAATCTGATTTTTGTAATGCTATAACTAACGAATTTATGAACTGATTTGAATGAAGCTTGGTATGTACATAGCACATATAAATATCTCGACCGAGTTCGTTGGCCAGCATCATCCGTCATTTTGTTTTAAAATGGCGGCCATTTAAAAAATTTAAAAAAATTTAATTTAAATTTAAATGCGAAAAAATTGAAAGTTGAAAACTATTTTTATTTTATGTGTTAGATCTTAAAACATCTTATCCAGAACTCTTTTTACTTTGTTTATATCTTAAAAAATGATTGAGTTATAGCACTTTGAATTTTTCTTATGGCTGACATTTTGAAACGATCTGATTTTTGTCATGCTATAACTAACGTATTTATATACCGATTTGAATGAAACTTGGTATGTACATAGTATATACAAATATCTCGATCGAGTTTGTTGGCAAGCATCATCCGCCATCTTGTTTCAAAATGACAGCCATTTAAAAAAATGTAAAAAAATTAAAAATTTAAAATTAATGCGAAAAAATTAAAAATTGAAAAATATTTTTATTTTATGTGTTAGATCTTAAAACACCGATTCTAGAACACTTTTTACTTTGTCTATTTCTTAAAAAAGGATTGAGTTATAGCACTTTGAATTTTTCTTATGGCTGAAATTTGAAACGATCCGATTTTTGACACGTCATAACACTCGTATTTATAAATCTATCTGGATATAATTTTGTGTGTACATAGTACTTAATAAAGCCTGGACCGAGTTCGTTAACCAGTTCCATCCGCCATCTTGTTTAAAAATGGTGGCCATTTAATTTTTTTTAATTTAAAATTTGAAATTAGGTACAAAAAATGAGAAATTGAAAAAGATTTATCTTTTATGCATTTGACCTTGATACAAAGATTCCAAAGCACTTTTTGTTTCGTCTGTATCTTAAAAAAATGTCTGTGTTATAGTACTTATAATTTCTATTGTTGCTCACATTTTGAAATGATCTGGTTTTCGTCACGTGATAACATGCGTATTTATACACCGATTTGGATGAGACTTGGTGCGTAGATAAGACATACTGATGCCTGGACCGATTTCATTGGTCAGTTCCAACCCAGTTTCCATATTGTTTTCATTTATTTTTTATTAATCAATGTTTTGAATAAATTTTGATCTGAAATTTGATAAATTAAATTAATTTGTATAAAGGCAGATTTTGTGCTATTTAATAATGGGATGAGATATTTTAATTAACATCAGCATTAAGATTAGTATTATTTTTCTACTTTTGCATGTTTAAATTCAATTTCGCGATTGAAAAATGTTTAATTCAAATATTTGTTATCCTAAAAACTCATGTATGAATGTGAGAAATAAAAAGCAATAAACTTCAAATAACAAAAGCAATAACCTTCTTGATGCTTCTAAAGAGTAGTGGCAACGAAGGAAACCTTGAATGCTGCCTTAATTTTTCTTTTATTCCGGGGATGCTAACGCTGTGCCTCAAATTATAATAATATTCTTCTGTTTTTAAAATCTTTGAATTTCTGTCATTAAGCAAGGTGAAGAATCTTTAAAAAATATAGCTGTAGTAATCAGACATTTCTGGTGCAGCGCTTGTATCCCTGTTAATTTCGAAAATGAGTTGCAGTTTATAAAAACTCTAATTATAAAGGAACGCTTTTTTGCAATCACGTGTTAGTCGGAAAACGGCATATATTATATTTCCGTACATTATGAAAATTTTTCCTTTTTATACAGCTTGTACGGAATTTATCTATCAATAGTGCGGGCAGAAAAATACTTTTTTTTTCAATTTTCGATGATAAGTAGAGCTGATTGCCGCAATTGGTTAGAAATTTAGTAATGCTGTTTTTTGGCAAAAATTTAAAAATGGTAAATTAAATTTATTTAAAATGAATTTACTTGAAATGTCGTGTTTAGTGTACGCAATGTAAAATAAAACTCTGTTTTGTATTATTTAATAGTTATATGCATTTTGAACAATCCTACTTACATGACTTTTTCGAGTATAAGTGAGCAAAAATTGTAAGTATTGTTTAGCTGTTTGCCGCTTTTTCTCTTTTGTCTTTATTTTGTTCCTCGTACTTCTTTCTTTTACTTACTCATCATACGTAGTATAGGGTAAGTCTTGCAATCGTTTTGAAAATCGAAATTTTTTTTGACGGATTTACACGTTTCAGATACTGGAGATTCCGAAAAACATATTTTTAGAAAAAAAAAAATTTGCCGTCCGTCCGTCTGTGTGTCCGTGTGTCTGTCTGTCTGTCTGTAACCACTCTATGTCCCGAACAAATTGAGATAGAGACTTGAAATTTTGTATGTACTTAGTATGTAAGAATGGGACGAAGCCTATTTAATATCAGTAACCTCGATTATCCGGAACTATTTTTTTCGGACTCTCGAAAAATTCGTTCTGATGAAAGGTACATAAAAATTTTCAATTTTTTTTATTTTAGGGAGTGGACATAAAAGGCAATAAAAGAACACAAATTTTGTATAAAGAACGAATTCGATTATTAGTTGCCGAGATATCTGTAATCCTGTTTTTCACATTCTTCGATTTTTCATGACCCTGTATTTCATTCAAATTTCAATACAAAGATATATTTTAATTAGAAATGAGACGCTTAATTCGACGCAGTAAATTTTTAGTTAATATGATTATTATTTTTGGAGTTATAAGGATGTTTCTTTTACGCAATCTGGTACTAATTTGAGTATTTTGGCGTTTTGTATAATTTGTCGAAATGGGTTCATCAGCAATTCATTATAGAGCATATATATAGAGCTATGTATATTAAAAGTATTAAAATGTATGTTTAAGTTTTGTTTTGGAATTGCAATGCATTTTATAAATAGTTTACACGTTTTATTTTCATATTTTATATTATGCATATCTATGATGGGTAAGTGTTACGGTGGCTCCCAACGACTTGTTTTTCTATGCGAGAAAGAAGGCCAGCAAAATTTTCGTCACATACAGAGTGACAGATTGAGAGAGTAATAGATTGACTCGCAGACAAATATTTTGAACAAATATGTTTTGGGGGATTTCTCACTCCTAAAACATGTTTATATGTCGAAAACTGGAATTTTAAAATTTTCGTGAATCCAATACCCCTTTTCTACTTTCTTGTTGTAAAAATAGAAAAAAGTTAAAAATTATGATAAAATTGGATATTTTTTCTTAAATGGCTGCCACTTTGTTAATTTTCAAACTTTTTACTTTAAAGTACTTGAAGCTCTTAGTTACTTTTATAATCTTTAAAGAATTCATTCCCCCAGCTCTTTTTGTACCTTTTTCTGCAATTCTTTTTACAGGTTTCTGTGCTGTTCATACTCCTGCCTCATCAATATTCCATATGTGATTTGAATTAAATTTATTAGCTTCTAATACAGACGTTAAGTTATTAAAAAATAGTTCTACATTATGCTTATTAAAACTTGTATTTCTACCCAACCATTGTATTTCTACTTGTATTGTTGCTTCGGGAACTCCAAAGGAAATTGTAGCATGTCGTTGCATAAACTTAGTCAACTAATCAGCACTTGAAGATTTTTTTAACAAATTTTCAGGAATGTTTATGCCATTTCTAATGGCAAACTCGTACGCTAAATTTCGCAGTTGTGCAGGACTAATTCCATAAACATATTCGTTGATTGTTTGGCGTATTCACACAACTCCATTTCCTGTTTAGGCGTGAATATTATACGCGGTTTTTTTATATCCCATTTCAATATTTCCTTCCATATTAGTACTCTTCTTTTTACTCATATATCTAAGAAGGGACATTCGATTTACATTGAAGAGTTCTTTGTCTTTCCTTAAACTGAACTTTCGGTATTTAGCTTCTATTGCAACCCTTTCATAATCTACTAAAGTAGCTTTAGCTCTTTCAGTACGCCTCATGTATTTTCGCACCATTTTTCCTGAAATATAAAAACCCTCATTAAAAATTATGCTGGTGTAAGTAGTGACATTGTGACAACGCACCTCTTAGACTTCGTCACAACTAGCCCCGTGTTAAACCATTTTGAACTTTATTCAGTAGTTTCCGAAATGTTAGCATAATTAACAAATGAAGTACATAGAATAACAGCTCAAAATGTAAGCATTTAAATAATGTTAAGGAAGTTTACATACCTTAGTATGGCTATTGGCAATGACGATTCAAATGCAGGTCGCAAAATTTACTTTTATGATAGAAAACCAGATAAATGTTTTTATCTCGAAAACAAGGCGACGTTATTCTTTGAAAAATACGCAGCTCATTGAAACAATCAATCTCTTCAGTCGCATGACGCGACAGGTGCTGCAACCTATTGGTTCAGTTAGGAAGCCTAATAGCACAACTTGACCTTGGCACAACAAACCCCGTTATCCCCTACTGCACAGCAACAATTACTAGGACATCTGCCCACTCAACTCGTGGTATGTCATGAACTTTTAACTAAGCAATTTTTGAAAGTCCATTCAAGTACAATAATTAACAACAAAAATATCTGAAACTAAAATCTTCATAAAAATTCCAGATAAAAATATAAAAATACTCACTATTATAATCCTTCTGTTGGCAAATGTGTTGGCTCTCTTTAAACTAGATGAATTTTTAAATAATTAACGAAGAGAGTTCGCAGGTAGTATTTTTTACTTTCTTTTATCTTTACATTATTAAATTCATGAAAATTTATTAATTCCGATTTTCGACGGATTTACACGTTTTAATGGTCAGAGATCACAAAAACATGTTTTTACAAAATGTCTGTCTGGAAGTCTGTGTTTCTGCATGAGACACAAAATTTGGGGGCACTCTATCTTAAGAACTAATGCACGGAATTTAATGAAAATTTATATTCAATAAATCTTTAACAGAAATTGTTTTTGTTTAATTTTTGATGTAAATCTCTCAACATGTGACGCTGCTGTCTAGCATTTTTATTGATTTCCGTAATCTGCCTTCACAACTAATCCACGGACTTGAAATTCATGAAATTTCAGATTCAGTTATTTGTTGACATCAATTGACGTTTTGTAAATTTTGGTGTAAATATCTCAATAGGTGGCGCTGTTATTACGGTGTCGATGTGTATTTTTTACGATTTTCGCAATAGCTCTGTCTCCAGAATAAATGTACGGATTTTCATCAAATCTCAGATTCATGCATAACTTGAGAGATATTGGTGCTGATTACGTTTTGGTATTTATCGCCCAACTGGTGATGCTGCTTTGCTGCATTTTTCACGATCTCCGTAGTAACATTATCTCAAAAACTAATGCACGAATTTTCATCTAGTTTAGGATTTAGTGAAACTTTGAGACAAAATGTTGTTGATTAATTTTTGCCGTTAGTCACTCAATAGGTAATTCTGATAAAGCTGTATTTTAGGATTTATCCGATATTAGCGATAGTCATATCGCATGAAGTAATGCTCAGAATTTCATATCTTTGGAATAGACGTACATTAATATGGCCATAATAGACGTATCATCACGTATCAGACGTATCATCACGTATCAGACGTATTATCATTGAATTTTGCACTGCTATAGTGAATTTTGACCTATTAACATGTATGATATCGAAGATTTTTTTGGGATTGCCCACCCGGCTAGTTCATGAATATCGCAATGGCTCTATCTCTAATCTCCACTAACTCTCAAATTTTCCTCAAACGTCAGTAACTATTAGAAAGTTAAAAAAATCACTGCATTATAAAACTGCAATATTAACGTTATTTAAGAGTAAGAACAGTCCTACTGTTCGACTGAGCACGTTTCAAATGCTGCTCTGAAAATTAATAGAATTGTAATCTAAACTTGTAATCATTTACTGTTGATGTCTTCCAGTCGGAGTAATTCAAATCACTCATGATCGAGTGCTCTTTTTATAAATATATTACTAGTTCCCAAAGCATGTTCTACAAACAACGAAACCATTGCCTCTACTTTCTTAAAACCTCAACCACAAAATAACTCAAATTGAGCAAAAATCTACTCATCTCACTATTTGAAAGTCATCTGCTTGTTAAGAATTGAAATAACTCGAGTAAGCGGGTTCATTTTACGCAATTTAAATCAATATAAGTAATTTAAATTCTAAATTTAAACCTATATGAGAAAAATGTTTAAAAAACAATTTATTAATGATCCAATAAATTACAACTCTTCCAGAGATGTCAAATCCACTCTTTCATTTTAAAAGTTTAATACTTCAGATGGACATTTGGGTATTTTTAAATTCCCATGTTAGATATACCTGTGTAGTTATTGATATTAGATATGCATATTTTAGAGATGACTTTTTTTAATAAAATGTTAGATTCCATTTATGTAATATGTTTATTTAAATTATGTAAGTGCAATTTTGCTTAAATACATGTAACTGAGACACATGTGACATATTCAGGTTTAATTAATATAAAACATTTTTCGTATTGCATTTTATCTGAGAGACATTTATACATGGAGAAGAAATACATTTTCAACAATAACTTTTTTTCTACGCATTATGTCAAAATTTAAATATATAATACTTTTAAATCATTTTTATAGAAATTTACTTACTTTAAACAAATTTAGAATCATATATTCTAAGATGAAACTACATAATCTTTAAAATATATGGGTTGTAAAAATTATTTTAGCCCTTTTCCTGTGCAAAAAGATATTTTTAAAATTGATACTAACGTTACTCAAAATATTCAAAATTGATTTAGTGTTTGCTTATATATAATTCATTTTTCTAAACTCTCAAATCTAGAATTCTATTCTGTTTACTTACCTAAAAAAATATCAGTGCATAGATAAAAAGCAAACCAAATAATAAATTTCATTACAGTGCTGATGCATTTGTGTGTAGTTAAAGGCATAATTTCTGATTTATTTTAAATTTATAGTAATACTGTTTACTTTTTAAAATAATTGAATGTTTTCATATTTTAATAACATTGTTATGAAATTGGTAACGTATTTGATATACGCTCAGAAAGTACTTTAAATTTAGTTAAGTTATTCTGTAAATGATTAGACTGACATCAAAAGTATTTTTAATACAAGTCATCTTTGTAATTATTGAAATATTGCTTTTAGTTTTTAGAGTTACGAGATAGAACCCGTCGAATTTCGACGAAAGAAAATATTTAATTAGGAACTGTTTCATTGATTTATAAATGATTACCTACAAAATTAGTTACAATAAAAGATACACCTTACATTGGTAAGTCTAACTCTTAAACAAATGATACTACTTAACCTAAAGTTAACGAAATACTATTTCCATAAAACTCAATTGTAGATATTATTAAAATTGAACTTTAATTGTACATGTAAGTATTAAAAAAATAATAAGATCCGTTATTACGGTAAAGTTATCAATTCTCTTATGCCAGTGTTCCAAAATGAAAAAAAAAGTAAAATAATTTTTTTTTTGACTCAATCATAAGATTTTTCCCCCGTGAAATATAAACCCGTTTCATTTTCACCATATCCAAATTTACATAAGCACCATTCACATCTTATTGACCTTTTAAAAAAAATTGGTATTTTAATTTGATCATTTTGATTCAAAACTTGAAGTCTCTATGGGGGCTATTACCTGAAACAAATTCTAAAGTATTTATATTCTCTTAACTGTAAATGAAATTTTGTAAATGAAATCAAAATTGATGGGGTTTTATAACAGAAGATAGACACAGCACGTATTTAAATTATAATTTTTTTTTACTTTTAATGAGAAAATGGCAACATAAAGATACAGTAATAATTTTTTTTTCCTTTCTTCTTTTTCTTTTGATAGAAACGGAGTACTTCTGTTGCCACAATAAGAAAAAAAGGTATTAAAAACTACAAAAAAATTAATGTTTCAAAATTAAATTAAGATACAGTTTTCAAATAAATTGCATTTAAAAGTACATTTTTCTCCCTATACGGCGGTGTAAAAATTGAAAATATGCGATTTTTATAAGTTAAAAAATTTGCAATAGAAAAAATTGCAAACCCGAAATTTCATCTCAAATTTCAAAGTGTTGTCATTCGCAAAATGACGTATGCGTTACGCACAGATACATTTGGCCTTTATAATATAGATTTATAAATAAATGAGTCTGTTACGTTATGCAATATATTCTCACTTAACATAATTATACGGTAAAGTAATATGAAAAGTACATTAATTAAAAGGCGAAATATTTTACCTTATTTGGAAATAATAAGGATATTTGAAAATTAACTAATCTGAAGGTTCTAAAGAATAACGAGATACATGGCGCGCGCAGATAAAAAGCGGACATTAGTAAACATTGATCTAATTAAAGAAAAAGGCACAATTTATAAATTATAATAAAATTTTTAATAAATGATTAAATATTCCATAAATTAAAGTGTCTATTTTATTAAAAATTTAATACATTATGCTTAACGTAAAATAAAAAAGTGGATCCAATCTGGGCTTTCCCTGTTAAAAAAAATAGGGGAAAATTATTCTCTATTAACTAAAGTTTCTAAAAGATTTTTCTCATTTAATTTTTTCATATAGTCGAGAAAATAACACCAAAAAATGTATAGCAAAAATTATTATTACCAGCATCATAAAAAGCTTGTATAATTACGATATACTGACTACTAATGACTGATTCGTTCAACTGATCAAGATACTTGTAAGATTTCAAATATAGTTATGCAGAGGTATGAGCTTAAGTTTCTGTGAACGGAGACAATAAGTGGTACAGTCACAATCATAGGTACAGAATCTCGACGTTTTGAATTTTCTCCCATTTTTAAACAGCAGAAAATTATCAACGCTTGCAAAAATCCAAATGAGTACTGGAAGTATTCATATCAGACACAAAAAACACAACTCGTGTGCTGCGCATACGAAAAAACTGATCAGCAAACGACTAAAAACAACACGATCGGAGCGGACGGAAAAAATTGCATATGACAGAGTTAAGACATCCATTACATAATGTCGTCCGCCAGATATTCAGCTTATAAACAGAAAAAAACTGGATGGGAAATTTGGCTCGTCAGTTGAAAGCTTGCAAATTGTCAAAATAATAATAGCAATAAATTTCTTAAATTCTTATATCATTTTCCAACACTCTCGACTAATATATCTACGAATAGGTTTGATAACGTAGTTTCCTTCGGACATTGGCTTGTTAAGGATTGAATATGCTCTTGGAGTTGAAAAGTAGAACTAACATATTTTGCAGAGCATGCGCTGCTTGCCTTCTGTTTGGTGAAGCAAACCGCAGCGAGCCGGATAGGAGGCTCTTATAGATCAATATTGGGCTCTTAATCAAGTGGTGGTTATCATTATTTCCAAATACAAATTTCAGAAAATTTCTTAAATTGTTATTTGTATCCCTACCCCGTCGGGCAATATGTATCTAGGGGTAGATTGAAAGTCGGAGTATCATTCAGATTTAGTTTTGTTTATGAAAGTGGTTCCAATCCATTTCCCTCATGGTGATGGAAAGTGAAACTGAAACATTCAGCAAAGCGTGCATAGCACGGCTTCTATACCCGGCCGCGCCTGGCTGTGATCCGTATCGGATGTGCCACGAAACATAATGTGCCCCGTGGAGGTGGAAAGTAAAAACTAAAGTACTTCGTAGAATCTGATGGTTAGGATATTTAGTTTACAGTTAGTGTTAAGTTAGACTTTGGTTACGGTTAGGTAACAGTTAGATTGCGATTTCGTTGCAATTACGTTACTGTTAGTCTTAGATTATGTTCAATTTCCGGTTAGGTTACAATTAGGTTACGGTTAAGTTACAGTAAAATTAAGTTCCAGTTAGGTTATAGTTAGATTACTGATAGGTTAAGATAACGTGACGGCTAGGTTACATTTATGTTATATTTAAGTTATGTTTAGGTTGCAGTTAGGTTACAGACAGGTTATGGTTACGGTACAATTAGGTTACAGTTAGGATTTTGTGCACAGAGTGAACATTATACATGCTTTGATTAAAAAAAATACACTTAATTTTGTACAATAGCTTTGAAAATATGATGCTATATACTAACCTTTTAGTTAATCATCATGTATCGATTTCATTCACGATATATTCAGTTTTAAGAGTGATATAATTAGTTTGAAATTCAAAATATTTCACCTAGGATTTTTATGTTAAAAAAGTAATTAGTTAAGTGACTTAACAGTGATTTTTACGGATAAATATCAACCCTTAAACACGAAAATCATGCAATCGTTGGGCACATATTACCTACCACATTTCCCTTTGCAGTCATTTTGAGTATTTATACAGCTAAATATTAGTTGGTTTTTTTTTTTTTTTTTTTTTTTTTTTTTACATTTTTTCACATTTCTTTCCGATTTTTCACACAGACAGCGGTCACGTATTTCAGAGAGTGTATTTCAACGGTTTTTTTTTTTTTTTTTTTTTTTTTTTTTTTTTTTTTTTTTTTTACATTTTTTCACATTTTTTTCCGATTTTTCACACAGACAGCGGCCACGTATTTCAGAGAGTGTATTTCAACGTATTTCAAGTTAAAGATAAAATCATACGAATTTCAAGCTCCTTTACTATTATTATTGCGGACCAGGGCAACGTCGGGCGGGTCAGCTAGTATGTAATATATTTAGCATTTGAAACACATAAAATATCAAAGGCGTATTTCATAAACTGAGACTTACATATAGTTATCAGCTTATGAAACACCCTTAACGCTCAATCAATCTATATACAGGTTTTTCATAAGAAAGAGGCCTAAAATGCACCCACACCGTCTCACATTGTACATTTTAGAAATTTATTAATGGTGAATTTAACTATATTTGTATCTCCTGCAATACATATCAGCTCAAAATTCACTAACCAAGGTTCTCAGTTTTTCATCTTTGACGGTATTTTAAACATTGCGAAGCAATTACTCTCCAGGCGTTCCGTGTATTCCTTACGCTAACAAGTTAACACATCTGTGAATATTCAAAATAACCTACTTTCTGAATGTAAGTCTCTTAAAGAAGGAAAAAAAAAGCAATAGCTTATTTAGCAGATAATATTATTACTATTCGTGGTTGAAGTTTTGTTCAAAGTTTTTAACGCTCTGGAATTATAATTATAAATCCGACGCGGTTAAAATTCTCACAGTTAATACGTAAAACTTCTTAGTACACGGTTTTTTCTGTCCTCTGAACATCGTCTATAAGGCTAATGCAAAAGCACCACGTTTAATAAGCGAACGGTTACTAAGCGATTTCGCTTAATACTAGATATTTTTTTATGTCGTTTAGCCTTTTTATTAAGAGTGACCGGTACACGTGCAGCATAAGTTACACAGTATCCTCGATTACACTCACCCGTAAATTTTGCCTAGTTTACGTGAAATATTTTCCCGATTTACTATGGCAATAATTTCTGCTTTAAAAAACTGCTGATACAAGATTAAAAATTCTGTAAAAGATGCTCGTCCTGAAAGGAGTTGAGGCAAAAGATTAAACTTAGGACGCGAATCCATACATGGAGATACGTATTCCTTCTTTCTTATGCACAGTTACCAATTTAACGGATTTATTTTTCAGATGTAAAATACACTTTCCGAATAATAATTTTTGCTTTATTTAATAAAATATTAATTAAAAAGAAACTTTGCTCATCAGAGTTACTAACTACAGATATTTGAATAATAATCGTGCTGAATGAGCGATTGTGCAGTTTTTCTTTCATCTTACTTTCCAAGTTTCTTTGTTCATTCGAGTATGTTTTATTGTAGTAAAATGATAGAGAATCCACGATGCTGATATATCACCAAAATATTATTATGGTTAAAGATGATTAAGCCTCTTGTATTAGTGAATTTTTAAACTTAAATATAGTCATGCAAGAAAGTTATTTTTAATATTTTAATTTTTATTGTAATGTATTTTAATTTTTACTGTAAAATAATGTTTGAATCCATAATTATTTTCAGTTATTTCTACAGTTGGTCTTAAAAACAAATATAATTAAAATTCAATACATTTACAAAAAAGTTAAAGCTTAATAAAGCTCCATTCTATGTCAAAGGAAACCTTATGGTTCATTTAGATGATTAAATGTGGTAAATAAGTACAGTTCTGGAAATTTTATGCAATACACAACTTTTGTCCACTTCCTTGAAACGTGTCTCAACCATGTTAGATGGTAGTTTCATAGGCGAATATTTTAGTAAAATCCTTTTTTCTCATATCAATTTTAACTTAACCGTTATTAAATAAAAGACTACATCTCAAAACTAGTCGTTGGGGGGGGGGGGGGCACCGTAATACTTACCCATCAGCGATATGCATAATATAATACATGGAAATAAAACATGTGAAAATTATTTATACATCGCAATATCATCGCAAATCATCGCAATTCCATCGCAATTCATACCATCGCAATTTCATAAAAAAAAATTAAACGTATATTTAAATATTGTTAATATACATAGTAATGCTTTATTAATGACTTGCTGATGAGCTAATTTTGACAAATTATACAAAATGCCAAACTACTCAAGTAGTACCGAACTGCGTAAAAGAAACATCCTTATAACTCCCAAAATAATAATTATGCTAGCTAACAGCTTACTGCGTTGGATTAAGCGTCTCATTTCCAATTAAAATATATCTCTGAATTGAAATTTGAATGATATAAAGGGTCATGAAAAATCGAAGAATGTGTAAAACAGGATTACAAATATCTCGGCCACTAATAACCCATTGACTTTGTTCTTTATGCAAAATATGCGTTATTTTATTGTATTTCACGTCAATCACTTGAAATAAAAAAAATTGAAAATTTTTATATACCTTTCATCAGAACAAACTCTTCGAAAGTCCGAAAAAAATAGTTCCGGATAATCGAGGTTATTGATATTAAATAGGCTTTGTTCCATTATTACATACTAAGAACATACAAAATTTCAAGTCTCTATTTCAATTTGTTCTTTCAATAGAGCGTTTACAGATACACAAACAGACGGACGGCAAATTTTTTTCCCTTAAAATTTGTTTTTCAGAATTTCCACTATGTGAAATGTGTAATTCCGTCAAATTTTTTTTTCGATTTTTAAAACGATTGCAAGACTTACCCTATACTACGTATGATGGGTAAGTAATAACCAGCAAATATACAAAATATTCTTTTAGTATCTTCAAATAAAATAAAAAACTGAACTGTAAATATTTCGATTTTTAAACTAAAACTAAAGCATGAGAAAATTTGACTGAGAACTTTGCTGAGCATTGAATAATCTTTCTTAGCCATGTGTGCACGACTGATGGCAACATCTGGTAATGATGTGTGAATTGCCAACTTAACTTATTCTGCTAGAATAAGTATGGTTCAAAGTTTGAAATAAGAATTGCAAATGGTTTGATTTCTAAATGTTGGTGAATAAATCTATGTGTTTTAGAATATATTTCTCGGCATTTGCATTTAGTTTTAAAAATTTCGACTTCGGATGTTTAATAAATATTTTCTAAATTCGCATTCAATGTGAAAGACTTTGATTTCTACACTTTTAAAATAAATATTTATCAATATATATACATATATTTATATATAGATATATATATATGGATTATAATATTTGTTTAGTTGAAATTATAAAATCTGTATATATTTATGGAAAGGTTTAGTTTTTAAAATATTCTTTTTTAAAATTTATTTTAAAATTAAACTGAAATAATATACTTTAAATCTAGAAAATAAATAATTTATTTTCAAAAATTATGAAAATCTGTAATAATTGAAAGCATTATATGACAACGAAAATGATGATATAGGAATATGTTTGAAATTACATTTTTAAAAATATAATTTTGCCAAACAAAGTTTTTAAATTTACATTTTTAAATTTATATACTAAAACTTATGCCTTTAAATCTGTTTTTCGTGTTACTACCTGCTCTTATATAACGTAAAACTTGCATTTTGAAAAAGATTTTTAGTTATTGTTGTTGTTTGAAAGAGGTGGATCGTACCCAACGTTAACTCTAAAAAAAACCATTAAATTTATGACAAAAATTGCTGGCAGCAGTTTTTATCATAAATTTCACGGATTTTGTTATAGTGTGTTAGCTTGCATTTTAAAAGAAAAATATGCAGTAGAATGAAAATGCGTTGTAGTATGTAAATTACGCAGCATAGATGACTCGGGCTCACACTGTAAAAAAAAAGAGTCGATCTACTAAAAAAGCTTTAGTGATCCTTGTAATTACTAAAAAAATTTTAGTAATCTTAGTCGGTTACAAAAAAATCTGTAAGAATTACTAGAAAAAAGTTAGCAACGAATAGAGTTAATAGTTTTATATTTTTAATAGCTCTTACTAAAACTCAGTTGGTGTGGCCTTGATAGCATAGTGGTTATAGTAACGGACTCCAGGCTAAAAGGTCCCGGGTTCGAAACTTGCCGCCGCCAAATACGTCCCGAATATATGTAGTGTCTCGTTAATAAAGGGATTATGAAAATCCTGCGGGAGCAGGTAGGAATGTTTGGTGCTGCCATCTATTGCCGTTTTGCCGAAAATCTTCTGCTTCAGAAGTCTGGATGCTGCTCCAAGGAAGCTCCTGCCCTTCGGGCCTCACGTAATGGTTATTAAAAATAACTTTGGAGCTATTACTAAAATTTGCTTGGTGGCTCATACTAAAAATTTTTAAGTTAGTTATACAAAAAATTATTTTGTTCAGTTTACAAAAGAAATGCTTGTTTCACTTGCAAAAAAAAGTTTGTAATGGTTACTAAAAAATTCTGTGGAATACAAATTTACTGAGAAATTTTTAGTAACCTCTTGAATTTTTTTACAGTGCAATTCGAGCCCGTGAACCCGATCTTGATTTTGAGTTCGAGTCTACAATATGCTCCACCTCAAAAGGAAAATATAAGTAAATGAAAAGAAAAAAAATTCAAGATGCCGTATGTGAAGATTGTAGTCTGTTTTATAATCCTCTAAAAATCCATTTGAAAGAAAATTTAATTGTTATTGATGGGAAATTAAAAGCAAAATTCCACTTCATTTTTATAATATCTTTCCACGGCAAGTGTTAGTATGAGAGGCAGTCAAGTGAAAACGAGACAGGTAAAAAAAAAGTAAATAAACCTTTTACACTGTAAAAAAATTCTTTAAATTTATGGAAAAACTGCTGGCATCAACGTTGCCAGCAGTATTTGCTGGAAAAATTGCAGTAAAATTAGATGTAAGTTTTTTTTAATTATTATATCGAGTATACAAGGAAGAATATCAGGAAAAATGGAAAGATAAACAAAAAGAAAATTGCTCAGTTAAACTCTTAATCATCTTAAGCTCAACTTAAACTCTTAATTATCTTAAGCTCAATTTAAACTCTTAATCATAATTGCTCAGTTAATCTTAATGCGTATAGTATTAAGAACACAGGCTATTAACACTAAATGTAAATTATACTCTTATTTTAAATAATAATGCTCCTCAAAAACTATAGAAATCGAGAAAAAACCGATTGAGATAAATCAAGTAGTGTTTGCACTTCCCATTTTACTCCTTTATACTTAATCAATAAATCTCCATATTTCACCTGATAAGCGCCTTATCATAATAAACTGCTATACCAAATTCAAGTAAATCAGATATTTCTGTCTGAAAAATCTATTTATCTAAATTAAGAGGGCTTTACACACCACATCTCCTTTTTACTTTCTTCTATCTTTACAAGAAGAAAGTATTGGATTCATGAAAATTTTCGGCTTCCGGTTTTCGACGGATTTATACGTTTTAGAAGGTCCTGAACATGTTTTGACTATTTTTAGAAAATGTCTGTCTGCGAGTCTGTCCATCTGTCTGTCTGTCTGTATGTGACAAAAAATTTGTGGGCGCTCTATCTCAAGAACTAATGCTCGAAATTTAATAAAATTTTATATTCAGTTAGACCTTGATATGAATTAGTGCCTATTGGTTTTTGGTGAAAATTGGCTTGCAGGTGGCGCTGCTATACTACGTTTTTCATGATTTTCAAGATTGCTATATCTCAAGAACTAATGCTCAGAATTTCACCAAACTTCAGATTCTGTGACCCCTTGATATACATAGACGCTGTTTAAGTTTTGGTGTAAATTGGCCAGCAGGTGGAGCTGCTATGCCGCGTTTTTCATGATTTTCATGATAGCTGTATCTGAAGAACTAATGCACAGAATTTCATCAAACTTCAGATTCCGCGATACCTTGAGATACATAGCCGCTTATAAGGTTTTGGTCTGAACCGCCCTATAGCTGGCACTGCTATGCTACATTTTGAACGATTTTTGCGAAAGCTATATCTCAAGAACTAATGCAGAGAACTTCATCAAATTTTAGATTCTGTTACACTAGAATATATAACATAATTAGACGCTGATTACATTTTGGTATTAACCATGCAACAGGTGGTGCAGCTATGCTGCATTTTGCACGATTTTTCCGACAGCTATATCTCAACAACCAACGCACAGAATTTCATCAAACTTCAGATTTTGTTACAAAATGACATATAACATAATTACCCGATGATTACGTTTTGTTATAAATCCTTCAACTGATGGTTCTGCTGTGCTATGTTTTACACGTTTTTTTTAAACTAGCTATATCTCAAGAACTAATGCACAGAATTTCATCAAACTTCAGATTCTTTTACACCATAATATAATTAGACGCTTTTTTACGTTTTGGCATAAATTGGCCACGATATGGTATTGCTGTGCTAAGTTTTGGAATTTTTTTGTTATAGCTATATCTCAAGAACTAATGGACGAAATTCCATCAAATTTCAGATTCTGTTAGGTCTTGACATAAATAGATGCTTATTAGGCTTTAATATAAATTACCCAACATGAGGCACTACTAAGCTCATTTTCTCAGAATATTAATTAAATTTGCATTTTAGGCTTTTCGGATACCAGAATCTCATTAGGCTAGGTCAAATGTTCGAGGAAATTCGATAGTGGGTAACTTTGAAGTCACCACGTTTTTTTTTTTTTTTTTTTTTTTTTTTTTTTTTTTTTTTTTTTTTTTAATATTAAAATGTACTAATGAGATAGAAGGAAGTTTTGGGATTGACACATCCAACTAGTTATACTTAGAAAATAAACCCTCAAATCAAATCAGGAAAGCTCCTTTTCAGAACAAACCTATTTATAAAATTTCAAGCAAATCGTCTATGTAGAATTATTGCGTTACTTACATACATCCATACAGCACCCGCGGTCACATTAGTTCTCAGTCTTTCATAGTCTGTGATCTAAATGACTGCGACAATTTTCGGAAAGACCGATTTAAAAGGAGAAATTAAGATGGCAATTTTTACAAAAATTATAGTCGACTGAACAGTTACCCTGACATAAGGAGCCAAGACGGGTTTCAGCGTCTTTTTTATTTGAGCTATAAATTATTTTTTTTTCCTAAATATAAATTTATACACGTCGAACATACATATATAGTGCGTAATTGGAATTTTTATAACTAAGAATTTTATTAACTTCGAAGCATATTCCTTTATTTTGATATGCTGTCACCACCGATATGATTACGGGATATCAGGCACGCTATGAGAAACGTATCGAAAGAATACTAACTCATTTTATTAAACTTACCTAACGATTTATTTACATATTATTTAATGATGACGAAACAATATTAATATTTACAATTAAAAACTCGGATATAGGTGATTCGGTAAGCCATTAAATTAAATACAGCAAATACGCTCTGTGTACTGCTAAAATGCTTTACATCTCTCTCACACTATGCTAGTTAAATTAGATTTAACAGAATACTCTCAACCCTTATTTAATCATCCTAAGCGGATTTTTTAGTCACGAATTTTTTGAAATCGATTGCAAATTTAATACAAAGCTAATGTTAAGGTTATGTTTTTCCTATGAATAAAATAAATACACATGTAAGATAATCATAAAGAAATACCCTTATAAATTGTTTTTATTGGTGTTATGTTATGAATGTTGATGTAAAGTACAATAAACGACCGTTTAAAGGGTTAATATCCTTGCACCTTCGCTCTATCCTCTAAGAACCTCACACAACCTAAAGGACCAGGTACATAGCACTAACTTCTTGCGGTCAGGCTTCGCTATTTTTGATCTTTCGTGTCGGCGCTTTGATGTATAAATTGTACTTCTAGTGCACTGAATCTGAACTTCAAGAGAGAAATCGAACTCAAAATCAGTTGACAGCTTTACGACTGAAGATGGGGGGAGATAAACGTTCCTTTCCTTTGTCAATTCGGTAGGGTCAGTCCTTTAAAAATCATTTAAAGAGGTTTCACCTTTGACCCGTTCGGAAACAAAGATAGATTGATTGCTCTTTTAGTGTAATAAAAAGTAGTGCTGTTTGCCCGCAGCCTTAAACAGGCTCTGTACGGAAGCTCTGCTCAGGGAAAAGTCAACCTCTCACCACGAAATCCTAACACCTTACTTAATCTCTCTTAGCAATTTCCACGAGAGAACTGAAAAAACGACGTTTCCTCCTTGAACAAAAGATCTACTCTCTTTTCATCGCTTCCAACTGTCAACGCGTCGTCCCCTATCTCGCTCGTTAGCTGATGGGGTTCTTTTGTCTGACTTATCTCAGGTGCCAAGAATGCATCAAGAATGCCAAAGTCGGGAATTAAATGTCAAATGTGGCAAATGAAATAATTTGGTACAATATCTACTTTGATACATATTCAAAACATGGTGTAATAACTGTAGCACTCTTATTCGTAAATGCAAGAATACGAAATTTATTACGATTTTATGTATTAAATTCAATAATACGGAAATAATATGACTACTTCTTAAATGGGATGTAATTACCAAATTTAGAATCATTATCTATTATCAGATATACAACAATGGATTATGTATGGTAAGACTTAACAGAATAATCACCATGACAGCCTAGAATCATTACCTATAATGGAATATTATTGAAATACTTACGAATGATGGAATTTAATAGAATGAAGAAATATTTTATTAGTATATTTTTAAGATTTGATTCGGTTTTCAAATAAAAATAAATAAATAAATGACTTCATAATATTATTTAACGATTATATGCATCAAATGTCAAACCATTAATTTGGATAACTTTTGCACTATTAAATGAGGACAGACGAGCGGATCAGATGACGACTACATGTACTTCATATTTATATAATTATGAACGCATCGAAAATTGTTTAGTTTCTTGATGGTGAATAAGTTTACTTAGTAGAATACGTAATTTTACTTATGATAAATAAGCAATAACATATTTTTTTCCACAATGTTTTAAGATATTTATATGCAATAATTGAAACGTGTATTTTATGTAATTATAAAATTGATTTTCTAAATGTTCTGTATAATATGTACTGAAATCTTAATTGTATATTAAAGAGGAAAAAAATCTATAGCGTAATGGATAAATTAAATAAAAAACAAAAAAAAAATGTCAGAAAAAAAAATTCAATATTAATATAATTAATTAAGTTTTCGATAAATTTAAATGGCGTGTTTATCAAATGAGATATGATGGCGCAATGTTTTCAAAATCTATGATATCAATAGCATAAGGTGGATAGTAAAATAAAATTTAGAAGTACTAATCTACAACTTAACAATTCCCTGTTATTCAATTATACTGCAATTTAATAATTCCCTGTTGTTCAATAATCCTGAGCTTTGCGTTACGTGATTAGTAGATAAGCCGCCTTTAATGACTTGTTTTGTTACTTTGTTTCGGTTAGCTACTATGCAATGCTAATTATGTGGAATTGCGTTTAAAGTATATTGAGTCATATGAAATATTAATGGTATATCATATTTATTGTATAGAGAATTAAATTCAAATAACAACAGTTTAATTAAAATTCTATCCTCTATTCCAAGAGCCCGAGACAATTAAATGAGGACTAAAATTTTGTTGCGTATTAATTAATGTATTTTTAATACCTTTATAACAATTATCCTAATGGGTAATTTTGGGAAATAATTAATTTAAAGATTTCATCCCAAACTTTCGCCACAATACACTGAGGTTCAAAACTTTGTTGCGTAAAAATTAAGATAATATAATGCTTTAAAGTAGCTATTTTATTACTTGGAAAATTTAGGAAAAAAATATTTATTTTCATTTATAAAGTAATAAGCTTTTTATTTACTATAGAGAAAGGATTATCACAATTATGATTATTAATAAAATTTAATTCTCAGGAAGGAAATAAGTCATGGCTTTTATGTAATAATAGAGAAAGAAGTAGTATACAACTATCTAGTCATAAAAAAAAATGTTCGCAGCTGGGTTATTTCAAATGTCTGTAAAGAAAAGTATAATTAATTAAGTTTTCGATAAATTTGAATGACGTATTTATCAAATGAGATATGATGGCGAAATGTTTTCAAAATCTATGATTTCAATAGCATAAGGTGGATTGTAAAATAAAATTTAGAAGTACTAATCTACAACTTAACAATTCCCTGTTATTCAATTATACTGCAATTTAATAATTCCATGTTGTTCAATAATCCTGAACTTTGCATTACGTGATTAGTAGATAAGCAGCTTTTAATGACTTGTTTTGTTACTTTGTTTCGCTTAGCTACTATGCAATGCTACTTATGTGGAGTTACGTTTAAAGTATATTGAGTCATAAGAAATATTAATGGTACATCATATTTATTGTATAGAGAATTAAATTCAAATAACAACAGTTTAATTAAAATTCTATCCTCTATTCCAAGAGCCCGAGACAATCAAATGAGGACTAAAATTTTGTTGCGTATTAATTAATGTATTTTTAATGCCTTTAAAACAATTATCCTAATGGATAATTTTCCGAAATAAATAAATTTGTTGATTATATTGCAGATTTCATCCCAAACTTTCGTCACAATACACTGAGGTTCAAAACTTTGTTGTGTAAAAATTAAGATAATATAATGCTTTAAATCAGCTATTTTATTACTTGGAAAATTTAGGAAAAAAATATTTCTTTTCATTTATAAAGTAATAAGCGTTTTATTTCGTACAGAGAAATAATTAACACAATTATAAATATTAATAAAATTTAATTCTCAGGAAGGAAATAAGTCATGGCTTATATGTAATAATAGAGAAAGAAGTAGTATACAACATTCTAGTCATCAAAACAAATGATAGGTTAGCTGGGTTATTCCAAATGTCTGTAAAGAAAAGTATAATTAATTAAGTTTCCCTGTTGTTCAATAATCCTGAACTTTGCATTACGTGATTAGTAGATAAGCAGCTTTTAATGACTTGTTTTGTTACTTTGTTTCGCTTAGCTACTATGCAATGCTACTTACACTGGTGTCCAAAAGTTAATCATAATTGGTAATTAAGTAATTATTTTTAAGTAATGAAAGAAATATGAATGGGAATGTGCTGAAACTCCAGGTGTGTAAACAAAATAGTACGCGTCACATATTTTCGCGAAGAGTTTTCCCCGAAATCGAACAGGGGACCGTCAACAAATTGAAAAAGAACGAAGATCTTTTGGATAACCCTGTCAAAACTAATGTAGCAAAAGCGTTCAAACTGCACATTATGATTAATTGGCTTATTGTAATGTACTGTTTTAATTTTTACAAGGATAGCATGTATACTCGTAGAGAAATTAAGGTTTTTATAAAAACAGTCCTAAATTTTTCCAAGTTTTTTGTTTATAATTTGCAGAGTTCTTATTATAAAATAATGTTCTTTTCTGAAAATATGACAAACATCATTGTACACAATACCCTGTCATCAGAATTTAAAAATAATAAAAATTGTATGAAAAATGAGTATGTATAGTAAATAATTTTTCATTGCGCATGCGTCAGCGATATCAAAATGTCATTTACATATTGTGTTAGCTAAATGTATAGAGCAACTTCTGCAAAAGTTTCAAAAACATAGCTTGAAAATTCTGAAAATGGGAGCCTATAGAATCAACTCAAAATCCTTTATTCCCTAAATGAAGCAAAAAGATGGGGGGCTGTATCCATATTCCATTGTTTAGTGCCTACACAATATTGCACGTACAACTATATTTAGGTAAAACCCCTGATTTTTTTGCTTCCTTTAGGAATAACGGATTTTTGAGTTGATTCTATAGGCTCCCATTTTCAGAATTTTCAAGCTATATTTTTGAAAATTTTACAGAAGTTGCTCTATACATTTAGCTAACACAATATGCAAATGACATTTTGATATCGTTGACGCATGCGCAATGAAAAATTATTTACTAAACATACTCATTTTTCATACAATTTTTATTATTTTAAAATTCTGATGACAGGGTATTGTGTACAATGATGTTTGTCATATTTTCAGAAAAGAACATTATTTTATAATAAGAACTCTGCAAATTATAAGCAAAAAACTTGGAAAAATTTAGGACTGTTTTTATAAAAACCTTCATTTCTCTACGAGTATACATGCTATCCTTGTAAAAATTAAAACAGTACATTACAATAAGCCAATTAATCATAATGTGCAGTTTGAACGCTTTTGCTACATTAGTTTTGACAGGGTTATCCAAAAGATCTTCGTTCTTTTTCAATTTGTTGACGGTCCCCTGTTCGATTTCGGGGAAAACTCTTCGCGAAAATATGTGACGCGTACTATTTTGTTTACACACCTGGAGTTTCAGCACATTCCGATTCATATTTTTTTCATTACTTAAAAATAATTACTTAATTACCAATTATGCTTAACTTTTGGACACCAGTGTATGTGGAGTTATGTTTAAAGTATATTGAGTCATATGAAATATTAATGGTATATCATATTTATTGTATAGAGAATTAAATTCAAATAACAACAGTTTAATTAAAATTCTATCCTCTATTCCAAGAGCCCGAGACAATCAAATGAGGACTAAAATTTTGTTGCGTATTAATTAATGTATTTTTAATACCTTTAAAACAATTATCCTAATGGATAATTTTGGGATATAAATAAATTTGTTGATTATATTACAGATTTCATCCCAAACTTTCTTCACAATACACTGAGGTTCAAAACTTTGTTGCGTAAAGATTAAGATAATATAATGCTTTAAAGCAGCTATTTTATTACTTGGGAAATTTAGGAAAAAAATATTTCTTTTCATTTATAAAGTAATAAGCTTTTTATTTACTATAGAGAAAGGATTATCACAATTATGATTATTAAAAAAATTTAATTCTCAGGAAGGAAATAAATCATGGCTTTTATGTAATAATAGAGAAAGAAGTAGTATACAACTATCTAGTCATAAAAAAAATGTTCGCAGCTGGGTTATTTCAAATGTCTGTAAAGAAAAGTATAATTAATTAAGTTTTCGATAAATTTGAATGACGTATTTATCAAATGAGATATGATGGCGAAATGTTTTCAAAATCTATAATTTCAATAGCATAAGGTGGATTGTAAAATAAAATTTAGGAGTACTAATCTACAACTTAACAATTCCCTGTTATTCAATTATACTGCAATTTAATAATTCGCTGTTGTTCAATAATCCTGAACTTTGCATTACGTAATTAGTAGATAAGCAGCTTTTAATGACTTGTTTTGTTACTTTGTTTCGCTTAGCTACTATGCAACGCTACTTATGTGGAGTTACGTTTAAAGTATATTTAGTCATATGAAATATTAATGGTATATCATATTTATTGTATAGAGAATTAAATTCAAATAACAACAGTTTAATTAAAATTCTATCCTCTATTCCAAGAGCCCGAGACAATCAAATGAGGACTAAAATTTTGTTGCGTATTAATTAATGTATTTTTAATGCCTTTAAAACAATTATCCTAATGGATAATTTTGGGATATAAATAAATTTGTTGATTATATTACAGATTTCATCACAAACTTTCTTCACAATACACTGAGGTTCAAAACTTTGTTGCGTAAAAATTAAGATAGTAAAATGCTTTAAAGCAGCTATTTTATTACTTGGGAAATTTAGGAAAAAAAATATTTCTTTTCATTTATAAAGTAATAAGCGTTTGATTTATTATAGAGAAATAATTAACACAATTATAATTATTAATAAAATTTAATTCTCAGGAAGGAAATAAGTCATGGCTTATATGTAATAATAGAGAAAGAAGTAGTATACAACTATCTAGTCATCAAAACAAATGTTCGCAGCTGGGTTATTCCCAAATGTCTGTAAATAAACCTATAATGCATAATTCGCAAAGATACGTCTCTTTATGTACAAATATACTACGACTATGTCTATTCTTATACCAATAAAGTTGATTTTGTTTTCAAAATTTTTTTAACCAATTATAGAGGGTTTTTTTCTTTTTCTATAGTCACTAGATATAATTGTGGGTTAAAAAAATATCCTCAACAAAATAAATTAATCAACTCAAGGGTTCCATTTATCGATGTGCGAGATGCATGAGATAAAAGTAACAGAAAATATGTTGAATAGAATAAAGTAATAGGAAAATAAGATATGCGGCAAGAGGTTAGAAAATAGAAGAGTTCTGCAGTTTAATAAAACAAATCTCTAAGTAATACATTTTAATTTTCATTTGCAAATGAGCACAATGTATCACGATTTGTCAGTGTATTTGAATTAGGGGCTATGTATTGTTCATGCGAAAATTAAATTTTCTTTAATAATAAAGTCAAGTTATTTGTTGCTATAAAATACTTGAATAGTTAGTTGATAGAATATAAGAATCCTGCAAATGTATTGAATACAATAAGTACTTACAGTTTAAACCCATCTTAAAACTGAAGTTTAGAATTTTCAGATGAATGCAATTTACTTCAGATCGTTTTAAATTATTAATTTGCACCATTATAATATTGATTATTGGTGCCATTATTCACTACATTGGATTTATCTTGAACTCTAAAACTGTTATCAAATTTTGAGTAATGTGCTTAATTCGTCCATGATCCATCTAAATGGAAAAAAATAGTTCTATTTATTAATTTATTGTTATGCATAACTACTCTACCGGCCATAACTAAATACTTTTTTTTTAATTCAAAGGGTGTTTTAGATTTTTTATTAAAAAATATTAATAATAAAAAAAAATTCCCAAACTTTTTATGACATCTACGAATGACGTAATTTCCGCAGATGTTTAAAACAAAAAATTAAGCCATTTCTAGTTTACAGCGTAACGACAACTACAAATGACGTAAGCATTCGTAGTTGTCACTTCTACGAAGTGATATACTACGTAGAAGTGTATCACGTAGTATATACATTTTTACCAATACTACTTATGTAGTACAGTGCGTGTCAAAAGTTTAAGCACAACAGAAAATTTCAAAATAAAATTTTATTAATGAATGAAAGTTAATTTCCTTTTCACATCATCTACAAATTTTAGTTTTAAAAAAATAGTTAACAGATTTATGTTATAAAATTTATCTTAAATAATAAAATTTATCAAAACAACAAAAATGAGTGTGTCAAAAGTTTAAGCACAGTTGTTTTTAGTCTTTAGCAGGACAATATTAAAAAAAATTAATACTTGATTATTGCTCCTTTATGCTGAATTGCTTTAAATATACGGTCTTCCATCGATAAAATGAAATTCTTTATTGTTTCTGGTTCAGTTTTAAACCAAGCATTCTCAATGGCATCTTTCAAATCTTTAACTGAAGAATACTGCTTTCCATTTGGATAAATTGCATGAGTAAGAATATCCCACATATTCTCTATAGGGTTTAAATCAATGACTAATGCCAGCCATTTCAAAACACACACTTTTTTCGACTTAAGCCACGATGAAGTTGAGTTTGAGGTACGGATCGAAGCATTGTCATGTTGAAATAACCATTTTTCTCCCTCCAAAACCTCGGCAGCATGAAGCAAATGATTGGTAAGTGTCTCTTCATAGATTTCAGCGTTTTCACGACCACTGTTGAATGCTAGAGATGTCTGACCATTGAAAGAAATAGCCCCCCACACCATTACAGAACCACCATTATGTTGTCGGCTAAATACACTTCTAGGTTCTTTGCGGAGATCATGCCAATAGTACTTAAACCCATCAGAGGTTCCACTTTTTTTCATCACTGTGTATGACATTCAGCCACTTTTCACCAAATGACATATGCCATTTGGCCCATTGTAATTTAGCTTCTATGGTGTCGTTTGAGACACGGTAATCGAGCCATTTTACGGTATTTGATGTATTGGAATTCAAAAACTCTTCTATGAACAGTTTTTTTTCGATATTTGTCCTCCAACTGGATGTTTTATTTGCGAAAGGGAGTAATTACCAGTTGAAGCCAAATTTCTGATACGGCTATCTTCGCGCAAACTAGTCACTCGCGGCCTTCCTGAACGAAAATTTCATTTAAATTATTACCACGATCCGAAATTTGACGAATACCTCGTTTTGATCTTTTTAATGTACTTGCAATTTCAGAAACAGACTTAGATTTTACTCTCATACTCCATATTTTTATCACCTCCTGCTCTGAAAATCCTTTCGACCAAGGCATTTTATACTAACTCGTAAACAACAACAGCTTCTTATACACCCAGAAATTGTTTGCGTGCGCAACCGCTTACGTCAGATTTTAAAATTTGCATAAAAACGTGTTTGTGCTTAAACTTTTGACTCGGTAATTTTTGTTTTATTCTTAAACTCCATAGTTTGAAATAAAATATAAAAGTTAATTTCAATGATGTTAAAATAGATGTTATTAACATATACAAGACAAATATTGAAATAAAGTGAATATTTAAAGTTTTATTTGAAAATTGCTATTGTGCTTAAACTTTGACACGCACTGTACAGTGTACATGTCAGCACATAATAGATATACTATATGCTGACATACACTGTGTAATACATGCACTAAATATCTCCCACCTCTTTCTTAACGTCTACTTAAAAATTTACGCACTTATAATTTCCAAAACACGCCACTTAGTGTAATTCCATGTATTATCTTCATTTACTATTCGTTTGAGTTTATGAACTGATAACAACTTATAGACATAATGACATAAGCTAAATGCACATAAAAAGAGGTATTTTTGTTCTAAATATGTAATATTTATGGCAAGTGGATGCTTTTAGAAATTTACATACTTACGTATATATCATTACGTTTAAATTACACTAACACATCAATTCGTGTAAATCCAGGCATTTATCCCCATTTGCACATTTATTTGTGTTTTACAAGTGATAACAATATGCAGGGTGATTATAAACAAAATTATCCCGACATTTGGGCCCCTAACTATTATACCATTCACAGAAACTGACTGAAATTTTGGCAAGAGGTATTTTTAGGTATGCGCTGAAGAATGATATGGAAAACATTAGTGTCACTCAAACAGTTACGGGTCACAGTGAGAAAATTTCAAAAAATTCAAATGGCAACGCCCAGTTTTTTTTGGAATGTGATCTCGATTGTGAAAAACCCTAAATAGCGTTGGAATGGTAACTGTAGCATGAAAATCATCGGAACTAAGCAAGGGAAAAGTAAAAAAGACTTTGACGTGCACCAGAACAATTATGATCGTTTCATTTACGTAACACGTTACACCGTATCTTCGGCTGATATCCCAGCCTGATTTGTTTTCCACAAAACGAGAAGAAGGATCCAAGAAACGCAAATTTCGAGTTTACGTAAGATACAGTCATGATTGACGTCGTTACGCTAGGTAAAAGAAAAGGCACTGCGAAATGCGAGCCGCGTATGTTGCCTTCTGCCATTCCAAACAAGATCCCGCTTTCAGGGAAAAAACGTCTCGAAATCGTAAAGATTTGTTAATTGAATGGACAAAATGCCGCAGAGACATTGCGTGTTTACCACCGCAACCATGGATTACGGCGAGGCCCGTGCACTGTCAAAGCTGTTTGGGACTGGATTCATAAATTTGAAAATACTGGTTGCACATGCGATCGATCTCGGTCTGGACGACCTCCCGTTTTTGTGGAAGATGTCGCAGAAGTTCATCAAACAATAAGCACAGTTCATCCCGCAACTGCACGCGGTGTTTCGCGTGTTCTGAATAAGCCAAATTAACTTGCACGCAAAATTCCGTGCTCTGTTCAAAACGTGTTTCCCTATCGATTCCAGCGTGTCCAGATGTTGGAAGCAGGAGACTATCAATTACCGCTGGATTTTGCAAATCAATTCCTTATCCGGTACGACGAAGATAGCAGCTGGCCTTTACGCATTCTGTGGACAGATGAGGCGCATTTTTCGTTAACTGTAACGTGAATTCAAAAAATTGTGTGCACTGGGCAGAGAATAATCCACATGTGATTATTCTCTAATGTTTATGATGTGATTGCCAGTCCATTACAGGAGGAAAAAGTGACCGTGTGATGTGGTAACGAGTACGTTCATCCTCGGCCCTTACCTTTTTGAAGAGGTTATTGCCGGTAATCTGCAAACGTGTACAGTAACGAGTGATCGCTATCTGGACATGTTAACTCGTTACGCGACTCCCGCATTGCAACGGCAAAATGCTATATCTGAAATTGTGTGGAAGCATGATGGTGCTCCTTCACATGTCGAGTCTTATGTCAAACGTATCTTACGTCAGCAGTTTGGTAACAGAGTTATCTCTCGTCATTTCCCGTTTCGGTGGCCACTAAGGTGTCCTGATCTGACACCAATAGATTTCTGGCTGTGGGGATATCTGAAATCCAAAGTGTATCAGTTTCGTCCTCAAACTGTATGTGATTTGAAAGATGTCATCAGAATTGCGATTCAAGAGATTCCTATTTCCATGGTACGTACTGTAGTGCTATCCACCATCTGCCGAATGCAAAGTCTCATCGTGTGTGAAGGAGGTCATGTAGAAAATTTGTGAAATACAATAAAATGCTTTATTTTATGCTGCTTCTCTGTACTTATCGGTTGTCCTCACTTTTAGCCTATCTACCGCCGCTGATTTTCATGACACTGTTGTTTTCCATATCATTTTTGAGCGCATACCTCAAAATATCTTTTCCCAAACTTTCATTCAGTTTCTGTGAATGGTATGATAGTTAGGAGCCCAAATGTCGGGATAGTTTTTTTTTTTTACAATCACCCTGTACATATTTAAGTTTATAAGCTAAAATACGCGTAAAAAACAGGTGGCATTTTGTACAAAGTGTGTGATTTTAATGATAAGTGTGGAATTTTAGAAATTTACACATCTATATGTAAATTTGACTAATTTACACATTTTATTTTTAGCGTGCTCCAATTTTACGATAAGTCAAAATAAATAGTTGTAGAGATATGATTAAACTTATAGAGTAACTATAACTTAAAATACGAAAGGTGTCGTTTGATACCTCTTGGTAGAAATAGCGTTAACATAGCGATTTTCAATAGCGATTTTCCTCGCGTAATATTAAATCTATGGTCATTTGATGCATTCTTATATTCAAAATATCTCCTTGGGAAATTAATATTGTTAACTACTTTTTTTGTATACTCCTCTTTCTCTTGTTTTCATAGTTTTCAAAATATCTCTAAAAATATGCTAAATTTTAAATGAAGTGTTAAAATTTTATTAACAGTTTGTCTTTTTTTTTTAAATAAATTTTAAAATTAAGCAAATATTTTTAGATTTGAGAGCGAAAATAAAAGGGACATCATTTAAGAAGAGAACACTGTAAAAAGAAGGTAAAAATATTAATTTCTTGAGGAGATATCTTGAATATAAAAGTGCATTAAACGCTAACAGGATTAACATTACTGAAGGGAATTCGGAAGTTGAGCGTCCAGCAGCCATAATATAAAAATTAGATTTAATATTTCGCTGTTGCATCCTCTAACAAATATTTGAAAGGTTATGTCATGCTGACCAAACAACATATGTGCAAACAATTACAGAACTATGTATTGTTTAACTACAATCAACAAACTGCACCCCTTTCCTAAAATTGAGAAAAAACCGCAAAACAATAAAATGAATTCAGTAGGGAAAAAGTGTAGCTTTCCACTTCAACGTCGCAGTTAATACTACCATCATCTACGACGACCTACACTGTAAAAAAAAGGGTCGATCTACTAAAAAAAATTTAGTAATCCTTGAAGTTACTAAAAAAAATTTAGTAATCTTACTCGATTACAAGGAATCTGTAAGAATTACTAGAAAAAAGTTAGCAACGAATAGAGTTAATAGTTTTACATTTTTAATAGCTATTACTAAAACTCACTTGGCGTGGCCCTGATAACCTAGTGGTCATAGCACCAAACTCCAGGCTGAAAGTACCTGGGTTCGATGTTGGCTAACGCCAAATATGCACCGAATGTAAATAAAAGGATTATGAAAATCCTGTCGTAGCAGTTACTATGGGTAATGATCTCTGAACTTTCCCTCCCCTTTAGAAACATGTCAAAATAGAGTAGGTAGCTATGTTTGGTGGTGCCATCTATTACGGCTTTACCGAAAATCTTCCTTTTCAGAAGTCTCTCTTTTTACCTACTGGATGCAGCTCGAAGGAAGCTCCTGCCCTTCGGGCACACGTAATGATTACTAAAAATTATTTTGGAGCTATTACTAAAATTTGATTGGTGGCTCATACAAAAAAGTTTTAAGTTGGTTATACAAAAATTCTTTTGTTGAGTTTACAAAAGAAATGTTTGTTTCACTTGGAAAAAAAAGTTTGTAATGGTTGATAAAAAATTCTGTGGAAATTTACTAAGAAATTTTTAATAACCTCTTGGATTTTTTTACAGTGTTTAAGCCGGTGATGTAGTGGCAAAAAAAATTAAGGGTATACGCTCTAAGCAAAGAGTATACGCTCAAGGCAGAGGGTATATATTGTTAAGAATTTTGTTCAATTTGAACCAAATTTTTGAGCTCTGTAGCTGCCGCCAATAGATCATGAAATCTCGTACCAACATTTGGAATTTTCTGTTTCAACTCCGTTCCAACTACTGGAACTATGGTTCAACAGGAGCTCCAAATATTGTATCAAGATTTCACCATCTTACACAGGCAGCTATTGAGCATCAAAATTTGGTTCAAACTAGGACGAGATTTTTAACAGTGTACCCTAGAATGTATATACTATAGCTTTCTTGAGAAACAGAGGGTGTACGGTGTTCCTTTTAAAAATCCAGAATATGTTCAGCGTATACCCCCTTACAAACTCCATTATATCCCTATGTTTAACTTAGTTCAAGCGTGATGGAAAACACTATACAGCTGAAAAATATCAAACTGCCACTTTTCTCGTAAAACCATTCCCATTATATATTTTAAGACACTGCAGTTTTGGCAGACGAAAAACAAATCCTAAATACAAGTTAATAAAAAAAAAATGATGAAGTTTATTCTTATGAGAATTCAAGTATTTTATCTACTTGCAGTTAAATCATATTGAAGTACAGACGGCTTTGTTCCGTTTTTAAATTCACAAAAATCATAACTTCCAACAAGACGTAAGAAACATGTGTAACCAGTTTTTCCAAGATATTTCGTATAATTATTAGCTTTAGATACACTGAGAAAAGTATTTTTTTTTCACGAAACTGGACATTATATATGATTTGCAATAAAAATCATTTTTTACAATATGTAAAGCAATAAAGATAACATAAATAATAAATAAATATACATAAATACAAGAATAACACAATTCATAACACATACAACTTTTTTACATTCTAATATTTTAGTTTCAAAAAATTTTTATGCATAAACATTTTACGTAAATAATGAAAATACATATTATATAAAAACATTAAAACAGTAATAATATTAAATATATGATATTATTACTGTTTTAATGTTTAATGGAAATTGAATATTACAGAGTAAATTCAACTTAAAGTATAAAGAAACTCGGCAATTAAACTAAAATTTTTCCTTTATTTACAACTTTAGAAAAAACATTTTTATATATTATTATATAAGTGTTTATTATAAATAGTTTAAATTTAAAAACTGCAAATTTAAAATTATTTTTTCACAAAAAAAGAATGTCTTTATAAACACTTATTTTTAAATATTGCTAGTAGTTTATTCATTTATTATTTATTTATTTATGATTTCTTCATTGCAGGGCAGTTGTGAAACGTTGAACAGATTTCAAAATTGACCAGATATTTTGCATGTGACTTCTCGCACCCGAAAATATGTACTTCTCAACTTGTGGGCAGAAAGTAGCAATTCTTGCAGCATCAGTAATTTATAATGTACTATTTCTTAAATATAATGTAATATTATGCATTTTATCATAAAATGTGAAAATTACGATTAGTTTAGAATGTTTTCATGCAACGTAATTCTAATTTTTGTCTGCAGCAAGTTGGGTTATCTCGAAAAAAAGCTAGTTTTTTTTATAAACATACACATTATCTATTAGATTACAGAAAAAAATAACAACTGCGTTCGAATAGCAGAAAAAAATGATTAGTTTTTAAATTTATTTAAAGGGAAAAAACAAAAATAGAAAAAACCCAGAAAAAGGACTTTTTTTAAACATATTATTTGCTTTTACATAAGTTATGAAAGCACTGAAAACCCTACCTTTAAATCTGTTATATATATAGCATGATAATCAAATAGAAAAAAAGTCGACCCTCTTCATTCATATCCAGAAAAGCCTTCGCATTTGGAAAACACGGAAAAACAGAAAAAAAACACAAACTGAGACAAATAAGATTTCTTTTAAAGGTCATATATGATATTACATGATTCTTAAATAAGGCGAACAGTGGTCTGTAACCAGTATCAGTCCGAAATTTTGTTAGGATGCAAGCATAAAAGCATGTGTACATGATATGTAAAGAGATAAAAAATCTGAAATTCGATATTTGTCTAAGAAATTTCGACACTGGTTAGATAGATTCTGAGTACATATAAAGCTGAAAACATTTTACTGAATTCTTTTCTGAACGCTAAATAATCAATTTTGCCGAAGTATGGCCGAATAATGCAACAACTGGTAATGATCTATGATTGTCAGCTTTATATATTCTAATGGAATAGCTAGGATTCTAGATTTAAAATAAAAATACAGATATTTGAATGTTGATGAATAAATGAACCTCTTTTGCAATATACTTCTTTGAATTGCTTTTAGTTTAAAAAAGAACTGTTTTTAACTTTAATAAGTGTTTAATAATAATAACTGTTTTAAGAATAATTATTGAGTATTCTAAACATATCTAAATGTCCTTAATAAAATGTTTAGTATAAAAAAATGCTTAAAAATTAAAAAAATGCTCGCATTTTCAGAAAGTTCAGTGCTGCATTTTCAAATGTATCAGTTATTTTTTCAAAATGTATATAAAATAGCTTTGAAATCAAAATATAGTTAATAATTTCGTATATTAAAAAAGAGAGAAAAAACCTGAATTTCATATTTAAAGACGGCACGTAATAAAGTTTATGATTAATTATTATAGTAATCCATCCATCCATCTATCTATATATGGGTCATTCTCAATTAAAGAGAAATTTCGCCTTTGAAAAAAAATTGTTTTTAATTTTTTTTTTTTTGTAATAATGGAATGTTTGCATGTGTGACATTATGAAAAAAACATCAGCAGAAGTCGTTAGTCTTATTTATGGCCTTAACTTATAGAAACCCAAAATTATAATTGGAAGATCAAACTAATTACTTTATAGTTCAATTTCATAAAATATGAGTACATTAAAAATTAAGAAATTTATATTTAATCATTGACCCACATGTTATTATTATTCATAAAATAATTTAAACATTAATAATGTAAAAGCAAAAAAATTTTTGTTCACAATGATAAATGAAAATTATTTTTTGTAAAATCGGATATAATTCATTTTTAAACAATAAGTCAGTAACTTTCAACCTTTATAGTAACTCAAATTTATGTTATTAATGATAATTTTTGTGAAAAAATATTAGAAAATACAAAAAGTCTTGAAATTTCTCATTTCCATGGCCTGTTGGCCATTACCATGTTTGCTAAAAGTCATGGTAATGATATTTTTAACGTTTAACCTCATTTTAGGCTAAATTATAGCAATTAAAGGCTTACAGTACATTTACTTTCAAAATTGTCCTAGAGATCTATATAATTCAATTAACACAATTAATAATTTGTATTATTATATTTTAGTAAAATGAAACATGGCAATGAAGCATAAAAAACATACTGTTCTCAGTTTTTTGAATAAAAGTATCAAAATGAAACCGTATATACCTATTTCAAAAAAGTTAGACTTCCCTGCTTGTAACAACATAAGCTACCCTACACTACAATGCGTAAAAGCATATTCCAGCACCCTCTAGTGATGAAATATGAACGAAAACACTTTGCACCATGCTAATGACCATTAACTGCAGAGACAAAGTTTAATTAACTAAAATTAAGAGGAAAAAAGTTTTGAAGCTAAAACATAAATTATATTATATGTAGAATGATAAATATTTATTATAGTGTGGTTGTTTTTGCTCAAAGGCATTTTAACACTTCAAAATATAATTTTGAATTATTAAATTTGAAGTTAGGGACAAGCCATGGTATGACATTTGTAACATTTTCAATTTTTTCAATATTCAAATTATTATTTTTCTCAGGTTTAAACTGGTACACAATGTAGTTCTTTATCTGCTTTTAAAAACACAATTAGAACATTCATGTTAGACTCATTAAATTTCCTATTTTTAATCGAGGACATATAATTTCCCTTTATCTGAGAATGAACCATATATGTATGAGATTCGTAATTTACAAAATCTACTTAATCATTGTTATAAATTGAAAATATGTAAGGTTCCATTAACGATAATACATTTTATTTCAATAAAACTTTTAGATAATAATTCTGAAAGCATATCAAAATTAGTAAAACAAAATCAAATCATATAAGTTAATCCTCAAATATTTACATTTTTCCTGTATTTCTAATGTTTTCCTGAAAAGTGTTTACAGTATTTTCAATTGTCTGACTCACTTGATATAATAATATATTTTTGAATCTTTTATAATGGATAAAACTTCCTTTTGAATTTGAATATTCATAATTGTAAATGACCATTGTGATAATTTATAATGGTTTTATATAATATAGATACATAATTGTACGTGTGTAATTAATATGAAATCTCATGTGCGACACTTAAACGAAAAGATAACATAAAAATAACATTATTAAATTTAAAATAGAAATATAAAATTAAAAGGAAAAAATATTAAGAAATAAGAAAGAAAAAAATGTCAGAAAATAAGAAATCAGGAAAAAAAATGAAGAAATATGAAATCAGGAAATAACAATTGAAAAAAATAAAAAATTATGAATGTCTAATGCATTAGTCAGAGGAACTATAGATGCATAATTTATACTGCATACATGTTCGTTCATCAAACATTGTAGATATTAAGCCTAAAAATGATAAAATGTGGCCATTATAACACATCATAAATTTATATGTATATATAGTATTATAAAGAGGAGAGATAGAGAGATATGGAGATGTAAATATTTAATTATTGCAAAAATATTTATATGGTAAGGAGGCAATTATCATACCTTTAAAATGAAGATTTATATGAGATAATGTGATATAAACATTATTGAGATCAGAAAGGAAGCTTATATTTTTCAAAAATTAAAAACTATATATAAGTGATGAAACATGAATGTTATCGAAAACAAAGCATATTTATTGATAGAACACATAAAAAGAGATAAAAAAAAGAAAAACACTCAAAATAAAGAATATATATACAAGAATTTGCTGCAGCAAACTTACTAGTAACCTCTAGATTAAATTCATGAAGTTGATATTTACATGATGAAATCAGAATTGTATTTTCTTTGGCAACTATATTATTTTGCCTCACTTAGGCTTTGTACCATGTGCTTCTGGGTTGTGGCAGTGATTTTATTTCTTTTTCGATCATTAGATCTTATCAGTCAATTTGACTGATCTTTGGCTAAAACAATTGTATGCACCACGCTGCTTTTTATATCACTTATATTTTTGAACTAGATCGATATTTAAGACCATCATGGCCTGGATCACTATTTTGTGATTACGCTTTCTTGTGGGTACACACGATCACAAACAGGTAGGCGAAGAACATATAGCCTGTTAGTCGACACCACACTTATTTCCCTTATGGGACTTTTTTATTAGCACTATTTTCTTTTTAGATGATGTCGATATTTCAGATGATGGCGATCACTTTTATATAGAGAAGATACACAAACAATCACATTGGAGACACAGAAGGAACTCAGCCGGTCAGTCAGCACTACGGTCTAAATTCTTGGGAGATCATCTTAAGGTAATATAGAAGCAAAAAAAAGATTCATACTTGAAGAATTAACTTACAAAATATAAAAATCACCAGCCCACGCTGCAGAAAAGGCTTTTTTTTACCTAAACTGCAGCGCGGCTTTTTCGCGTAAAAATCGTAGCTTGCCGCTTTTTCAACTGTTGCCAAAAGGCGTTGAGAAGAAGTGAGGGAGAAAAAGTGATTTTCTACCGTGAATGATTCTTCTCTGTTTCTCCCCACGCTGGAGTGGAATTCACGTGTTTTCTCTCTCTTGCGATTTTCGTATTGGCTGTGGGAGAAATGAAGTGTTTATTTTTATGATGCGTTTGCTCTGCCGATTGGTTTCGAGTTCTCGCCACTTGTTTACTATATGTAGAGACCTTTCTCTCTACATTTCCTCCCCCCAACAGGAGAGAAGCAGCACATAGGATGAAAAATCAGAAAATTATTGAATAGTGCCAACAAAAGGAAAAAAATTAAAAGTTTTTGAGCTGCACTCATATTCCGATGAAAGTCACTTGTGCCTTACAATGAAAATTTATGTACATACATAGATACAATACAAAAAGAAGAAAAATATCTTTACACATAACTAAGAAATAAGTTTGCATTCTTACCAACAAATTGCATGAAAATATTTTTTATATGCCACATTCATTCAGTTAAGAAATCATGAGAAATGATAAGTATTACATTTTACACTTAAAGAAATTTTACACAAAATGTGCAGAGAGCAAAATACCCCAAAGTGACTCAAAAACAGAGATTTGGTTTTAAGAAGTGAAGATTATAATGAAATAATAAAAATTACTTTAGAAATTGACTAACAGAAGAAATTTCTTAATATTTCAAATGAAATTTACTGAAATATGCTGGTCAAACTATTAACTTAAGAGAGAACTTAATTGCAAAAAAAAATTAACAAATTATCTTTCAAAATTTAATCTTTGAGCAGAAACTTAGTACTTAGAAAACATGAGTTAAAGTTATATGAAGAGAATTTTAAGTTATAAAATTTTCTACGAAAATTTATACTTAATTTATACTTATAAGTATTTATAGCTAGCCTTTTTTTTTTTTTTTTTTTTTTTTTTTTAAACATATATCTTTAAACTCAATCTTTTAACAGAATTGTCAACTAGTAAGACCTATCCATTTAGGTGTTAAACATCTTTGAGAAAATGTATCATCATAACAACCTAGAAATTAATACAACTGTCCTAACCTAACGGACCAGCCAGCTTAAGCCAGAAAAAGATAAAAAAAAAATAATGACGTCTCACTATCTTAATACCTACAGATGTATAGTTTACCAGGAAGCATAGATACAAATTTTTGATGATAAAGATGTTAGGAAAATTGAGAGAATTTTAAAATGAGCAAAGAAATACTAAATTGACAATATTGAAATTTAAAATTAATTACCAAATTAACATTTATATACAATTTTGAATGTTAGGTCTTAGAGGTTTTTGCAAAAAGAGTTTACTAACATGTAATTTCTTTTCAACAGTTTGATTATTAAACATTCTAGACACAATATAATTATCATTACGAACAATTTTAATTATTTCCCAAGGACCAATGTATTTTTCAGTTAATGAGCCAGAATGTCTGAAATTTTCAGTAAAAACTTTATCACCTATCTTTAATTTCGGTTTTGCTCTCCCCTTTGTATTTTTATTGTACACAGCAAAATATTGTTCCTCATTTTTTGAAATCTGTTGCCTCATCTCTTCTAACAATTTTTTAATATTTTCTTGATAAGCCTGAAAACTTTCAACAAATTTTGGTTCATTTATGGAATCAAGTGGAATGTTTAGAGATCTGCCAAAGAAGATTTCAGCCGGAGTATACTGAGTGGCTGTGTGTACTGAATTATTGTAATGAAGTTTAAATTTTAGCAAATTGTTAGACCAATCCAGAACATTGTTAGACATAGCAGCCAAACTTTCCTTCATAGTTCGGTGAACCCGTTCAATTAATCCATTTGATTGCGGGAAATATATGGATGATTTCCTGTGATCTATGCCTAAATTTTCTAAGAAATTGTTAAGTTCATCTGAGATTAGATTTGGTCCATTGTCTGACTGCACAATTTTTGCAATTCCATATCTAGCAAAGTATTCGTTAAGGCATTTTATAATAGTTGCAGATTTTACATTGGCTAAAGGAATAGCCTCTAAAAACCGTGAATAATGATCTACGATTGTTAGTATAAAAAACTTTCCATCAATAGATCTTGGCAACTTGCCTACAATGTCAATTGCTAATTTTTCACCTGGTGCTAAATCTCTTTTTTCAATATGCCTAGAAGTGGTATGTTTAGGTTTGGATTTGTTTGATAAACATTGCGCACAATTTTCACAAAAACTTTTTGTATCTGAAAACATTCCTTTCCAGTAAAATTTTTTGTTAACTAAATCATAAGTTTTTTTTGTACCAAAATGTGGTGAATGAGCAATCTCTAAGCAACTTTTTATTAAAGTTTTTGGAATGACTATCTTATTTATGATTGAATTAGTTTTATTTTTGTATTTGTACATCAGCAGTTGAGTGTGAGAGTCAATAAAAAATTTTGTTTTAGTTTTACTGTCATCATTATTAATTTTTTCTATTATGTCTTTGATTTCATTGTCTTGAATTTGTGAAATTTTTATGTTACTTTGAGTGAGAGATTTGTCTATGGCAAAAATATTAATGTTGTTTACATTATATTTTTCAACCTCCATTCGAGACAAAAAATCAGCAGGGTTCTGTTTTCCTGCAATATGAGTTATATCATATTGAAATTGCCCAAGATATAGTAACCACCTAGCTACTATATCAGGTTGCTTATCCAGCTGAGCATGATATGTTAGTGTTTTAGCATCCGTGAGAATTGTGAATTTTTTACCATATAAATATTCATAGAAATGCCTGCAAGCTGCAAAAATGGCCAAGAGTTCTCTACGAATTGATGGATATTTTGACTCAGCTTGTGAAAGCTGTCTTGAAAAAAATTCAATAGGGAAAAATTTGTCGTCATATTTTTGCATAAGAATGCCACAAATGGATATTTTTGATGCATCAGTAACCAAGTACAATTCTTTATTCTCATCCAGTTGTTTAAGAGTAGGTTTACTGAGTAATTCGTCTTGAATTTTATTAAAAGAATTTTGACAGGCTTCCGACCAAATAAAAGGCGTGTCTTTACGTGTTAATGCCACAATTGGTTGTACAATCTCTGCATAATTGTAAATCATATGCCTGAAAAAATTATTCATACCCAGAAATGCTTGAACCTGTTTTAAATTTTTTGGGACTGGAAATTGTGTCACTTTATTTATGTTGTTATCAGAAGGTGAAAAACCTTCTTGATTAATTTTGAAACCTAAATAAACAATTTCTGATTTACAAATTTGAACTTTTTGTGGATCAAGAGTTAAATTAAATTTTGATAATCTGTCGAACACAGTTTGAAGCAGATTTAAAAGTTTATCCATATCATTTTCTGCCACGATAATGTCATCAAGGTAAAATTGTATGTTGCTACCTACAAGATCACTAATGCATTTAGTCAAAAGAGTGTGGAAATAAGATGTTGAGTTACGACTTCCAAAAAATAATCTGGTAGGCATAAAATTTCCAAGCTCGCAGCAAAATGCAAGTTTAGGTTTGTCACAATCCTGTAGTTTAATTTGATAAAAGGCTGATTTCAGATCCAAAACACAATAGTGTTTTTTACCCGCAATTTGATGAAGAATCTCTGAAATCTTTGGTAAACAAATTTGAAATGATTCTGTTATAGAATTCAATAAGCGATAGTCCACAACCATGCGAAAGTTTTGCTCTTTAGACTTATCTGTAGATTTCTTTTCAACAAATATTACAGGGAAATTGTAATTTGAAACTGATGGTTCAATTATTCCTGCATCTAAGAGCTCATTTATTTCTTTTTTGGCAAATTTTTTTGCAATTTTTGGAATTGGATATGGACGTGTTTGAATGGGAAAATTATGAAGTAGTTTGAATTCAGGAACCACAGCATCTGTCGAACCCAAAGTTTTGTATCTTTTGGAAAAGACTTGTGAGTTGTTCATTAGCATAGAAATTACTTTGCTTTTATCATTTTCATTTAAATGCCCTAAATCAAAATCATCAACTTTAAGATCATCTTTTCTGAGTTTTTGAATTTCTGACAAATTTAAAGTATTCACCTGCAAAACTTCAGAATTGCTGGGCTCAATAATATTAGTATTGTCGAATATTTGTAAAGTGCCAATTTTTAGTTGTTTTCTGATATTAATTATTTTATTCGAGTTATTTTCCACAATGGTGTATATAAATTTTTTGTCTACAACATTGTTTACAGATTCAGAAATTAAGTAATTTAATTTTGTTTTAACTGGTATGAGATTTACTTCTTTACTTTCAGCAAAGCATTTTGGAATGTGAAGTTTAATAATTGAAAAAGAATTAGGAAGAATTTTTACATTATTTACAGATTTAGCATAATTAACTTTATCTTCTGACTTTATAATGTTATTTGAAACTAATTTAGGAGATGATTCATAAAATTTGAATTTTTTGCCATTCATGATTAGCTGCTTGTTTTCGACATCCATGAGAATTTTATTTCTCTGTAAGAAATCATACCCCAGGATAATCTTGTATTTGCATTGCCAATCATTTGGAGTAACAAAAAATTGATTTTCGAACCAACATTTGTCAATTTTGAATTTTATGTTTACTGCAGATAAATAGGGTATAGAAGTGTTATTCAGTGTGTTAATTCTGACAGATCTGGATAAATATTCAACTTTACAGTGTTCTTTTATGATCTGTAGTACATTGTTTTGAATCAAGCTCAGATTTGCACCTGAATCTAACAAAGAAAGAACTTCTTCCTGACCAAAATTCAAAGTTATTATCGGTAAATCTGCTTGTTTCTGACTACACGACATAACATATAAATTATCTTGCTCATTAGTCTGAGTCTCAATTGAGTTAAAAGCTTTTTCATTGTTGATATTATTAGTGGTCAAGGATTTGTTTATTGAAGTTAATTTTGCATTGCCTGAATTATTTTTTACTTTTTTGTCTGATGTTTTGTGTTGTGGTAGAGATTTCTTTTTGATATGTGATTTTCTTTTGAATTTAGGTTTCAATTTTGAATTGTTTTTTTTACATGAGGAAATCTTTTTTCTGTTTTGGGTTTTTATGTTTGATTTGTTAGTACAGTAAGAATCCATCAATAGTCATTCATCAGTGGCATTTTGATTTCTGAACCTTCTTCGAGAGGAATTACCTCTGAAATTTCTTTGAGAAGGATTGCCCCGAGAATTACCCCTGAAATTTCCTCTGAAATTCCTGTATCGCTTGTTTACTCTATTTTGAGCAAATTGTGTCTTATTTTGTGTGGCATTTCTGACTTCAGGAAAATACCAGCATTCGATGGTTAAGTGTGGTTTACCACAAATCAAACAAACATTGATATTTTTAGTGTCTTTAGATTTTGTTTCCTGATCCGAGTTAAGACTTGTTATGTTGTTTACATTTTTTGTAAGTGTAAGTTCTTGAATTTTGTCAGATAATTCTTGGATCTTAGCATTTGTCTGCACCTGTGAATCTAATAGTGTAGTTAATTCAAAAGATACTGTGTTGTTGACATTCATGTCAGGATCTTTGAATGCATTTTCTACATTGATTGCAAAGTTTAATGCTGACTCAAAATCTTGTGGGTTTTGTTTTTTAACTTCAATTCTAATGTCTGAGCGAAGAGCCTCTAAGAATTTATTCAACTTTAATTTTTGAGCCAAGTCTACAATGTCTGCATTTGCATTATCGCCTATGTTTAGATATTCATTTGCAGCATTTTCAATTTTTTCTGCTAAATGTTTAACTGTCTGACCTTGCTCCTGGAAAATAGATGAGAAATTTTGTTGTTTCTCTGCAAATGATATAGTTTTAGAGAATTTTTTTGTCAAATTTTGTTTCAAAAGATCAAAATCATTTATCTTAGATGCAACAGGGTCATTTGCGATATATTTTAGAGCCTGGTCCTTACAGTGAAGTTTAAGCACAACTAATTTTCTTTTTTGATCCCAGTTTTCCAAATCGGCCAAATTCTCTATTTGCTGGATAAAGAATTTAAAACTTTCGCCCTGGGAACCTGAAAAATCTGGTAATGAATTTGCCAAGCTCACCTGTTGTACATTATTTCGCCTCATTTTTAGATAGTATAAATTATCAAAAATTGTAACTAATCTTTAAATTCAAATATTTCCTCAAATGTTTGGATTATATTTAATTTAAAACAAATATGTTTACTGCATATATTATTGACAAATGATACCCAACATGAACAAAATCACAATGAAAATTATAAATAATGATAAAAATTGAGCATTAAAAATGGTATTTTGACTCACTTCAATTTTTAAAATAATTCATTATAGAAGATACTTATTAATGTAACTACTAAATATGAATATAAATATTATAAGAAAAATATATGCACATATCAAAATCATAAATCAGTAAAATATTAAATCAATAAAATCATAAAAATTCATTCTCAAAATTTTGAAGTTTGTTATTATTATTATTTAAATTACACTTTTAAAGAATTTAAGAAAGAAGAAAAATATTTTTAAAAGAATTAAACCAAGATTCGAGACCTTTGAAAAAAGATAAATAAAAAAAATTTCTTTTGTCACGACACCATTTTATATAGAGAGGAGAGATAGAGAGATATGGAGATGTAAATATTTAATTATTGCAAAAATATTTATATGGTAAGGAGGCAATTATCATACCTTTAAAATGAAGATTTATATGAGATAATGTGATATAAACATTATTGAGATCAGAAAGGAAGCTTATATTTTTCAAAAATTAAAAACTATATATAAGTGATGAAACATGAATGTTATCGAAAACAAAGCATATTTATTGATAGAACACATAAAAAGAGATAAAAAAAAGAAAAACACTCAAAATAAAGAATATATATACAAGAATTTGCTGCAGCAAACTTACTAGTAACCTCTAGATTAAATTCGTGAAGTTGATATTTACATGATGAAATCAGAATTGTATTTTCTTTGGCAACTATATTATTTTGCCTCACTTAGGCTTTGTACCATGTGCTGCTGGGTTGTGGCAGTGATTTTATTTCTTTTTCGATCATTAGATCTTATCAGTCAATTTGACTGATCTTTGGCTAAAACAATTGTATGCACCACGCTGCTTTTTATATCACTTATATTTTTGAACTAGATCGATATTTAAGACCATCATGGCCTGGATCACTATTTTGTGATTACGCTTTCTTGTGGGTACACACGATCACAAACAGGTAGGCGAAGAACATATAGCCTGTTAGTCGACACCACACTTATTTCCCTTATGGGACTTTTTTATTAGCACTATTTTCTTTTTAGATGATGTCGATATTTCAGATGATGGCGATCACTTTTATATAGAGAAGATACACAAACAATCACATTGGAGACACAGAAGGAACTCAGCCGGTCAGTCAGCACTACGGTCTAAATTCTTGGGAGATCATCTTAAGGTAATATAGAAGCAAAAAAAAGATTCATACTTGAAGAATTAACTTACAAAATATAAAAATCACCAGCCCACGCTGCAGAAAAGGCTTTTTTTTACCTAAACTGCAGCGCGGCTTTTTCGCGTAAAAATCGTAGCTTGCCGCTTTTTCAACTGTTGCCAAAAGGCGTTGAGAAGAAGTGAGGGAGAAAAAGTGATTTTCTACCGTGAATGATTCTTCTCTGTTTCTCCCCACGCTGGAGTGGAATTCACGTGTTTTCTCTCTCTTGCGATTTTCGTATTGGCTGTGGGAGAAATGAAGTGTTTATTTTTATGATGCGTTTGCTCTGCCGATTGGTTTCGAGTTCTCGCCACTTGTTTACTATATGTAGAGACCTTTCTCTCTACAAGTATGGTGCTGGAAAAGGCAGAAGAATGTATCGTAAATCGTCAATAATCTGCAAATGTCCCAAAAGACTTTTTTCTTATCATAGAATGTTTTACGGCCAAAAAATCTATTATTGCCAACTTAATGCATTAAAATGAAGGAAAAAAATATATTAAAACACAAGTCTGCCAATTCCTGTGTTTTTCCTGTAATTCTACAAATGTAAAGTTTCAGAAATATGTATTCTTACTAAAATGGACATTGTATCTGGACATTGTACATAAAAGATACTAGAAAGAAAGTCTACAGAAAGCTACAGGAATCTGCATATTTACAAAATAAGCTACAAAAATTACAGTAATCTTTCTATAATTATATATGTAATCCGATTTGCAGTTGCATAACAAGTTGTTGCCATTCCATTTCCAAAAAATTCTTTGTAATTTAACAAATTTTTTGATTTACAGTGGAAATGTGCATCTGTTACAAACATTTTTGTTGTTGCCCCTACATAAAAAGTTTGAAAAATTCTAGTTTCCCAGAAAATTTTTAGTAACTTTACATTTTTTTCCTTCACAACAAAATGTAATAGTAAATTTACCTTCTTAAACCGTAATAATCTGCTTATTAAAAAAAGGCATATAATTATATTATATTTTTGTGGTACAAAAACAACCGTAATATTTGGCAGCTAAAAATATTTAAAATTAAAAGAAAATACAATAGCTAAAAAAATTACACATACATTAGATAAAATAATATGAATTCAACTTTTATATCTATATATCTATATATCTATGTATATAGATATACACACACACATATATATCTATATAATGTATGTATGTATTAGTGCTCGCGATGGGATACGTATAGCAGCTATATGTTTAAATGATGTACGCATATCCGTATAATACGTTTTTCTGCTATACGGATACCTTAAAATATACGTTTAAACGTATCCGGATACGTATAAGGGCGTATCGGTAAAACGTATATTTAAGAATACGTATATTTAATGCATACGTACATTCCACGTATCGTATCTAATTCAAATATTGGACTTCATCAGTCTTATGTCACTAAATGGAGAATAATTTGGAAATCTGTGGCGTTACGACAGGAATCCGCATAGTATGTCTTATCCATACAAGATCGAGCAATGAAAAGCGTATATTTTTTAAAACAGTCTGCAAAAAGTTCACAAAAGATCAGACTCCTGATTGGCCAATCTCGTTTCACTAAAAGTGAAATACCTATGAGGATTCCGACCAAGATCTTGCTATTTTTTTATAATTATTTTAATCAACGGAATGTTCAGCGCAATTTACCGAAGTGACCCATGTTACGACCGATTGTAGGGCAGTACGAAACCGAAATGTGGCACCAATGAAAACTATTCTATTGAACTGTAGCTGACGTCACAATTAGTCTTCATACTGCCCTACAATAGGTTGGTAACATTGGTCCCTTCACTAAGTGACCGGTAAGTTGCGCTGAACATACTCAATGTTTAATTATGTTTCTTTTATTTTTTTCTTTTAGTCATAAAATGACCTTGGATGACAAAATAATTATTTAAAAAAAAACAGAAATTTTTAATTAAAATTACCAAATATGTTAATTATTTTAAAATTCCTTTACGGTAAGACGATTTACATATGTGCAAAATAAAACCATGCTGTCACGTGACTCAAAGATTGACATAGTATAAATATCTCGTTGTGTAGAAGAAAGGGCACTTATAGACACAGTTCTGTTTAGATTTAAATTAGAAATGAATAAAAAAAGCTGGGTGTGGTAGTACGCGGAGAAAAAGAAGGGATTTTTTTTTGAATTTAATAAAAATCTTTTTTTTAAATATATTTCAATATATTTTTAATTTAGAAAACAATATTCTTAAATACAGTAAAAGTATGATTACAAAACTTTCTAGAAGTCGAACTGATCAACGTCACTACAAAATATAAAGTAAATTTAAGTCTGTTTTGTGGCGCCATGCAAAAATATTGTTCCGCTCGAAATGCCCATGCCATAAATCAAACTAGTCAGATGCGGCAATCTCAAAACTTTTTTCTATCTCATGTATGTTAGTACTTCAAAATTCGCTATCACAGTGCTAAAATTAAATGGCAATCTATGCCCATCGTGCGGATTCTAATCGTATGAAATTCCGTGCATTAATTCTAGAAATAAAACTATTGAAAATATCGGTAAAAATTCAGAATAACAGTGTCACCTATTGTGCGATTTATACAAAAACTTAATCAGCAATAATATATACTAGTCTGAAGCTGAATCTTAAATTTGATAATAAAAAAAAGTCGTGCATTAGTTCTTGCAATTTGCGCGAATCATTGCGCGAATAAAAAAAAAATCAGCATAGCAGCGCCCCTATTCGGTGATTCTCACCAAAACATACATAGAATCTCTTCATATAAATCATTAACTGAATCTGTAGTTTGATGAAAATCCGTGCATTAATTCTTGAGATAGAGCTATTGCAGAAATCATAAAAAGACAACATTGTAGCGCCACCTGTTGAACGATTTACACTGAAAACTAACCAGCACCAATTTCTATAAGGGACTACTTGAATTTATAGGGGAGATTGGGGCACATGTGAACAGTTCACATAAAAACAGCTTTTTCTCATAACTGGGTTAATTTCTAAAACTACTCAATAAAGTAAACAGAACTTTTATTACGCATGGTATTTTTTTAATTACCTTTTATAGTTCTTCTTACTTTTCTTAAAGGTTTTATGAATTCAAAAAAAATGTTCATATGTGCCTCAACGAAGGGGTAGTTCTAAACACACAAAGGAAACATGTAAACACAAGGAAAAATTATTTTTTGACATGTTTTTTAATATCTTTTTCATATGTTACCTTAATCATTAGTTGTACTATCTGTTAAATTCACCATAAAGAAAAATATATGTATACTTATTTAGTTTCTGAGTGATATGTATCAAAATATTATAAAATAAAAATAAGTAGATTTGGGGAAGGGAGCTTAGATAATTGATAAAATATTGTTGCAATAAAATAAAAAAAATTAAGAAGTAAACTTGAGAAAATAATTAAAGAATTTAAATTTTGCTAGGGCTTTTTGTTTGAGGGATACTTTAGGGAGGGAATATTTGGATATTTATCGAAAATTTACCTAAAGGCGAAAGATTATCATTCCTTTATTTGCCTTATTTGCCTGTAAATTAAGGATAAAAAAATTATTTTCCGTTTATAAGCTTCTTCCAAATTTAATTTCTTTGTATTTAAAAGAAAGGGAGAGGAAGTCAATAATGGAGATTTCTTGGTAGTTATAAGTTTAATAATTTTAGTTTCTTAAAATATATATCTATTTTCAAATCACCAAATAACATAGCTGTTTTAGAAATGGAAGTAAACTAATAATACAAGTTTGCAACAAATGAAATAGAAAGGTTTGCAAAGTTGTTAAACGTAATACTTTTTGCATCAACGATGCATAAAAAAGGGTTTTGAAAACATTTAAATAAAATAATATATAAAATTTATTGCATTTTAGAAAGCATTAAATTTATTTAAATTACAACTGAACGTAAACGAGCTTGTTGTTTTTATGTATTTGTTGAAGATGTGTTACTAGAATTTCTATGCAAAATCAACTTTATACGACAGAAATATCTTCTATTTCAATAAAATTATAGGCAATGGAACTGGCATTATTTTCTTGAAGTTAACTAAAACGAACAGAATCACTGAATGATTATTGGAGAATTTAATGACGTGTTCAGATTTGCCCCACTAAACTCTTCATAAGTGCCCCTTATTCCCACAAGAGTTAAAATGATAAATCATTAACATTTCTCAATTTTAGAAAAATAATTATCATAAATATTTACACTGTAAAAACAAAATACCCAAATTGGGTTGAAAGATTTTTGGGTACAGCATTATTCCAATTTGGAAAGTTCAGTTTGTAGCACAAAATCGTTTTAAATAAGTCTGATTTTTAATGACATTAAAACAATTAAAATATCTTAGATAGTATATACATTATACCTCAGAAAGTTTGATTAATTTAATGTTAATAAAGATCTGCTCTGTTTTGAACCAGTTTGGGTTATCTATTTTGGGAACAATACTCTACCATTTTGGAATCCTTACTGTACCATTTCAGGAACATTACTATACCCAGAAATCTTTTAACCCAATTTGGGTCTTCAATTTTTACAGTGTATTAGTATCCATAGTATATGTTAAAACATTAAATTAAAAAAAATAAATAAATAAGTAAAATTATTCTCTTAGCAAGTTGGAGATTTTACTTTTGAGTTCAGTAAGCAAGATTTTGGCTCCTGGAGACAAACAAAATCTCGAAGAGCTTCAAAAATTTTTTTCCATATGTCTATATGTGCTACCATCTTTGGTAATTTTTCGAAATATAAAAACATACAATAAGTAGTGAAAATGGCAATGTTCTCATATGCCCCATTTTCAATTGTGCCTCAGTCTCCCCCCTATATGTTTCTTAATTTTTTGCATTTGGTCTTAAGATGAGCTCCCACAAATTTCATGCCACATACTGACAAACAATGTCACAGACTCACAAACTCACACGCAGATATTTTGTAAAAACAAGTTTTTCGGACTCTCTTACTGTTAAAACGTATAAAACCGTCGAAAGTTTTCCCGAATCCAATATTTTTTTCTTGTAAAGCTACAAGAAAATATAAAAAACTAAATACTGCGCCACAGATCTTCCAAAGATTATTTTGATTCTACCCACAACTAATGTAAGACATTTTATAATAAATAACTTAGTTTTTTGGGAAAAAAATCAAAATCTAAACTGAGGAAGTATTCAGATGTTTTTAAGTACCTGCATAACAAGTAGTAGTTAAGTAAAAACATCTTAGTTCTTTAAACAAAGAATCGCGTTCGGGATACTCTACCGGATATTTCTCAATGTATCTAATCCGCAAAAAAAACATTGAAACATTAAATTTCATTTTTTGAACGAAAAACGTTTAAACGTTTATACGTTTAACCGCTTGGATAAAATCCGTATATACGATGTACCGTATATGCTGTTTTGCGCTATACGTATAACCGCCGATACCGTATTATACGTATAACAGATGCGTATTTCGTATAATACGTTTTATACGTATACTCGTATAACCGTATAATCGAGAGCACTAGTATGTATGTGTGTGTGTGTTTGTGCATAATTCTTTAATGTACTTTTAATTTAATCTTTTTACACGTTTGCGTACTTTTTAAGGAATCTGGAACAACATCGACTCATTACCCTAATCCAGCTTTTTGGTATTCAAAAGTTTCAATTTAGCGAGTAAATTTTTCTCGTAAAAACATTTTGTAAGGCACTTCTTTCAGCTAATATTAAAAGAAATGCCATATTAAAACGGTAAATCTATATATATATTTAAAAAATACCGAAATAATAGTTGTCATTAAGTAAAATGAAAACGTATTAAATATTTAGAATCTTTTACCAAAATTTAAGCATCCAAAATATCCAACGAAAATGTCCGCTTGAGTGTTAATTAGTCTTCCTCGGCCAAGCACGAGCAAATGTCGGCAACATCTGGTAATGGTGTGTACATTGCCAGTTTAATGTACTCTACTTAGATGGGTATGGTTCGAAGTTTGGAATAAGAATTGGAATGTTTTATCCCAAAATGTTAGTGAATATTTATTTTTGTAGATTATATTTAAAAAAATTATTACGTTAACATATATTGTCTTATTTCCAGATTGTTTATAAGAAAAATCTCAGTTTTTACAGTTTAAAAATAAATTTAAAATAGTTTTTTTAAATACTTGTTTATTTCGAAATTTGCAAGAAATAAATTTTTTTGTATTCTTTTTTGTGTTTATATTTAAATAACTGAGTAATCAAAAGTATTTTTTAAACATTAAAAGTATTTAAAAAGAGTTTTTTTAACATTAAAAGAGAAATTATTACATTAAATATTGTAACTAATTTCTTGAAATTAATTTCGAATCAATTCCAAAATTTGTTTAAAAATAAATTTAAAGTAAAAAATAATAAATAGTAAATAATAAATAATAAATGTAGCTTAATTTCATATGTGCATTTGCAATTTTAACTTCGTAACTTAACTTTTTTTCCTTACTTTATTTTCAATCTTTAAAAAGTTACCTTCTTCTTTATTAAACGTTTTTATTATAAACTTTCTTTTTAAAAACTTATTTTTTTTTCTTTTTATTATAATAATTCTGTTATTGTAGAGATACAACAAATAGTATGTATTCGCAAATAGGGATGGAAGAACCGGAAAATTTGGAAAAAAACAGTTTTTTCGTTTTTTCACCGAAGGCTAATTTTTCCAAAACGGAAAAATTGAAATTTTATTTGTAAAATAATATATATAAAATTTTATAATAGCTACATTCTGATACTTTTTATTTTATTTATTTTTAATGTTGAATATCCCACATGAAGGTTTTAATATGGGCAATCTGATCTCTCAGCAGAAATCTGTTTGAGAAGACTTGAAAGGATCCTTCACATTTTTTTCTGCTTTGAAACACAATACCCCTCGCAAAATTTCTCTTGAAAATAGACATTTCAGAAAAAAGTTTAATCTCCAAAGTTAATCTTTCGCAAATGCAATGATTAAAGAAAAAAATCATACCATACAGCTGAATCTTATCAAGTTGTATATATGTATCAGTACAAAAAACCCTGAACGGGTTAAAAGCTGGTGACGCAGCACTTTATTTTACATATCTAAGAATTTTAAATTTGGGACTTAAAACTAATGATATCAAAATTTATGTGACGCTATGCTATTAATTAATATATACATATATTAAAATTTATTCATTAAGGTTTTATCAATTACATCTTTCATAAATTCAAAATATGAATCTTAAAAGATATGATATCAAAATTTAAGTGACGCCTTGACGAGGCTTTAAACAATGTTTTAAAATTCCATTTATTTATTTATTGTCTCAATACATTTTCATATCTAAACAATACTTTTCATTTTCCAATACACTGTTAAATGCATCACTTTTACTGAATATATATAATGCACTGATTTATCTTTTGGGCTACGCTATCCAAAATCAAAAATAACATTTAAATAAATAGTTTTTGCATCATTGTATCCAAAGTAAGTTAAATAGATGCAAATAGATACAATGACGCAAAAACTATTTATTTAAATGTTATTTTTGATTTTGGATAGCGTAGCCCAAAAGATAAATCTATTTATTCAAATAAATACATTTCAGTGCATTATATATATTCAGTGAAAGTGATGTATTTAACAGTGTATTGGAAAATGAAAAGTATTGTTTAGATATGAAAATGTATTGAGACAATAAATAAATAAATGGAATTTTAAAACATTGTTTAAAGCCTCGTCAAGGCGTCACTTAAATTTTGATATCATATTTTTTAAGATTCATATTTTGAATTTATGAAAGATGTAATTGATAAAACCTTAATGAATAAATTTTAATATATGTATATATTAATTAATAGCATAGCGTCACATAAATTTTGATATCATTAGTTTTAAGTCCCAAATTTAAAATTCTTAGATATGTAAGATAAAGTGCTGCGTCACCAGCTTTTAACCCGTTCAGGGTTTTTTGTACTGATATCAGTGCTTTTTTTAGGTTAATAATAAAAAGATAAAAACAAAAAATTAAAGACTAATGCAAAGAATTCATATTCATGATTTCTGATCACCTTTAATTACAACTCCCCCACCCACTTAAAAAAAGATATTTCATATTTTATTATTAATATATACTGTGCTACTTGATTCGTTAAAAACAACTCTGTAGTAAAATACGTTAGTAAAAGATAAGAACGTAATGTACATTCAACACCATATTTCTAAGGAAGGATTTCATAATCTATGCTGTATGTATCATTTCTCATTCTAGTTAACTATGTTTATTACTAAGTTTAGTACTAATTGGAATTTCCAGATTTCTGATCACGCGTATCTATGGAAATTAAGTTTTCTTTCTCGAATCGAGATATGGTTCGATATTTTTTTTTTTTTTTGGGGGGGGGGGTTGAATCTGGTTTCGGTTTGACTTCAAATGTAATTTTCAGGTTCTTGTTCAGTTGCATTTCAATGTATTTTTATTTTGCAGCAGATAGATTGAGTTACTCTTGGAGGGATTTTTTTCTTTCTGGTTTCGGATTGTATAGGATAGATTTCAATAGGAATTTTTCGATTCTGGTCAATGTATGTCAATGGAAATTATTTTGTCTTTCTTGGACAATTTATCTTTCCATTAAATTTTTGTTGGTTTAGAATGGATTTCAGAATACCTTGTAGGTTCTTGTTGGCAGACTTGTATAAAACCAAAAACTTTCTGGAAATTAATTTAATGTTGGGTGTAATTCGCATTTTTTGTGCAATTCATGATCATCATTCGTGTTTTTTATGCGATTTATGAATGTAATTTGCATTTTTGAGCAATTTATGGACATAATTCGCAATTTTTATGTGATTAATGAATGTAATTTACATTTTACATGATTTATGGACGTAATTTGCTATTTTTAGGCAATTCATAGACATAATTTGCGTTTTTTCAGCTTTCTGTCGACGAAATTTGTGTTTTTTGATCAATTTATTGACGTTATTTGTGTTTTTATAGGATTTGTGAATGTAACTTGCTTTTTTTACCAATTCTTGGACGTAATTCGCATTTTTTGTAATTTATGATCGTTATTAGTGTTTTTTGCACGATTCATGGAAGTGATTCGCATTTTTTGAATGATTTATGAATGTAATTCACGTTTTTATGCGTTTCTTGGACGTAATTTGTATTTTTTGAGCGATTCATGGATGTAATTCGCGTTTTTTATGCAATTCATGAATGCAAAACACTATTCGTTATTTTTATGCGATTTATAGACGTAATTTGCGTTTCAGCTTTCTGCTGCCAAAATTCGTGTTTTTTAAGCGATTTATGAACATAATTCCCATTTTACTACACGATTCATACACATAATTTGTGTTTTTCATACAATTTCTGAACGTAATTCTCACTTTTTTAAACAATTCATGGGCGTAATTCACGTTTTAAGTGATTTGTGGACCCAATTCGCGTTTTTTATGCGATTCATGGACATAATTCGCGATTTTTATGCGATTAATGAATGTAATTTACATTTTACATGATTTATGGATGTAATTTGCTATATTTATGCGATTCGTAGACATAATTTGCATTTTTTGAGCTTTCTGTCGACGAAATTTGCGTTTTTTGATCGATTTATTGACGTTATTAGTGTTTTTATAGGATTTATGAATGTAATTCGCTTTTTTTACCAATTGTTGGACGTAATTTGCATTTTTTGTAATTTATGAATATTATTAGTATTTTTTGCAAGATTCATGGAAGTGATTTGCATTTTTTGAGTGATTTATGAACGTAATTTGCGTTTCAGCTTTCTGCTGCCAAAATTCGTGTTTTTTGAGCGATTTATGAACATAATTCCCGTTTTACTACACGATTCATAGACATAATTTGTGTTTTTCATACAATTTCTGAACGTAATTCTCACTTTTTTAAACAATTCATGGACGTAATTCACGTTTTGAGTGATTTGTGGACCCAATTCACGTTTTTTATGCAATTCGCTTTTTTTGAACGATTCATGGACATAATTCACGATTTTTACGCGATAAATGAATGTAATTTACATTTTACATGATTTATGGACGTAATTTGCTATACTTATGCGATTCATAGACATAATTTGCATCTTTTGAGCTTTCTATCGACGAAATTTGCGTTTTTTGATCGATTTATTGACGTTATTTGTGTTTTTATAGATTTATGAATGTAATTCGCTTTTTCTACCAATTCTTGGACGTAATTCGCATTTTTTGCAATTTATGAACGTTATTCGTGTTTTTTTGCACAATTCATGGAAGTGATTCACATTTTTTGAGTGATTTATGAACGTAATTCACGTTTTTATGCAATTCATGGATGTAATTTGCGTTTTTTTTGAGCGATTCATGAACGTAATTCACATTTTTTATGCAATTCATGAATGCAGTTCGGTATTTTTATGCGTTTTATAAAGGTAATTTCCGTTTCAGCTTTCTGCCGCCAAAATTCGTGTTTTTTGAGCGATTTATGAACATAATTCATGTTTTACTACAAGATTTATAGACTTAATTTGCATTTTTCATACAATTTATGAATATAATTCTCGCTTTTTTACATGATTCATGGACGTAATTCACATTTTAAGCAATTGTTGTACGTAATTCCCATTTTTTATGCAATTTGCTTTTATATTTAGCGATTCATGGATGTAGTTCACATTTTTTATGCGATTCATGCATGTAATTCATATTTTTTATGCGATTCATGCATGGAATTCGTGTATTTTATGCGATTCATGGACTGAATTAATGTTTTTATTGCGGTCTTTGGACGAAATTTACGTTTTTCGCGTGGTATTTTGTCGAAATGTTGGGGTTTTTTTACATGATTCTTTGTTGAGATACACTTTTTTTTTTACGCAATTCTTTGTCGAAATAAATAAATAAAAATTGTTTCTTCATAAAATGTTCTGCACATTGCGTGCGTCTATATTATACAACTCTGCTTGTCAGTGTGTATTGTCAGAATTTTTTTTTTTTTCAGATCGAATTAAGGTTTGCTAACTCATAGACTAATTGAAATTTCCAGAATTCTGATCACGCGTATCTATGGAAATTAAGTTTTCTTTCCCGAATCGAGATATGGTTGGATAATTTTTCTTTTGGGGGGGAAGGGTTGAATCTGGTTTCGGTTTGACTTCAAATGTAATTTTCAGGTTCTTGTTCAGTTGCATTTCAATGTATTTTATTTTGCAACAGATAGATTGAGTTACTCTTGGAGGGATTTTTTTTCTTTCTGGTTTTGGATTGTATAGGATAGATTTCAATAGGAATTTTTCGATTCTGGTCAATGTATGTCAATGGAAATTATTTTGTCTATCTTGGACAAATTTATCTTTCCATTAAATTTTTGTTGGTTTAGAATGGGTTTCAGGATAACTTGTAGGTTCTTGTTGGCAGACTTGTATAAAACCAAAAACTTTCTGCAAATTAATTTATTGTTGGGTGTAATTCGCATTTTTTGTGCAATTCATGGTCATCATTCGTGTTTTTTATGTGATTTATGAATGTAATTTGCATTTTTGAGCAATTTATGGACATAATTCGCAATTTTTATGTGATTAATGAATGTAATTTACATTTTACATGATTTATGGACGTAATTTGCTATTTTTATGCAATTCATAGACATAATTTGCGTTTTTTTCAGCTTTCTGTCCTGGACGTAATTTGTGTTTTTTGAGCGATTCATGAATGTAATTCGCGTTTTTTATGCAATTTTTGAATGCAAAACACTATTCGCTATTTTTATGCGATTTATAGACTTAATTTGCGTTTCAGCTTTCTGCTGCCAAAATTCGTGTTTTTTGAGCGATTTATGAACATAATTCCCGTTTTACTACACGATTCATAGACATAATTTGTGCTTTTCATACAATTTCTGAACGTAATTCTCACTTTTTTAAACAATTCATGGAAGTAATTCACGTTTTGAGCGATTTGTGGCCCAATTCGCGTTTTTTATGCGATTCATGGACATAATTCGCGGGGGTTAATTATGCGATTAATGAATGTAATTTACATTTTACATGATTTATGGATGTAATTTGCTATATTTATGTGATTCGTAGACATAATTTGCATTTTTTGAGCTTTCTATCGACGAAATTTGCGTTTTTTGATCGATTTATTGACGTTATTTGTGTTTTTATAGGATTTATGAATATAATTCGCTTTTTTTTATCAATTGTTGGACGTAATTCGCATTTTTTGTAATTTATGAATGTTATTAGTATTTTTTTGCAAGATTCATGGAAGTGATTTGCATTTTTTGAGTGATTTATGAACGTAATTTGCGTTTCAGCTTTCTGCTGCCAAAATTCGTGTTTTTTGAGCGATTTATGAACATAATTCCCGTTTCACTACACGATTCATAGACATAATTTGTGTTTTTCATACAATTTCTGAACGTAATTCTCACTTTTTTAAACAATTCATGGACATAATTCACGTTTTGAGCGATTTGCTGACCCAATTCGCGTTTTTTATGCAATTCGCTTTTTTGAGCGATTCATGGACATAATTCGCAATTTTTATGCGATTAATGAATGTAATTTACATTTTACATGATTTATGGACGTAATTTGCTATATTAATGAAATTCGTAGACATAATTTCCATTTTTTGTGCTTTCTGTCGACGAAATTTGATTGATCGATTTATTGACCTTATTTGTGTTTTTATAGGATTTATGAATGTAATTTGCTTTTTTTACCAATTCTTCGATGTAATTCGCATTTTTTGTAATTTATGAACATTATTAATGTTTTTTTGCACGATTCATGGAAGTGATTCGCATTTTTGAGTGATTTTTGAATGTAATTCATGTTTTTATGCATATCATGTATGTAATTTTTGTTTTTTTTGAGCGATTCATGAATGTAATTTGTACTTTTTATGCACTTCATGAATGCAAAACACTATTCGCTATTTTTTGTGATTTATAGACGTAATTTGCGTTTCAGCTTTCTGCTGCCAAAATTAGTGTTTTTTAAGCGATTTATGAACATAATTCCCGTTTTACTACACGATTCATAGACATAATTTGTACTTTCCATACAATTTCTGAACGTAATTCTCACTTTTTTAAACAATTCATGGACATAATTCACGTTTTGAGTGGTTTGTGGATGTAATTCTCATTTTTTATGCAATTCGCTTTTTATGAGCGATTCATGGACATAATTTGCGATTTTTATGCGATTAATGAATGTAATTTACATTTTACATGATTTATGGACGTAATTTGCTATTAAAAAATTAATAAAGCATCCCCAAAAGTAAGCATGAAATCTAAATATCGAGGTAGTATCTGATGTAATTATTCCCGACCCAGAGTTTTTTTTTACTTACGACAATTTTTTAGCTGTTTACATTATAAATACATGCTTCCTGACGTATGTCTATGTAGTGCAAAACAAATTAAACAATTTACTATTTTCTTTTGAGTTTTCTTAAAGGTATGACAAAATGAAAATTGTTAGGGGGGGGGGATCACCCCCCCCAACTAGTGTTGAATTCAGACTTTTTTCCGAAAGGAATTTCTGCAACTTCGTCGGAGACATTCTATTGTTCCAGAAAAACGGCAAATTTCATTAAAATGTCACTAAAAAGTGCTAATTTTGTCAAAGTGTCGCAGAAAAAGAGCAAATTTCTACAAAAGATCGCGGAAAAAGCACGAATTTTGTCAAAGGTCGAGCAAAAAAAAAGGATTTCGACAAAGGATCGTTAAAACATGCGAACTTTGACACAAGATTGCTGAAAGCGAGAGTTTTGTCAAAGTGTCGTGGAAAAAGCTCGAATTTCGTGAAAAGGTCGAGGAAAAAGCACGAATTTTGTCAAATGTTTGCAAAAAACGTTAATTTTGTCAAAGGGAAGGCAAAGTATCACGGAAAAAGTACTAATTTCGACATAGGATTGTTGAAAAAGCACTAATTTTGTCAAAGTTTTTGTGAAAAAGCGCGAATTTTGTCTAGTGATCACAGAAAAAGCGCGAATTTCATCATAGGGTCACGGAAAAAATGCGAATTTCGACAGAGGTTCGCGTAAAAAACATTAACTTCGACATATTATCGCTGAAAAAACGTGACTCTTGTCAAAGTGTTGCGCAAAATGTTTGAATTTTGTCAAAAGTTTGAATAAAGAGTGCTACTTTTTTCAAAGGGTTGCAAAAAACTGCTAATTTTGTCAAAGTACAGCGAAAAAGTGCGAATTTCGTCAAAGGGTCGCAAAAAAACGCGAATTTTATCAGAGGATCGCATAAAAAACGCGAACTTCGACATAGGATCGCTGAAAAGGCGAGATTTTTGTCAAAGTGTCATATAAAAAACTCGAATTTCATCAAAAGTTCACGGAAAGAGCGCTAATTTTTTCAAAAGGTTGCGAAAAGGGAAGGCAAAGGAACTCTGAAAAAATGCGAATTTCGACATAGGATGGCTGAAAAACCGTGAACTTCGACATAGGATTGCTGAAAAAGTGCTAATTTTATCAAAGTATCGCAAAAAAGAGTGAATTTCGTCAAGTGATCACGAAAAAGCGTGAATTACGTCAAAGGGTCAGAAAAAAGAACACTAATTTTGACAGAGGATCGCGAAAAAAAAAAAACGCAAACTTTGACCTAGGATCGCTGAAAAGCACGTATTTCGACATAAGACCGCTGAAAAAGCACATCTTTTTGTCAAAGTGTCACGCAAAAAGCTCGAATTTCGTCTAAAGTTGGCTACTTTTTTCAAAGGGTTACAAAAAAATGCTAATTTTGTCAAAGTATAGCAGAAAAGTGTGAAATTCGTCAAAAGGTTGCGAAAAAAGTGCTAATTTTGTCAAAGGGTTTGAAGAAAGGTATGCAAAGAATCGCAGAAAAAGTGTGAATTTCGACATAGGATCGCTGAAAAAGCGCCAACTTCGACATAAGATTGCTGAAAATGCGCTAACTTTATCAAAGCACTGCGAAAAAGTGCGAATTTCGTCAAAAAGTCGCAGAAAAAGCGCTTATTTCGAAATAGATCGCTGGGAAAGCACGAGTTTTGTCAGTGTTGTCGAAAAAACTTCAATTTCGTCAAAAGGTCGCAGAAAAATGAGCTACTTATCTCAAAGGGTTGCAAAACATTGCTAATTTTGTCAAAGTGTCGCAGAAAAGAGCCAATTTTGACAAAGGATCACAAAAAACCCCCTAAATTTTGACAGCGTATCGTGGGTATAAAAACGCGAAATTCGTCAAAAATGCCAAAAAATGCGAATTCCGTCAAAGAGTCGCGAATTTAGTCAAAAGATCGCAGAAAAAAAGCCTATTTCATGAGAAGATCGCAGAAAAGCATTTCATTTGATCATTCGTTTAATAATAACTGTACAAGGAGGTATTTTATGAACAGAAATTATGACTATATTGATTCTATGTTTCTTGGTATCGCCCCCCCCCCCCAAAAAATGATTCTCTGGATCTGCCCCTGTAAACAAGTATATCATTTTATAAACATATCCAAATTTCCACAATGTCATAACTTTTCATTTAACTTGTGCTGTCTTTAATAATGTGAATTTTTGTTTAATTTCTTTAAGAGATAAACAAAATTGCATTGCTAATTGGTCTCTATTACACAAATGTACTTGAATGGAAAAGGATTATAATCAAGTATTACTGTAAATAAAAACAAGATTGATTGAAAATTTGGTGGACAAAGTTTGAAATTTCAAACCTTTATCACTTTAATTAAAAACATTCTTAACGTTATTTATATGTGTAACGAAAGAATAAGAGTTGAATATAAGGGCGGAAAAAAGTATAAGTTACATCAGAAATTCCCGAAAATTTTAAAAAGTAAAATTTTGATAAAAATTTAAATACTGAGATGCTTAATTTTTTTTTAATCTGAAAAGAATGTAAAATTAAAAGTAAGCTATAGGTGTGCATATTTCGAAAAAGATGTTATTTTGAGGCAATTTTCGTTAACTTAAATACAAACGATTCACAAATAAATTATTTTACACACGGGATTGGGAACAATTTTCATTTTGTCATACCTTAAATTTAACCTGGATTTTCCTTAAAAACGAAAAATTTTGTTTATTTATTTATTTATTTATTAAGAAAACTCAAAATAAAATAGTAAATTGTTTAATTTCTAATGCGCTTCTTAGACGTTAGGAAGCATGTATTTATAATGTAAACAGATAAAAAAATGTCGTAAATAAAAACAACTCTGGGTCGGGAATAATTACATCAGATACTACCTCGATATTTAAGATTTCGTACTTACTTTTGGGGATGCTTTATATATTTTTTAATATTTCTAATCCAATGTTTACAGTTGATTTTCGACGACGTGCGTAGCTTTTGGAAGTTTCAGCCACTTCAGCTTACCGTTAGCGAATTCGATTACGATTCAAAACAAAACTATCTAAACGCGTATGAATACATGAAAATCTTATTAAAATTATTAAAAATAATTTTTGTTTGTAAACTTTAAAAATAAAATCATAAGTCGAAAGTATATTGAATATGTATAATTAAAAAATATTTTCCTATTTTAAAAAAGGTTTCAAAATATTTTTTCCGCAAAATGCAAAAATATCCAATGTAAGAAACGTAATATTTTCTTCTTACGAAAAATAAAGGCAATATAAATAGAAATTTGATTTAGTATATATTTATTGAATGTTTTAAAGCACATGATAAGATATTTTTGTAGTTTAAAAAACATTTATTGCTTCGATTTGGGTGTTTTAACTGTGACCATAACTACATAAGGCTTTTCACTCCTGCTTTGTCTGCTAACCCATAGAATAACATGTAATCCGCGAGCTAATATAGTCCAATTTTCCAAGACCAATATATAACAAACAAGAGTTTTCCTAGAAACTAGGCAAGTCTTATTCACTCTATCTTAAAGATATTCATATTATATATAAGTTTTAATAAAATCTCCCAGCCCGTTTTCTAGATCTCATTATCAGGAACAAACACCATCGATTTCGGTTTAAAAATGAGTATCGAGATCTAAAAATATACGGCACGTAGAAATGTAAAAATTATAGGATAGGATTAGACTGGGAATATAAGACTATATTTAAAAAATTGGACCATTCTGACCAATATTTGCTGAGTTATTAGATGGCGGCTTTTCCGATTTCCTTTGATGTTGAGTTAGCTGTATATATGAAGTTCCGCATCTACCTTACGTAGATACCTTATGACGATGGTAGGCTTAAAGCTGCGTCACTTGAAGGCTGCCGCCTTCTATAATTAAATTCGTAAAATATCTGACTCCCAGTTTTTGGTGGATTTATGTTTTAGAAGGTCCTGAACACGATTTGGTAGTTTTTAGAAAATATCTGTCAACTTGGTGAGTCTATATGTAATAAAAAGTTTATGGGCACTCTATCTCAAGAACTCATGCACTTAAGTTTACAAAACTTCAGATTCAGTTACACCTTGATACAAACTCAAGATGTTTATTGTTGGTATATATCGTCCAACAGATAGCGTTGCTATGCTGTATTATTTAGGATTTCCACAATATCTCTACTTAAAGAACTAACGTGCGGATTTTCATAAAACTTCAGATTAATTGAATCCTTGATATAATTTGATGCCGATTACTTTTTGGTGTAAATCGCTCAACAGATGACGCTGCTATGCTGCATAATTCGTGATTATTGCAATGGTAATCTCAAGAACTAAAGAAAAATTTTGCATCAAACTGTAGATTCAGTCAGTTACTGATATGTATAAAAGTTGCTTAGTTTTAGGTGTAAATTGCTCTATATGTAGCCCTACTATGCTGCAATATTTATGATTTCACTGAAGCTGTTTGATTGAAGTTTTTCCAGAGTATTGAATCTAAAACTGACCTCCATACCATAAAGTAATGTTTCAAAATATGGGCAGTTTGCATTAGATAAGTACAGCTGCAATGAGAAAAAAGTCCATGTTTTATTACAACACTGTAAAACATTTGAGTAACGTTACTCTATAAAATTGGTGGCAGCCAAATTTCCAACAATTGTATGGTGTGAAAACCGATATAACATTACACTTACATGCAATGTTACACCAGCAACATATGTTTAATTTATACTATTATATAAGTAAAAAAAATCCCTCCATAACACTGCCGGCAGCCAAGTTGCCACCAATTTTATGAAGTAATGTTACACAGTGTGATTATGTTCCAAATTATACTTTCCTTCTTGATTAAACATTGAAATTTAATAGTTGTCTGAAGTTTATCTCTGTATGAAACTGCTTTTGTTCATTCCTCAAATCTTTCATTTCCTCAAATTAGTCGCATTATAGTGTTCTGTTTTCATAATTTTTGAGTTCCACTCTTAGAAATATGAAATTACCATATGGAAACACTGAATATGGTTTCTTACTCAGGATTCTGATACCAGATTTCAGGATAAAAAGAGAAATTTTATGTTTAATTAAATTTTAAAAATATATATTTTCTTGGTTTCAGTGAGTAAAAATCTAAAAGTCAATAAATCCTATGCTGTTTTTTAGTTGCAGACCAGTTGTAAGCCAAACTGAAACTTAATTTTGTTTGAATTCAGATTATAAAACTAAATCAAAACTTTTTTGAGTTGATAATAGAGGCTATACCAAAACTAAACATATTTTTTAAAGGCAACAAAATTATAATTGTAAGAAAAAAGATGTAATATTGTAAAAATATACATTTTAAGCATTGGGAGATTTATATACTGATTTTCTTAATAATGCCAAAACTGCAATAATTTGTTTCTTTAAACTGGTATCATTTACTTAAAAACAATACTTATGTAAATGGGATGTATAATTCATTTCATTCCAAACTGCAGAGATATTGGCTCAGGTTTTTACATTAGGTCAATTCGTAATTAAACATGTAACTGAAAAATTATTTCAACACAGACATGATGTAACAAACCATAGCGTTAAATAAAGCCTGAATGTTACTTAATGTTACTTTAAAAATTCTGAGACTAAGGGAAAAAATCTAAATTTTTAAAAGTAAGTTTTGCTTGTTTTTATTTTTATTTTGTAACATAGTCATATAAAGTGAAACAATTTTCTTTTAATACAAATAAATGAAAAAATGTTTATTATTTAATATTATCTAAGAAAATATAATTTATTTTGGCGAAACAATTATGAAAAATCAACTTTTCCAACCTTTCCGTCTTTTTCTGAAAAAATCTGGAAAAAACCGGTTTTTTCCACTATTTCAATTTTTCCGGAAATTTTACATCTCTACTCGCGAACCTGTGAAATCACGAATCTGTTCAAGAATCTGTATCTAAAATCATTGAAAAGGTAAAATATTCTTACATTTATAAGAAAAAATATCTTCTAATCGCCGGATTGTTTCGGTAACTTACTGCCGGTAAATTTACGTTTTATGACAAAATGTTTTTTGAGATTTTGAAAAATCAGGATGCATATTTATGCTTAAAATTTGAAGCCTACATTAGCAATTTTTTAATTGAGATCTTTTATTAACAATACGTAAATATGTGTTACTGAATCTAAATGTAAAATGCAATGCTCTATTCACAATAGCATTACATTTTGAGTTCCGATACTATGAAAAGTAACTGCACAAAAACTATATACTTAAAATAATATTTTATCAATGCAATTCATAGTTATGGCCTTTATTCATTTTTATATTTTTTACGCTTTCACAGACAATCGTAAAAATGGATTTTGAGCGAACATAAATATAGAGTATAGACATCGTGAAAGGATTTTACCATAAAACCTTGTTCGTAGATGTTTCATGTTTGATTTATTGTAGCGTTATTGTCATTGAGAATGGTCTCAAGCACCGTTATATTCAATGACAGCCTATATTTCTTGTGCATTTAAAATTCATAGGAAGTACGATTAAGATTTCCTGAATGCAAAACTTTTCGTTAAGAAAATCACGAATAGTTGCCATTTACAAAAATATTGCTATTCCGTGCGCTATGTAGTGGCATAACTAATGTGTATAAAGAAAATATTTGTGAATATAAAACTAAACTGTGGCTAAGTTATTTAAAATAATGAAAAAAATATTCAACAAAAGATGTTAAATTACTTTAATTCCTAGTACTTTCAGGTGTAAACACAGACTTTATCACAATATACAAAAATATTGGTATTAGCATCTTATTTATTTCCTGAGAATATCTGTTTTATCTTACTGTAGTGATTGTTTTCTTAACCCCTTCAAACCCCAGAGAATATTTTAGGTATTTTTTATTATTCAAGAATTTGTTCCTGAAATCAAGGAAAAGACATTAATTTCTTCAATTTAAAAATAGAATATATCATATAATTACAGGGTTATTCTGGTAACATACTGGCTGTACAGTTACGTATTTTGAAGAGATGTTTTTTGAGAGTATAAGCAATTATGTGGTAGATATATACTTAAAATTTGAGCTCTGCTTTAGCAATATTTTAACTGATATTTTATTATTGAAAATACGTAAACATATGTTACTGAATCTAAATGTAATATGTAATTCTCTATTCACAATTGCATGACTTTTTGAGTTTCGATATTTTGAAACGTAATTGAATACGAACCATATTTAAAACCATAGTTTATCAGTTCAATTTGCAGCTATGAAATTCGTTCATTTTTATAGTTCTTACGTTTTTACACACAATCGTAAAAATGGATTTTCAGCGAATATAAATATAGAGCGTAGACATCATGAAAGGATTTTCCCATAAAACCTAGTTCGAAGCTTTTTCATATTTGACTTATTCTAGCGTTATTTTCATTGGGAATGCTCTCAAGCACTTTTATATTCAGGGACAGCCTTTATTTATTGCGCATTTAAATTCATAGAAAGTACCATTAAGTTTTTCTGAATGCAAAACTATGTTTTGGAAAAATCACGAATGGTTGCTATTTTCAAAAATATTGTAATTTCCTTGCACCTATGTAGTGGCATATTGAGTGAGTATAAAGAAAATACCTGTAAACTCAAAATTACACCATGTGTAAAGTATTTAAAATGAGGACGAAAAATATCTAAAAAATATGTTAAATTACTTTAATTCATAGTACTTTTAACTATAAATAAAGCCTTCGTCAGAGAATACAAAAATACTGTTACAAAAATTGCTATTTATTTGCTGAAAATATCTGTTTTATTTTACTGTAGTGGTTGCTTTCTTAACCTCTTCAAACTCCAGGGTTTATTTTTATATGTTTTTTTAACTTCAGTTATGAATTTGTATTAACAAACTAATAAGTAAGAAGGATTAAAAATCGAAAGAAAATAAAATTCATTGTTTGCTCATAAAATTTTATGATACATGGGTTTTCTACATTTTTTAATATTTTGCGAATTTTTTTTCTATTTTTGCTTTGTAAAAACAATGAAAAATTGAAATAATTATATATTTAGTAATGTTTGATTACCAATGGACTAATTTTTATTACCAATTTGGAGTTTGATTTCCAAATAATATCTTAACGTACACTGTAAAAAAAAGTGTCGATCTACTAAAACAACTTTACTGATCCTTGTAATTACTAAAAAATTTTTAGTAATCTTAGTCGGTTACAAGAAAATCTGTAAGAATTACTAGAAAAAAGTTATCAACAAATAGAGATAATAATTTTATATTTTTAATAGCTATTACTAAAACTCACTTGGTGTGGCCTTGATAGCATAGTGGTTATAGTAACGGACTCCAGGCTAAAAGGTCCCGGGTTCGATACTGGCCACTGCCAAATACGTCCCGAAAGTATGAAGTGTAAGTACTCGTTAATGAAGGGGTTAGGAATATCTTGACGGAGCAGTTGCAAAGTTTGGTGCTGCCATCTATTGCGGTTTTGCCGAAAATCTTCCGCTCCAGAAGTCTGGATGCAGCTCGCAGGAAGCTCCTGCCCTTCGAGCCCACGTAATGGTTATTAAAAATAATTTTGGAGCTATTACTAAAATTTGCTTGGTGGCTCATACTAAAAATTTTTAAGTTAGTTAAACAAAAAATTCCTTTTATTCAGTTTACAAAAGAAATGGTTGTTTCGCTTGCAAAAAAAAAGTTTGTAATGGTTACTAAAAAATTCCGTGGAATACAAATTTACTAAAAAATTTTTAGTAACCTCTTGATTTTTTTTTTTTTTTTTTTTTTTTTTTTTTTTACAGTATACAGAAAAATTATTTACGTTTCCATTTTCTCAGAATTTGATAGAACTTTTATTTTATCTTCCAAATTTCTGAAGATAGTTAATTTTTGAAAATTGCGAAGTTTGGCAAGAATGGATTTGTTTCCTTTTTTAAAAAACTTCGTAATAGTAATTTATTAAAAATTCATACAAAGTTTGGAAACTATGTTTTTGCGTATGCCTCAATGATTTATTTTGTAGTTCAAACAATCATTCTACCAATCACTACTTTCTATTAGAAATAATGAATAAAATATTCAGTTTTAAAATTAAAAAAAAAAATCATATACAGTCGACTCTCGTTAATTCGAACTCGTCGGGACCACAAGAAATGTTCGAATTATCCGAAGTTCGAATTATGGAAAATGTGAAATGAAAGCATGCTAAATATGGTGATACTACAAAGGAGTTAATTTTATAGCCTATTTAAAATTTATTTCATCAGTTATCATTATAATATGACTTAATATTAAATTAGAAAGTATAAATACATGAACTAATTAACAGATTAGAAACAAGCAAAATGCAAGAAAAATTTAAAGTGTCGCTGATGGACAGACGGGTCACTAAGAAATTGGATATCAAATGCATTGGATTACATGTATACTTGTTCGGAACAATTTGCACAAAAATCAAAGAAAGAAACTTATTCAAATGATCTGAAATCCGTGAGAAAGAAAAGAAAAATGAAAAATCGGAATAGAAAATGAATACAATGAGTCAATAGAAAATGAGTTCGAATTAATAAAATTTTTTAACGTTATTCTGCCATTGAAAATTTCGGGACTTCATGTTTAGTTCGAATTAAGCGAAGATTCGAATTATCCGATTCCGAATTAACGAGAGTCGACTGTATGATGTAAAAAGAAGGTTAAAAGGAAAAAAACATTGTTTTATTCAATTAAATATTAATATTTTAGTAACATAATTATCTAATGTATTTACAATTCATAAACTTTCTAAAACGTTCTAAGAATTATAACAATATTTTCCATATTAAATAACCCGAAATGAAAAAGAAAGTTCTAAAAAACATTTTTTTTTCTGCCGAAGCAGTAGATATTCCTTATTAGGTTCACTTGTAAAAAATTTCTTTAAGGGAAACAGAACTTTTGGAATCATACATGCAATATTGAATAATACTGCAATATGTGTGGTGGTACAGTAATTGTGACTAAAAATTATATAAAATAATTATATAAAAATTTTAAAAAGTCTTATAGAATAACCTACTTTACAAAAATTCAATTTTTTTTTAAATTCACTTTATTAAAATCCTTACTTCTTTTTTAAATATGAATAATATTACTTTGACACTTTTTCCACCTTCATTAGAATATATTGCATAAACTATGCAAGAATTTTAAAATGTGTTGGATTTTACATTTAATATGAGTTTTTTCTCTCATTCATATTAAAAAATGAAGTAAATCAAACTCTTTATTTAAACATAAAAGAAAAACTATGAACTTGAATGTTAAATCCATGTAAAAAAATATTAAATACACCACTGAGACTAAGTTAAAAAAAAAACAAATCTATAACTAAGTTACCACAAAAACCTTTTATTTTTCGAACAAGAAAATTGTAAAAATATGAACAGGGAGAAAAATCACTTAAAAGTTTTCCTTCTTGTTAGTAAATGTGCTGAATCTGTTAACAAAATGTACGATATCTTACGATACAATAGTGGTATAGGTAAAAATAAGGTGTCAACATATTCACAATCAAAGAAGCTTTTAGTTAATATAAAATCAATATTTTGACAATTTAAAGGTAGTGTGTCTCCATAAATATATAAAGTCATTCTGCATTTAATTTAGGTATATTTTACGCTATTGTCTCAGGATCGAACTAATACTGACTTCCGTTAAAAAAATATATATATATTTAATCAAAACACATCAGATTGGGCATGGCACGCTCTGTGCACGCTACCGAATCAGTAGGTCCGCAACTTTAAATTTGCTTGGTATAAATTAATTTGAAAATTAATAACAGATCACTGCATATTTTAGTTGTCATTTTTTCATAGCAACTGAAAAAAATAGTAATTAATAAAAAGAATATTGCCCAGTTAAACTGATGGCATTGAGCTCACAGGCTACGCAAACTAATTGTACATTACAGCCTTGTATTTTCGTAAATTCTGTTCGAAAAAAACATTAAGAAGGGGAAACAGCTCTCCCCTTTCTCCTTTTTTAGGTGCGTTCGTAATTATGTAAATACGTAGCACGTATTGTTGTCGCTCAGTCCGTTCGTCTGTCTGTCCGTCTGTCTGTCCGTCTGTCTGTCTGTCTGTCCGTCTGTCTGTCTGTCTGTCCGTCCGCATGTAACAACGCAAAAACTACCCAACCGAATCGTTTGAAATTTAAAATACATAATTATAACATAATTTTATCGAGTCTTTTCAAATTTTATGAAAATCGGATGGATAGATCAATTACAGGTAGAATCAAAAGGATTCCGTTACATTACGGTCAATGCGGAAAAAAGTTTCAAATGTATTTTAATCGTTTGAAATTTAAAACATATAATTATTGCGTAATTTTGTCGAGTCATTTCAAATGTTATGAAAATCGGATGCATAGATCATTTACAAGGACAATCAAAGGTATTCCATTACATTACGGTCAATGGAAAAAAAGTTTCAAATGCATTTTTATGATGTTACACTTACTCGAACATAACAGAATTGGCATGAATCTATGAAGTATATAATAAAATATGCATTCTGTACAATCTGTGATGCAAAGAATTTTTATTATTAAATTACAGGACCACACAAAAGTATTCCACTACATAATGCTTTACGGGGAAACATTGTTTGGGGCGTGTTTTAATTATATTCAACTATTTCACATTTTATGAATAAGATATACGTTTCTGAGGTGTAATAAAAATTACTTTCTGTATATTTACTGGAACACAAAAAAGGATTTCTACTACTATACTGTATCCGAAGCACGCTCTACTATATCAGCAAGATTTTAATATTTTTAAAACTTTGTTATCGTACGAACGCACCTCATTTGCTACGCTCACGTGCAATTTCCAACTTGTTATACTTAATCATTGAACCTCCTAAATTATCAAGGACATGCTTTATCATATAAAAATCTATATCCAAAATTCAAAGCCAATCGGATAATTCTTAATAAAAACCCATTTAACATTTATATAATTTAAGAGGAGTTATTCCCCTCTTTTATACTTAACCATTAAACTTCCAAAACTATTCAGAGATTTGAACGAAATCTGACAATTCTGCTTGAAAAATCCACTTATACAAGTTAAGGGGAGGGGCATTAGAGCCCCCGTTCCCCCTGTTTATACTTATTCAATGAACACCTAATAACAGCCACGGTATCGCCTCATCAGAATGATTCTATATCTAATTTTTGAAGGAAAACTGTTAATTCTGTATGAAAATCCTGTTTACATCAATTAAGGGGAGGGGCATGAGCCCCTCGTTCCCCCTGTTTATACTTATTCAATGAACACCTAATAACAGTCACGGAATCGCCTCATCAGAATGATCCTATATCTAAATTTTGAACGAAAGCTGTTAATTCGGCATGAAAATCCCGTTTCTATCAATTAAGGGGAGGGGCATGAGCCCCCCGTTCCCCCTGTTTATGCTTATTCAATGAACACCTAATAACAGTCACGAAATCGCTTCATCAGATTGATCCTATATCTAAATTTTGAACGAAAACTGTTAATTCTGCATGAAAATCTCGATTCTATCAATTAGGGGAGGAGCATGAGCCCCCCGTTCCCCCTGTTTATACTTATTCAATGAACACCTAATTCCAGTCACGGAATCGCTTCATCAGAATGATCCTATATCTAAATTTTGAACGAAAACTGTTAATTCTGGATGAAAATCCCGTTTCTATCAATTAAGGGGAGGGGCATGAGCCCCCCGTTCCCCCTCTTATACATATCGAATGAACTCCAAAAACTAATCAGGGAAGCGCCTTATCAGGATATACCTATATACAAAATTTCAAGTGTATCCGATATTTTTATCATGAGTTATCGCGTTACGCACGAACGAACGTACGAACATACATACAGAACGGACGGGCACATAAGCTCTCAGGCTATGATAGCCTGTGAGCTCAAAACAAACAAAATTCAGAGTGTATGATATGGAAGACAATGAGTTCCCTATAATTAGGATCGTTTCGAAAGATTTTAACTTAAATAGATAAATTCATACCGTTTCTTTTAGGTATATTTCTGGCTAACATCAGAGGTTCTTGAAATTTCGGGCCCCCGGATCGGGTAGTTATAAATAAAAGTATTCCATTTTATACCATCTAATATCATATCCTGCTTAAATATTCTTAACCTAACTGTGTAAAAACCGTTTTTGAATTCCGGTTTTCTTCGTACAACTCAAAGTTAATTCATCCATTCTTTATTATTGTACTTGCTTATTCTCGGAAAATCTCATAACTTTATTTTATGTGAAACTAAATACTGTGATTAGACACCATGGAAGGATTTTACCATAAAATCTATATCTTGTCTCTTTCATGTTTGATTTATTCTAGCATTATTTTGGCTTAGAATGCCCTCTAGTACTGTTATATTTGGTGAGTTTATGCATTTTGCATTTAAATTTCGTGAATCTGGATTTTGAATTTCTGAATATTATACTTTGTTTTAAAAAAATCGCGAATGATTGTGAAATATATTGAAGTCATCGTATATTACATATTGCATAACAGTTTTTTTTACCATAATAATGAAGAAAATATAAATTATACTATATAATAATAACAATAATAATAATTTTTAATTAACTTTTTTATTTGTGTATTATAAACTATTATATACACTGTATTATATACAGTGTATCATAACACAATTTTTTTTTAATTCAACATTGCAATGTAATAATAACACAGAAAATTAAGTTGACACAGACGGTAGTAATAAGGATATCTATTGGTATGCTTGTTCGAAATCATTGAATCTTTATTTGTATTTTTAATTTCTTTAAACTTCTGTTTATTCTGTTTGCTTTTTCAAGCTGTAAATACACTTTATAATACAACTAATAAGAAAATTATTATCTATAATTTTAAGTAAGGAAACTGTAAGATCTAAACCGATACTAGTTCTTGATAACACATCATATGAACTATGTTTTACTTGAATATATTAGAACAGTTGTTAATTGTGACATATGCTTTGTGTGTGTACAGATTCACAAATTTCATTTAACATTATTATCATGGGCTAGAGATCTGCACGGACCGGAATTTTAGGCCCGGGCCCGGCCCGGCCCGTACAGAAATTAGTGAAAACAGGCCTGGCCCTTTATGGCCCGATAGAATTTTTAATATCTCTAAAAAAATCAGATTCTTATTTTATAATTAAAATTCCTTTAAAGAATACTACATACATATATACACTGAGAAAAAAATATAGTTCCAGTATCTAGAATCTAAATTGTGGCTCTTGAAAAAATAGTTCCATGTCATCCTTATAAATTCTAGTTCCCTATGCCAGAGAGTTCTGGAGTTCCCTATTAGAATTCAAGAGCGTTTTCTTATATTCTCGTTGTCAAAACTATTTAAAAATCTCTGCAAATAGATGCAAACACAAAAGGTTTAATTTAATAACTAGAATTCTAGCATATGAAACCATTCCCAAAACCATTCCCAAGCGATAATTTCCCGTTACTGAAACGATTCAATATCGTTTCGTCGCCTAGAAAACACTAGACTAGAAATGTCAGGTCATTGCGTCTATTCAACATAGTTGTTTAGTCTATTCGTATAGTTCGGTCATCTGTAGTTCTAGTTTGAGTATTCAGAAAGTGACTGACTATTCATTCTAGGTGAAGGAGTTATATTTTTTTTTCTCAGTGTATGGAATGATTTTACATTACATTTTACATGAAATACATATTAGTAACATTAATTATTACTTAGATTTTTAGACTTTCAACATTCAAATAAAGATTCATTAAAAAATTAATATGGTTTAGAATAAAAGAAAAAAAAGAAAGTTTAAAACATCGTAACTATTGAAACTGTGTAATAAAAGTAGTGAAAAAACACCGATAACAGTGACGATAATTACTAATCAGAATAATACACTTTGTAAAAATCACCATTAAACGAAAAAATAAAGCAGGATGCGTTTCGAGCTTTTCTGTACCCTTACGGACACGTGTTGGTTCAACTGGTGAAGAGCTGTTATTGTTGTGGCTCGAAACGCGTCCTGCTTTATTTTATCGTTAAATGGTTATAAAAGTAGATTTATGAAAATATTTCTATATCATTATTTTAAAGATTCCAAATCCAAATTCCTTTTCATATCCAAAATAGATATTTTCTGAAACATTTTTGAATTCATTATTATTATTATTATTATTGAAATGCATAAAATTAGCAAGTATTTCTATTCTGAAACTATGTACTCGAAAGGCGTAATCCATTTTTTGATACAAGAAAATACTGTCAAAGTTAGAGTTTTAAATAGAATTTCCGGAAGCGACAACATGGAAAAGGAGAAAAATCTGCAACCATTTGACAAGAATTTCTTATATCTCAAACAGATTATGCAAGTATCTTATTTACCAAAAATTAAAGACGCTATTCGATTCCAAATCCCTTCAAGCCAGGTTTATCAATTTTATACTTTTACAATTAAAGATTAGTTAGAAGATGTGTCAAATTTTCGCGTTGTTGAGAAGTGAATTCAAGAAACGCCCAGGAGTATCTCTCCAAAGATTATGTTAACATAATTTCTTTAATAATTTTACAAATCTTGTTAGGCCTACACATCATAAGAGCAATTAAATCTAGTTCCGGATCAGCTCCTCTATATGTAGAAAAAAAATGCAAGCCTGATCTCGGCCTAGCACGAGTCTGCTAAAAAAATATTAAGCCCAAGTTATACACAATGTAACTGTCCGATTCCGATCTCTACACTATACACGTTACACTTCTGTATTGATGCTGTCAAACTAGTGTCATCAACTAGTTGTCAAATTAGCACATTTATACTAATTCTCGTTAAAGACATATTCATTGAAAATAACTCAGATTTGATCGTCTCTGCTGAAATTTTTTATAATGGGCCGTAGACCAGCAAATTTTTTTTATCAGCCCGCCCCGGCCCTTTGAAAAAAATTATTCTAATTCTGCCCGGCCCGTTAGAAAATTCGGAAGCATTCCGCCGGGCCGGGTACGGGCCACGGGTCAGGCCCGGGCCTTGCAGACTTCTATCATGGGCATTTTGAATGCCGAGAGGCTCAGGTAAAAATACAGATGTGTGTGTAAGTTTCAGACCAGCTGCAGAATTTTGATACTTTAACAAAAATCACCATTGACGCCGAATATTACGCCATCTTATCTGTCATTTGCGTTAGATTCGTTGTCCTGGTATAAATAATTAGCCCCGTCTGATTCCTCGCCAGCTGTTTTGAGAATTTAACCGTAGTATGTGCTGTTTTTAAAAGTTTGTAATGGGTAAAAACCGTCACTTTCTTTGTAAAAAGGGCAAAAATCTTTGTCCTGGAGAAAATTGACTTTTTCTAACGTGAAATAGCTAAGAGTGTACATTTGAGCAAGACTAATTTCTATGAAACTGTCGGTAAATTAAATATTTCTAAAAAGTACACTGACCTATATATATATATTACAAATTTTAAATTTTTTTCGCCAAAACTAACCTTTATACTACCTTAATTTTCTTATAATAATATTCCGTACTTACTTCAAATTATTAAATTAAAATCTTGTTTCTAGATCTAATCTGTTAATCTTTATGCAGACGATATAAATTCTTAATTTGTCTTAAAAACCATTATTCCAGTATGCGTAAATATAAAAAGATGGCTCTAAATTAAAAATATTCTTAATTAAACTTTATTTCTTAATATTCCAAATAAAACTCATTCCTTCTATGTTTTTATCAACCCTTTTTAAGAAATTCTTATTAAATTTATTCCAAAACCATACCTTTCAAAAAATATCATTATTTTATTTTATCTATTTATTTATTTTTCTTCCGTCAACCTTTGATAGTGTGTGCATATCAATAAATTCATTTCTTTTCTTTTTCTCTTAAAATTAATCATCTATAAAAATCGTCTGCCTAAGAAATTCTGAATCGATTATACATTGGTTAAATAATATTTTTTTAAAAATAAAACTATCGTCTGAATGAAGTGTTTAATCTCGAAGCTGGACAAGAATTCTGTTTACATAAAAGAATGATGGTTTGAGGTTACAGAATGTTCTAGAATTTTCTTTTGAGTTTTAAAAGAGGAAGCTCGAGAGGTGGTAAGGGAGATGAGAAGAAGGATTCTCGGGTGCGCTCTTGCATGAGTACGACTTGATGCAGTAAAACATGGAATATTTTTCGGATGTTTCGGTAAAACGGTCGTATGCAACAGGAGCTTTTCCCTATAATTTAGCTACCGTTTAATAAAATGAGCTTGCAGATGCCAAGGAGTGTTTATTTTGATCTTTTACATTTATTTATTTTGTTTTGTTTTTTTTCTCGCTGGCCATAACTTCTGTGCGGAGAAAGGAAAACCTGGGGATGATGTTTCTGCCCCCCCTAACTTTAAATCGTCACATATATATATATATATATATATATAAAAGAAAAAATAAACATTAAGATGATTATAATCATTATGATCATGTGATCCGGAGGGAGGTAACGCGATCTCCCACATATTCCTGTAAGAAGATTAAACATACGCTGGACGCAAAGGCACCGACATGAGTTTGAGCACTATGTAAAGACGTTTGACGAAAGATTCCAATTTATTATCCTAATATATTTGTGAGTGGTCTTTAATTTCTGCACACGATTATAAATAAAGGTTAATATCCTGTACAATATAACATTATACTTCTTTTAAATATTTTTAAAATAACAGTTTAAGACCTACGTTTGAATTCATATTTTCTTTACAAATGCAACATCCATTCTATTTTACAGTACTCATTTATTCAGAGAAAATCATAAGAATTTATTTTATGTGAAACTAAATATATTGTCTAGACATCATGAAAGGATTCTACCATAAAACGTATTTCTTATGTCCTTCATGTAATGTATTCTAGTATCATTATGATTTAGAATGTTCTTAAGTACCGTTATATTTGGTGACTTTATATGTTGTGCATTTAAATTCCTACAATCTAAATTTTGATTTTTTGAATATTCTAATTTGTCTTAAAAAATCACGAAGGATTGCATTTTTAAAGATATTGAAATCGTTTTATATTACATATTGCATAATGGTTTATTTTTTTCCATAATAATGAATTAAAGTTAACTTATATAATATAATAATAATAATACTTTTTTATTTGCTTTTATACCTCAACAGTTCCAATAGTGTATTACATACAGTGTATCATAACACGACTCTTTTTTTAAATACAGCATTATAGTGTAATACCACCACAGAATGAATAAATTGAAGCAAACACAAAAAATTATGATACATGTTGGTAAGCAGGTTCTAAATCTTTATCTGTATTTTTTATTTCTTTGAACGTATTTTTCTTCTTTTTGCTGGTAAACTGCAATGCACCTTATACTATAACAGGTAAGAAAATTGCTATCGATACTTTTTTTAAATAAGGGGGGCTGAAAGATCTAGACCTATATTAGTTCTTGAAAATACATCACATCAACTATGATTTATGTTACTATATTAGAATAGATAAAAAGAGTTGTTAATAGTGACGTATACATTTTGTGTGCACAAATTCACAAATTTTATTTAAGGTTATTATCAGTGGCATGGGGCATGCCGGGCGTCTCATGTAGTTATAAATAAAGGTTAATATTCTATACCATACTCTGTAAAAAAAAAAAAAAAAAAAAAAAAAAATTACAGATGCAAAATTACACAAATCTGTACGTTTACAAAAATTTTATTTGTACACTGTATAAGAAAAGATGTAAATCTACAAAACTAGATTTTGTAGATTTTGTAGAAAAATCTGTAGATGTACAAGAAAAGATGTAAATATACAAAACTAGCTTCTGTATAACTACAGAAATCTGTTGCTGTACAAAAGAATCTCTTAAAATTACAGTAATCTTAATAAAAGTCTATCTGTAACCCTACTCTGTAAAAAAAATCAGTAATCCTACAGATGCAAAGTTGCCGAAATCTGTATGATTACTAACATTTTATCTGTACATTGTTCAGGAAAAAATGTAAATCTACAAAATTAATTTTCGTAAAGCTACAGAAATCTGTAACTTTACAAACGTGTCTGCTAAAATTACTGTTATATTACTGAAATTTTATCTGTAACCTGGGTTGCAGTTACATGAAAAAATTTTTGGAATCCCAGTTTCCAAAAATTTCTTAGTAACCTTACACATATTTTTATTTTCAGTGTAAATCTGTATCTGTTAACTGAATTTTTGCTGATGCCGTTACATAAAATGTTCTTGGAATCCCGGTTTCCTAGAAAATTTTTAGTAACTTTACAGATTTTTTTGCAGTGTAGTTGCAGTTTCATAAAAAGCTTTGGACATCCCAGTTTCACAACAAATTCTTAGTAACCTTACATATTTTTTTATTTGCAGTGCAAATCTGTATCTCTTATGTAATTTTTTGTTGTTAGAGTTACATAGAAAAATCTAAGAATTCCAGTTTCTTAGAAAAAATTTAGTACCTATACAGAATTTTTTTCACTGTATAATACCATACTGTTAAATATTTTTAACATAACTGCCTAAATCTTATATTTGAATTCACATTTTCTTCACAAATACGACATCCATTCAATTTTACAGTACTTACTTATTCAAGGATAATCATAGGAATTTATTTTATGTGAAACTATGCACGCCTTGTCTAGATATCGTGAAAGGATTTTACCAGAAAATATATTACTTATCATCTTCAAGTTACATGTTCTAGTATTATTATGATTTAGAATGTTCTTAATTACTGTTTAATTTGGTGGTTTTCTATATTGTGCAATTAAATTTACAGAAATTACAATTAAGAATTTCTGAATATAAAAGTCTGTTTTAAGAAACTCACGAATTATTACTTTTCTCTACCTTTACAAAAAGAAAGTACTGTAATCGTGAAAATGTTCCGGTTTTCGACATATTTACACGATTTAGGGGTATAAGAGCCCGAAAAACATGTTTGTACAAGATGTCTGTCTAAGAGTCAGTCTGTCATTTTCTCTGTTATTCTGTTTGTCACTCTGTGAGTCTCTATAAGACAACAATCTTTTGGGCGATCTACCTCAAGAACTAATACACGGAATTCAATAAACCTATAGATTAGGTTATTCCCTGATATAAGTTAGCTCAGTCTAGTTTTTGGTATAAATCACTCAATAAGTGGATCTTCAGCACTGCATTTTTCTCGATTTCGTTATTTTTCGTTCTCTCGATTCGATCTCTTGAATTAATGTAAGGATTTTCATCGATCTTCAGATTCTGTTAGTACCTAACATAAATTACTATTATGCTAAATTTCGGTGTAACTGGCTTCAACAGATGACGCTGCAGTGCAGAATATTTTGCAATTTTCGCAATAGCTCTCTCTCCAGAAATAATGCACGGATTTTCATCAAACTTCAGATTCAGTTAGTCCTTGAGAACAATTGACATTTTTTTTTACATTTCTATGTAAATCGCTCAACAAACGCCACTACTATGCTGCATTTTTTACGATCTCCGCAATAGCTCTATTTCAAGAGTTAATACTCGGATTTCCATCAACCTTCGAATTCTGTTAGATGTTGACATAAGTTATTGCAGATGTAAATCACCCAACAACTAGCACTGCTATGCTAATTTTTGCATGATTTACGTGATTTTAGCGATAGTCATACCTCAAGAATTAATACACAGATTTACGTTCCATTGATATCCCCATGATGGATATAGATTGCTGATTAATTTTGGCACTGCAAGAATGAATTTTGAAGAACTATTAACTTGTCTGTGATTGGCGTAATTTTGGGATTGCCGATCCCAACTAGTTTTAAATATTGAAATCTTTCTACATTTACTTATTATTTGAATTAATTTTTTCTTAATTTTTCCATATTAATGAATGAAATGTGAAACATACCTAGGGATGAGATTTCCGCTTTTTTGCACACCAGTAAAATTTTAGAGAAAATGCTATATTATTTAATCGGAACATTTTTGCGATTTAAGAGAACAAAAATTTCTCTAAGATTATACTGGTGTCCAAAAAAGCGGAAATCTCATCCCTGCATACCAGACGATAATATTATTTTTTATTTAATCTTCTTACTTCACTTATATATAATACTAGTTGATCCACCCGTCGACCATATTTGTTTTCAGCAAATTGCGAATATTTAAAACCTCCATTCATACTAAAATAGGAAAAATATATATAAATTTTGTATGATGAATATTTTGAATTTTATCTGAGTGGAGTCAGGTATGTATTTCTGTTAAAAGAAAAAAAACATGTTTTGGGAGGATAAAAAAATATGGTCGTTGATTTTATCTGATTTGAACGACAAAGATAATACAATAATTGATTTTTTTTATTTCCTTTTTTCAATAAGACCTGCTCCTTGCAAAATCTTCTGAGCACACGTTCGGAATCTAAATTCAGATTTGCGCTGTGCATCTGAACAAACCGTAGCAAAACATAAATAGATTTATTACTTAGTTTACTATTTTTTGGATGGTGCCATAGATGGATTTTGAAGATCGATTGTAAATCAGTCAGGAAAAACAAAATAATGAAAACAGAAAAAATTAACAAATGTGTGCAATTTGTGTGTGCAAATGTGTGCTAGCATTCAACCATTGAAATGCAGTCGTTAAATCCCATATTTACCGCCTGTTCTCATTATCTGGCTGCTTCGTTGCCGGGATTATTGGCGAGTTGCAAATAGCTTCAAACCTGGCTGCTTCTTTGCCGTGGATTTGTAGAAAGCCCCAAGTATCCTCTTATCCAGTAAGTTTCAATTAAAGAAAAATCTAAATTGAAATTTAACAGTTCGCAGCCAGATGGCTGCGAAGTGTTAGCATCCACATATGACAAACATTTCAGAGACTTGGGTGTTGTAATTTCGGCGTTATCCGCTGTCCAAACAGAGAGACATCTTTTATTTTATATGTATAAATGTACTATATAATAATACAACTGTTTTTCTGTTCGACATTATAGATGAATAAAACCACTGAATGAAAAACAACTGTACAGCATTGAAACAAACCTTCTGCGAACAACACTAGTTATGATGTCTATTTCTCTGCAATATCGAGAGTTTCAACTTTACTTTTATTTTCAATTTATTTAACTTTCTATTTCGTCAAAATATAAGAAAATATAAAGTAACAATATATAATATGTGAGGAAATTGATTCTTCCCTGTATTCTTTTAAGGAAATCTGTAGCGACATTCAAATCAAAATCAAAACTTCTTCTTAAGTACAAATAACATCATCTTTTCGTTTCAAATAGTTGTGTTAGACTTTTTAGAGTAAATAGAAACAGTAATTAATATTATGAATTATATATAATGCCTGCTTACGGATTCACACTTTAGAACAATGCACCCTGAGACTACTGTTAAAAGACAATGCTGTACTACGGACTTGTTTATTTTCGAAATCTACAAGAACTTCTGTTTTTCCTTTGATAAAAGCTACCTCAATTCTGTGAGATTTCACGCATATATATTTTTTTAATTCATACTATGCAGCCTAGCAACGAATAGATGTCTAGTTAGAAGATAAAAATAACTGTTTTTTGGGTAGTGGGCCATTCCATAAATAATTTACGTTACATGTTGAACTATTTTCAGTAATTTTAGTAAATTAACACACAAAAAGTTATTCAACATGTAAATTTGACACGGTTTGCTAATTAAACTTATTCAAAACCCAATTTAGAAGAAAGTTACTTAATTTTAATGTTATTTCTTAAATTGTGGCAGTTTTATATACTATGGTAACTGCCATTACTGAAAAAGGAATTTAAGTTATTATATAAAGTGTAATCGTTCGAGACTAGAAAGTATTGGCAATTTAAAATGAACCAAAAGTGAGACTCATGAGGTGAGTAAAAAACGTTTTATAGGCATTGAAAATTATTTGTTTTATTTCAATTTGCGATGAAGAATAGTGGTCATTAGTGAAGAGTTGTTGAATATTACAGTCCAAAAAGAATATCACAAGGAAATTCGTAATAAAATACAATGCCTATGTAACACAAAGTATTCAAAAAATGCCCAAAAAGGTGTAAAGTCACATTAATTGTGCACAAAATTTATAAAACTATACTTGGAAATGCGAGAAATTGAGAATATGGTTAGATATTTTCAGATTAAGGCGGTATAATTCATCACAGATCGTAAAACTAATTAGCTTAATATTCCTGATTACGTTACAGGATTTGCAGAGACTTTAAGACAGAAGTCTAAACGCTGCGACAGGAATCACGCTCAGCAGAAAAAAGAAGTTCAGGTCCGAGCACCAATAGAAGAGATTCTGAACTGCACCTACTGGAACTATATGATAGTTAAGAACAAAGCCGATGCACCCTGATTGGTTGAATGGGGATTTATGACGCAAGGTCTTTTGTGGGACATGCTGCGCCAACCGGTGCTCCCTGTAATGGGTGTTTTTTTATAGTCTTTCCAGGATGTCGAAATTTTGTGTATGAAGCGTTTACCCCTTGTCGTCGGATAAAAAAAGGAGAACAAGTTGGAAATTGCACGTGAAGCTTAGTAAATTAGGTGCGTTCGTACGATAACGAAGTTTTAAAATATTCAGATGTTGCTGTTATAGTAGACAATACTTCGTATACAGTCTAGTGGCCGAAATTTTTTTTGTGTTACTGTAAATATACTGGAAGTAACTTTTATTACACCTCAGTAACGCATATCACATTCATAAAATGTGAATTAGTTTAAAATAATTAAAACACGCCCCAAACAATGTTTCCCCGTATAGCATTATATAGTGGAATACTTTTGTGTGGTCCTATAATTAAACAATAAAGGTTCTTTGGATCACAGATTGTACACAATGTATATTTTAGTATATACATATATGCTTCATAGGTTTATGCCAATTCTATTATATTGGAAATAGTTTAATATCATTAAAATGTACTTGAAACTATTTTTTCCTATTGACCGTAATGTAACGGAATAGTTTTGATTGTCCCTGTAATTAATTCATGCATTCAATTTTCATGAAACTTGAAATGACTCGAAAAAATTATGTAATAATTTTATATTTTAAATTTGAAACGATTAAAATGCATTTGATGCTTCTCTTCCCATTGACTGTAATGTAACGGAATATTTTTGATTGTCCCTGTAATTGATTTGGGCATCCGATTTTCATAAAATTTGAAATGACTCGACAAAATAATGTAATAAATATATATTTTAAATTTCAAACGATTCGGTTGGGTAGTTTTTGCGTTGTTATATACGGACAGACAGACGGAGGGAATGACAGACGGGCAGACGGACGGACTGAACGACAAATAGAGGTGCTACGTATTTACATAGTTACGAACCCACCTAAAAAGTGATATACAATAAAAAAATGCCTTTCTTATTTTCCACAAGACGGAAGCATTCGCGGAGCAGAAAGCAGAAAGAAAAAACAAGTAAGAAAAATCATGCGTTAAGCATAGATTATGAAACACTTTCCAACACTTTCTGAAATATTTAACAAAACTTTGTTATTTAGGGAAATAAGATGCTAATGTCCATAGCCAAATATGTATTCCAATACTTTTGAACAGCCCTGTATTTGATCCGACGGTTGATATATATATACTACATGATGGAAAATTTAGTTTAGCGAGAAAATGTCTAACTGATTGAAATTTCTCTTTCAGCAAATTAATCTAATAGAAAGAAAAGACTTCAATACTTTTGTTCAGCCCTGTAATTTACCTGGTACCTTTATTACACGCCATTATTTTGTTAAAATTTAGTTCAAACAACCGAAGTATTTAAAACCGAAATAGTTAGATTTAAGTAGTTTTAACTACTTAAATCATATTTCCAGAAATTATCATCTATGGGTAACCATGTAGCTAATTCTTTGCGTGACCCTGTATATCATTTAATCTATGTTCTATAAACATTTCGTAGTAAACTGAAAGCAATTCAACGTAAAAATGCATAACTTTCTTAAAAACCCCTTTAAGTTAATTACTCTCATATTCAGTAACCTTTATAAGCTCTTTTGTGTAACCCTGTATATCAACTATAACATTTATATATGCCATATAATATGCAGAAAATTTAGTAAAATTTAAAAGCGCATATCATAATTGAAAAAATGTATTTGAACCATCCATCAGATATCATCGATAATATACAGTACTTCGGATAAAAGTATAAGATATGAAATATTTTGTGTGGCCTTGTAAATGTCATGCACTTCATATTATGCGTTAAATAATAAGTCTCAATGGCGTACATCAATTTTATGATACTTGAAATCGTTTAACAATATTAAACTATGTCACAAACAATTCCCCCTTTATTATTGTGTTATCTAATTCTTTTGAGTGGCCCTGCAAATGAATAATGACTATTATTTTGATAGCATATTTTAAATAATGCGTATTTTAGTGCACTTTGTGAATGCATGTAAATTTGAATAAATTTGATAGGGTGTAACACCTGTAAAATTCACTTTAAACGATTTTTTCCCATTGGCCGTAATCTATCGGAAAACTTTTGACTATCCCTGTAAATAAACTAACCATAGTAGAAACTTCATTTTCAATAGGGTTCGTGCTAGGGTAAACATCAATAACATATAAAAATTTCATAGTAATCCGATAATATTTACGGGAATTAGAGCGCGGACAGACTGCCATCTGGATAGACGGCCATCCGGCCAGACGGACAGACGGACAGACAAACCGAATGCATAAACACTTTTCAACTTTGTTGGAAAGTGTTAAAAAGACCAGTGCGATCGGACCTCCACTGATACCTGTTTCCGCTAGCTCACCCGTTACCAGTTTGCACTTTGGAAACGGGATGCCCAGTGGTCAGAATATAGAAATTCTGAATAAGAAAGCATTTGCTCCATTCGGGCTTATATAAAAAAAGAGATAGACAATAAAAAAGCGTTTCCTATTTTCTACAAGGCAGGATCCTTCGCAGACCAAATAGATGGAGGATAGATTAAAAAAAGGCCAGTTTGAAATGACTTTTACTGATGCCTGCTTGCATTGGTTTACCCGTTACCATTTTGCGCATCTTGGTAACGTTATCTGTGGTGGTCACAAAGCCTATGGTAGGGTGAAACGTGAAGCTAGATGGACACCATTCCACGTCTTGAAACACCACTGTAAATCTCTCCCAAAAGCGGTCGCTTCCATATTACAGTTTTTTCCGTTGGATTTCTGTTCTTCTCGCGTCGAATCCAGAAACGATTCGGAATACCCGAAGGGAAACGCAGAGTTTTTAATAACGGAAGCTATTAATCCTTATCTTCAAACTTTTATAAAAAGAGACTAGAGGCTAAACATAGTCATGCTATCTAATACGAAAAAAGACTTCTTGCTTGACTCAAGACTGAAGAATATTGAAACCTTAATGCGACCACTGGAAATGCTGTTAAAATTAGTTTTATAAGACTAAATAGTATAGATCTATGATGAGCAAGGTGATGTTTCAAACCTTCTATATCAAAGGTGACACATTGTGAAGTTCATATTTATAGTCTGATATTAATATTTAGAATATAATTAGGAGTATTAATATTTAGAAGCTTTTCGATAAAATGATTTGAAGATTACAATATAATAGCATTTCAATTATGATACAATCAGATTCAGAAACAAAACACTTTATTACATTTGAAAATTTTGAAAATGAACGTTCAAGATTTTGATTTCAGTAGGATTACATGGTTTCTATAATGGAAAGTGAACGCAAAAATGTGATCATTTTTTGCATTTTTAGATACTGTAAGTGAAGGTTCTCGTTCTCCTTAGTATAAGAGTTCGGCGATAATAAGCTTCAAAATATTGTTTAATATAATTTCTAATATAATCATGGCTTTTTTTGCATTTTTTTCAAAAAGTTTAATAAATTCTCCCAATATTTAGGATGTCTATCATTGCTTCACCGCTGATGTTCTATTTGAAAATGTAGTTATATTGTGTAAACAGCTTTATAAAAAAAATGTATCAATAAGACTACTCGTAAAAAATGTTTATTAAGACCTTGTTATTTAAAATGATGAAAAAAAGGTCACAGAAAGAAATAATGCTGACGAAGGAAGCTTTACAGATAATTTGATTTTTTTAATAAAACGACCTTAAATATATTTTTTCTTTTTCTTTTTTAATAATAATTTTATAAGTCTAAATGTACGGAATTTTAAATTAAAAACAATTCTAAAAAATCAATGCTTAAATGAATAAAGCGAATGAAATAAGATTTAATACTATAAAATCATTGAGACTTAAAACATTATTTGAAACTCATAATAAAAAAGCAATGCAGTATTAGTGAATTAATTTTTATTAAACTTATCGGGTTTTTTTTTTTTTTTTTTTTTTTTTTTGTAAATAAGATTCGATTCAAAACGAATTATTTCAATTCATTTTAACAAAAGAGATTAAAGATTTTAGAATAAAAGATAAACATTTTCAATGTCTCAAAACTGTTTCAGTATTTTTTTTTTCCTTGTAATGAAGAAAATTTTCTCAAAATTTATTCTAATTTTTTGTAAATATTTTTCATTTTTTTACAAATGAAGAGATTTAATTTTATTTGGAAATTTTAAACAAGCAAATAATTTTATAACTTTGCGACAAATTATGTTATTTTTGAAAAAGCGTTTTTAATAGGATACTTTTGTAACGAATAAGTCTTTCAGCAGGAAATAATTACTAGAGTATTAAAAATATTCAAAAGTTTTTTTATGTTTTGCAAAAAAGAAAGATAATTTTAATGTTTAATATTTATTAAAACAATACTAATGCATTAAAAAATAACGAAAGACAGTTGTGTGAAGCATTTCATGTGAAAATGTGCATATTTTATAGCTATACAATTATTGGTGGATCAATTTTAAACAAACATTAAAGCACTAACTTATGCGAAAATATAAAATAATATATAATAATAAATATAATTCGTTAATGTTAATCATATAGAATATATATATTTTAAATACCTCATTTGCTTTAAATATTTTTAAATTAGTTTTTTTATTGAATATCTGTTGTTGATCGCTACAAAAGCCATTTTGTTTACATGTATTGTTTAACACGATGACCTTAATTTTAGAATCGGTTTCGAAAGTGTAAGTATTCTCGTTTTAAAAACGTCCAAAGTGTTTCAAAAAGTTAAACGGCTTTAGTATAGATCGATTTTAACTAGCCTTTGAAAAAAAAAAAATATTTAAAAGTTTTGTAATGCAAAGGAGCTATCTTAAAAATTTCTTCCATAGTATTAACATAAGCAAACGGGTGTTTTCTCGCAAGTGAAGTAGCCTTTAAATTTTTCGAACTATTTGTATGTGTTCATGTAAGTATAAGTTGTAAAAAACATTTTTAGTCACAATCTGAGCTAAATTTAACGATTTAAAAATTAAATAAATTCCGAATGTTTTTTATTTGAACAGCTTAATTTCTTAAATCTTCTCATAAGCTAAATTTAAACATCCTTAATGTAAAATGATTTTAGAGCAATAGCCAATGTACTAGCGTGTATAAAATATTTATTCTACGACTGTTGATGTTGAATATCTAAGCCTAATGACTTAGATGTCATATGCACAATTTTTGAATGGTAGCTGCTACATTAAGATATTTTTGGAGCGAGTGCTGAAATGTTGGTTTGAAGTTTATAGGGCTAGATTATTGACAATGGATGGGGGACGTCACTACTGCCGTTTGGGCTCAGGATCATAGTGATGAATCCATGTCTCATCCATTGCCACAAATCTGGCCCCATAAACTCAAAACAGTTGTTCCCCCCCCCCCCCGCCTTTTTATAAAACCTTCAAAACTATGTCTTTAAAACATCACCCCTCCCTGTAAAAAAAAAAAGATAATTAATAACAATAATAATATAGCAGCTACGGTTCTGAAACTGTGCATATGCTTATGTAAGACATTACATTTCGATATTCCTCATCAACTATTGCACTACAAATATTTTACATAAACATGGGACAGTAATTGTTGAACCATTCTCGGATCTGATTTTGAAAGGAGCTAAACCCGGGAAAGTTGTTTCATCGTGAAATTTTATTATATTATTGTAAAAAATAGTAGTAAAATTATCAATTTACTATCATTATGTATTACCAAAATTAATAGCAAGATAGACTATCATTTCATATAAATAGGAAATGCACAGGTTGGGGGAATTTAATCTCAAGCTACTTTGAGAAACCTTAACCGACAAGTAAAAAAATAGATATTATTATTATCTATGTCATTTTTAGGAGATATATACATAATAAAACGTAAACAAACGTTCATTTTTTTTCATTCATAACTTGATACGAAAATAAAACAATCCTAAGTTTCAACTAGCCTAAATAGTATGAAGTACGGTACTTATGCAATCGATATATATATATAACAATATAAATATAAATATAAATATACACATAAATATAATAATACAAATTTAATAATATAAATGTAAATACAAATGTTCACAATGCATAAACGTGTATTAGAATAAAAAGAATAACAGATAGAAATAAGCATAAAATATAGAATAAATAATTAAAATACGAACGGATAAAAATACCTAAATAAGTAAATATATGTGTAGAACTTACTTAATACAAGCTAAATGAGGGATTCCATTCTTAGGATCTTTCTGAGGAAACCAAACCCACATACATACAGGACATAGAAAGTGGAAATATAATTATTCAAAATAAATAAACATTATTATGATAAAAAATATAATAAATAGGAATAAATAATTATAATTAAGCATAAAAAATGTAATAAACAATTAAAATATGAAAAATAAATATACATCAGTATGTAAATAAACGTGTTGCCATTACTTTATACATATACTTTATACTTATCTTAGGGAATAACTGATAAAAATAGAAATGTGATAAAATATACGCAAGAGGATTTTCTTGTAAATATCAAATGCGTCATTTTGGAACAGATTTTCGAATATAAAGTTCCGCTTTAATTACAACAGTCTTTTTTTTCAAAAAAAGTATTCTTTGAAGAATATAATAATATATACTTAAACTTAGAATAAGATATTACCATTATGTATTTGTAATTAGACTATTCTCGAATAAAAGATTAACTATAATACACACAATAAAACATAACATAATATAAATAAATATTATATAAAGTATTGCATAAAATAGCATTAAATATTAATATAATATAATTACTTATGTTTTATTAATAGCTATATAATAATTGTATAATTATTTCATATTATTAAATAACATTATATACTATATTATATAAAAAATAATTCTTTTTAATTAAATGTAATAAAATATATAATAAATATTATATTTTTAACTAATTGTAACAAAAAAAATGAATTTTTTAAAGTAAATTGAAATGAATTTTTTTTTTTAATTCCATGATTTTTTTCATATTAAGCAGAACGTTTTCCCATTTAATTTTTTTAAACTGTAATTTCTTTTTACTCTCATTGTTCTATTTTTAATCATTTGTAATCTGCGTGTAAAGTTATTTAAACTTATTTTTTTAAAATTCCTAATGATTATAGGAACTTCTAATTGCAGTAAAGAAAATTTTATGGTCTTTTCCAGTGAACACAAATAGATAGCTTTTAGTTATATGTTTCTTTATTACTAACTTTAAGTAAAAAATTCCTAAATGTTCGTTAAAAACACCACTTAAAATTAGCTTCTGAATTAATTATACTTCAGAATTTAGATAATAATACTTTTAAATTAAATTCACATATATTTGTCAATGATTTATTTCTCATAAAATACATTTTTTTATTTAAATGTTATTAAAATAGGGAGAATTGCCTTACTTAATTCCTAATATACAATAACGTACAAAAATATGTTTTCGATTAAAAAAAAAAATTGCTTCAAAGTTTTTTTCTTTTATTGGTGCATTTATTTTACATAAACGATTTTACTTTTTGTTTTCGTAGATAGCGTGTTAAATGGTAAAAAAAAAATATATATATATATATATTAATTCTCCTTAAATCAAATAACATAAAAAAACTGTATTACTTAATTTCTCTATTAAGATATAAAATAAAAACAAGTTTGTTTAAAATGAGGACTTATATAAATCTCAGCAGATGTTAATTAATTGCTTTTTTCTTTACATTTCTGAAATAATTAAACAACAATTAATGTCACATAGCGAAACTAACAGCAATTAATAATAATTTTAAACTCATGAAAAATTGCTTGCAAACATAATGACGTGCTAAAAAAAAACATTATTTGTTTTAATCTTTACAAAGAAAAAATGATTTTAGAATTTTTATTTTTTTAAAAGCATGGCACAGATGTCGTATACTCACTACAGTGGCCTGATTGCAACAAAATGGCTATTTTATGCCTTGCATCGTAACCCGAGTATTTTGTTTCGAGAATTTATTTAAAAAATAAACAAAAGTTGAAACACTAAATAAACAATTATAAAAAAATAAACGCAAGTGGTGCGTATATGATATCTGTGCTAAAGTGATATGCAATTTTTAGTATAAAACGGAAAACAGATATCCTTTTATCTTAAGAATAGCAAATCAATTGTACAAACTGTTTAACTCAAAGTTACTATATGGACAAAAATAATATTAAGAAAGTTAAATCGTAAATATATTCTTAAAATTGGAAATTTTAAAATCAATATTCTATTTTATTTCTTTAACTCGTCATTTTCCAAAAAATAAAAAATTTTATTAATCCATGTCCTTACGTGGAGTTATCTCAAAGTTTCAAATATACGCGAATATTTAATGGTATCTCGCGCTAGTTTTTCCGAAAAAAGTACTTTACATATGCTCCAAGGACATTTTTTAAGAGAAAGAAAGCTCAAGAGCTCCTTTCTCAATCGCCTTTTTAACATATTTATTACACTCCGCATCCACCGACACGCACTCTCTTCCACTTTTAAATCAGAGAATTAAATATCCTGTTGCAAAAACCACTTTTTTAAAATTATAATTCTACTAAACAGTTCTTGAAAGAAAAATTTTTGAAGCTATAGCTGTATTTTATATTCATTACATACAGAACTACACTGAAAATTCGTCAAACAATTTTGCAATACTAATTGAACATAATAATTCATACTAATATTAAAAAATAAACATTAAATTAAGAGGCGAAAGGTTATTCGCCCTTCATACATAACCTATTAACTCACAAATCTAATGAGGCAAGCGCCGTATAAGAATAAACCGGTATATCAAATTTGAAAGAAAATCGGATATATTTGCATAAAAATTCGATTTTTTTAAAATTCATAGGGGTTAGCCTTACCATTAAACTCAGCCTTAACTTTTAAACTTAAACAATGAATATCCAAATTTAATCAGGGAAGTGACTTATCAGAATAAACCGGTATAAAAATGTGAAGCAAATCGGATGAATCTACATGAAAATCTCATTTATCTTAATTAAGGGGAAGATTAACCCCCATCAGCTTCAACCCTTTGTATTTAATCAATGAAATTCCAAAACTAATCAGAGAATCACCTAATCAGAATGAACCTGTTTACAAAATTTGACGCAAATCGGATATTTCTACATAAAAACACATTTAACTAAATTAAGGTGGGTTATTAACCCATCGTTCACTCCTTTATACTTTACCAATGAAAACCAGAACTAAAAAACGAAGCACCTTATCACAATGAATCTGTTTACAAAATTTGAAGACAAATCGAATATGTCTAGTGCTGAAAAGGTCTCATTCTCAAATAACTCTGAATGTCATAAAATGGCAGCTATAGTTCTTTTATAAGTATTATCTCAGTTATTTTTATTAATATATTACTAAGATATATACAACTATTACTTATGTTGATATGGCTTTGTAATGTGCAACAAAGTCCAAATATTAAACTAAACTTGTGTTTTAATTTGTCACTGTACATACTAAAGCATAGGTATGTACAATGTTTACACACATGCAAATAATGGAATGTGTCACACACTTATATAGTAAATGTGTTCATTAACTGTTTTATGATTAGTTTCATTAACCACTTAACTGATTTTTTTTTTCGTTCAATAAAAATGTGGGTGAACACTACTTTTTAAGCTTTTATATTCCTAATATTTCATAGAAACATTTCTGCCATTAAATAGTTTGAAATTGTATTCAAACATTTAGTGGTGTCAAAAAGCTTAAAGTGACGGATAAAATAAATTCTTCTTGCCCGTAAAGTTTTTCAATTTCTGTGAGCAGTTTAAAATATGTTCCATTAAATACGATTTTTTTTTTGAAATACCTTAATTTATTCAATTTCTATGGGCAGTTTAAAATATTAGCTTACAATACATAAAAACAAAATTTCAACTTTAATAAAATATATGTAAGTTTTATTTGTAAAAATCTAATCTAATGGACGATTCGCGATTTAGACTCAATTTGACATGTTTTAAACACATGCAGTGCAATCGAAATGTCTTTTAAATAATTATGTCTGTTATTTTAATTGATGTTGAAACAGAAATTTTCACTTCATCTGAAAAAGATACCTTAAATGTACACAATTTTAAATTCAATTTTAAAACCCACTTGACTGTGGACCCAGTCTACAGTCAAGTGCGAGTATAGCTCTCGTTTAATGGATTAAGTACAATGTAGATTAAGTAGCCGTATGTAGTAAGAAAATGTAAATCGGTATACATGAGATCAAAGAAATATGAAGCCTAAATAACATCAAATATTCTTATTCTGAATAAGTTTTTTTAAATATTATCCTAGTCTGTTTTTGTAGTTGTTGGTGTTGTACTTAATTCAGTACAGACAGTAAAGTAGAGCAGATTTAAAGTTTTTTGTATCGCATAAAATTAAATTCAGCGTAGTCATGATATTTTCTTTTTTACATTGTAGCAAAATAAAACCCTTGTTCAAAGTTTAAACTCGACATTATACTGAGCGCTCTTGTCAATAAGGTCGCAAAGTTGAAATACAAACATGGTCCGTGCCGCGTTTTTCTAGATAGGTTTTTAATTACCTTTTAAAGAAACAGAATGCTTGTTGAGAGATCCACTCAATGCAAATTAAGGGAGAGTTCAAAAATATTTATTGATTAATTCTATTTAATTTACACTGTTTTTAACATTTGAGGTTTACTACTTTTATACCGGGCCGCGAAGTTGGAGTCGGAGTCATTAAAAAATAAGCCGACTCCGGCTTTTTTTTTTTTTTTTTTTTTTTTTTTTTTTTTTTTTTTTTTGCTAGATAGTTAGAAGAGAAATCAAAACAAATTATATGTGATCTTAAAATCCTAAAAGGAATTATTATTGTTAATTTTGCGTCACATTGGCCCACTCAAGTTAGAATTTCCAAATATACTACCTGGCATATATTGCAGATGAAAACTGCTTTTAATTAAAAAAAATTGTAGATCACAAATTATTTTCGAGCTAGTAAAATTTTCTTCCTTATTTTTTTTCCTTTGTATTGAAAATTTTCTACTCTGGAGGATGCGAACTAACATAAAAATTGTAAAGATTTCTACTTTTCAAGTTTATGGATGCGGAATAGTAAAATTCCTGCTTTGTTTTCTTTGTTAGATTTTGATAGTTGGATTTTTCGGGCTTGTCAGATGTGGAATTGAAAAATTAGTAAAACAGTAATTTTTAGCAGTTATATTTAGTAGTAACTTTTTACTGTTGCTTTCAAAGCACTAAGAATTGCATTAATACCGAATTATTAAAATTTTCGCCTTATTTTACTTGTTTTTCCTCATAATTTTAACCATCAGCTACACTAGTATGTTAGTCAACCCGAAGTCGGAGTCGGAGTCGAAGTAATTAAAATTTCCGGAATCAAAGTCCGAGTCGACCAATTTTCCCACCAAGTCCGCAGCTTTGCTTTTATACTGCTACTGGGCATTGCATTACACCAATATATCGTTAAAATTGGTACTACTAGGTTATCTGGTCGACCAAAAAATTATCGCCAAACTATAAGATTAAAAGACAATAATGGATGATCGTGAATATCACATTCAATGACATTAAATAAGATTTGTGTGTTTAAAATGTCATTAAGTGATTTTTATTTCGACTTTTTATTAATATTTTTATTAATATTTTACTAATTATTTGTTTTTTTGTTATTTAAAATAAAAAATATGTCATTATGTATGATTTGGCTATTAGTTTGGTGATTTGTATAATTTGGCGAAATTGGTCGACGGGATAACAGAGTAGTACCTTAAAATTATACATTTCCCAAGAGGGTGACAAAAGTCACGGTTAGGATACGAACCAGGGATGTATTGTCTGAAGCCGCCAATGATCTTCCAACTGAGACATCTCCGAAGAATACTGAAGGACCATTTAACCCACCTAACCTTAACGATTACAGAATCTGGTCTATTACTATACATCAGCACTGCACAATAAATCGAAGATTAGTATAGGGAACTACAAAAAACGTTGCATACAAAATCGTATAAGAATAATTTTTAACACGACTATTCAATAGGTAAATTAATTATACAGATGCAAATTTCCCAAGTGGGTGAAAAAAGTCCGGGCCAGGATTCGAACCTGGCATGTATTGGCTGAAGCCGCCAATGCTCTTTCAACTGAGCCATCCCGGACGTATTTTCAGAAAGAATCACGTTTTGAGCACTAGCCGTGGCGAGTTGGCGAAAGCGAGAACATTCAGCTAGCTGCATCGCCAAACACAAAATAAACTAAGTTCAAATGTGTCATAAAACATATGATTAATAGAATATTATTTATTACAAGCGAATCTTTACTACTGTTTTTAATTAACTTCTCAATTTCTTCGAACATAGCGAGTTAAGGAAATAATATTTTAAAATTGAGAAAAAAAAAACATGTTTAGATGTTTTGTGAAATTTAAAGCATTTTAATCTGAAAAAGCTCTTTGTTTTAAACTATGTTTTAATCGTAAACAACGGTGAATAACATTTCCTTATATTATAGTATTTGCTTGATAACATTTACGGAAAAAAAAATGAACATAAAGCGCGATCTCTTTGCAGAAAGAGGGGTTGCTATTCGCTAGCCGTTTGACGTCACAAACAAGAAAGGGTTCGTAACATTGACTTCATCTCCGCGCCAATCGTTGTTCTGGCGATAAGATGCTCAAAACGTGATTCATTCTGAAAATGCATCCCGGAACGAATACTGAAGGACTATTTAAGCCACCTAACCTTAACAATTATAGAATATTGTCTGATACTACGGATCAGCTCAACAGAAAAAATCGAAGGTCAGTATAGGGAATTGCAGAAAACGCTGCCTACGAAATCATATCAGAATAACTTTTAACACAACTATTCAATCGTTAAAATAACTATACAGATGCAAATTTCTTAAGAGGGGGGGGGGAATGTCCTTGCCAGGATTTGAACCAGGGGTGTACTGGCTGATGCCGCCAATTATTTTCCAATTGAGCCATCCCGGACGCATTTTCAGAAAGAATCACGTTTTGAGCACCTTATCGGAAGAAGAGCGGTTGGCGCGGAGACGAAGTCAATGCTATGCACCCTTTCTTGTTTGTGACTTCAAACGCCTAGCGAATAGCAACCCTTCCTTCTGCAAAGAGATCGTGCTAATTGTTCATTTGTTTTTCCGTAAATGTTATCAAGCAAAGACTATAATATGAGAGAATGTTATTCACGGTTGTTTACGATTAAAACATAGTTTAAAACAAAGAGCTTTTTCAGATTAAAATGCTTTAAATTTCACAAAACATCTAAACATAGGTATTTTTTTTTCTCAATTCAAAAATATTATTTCCTTAACTTTCTATGTTCGAAGAAATTGAGAAGTTAATTAAAAACAGTAGTAAAGATTCTCTTATAATAAATGTAATTCTTTTAATCATATGTTTTATGACACATTTGAACTTAGTTTATTTTGTGTTTGGCGATGCAGCTAGCTGAACGTTCTCACTTTCGCCAACTCGCGAAGGATGGTGCTCAAAACGTGATTCTTTCTGAAAATGCATCCCGGACGAATAGTGAAGGACTATTTCACCCACCTAACCTTGACGATTACATTTACCGATTGATACCGATTATTAATTTACCTATTGAATAATCGTGTTAAAATTATTCCAATATGTTATCGTATGCAGCGTTTGCTGGAGTTCCCTATACTGATCTTCGATTGACCTTATTAGAAATGTATTTTTGAGTTCACCGTTATGAACGCTTATACACGATACCCCACTTTATATAGAAAGAAAAGATTTTTTTAAGCAAATTAATTAACCACTCTACTTTTTAAATAAATATATTTATGAATGCTTAATAATCGACAGGTGGATCAATAAATATGTGGATCAATAGTTTTTGTTACTTTCCCTAATTTCAATTTTCTGCGTTTCATATTTATGAGTAAAAAGACTGCAGACTGGCAGAAATATTCTTATAATTGTTCCGTTTTCATTGTAATGAACTATAACAAATTGATTAAAAAAAAATGTTAGGTACAAACTATTTTAAGAGTAACCGTCAGTATTATCTTCTCATATACTGCTTATGATACATTCTAAAAATCACTATTACGCATTTGCTATTACAGTGATTGATTTAAATTTTTTTTGGTGAAAGATAAGACTCGTATCTTAAAAGTGGTATAATTTTTTGGATGAAATATATCACCGTTTTTTTTTTCTAATTTTAATTAAAAAATTTTCTCTTGTTTCCAATAGACACCAACAGGTGGAGATACGGATTCTACTAGTTTTCCGTATGGATTAAAAGAGGGTTGTTTTCATCGCTTTTATATGTTTCCTTTTTTATATGTTATCATTACTTTTCTAATAAATTCAATAAGGGATAAATTTTATACCTTATTACATAAAATATTGTTCAAAAAGTCCTTTTGTTTAAAAAAAAGCTTTTTTATTTGTTAGGACGTGCAAGAAATGACCCAAAATGTTGCTTATTCCAGCAACCCCATGATTCCACTTGTTGCAAGAGAGGAATAGAGATGCCTCCCTTATGCTTCCCATCGAGGGGGTCACTACTTCCTCCCTACTCAGGGCTATACAGATACAAGGCCCATCCCTTTGACTCTCGCCTGAGTCTCTCGCCGCTTTGAATCCACCCCCTCAAAGCAGAAATTCCCGTGTGACGTCAGCAGGATCCCGTTCAAGAGAGATAAGAATGTGTTAGATGGTCATTTTCTTATGTTATTGCATAGAAAAAAGTTCTAAACAGGGCCGTGATTAAAGGAGGGGGGGGGGGCTAGCCGGACATTTGCACAGGGCCGCGAAAATTTGGGGCCGCAAAAATGTTGATGTTTTTACATTACCCCAGTTATTAAGAAGAGCGCGTTATGAATGACCTTTAAATTGACCTAAAATTTATAGCATTTTATGTCTTAAGTCTCCATTCTATCTAAATTTATATTTTTAGGTGAAAAAAGTATTGAATTGAAAGTGTCTGCTATTTTGCATTTTAATTTCTGCTTAATTTGATTGTAAGAGTCCTTGCACACCAAAAGTGAATGAAACCGCGAAAAAAACACTTAGATTTTTACCGATTTTGTCAAAATATTCCATATTTCATTTTGTAAAAAATACATATCTTAACGTTTTATTTTGTTAGACTGCGGACTTGGTTACTTTCAACGCAGGATATGTTGTTTCTGTTCGGCGCGAAATGACTTCTATTCGTCAGTGTATTTTAAAAGAATTATCGTAAAATTCATACACTTTACAACTAGATAAGCTATAGATTAGAAGATTCATCTGTAAGAGTATACTTTTGGTTTCTTGGAAACTTTAAAAGTGCGCTATAGAAGGGCGAAAGCGCGGCGAAACATTCAATCTTTTACAGATTTTGTCGAACTTTTCACTACTTTAATTTTGTAAAAAATATTTCTTCTGTCAGAAGTTTAAAAAAATTTTGTAGGTATTTACATCTGATCTATTGGGATGCTCTAAAAAGATTGTATTAAAACACGGATGCTTAGTTTCTTTTTGTGAAGAAAATACACTATATTGCCATTGATTATTAGACACTTGCGATTTTAGACATTTTGTTAAATATCTAGAAAAATACATAAGGAATCATCTCGAAACTCTTAGTGTATAAATATAATAGCATAATTCATACATCCCAGTGAAGATTTTTCCCCGAAACTCCATAGGGGACCGTCAACAAATTAAAAAAGAATGAATATCTCTTGAATAACCCTGTCAAAACTAATGTAACAAAAGAGCTCAAACTCTAGATTATGTTTGAATGCCTTATTGTAATACATTGTGTTTATTTTTATGCAAATAGCATGCATACTCGCAGAGTAATTAAGGTTTTTATAAAAATGGTCCCAAATTTTTCCAAGTTTTTTCCTTATAATTTTCAGAGTTCTTAATATAAAATGATATTTTTTTCAGAAAATATGACAAACAACATTGCACACAGTACTCTGTAATCAGAATTAAAAAATAATGAAAATTGTATACAAAATGAGTTGGTTTACTAAATAATTTTTTACTGCGCATGCGTCAATGATATCAAAATTTCATTTGCATATTATGTTAGCTAAATGTACAGAGCAACTTTTGTGAAAGTGACAAAATCATAACTTGAAAATTCTGAAAATAATCGTCAATAGAATAAGTTGAAAATCCGTTATTCTCAAAATGAAGCAAAAACAAGAGGGGTTGTATCCATATATTCATTGATTAGTGTCAATATTGAATACACAGTACGGGATGTGCTACTACATTTGGATAAAATTCCTCATTTTTTTGTTTCATTTTGGAAACAACGGATTTTGTCCTTTTTCTACACTGTAAAAAATATCCGTTAATATACAGAAATTGTTCCCTAAAATTCTACGGAATAGTTCCGTTTTTCCGAAAAAACAGCAGAAATTCCGTTATTGATATTTTGAGATTATAAAAACAGTAACTTTTCCGTAAAATTTTCTGAAAACGGAGGAGTTCCGTGTTAAAACAGCATAAATTCCATAAATAACACCAGTGTCGCCATCTATATCTGGGATACAAAAACATTATGAAGTTGTTTCATGAACAACTTTGTATAATAATGTTCTTTATTCCTTTCTGTTTTAATAAAATAAAACTAACATATTTTTACAATATTAAAAAAATAATAAAAATTATAAAATTCTATTAATCTCTTTTAAGTTTGAGATTAGTTAGTTAGTTTATTTTCAGTTAGTTTATTTCCATTATCATTTTTAAATAATGTTTACCACATTTATAGCCTATTTTTTAAAATATGCGTAGGATAGTGGAAAAACGTTCGACTTTTAAATTTAATATATTTTAATAAAAGTAACAATAAAATAATAATAAAATAATTTTAATTTTAATATATTTTAATATTACTTTAAGAATATCCTTTCAAAAATAAATAAGTAAATAAATATGAATAATATTATAATAAACTTTTAAAAATCTCCTTAAAATGAAAATAAAAAAACAACTTTTTAATGCATTTAACTCTTAATACATGTAATATTTTAAAGTCTAAAATTTTTTTTTTATAGAACTGAAATTAAAAACTAAATATTCGAAATTATGGAAATAAAATCTGGAATCTAGATAATGGAAAAACGTTCGACTTTTAATTTTAATATATTTTAATAAAAGTAATAATAAAATATTAATAAAATAACTTTAATTTTAACATATTTTAATATTACTTTAAGAATATCCTTTCAAAAATAAATAAGTAAATAAATATGAATAATATTACAATAAACTTAAAATCTCCTTAAAATGGAAAAAAAAAAAAAAAAAAACTTTTTAATGCATTTAACAATACATGTAATATTTTAAAGTCTAAAATTTATTTTGTATAGAACTGAAATGACAAACTAAATATTCGAAATTATGGAAATAAAATCTGGAATCTGGATAATGGATAATGGAAAAACGTTCGACTTTTAATTTTAATATATTTTAATAAAAGATACATAATAAAATATTAATAAAATAACTTTAATCTTAACATATTTTAATATTACTTTAAGAATATCCTTTCAAAAATAAATAAGTAAATAAATATGAATAATATTACAATAAACTTTAAAAAAAAAAAAAAAAAAAAAAAAAAAAAAAAAACTTTTTAATGCATTCAACTCTTAATACATGTAATATTTTAAAATCTAAAATTTATTTTGTATAGAACTGAAATTAAAAACTAAATATTCGAAATTATGGAAATAAAATCTGTTAAACATTTAGAACTATACACTCATATAGAAAATAATTCTCAATAAAAATTAATGCCGCGTTCAACATAAGGCCTTTGCTTTATAAAATCATTCGAAATAAGTAAAGATATTTGCAAGCACTGTATGCGTAACTATGGCGTAATGGTATTACACTACTACAAGCTGCCATCGGACACGTGCTTGGTTCGATCCCCATCGAGGGTAAGTGACATTTATTCAAAGTTGTTTAAATTAAATGTATGTGTTCTAATCTGATGTGTCCTTGTCTAAAGAATAAAAAAGCCAGTTTGTCCTTGAAAATTCTTTCAAGCGAAAATTTTTATATAAAAAAAAATATGAAAACGGAAACATTTTGTAAAAAAACGGAAATATTGCTGGAAAAAACGGAAAAAATTTTCCGTTAAATAACGGAAATAGTACTGGCGTCTAGATTACCAGAACTATTTCCGTTATTTAACGGAAAATTTTTTTACAGTGTATAGACGATTACTTTCAGAATTTTCAAGCTATGATTTTGAGACTTTTACAAAAGTTGCTCTATACATTTAGCTAACATAATATGCAAATGAAATTTTGATATCTTTGACGCATGCGCAGTAAAAAATTATTTAGTAAACCTACTCATTTTTCATACAATTTTTATTTTTTTTTAATTCTGATTCTAGGATGCTGTGTGCAATGTTGTTTGTCATATTTTCTGAAAAAGATATTATTTTATATTAAGAACTCTGAAAATTATAAGGGAAAAACTTGGAAAAATTTGGGACCATTTTTATAAAAACCTTAATTACTCTGCGAGTATGCATGCTATTTGCATAAACATAAACACAGTGTATTAGAATAAGGCATTTAATCATAATCTAGAGTTTGAGCACTTTTGCTACATTAGTTTCGACAGGGTTATTCAAAAGATATTCATTCTTTTTTAATTTGTTGACGGTCCCCTATGGAGTTTCGGGAAAAAATCTTCACGGAGATGTATGACTTATACTATTATATTTAAACACTAAGAGTTTCGAAATGATTCCTCATGTATTTTTCTAGATATTTAACAAAATGTCTAAAATCGCAAGTGTCCAATAATCAATGGCAATATAGTGTATATCGTCTCTGTGATTACTGGTACATTAGAAAGGTTTAAAAATCTGGCGTTTTAAAAGAAATTACATTATTAATCAGAAGAAGCTTTTAGCTTTTAAGCACATATTTTTGGTTTGTCAATACCTCTAAAACTGCATCCTGTTTTTTTTTTTTTTTTTTTTTTTTTTTTTTTTTTTTTTTTTTTGCTTTCAAGAGTGCTATATAATAAAACATATTATATGCAGGCATAAATTTTGGTACTCGATATGGCTCACATCTATATATAAGATATACCAAAAATTTAATCACAACTTTAATTAAGAATATTAATTTGATAATTATAGAAAAAATTATAAATGAGTTGACATAAATATTTCTTTGCAAATTTTTACTTTGCTTACCTACGTGCATTACAAGATGACTAAAAAAGAAGGCTCAAAATTGGTCATAATTGATGATTTTAACTTATCACGTTAGGAGGAAAAATTAATAAATTATTTTTTTAAAAATCTATAAGATACTATATTGTTATAATTAGAGCATGACTAAGTAAGGCCCATGCAGGGCAACTGCATCGGACGACGGGTTTCCGATTGAGCCCCCCCCCCCCAAGGGCAAATATAATTATTTTGTTAGGCCTAACTAATAAAAAAGGCCAAAAGTCACCAAAATTCTTTAATTATCTGATTATTTTAAACTTTATGGGGAGAATTATTTCTCATATCTCCTCTGCTTTCGAACCTCATGCCCTCCCTTCTCCCCTCAATATAACAGTTACATCACAAATGTATTTACATTTTAATGATTCACATTTATTCTTATATTTCCATAACCGATGAAAAGTGTATTCAATAGGTCGTTAAAGTTATCTGTTTTGTTCTATTCTGTATACAAATGCGAATAGTACTTGGTACGAAATTTACATATACCAGGGATAAGATTGACAAAAAAGCAAAAAATCTGAAAACTGCACGAACGACATTTGACTAATAATATTTATGAGTTTCAAGCGGAATAAATATTATAATTGTTATTAAAATTTATATATTACAAGGAAAAATGGACTATTATATCCCGCGAGTAGTCGCGACTTTTTTCACAACATCATTAGTCGCGCTCGGTCTTTTCGCCGCTGGCCCCTCTCATAACAAATATGTAAAATAAGAAATATTTTTCACCTAATATACGAAAAAAACATTTCAATAAAGATATCAGTTTGCAGTTTTCTTAAATTATGCATTTTATTTAAGAGATCTGAAGTAATTGGAAAAAGTAAAAATGAACTGACATTAGTGATATTTACGTAGACTTTTTCGTCAATTTCAACTTTGTTTCTAAAAATGTACCAGAAAAAAAAAAACGGTTGTGTCCTGTTACTTCACTAAGGTGGTCGAGAAACCTTCAAAGTCAGCTACATGGTAGATTTCCATTGTATTTGTAGTGGGATGTGTATTAAGAGATGATAAGTTATACGGGCGGCGAAAAGACCGACACGCGACTACTGACGGGATATCAAAGTACAAAAACAAAAGTAAAAAACTAAGGAAAAAAATATAAAATTTTCCCAAAAATTTTATAGGTGAAATTTTTTTAAAAATTGAAGAAAAGTCTGAAATTTAGACTAAAGTCTGAAGAATCTCATTCCTGATATGCAGACAATTAGTATAAAGTTTAGTTTTAGACACTTCTTTTAATTCAAGAAAAAAATCCAAAAAGGTAGAAAGGGGGGCTCCCCGAATTACGTTTACCCCAGGGCCCCTCACAATATAAGTCGTGCCCTCGATCCCTGGTTGTAAGAAAATTTTAATCATTTGTTTTCTAATGATATAGTTTGTTTTCTGCGTATGTGGAGGGAATAAATATAATTTTTGCCATAATATTCATCAAACGTGCCGTAACTTTAAAAAAATTGATCGTATCAACTTGCAGAGTGTCATTTGATTTAGAAGAAAAAAATCCACATGAAACGATACACTATTTGACACAATGTTTATTCCCCTCCTCCCAAGGTTAAAAAAATCCTCCTTTTTCTTCTTGAAATAGATAAACTTTATTAGGGGGGATTTCTTGTAATTTCATTTCTACTTTCCAAATAAAGTTCTTTCCAAATGTTGGTAACTGGCCATCAGTTGGTTAACAGAAAATTAAAAAAAAGTATTTTACTTGTAATATATACTGAACATATAATTCCTTCTTGATTAGGTTTTAAACTTTTAAAATGGTATAGTAAAAAGATGTCCTCGACTTTTTAATTTTTAACAATTTTTAGTGAGATTTTTTATACCATTTTTAGTGGATTTTTTCCATTCTGCTGCAGTTTTTAATATTGGAAAGAAACGTTTTAAACTTTTAGTCGAATATAGTACATTTTGTACATCACGATTTTATAAATTTTTGCGGGTTTTTGTCCTTTTTTGTGTTTTGTGGTGATATTTGGACATTCACAAAAGGATTCTGTTTCAGACTAACATATTAAATTTTGTCTCCGCGGTTTTCAAAGCAAAATTTTGCATAATTCCGTTTTTTGGGCCGATTTTACATACATGTATATATGTATACACATTCGGCAGTGAATTTTTGTTAGAATGCTATACGTCTCATTGTAATAAATTTTATCCACTGGGATTTTTGAAAGGTTTTTTTTTTATTTCCTTTCTTGATTTTTTGACTTTAGTAAAAGGAAATGTATTCTAACGTTTAAGATTAATATAAATTTTTTTTTAAAAATAAAGTTTAATTACATAGATCAATTTTTGAAATTTTTCTGTCATTTCGCCCCCCTTTTTTTCCGTTTCTAAGATTAGTTCGGTTTCAAACTTTTACCCTAATATAGTGAATTTTATCAGCTGCTATTTAAAAAATTAATTTTTTTATTTATTTTTTATTTTTTTAGCGGTATTTTTTTTTTACATTTGAGGAAAAAACCCGGTTACTGACTTCTAGGAAAATATATTCAATTTTGTTCTGTATTTTTTTTAAACTATTTTTAAATTATCTGTATCGTTTTTCCGAATTTTGTGGCGATTTTTAGGGTTTCGTTCATCTGACGAAACCCTATTCGTCCTTATCCTCTGTCTGCCTGTCACAGAGTCCGTACACAAATTCTATACAAGTCAGAGCATTCAAATTTTGTGTACTTACCGCTAAATACCTCTTGTAACACAACAAATCATAAAAATTTGAAAAAGAATATTATTTTAATTAAAATATTTACTTTAATATAATCTGTTTTATTTTTATTTATTTATTTATTTATTTATTTATTTGTCTTCTAATTGCTGCCAAAGTTTAAATAGATATAAAAATTATTATGTATCTAGATTAAATTAATGGATTAAATAAATCACGTAATAAACGTGCATTTATTTTGGTAATTAATTTTTTAATTGTCTTATCTTCATTCTCAATCATGTTTGTCTTTTCTCAAGTTTTGGTTCATTCAAGACAACAGCTCAGTTGCTATAAGTCTCAAAAGAAATCCTCCTTCAAACCAAATCCAGAATTGTATTTTTTGGAACGGCAAACCACGTGAGGTGGAAATAAAAAGAGATACATATATATACACTGCTCAAAACAATTAAAGGATATTGCAGTTGTAGGTGGATTTTGTAACTGGGAAACTTTTTAGCTGATTGGTACATGGTCGACAGACATAGTAGTTTATATGAAAATAAATTACACATGTTTGGCAGAAAAAATGCATTTTATTGCGCATTTGTGTACAAAAGGAAAAAAACAAAATTTGTACATATGAGAAAAAAAGAATAAGAAAACGTGTTTTCTTCAAAAAAAAATCATTTTCAGTAGGGGGTATGGTTTCCACGGGCGGCCAGCAACGTTGAACACCTTTGAGGCATGGACTCAATGAGGCTATTAATGACGAGTTGAAATATTCTGCTCCATTCTCCCAGAAGAGCTCTTTCCAGTTCTTGGAGAGTTTGTGGGGGTTGTTGGCGGCCAGAAACTCGTCTTCCTAGAGCGTCCCAAACGTGCTCGATTGGATTCATGTCTGGAGAACACGCTGGCCATTCCATTCGAACGATTCCTTCCTCGAAAAGGAAATCCTCCACTAGGTTTGCACGATGTGGCCTGCAGATATCGTCCATTAAAATGAAGTTATCTCCGATTGCTGCAGCGTACGGGACTACAATAGGTCTGAGGATCTTATCCCTATATCGGCGACCAGTCAAAGCTCCATCTCGAATGATGTAGAGGTCCGTGGGCCCGTCAATGGAGATGCCACCATACACCAACACTCCACCACCGCCAAATCTGATACTTTCGTGCACGAACGCGGGATTATTCCTACTGCAACGGTCTCTCCAGATGAAAATACGCCTATTATCCGGATGCACAGAAAAACGGGACACGTCATAAAACAGAATATTGCTCCATTCATTTCTCCTCCATTTGACATGTTCGGTTGCCCACTCCCTGCGGTCGCGACGATGCCTTGATGTTAATCTAACACATACCATTGGTCGGCGAGCATACAGACCTACAGCATGGAGCCGGTTTCGGACAGTCTGAGTTGAAATCGTGGTGCCTGTAGCCGAGCGAAGGTGTTGTTGGAGAAGAGTAGCGTTCATGTTTCGGTGTCTCCGAGCTGTTAACGCTAAATACTGATCTTCATTGGGCTTGTTACCCGTCTACGACCTTGCCCTGGTCTTCAGCCTGCACATCCACTCTCCAAAAAACGGTTCCAGATCCTGGAAATGACACTTTGTGACACTCCAATGGCTTGCGCTACTTCGGCTTGAGTTTGGCCCCCTTCTAACCTACCAACAATTCTCCAAGCTTCTGAATCTGTCAAATGACTTTGCTGAGACATCGTACTCATCGAAACAAAGCAATCACTGAATGCCGATCATCCTTGTCTTCATTCTCTTTTATCCAGTTGAAAGTCAAATTTCATTCGCTGCCGCTGAAGGGACGTTTTTGACGTCGAACTCAAAATTTGCATACTCCACAGTTTGAAAACCTGAAAAATTTGCATTTGTGATTCTCTTCTTCTATTTTGGGCAAAAAAAAATTCATTTATATCTTTATTTTATATAAAACTTCAAATATCCTTTAATTGTTTTGAGCAGTGTATTTTATTATTATTATTATTAGGATTTGATAATCGCAGTACAATTTTTTTTTAATTATTGATTTTACAAATACTGTGGTACTTCCGCATGCGGATGGTATTTCATTCGCTGGAAAAATTCAGGGAGAAAAGAGGGTCGTCTGACTAGGGGTTATTTTCTAAATTTTATTAAGTTTGGGAAACTTAAAGAATCAATCGCTTTAAACTTTATAACGCATAGTAAGAATAAGGATGAAGTTTTTTGAAAGAGATATTAAGCGAAACTCCCAGTGCGATCTGTGATGACATTTACCTACTTGTTTGACTTTCTTGAAAGAAATTCTATGTTAAAAATTTTAGCTAAATATATTAAAATTTATCCTCCGCGATTTTTAAATATTTAGATATTTTAAATGACATTTTCAATACGATTGTTAGCGATTGTTATTTATTTTTTTCTTTTGCGTTCTGCTGCAAGTTTTTGACATTCGTTACACAAGCTTTTTTTTTTAATTTTAATCTAATTATAGGAATTTTTTTTGTAAATTTTATAAAACTTTGTATCGATTTTCAGCTTAATACATTACATTTATTTATCCGCGATTTTTTAATTTTTTGCGACTTTTAATGCAATTTTCAACATAAATTTTTGACCTTCGTAACAGGAATTTTGTTATTAACTTCAACTGTGAATTTATCTGTGAAAAAAATCCTTTTAGAATAGTCTAAAGCACTGTCTTTCTGCATTTTTTTTCGAAGCAATTTTTTAACGTTATTAAAAAAGAATCCGGTTATAATCTTTTAATCTAATGTACTAAAATTTGTCCTCTTTTCAACTAAATTTAATCGCAAATCGCTTAGCAAATTTCGAATTTTTGTGAATTTTTTTTATGTTTTTTTAGGGGGTGGGGCCTCTGTGACGGTGTTTTGACTTTACAAAAGAAATTTTTTTTAATTTTAAATAAATTTTACTGTCTGCAATTTTTGAAATTTTAACAATTCTTTATATACTATTTTTAATGTCCCTCCTCTTTTATTTTCTTTCGCGATTCACTGTGATTTTTTCGCATTAGAAAAAGAAATTCAGTTTCAATCTTCCAATCCAATATAGTACATTTTGTTCTCTTTTCTATAACGTTTAATAAGATCGATTTTATTTTAATATTTTGCTATTTCTCTAGCGATTTTGCGTTTTGTGCAATTTTTTTTAGGTGCCCGGAAACGCAGCGCCCATCAGGTTAGCTCTGATTAAATTATTTTAGCAAATGAAAATCTAATTGTTTTCTATATTGATTAACATGATATAGCAAACGATTTTCACAAAGAAAAAAAAAGAAGCAATGTGAATTTATTATTGAATTAAATATTTCATTGTTAATAGTTGTGTGTTTGAAAATAATATTTTTAATGTTTTAATTGTTAGTGTTTCATTTGAAATGATTGGGTAATTTTCTCTGTCTATCATCATTTTTCTATTTAATATCAATAATATATTGCGAAGTTTGCGCTAAATTTATTTATTTATTTTTATTTTTTTATTTTATAATATTGATTTTGACATGATAATGTGTGATTTCGCCGAAGCTAAATCAAGAGAAATTATTCTTTTCTCTGAACTTTTGTCTTATTTTTAGTAGCTGTTTTGTTATTATTATTATCAATATGCGATTTTGTGTTGTATATGCAATTTTCAAAAGATAAACAATTTGTTATACTAAATCATTATTTTTCTTTTTCTGTTTGAAATTCGTACACAAATATTATACGCAATGTGATTTATTTTAAACTAGATGACCCTCCCGGCGTTGCCCGGGTACGTAATAATAATGTTAAACGAACTTGAAATTTTTATGATTTTATCTTTAACTCGAAATGTGTGTAAATACACTGTTAAAAATTTGACCCTTTGGCTGCATCGTCCCTCCACCGCTTTTATAGAAAATGATTACTTCAGCCTATTATGGAGCATTCTCATAGGTCAAAAGAGATATATTCTATAAAAGCGGGAGAGTGCTGATGCAGCAAAAGGGCCAAATTTTTTACAGGGTACATTATATTAAATACGTGCCCCCTGACTGTGTCAAAAATCTGTTTAAAAAACTAATATTTAGCTGCAAAAATACCCAAAATGACTGCAATGGGAAACGCAGGAGGGAATATGTGTCCAACGATTGCGTGATTTTCGTTTTAAAGTGTTGATATTTATTCTTAAAATTACTATTAAGTGACTTAACTAAATAGTTTTTTCACGTAGATATCCCAGGTGAAAAACTTTGAATTTCAAACTAATTATATCACTCTTAAATCCGACTATACCGTGAATGAAATCGATTCTCGATGATTAGCTAAAAGGTTAGTATATAGTATTATAATTTCAGAGCCATTTTACAAAAATAGGTGTATATTTTTTATCAAATATGCGTAATGTTCATTCTGTGAACAAAATCCTAACCGTAATCTAATTGTATCGTAATCATAACTTGTCTCTAACCTAGCTGTATCTTAACAGTAACCTAACTGTAACTTAAATATACCATAAATGTAACGTGCCCGTCACCTAATCATAACCTACCCATAATCTAACCACAACCTAACCGCAACTTAACCTTAACCTAACTGTAATTTAACCATGATCTAACTGTAACCTAACCGGAAAATAAATATAACAAAAGGCTCACCGGAACGTAATTGCAACCTAACTGTTACCTAACCGTAACGAAGTTCTAATTTAACACTAACTATAAACGAAATATCATAACCATCTCGCACTAAGTACATAGTTTCACTTTCCACCGCTGTGGAGCGCATTATGTTTTGTAGAACATCCGAATTTTAGTTTCGGATTAGATTCATGCTCATGGAAATTATTTTGTCTTCTTCGGGTACGGTTATGGTTGTTTGGAATATTTTTGTTCAGTTTAGATTCGGTTCAATTCAGACTTCGTGGAGTTTTTTTTCCCTTCAAATGGGATTTTTAAGTTCGGGTCGGGTTGTACTTATATGTAAATTATTTTACCTAGTTCCAATGAGGCTATACTTCACTGAAATATTTTTCTTAAGTTCAGATTAGGTTTAGTTCAAATTTCGGGATTTTTTTTTTCTTTTGGTTTGGATTGGGTTTATGTCCATGGAAATTATATTGTCTTGTTCGTATATGGTTATAGTTGTTTGGAATATTTTCGCCGGATTTAGATTTGGTTCGATTCAGATTTCAAGTATTTTTTAAATTGATTTTTAAGGTTCTGGTCGTATTCATGTCCAAGGAAATTATTTTGTCTTGCTCGGATCCGGTTTTGGGTCTTTGGAATATTTTTTTCGGGTTCAGATGTCGTTCACTTCAGATTTCGGCTTTTTTAATGGAATTTTTAGGTTCAGGTTGGGTTGCGCATCAACGGAAATTATTCTGCATTGTTCGAATAAGGATATGCTTCTCTGGAATATTTTTGTCAGATTCAGATTTAGTTCATTTTTTTAAGGTTCGGATTGGGTTCATGTTCAGGGAAATTTTTTGTCTTGTTGAAATCCGGGTATGGTTCTGTGGAATATTTTTGTCGGGTTCATATTTGGTCCGATTTTAATTTTTTCTTCAAATGAAATTTTAAGTTCGGATCGGTTTCATATCCACGGAAATTATTTTCTCTTATTCGAATCCGGTTGAGGCTCTTTCGAATATTTTCATTGGATTCAGATGTAGTTTGCATAAAATTTCAGGTTTTTTTTTCAAATGGAATTTTTTAGGTTCGAGTCAGGTTTATGTTCACGGAAATAATTTTGTTTTGCTCTTATCGGGTTATAGTTCTTTGGAATATTTTTATCGATTTCTGGTTTCGTTCTGGTCATTTTTCGGGTTTTTTCAAAGACAAATTTTAGGTTCGGGTCGGGTTGCATATACACGAACATTATTTTTCCTTGATCGGGTTGGGGTATGCGTTATTTGAATATTTTTGTGGGATTCAGATTTGATTCGGGTCAGATATCAAATCCATAATTTTTTTTCAAATAAAATTTTTAGGTTCGGGTCGGGTTTATGCTCATGGAATTTTTGTCTTGCTTGAATCAGAGTATGGTCTGTTTTTTTCGGGTACGTGTTAATACGCCTAAACATGTTTTTCTACAATTATTTTAGTGACTTTTTTTGATATATAATTTATTTTCCTATTTGATAATTTGTTACGGTGTATGAATCGTCTGCCGATTCGAACAATTGTACGTCAAAGAGCCATTTCATTTTTGTTTTAAAAACAAATTAAAGTCTTAATAAAATTTTAACTTAAATAAATGCATTCAAATTTAATCAATTATTTAAAAAAAACTGCTAAAAAGCCTCATATATACATATACATATATTAACTGCAATATAGCTAACCACAAATACATTCTAATGTACGAAGTACCAACGGTCTGACGTAACAGCTATGTTCAAAAATCCTAAGTTAAACTGACATTTTGCCAGTCTATGAATTTTTAAGGTCTTTAGGGGAAAAAAATCACTTTTGAAATGTGAAAATCTCAAATTGGTTTCTTTTATGGAGTAAAAAGAAATTAATAGAGTGGAAGTATTATTTCTGGAGGTCATGCTTAAAAAGTAACCCTACATTAAGTCCAATTAAGTACCAACAAAAGCACGTGCTTTAACACGCTTATCAATTGAAACAGGTTTAAACCCGTATTTTTTTTCTCTCGTTTTTTAAAAAAGAACTAATTTATCGCTTCAGCGGTAACAATTTATTAATTATTTTATCATATGTGTTTTAAATATCAATATAGAAAATAATTTTAACGTTTTGCTTGAAAATATAACATTATTTTGTTAGTACATTAAAATCGTCTGCAGTCAGAAATTTATATTTCAGATTAATATATATTACTTAAGTTTTCATGCATGATTTTAAAAGAATATTTTCATCATTATATTTTAAATATTTATTTGCATGCAATTATTAAGTCATAAACATTTTTCATCTACGTTATAAAGTATTTAAAATTACATTAATTAAGGAAACTTTTAGTTATAAAATTTTTAGTTCGTTTCAAATGTTTTCAATATCTTTTTTAATTTTAATTTGATATTTAATTATTGCTAATTTTCCAATTTCCTTCATTTTAAAAGTGAACATTTATTCTAATAAATAATAATAGAACAAAGACCATTTTAAAAATTTGCTATTTCCTCTTGAAATATGCTTCAATTGTAATGCACTTCTTTCAATTCGTCTTATAACACAAAATCCCTTCCACGTCCTTTTGTTTGGCACATTAAAATTTGATCGATAAATGGTTTCATATACCAAAACGTTTTTGAGGCTTATTTCACCTCCACTTATCTTATTCCTCCATGGGTTTCTTTAATTCTGTCTCAGCTTTCTTATTACTTCTGCGAAAATTTTTACAAAACCAACCAACCGTAAAGAAACGAAAGAGAAAAAAAATGGGTAAAAGATGATTTTTTATGAGAGTGACCTCTTGATTTTAATTAATTACTCAGTTAATAATTAGAATTTCGATATTCTGAAGCTCAGGTGCATCAGGAGAGATATTCGGCTACTCTCAAAAAAATTTTGAGCTTCGTACGTACTGTAGATTTTTCTAGCCATCTCAGACACACAGACACACACACAGACAGACAGAGCGTTTTGTTCTTTTATTAGTATAGATGTTTAACATATTTTGTCTCAGTAATATTTATTTTTAAAACATTCTTTACCTATTGTAACACTTTAATATCCATAACATGCTTGATTTTTCGAAATGAAAAACAAAGTAAAAGAGATTTTAAAGTATTACTGTTATTCTTTATATGAGACTTTCTGGCCTTTTTTTATATACTAGTACAATATTATTTATTAATTTAATTTCAAAGTAGCTGTTGTTATTTTTAAAAAGATGCAAAAATAAAATAAAATAAATAAAGCAGTTTAATTATTTTAAATTCGTTATATATAAATATATTTTATAATGCATTTTATATGTATGTAAATAAATTATAGTTATTATACTAATTTACTTATTTTTTAAAAAGTTTGAATAGTGGTAAAAAGAAGAAAATAATGTCATACGAGCGGCAAAATAAAGCTCGCCTCAGGCGGCAAAACGTCTAGCGGCGGCCCTGCTTACATAAATAACAGAGATTACAATTGAATGGTAAATACTGGTTTTTTTTTCGATTGCTATATCATATAGAGTAATTTTGCATCATATTTAAACCTATATGTCCTATACATTAAAGGAATCCAATACATTAAAGAAACTAATATAGTTTAGGGGAAAATGCAAAGTAACTATTAAAAATCGCATAATTAGGATCTATAACGATTAAAAAATGTGTTTTAAAATTGTGTCTTTATAGCTTACTACACAAAGGTGAATTTCAAAAGACTGCTTTCAGAACTATACAATGACAATATCACTATTGCATTCGAAACAATTAACAATTATTGTTTAAAATTATAGCGAGCTGGACGCAGGGTCACCACGGCTGATCTTTATGTGTTGCGAAGGGTGAGGGGTGGGCCCGGCTGATCTTTATGTGTTGCGAAGAAAGGAAAGGGATCTTCATGTTCAAACCGACTATAGTCAGTTTATTTTTTCTTAGGATCTGCATGGCAAATGGGTGACTCTGCGTCCAGCTCGCTATAATTTACCGTATCCTCCCAAAGGTCAATAGCGGACGAGATCGACAGATATGGAAAAAAAATGGTTTTCGCCTGTTACTTAAAACCACATTTTTTGGCGAGGGGGTGTACAATTTTCGCCAACTTTCGCAACAAAATCGCAGAACAGAGTTTTGAATACTGATCCGATATAAAAATTTAAACGAAGTTGATAACCTATGAATAATTTTCAACGGATACGATTTTACCATAAGCGAAATATAAGACTCCTCTCAAGTCCAAAAGGGCAACTATTATTACAACACAACACAAGTTTAAATTCAATTTTGTTCGGAAACATATGGAAACAAGCAGATGTTATTCAAAAATATTTTTAACTCTTTATCTACGCATTATGAATTCAAGAAAATTTTACATTCTAAAGCATATTATGCAAATTGTTTAAACTAAATTAAGAGATTTATATAATCATTTAATAAATATTTGAAGGATTTTAGGATTTAGAAGGATTAATTAAATTGGAACTTACAGGGATTTTGTGCAATTTTTTATAACCCCACTCAAATCTTTATTTCTAATTATTTTCTTAGTATTTTGTAAAATTATAAAATGTACAAATATTATGTTCTTATAATATAAATATCGAAATATTTCCGCATTGAAAAATCCCCATCCACTCCCTCAGCGCCAAGAAAGCTGAAAAGATGCAAAGTTCATGTTCAAACCGACTATAGTCAGTTTATTTTTTCTTAGGATCTGCATGGCAGATGGGTGACCCTGCGTCCAGCTCGCTATAATTTACCGTATCCTCCCAAAGGTCAATAGCGGACGAGATCGACAGATATGGAAAAAAAATGGTTTTCGCCTGTTACTTAAAACCACATTTTTTGGCGAGGGGGTGTACAATTTTCGCCAACTTTCGCAACAAAATCGCAGAACAGAGTTTTGAATACTGATCCGATATAAAAATTTAAACGAAGTTGATAACCTATGAATAATTTTCAACGGATACGATTTTACCATAAGCGAAATATAAGACTCCTCTCAAGTCCAAAAGGGCAACTATTATTACAACACAACACAAGTTTAAATTCAATTTTGTTCGGAAACATACGGAAACAAGCAGATGTTATTCAAAAATATTTTTAACTCTTTATCTACGCATTATGAATTCAAGAAAATTTTACATTCTAAAGCATATTATGCAAATTGTTTAAACTAAATTAAGAGATTTATATAATCATTTAATAAATATTTGAAGGATTTTAGGATTTAGAAGGATTAATTAAATTGGAACTTATAGGGATTTTGTGCAATTTTTTATAACCCCACTCAAATCTTTATTTCTAATTATTTTCTTAGTATTTTGTAAAATTATAAAATGTACAAATATTATGTTCTTATAATATAAATATCGAAATATTTCCGCATTGAAAAATCCCCATCCACTCCCTCAGCGCCAAGAAAGCTGAAAAGATGCAAAGACAAAATAAATCATTATTTTAAAATATTTTTGTTTTGCGTAACCAATAATGCTTTTGGAACAAGATAAAGTAATGCATATGTAACTCATTCTAAATAGTATTACAACTAATTTACGTATTAAAAGAATTTTATAATAACTTATTTTAATGGTACTTATAAGTACCATCGGTAGATAAAGGGTTAATTGACAGACGTTTTCCATTTTTTTGGCAAACATAAATGATTTTTCAGAAAATACATTCAAAGTTGGCATTTTGAACCGAATTTCTGGACGTAAGGAAAAAAAAAAAACTACCCAGAGAGAGAAGAAAAATTTGTTGCTACACGATCAAAATTGTTTATAAGTCAATAATATATATAAGTCGATTTATTTAATAAAAAATGGAAAACTCGTTTCGATCAGATATCGCTTCCATAGCCAGCTTTCACAATTTTCTTCCTTTACATTCAAAACTGAGTTAATAAATGTGTCGGAAATTTTGCGCTTATTAAGCAGTATACTTGAAAACCGATTTAAGTATAAATGTGCCTCAAGAGAATAAGCTAATTTGACATTAAAAAAAAAAAAAAAAAAAAAAAATGTGGATATAATAGATATTGGCATCGGTCGATTACATTGTGTTTTAGTCCAGGTTTACTCCTTGCAGGACTCTAGTCATGAATATCAACTTTGCGACTTTATGTTTAAAAATAAATTAGACAATATGTCAGACACTTTCTCGTTTGTTGAGGAGGGAACTTGAGAACAACCCTGAGAGAAAATAAAACAAGCAATTAATAAAGAAAAAAAAACATTTTCCAGAAGATTAAAAATTATCTAAAAAATAAGTAAAAATAAGTATTTATGGATATACAAAATAATTATTCCCTTTAGTAAATTAAAGTCTAATCTAGGAAATATTGCACCAATATGTATCAAAACTTGATTTGGAAAATTCAATGCACGAAGTATACAAACACACATTCTTAGGACCTTTGTATTCAGTATAGCTTACGGAATCGCTTTACATTTATACAATTAATCGTTTTTCATTTTCATTTATATTACATCTTGGATCAATCAGTGGCGCTGCCAGTACCATCATCTGAGAGATGCTTTGAGTCATATTTACTCATAAAATGAACAATTTCGTTCATTGAAACATACTTATGCTTTCCACTGCTTTGATTTTCACACATCATATTTTTAAACACAAAGGTTTTCTGTACATCTTATCAGTTTTTAAATTTTCTGGAATGTATTTTAAAGCTGAAATCTCTTTGCTTACTCCACTAATGAATATATGAAATACCTCAATATTGTTTTGGCTATATTTTTATTATGCGAATGACACGGATAATCACAGAGGAAAGTTATGGGATGGAGTTGCAATAGGTCATAAACTGAAGAGGGTTCAAAAAAATCTTTATTAGCATCATATAGTATATACAGGACATGGCAGAGAGCCTATTTCCGGCTGTGCCTCTAGACAGCTACTTTAAATTTAAACCATTGTTATAAGAGTAAATTTAAAAAAAAATCTGTACACTAAAATAATGTGGCATATTTTTATTGTTTTTTAAAGTGCCAAACACACTTTTTATTTCGTTATACATGAAAATCGCTAAACAGAAAGTTTAAAGTAACATTCAAAAATTTCTCTTTCCCCTCAAAATTTCTGGTATCTCATACCTATTGTTCCAATGAAAAATTAAATCTTGATTGTCAGGTTTGCAGCTTGCATGGAAATTGAAGCGTAGCGTCGTATTAAGACTGCTCTTAAGGTTTTTTTTAACTTAATTGACGATGCTCCTTTTCTACCCTAATTATCAGATTCCTTATTTTGAAAACTAAAACCGAAACTAGAGGTCAACTAGGGACAGAATTTCAAGGCCAGGCCCGTCCTGACTCAATTTCTATAAAAAATTCAGATTTTCCTCGACATATAATTAAGAATATTTCAATACCCCCTACGAGCTACGTTCGTCAACCCTGTACCGACTCTAAAAATGAGTTAATTTTATCGGATTTGTAAAGTTTGTGGAAAATGTAATTATAATAATAATAATGAAATGCGATTACAAAGTAAACGAGTGTTTATTTATTTATTTATTTATTTTTGAGGAGAGTACAAAGACGAATGAGCTGCTATTAATTGCTATTTTCTGTTTGATTAAGTAAGATTGTTAAAGATTTTCAAAATCCGCGAATATAAAATGTATTTAATTAACACAATCTTCCTTCTTTGTATTTTTAAACAATGCTATAAGGAAATTATTTTAAATAAGTGATTTTGAATGCTACGTTTTAAATCTGATGTAATTTTCGGCAAATTTTTCTTTCTTTTCATAATATTCACGCAAAATTATGTTTATCGTTAGAAAGAAAATATTATTTGCGCTGTCTTAGAATTAACAACAATAATTAAATTGATTTTTTCAAAATATGAAATAAACCTCTCGAGTGCGTGTAAATACATTTTTTTTTAAATTTTAACTGTTTGACAATATACTTAATTTGAAACTTTAAATTTGACGTAGCTCTCATTTATTTGCGACTTTTAATGAATATTGCTGAATTCTTTCTTTTACTTATAAAAAAAAAATCTCTTTTCAATGCAGTTTTTTATATTTTAATTTTCAGTGTTTTCCACTTTTAATATGTAATAATTTAATTTTAAAATGAAAGTTTTTTCCTTTTATAATAGCCATATTTAAATAAATTTTTAATTTGAAAGAAATCTTATTCCTTGCGCTGTTTATGCAGTTAGTAACAAGTTAAAATAATACTTTTTTCTAAAATATCTAAAAAATATCTTTCGAAATGCTGAAATTTAAATTTAAAAAAAAAATAAATCCTCAAAACATGAGTCAAAATAAAGAAATAAATGCAGCTCTAATGTATAAGATGATCTAAAAATGTTTTAGATGTATAAAAACTCGTTTAATAATTTGAACTTTAGCATTAAATATATCTTAAAATAATTATTCGGTTTAAAAAACGTCTACATCAGCATGTTTTTCAATCATTTCTCTATAATACGATCAATTTTCATATTATTGTACATGACAGTTTTCCTAATGTTAACAAAAAAGTTCAACAGTTTAGAAAAAAGAAAAAAATTATAAGCGATGACAGCGTTTAGTTATTTTTTTAAATATAGAACGATACTGCATTTATATATAAAATATGACAGTATATTTTATATTACCGTGCGTTCGAAAAATAGAACATGCACAATAGCAACATTATTAATCACTTAAATACTTAGACTTTAAGCATCCAAATTAACATTCATTAAAATAATTAATGTAGTTAATGCAGTTTAGAATAAAAAAAAAAACAAAAGTTTAAAAACATCAAAACTTGAAGCTGTATAATAAAAACAGACTTTTGAAAACGTTTCGTTCTAATGTTTCCGGACACTTTAGTAACGGAAAAGAGAAAAACCTGTTGTCATGTGACAAGAATCGCTTATATCTCGACAAATAGTTTATTTATTAAAAGAAAAAAAAATTAAACCACTGAAAAATGGAATACTATGAACTACCTGTTATTGAAAACAAAAAGAATTTTTCAATTTTTACTATTTTTACTAGAGTTAGAAGCATTTTTGTCCAATCAGCTGATTGTGCCACGCCCCTTTGTTTACTTTTTCGCCGATTCACATCCGTAAAATTTAGCCTAGTTTTTAGTTTTATAAACAAAATGTTATTTTGCACTGAAATTATTAATTTTGTGATTTCGCAAAACAATACTTTAACTGTAACTTTTAACTGTTTCTTTAAGCGTTTGTTTATAATGTATTTAGAGGAATTGCTTTTTGTCCCCAATCTTTTTAGCATAAATTAAAAAATATTAATATATTTAATATATTAAATTTTTTTTAATATATTTAAAAAAAATTTGTACAATAAGAGGTATTTATACCATGAATATTTCTAGTAAAATTTGAAAAACATTCATAAGAAAATACAAAATGTTACTTTTGAGAAGATTTTTTTAAAATTCAGATACTTCACGTCCTTTGCATGAATTACTGTCGAAGCCACATATTTTATGTGAATTTACCATAAAAACATAAAACACTTACATATAAGCTAGAAATGATATTATGTCCCTTAATAGCTGAAACTGTGTCAGTAAGAAATTATTAAGCAATTATAACCACTGTATAGTTACTAAAACTTGTTTTTCTCAGAATGAATATTTTCGTCGTTTTCATGATTTCAAAATGTTCCATGCGAAATTCTTTATGCCCAATTTTTCTGATTTTTTGTTTAAAATGCTCTTTATGTATGTGTTGACAAATGTTACAAGAAATAATTTTTTAGACGCATGTAAATTTTTTAAATTTCAGTTATATGAAATTTTTAATGATTTTTTAACGGAAAATACAAAAGGATTAAGTTAAAATCATTTTTTAAAAATGTTTTAGAAGTAATATGGTAAAAATGCTTAGTAACATTTGTTAACACATACATAGAGAGCGTTTTAATCAAAAAATCAGAAAAATTGGGCATAAAGAATTTCGTATGGAGCATTTTGAATATTGCCATTTTTTGTTAATTTAAAAAAGAAAAATCTGTATCTCAAAAACTATTGAATATATATATATTTTTAAAATGTGAAATAGGAGACACACACACACACACACACACACACACACACACACATATATATATATATATATTATGATTATTTCCAGAAATTAAAAAAAAAAAATCATTGAAAATTAAAAAAATTAGTTTTGAGAGTCCACTGTAGCCTTAAAATGTTCGTATTTCATCGGCTTTGTTTAAATTTTTATAATGGTTGTACTTTTTATATTTTTTAATTGATGTATGTCAAACACGCATCGGGTTGTACAAAATATTTAAATTTATTTTCCAGAAAGCCATATCCAATTAAAATAGTTTGTATTTCATCGGCTTTGTCTAAATTTTTATAACAGTTCCAAACGGCCCGCTTAATTTTTTTGAAGGCCCGTCCCATTTGTTTTGTCAATCGGGTTGTCCTGACCAGTTTAAAACGTTTACCTCATGTAGTCGTATCGGGCCGGGAACGGGCCTCGGGTCGAGCAGATCTCTACATGAGTCCATGACAGTAATCTAGGCCATTAACACATACACACACACACAAAAAAAAAAAAAAAAAAAAAAAAAAAAAGACTATTCTCCCCTTTCTTTGAAAAAATGTTTTTCAGAAGTATTTATTTTTTGCACAAAACTAGATAAATTTAGTGGAAAGATAGTTTACTTATTTAATATTACTTCTTTAATATCTGATTGAAATTAACTAAATTTTCATCTTTATTTTAAAGCAAGATTCAATTAAAATTTAATATTATTTGTAAAGTAGAATCTAACTTTATTAAAGGGTGTGTCCAATTTTTATTTAGGAAATCAGGATTTCTATTCATTTCTTATTAAATTCTTACACTAATAAAGAATATGTCATTATAAGATAAACTCTTATTTGTTTTCCACATTTTAATTGTTTTTTATCGGAGCACTTTGATTTTTTTTTAAATAATGTAATTAGGCATCAAAATGGTAACAAGCATAATACAAACTATCTCTCTTTAATCTTGCCTCACATGTTATTTAAACTGGTAAAATCCATTATAGCGAGCCCCTTGCAGTATAGCGAAATAAATATGCGTTATGTAAATCAGATGTTGACATATTTTTCTCAAAAACATAAATAATTTTTAAAAAGTTTTTAAAATTATTTGTCTAAATTTTACACTCTTATTAATTGCAAATAAACATATGTATTGTAAATTTCTGGAGAGTTAAATTTTCAAAATAAAAAACTAATATTTAATTTTAATAACATGATAATCAATAAATATTTTACTTGCTGCATATATTTGTATATCATGCAATTCCAAGATTTAAACAAAAAAAAAATTAATAAAAAATTGTCTTAAATATTTTTTATAGATTTATTTTGGCTCAGTAAATTTCTCCGTTATTAAAGATAAAATATTTATTAGGAGAAAAAAAGTACAATTTTAACAATAGTCACTTATTTTTTACACGATTTTCTTCACTGAAAAAATGCGTAGAAATACGGCCCTTATTTTCTTTATAAATAATAAATTCATTTAGCCAATCGAGCGATAAAAAGAATAAATCAATCACTCACAGAAGCATTAACCCCAAATCAGTTCCGAGCTGAGAGAAAATTTAGAATAGGGTTTCCATTGTCCGAGGACCCTACCAATTAACCCGCGCAGAACGCCGGCATCCCTCTCTACTACACTTCAAGGGAAAGTTAAGGGGTCATATATGAAAAATCTGTAGTTAACAAAAAAGTAGGATTACCAAAAAATGAAAGTTATCGCTCCAACCCCGGAGAGAAGTGTGAAAGTCCGCGCCATCTATTGAGAATAAGCATTTTTTTCTTCCCTGAACGATAGCTTTAATGTGATCAGCGTTCAAATGTCTCTTGGAGTTTTGCAGAATAGAAAAATTCTTTGGCATCAGTATTTTCTGAAACGAAATCTGTCCTTTAACGAAGGCAAAATTTTGTCCCTCTAATTTATTCTTGTATAGCAAAACACTGGTAACACTCCTGAAAAAATCCCAGAGCCATACTAACTCTGTATGATGCATGAAACTGTTCTTAATAATTGATTTAATAACAGTATTATCTTTGTTTTATTGTTGCTGGCTTATTTATTTCGTTTTAGTAATCGAAAAAAAAAATCCATTCAACTGAAAATTAAAAGCTCCAATAATACAACAACTCAGCCCTTTATAAGAATAAAAAAATAAATAAAATATAAATTTAAATAAAATAAAATAAAATCCCATGTATTGTAATTCAATTACATACCAAAAAAAAGTTTCATTTCCTTTCTGTGTTATAGTTAACTAATAACTGCGTTATTTAATAAAATAAATCAAAAGAGAAATATGAAAATTAAAATCACGTTTTCCATTGGAAATTTAAACAGAAATTAAACAGATTTCATATAAGCTACCAGCTAAAATCAAGCCCAGCAATAATTTAATTGCGTATGTTATAATGATGCACTAGTGGAAATGAATAGAATTATTATTATTATTATTTTAATATTGAAAGAAAATTATTTTATTCGGTTCATTTTTTTATTATAATATTTTATTTGTCAATATTTTGTAAAAAAAATTGCTTTTCCGAGTAAGAAAAAATTCTACAAACGCTAATTTACGTTAAAAAAAGAAAGAATTTATGAGTATAAATAAAATCTAAATTTAAGTCAAATAACGAATTCCATTTTTTAATAGTTGAATTCACTAAAAATTAAATTAAAGAATTGCTTTAAATTACTTCAATGCAATTTTATAAAAATAACTATATTATTTGCTCGGTTTAATTTCTTTTTGTAAATTGAAGAAATTATTTATATATTAAGCACCAGTAAAATTGCAATAAAATTCACTATAAGAATAGAAAAAGTCCATAAGAATAAATTTCAGATTAATGTGATTTAATTAAATACTCAAATAAATTATAATTTCTCTTCTTTTTCTGCTTAAATAATATCTGCATGAATTGTAACGGAAATTAAAAAAAAACACTTAAAAAATAAAATAAGACTGTGCTTTTTATTTGAAATTTTAAAAACTTTAAAAGGAATTAGCATGAGAAAAGGGATTTTAAAACGAGTTTAGATAAAATTGTAATGTATATTTTTCAAAGATCAAAAAGGAAAATTAGTTTCATTTGTTTTTTAAAAAATAGAAGCGACTTTTATTTTTTTTATTAATATCTAATAAGACTATTTTAAACGGCACTCAGTGCTATATTCTTTTCCTGTATTATTATTTTTTAATTTATAAAATCTAATTTAAAAGAATGGAAAAAATAAATTTTCTTCCAAAACTATTAGAAAAAATTATTATTCATGTGGAAAAAAGTAAAGAAATCATTTTTTATTTACTTATATATTTCCCCATTTTATATTTTTTAAATGCAAAAATTGTACGTTCAAACCTTTTTTAATCGTTAATTAAGCTTCTACTGACAACTACTTATTCTTTATTTCTTTTTTTAAATTAATTTTAATTTTGGAAGTGAAGATATTATGCAGAAAAATATAAATCATTGACATTAATTCAGAAATTTCTTTTCAAATCTTCACAAAAAATATGTTTTTACAGTTTTTTAAAACAAATCTTCTATTGTATAATCCGATTTCATGTATAATCTGATTATGCGTATCTACAACGGTTGGTAAAAAGGTATTTTTTAGCTTGTAAACAAGGATTTGTAATCTAATGTTTGTGTTTTAATTTAACGTATTAACTTCCTGTAGCCCATAAACTTATTGGACTTAAAAAAATCCTTTTAAAGCAAAACCGTTCCAAGAAATTAAATGGAAACTCGACATATAGTTGCACATGAATTAAGATATCTTTTTTCTAAAATTCAGAAGAAAAACAATCTATTGCAAATAAAAAACATCAGTAAACATTATGATTTCAAGGTTCCTTTTAGAATGTAAAAATATAAATAGTCTTTATGTTATAAAGAAATTAACCTAAAAACATGAAATTTTGTCCGCATACATGCTTCCTACGATGAAACATATAAAATTTGAAATTAAAGTAAAATTATTGTAATATAGGCAGTAAATTAAAATTGAACAATACACGTAACATCATATTTCCACAAATAGAGGGATGATATCTAATGTGGTCGCATGTTTAAAAGTCGCGCAACGGGACATCATACTGTTTAAAGGGGTTGTTAGTGGACACTTGCGGCAACAAATCTTACTCACTAAAATTTTGCAAACCATCTCCTTCTGATTATAATGCATGCTTTGATGTCTTGGTCAATTTCTTAGTTTCTGTAAAGCGTTCCAATTCTTATAAGGAAGAACTGCCATATTTAAGATAATATCCATCCTTACAGATCTTTTTCATACGAATGTAAGCGAGACATAAAGGCACATGCATTCATCATATCAGGAAACGGTCTTCCGTAAAAAATTAATACATTAAATGCTTTAAACTACTAGGGATACTGCTCAAACTGATGGTACCACATTTCTTTGGTGGCAATGCACAATTGAATGCGTGAGGTACATTGTCCTGGAAACATTTGAGCATTGCATGTTTAACTGTGCTACAAACAAGGATGATGCGCTGCTTCAGATCAACCAGATAATTTTGCTCAGTCACATAGACCTGTGTCTTAATGTAACCCTTGAGGTAGAAGTCCATGAGAGCCCAGTCCAGTGAACGCGTGGCCACTTAGCTTTACTACAATTTTCAATGAATTGTTGACCAGATACGGTGATTAGATACAAAACAGACATTTGATGGTTATGGGGAGCATCCCAATTGTGTTGAAAGCTCATTCGGCATGCACTTCGGAAAGGCAACTGTTCATATTATAGCTATTAATTCACATAAAAATGTATTATTTCGGCATATTGCGTGTATGTGTATGTGTAGTCTACTGTTACGATCTTAGCAATGACTATCACATCCGCTGCTAGATGGTACACTTTTTTTGTGCAGAATGTATGGAGCCGTGATAGTATTATAATTTGAATAATCCGATTTTCTGGCTCTTTACGGTTTAGTTGTTTGCATTCCGCTACATTTGCCTAGTTTTTTGTGAGTATATTTTATATTTCGGGTTCCGATACTGCCTACTTTGACTTTTGAGTGTTGTACGACCCCTAAATCTATCTCTAGTAGATTCTGGATTTTGATGTATTCATCTTTTATGATAGCCGTTTTCTCATATAATAAAGTGATATATATATATATATATATTAGTTTTGTTTAGTTTAATTTCAATATTTCATTCTACGCTTTGTAAACGACCCCTAAAAATCAACTAAAACTTTTAGATGAAATAATCCTATTTCATTGTGTCCCGATTTGGCGATACTGGCTAAAAGCGATTTCGCCGTAAAATAGTCGTTGGAACTCCATTCGACCTTCAATTTCTTTAATTACTTTTTTAATTGATCACTCAATGTAAGATAAAATTATATGTAAAAATCTCAAACTTTGAAATTTAATAACACTATTAATTTATATGATACAAATGTCCACATTTTGTGTTTATTTTTTATGTATGTGTAAACTTTTTCTAAATATAACTGCAGGGATTGGGGAACCGTATGAAAAAGTTAGATTTTGACATTTTTATAAAATTAATTCATTAATTTGAATAATGAATATTTACCGCATTTGAAAAGTTTTTGCAGTTGGAACTACATGTCAATGATTAAGAAATTAAACGTCAAAGATAGATAACAAGATAGATAATAAGATAGATAATAGATAGATGTTAAGTTTAACTTTTTATGTATTACGCGTGAAATTTTTTATCTTATGTCGTAAAATACTTTTTAACCTCATTAAAAAAAAATTTTTGTAGCTGGAATTATATGTCTATGTCCATGACTAACGATTTAGATAATAGTCGTTGAACACTGTTGGAAATGAACACAGTCTATAATACATTATTAGTGTACATTTTTTCATTATTTTTTAAGATGCTGGTCGAATTTAAAAAATGAAAATAATATCTTCGTAAAATGTGTTTTATCTCTTTCTTAGGGCAGATAGATTTCACGTCAATAAAAAAACATATGGGCTGAATCTTAAAGGTTTATATGCACTTTGCAATTTCTTTGAAACAAAAACTGCTTTTTGAAGTTTAATAAATTATACGTATTTCAAATATGTATATGAAACTCTGTATCGAAACTCTCGTATTTTTATGCTTTGTAAAGTACTATAAAATTGAAAGTCGTACAATTTCCCCATTCAACAATAAATCTCAAATCTTTTTCAAGAATGAATAATAGACTGTAAAGAGAAAAGTTGCATATTTGAATGGTAAATAATCCCAAGAAATAACTCACAAAAACAAATAAACTAATGTAACACAAATATGTAATGGCGTTAATATTTATAGCATAGATATAAAATGACGTTTATATTGATTAATCAGCAAGCGTACATAAATATATCTCTTATTAATGCTGTTGCTTTATTGCATATTACTTTATTATGGAATATTTCCATAGCATATAAATAATCTCTTTGGATCAAATGTGAATTTTTGTTGGTAGCATCTGGTCTTAATGGTTCAGCAGTCAGCATAATTCATTCTATTTAAGGTTTCTATTTCGGTTAAACTATCTGAAATGGTATTCTGAATATTTGATCTCCAGAAAAGGAAGAAATATATCGAAATATTTTTATGTAACACTAGTATATAATTTCCGTTTAAAACTTCCATTTGCAAGAATGTTCTAATGTGACGTATTGAAAATCTCTCTTAAATATGCGTTCAGTCAAGGATAACTAAATATATTTCCCTTAAGAGGTATTAGTTGCATTTTTTCATATTATAAACTAATGGCAATTTACAAACATTTTTAGGAGATAAGTTATATGAACATCTGAATAATTAAAATGCCAAAATAAATCTCTCAAAAATAGGATTTAGTTACACTTATAATAGAAACCAGAATTTGAGAGTATATATAAAATCTGCGGAAAATTAATTAAGATATACAAATGTCAAGATTAAATAAAGAACTTTTGAAGTAAAAATTTAAAATTTACGCTACATGTAAAGTACTGAAAACGATGACAAAAATATTTAAAAACATGTTAAATTAATTCAATTCTTAGTACTTTCAACTGTAAACACAGTTTTCGTTAGAGAATACAAAAAATACTGTTTTTAACATATTATTTTTTAAATGTCAGGTAGTTGGTGTCAAAAAGGAGTGAAAGTCGATATTAAAATCCGGTAAACGTTCGGAAAATAAAATATAAATATTGAGGAAGATGGAATATTACTTGTTTTAATATTCTCTAGGCAAACTGAACCAAATTCCGGGAATGGTGTAGAATAAAACTTCATCACGAACAATATTTTCTTTAGTAATAATTTCTATTGATTCTGTGATGATTAATTCACAATAATTCTTTAAGGGACATATAACGCTTTCATCTTTGAAATTAACCGGTATATTTTGCTTCTGGTTGGGTCATGGCAAGTCTTTTTTTTTATATTTTTTAGGAAAATTACGCAGTCCATTCAGGACTTTTCTGATTAAACTAACGCTACCTTGATTAGGGGGAAAGCCTTGACACGCTTGTGACGTCACCAAGCATCTCAACAAGCAGGGAAAACAGTAAAAAAATCTAAGAACTAGCATGGTATGATTTTGTTGACTCGTGGAATAGTTAATTAATATTAGTAAAGAATGAGGCAACAAAATTGAAACATGCATGTTGTTCATTTTTTTCTATGTTTTCCCTGCTTCGCGTGACGTTTCGTGACATCGCAACAAACCGTGTCACGGCTTTCTCCATTCTATAGAGCTTTGATTAAACATAACTGATGTAGGACAATTGCAATCAGGTCTATCAGCTGATGACCTTTCAACAGCCAATCATAACTGCCCGATTGACATCAATCTACACATACAAACCATTCAGCATTCAGTGTACAAGTGAAAAGAAATACCTTCCTGGGTGACCAATGTGTTTCTAGTAAGGAATATGTATAATGCTCTGGACGGGAGATTTATCTATTCCCACCTAATCCAGTGAGGGACAGACAGAAAATAATCCCGATTTATTAAAACTTAAAAAACAAAAGTTACCCCTATTTTTTTTTTAAACAACGACATTAAAATTTCATATTTCGCACATATGGTTGTTAATGACATGTTTTCAAAAATATAAGTGTTTATATTATTAGTAATTACATTATTTTAAATATAGTTATTTATATAGGAAAAGTGAGCATTCATTTAGCTCTTAATTTTAGCTGTTGTAAATACAACATAATTGGAAAAAGTAGATCAGTTATTAGAACGGAGAACATAACTGACATACAAAACCTAGAGAATGTATATGAAAATAGCTTTTTATTGAATAGTCTAATGTAATATTTACAATTATAATATTTTTTCTATTCCTTTTCTATTCCTGCTTCTTGGAATGCCAACAAACAATCGCGAATCATTTCACTATTTGTCAGAATCTGTATTTCAACAAGATACTGTATCATGTCATATAGCCGAGAAACAATTCAATTACAGGCATGAGTCATTTCCTGAGCATGTAATTTCTCGTTTTGATGATCACAATTACCCGCACGGATGGCTGCATTTAACGCCTTTGGACTTTTTCTTTGGAATTATTAGAAGTTTGAGGTTTATGCCAAAATGCCAAGGACCACACACGCCTTGAAAGAGGAAGTTGAGCCATGTTTCAACGAAAGTGAGCCAAACTAACTGCTTTCTGTAGAATCGTTGATCTTCTGAGCCTTTACCGTTTGCAGTTCCGCATAAAATTACGCATCAATCTTTTCCCTATTAGTGAAAAGAAAAAACTTTTCTATGTTCCTACTGCTTCTGACAGTTGCACACTCGGGTCAGCGGTTTTTATATAGTAAACAAGATTAAATTTTGTATACGGGTTCTTTCAAAATTTTTCAAACTCTTTTCAAACAATCACTTTTTTATGCTATTAGTGTCATTCTTTTCCCGATAACTTGGAGTAGGAACTTAAGGATAACGTTTCTATGGACCAAGTTTCCAAATGTTCCAGAACCTTTGCGTTTTGTCTCCAAAGACGCATTCTTGGATGAAAGTTGTTTGTTTGGATGTAAACTATCACCTCTTAAATTTCTGTTTATTTTTTACAAGATACGATGTATGCAGCGTAAATCTAATCTCTTGAGTAAAACTTTAAATAGTGATAGTACACGTCAAGACAAACAATATTAAATAGGAAACTAAAAGTCCCAAAGATCTTCCTAAGGAGATTGGTGCCATTAAATTTTATGTCATAAATTTCAAAAGATTATACAAAAAGGAAAAAGTGGTTCATTCGTTTGTGGTTTTCTCTAACATAACTCTGTCAGTATTTTCTTGAAAATAAATAAAAAAAAAATAACATTCAAAAAATGACGATAAAGTCTGCTTTAGACTGAAGTAATGAACAATTTTTTTTTATCACTAACTTTTGTATCTTATTAAATGCTTCCAAAAGCTTAGACTTGAACTTAAATTTTGATCTCAAAATCTAAATCATTGGGAGTGGTTAAGTAGTGCAAACTGAACAGTGTTCATTTGCATAAATAAAATTTGACCCCCCCCTCCGCCTTAGCACACTTCAGTTTGTGCTACTTAATCATTCTCAAAGATTCAAAGTTTAAGATCAGCCTAAGATAAAATTTAAATTTAAGTCCAAGATTTTGATAGCATTTAATCAGATACAAAAAATAATGGGGAAAAAACAGTTGTTTGTTACTCCAAAGTCTAAAACGCCCTCTATCGATATTTTTTAACTTTATCTTTAAAAATTATTTTCAATAAAATATTGACATAAAGAATAGTTTTAGCGTAAACCACAAACCACAAACCACAAACAAATTTTGAATTTTTTATAAACTTTTGAAATTTTGGACCCTAAACTCGACTATCTTCTTCGAAAAACATTTGAGACCCTTAGTTTTCTATTTAAAATAATTCGTCGTGATGTGTAATATCACCCCTTAAACTTTTGACCTAGAGTTTAAATTCACCCTGTATATAAATCTATAGGATGCATACAAAACGACAAACATAAAAAGAATATTTAAACAATTATTGTTGGTAATTATTAAATTTGATTTTCAAATGCAAATGCGTTTAAAAAATATTTAGACATCATCTTTCACATTATTAAACCGCGAAGTTTGATTATCGATATTTTATTTCTCAATTTGTTTAAAAAAGTTTCATAATTTATACCTTGTGCATGATTTTACGTTCTTGATATTATTATTATTATTATTATTATTATTATTATTATTATTATTATTATTATTATTATTATTATTGCATTTAGGTTATACTGATTTGATGTTGTTTCCAAAGCCGGAGATTTTAAATTATATTAATATTTGTAAATCAAAGTGAAATGTACATAATTATGCAAATCTACGTAAACATTATTGACCAAATATGGCAAAAGTAATTTTACATCATGGTAAATATTAAATGATAAATGATAAGAATTTGAAATGTGAAAGTTGAATATTGTCTATATGGTTTTCCTCGTCTTGTTTGTAATATATTTCTATCTGCCAGTTTATAGCTTCATGATACAAACATAAGTTCTAGATTAAAAGTGATTTTACATATGAAAGAATTTCAACTAAAATTAAAGAATATCTTACATCAAATTTCTTTGTGAAAAGAAAATTATTTTTTATGAAGCTATTTATCATTATCTTGATACTTTGGTTTCATTTATCTAACAAACATCTTACAGTTGTTTTTAAAACGAAAACAAATCTATTTTCATACAAACATTATTTATAATTTAAAAGGGTTTTCGTATCCCATGTAAGTATCATTAATATGAAATATAAATTATCTTTCTCTGCCTGTTTGCAAAAAACAAATTTTATTAATTTCAGCATAAAGTTGACTGCATTTTCATGGTATGCATATAAAATATACAAAAATATGCTGAATAAAATTTATCTTGAAATTCATAAAAACTTGAGATAGCACAATTTTTTTAAAACTTTTCAACATAACGACTTTGAGTTCTTCATAACAACATTTATGGCTTAGGTTTGTCTGGCTGCCTGGCCATCTGTCTTAGCACTAATTCTCGTAAATGTACTCGGATTTCCCTGTTTTTTTTTATATTGTTTTACTGTTGTTTACTTTTGCAAATAAAGTGTGTAGCATTTTTAATTCATGCAGTCAAAATTTTCAGTTTCATTTACGGTATATGGGAAAAAAATTCAACTTCATTTTAATGTTAGGCAGATTCAAACATAATGAGACTGATCAGCATTTATGTAGTGCCCCGAACCATGATTTCTGAAGAATATGTGGAAAAAGCTTTTGTTATTCATTTATAGGACCACGCTAAATAGTTCTATTACATAATATTCGGTACTTACGTATTAACGCCACCGCATCAGAAATTGTGCTAATGCACCAAAAAAAAGCGATGTTATTGTACGCACACGCACGCAGTTATCTTTTGGATTCCTAGTTGAGTTGTTGTTTGCTGATTTTGACGAAATTTTTTTATACTTTAGTGCTCTTTTAGTGCTTTTTAGTGCTTTTTTCCTCATTTTCGATGCCATTTTTTGTATGCGTGTGAACAACAAAATTGCTCTTTATTGGAGCATTAGTGTAACTTCTGCTGCGGTGGCGTTAATACGTAAGTACCTAATATTCTAAGGTCAAAAACTATTTACAAAGTATTCTGTTATACTATTTCAAATATAATAAAAATTATACACATTACTGAGGTTTACTACAAGATACTTGTTGTACAATATTATGTGCATAGAATTTATCGTTCATTTACATGGACACTCAAAAGATTCGGATGTATCATAACTGTGCCTGAAGTACGCTGTCTATTGGCTGGAAATGAAATTCCACTTCTGTTATATGCAATTAACTTTATCTAAATGTTTCTTTGTACGTATAGAGTATATATCTTTATACATGGCTGCACAAAAGAATTTCCAAGCATTAACAGATTGTCATCTGGAATGCCTTAAGCACAGCTGTTAACTGACAGGAAGAGGTTGGAGTCACCGAATATGGTGCTCGTTTGTGTAGCAGTACAATATAGTGAGTGTAAAAATATACGACAGCCATAAGATGCAATATCTAGGGGGGGTCTCGAGAAAATGAGTCTCGCAGTTTACACTACAGTTTATAATCGAATAAATTTCTGTCTTTGACAAGCAGCGCAGTAGCATGGTTGCTAGCATACCGAATTTATTGTTTTTCTTTGCCTGTTAGAATCCCGCTCACCCTTTTTTGAGGGCTGTGGGGAATAAAAAATTTCTATCAATAATTTTCGAACCACAATTTGAACAAAAATATGTATAAAAATTGAAATTTATGAAAGATATAAATTAGACGTAAATTTTGTGATACATAATTTCATTTTTAGCAACGAAATTTTGCATGTTAAAATGTATAATGGAAAGCAAAATTGTGAGAACATTTATATACCTATTGGTAGGAATTGTTTGTTGATATTTAAATTTTATTACATCTAACTTTAATGATATCTGATATTTTTCACAGATAAATAAATAAATAACGTTACATTAATATGAGAATGAATATATTATTTTTATTTTGTCTCACTATGGAATTATTTCAAACTTTTGATTATTTTCATAAATATCATTTTGAATTTTAATATATAGGGTGGTCATAAAAAAACTTTGCCGATATATGGAGCTCTAGCGGCCAGTCCGCTCGACCGATCGAGGTGAAATTTCAGATACCGCTATTCAGAGGTATGAGCTCGAGATTCTGTGAACGGCAACAAAATGGCGCTCACGGTTACGGTTACAGTTACAGAAACTCGGAAATTTCCAATGGCAACACCCATTTTTTTTCATCACAAAATGCTCAGCGCATGCGAAAACCCTAAAGAGCGTTGGAACCGTACGTGTATCGCAAGAAACGGACATGTTATGCACGCACAAAAAATCGTTCTGGGAATCCTCCCCCCCCCCCCCCCATAGAAAAAACTCGATTGGGGCGCAAGGATGAAATTTGCATTTGACGCAGAGTCAGTACACTAATCTCTGATTACAAATCAGATCGGAGAAAATAAAACTTTTATTTTGATTACACATTTTCCACATGGTGCCACCACGTGTAATTGCCTGTGATGGCACTGTGTTCGTTTTTATGTCGATAGCAATGTATATTGATAGAAAAATTAAGGTTTAAAAAAACAGTCCCAAATTTTCACAAGATTTTTGCTTATAATTTACAGAATTCTTAATATAAAATAATGTTCTTTTCTTAAAATATGACAAACAACATATATATTGCACATAATACCCTGTAATCAGAATTTAAAAATGCTAAAAATTGTTTGAAAAATGAGTAGGTTTACCAAATAATTTTTCACTGCGCATGCGTAAACGATATCAAATTTCATTTGCATATTATGTTAGCTAAATGTATAGAGCAATTTTTGTGAAAGTCGCAAAATCATAGCTTGAAATTTCTGAAAATAATGAAAAAAACTTTGAAAAAATTTGGGACCATTTTTATAAAAACATTAATTTCTCAACGAGTATACATCTATCTGCATAAAAATGAGCACAGTTTATTACAATAGGCCATTTAATCATAATCTACAGTTTGAGTGATTTTGCTACATTAGTTTTGACAGGGTTATCCAAAAGATATTCATCCTTTTTTATTTTGTTGGCGGTCCCCTACGGAGTTTCGGGAAAAAAAAACTTGATGAAATGTATGACTTGTACTATTATATTTATACACTGAGAGTTTCGGGATAATCCCTCATGTATTTTTCTAGATATTTAACAAAATGTTTAAAATCGGAAGTGGACGGTCATCAATGGCCATGTAGTAATAAAAATTTTCACCTTAATCCTAAGTTAATTGCTTCCAAATACTTTTAGCATTGAACTTTTTCCTTTCTTTTTGTAATACTTTACCATATAATTTTTAATTCCACACCTTTAATAAACTTTTCTATATTATTATATTCTAAAAAACGTTAATATTTCAAAACAATCCTTTGCTTTAAAAAAATCCCATTACTGAAATTCATTTTGTATCAGTTGTGTAATATCTATTTCTTTCTTCTCTCAAATTGTTCGATTGCCCAGAATTCCCCGTCAATGATTTTGTTTAATGCAAATCCCAGTTGACTTATATGAGGCCGGGAAAAGGAACTACATTTCTGTTTGTGTTAGCGGATTAGATTTCATTAGTTAAAAGTAAACTCTGAAAATTTAGTTGGTAAATTGGTAGTTTGTTGTGAAAACCCTTTGTGTCTCACTAAGAATTTATATAAATGATACCGTTGGTATCGGAGTCAGTTTTAGTTTAGTTTTTCTGTATGTCTTCATATTTTAAGTGTCACTTGGTGAAAACGGACGTTTAATGAGTGAATTTCTACGCGGATAACATCATTCTGCTTTTATGTCGGTATCTTATAGTGGTATCAACTTTAAATAAACATTAATGGAACTGTTTTACAGTAATGTGAAACACGAATAAAGGTGCTTTAAAAATGTACTGTACTTCTGTCTAATTTAAGTGAGAAATATGCCAAAGGAATTTTATTTGTTTCTTTACCACCTTGTGCCACACGAATGCTAAATCTACGTGGTATGTGGTATGGCTTAGAGCAGAATTTTACATACATGTATATAAAGTCTGTAATCTTGGTTATCTTCGTATAATTTTATGTCGCTTAAATTATATATACACGTACTTTGCTCAAAACAATTATGGTAGCATATAATTAAAAAAAAATCTGCAAATATTTAGACTAATTAGTAGCATAATTTAAAATATCATAAATCAAATTGCAGTAAAAAACAGATGAAGAAAACTTCTAATGCAAATCAAAGTATTAAGAAGTTAAAAACAAGAAAAAGAAGAAATAGTCCGAAGTGGAATTTTGCAAAATCGTCTGTTTTATTATCTAAGTTGTAAAATGCCATTACTCAGCTTATGTTTAGTTATCTTGAAAATGTCATAACAAAGTGATATACCGGATTCCATGTTTTAATGTATTATCGGGAAAATTGAATAAGGGGAAACACAACGATAGATAGTGGACGTATTGGAATCAAAGAAATGTTGATGCAAGTTTGTGGAATCTATTAACACAGGTGGAAAGATAGATATCTACAAGGGCAATATCGGCAATGTGCTACCACATAAACTAATGATCAGTATATAGGGGGAACTAGGGTACATTGATACAGCTTTTTTCTAAAAAAATTTTTGGTGTCTAGAAAGCAGAAATTTCAAGTTATTTTTCGATATGGTGTCAGCAAAACCTGTGTAGTTTATTATAAAAATGTTCAATCGTTGTTTTATATATTATTTTTGCATGTAATTTTAACCCTCTAAGCTTTTGGCCCGTAAAATTCCGTACACTAAGCTCCAGGTTTCACTGCAATATAAGCAATGTTTAAGATATTATAATTCTATAAATTTACTGAATTTTCAAAGCATTGAAGAATGATTAACACTCTCAAGGATTACATTTATATTCCTAAATAAGATTTTTTATGTAATATTGAAAGAATCATATTTTATTAGCATTTAAAACAAAATGCAGAGAAAACAACATTACAATTTTACCCATTTGCAAGACACTTGGAGGGTTAAAAAAATAAAAAAAAGTAATTTGTATCAATGTGCCCCATCCCCGGGGCAGATTGATACACTTTGATATGTCTCGAAATAATGGAGACAAAATAACACCAATGCATATTTTTCATAGAAAAATAGTTAGAAAACCATTTTATATTATTTACAAAAATTCAAATCACCCACACTTTATTTGTAAGCAATATTAAAACAATCGAAATGAATGTATAATGATCTGGTGTTCTAGCGGTTCCTTGTCTGATTGTTGGCTTTGGTAACTTTATCATATCTGGTACTTCAACCCCAGCATTATTTTCTTTCTTAGGAAAGATGAAAATTTATCAAGTTTTCTGTTTATAAATCAGTTTATAAAAAGAAAATAAAGGATAATTATATTAAAAATTCTGTTTTTTAATATAATTATCCTGTGCTGTTCTGCAGCTTGTTTCTCTTATGTAACACTTTTCACGTAGAAAATATTTTTTCTCTGGAGAATTAATATAAATTTGAGATTTTCCAGGCTGCCGTCCTTTTCTTTACGTAGTTCTAATAGTACTGTATGTTGGGTAAGTTCCTACGTCTTGTCTTTGCAAAAATACTATAAAATGTTCTAATATAAAGAAATTAAAGCTATCTCACTTCAATAAAAACTAACATTAGAAATTTTTAGCGAAAAATGGTTAGATTAAGGAGTGCATTGTAAAAAAAATAATAAAAAGTAATGAAAAAATGAACTAGAAAAGGATTTAGATTGTATCAATGTGCCCCGACAAAGACTGTATCAATGTGCCCCATACAGCCATTTTGAATAAAATGAGTCTCAAATCCAATACTTTATAATTTATCTAACTAAAAAGAATGAGAAACTGATAAAGAGTAATTTTACTTGCCAGAGAGTGTATTCTTCTCGGTTGAAAATACTGAAACAGTTTTATAATTTGAATACTGAAACAGTTTTCAATTTTACAACTCAAATTTACTTTTGACCTACATAAACAATTAAAAACCCGTCCCATTTCAACAAACTACTGAATTATTACAAAACTTTCTGTATATAGTTGAGTGCACTAGTATCACCTTTTGGAGCTGTTGTGAAACTTCCTGTAATGACCCTGTGTGCTGTACAGGGGTGTATCAATGTGCCCCATGTATCAATGTCCCCCAGTTCCCCCTACTGTTATCAGCTCGTCTAGATAGAAAGGGCAATGTTATTCAGTTGCAAACGCATTTGTTGTTGGCCACAGGACGAAAGGTATCCAGCCAAACAGTCAATCTGCAATTCAGAAAAAAAGACGACTAAAAATTTGCAAGAGAGCTTTAATGGACAGAAATGTGAAAACATGTTTTAGGGCGAAAATTTGGTTGCAGTTAAAGGACAAAAAAAGTACAGTTTAGAAATGATGCAAAATATTTACTATGGCGTGTGTTTTTTTTCTAATGATAAAAGTGTCGAACATCTGTTTTTCATGGATCCGATGACATTAATGATAGGTTTTCGCGACCTAATGTTCCACTCCTCAATAATTGCAATCTCCACGTAGCGGACAGTAAAAAGATACCACAGTCTCGTGCAATGCATTGTCCGAGTGTGTCCTAAACACGCTCGATCGGTCTCAAGCCAAGAGAGCATGTTGGATATTCCATACACTGTAATATTTCAACTTTGAAAATGTTCTCAATAGGACGAGTTTGGTACTATCATGTATGGAAAAAAATGAATCACATATTGCTGCAAAGTAAAATACTACATAAAGTCTCGGTATCTCGTCTGTACAGCATCTGGCTCTCAAAGTGTCATTTCGAATTATATGCAGGCCTATACGTCCACCTATGCTGATTCAAGACCAAATCATGTACCCATCTTGCGTGTAATATGATCTTTCAAGAAATAAAGTAGGATTAATTTGTATCTCCCTTTCTTTCCATGCCAAAATACATCGGATGTCACATTTAAATGAAATCGGGATTCGTCTATAAAAAGAATTTCACCCAAAATTCCATGATTCCAAATTCCATGTTCCTCTATATTAAATTGCCCGAATACGCCAAGATATAGACTCCAGTAAATGAGGTGGTTGTGACATTTGAGAATCCATTATAAAATAATTTTATTATTATGATACGTGATATCTATTATGTGTTCAGAAATGAGATTTCCATAAATAATTGGTCTTTTTGTTGTTGTTGTTTAATAATGCAATAATTGTCTGATACTAATTTATAATCACTATTTAAAATCTAAAGATTACTAAAATACTATTATATAAATATTAAGAGACGAATGGATGACTAACGTTATTTAAACTTTTGTTTACACTATCCATTTCTGAAAAATTGGTAATCTGAGAAATATGTGATGTCACAATGTAAATTTTACAAGAATTTATTATCTAACTGCATACTAAATAAATAACCACATACAATAATTCATAGAAATCAAATAAGAATTGCAATGACTTCCATAGCACATACTTTGAATATATTTCTTATTATTTACTACTGCCATTTCATTGCACCAATATTCAGCGGAATTCTTATTCAAGTAATAAATAATCTCTTTTCGTCCAGAATGGTTTATTTTGACGTCTAGTCTGAATAATCAACATACTTTTGTATGCCTTAGTTGATTCAGTTCATAGTTTTGAATGGGAAAAGTAGGTAATTTTGAATATTTTACAAAATAAATAGTTCAGTCATCTTAAATTTTACTTTTTCTGAGTGTAGCCTCTTTCTTTAATTATAAATATTTTTTTTAATGTAAAATAGAATGATGGTATCCATATGTGGTACTCCATTCAAATATGAATCCTGGAAAATCGAAAAATATCAGTGAAAGACATTGAATGAAGTTCATTAATGTTTGTAAATTAATGAAAAATATCTGTTGATACAAGAGATCCTCGATGTTGTTCATAAAATCGTATGTTTGTAAATGGGAATAACGCTAGTTCAATGAGATGCTGACTGGGACCAGTACATCAGTTCGTAAAATTGAAACATTCGTAAAAAAAAAAAGGTTCTTAAAATCGAACGTCTACGTATTAAGAAAACATTTGCAAGAAATGTAAAATATTAAACAAAGCAAATTCTAAATTATTTAATTTATGTAACATTAGATACAGTATGTTGCCGAACTCGACCGATAAATTCTGATGTGAGATTCCTAAAATAGTCTCAAAGGAAGCCGCAGATTTTACAATCATTATAAATCAAAATGTATAAATAAAGATAGGCAAAGAAATAAAAGTTGCATTGATAAAAAAAAATATGTTGTAAATATTTCTTATGTATTATTAATTTTTATTTCTACATTCTGATATTAAAACAAATGCATCTTCTATAAAAAGAATATTATTTTACTTAATGATTTATTTTTATTTAACCCTCTCATGCATAAATTATTTTTCTTTATTGTTCATTATTCACAAAAAATCTTTTTTGTGATAAATGAGAACCCATTATAAAGGAATTTTATTATTATGTTGCATGCTGTATTATATGTCCACAAATAAGATTTCCATAACTGAATACTCAATTTTTTTTCTTAAAAAAGACAATTATTATCTGTCCTCATATGAGACCCATATGCAATGAAAAGGTTAAATATTAATTATATTAGACTTGGGTGATCGAATGAAGTTAAAAATACTAATAATTATTATAAATACTAATTTAAAATCACTATTTAAAATCTAAAATATACTAAAATACTTTTCTATAAATGTCAAGTGAAGAGCTGATGATTAACAGTATTCGAACTTTAGTTTATAAAATTTGTTCCGGAAAATTGATAACCTGAGAAATATGGAGCGTCGTAATACAAATTAAAAAAAATATATATAAACTAAGTACATAATAAATAAAAATATAACCACGTACAATGTTTCATGGAAATCAAATAAAAATTGCAATGACCGCATAGCACATACTTTAAATACTATATTTCTTATTATTTACTACTGCCATTTCCTTGCACCAATATTAAGCAGAATTCTTATTCAAGTAATAAATAATCTCTTTTCGTCGTGAATGGTTTATTTTTACATCTAGTCTGAATAGTCAACATACTTTTGTATACCTTAGTTGATTCAGTTCAAAGTTTTCAATAGGAAAAGTAAGTAATTGAAATATTTTATTAAATAAATAGCTCAGTCATCTTAAATTTTACTTTTTCTGAGTCCAGTCTATTTCTTTAATTATAAATATATTTTTTTAATATAAAGTAGAATGGTGGAATCCATATGTGGTATTTCGTTCATTTTTGAATCCAGGAAAATCGAAAAATATCTGTAAAGGACATTTAATGAAGTTCATTGATATCTGTAGATTAATGAAAAAATATCTGATGATACAGTAGGTTTCATACTCGATTTTAGGAACACAAGCGGACTGGTATAATGTGTTCATAAAATCGTATGTTCGGAAAAATTTATAAATTATTTCGTTACAAAAATTTATAAATTAAGTACATAATAAATTAATAACCACATACAATAATTCATAGAAATCAAATACGAATTGCAATGACCGCTTAGCACATACTTTGGATATATTTCTTATTATTTATTACTCCCATTTCATTTCACCAATATCCAGCAGAATTCTTATTCAAGTAATAAATAATCTCTTTAAATCGAGAATGGTTTATTTTGACGTCTAGACTGAATAGTCAACATACTTTTGTATACCTTAGTTGATTCAGTCCAAAGTTTGGAATAGAAAAAGTAAGCAAATTGCAAATATTTTACAAAATAAATAGCTCAATCATCACAAATTCTACTTTTTGTCGGTTTATTCTATTTCTTATATAATAAATATATTTTTTAAAATATAAAATAGAATAATGGTATTCATATGTGGTATTTCGTTCATTTATGAATGCAGGAAAATCGAAAAATATCTGTGAAGGACATTTAATGAAGTTCATTGATATGTGTTAATTAAAAAATATCTATTGATTCAGTAGACGCTCGATTTGACGAACATGAGCGGACTCATATAATGTGTTTCTAATATCGTAAGTTCGTAAATGGGAATAACATTAATTCAATGGGATGGTGACTGAGCCAATACATCAGTTCGTAAAATCGAGGAATACGTAAAAAAGAGGTTCTTAAAGTCGAGCGTCTACGTATTATGAAAACATCTTGCAAGAAATATAAAATATTAAACAAAGCAAATTCTAAGTGACTTAATTTATGTAACACTAGATACAGGATATTGCCGCATTCGACCGACGAATTCTGATGGGAGATTCCTAAAACTATCTCAAAGGAAACCGCAGATTTTACAATCCTTATAAATCAAAATGAATAAATAAAAATAGGCAAATACATAAAAGCTGCATTGATAAGATAAATATATTGTAAATATTGCTTATATATTATTTATTTTCATTTCTAAGTTCTAATATTAAAACAAATACATCTTCTAATAAAAAAATACTATTTTGCTTTATAATTTACTTTTATTTAACCCTCTCATACATAAATTATTATTCATTACTGTTCATTATTCACAAAAAATATTTTTTTGTGATAAATGAGAACCCATTATCCCCTTGGGGACGAGCGACACGTATACGTGCCACAAAAAAGGCTTAAGAATCCTTGTTTATCCCCACCAGTAAAATTATATTGTAAAATTAGCCTTATTTAATATTTAATCGGAACATTTCTCCGGTTCAACAAGCAGTGTTGCCAGATTGGGGATTTTGTCCCCATTTTGGGGAATTTTGAACCTCATGGGGAATTTTTTGGGGACAAGTAAATCTTGAGGACATGTTTGGGGACTAGGAACATATTTGGGGAAAAACTTGGGGAATTGTTGCCACAATTTCAATTTTTACTTTCAGACATTTGCCAATACTGGATCTGTCTCGAATTCGATTTTGGTTTGGAAAACGAAAATAAAATACAGAAATAATAGAAATAAATCATCCTCGTGGTCATCCTCATCGTTTACATATACTACAGATTCATCATGATCTGCATTGGGCTATTCCCCATCTGAATTTTCAGATAAGATTCTTGATTCAGATTTTCCTGTTATCGCGGATAGAAACACAAGCACAGAAACACATTTCATTTAATAGTGTAGATTTATACAACAAAAATAAAAACAATTTTATAACCTTTCTTTTTTTTGTTATTTTTATCTTTGAATATACATGCACAAATTTTTTTAGATTAAATGTTTATTTATTTTTCATAAATGGGGATTTTTTTCAAAAAAAAAAAATGCTTGATTTGGGGAAAAAATTGAGTTTAAATTTGTTAAAAAAATTTATAACGGAAAATTGAAAATAGGGAACCTGCCTTTTTGAGTAAAAATTCAGTTGGGGACTTTTTCTGAAAAAAGCCCTGATTTGGGGAAATTTTTGGAAATTTTGGGGAAAACGACTTTTGACAATCTGGCAACACTGTCAACAAGTCACAAACTTTTGTTTTTAAAATACGGCGACAAAACATTAAAAAAAATTCGTAAAAGGCTCCCATCACGAAGAGGTTAAAAAATAATTTTTTTATAATACTGCATGATAGGTATTGTATGTCCACAAATAAGACTTTCATAAATAAAAGATTTTTTTGCTTAAAAAGACAATAACTATCTGTCCTATATGAGACCCATTTGCATAAATGAGTTAAATATTAAACATATTAGACTTGAGTGATCAATTGAAGTTAAAAATGCTAAAAAATATTATAAATACTAATTTAAAAATACAATTTAAGATCTAAAATATACTAAAATACTTTCATAGAAATATTAAGTGAAGGACAGATGATTAACGTTATTTAAACATTCGTTTACAAAATCCATTTCTGAAAATTTGATAAAGTCAGAAATATGTGAGGCTGTAATGTAAATTTTACAAAAATTTATAAGCTAAGTACATAACAAATAAATAACCTAATACAATAATTCGTGGAAATCAAATAAGAATTGCAATGACCGCATAGCACATACTATGAATGTACTTCTTATTATTTACTACTGCATTTCATTGCATCAATATTCAGCAGAATTCTTATTCAAGTAATAAATAATCTCCTTTCGTCGAGAATGGTTCATTTTGACGTCTAGACTGAATAGTCAACATACTTTTGTATGTCTTAGTTGATTCAGTTCAAAGTTTGAAATAGGAAAAGTAGGTAATTGCAAATATTTTACAAAATAAATACTTAAGACATCTTAAATTTTACCTTTTCTGAGTCTAGGCTTTTTTTATATAAACATATTTTTAAACATAAATTAGAAAATCAGTATTTATATAATTGAAAAAAAGTAGAAAAGTAGAAAAATTGTACTTTATAGGTAAAAATCCCTTCATTGCAGAAAGCACTCGAGGAATTTTTTAACATTTTTTTAGTGGTAGTGCATAAACATAAGATCATATATGTCAAACAGTTTTAAAAAAGTCATAATAATTAAAAATTTCTAAAAAGAAATGACATTGCTCTACAATAAAATGTTTAATACCCCCCCCCCCCCCAAAAAAAAAAAAACTGTTCACCATAAATCTTGAGCATAATCGAATAAATATAGATTATAATTTTTTACCAAAATCATTCAAGTAGTTTTAGATGAAACAGGTCTTAAATTTCGCATATTTTCTATGGAATTGCACCAATTCTTCTCTTCCCTTTAAAATTAAGTGGTTTATTTTAATATTAATTGCTTATTAATTTTTGCCTTTACTTTTCCAGCCAATACTTTCAATACAATTTTCATAAACACATCATAGCATAAACCCATTTTACTTTATCTTATATTTTATGTTTCGATGATTAAACTTTATTAAAGATTATATTGTTTGTTTAAGTTCTCAAGCATGACTTTTTCAGAATCGCTCCTTTGGTTTAACGCTTTATCTACCGATGGTACTTATAAGTACCATAAATATAAGATATTATAAAATTCTTTTAATGCGTCAGTTAATTGTAATACTGTTTAGAATGATTTACAGATAGATTACTTTATCTTGTTCCAAAAGCATTATTGGTTACACAAGACAAAAATAACTTTAAATTCTGAGGGAGGGGATGGGGAATTTTCAATTTGGAAATATTTCTAGATTTATATTAAAAGGATTATCATATTTGTATATTTTACAATACTACAAGATACTAATAAAACAATTAAAAATAAAACATTAGAGTGGGGTTATAAATATTGCACAGAATCCCTGTAAATTCAAATTTAATTAATCCTTCTAAATACTTCAATCCTTCTAAAATCCTTCAAAAATTCATTAAATGATTATGTAAATCTTTTAATTTAGTTTAAACAATTTACGTAAAATGCTTTAGAATGTAAAATTTTCATGAATTCATAATGCGATAGATAAAGGATTTACGAGTTAAATCTATATAATAAAGGCCAAACGTATCTGTGCGTAACGCATACTTCATGTTTTGAATGGCAACACTTTCCGATGAAAATTCGGGTTTGCAATTTTCGCTATTGCAAATTTTTAAACTTCTAGACATAGCACGTTTTCAAACTTTATACCATCGTATAGAGAAAAAAATGCACTTTTAAATGCAGTTTGTTAGAAAACTGTATCTCAATTTGTTTTCGAGATATTAATTTTTTTGTAGTTTTTAGTTCAATTTATCTGACAGTGGCAACTTGAATACGCATTTATGTGGGAAATAAAGGAAAAAAAGCAATAGAGTAAAAAAAGAAAAAGAATAGAGATGCAGTTTGGTGGCTGGAGATGACGCCAAAAATGTAACCCTAAAATTCCCTGCATTGCATCAAACACAACCGCGTGCTTTCGCAAAAAAGGAAAACTTTTAGCGATACAGATTTAATTCATAATACAATAAAACGCTATTTTAGAATGATAAAATATAATCAGATCTTTTTCATTTAGAGAAAAAATTATGTTAAATAATTCGGTCTCTGTTCCACGTGATTGTTTTGTTTGAGCCGAATAAGAGACTTAAATTGGAAAAATCGGAAAAATAACGCCCATCAAACCGTTTTGTCGCATGCTGCACCTCCATTTATCTCTTTTCTCCATGGAAAATAACAAATCACTGTATATTTTGGTTGTCATTTTTTCATAGCAACTGAAAAAAATAGTAATTAATAATCTGTTATGTCAAAATATCGTTGGCTATAAAACCCGGTGAATGTTGTTGGTTTTATTTTGTTTTTATCTATCAATTTAATGACTTTTAGTTCGTTGCAAACTTACTTTACAAAAGATACATAAATAAAACTTTACGAAAATATATTTTAAAGAATATCTGTCTTTCATATTTTCTTAGTTGGTTTTAAAAGCTGAAAGAATGCAATTTTATTCTTTGGCAAAAACTTTCACTAATAAGTTCTATCTTGCGTCTAATACGGAAGCACCGATAATTTTCAAAGCTTTATATGATTACATAATTAAAAATTTTTATGTAAAACTGCTGTTTGGAATTAGTTGGCAGTTTAAAAAGCATATTACGTAGGAAAAAATTATTAGACTTTTCAATTTTAAAAAAGTTTTCACCTTTACTCTGTGACCCGGAAACCCCGGGTTCGGTGTACTAGTTACTTTAATAGCGAATCATTTTCCATAATTTGTATCAAATATTCTTTATCCCGCACGATTATAATAATTATATTTATTATATCTGCATTCGTTTTTTTTTATTAAATTGTATCAGTTTTACTTTTTTGTGTAATAGACCGTGGGGCAAGAGCACATATCTCATCGAGAATGAAATTCCAGAATTAGTTGAAATTCGATTCGCATATTAAAATACAATCGGTCTGCCAAGTCATATCTTGGTGGAAAATACTTTAAAATCTGATTTCAGTGGTTGACTCGTAGATTTACTATTATGTTTTCCTGCACCTAAAGGTATGAAATTATGGAGGACTTGGAGCATGAAAACACCATGTTAAACCTATGACTCAACAGCTAAAATTGGGTTTTCAGATGTTTTTCACCAAGATGTGTCTTTATAGACCGATTGCATTCCAATATGCAAATCGAGGATTAACTAATTTTATAATTTCAGACTTGATAAAATTAATGTTTGTGCAGCCGCCTCCCGGTCTATAAGGAATAGAATGCTGGCAAAGAGATTATTAACAAAGACGGATCTCGAATATTTTTTACATAATGATATTTTCATTATAAATTAAATTTCATTGCTATATTCATAGACATATCTCGAATATTGTTTCATAATAATGTTTTATTATGAGTTATTGATATTTCAGTATGAATTTATTTCATTATGTCATGAATAATAATAATCCTCGATTCTAATCCTAATACGATTTCTAGAAAATCAAAAGCGCAACTTTCATGAACTTTGGAAGATCTTATATTCATGAATTGACATGAATTTTTTTTTCATAACAGCTGATATTTATTCAAGATCTAAACAAACATGTGTTAATGAAGGAAGGATATGTATGTATACATCATTATGAGAACATTTTATTATTATTATTATTCAAAATTAATATTTACACTTTATGTATTTATGTATACAATGTTAAAACCATAGGTGACACTCCTAGGGGTGAACACTTGTCTAGGGGACCACTAGGGGACCAGAATTACCCGCCTAGGGCACCCCACGGCACCCAATAGGGTTCCATGGCTTGCCATAGGGGTGTAATTGGGGTACAATTGGGTCAAAGGGGCAAAATGGCTCCTGTAGGGGGTCTCTCACGAGAAAAGCTTTTTCATCCTTAGTAGAACCATATGCAACTTGTGGTTTTAACAGTCTACGTAGAATTCGAATATCAATATATTTTGTTTTTATTCTTAATCGTAAATTTATAGTTTAAAAAAATGATTCGAAATCACATTGCTCTTTAGAATTCATATATTTAAATTAGAACTTCACGTACTTAATTTAGTCCTAAACTTAGCAATTCATTTTTCCAATTTAAACAGCTCTGACCAAAAAAAAAAAAAAAAAAAAAAAGGAACATGCTGTTATTATCAAGATTAAATTCTTTCAAATGAAATAATATTTAATTATCCCATTTTGGATGACCAAGAAAGCTACAACTCATTGAAATATTACATCTACATGTAAACTAATAAAACAAATATTCATTTTTAACTTCTTTCAAATATTTTCATTTCACTACTACGTGACACGTGACCACGGTGGTTTGCAGATAAGATTAGAGCCTCCAAACTGCGAAGTAATTTACATTGGTATTGAATCTTGTTCACCTTTATTGGTGATTTTCCAATTCACTTTTTGCTTAAAATTATTTATTCAGCGAAAAATGCGCTTTTATCGTCGAAAAGATTTAGAGGACATTAAAATAAAATTATGTAGACTTTTTAAAATTTAAATATTAAATTGCGCATCAAAATAATAAACAGTCGGTTCTCGTTAATTCGAAATAAGATAAATCGAATCTTCGCTTAATTCGAAATAAACATGAAGTCACAAGATTTCAGTAGCATAATAACGTTAAAAATTTCCCTTTATTTGAACTCATTTTATCTTGATTTTCTTTAATTCGAACAATCGAGTTTCCGCTTTTTTATTTATCCTTATTTTCTCCCGGATTTCAGATCCTTCAAGTAGCTTCCTTTCTTTTCTTTTTGTCAGAATTGTTCTGAACAAGTATACATGCGTCTCATGCATTTGATATCCGCTTTTTTAATGTCCAGTTAGTTTATCAATTATACCACCACCTCACCTTCGCTTGTGCTTGTTTTTAATCCCTTAATTAATTTAGGTATTTATATCTTTTAATTTAATATTAAGTCATATTCTAATAAGAACAATCGAAATATATTTAAAAAAATACTACAACATTAATTTTTTTGTAATAGTACCTCTTTAACATGCTTTCCTCTCCTACTTTCCATAATTCGAACTCCTGATAATTCGAACATTTCTTGTGGTCCCGGCAAGTTTGAATTAATGCGAGCCGACTGTATTTGCCTCATAAATCTCAGTATACATTTTTGAGCATTTGAAATACTTTCAAAGGCATAGGAGTGTTCGGAAAGGAGTTAAAAACAATCGAAAAATTGTTTAGTCGATTTGATATTTAAACCAATAAATAATCGCTAAATATATGTAAAGCGATCAAATAAAGATATCTTATAATATACCTTTTAAAATTAATGTATTTATTGGATTCAGAATCGACCACAACTTCCATTTATTGCTTTACATCTCAAAATAGTAAGAACGCACAAATGAAAATCTAATATAAATTGCCTATAAAAAACAACAATGTACTTTTGTAAGAAATCATTTCTCGTTATCATGATATTTTGATGGTTTAATATTGCTAAAACGTTTTTTAAACTTTATTTTCAGGAGGAAAACAAATGTATTTTATTTTTAATATGCATTTCATAAATTTGAATGAGGTGTTGCATGCGAATAAGTTCAATTTGAATAATAAATTAAGTTCATTCTTACTTTATACATAAGTAAAACAATTGATAAATTCATGTTGTCAGAAACGAAATTTAAAATTTTCAAAGGAAACAGTAGACGATTTGTTATTTGAACAAATCAAATTTCACCCCATAAATATTTATTCAAAACAATTAAAATGAAATTTATACTAATAATATAAAGAAGTAACATTTGAAGGGATAATCTCTGGAGCTATAGAATCGAATTCACAAGTAATGGAAGCAAATTCATAGTGACAGTTCCTGCTCCAAATAGACTGTACTTTATGTAGGTTGTCTGGTAAAAGCAAAAAACTATTGTACATATATTTTTTGTATTGAAAGGTTTAGTATTTAATATGTTAGTTTCACATAAATTGTAAATGCTCTTTTAACAACCGTTATTCAAAAATTTCAAATTTAAAAAGCATTCTAACAACGTTTCAAAAGTAATGGCAGCATATTCATAGTGACAGATCCTGCTCCAAAATAAACTGTATTTTATGCCGGTTCCACCTACTCGAAGGCTGGTAAAAGCGAATAACTTTATAAAATTGCGGATGTTTTTTTTTTTTTTTTTTTTTTTTTGGTCACATTAAAATAAATATATTTGTAATTAGAAATTTGGCATTGTAGTTCACATAAATGGTAAGATAAAGTAAGATAATTGTAAGATTCACATAAATTTACATAAAAGTTCTTTAAGAACGGTTGTTTAAAAATTTGAAATTTAAAGGGTGGAGAGCATTCTAACAAATTTTTAAAAGTACTGGTGGCAAATTCATAGTGTACCAAATCCTCCCCACTGCTCCAAATAGACTGTACTTTACTTCGGTAACACCAACTCAATTTTTTTTTAGCGTTTTAAAACTGTTTAAAAAATAATGGTGGTGAATTCATAGTGGCATTTTCTGCTTCAATAATAATAATAAATTTAATTTATGTCGATTCCACCAACTCGAAAGGCTTTCAAGAGTAAAAAACTTTCTAAAATTGTGTCTTTTGTCATATTCAATGATGTAGATACAAGACTTTTAATATGATAGTTCCGCATAAATTGTAATTACTCTTTAAGATTTTTTTAAAAATTGAAATTTAAATGGGTGAAAAACTTTCCAACAAAGTTTCAATTAACGATTTTTACGGATTTGATAACGATATAAATCTTAAATTTAGCATATCTATTTTTTTCATGACGCAAATGCATACACTTAACAGTTTTTTTCACAAATTTAAATTTAAAAGGATGCATTGCAAAAATTTTACTGTTGATTTTGCAGTATAATATTGCCAATGGAGGTACCAGATTATAACTGTCATATAGGCAGAAATATATAATCGTTTTAGTGAATTCAACGGTATGTCACTGGTTAATGATATATTACATGTTGATTTTACTGTTTATTATCATAAATTTTATAGTTATAAACTGGCGCCCCAGCAATTATTTTTTGCAGTGTGCAGAAGGGAAATCTTATATATTTTTCTTTTTTTAAGCGTTTTGTTCATTTGACGAAACCCTATTCATCTCTGTTGTTTGTCTGTCTTTCCATCACAGAGTCTGTACGCAAAAACTGCTTAAGTCAGAGACTTAAAATTTTGAGTACTTCAAGCTGAATACCTCATGTCACATGAGACATCATAATATTTAGAAAAAGTCTATTATTTTAATTCAAGCAGTATTATCCGTTCATTTCCGACACTTAAATTTTAAAAGGCAACTTAATTTAAAATTTTTTCGTGTGGGCATCATAGCTTCAAATTAAAGCATCTCGCTCGTTCTGAGTTCGGTCCCTAGTGCTGAAACTTGAAATTTTCATACTAATGTTGATTTAATCTAAAGAAAATCTGTATTTTCTCCCCAAATTAAGGATTTATATGCATATTTTTAATCAGCGACATTGATAAAATATTTAGAAATTCTGTTTTTCTTTCTATTTTAAAAACTATTGTGTTTTAATAATAATTTAGCATATCAAATTTCGTTTAAGCATTTTTTATTTTCGTTTTTAGAAATTTAAAATTTTATTTATATCTGTGCTATTTTTTTTATTCGATCTTCAAAAAAAATTGTAAATTTGGATTTTATTTAAATATTTTGATTTTAACATTTTTAATTCGATAAAATAAATAATGTCTTTTTATAAGTATTTTAATATTAAATTTATTGGTACTACCAACAGTTTGACAACAATTAATATTAATAATTATAAATTAACAATTTGGATTTATTAATTAAAGGATAAGTTGCTTTGAAAGAGGTATTAAGGAGGTCAGGGACACTAAAATCTTCAAATTTTCTAATATATATATATATATATATGGAGATTCTTCTTATAAAAGTTCTTTCGAACACATAAGTAAATAAACTCGGAGGTAAATTAAATTCTGACACCGTTTTTAAACTTTTAAATGACTTATATTAAACGTTAATATTTACAAAAAAGATATTTACATATTAATATTTACAATTCGAACATTCAAAAGGAAACTTTAATTAAAACATCTTAATCGCGTCATCTTAATCAACATTCTTCTAAAGTCAACACCAACTCTCCCCACATTCCATCCAACGATCTCTTCCGTTCATTTCTTTTTTCTTCGGCTTTTCGTCTGAATGGAGTTTTTTCAGAAAATCGTCTGCTTTCTAAAGACCTTTTCTATCAGAGTTGCGATATGAAGAACCTTACAAGACATGATACTTGGCTGTTGGAGAAAGAATCGCTCCCACAACGGCCATCCTGACTAGGCTTTCGTCCTCGAATGCTCGTCGCTTTGGAGGCAGCAGCAGTTGGATCATCTGGAAAGATAAAGAAAAAAAAACACAGCAGCATCCAAAGTCTTAATTGAAAAAAAGAAGTCATTATTCAAATTGTTTATCAAAGCTTAGATTATTTCTTGAAAAAATTCATATATTTTTTTTCCGCGTCTTTTCGTCTTCTCTTTCTTACGTCCTTTCATCTTCTTTTATCTTACGTCTTTTCGTCTTCTTCTTTCATACGTCTTTTCATCTTCTATTACCTTACGTCTTTTCGTCTTTTCTTTCTTACGTCTTCCGTCTTCTTTTATCTTACGTCTTTTCGTCTTCTTTCATACGTCTTTTCATCTTCTTTTACCTTACGTCTTTTCGTCTTTTCGAGAATAAAGTTAAAATTCTATTAGTTGTCAGTCCAGAGGTTTGTCATAGTTGGTATAGTGTCACAATCGGTGAAATTCTTTTTTTTTTTTTCAAGCTTCGTCCGTCCACGGCTTCATGTACTCTGCACATGTACTGGTGACCATGGGTCCTTCGTTGAATCCAAGTTTCTTTACATCGTAGGTGTCATTATTTTTTTACTTTTATGACTTTGTACGGACCTAAATATTTTGGTTTTAACTTCAAACCTGGACCTTGTTGTGTGCGTTTTATAGCAACCACATCATTAATCTTAAATTTGTTAGCTTTCTTTCGTCTGAGGTTGTAAGTTTTACGGTTCTCTTCTTGGACTTTTAAAATCTGTTTTTTAGCATTTTTTCTCATATCTTCGCGATTATTTGTAAAATCAGATTGTATTTCAGCATTCAGAAGACTAGTAATTTCAATGTTATTTTTTAGTTTCATTTTAGTACCAAACATCAATTCAAAAAGAGTTGTGCTTATACTTCTCTGAAAAGTCGAATTTATCACCTGTTGTACGTTGCTTACATGTGTATACCATTTTTTAGGATTATCGACAGACAATTTAGACAGAACAGATATTATGACAGAATTTAGACGCTCAACTTGGCCGTTAGACCTGGGTAATCCAGTGGTAATCGGGATATGTTTAATATTTTCATTGATGCAATAATCTTCAAAAGCTTTAGAGGTAAATGCAGGACCTTTATCTGATATAATTCGAACTGGATTTCCAAAGATAGATTTTTGGATTTCTAATTTAGAAATTACTTCGGCAGCATCGGTAGATTTTGTGGGATACAACCAAACAAATTTTGTGAATGCGTCAATGACCGAAAGGATATGTTTGTAATTTTTATTAGCGCTTTCTAATGGGCCTAAGTGATCAACATGGTACGTATGTAATGGAGTTTCTTCTTTTTCTATTGGGTGAAGTAAGCCTTCTTGTTTACCACATTTTCTATTAACTAAAATACAGGGAACACAATTTGCTATACATTTCTCAATTTTTTGTTTAAGTTTAGGGATGTAAAAATCATTTTCTAAACTTTTCTCTGTTCTTGCAACTGCGTAATGACCTTTTTCGTGAGCGGCCTTGATTATATTCATTTGCATGTCTTCCGGTACAACTAATAAATCATTACCATTAACACATTTATAAAGAACATCATTTTTAACTAGATAATCATCATAAGATTTCACCTTTAGGATTTCTTTTATTGTTTTAATATGGTCATCGGTTTCTTGAGCTTGGATAATTTTTAAAGTTAAGCTATCTTGGATTACCATACAAATAGGATACCTACTTAATGCATCGACATGTCTCATACTGCTACCCTGTCTATGTTCAATAACATAATCAAAATCGGATAACATTATTGCCCATCTAGCTATTTTTGTACTCATTTCTTTTTTATCCATAGTCATTTTAAATGCATTACAATCGGTTACAATTTTAAATGGGATACCTAGCACATATACTCTAAACTTTTTCAGGGCTTCAATTACAGCTAAAACTTCTAATTCGTAACTAGTGTACTTCCGTTCAGCTTCGGTGGTTTTTTTACTTGTGAAATAAACTGGATGAAATTGATTATCTACTGGAGATTGTTGCATTAAAACAGCTCCATAGCCATCAATACTGGCATCACAATGGATTTCGGTCGCATTTTTGGGATTGTAAATTGAAAGTACTGGTTCTGACGACAAATTACGTTTGAGTTCATTAAAAGCTCTTTGTTCTTCTATATCGAATTTAAATTTTGAATCTTTTCTTAGCAGGTCACTTAACGGTTTAGCTATAACCGAATAATTTCTTATAAATTTTCGAAAGTATCCTGTCAATCCTAAATAACTTTGAACATCTTTGGTACACTTTGGTTCGGGAAAATGTATTACTGCTTTAGTCTTCAGTGGAGAGGGATACAATTTACCATTTATGATTCTATACCCCAAGAAATCAATTTCACGCTTCAAAAAATTGCATTTTTTAAGATTTAATTCTAATCCATATTCCGATACAGTTTCGAGTACAAGTTTTAATTTTTCTAGACCTTCAGCTTCGTTTTTAGCAGGTATTATTAAATCATCCATATAAATGACAACAATGTGATCTTTTAATAGGTTTCGAAATACATTATAAATATACTTTTGAAAAACACTAGGGCTACTGGTCAACCCGAATGGACATTTCAAAAATTCGTATTGTCCTTCATGAGTAACAAACGAGGTGTAATTCCGCGAGTCTTCTTCAACATCTACATGAAAGAAACCGTTTTTCAAATCTATGGTGGTAAATACTTCGGCAGAATGTAATTGGTCTATTACATCATCAATAACTGGCAAGGGGAAATGCTCACGTACTGTCTTTTTGTTAAGACATCTGTAATCAACACAAAGTCTCATTGTGTTATCTTTTTTCTTGACTAACACAACCGGCGAAGAAAAATTAGAAGAACTTTCTCGAATTATTCCCTGTGCTAGCCACTCCTCAATTTGGTTTTCGACTATTTTTTTTCTCGCGTGGCGGTAATCTTCGAGGAGAAGAACAAACTGGGATTTCGTCAGTTAAATTAATTTTCATTTTAACATCTACTGTTTTAGTTTTAATTGGTACATAATTTTCAATTAAAGAGTATAACTCTGAACGTAATTTTTTGTCAGCAATGTGAGTTAAATCAAATTTAGGCTCATCCAAAACATTTACAATATTAACAAAAAAGTCATTAGACTGAACTTCAGATTTAAACAGTTTCACTTTATTCTCAGAAATAGTTAATGTACCTTGATGAATAACATCAGTGCCAATAATTAAATCGAAATTAATGCAACTGTCCTTAACGACAAAAAGAGTAACTTTAAATTTTGAACCATCTACTTCGATTTCTGAATTGAAACAACCTTCTGGTTTAATTGAGGCTTTTCCTAGACCGGTCAAAGAGATACTCGTAGGTTTTAATTCTACAAAGTTCTTCAAATTATCATAAATACTTTTCTTTAACAAAGTCTTTTGGCTACCAGTATCTATTAAAGAGATTAAACGCAAAGAATAAAGCTTTATCTCTTTCAGAATTAAATCTTGGGATGTAATAATGTTTACTTGTGATTGAGCATTTTTAACACTTGTATCTTTAGATTTATTACATTGAAATGATTTATGACCATAAGCGTTACAAGCAAAACAAAGCGGCCCTTTATCTTTATTTACACAGTTAATACTCTTATGATTATTCCCGCCACAATTAAAACAACGCATATTTGGCTTTACAGGCTTAAATTTGTTCTTAACTTCAACTTCGGATTTAATTTTAGGCTTAGCTCCTTCATATTTATGAAATTTTGCATTTTCATACTCCGATCTTATTTTTTCATAAATCTTTAATTTTTGTTTAAATTCAGCAATATTGGGACAACCATACAAAAAAGATTTTTTAGAAATGGGGTCATTAATTCCATTTATTACATACTGAATAAGGGCAGAATCTTCAATATTGCCTTTTGAGCATAATTGTTTCATATTTAAAAAATATTCATCTAACGATTCATGTGGTCTAATTTTTCTTTTGGACAGCAATTCGTGTAATTCAGCTGAATTGCACGTTTGACCAAATTCAGATATGAGTAGAGCTTTTAATTTAGACCACGAATTAATATTTGTTTCACTTTCAAGAAATAATTTTGCTCTGCCTGTCATACGGCGTTTAGCCAAAATCAATTTGTGCAAATCGCTAACGTTAAATAATGAAACAATATCTTCAAAATCGGCAATCCATTTATTAATATTTTGTACTTGAGTACCTTCAAACATTGTAATCATACTTTCAATATCATTAATAGAAATGCTTGGTTTAATAACATAATCAGGAATTAGAATTTTCTGATTTTCATTACTTTCACAATTAGAACTACCAGAATCATTTCTCATATTATTCTCAAAAACAGTTGAAATATTTTTAGTTTTATCTTGTAAATCATCATTAAATTCATCAACACTTTCGTCATCACTAAGAGTACCTACATCGGCTATCATATTAATTTTTAAAATATTAAAATCACATAAACTAGAAATTATTCTGGCAGCAATTTCATCAAAAGTTCCCGAATTATTTATACACAAAACATTGCAAATGGTAATTAAGTCGTTAACAGAAAAATTATCTTTAATTTCTTTGAATTTAGTTTGATATTCATCGGAATCTACTTCAAACGTAAACCCAGTAAAATTCCGAATTCTACGTCGATTATTTCTGTCACCGATTTCTCCAAAAATTAATTTGTACAATATCTTAATACTAGCTGATTTTTCAGTTTTCAAAGAAAACTCTAATTCCTTTAAATCAACTAATTTTTCCATTATTGAAAAGAAAAATGAAATAATAAACTCACTTCATAATCAGATGCTCAGCTTCACACATTTAAACAGCATTGTTGTCGCAGTATCCAACAGCTTCATATCATTAAACATATATTCAAAAAAAAGATTTCCTCATAATAATTTCCAGCAAGGATTCCATCACAATTCTAAATAATAACGGCTTCAAGATTATTTAAAGTATATATATATTTCTTCTCTGTGGGCGTTCGTTTGTCTCGGTTCTGACACCAAAATTTATGGAGATTCTTCTTATAAAAGTTCTTTCGAACACATAAGTAAATAAACTCGGAGGTAAATTAAATTCTGACACCATTTTTAAACTTTTAAATGACTTATATTAAACGTTAATATTTACAAAAAAGATATTTACATATTAATATTTACAATTCGAACATTCAAAAGGAAACTTTAATTAAAGCATCTTAATCGCGTCATCTTAATCAACATTCTTCTAAAGTCAACACCAACTCTCCCCACATTCCATCCAACGATCTCTTCCGTTCATTTCTTTTTTCTTCGGCTTTTCGACTGAATGGAGTTTTTTCAGAAAATCGTCTGCTTTCTAAAGACCTTTTCTATCAGAGTTGCGATATGAAGAACTTTACAAGACATGATACTTGGCTGTTGGAGAAAGAATCGCTCCCATATATATATATATATATATATATATATATATATAAAACTTAAAAGCTTAAAAACATGTATCTATTGAAAGTAAAACAGGAAATTTCTTCACTTTGGTTTGTTTTCAAAATCTAGTTTCGAAATAAGGGCTGTCACGGAAACGACTTCTTGTAAAAATGCTTTTTACTTCATGATGGGTTTTTTCATCATTTCCTGAATTTAAAGTATTGTAAGTCAAGAAAAATAAAAGATAAATTGGAAAAACTTAGAACATGTATTTCTTAATTATTTTGCTTTAATTTTAATTAAGCAAATTTGAAAAAAAAAATGAAAGTATGACTTTTTTTAAAAAATTCATCATTTAAAAAAATTGACATTAAATATTTTTTATTTTTATTTAAATTAATTTTTAAAATATTGAATCAAAATTAAGGCTTATATATTTTTGTTTATTTATATGAAAATAGACCAAATTCTTCAAATAAAAATTCACTTTAAAAAGATGTTAATTTTACGCCACCTTTTTAATAAATTTTATTTTTTTTAAAAATAGTTTTATCATTTGATTTTATTTATTAATCATATAGTTAACCAGCACAAAAAGTTCAAAATTGTAACTCAACAAATACAAATATTTTTATATGTCTCCCAGACTCCCCTGAAACCAATACATTATTATTTTCGACGATGCAATGGGTTTTGGAAAACACAATTTTTAAATGGTCCAAACAATTCACGACTGCAGATTACTTCTTGTCTCCCGAAGACATTCTTCCTTTCTACGCTAAAATAACTAAACAACAATATTTTGATGCAATCTTTTTATTGCAGATTGTCAGACAGCGATTTAAATCACTTACTAAAATTTTGAAATTTTTAGATGAATAGAAATAATTTTCTAAAAAATAAATGAGAATTTTTTTTCATGAAAATGATAAAACACAGACATTTTTGCATGTCTTCGGCTCATATTTTCAGTTCAAATTATGCATATTTTTAAACGAAATTTTAAAGAGAGAATGTATACAGTTACATTTATAACCGATGCAAATTCCAGAATGTTCGTCCGTTAAAAACTATTTTTGTTCTCGTCATTGTTATTGTTTTTATGTTAAAGGACACGACGTGAACAGAAAAAAACCTTGAAGTAAACATATTTCTTTAAAAAAAATTTCATCAATATCTTTTCACCAAATTTTTACAATTTTTATTTTTTGGGCTAAAAAACCGTGATACTTTCAACAGATAAAAATATGAAAGAATTTGGACAACATCACAGTTAAAACTCATGTCTTAGTTTGAACTAAATTTTGGCGCTTAATAGCTGCTTCTGTAAGATGGGGAAATATTGAACTTATATTTGGAGCTCCTGATGAAGCCTATGTCCAATAGTTGGGACGATGTCGAAATAGAAAGTTCCAAATGATTTCACTAACTTATGATGACAGCTACTAAGCACAAAAATTGGTTTAAACTACAGCAATATTTTTATCAGTGAAGAACTATTCTCTTTATAAATATGAAACGGTCCTGCGAGTATAGTTAACACTAAATATCAAGACTTTTTCGCGATTTTTTAATTTCAGAACATAGATTCATGCAAAATCACGTTAAATTTAACCCATCAGTAGTCGCATGTCAGTCTTTTCGCCGCCCGTATAACTTATCTTCTCCTAACTTATATCACATTACAAATACAACGGAGATCTACCACGTAGCTGACTTTGAAACTTTCTCGAACACCTTAGTGAAGTAACAGGACACCTCTGTTTTTCTTTCAGGTGCATTTTTAGAAACAAATTTGAAATTGGCGAAAAGGTTACGTAAAAATCAGTAATGTGAGTTCCTTTTTACTTTTTCCAATGACTCCAGATCTCATGAATAAAATGCATAATTTAAGAAAACTGCAAATTTATATTTTCTTTGTAATGTTATTTTCGTATATTAGGTGAAAAATATTTCATATTTTACATATTTGGTATGCGGGGGGCCAGCGGCGAAAAGACCGAGCGCGACTAATAACGTTGTGAAAAATGTCACGACTACTCGAGGGTTAAAATCATGTAAATTTAAGAAAAGTTTTAATTGATTATCTGGGGCCCAAAATAGCGCCGACTGTATCAGATGGTGCTATCATGAAATGAAATTCTACGCAAGGTAATTTAAATTACAATTATTTAAAAAAAAATTACCAAACTTAAATTTTAAAAAATGAACCAAAACATATGCTTTAACAAATTGATTTCCACAACTCATAAAAAAGTTTTGCGTAACTTTTTGTTTATTTAAAATTATTTATCATAATACGAATAATATATTTTTATAAATTAACAATAAGTCTATGAATTGAAAGGCTAAATAATTTTCAAATACTTAAAAAATATATATTATTTTACGTATGTGAAAAAATAATTACAGATAGCATTTTAAATAAAACATTTCTTGTTTTATGTGATGCAGAAAAATATTTTCTGAAACATTTTCGTTGTTTTTAAGATTTCTTTGAACTATTTGAAAAATGCTTTTTATATCTCTTAATAAAAGGAATTTAGAGAAAATGCAGTTTGATTTTTAAAAACAAAAATGAAACAAAAATACTCACAGAATCAGCATATTTTTCTTTTACGAACATTTTTTTTTCTTTTCTACATATCATAAGTATTTTTAAGAAAACGTGCAAAACAGTTGTTTCTACAAACAGCCATTATTTGTATTCTTTCCGAACAATTTAGAGTTAACTTTTTGCAGTAAAATTTTTAAGTAAGGAGGGGGAACGTTAAAATGTCAACATATTTGAATATAAAACAGAAATATTTGCAGATACAAAATAGTTTTGATACGTAAATATAGTTAAAAACAAACGTTTTTACTAATTATGAACTAGGTGTTACATAATAAAATTTTATTGTAGCTACAAACATTCTGTAACAGTTTTTGCATAATAGCTGAAAAAGTTAATTGCTATTTTCTAAAAATTTCTCCTTGTATTATTTTTAGCATTATTCAACTTAAATTTCCAATTCTGAGCTTGGAATTTGTACAAATATAGTAAATTAACACATTACGAAAAATATATCTTTTATTAACTTAAAATATTCAGGTTTACTTAAGACGATTAAAATAATCAAATATAGGGTAACATCCCCAATAATTGGCAGGCACCAGTGATTGGCACATCCTACAAAAATGTCCTAAAATAAGATTTATATTCAATCTTTTAAAAATGCAAGACCATATATCAGTTATATGCTCATTTACTTTACAGATTATAACTTTGATTTATGCTACTAAATGACAATAGTGCCTAGGAAAGAGAAACAATTAAGACTCTTATCAAATTAGCCATTTTTGTTGCAAATGCTTCTTCTCTGGCTTAAGAAAGGCATGCATTTCAATTTATTATTATCTGATTTATAGTATATTTTAAATTTTAATTGACAACAGTTTTGTTTAGTTGAAAAGGGTTACTTTAATTGTGTAATAGTCTAAGTGCTAATTACTGATGATTACAGCAACTTTTTATAAATATATGTTTATAAAAATATTTTTTCAAATATTTTTGATTTTAGTGGGCAAAATAGATGCACAGATATGCACTCTTTGATTTAAAAATATTTGCAAGTAAATATTTTATTTTTTGGTAATGAAAATAGAAGTAAGTTTAAAGACAAATCCTTAATGTGCCAATTACTGGATGTTACCCTAGATGTAAATAGCTAATTTTATTTTAAAACGTCTTAGTACTTTCAATCCTAATCAGGCTCTTCCTCAGATAATTTTTTGTTTATTTATACAAATACATTATTGCGCTTTGAAAATGAATTATTATGAATTATTATTGTTATTTTTGTCTCGTTCATTTTCAAAACGCAATCGTGTTTTTGTATAAATAAACAAAAAAATCCTCTGAGGAAGAGTCTGATTAAGATTTGAAAGTACTAAGATGTTTTGAAATAAAATTAGCTATTAACATCTCTATTTGATTATTTTAATCGCCTATTAAGTAAACCTGTACATTTAAAGTCCATATTATACATTTTGTGTTAAAATCAAAGCGAAAATTGCATTCCATCATATCTTTTTATACTTATTTATTTATTCAACACGTTATTTATCCATTTTATACTTTAAAGGGCACAGAAATTCAATAAAAATATTCTTTAACCGCATACTTCAAACTTATCTTATTGCATACCTTAAAAGTTCTTTTAAAATTAAATTTTAAAATTTGTTCCATATCACTTCATTGATAATTTTCAGATAATTTTCTTTCGGAATATTAGCCTCTAGAGCCAATTTAGGATTTTTTTGAAGAAGTGGAAAAATAATTTGAAAAATAATTTAATTAAAATAATAGACTTTTTCAAAATGTTATGATTCGTCGTATGACACAAGATATTTAGCTGTAAGTACACAAAATTTGAAACATCTAATTGATCTAAATATCACACATTTTCAATTTTTACACCATCGTGCAGGTAAAAATGTACTTTTAAATGAAATTTCTTTATAAGCTGTATCACAATTTATTTTTGAGATAATAAATTTTTTGTAGCTTTTAATACCAGATTTGTAATTGTAGCAAAAATTGCACTCCATTTCTTTTAAAAGTAAAGGGTAAAAAAAGAAATAATTTTTTATATATTTAACCTTACGTGCAACAATTAGAAGTAGAAGAAACAAAACAAAACAAAAATAACTGATGATATTAAAAAACTATTTTAATAAAAATAATAGTCTTTTTCAAAATTTTGTGATTTGTTGTGTGACAAGAGCTATTCAGAGGTAAGTACACAGAATTTGAACTCCATACTTATATAGTTTTTGCTTACAGCAGACAGTCAGACAGAGGACAGCGACGAATATGATTTTGTCAAATTAACAATATCCTAAAAACTAGGGAAGATTTCAGGTGCGACACAAATTGTCAGTTTTAAGTTAAATATAACGAGACAAAAACTGTAAGAATAAAAAATTTGCACAATTTTATTGCACAAAAAAATAAATGTTTAATAGTTTTCCTTCAGTATTTGAATGTATTTCATAATCTATGCATGATGCTTGATTTTTAGTTCCTGTTTCCAGAATTTCATTTCAGGCTTATATAATTAAATTAAATCTAACTAAATAAATTTACAAAAACGACATTTATTCACACTATTTACCCCCATGAGCACTTCTCCAAACGGGTAATATTTCTTTCGTAAACAATATCTGAATTCCAAATTAGAAACTATAAATAAAAATGTAAATATTGATTATCTGTTTCAATACTACAATAAAAAAAACTTTTTTTCTCTTTACAATTATGCAATGCAACAATAACTCTTTTCCTATTATCTTTTTCTTACAGCACGCATGGAAAGGTACAAACAAGTGAAATCGCATCTGAAATAGCTTACTTGGATAAAAATATATCGATGTAATATTTTATGTTAACTTTATTTTATATTGGTTTATTTTTAAATAATGAGCTTACATTAAGCCTCTAAGATTTAAAAACAATTACAAAAAAAAACCTTCTGCTTATTATTAATATTTTTGACTTTAATGACGAGTATTGTAAATACATAATTTTTCTTTTAACTCTGTTTTCTTGTGAAGGAAAAAATATTACTATAATGTTTTGCTGTAAAAGAATTTCCAAATCAAGTTATTCTAGCATATAAATGATTAAACACTTATTGATTTTTTTTTTCAGTTTACTTTCAACAACAAAAAGAATAAAGGCGAATACATTTTAAAATATAAAACGTAAAATGCATAAAAAATATTTTTAACAGAATCCTAAAATATTATTAGATGTTTCATTAAAAAAATTTCCTTAAATGAAAATTTTTTATTTAGTTCAGTTCCTTTATCTGTGTCCAATTTTGAATTTTTAAAAAAAGTTTTGGATTTTGTTCATTCAAATCCAGCGTTCTGGTTTACCCGTACTTCGTTCAATTTAATTGAAAACAATTTACTCGAAGTTAAATTGCAAAATTTGAAAATACATAAAGTCTCTTTTCAAAAGTAGTGAACTGTTGATTAATATAGGGAACAGAGAACGTTACAAAAATAGAAGCAGATCAGACAGTGGTATAGTGAAAAAAAAAACCACATAATTTGAATTTACGATTAGTACAGGGTTATTAAATTTATATAGACAGTGGTACAGTAGAAATATTTATAATGCATTTCCATTTAACGCAATTCTCGATACAACGCAGAAATTTTCAGTTCTAACCAATGAATTTTTCAGTGAAGAAACATCTCAATTGACATATTGCAAAAATCTGCTACTCTCTAAAAAAACTAAATTTTTGCATTCTTTTAATTTTATCTTCTTAATTTAGAACTTTTAAATGAGAAAAAATATTGCAATAAATGTTTTTGAAAATGAGTAACATAATGAATGATTTGGGTCCAGATATATTTGGAACATTTTTTTAAAAAAATTTCACAATATGTGGAATGATCTAAATAATACCAAAAATTTTAATCCAGATTAGGACAGTTATCTAGCTATATTTAAGAGGCAAATTTAAAGATGTGTGAAATGTGATCTATATAGTGTAAAATTGTACATAACACCCAAACTTGCGTTTTTAAGTTTACATTACGTAGAACTTGTTACGTATGTGAGAATTTAAAGTTAGAGGGGCAAAAACATCATCGCCAGGTTTTCCTTTCTCCGCAGAGAAGTCATGGCCAGCGAGAAAAAAACAAAATAAATAAATGTAGAAGGTCAAATTAATCACTCCTTGGCTGCTGCAACTTTATTTTATTAAACTGTAGCTATAATAGAGGGAAAAGCTCCTGTTGCAGACGATATTTTACCGAAACATCCAAAAAATATTCCATGCTTTACTACATCAAGTCGTACTCATGCAAGAGCGCACCCAAAAATCCTTCTTCTCATCTCTCTTACAGCCTCTCGAGCTTCCTCTTTTAAACCTAAAAAGAAAATTCTAGAACATTCTCTAACCTCAAACCATCATTCTTTTATGTAAACATAATTCTTGTCCAGCTACGAGACTATTTTCCACAGACGATAATTTTATTTAAAAAAAAATATATTATTTAACCAATTTATAATCGACTCAGAATTTCTTAGGGAGAAGATTTTTATAGATGATTAATTTTAAGAGAAAAAGAAAAGAAATGAATTTATTGATATGCACACTATCAAAGGTTGACAGAGGGAAAATAAATAAATAGATAAAACAAAATAATGATGATTTTTGAAAGGTATGGTTTTGGAATAAATTTAATATGATTTTCTTAAAAAGGGTTGATAAAAACATAGAAGAAATGAGTTTTATTTGGAATATTAATAAATAAAGTTTAATTAAGAATATTTTTAATTTAGAGCCTTTTTTTAAATTTACGTATACTGGAATAATGTTTTTTTAAGGCGAATTAAGAATTTACATCGTCTCCATAAAGATTAACAGATTAGATCTAGAAATAAGATTTTAATTTAATAACTTGAAGTAAGTACGGATTATTATTATAAGAAAATTAAGATAGTATAAAGGTTAGTTTTGGCGAAAAAAATTTAAAATTTGTAATATGTATGTCCCTTTTATACTGATTTTAAATTGTCTTTTCGAGAAATTCCATGGAACGCTCCAAAAGCCTCTCAGCGTACATTAGTTTCGGAGAGACTGTGCAATGCATAGCAATCACAAGTCTTCAAACATGCAATCAAAGCATGGTCAGCATTCAGTATTGATGATAACCAAATGAACTTGGATGATTCTTTAAACTCTGTAAATGTGGTAAAGATTTTCATACATCATAATATTAATAAGGAAATATGATATTTTTTTTTACTAAAGACTTTTATGCTTTTCGCTTACCCATCATACGTAGCATAGGGTAAATCTTGCAATCGTTTTGAAAATCGAAAAAAAAATTTTTTTAAGGATTTACACGTTTCAGATACTGGAGATTTTGAAAAAATATTTTTAGAAAAAAAATGCCACCCGTCCGTCTGTGTGTGTGTTTGTCTGTACACGCTCGATCTCCCAAAAAATGACATTGAGACTTGAAATTTTGTCTGTACTTAGTATGTAAAAATGGGACGAAGTTTATTGTGCATCCTCAACCTGGATTGTACGGAACTATTTTTTTCTGGACTCTCGAAAAATTTGTTCTGATGAATGTTACATAAAAATTTTCAATTTTTTTTATTTTAAGGATTGGGCGTAAAAGCCAATAAAACAACACAAATTTTGCTTTAAGAATGAAGTAAGTCGAATTGTTAGTTGTCGAGATATTTGTAATTCTGTTTTTTACATTCTTTGATAAATTATATAATTCATATTACATATCCTATATCACTATGCAACTCTTCAGATATATATATACAGAACTCCCAAGTCTCCAGCTTTTTGGATACCAGTATTATAATACAGAAAATATTTTTCTATTTAATTGGCACATTTCGTCGATTTTAACGAACAACATTTTCTCTAAAATAATACCGGTGGGAGAAAAGCCGAATACTTGGCAACTCTGTATATATACATGATATATCTAAACTACTGGGCAAAACTTTAAGGGGTGATAGTACACATCAACCCACATAATATTAAATGGAAAACTAAGGGTCCCAAACGTCTTTCGAAGGAGATAGGAGCCATGAAAGTTTAGGGCCCAAAATTTGAAATGTTTATAAAAAACGGAAAAATTGGGTGATTCGTTTGCGGTTTTCACGAAAAATATTCTTTATGTCAGTATTGTCTTAAAAATAAATTATAAATTTCAAAAAATGCCGATAGAGGGAGCTTTAGACTTTGGAGTAACGTACAACTATTTTTTGCTGTTATTTTTTGCATCGCGTTAATTTTTTTTTTCTTTTGAAGCTTAGACATAAACTTAAATTTTGTGCTGAAAATGTGAATCGTTGAGAGTGGTTAAGAAGCGCTAACTGAACTGTGTTCAATGGGGGTGGGAAGGTTCAAATTTCAAATGATTATACAAAATGGAAAAATTGGTCGATTCGTTTGCGGTTTTATCTAAAACTATTCTTTATGTCAGCATTTCCTTGAAAATAAATTTTAAAGATAAATTTCAAAAAATTCCGTTAGAGGGCGCCTTAAACTTTAGAGTAATCAACAACAATTTTTAACTGTTATTTTTTTATGTAATTAAATGTTTGCAAAAGCTTAGACTTAAATTTTGAGCTCAAATTCTGAATTGTGTGGAGGCGTTAAGAAGCGCAAACTGAGCTGTGTTCAGGAGTTGAAATGCTACCCTACCTAACCTACGAACACAGTTCAATTTTTTGCTACTTAATTACACACAACGATTCAGATTTCGAGCTCAAAATTCAAGTCTAAGCTTTTAAAACATTTATTTAGATTTAAAAAAAAATAACGGTTAAAAATAGTTGTTGGTTACTCTAAAGTTTAAAGTGCCCTCTAACGGAATTTTTTGAAATTTATCTTTAAAATTTATTTTTAAGGAAATACTGACATAAAGAATTGTTTTAGAGAAAATCGCAAACGAATCGACCAATTGTTCCAATTTTTATAATCATTTGAAATTTAAACATCTCCACCCCCATTGAACACAGTTCAGTTTGTGCTATTTAACCACTCTCAACGACTCAGATTTTCAGCTCAAAATTTTATTTTATGTCTAAGCTTCTAAAAAAATTAATAAGATGCAAAAAACGGTAAAAAGCAGTCGTAAGTTACTCCAAAGTCTAAAGCGCCCTCTATCGACATTTTTTGAAATTTATCTCTATAATTTATTTTTAAGACAATACTGACATAAAGAATAATTTTAGTGAAAACCGCAAATCAATTGACCAATTTTTCTGTTTTTTTATAATCCTTTGAAATTTGAACCTACCCACTCCCATTGAACACAGTTCAGTTTGCGCTATTTAACCACAGATTTTGAGCTCAAAATTTAAGTTTATGACTTAACTTCTAAAAAAACTTAATAAGATGCAAAAAATAATGGTAAAAAATAATTGTACCTTACTCCAAAGTCTAAAGCGCCCTCTATCGGCATTTTTTGAGATCTATCTTTATAATATATTTTCAAGACAATAGTGACATGAAGAATAGTTTTCGTGAAAACAGAAAATGATTCGACCATTTTTTTCATTTTTTATAATCATTTCACATTTTGGACCCTACACTTTGATAGCGCTTATCTCCTTCGGAAGACGTTTGGGACCCTTAGTTTCTCATTTAATATTATTTGTCTTGATGTGTACTATCATCCCTTAAAGTTTTGCTCAATAGTTTAGATACACCCTGTATATATTAAGGCATTGAATATTTTTTTATATAAGAAAAGGAAATCTAAAAAATATATGCCATTAAATTATGTGAAGCTTTCAACAGATCGCACAGATTTTTCGCATCTTTTGCAAGAAAATTTAATACCCAAAACTGAATCAAATAAATGTTTCTTAGATGTATATTTTATAAACGGAAATATGCGTTTAAATGAATTTTAATTGCATTTTAAAATTCTTTATCTAGCTTCAGGTTTAATGAGACTTCTCCGAAAAATAAAAAGAATATCACGAGGGTTTTTTACTGAAAAAAATACGATGTATAGTGATATTTGCTTTCTTAAAATTACTTGTTAAAATAAATATTTAGTTTTTGGTTGGAAGAAGAAATTGCAGTAAAATTTAAAGAAATTAAATTTTTGAACCACAAAATGTAGATTCGAGAGTTAAAAAAAAAAAAAAAAAAAAAAAAGATAATCCTGACAATATTGATTCAAACTAGAGCTGATTTTTTTTTTCTCTAATGCTAATGAAAGCAGTTTTGAAAACTCATTTATGGAGTTTTTTTAAATATTAATGTATTACTTGGTATTTATTATTTATGTATATAATCATGTCGAATGAACCTATAATTTATCTTGGAGTTTTTTGAATTTGATTACATCTTTCCAAACAGAAACAAAAATAATTTTAGCTTATACATAGTAAAAAAAAAAGAGAAAAGTTACTAATTTTTTTAAAAGAAACTGGGATTTCTAAAACTTTTCTTGTAACGGTAACTGGAAAAAGTCATGTCACAAAAACTTTTGCTGTTACCCTTTCATAATAAGTTCTTGGTTTCTTCGAAAATATTAAGTAACTTTATTGGTTATATATATATATATATATATATATATATATATATATATATATATATATATATATATATATATATATTACATATATATATATTACATATATATATATATTACATACATACATACATATATGTATATATGTATGTATGTATGTAATGATAAAAATCCTAAGCTAATCCTAAGTTAATTACTTCCAAATTCTTTTAACATTGGACTTTTTCTTTTCTTTCTGTAATATTTTAACATATTATATTTAATTTCATATCTTTAATCAACCTTTATTATTATTTTTTATTCTAAAAAACATTAATATTTCAAAACAATTCTTTTCTTAAAAAGAAAATCTCATTACTTAATTCATTCCCTAGTAGCAAACCAATATTGGTCCAACGTTGCGCCAGTATTTCATTTATTGGAAATATTGCCAATAAAACGTCAATATTGCACCAATATTGGGTTGTTTACATTTTGCCCTTATTTAGCCAATATTTGCAGCCAATATTATGCCAATATTGGGGTTTCATTGAAAATATTGCCAATAAAACGCCAATAGTGTACAAATGTCTACGTTTCATTGGAAATATTTCCAATAAAATTCCAATATTTAACCAATATTGGCGTTTTATTGGCACTATTTATAATGAAACCGCAATATTGTCATAATATTGGCTGCAAATATTGGCTAAATAAGGGCAAAATATAAACATCCCAATAATGGAGCAATATTTCATTCCAATATGGTGCCAATGTGCCAATATTGCTCCAAGATGTAGCCAATATTGTTCCGATATTGTTTGGCTACTGGGGTTGTATTTCTTGCATAATATTTCTTTATTTATTCTCTCAAATGATCGAATACGCAGAATTCCAGTTGGTCGTTTCTGAAAGAACTAACTTCAGGTTTGTGTAAGCGGTTTAAATTTCATTGGTAAATGTAAATTCTCAAAATTTAATAGTTAAATTATCAGCTTGTCGCGAAATCCCTTTTTTCTCACGGTGATAACTTATAGGATTGCATTGACTTTGAAATTAGAGTTAATTCAGTTTTAGTTTAGTTTTTGTGTGCGTCTTCGATTTTTTAAATGTCATTAGACGAAATATGACGTTTAAAGGGTAAATCTCTATTGCAATAATATCATTCTAGTCTTATCGCGGTATCTTTTAATGATACTAAGTTTAAACTGGAATTATTGATAGAATTGTGACGATGCTTTGAACACAAATAAGGGTGTATTTTTTTCCAAGAAAGGATTTCGTTTGATGTCTCATGTCTAGATCTTATCTGCAATAAAATGGGAAATACCCAAAGATTTCCATCTGCCATATCCAGTGTTTTGATATGTTTAATCTACACTGTAAAAAAAAAAAAAAAATCTGGAAACCTACAAAACTAGTTTTTGTAAAGCTACAGAAATCTGCATGTTTACTAAAAATTTATCTGTAACTGGGTATAATATTTACCACTCGCATAGTACAAGTACATAAAATATCTTAGTTTCACCGGTTAGCCAATCAGAAAGGGCTTTAGCGGTGACGTAATGACTATTCACGCAACCACAGAGGCGTGAAATGCATCTATTTTGAATCAGGAACTGATAAAAATTTCTAGTTACTGACTAAGTAATTTTTTATCCTTTATGAGTTGAATTATATTTCCATTCTACTTGATTAATAAGTAAAAATCAATGACTCAAAAAGAACTATTTGATTTTTAGTTATTAGCAAGCTAATATTCCTATTATTTTCTGTTAATTACATATTTATATTTTGGCCTAATATCTATTCTTTACGTCTGAATTTATTACAAGTACGAAATTTCAAATGTTTTATGTAATAAATAAAATTTGCTTGCTCCTTTTTCTGAAATTTCACTTTCTTTTTTTGCCTTCATTTCCACAATACCAAAATTTAAAGTGTTTAAAACTTTAAATTTTCGTTACTATTTTTTTATAGTGAATAAAATGCATTAACCATTCATTACATCACATTCGTTTCATTATAAATTGATATGAATTTCACCCTTAAAATTTTGCTTCCGAATTTTCTTCACACAGTAACAGTACAAAAAATTTAAAAACTCTTTAAAACTGCCTTATTTAAAATAACATAAAATAAAATACAATCTGTGCTATGTGTTATTTTATTGTCATAATAAATTATCAAGACTTTTCTTCCAATCCAAAAATGTCATTTTCTTGTTCTTCTCCCACCCCTTTTTCAACTTAAAGAACACATAGAATTACACATAGAAAGTCTTTAAAGTTCTTTCTTGCCCAGTGATAGAGGAGGGGGAAAAAGTCGAACTCTGAATTAGTTAGAGAAAGCTGGAAATTATTTAAATTCATTAGTTTAAGTCTAGGGGGGGGGGAATGAATGTATTAAGGGGGCTCAGGGGTTGAAAATTTGTCAAAAAATCGATTTTTGTTTATGATCTAATTTGATAATTCATTTAATTCTTAACTCAATGCAAAAAACCGCATAAAAATATTTGCATTTTTAACGGAGTTATAAGCATTTATGTATCAACACTTTCATAGCCGCATCCATATAATTTCAACTTTAAGTCGCGTTTTCTCAAAACTTGATTTTTGATGACTAACAACAAGATTAAAAAAAGACTATTTGATGGAACGGCTTAATTTTTTTTTGCATGCATATAACATCATTATCTAGATTATGAATTACTATATTTTAGATAGTTTAATATTTTGAGTATTTTTAATGGAAAAAAAGTTGTATTTTTTAGGGGGGTTTTAAATTTTCAACTTTGAGAGATTTTTTAATACTGTTTTTATTAAGTTATAGATATATCTTTTATTCATAATCTAGATTATGATGTTATATGCACGCAAAAAAAATTTAAGCCATTCCATCAAATAGTTTTTTTTTAATCTTGGTGTTAGTCGTCAAAAATCAAGTTTTCAGAAAACACGACTTAAAGTTGAAATTATATGGATGCGGCTATGTAAGTATTGATACATAAATGCTTATAACTCCGTTAAAAATGCTAATATTTTTATGCGATTTTTTGCATTGAGTTAAGAATTAATTGAATAATCAAACTAGATCATAAAAAATCGATTTTTTGAAAAGTTTTCAACCCCCGAGCCCCCTTAAGTTTTCTCATTCTTGTTAGGTGTGCGTTAAAATATATGTACAAATTATAATTGAGAACACGATTTTATTAATTAAAATAAAAAACTAAAAAATTAAACTTATCAAAAGCATTGTCAATGCAAATGTTGTAGATCTTAAAATTCTGAATAAATTAAAAACCAATATTTAACATTTTTGTTGAATTTTCACAATTTTACTCCAAAGTATTGCTTAAATCGCTAAACGAGAGCTTGAACTGTTAATAAAAGAGGTTATCAGTTTACAGTGCATGTTATTATTATGTACATGTAATTTTTAGTTATTTGTGCATTACTTAGGATGGATATTTTGAGAACTGTGGCATAACTTCTTGATTGCAGGTTTACAGCCCAGTGGTGGGGTATGAAAGACAGACTGAAGTCTGATTTAATTGTGGGAAATTCGCAAATTGTTTTAATCCCATCGATATAGATTAGAAACTTATATAATATGTTTTTTCCTTTTGCTAGGTGAGCTTTTCCCGCTACGAACAAATTAGTTTAAAAAGTACATATTTTCCTAACTTTTAGAATATTTCAAAAGTGATTTGTAAATGATGGAAAATGTTTTATTATTTCCAGTATGAAATGTGCGTAGCAACTAATATGATGTACATAGAGTGAACAACAGTGCGCATCTATTAGAATTAAAGAAATTGAAAATAATGTGCAAGGATGGAAGGGAAGGGGAATAAAGCGAACAAATGAATGTGCTTCGTGACTTTCCCCTAGAGAAGTTCAAGGTCAATCGATAGCGCGATTTAAAACTTCCATATTTTGTGTAAAGGACAAAGATCGTTCTAATAAAATGATTTTCGACTAGTATACAAGAATCTTCATTTAAATTCATAAAAGTTTAAAACCAGAGGAATATTGAAAAAAAAATTAGTCTTTAAGTAAAAAATCTTTCACTTAAACTAATGGTTTAAGTTTAGCGGTGTCAGTTGCGAAATGAAATGTAAAACAGCTATCATTCATGCACTACTTTCTGAATAACTGCTGAATTATAATTCTCAAAATATGGAAAATAAAATCCTAACTTAGTTACAAAAACATTGTGAAGGCCTCAACAATTTAAAAAAATGTTCACGTATGTAAAAAATGGAAACAGAGAGGATGGATAACTTGATCTATCCTAGTTCAGAGCTTTGTATTAGCGATTAAGATAATTTTTTGAAATAGAATTGCAATAAAAAATTTTCATTTTATTGTGAATTTCAAACTCTAAGACATTTGTATTCACAGTGGTTTCTATAGAAATAGTTGTTTTGGAATATTATTAAGATAATTTTTTAAAAAGTATATTTTCACTATGTGCATATTTTCTAACGTTCATCTAGTATATGGGTAAAAAGTCAGTAAAATAAGTCTAAGTTTTACATTAATTTCAAATTTTTTCCTAATTAATTTTAAGTTAAACCTCCTGACCACTGCGATTAAACTTTGAAATAGAATTGTAGCATTAATGTTCAGCATAAATATTAAATGCAAGTGTTCATTTTACTCGGAATTTTAAGTTTTACAACACCTATATTGGCAATGTTTTTGGTAGTTGGTTCTTTTGGGATATTATTATGGTATTAAACTGTACATCTAATATATTTCTAACGCTCCCCTAGAATGAGGAGAAAACTTAATATATTCATAGTAGATCTAAACTGAAGGGATTAAACTAATTTCCTATTTTCCCTTAATATTGAATTCTATCAAATAATCACTGGGCTATTAGTACTTTACTTATTTGTAATTTTTTATTAATGTAAATAAGTCATCTAATTCTCCCCCTTTCTAAAAAGAAAATTAAATCGCTATTTCTTTGCCCCCTCAATGTATAAAGTTTAAAACCTCAAGTCATTCTTAAAAAAATCCTGATCCGTTGCTTTATTATAAGAATGATAATAGGTCAAATCCATAAAATCCAGATAATCATCATCCCCCCCTCGCCTTACAAGCGTACATAATTTAGTCTTTTACACTAATTCATTTTCATTTTTTTCGCTAATTGTAATTCTTCAATAAATTATATTATCAATCGTTTGAAATATCCCCTCCCTTCCTTTAATAATAAAAAAATGGTTATCTTTGTCTCCATTCTTACTCGTTGAATTGAAAATCTTTAAATGTCTATTTTTCTTCTTGCTGTATTTGTTTATTATGATAGAAGCTAAACACCTGAAATTTTCCATAAATCCCTTAACCCAAGATTTTCTTACGTAATAAGGGAGAGTGGGGTGGAATGGGACAGTACATTTTTCTCTTTATATTCCATTACTAAACATTTCATCAGTCACGTATTCCATTAAGCAAAAGCATATCTCCAATATTCAGTTGAATAAAACAGCTGATTTACATAAGCTTGCAATTGTAAAAAGGAAAAGAATATTTCAAGAACCAAAAGTAAATTTGCTTTATATATTTTTATGCTTTCTGCATATTAATGACTTGTTTATGTATAGGGGAGAGTGGGGATACTTGAGCATAGGGGATACTTGAGCCACCCCTATTATCTCTACAGTTGGTCAATTTTTCTTTCTAAAACTGGCAACATGGTAACATATTTATAGTTCTGAACATGTAAAAAAGAAATCACACACCTTGGTACCATTTTGAAAGTATGGTGATTAACTCTTTGAGCTCTGCTGGTAGAATTTTCTTCCACATAATTTTAATTCTGAAATGTCACAACGACACCAGAAAATTCGACCAAATTTATTTGAAAAAGGTTTAATGCATTTTTTTCGCGTATATTGTAAATCGGTTTTTTTCTTAGCAAAATACTGGTGCGAATGTGACATCTGGCTCAAGTATCCCCTCCATGGGGATACTTGAGCCACAATGTAAAGGAAAAAGTAAAAATTTATTAGACATATAAAAATAGTTCAAAATTAATTGAAAGTGGTTTTCAATTGAAGAAAAAATATCAAATTTTCATTTTCAATATTTTATTTTGTTCTAAGAAATTATAAAAAAATTAAAAAAATTAAAATTTAAAAAATGGCTCAAGTATCCCCATCTTCCCCTATATGTAATTGTTCTTCTATTTATAAAACATTATACTGTATATCATCCATAATTTAAACTATGTCTAAAAGCAGCATTTATGTTGATACAAGAAGTTTAATATAGAATACAGGGAGGAATGGGACATAAAGGAAGAAATGGGACAGTTCCATTTTTTTTTCACTCTTTTTTTTTTCTCTTAGTTACAATTTCTTTAACTATAAAATAATTTCTGAAAATTGTTTCTCCCGTAATTTCTTTTATATTCCGATAATTTCAGATCTTTAATTCAGTAGTTCAATTGCATGTCTGTTAAAACTGTTTTATTTATATTATTTTAATTATTCATAGAGGAAGTTTTTATTTTTATGTAAAACTAGCATACCCAGCCCGCTTCGCCGGGCTTAATTTGAAGGTTTATTTAATAATTTATGTGTATGGTACGCTTCCCGGACCATCGGCACTCCACGTGCGTCGGGTGAGCGTCAGAACAAACTTTCAGCATATACATATGGGTGGTTGTACTTGAATGCACAGACCTGCGCGTTTTTTTCTATCTTGCTTTTATACCTCTGGACCGAGTTGGCGCATTGCCAAGATTTGCTTCCTCTGGACCGAGTTGGCGCATTGCCAAGATTTGCTTTCCCCTGTGCCTCAATTAATTAATTAATTAATTATCCTCGGAATTCCTTTTATTTATAGAGATTACTAAACATTTCATCAGTCACGTATTCCATTAAGCAAAAGCATATCTCCAATATTCAGTTGAATAAAACAGCTGATTTACATAAGCTTGCAATTGTAAAAAGGAAAAGAATATTTCAAGAACCAAAAGTAAATTTGCTTTATATATTTTTATGCTTTCTGCATATTAATGACTTGTTTATGTATAGGGGAGAGTGGGGATACTTGAGCATAGGGGATACTTGAGCCACCCCTATTATCTCTACAGTTGGTCAATTTTTCTTTCTAAAACTGGCAACATGGTAACATATTTATAGTTCTGAACATGTAAAAAAGAAATCACACACCTTGGTACCATTTTGAAAGTATGGTGATTAACTCTTTGAGCTCTGCTGGTAGAATTTTCTTCCACATAATTTTAATTCTGAAATGTCACAACGACACCAGAAAATTCGACCAAATTTATTTGAAAAAGGTTTAATGCATTTTTTTCGCGTATATTGTAAATCGGTTTTTTTCTTAGCAAAATACTGGTGCGAATGTGACATCTGGCTCAAGTATCCCCTCCATGGGGATACTTGAGCCACAATGTAAAGGAAAAAGTAAAAATTTATTAGACATATAAAAATAGTTCAAAATTAATTGAAAGTGGTTTTCAATTGAAGAAAAAATATCAAATTTTCATTTTCAATATTTTATTTTGTTCTAAGAAATTATAAAAAAATTAAAAAAATTAAAATTTAAAAAATGGCTCAAGTATCCCCATCTTCCCCTATATGTAATTGTTCTTCTATTTATAAAACATTATACTGTATATCATCCATAATTTAAACTATGTCTAAAAGCAGCATTTATGTTGATACAAGAAGTTTAATATAGAATACAGGGAGGAATGGGACATAAAGGAAGAAATGGGACAGTTCCATTTTTTTTTCACTCTTTTTTTTTTCTCTTAGTTACAATTTCTTTAACTATAAAATAATTTCTGAAAATTGTTTCTCCCGTAATTTCTTTTATATTCCGATAATTTCAGATCTTTAATTCAGTAGTTCAATTGCATGTCTGTTAAAACTGTTTTATTTATATTATTTTAATTATTCATAGAGGAAGTTTTTATTTTTATGTAAAACTAGCATACCCAGCCCGCTTCGCCGGGCTTAATTTGAAGGTTTATTTAATAATTTATGTGTATGGTACGCTTCCCGGACCATCGGCACTCCACGTGCGTCGGGTGAGCGTCAGAACAAACTTTCAGCATATACATATGGGTGGTTGTACTTGAATGCACAGACCTGCGCGTTTTTTTCTATCTTGCTTTTATACCTCTGGACCGAGTTGGCGCATTGCCAAGATTTGCTTCCTCTGGACCGAGTTGGCGCATTGCCAAGATTTGCTTTCCCCTGTGCCTCAATTAATTAATTAATTAATTATCCTCGGAATTCCTTTTATTTATAGAGATTAGCCGTAAAAAAAGATGAACTCTTTATGTTGTTTTAAGAACAAAAAATTAATATTAAGGCTGTGCAAATGTGTTATGATTTCAGACGGGAGGAGGTTTGTTTTTTAATATAAATATCATTTCTGATCATCAATTGTTCCTCTTTTTATTTGTAACATGGTCTTTAATACAAAATAGTACGTTATATTTATAGCCTGTTACCTATTTTTTTAAAATACAAAGTTATTAAAATTGCTAAATTATTATAAAATTATTAAACTCTAAAATACAGTATACTCCAACGTTTGAAATTCTTATTTTTCTTCGTATGTATATGCATATATAATCACAATTCGAGAAACCGTATGTAAAGTGTATTTGAAATAAAGCTTATGTTTCATGTGTAAAGAAAAAGAGAAAGAATGGTGTCTTCGTTTTGTTGATATGAATTTCTACTATCTGCTCCGCACCCCTCTCTGTTCGGTGTAAATACAATAATTCTTTATTATTTTTGAAAGCATTATGTAACAAAAAGGTATCATAAGATTCATTTAAATAGTATTTATTTTAATTGTTATGTGATATAAAGTTTTTTTCATATGAAAAATGATATCTTATTAACTTCTCATCATTTGAATCATAAAAGTATGCGAAAAATAAATGAAACAAGTTTTGTATGTCTTTTCGAGCAAAATAAATTATAGAAATCAAAATTTTCTACACTTTGATAACGATATCATTAACGGGGAGGGGGGGGGTTCAAGGGACGATAACGTATGAATAGGAAAGGGGAAGAGGGTCCAAAATTAACAAAAAGTTGATAAAATTATAATTTCACCGCCCCTTTCGTAATCGAGCTCTACGCAATAAGGAATTATAAAAAATATTTCATGTTTCAAAATTGTTTTTAAAACCTTAGACAATCAGTAAGGGGCTATGCAACTATAATTATAGTTATATTACATAAAATCAAGTATTTATTTAAAACATACGTAATATGAATTGTACAGTAAAATACACAGAAAAAGAGAGATACTTTTAACAATTAATTTTTTCAAAGATAATTTTTGTATTTCTTATTTCTTCAACTATTACGAAAAGAAAGTATAGGATTTGTAAAAAGTTTCGACACATTTAGACGTTTTAAAGGCCAGAGATACCGTTTTTACGAAATGTGAGTCTGTGACTCTATTTGCATGTGACACACATTTCGTGGATACTCTGTCATAAGAATTAATGTACAGAATTTAATATTTAAAATATATATGTTTAATGTAGAGATTATGTCCAGTCTGTCTCTGCTATAAAATGGCGATGATTAATTTTTAATGTAAATTCTAGTTTTCAACGGATTTACACGTTTTAGGGTTCAAATATATCAAAAAACTTGTTTTTACAAAATGGCTGTATGTGTGTGACCTAAATTTTGTGGGCGCTCTGTCTCAAGAACTAATGCACAGCTTTTCATAAAAAAATACTATATTCAGATAATCCTTGTTATAAATTGATTCCAATTACTTTTTGGCATAAATCGCTCAATAAATGGTCCTTCTGTTCTACATTTTTTTTAGATTTCTGCAACAACTCTATATGAATGCTTAATGGACGGATTTTCATAAATTTTCAGATTTAATTTGTTCTTAATATAATTTGGTGGGTTTTTTTTATATTTTGGCGTAAATCGTCCAGCAAATGGCGCAGCTGTGTTGCATTTTTCATAATTTGCACAATAGAGGGGAGGGAGGAACTGCATAATTTCTGCAAATTCCAATCTTAAGAAGTAACGCAAATATTTTCATAGAACTTCATATTCAGTTACATGTTGACACCAGCTAATGTAGTGTCACCGTTGCAGATTTCGGTTTAGATCACTAAACAAGAAGCGCTTTTATGGTGCATTTCTTACGTGATTTTACCGATATTCATATCTTAAGAACTAATACATGGAATTTCATATCGTTAGAACCCCAGTGATGGGCATAGATTGTCTTTTAATTTTGGTACGTTGACGAATTTTGAAATAATATTATGTATGAGATAGAAGAAAGTTGTGGATTTGGAGTTGTGGACAAGGTACTTCCGGTATTTTACATTTTTTAAAAACTTGACATGATCATTCAAACTCTTTGAATTTTTTAATGTTAAAAATAAGATATATGTAGACTGGGTGAAAAAATATTGATATTTAGTGGAAAAGGGCTGGTAAGATTTTTACCGCGATAAAACTCTCAGGTTTTAACAAATCTTGTCAATTTTCACACGTTTTATTTTGTAAAAATATATTTCTAGTTGTCGGAATTTTTCGAAATTTTCGTAGGTAATGCAAGTATGGTCTATTGAGTTTCTCTAAAAAGATGTTCAAATACGGAAGTTTAGTTACATTTACGATGAAGAAAAGTACATATAGTCAATAAACATATAGTTTCCTAGTGGCGTGAAGTGATCTGCCTTCGCCAGTGTATTTCAAAGAGTTAAAATTCAATTAATAATTTTTATACATGTAAATATAAGTGGTATTTAATATGGTTTTACATAATTTTAATAAAATGTTAATATATAGGGGAGAGTGGGAGGAATGGGACAGTAGGTTTTTCTCTTTATGTATCATTCTAAACATTTCATCAATCGCACGTTAGATGAAGCAATGGTAGCCAAATCTTTAGTTGAAAAAATTGTTGGCCTGTATAAGCTTACAATTGTATAAAAGATTATTTCAAGAATCAAAAGTAAATTTACTTTTTAAACTTTCTGTATATTAATGATTTGTTATCCATAGGTGTTATAGATGCATTATTTATAGAACATTATACTGTATATATTAGCTATTTAAAACAAGTCTAAAAGCAGCACTTTTGTTTATACAAGAAGTTTAATACAAAAAAAGAAAGTGGGGAGTAATGGGACATGCCAGTAAAGGGAGGAATGGGATATGTCTTTCGTTTTTTTAATGAGATGAATGTAAATTCCTAGCATGCAAACCTATTTAGAGGGTAATATATTGATTATAACATTGATAATATATTCATTTACTTCAAAATGTAAATAATTTAAAGTGATAATTTTTAATGTTATCTATGACTAACAATCCTGAATTTCCATTTACGTAATGAAGATCCTGGAATTCTATATTGTGCCACATACATTATATCAATCTACAATCTTTATTAGATTATATATATAGCCGACACTTGATTATTTGTGCCTTATAGATTTATTTTATTGTAATTCGATATATCTCTGTTAGTGGTGAGTTATGGGGCAAATTTTGAAACTTACAATTTCCTTGATTATAAAATACCTTTTGCATGTTTTGTTTCTATATTCTTCAAGAACATTAAAAAGTGTTTCATCTTGCACTCTATAAACTGGAATTTTCGTTTTAAAGTTAAACAAAGTTGATTTTCTAAGTTTTGTAAAAAGTGTCGCACCCACCCCAATTTCCTCTAAAATAACAAAAATTGTAAGTACCCAAATACCCTAATAAATGGGCCTGTCAAATGATGGCTGTTTGCAATGATTCGAAGGTTAAGCTTTTCTGTTACAATGCATGTCTATTGGCATTATTTATCGGGTAAGAAGGCGGATTGTGTTTCAGCATTATTTACTTATAAGACATGCCATCAAAGGACAATGGCAACATACAATGCTGATGATTTTTTTTTTATCCACAACGTCAACATTATGGATGCCTTCAGGACATCATTTTAAAAACAGTTGAGCAGATTTAATGACACATATTTAGCATTTATAAAGCAAATTCAATATTTTTTTATGTGTTACAATTCCACCTATCAATGGATTTTTGTATTTTTCTTTCATTATTTACAAGAATGCAAGCCTTTTATAAAAAAGACCTTTTCAATATGGTTTTACTAATTCATTTTAGATGAAATTAGTAATGAATAATGAGAGCAATTTACGATTTATTGATGCTATGTCAGTAAATGGAAAAATCTCAGATGAGAAAATCTTGTGACTGCATATACGAGTTTAACTCTGCCAAAATGCTGATCATCAACTTGAATTTAGAATGCATGGTTTTTCTTCATCTAGTTAATTTTTAAATAGTTGTAACATTCAATTATTCAATACGAAAATGAATATTGGCTTTTCTATAATATTACATTCATTATAAATTTTACTAAATTTTTCTTTCCTTTTTATGTTAACATCTAACTTATCATTTTAGATGCAGAAAGAAACTGAAGTTCAATTTAAAAACATTGGGAGTCTCCTTGACGACGAAAGTAGAGGAAAAAGACGCACTATTATGACTGAGAAAAATCTTGCGAACCTCATTCTGCAGCACTGAAATTTTCCAATTATTTTATTGCAATACATCTTTAAATTCATTTTCTGATATTATCTCCAAAAATAATCATTAAAAAGTATGCAATTCATAGGCATTTGTATAAATACTAATTATGTAATATTTGCAAAATGTGAGTCACATTAAAAAGTTATTTTTTTATTGTAATGAATTAAATAGTTATTTAATAAAATTTATTCATATTTCATTGTATTTTGTTATTTAATCATATTGATTTTATTGGTAGTAAAGATATGTATATTACATCTATATCAAAGATGACAGCTCATAATATTTTCCAAATAAATATGTTTTCCTTTTTGTTTCTATTCTAGTTTTCTACTTTTAGAAAGATTGCTCTGATTATAACATACTGATAAACATTAAAAAGTGCGAAACCTGCCCAAAATTACATTTGATAAGTCAAAGATGCATTTTTGTGTACATATGTTAAGGTGTGTATATTATCTTTCCTTTATGTAACTATTTTAGTTACAGATTCTAATTCCAGAGCAATATTAACCACAGAAGAGCTCTACAAAACTCATACATGTTCGACCCATTCTTCCGGATCTTTAAGCCAGTTTAGAATTTTAAATTTGTGATCCTATCAATAATTAATTTTTTTCTCTTTAATATTTTAATTTGAAACAAAACTCTCAAGCAAATAAAGTATTGAAAAATGCATAATGTATTAAACGTAGGTGGTGAAAGAAATTTGTGAGGAATAAGTCGAGGAAAAAGACAATAAAAAATTAAAGGGAAAAAGATTCTAGTAATTAGTAAGAATTGTACGGAATATCCACCTGAAATAAGAATAAGGTTTAAAAAAAATCTTATATGTGACATTCAGATAAAGACATTAAATTTTCTGCAGATATCTTATCTGATTTGAACCATTGAATTAACTATTGTGTAGTATTTCAAAAATATGTAACAGAAGACACTTGTTGAAGAAATTCATATGACCATAGAACTGAATAAAACACCTTAAATACAAGACTACTATATTTTTACTTATAGCATTCTAGTTTAGAAGAATATCCCCATAAAATGGACGGACAATGTTTTTTCATGATATAAAGATTTTTAAATCATGTATTGGATTAGGTGAGGCTCAGTGCTTTATATGTATAAATTAAGCACTGTGCTTCATCTAAAATCATAATATTTCTTTTAGGCATATTTTAAATCTCAGTTAATATACTTTATTTACATCATTGTAACTATTTGCTTTTTTAAATTTAAATAAAGACCGTAAAATCTGCTTCAGCTTATCTCCTCATTTAGTGGTGCTGTTATAATGCTCATTTAATAAAGAAAATGATTTTGCACCTATTTAAATATCTACAGTGAACTTCAGTGAGTTTTCTCATGCGTAACTTTTATGTCAATTGCTGTTATAAAACTGAAACACATGTTAGGCCATATTGCTTATTTTACATCGAAATATTTTGATACATGAGGAAAACTCCACTCTGGATGCTTAAAATTGTAAAAATTTAACTTCATATAGAAAAAAAATACTATAATAACTCCAATTAATTTAAATATTAATATGAAAAACAATTTCGTAAAATCTTTTCGGAATACTGCTGTAAAAACATTAATAATAAAACTGCAAAAAATTTGTGCAGTTACAAATACATTTTGGTAAGTGCAAATAAAATATTTTAAATACGACAGTAAAAAAGCATTAACAAATTTACTGTATCAACACTTGTACTGTTGCAAAGAGCTCTCTGGCGAAAATACATAATGTGGCTTAAATACAATACTAAAAAAATTTTGGTAATGTTTCGAACGGTACCTCATTAAAGTTACTTTTTTTAGATAAAGTACATAAAAGGTTTAAGATGCAAGCATAAAAGACCGATAGTAAATGTGCCATAAAGTCCCTTGCAAATGTACAACAAAATTCTCAATAAATATGCTACAAAATGTTTTGTAAGAATACTAAAAATCATTAGAAAACTCACAAAATAATGTATAGAAAACTCCCTAAAAATTCGTAAGTACGTGTACTAAATAATCCTCAGAAAATTTACTAAAATATATATAGTGATCACTCTAAAATATCGCTAGTAAGCTTACTAAATAACGTTTAGTACATTTATAAAAACTAATATGAGAACCTCCCTTACAAATCATTAGTAAATTTACTAAATAATCAGAGTATGTTTACAAAAAGTTCTTTAGAAAACTCCCTAACAAATCGTTACTGCATATACAACATAATCACGAGTAAATTTACGAAAAATTCCTTACTAAACTCCCTGAATAATCATTAGTAAGTTTACTAAATAATATTTAATAAGTTTACAGGCGATTCTTTAGGAAACTCGTTAAACAATCGCTAGTATGTTTACTAAATTATATTTAGTAAATTCACAGACGATCCTTTAGGAAACTCACTAAAACATCGTTAGTATGTTTACTAAACGATATTTAGTAACAGTAACTAAAGCAACTTTTGTAATTGTACATGATTTTCTTCTGTTGCGTTTACATGAAAAGTTCTTGACATCCCAGTTTCCTAGAAAATTCTTAGTAACCTTGCAGATTTTTTTTTTACAGTGTACACGACTGCAAGAGGTCAAATGTTTCTGGTTATTTAATAGCTGAGAAGAATTTTACATATATATATAGTGAAGTAGAATTAAGCTTCGAGCTATGATGGCTGAATTTTCTATGACTTAATTCCGAAATGTCACTCTCATACTGGATCAAATTTATTTGAAAATGGTTTAATGCATTTTTTCATACATATAATAAACCGAGTATTTTGTATATTGCAAAGTTATTGAATTTTTTCTAGGAAACTGGGATTCCTAGAACTTTTCATGTGACGTTAACAGCAGCAAAAGTTCATGTAACAGAATCGATTATATGTATTCGTGCTGTTATAATTTCATAAAAAGTCAGAAATTGCACATAAAGCGTAGCAAATGAGGAGCGTTCGCACTATAACAAAGTTTTAAAAATATTCAGATCATGGTGTAATAATATGCTATACTTCGGATACAGTATAGTAGCCGAAATCAAATGTGTCTCCCTGTAAATACTATCTGCTTTCTATTATACAGAAAGTATCTTGCAGTAAACTTTATCAATGTATATCAATTTCATAAAAAGTGAAATAGCTTATTATAATTAAAACGAACCCCAAACAGTGTTTACTCCTATACCATTATGTAATAGAATACTTTTGTGTAGCACTGTATATTAATAAAATGTATTCATCGCTCCACAGATTGTACAAAATGTATAATTTAGTACATATTTCATAGATGCATATGATTTTTATTCTGTTCGAAAAAGTGTAACATAATTAAAATGCACTTGAAACTATTTTTTCCTATTGACCCTAATGCAATAGAGTAATTTTAATTGTCCATGTATTTGAACTATACATCCAATTTTCATAAAATTTGAAACGACTCGACAGAATTATGTAATAAATATAGATTCTAGATTTCAAACGATTCGTGTGGGTAGTTTTTGCGTTGTTGTATGAGGACAGACGGACGGATTGAACGATGGATTTAGGTGCTACGTATTTACATAATTAAGAACGCATCTAAAAACAGTAAAATGGTGATTTAAAGTACCATCAACGATACACTGTAAAAAAAATTCTGCAAAGGTACTATACTTTATCTAGGAAACTGGGATTCCAAGAACTTTTCCTGTAACGGTAACAACAAAAACTCAAGTTTTAGAATCGGTTACATGGATTTTCCCTGTTATCGTTACATGAAAAGTTCTTGGAATCCCAGTTTCCTAGAAAATGTTTGGTACCTTTACATATTTTTTTTACATTGTAGAAGTAACTAGGTAGTTTAAAACTTCTTATGCTATTTTGTTATCTAGCAGTCTCCAATGACTGCTTGAGTGGAGCCTTAAGATGCCTTGTTATCATTTATGAACACTGTAAAAAAAATTCTATAAAGGTACTAAACATTTTCTAGGAAACTGGGATTCCAAGAATTTTTCATGTAACGATAACAGGAAAAATTCATGTAACCGATTCTGAAACTTGAATTTTTGTTGTTACCTTTACAGGAAAAGTTCTTGGAATCTCAGTTTCCTAGAAAAAGATTAGTAACTTTACAGATTTTCTTTTTTTTACAGTGAAGATTTTGAGAAGTAAATAATAAAGGTACTAAGTGTATTTATATACTTTAAATCTATTTTTCTCAAAACTAAATTTTCGACGTTTTTAGATTTTTGAAATGCACCTTGCGACGTAATTTTTGATCAATATTTATGAAATTGATAAAGAAGTATCCTGATATTGTTTACACTGTAAAAAAAAAATTCTGTAAAAGTACTATACTTTTTTTAGGAAACTTGGATTCCTAGAACTTTTCCTGTAACGGTAACAGCAAAAATTCTAGTTTTAGAATCAGTTACATGGATTTTTCCTGTTATCGTTACATGAAAAGTTCTTGTAATACCAGTTTCCTAGAAAATGTCTAGTACCTTTACAGAATTTTTTTACAGTGTAGAAAGAAATTGTGTAACCGTTTTAAAATTCGTTTTCGAATATAGTCGAATTTGATTTTTTACTTATTAAAAGGCAAAATTTTATAAAAATCGATATGGAATTTAAAAAAAAAAATCTGTAGAATATTAATTATTCAAGAGGCAAAATTTAAAACACGAGGAGCATTTTAAAATTTCGCTTAAAAATGTAATTTTTTTTTTAAATTTTAAAAAGATTGGAAATTTTTTTGAAGGTATTATATATGCTTTTGGTGAAATGCATATATGCACAAAATTTCGTATTGCTATAATGAAAAATTTTAAAAAAATTAACGTCCATCGTCCCCTTAATTAGAGAGGTGAGATAACATATTTTTTCGTTGCATTTTAAGCGATATCTCTAAAAATGTAATATTTAAAATTAAATGTTTTGTTGAGACCTATGTAACATTACAAAATCTTTTTCATGATGTACAAAAAAAGAGTTTTTTTTAAGTAAATTAACTTTTTTTACATTTTCCCTAGATATATTTCTGAATTGTTAATAATATATAAATATATGGATCATTTTTTTATATTATTTCAGCCAATTTGGACTTTTCACGTTCTATATTTTACGAGTAAATGGCCGTGACAGATGGACAGACATTCACAGAAATGATCTTAGAATGGTTACATTCTACTTTTTACGTAGGAAAACACAAAAGTTGAAGAAAATCTTAATAAACAAACAAATTATAAAAAAGATTAGACTCTTCATACCACAATCTAGTCAGTATGTGACGGAAAAAGATGGTTAAATTTATGAGCACTGTTTTTGATTCTATGAAACCTACACTGTTAAAAATGTTGCTATAATATGAACCAAACTTTGGTGCTCTGTAGCTGTCACTATAAGATGGTGAAATGCCGTACCAACATTTGGAGCATATTATTTCAACCTCGTTCCAATTATTGAAACTATGTTTCAACAGGAACTCTAAATACACTGATAAACAAATTTTAACGAATTTTCTGTTTCTCTATATACGTTGGGTGTTTTTTATAAATTTCAAGCTGTTGAAAAAGAATTTGTTTGTAAACATTTTCTATCACCCTCCAATTTTGGGAAATTTCATTTATACGTTTTGGCGTATGTAGGCATCGTATAGGCATTATAATTATATTATACTATTCTCTTTCATGCACTTGATTCACACAAACATTCCCTTTTCTTATTACAACATAGAAGATACAGCAAGAGAGTAGAAACAGATGTCCCTCTAATAATTTTTATGTCAGCGATCTTGAACAGACAGCTCTAGCCACCTCACAGTATTTGACTTTAATGCAAATCCATGACAGTTGAAACTTTCGAGGCGAATGTACTACTATTTCTTTGTTCTGTAAGACATTTTAATTAAATTTTGATTATATTTATCCTGTTTTCCTCTACAATATGTAAAACATGTCTAGAAGATGCGTTAATGAACCATATTCTTTTTGCTATGTGTACGAGGAGCTAACTTTAAAAAAGCATTGATGCGCTTTCACGCTGTTAATAATTACTGCCTATCGTATGTACTTTGGATATAAAGTAGGTGAACAAGATAAGAAATGGGCACCTCATTCTCGTTGTCACGATGTGCTACAAACCTCCGGGCGTGGATGAAAGGTACAAAAAAGTGTATGTCCTTTGCTATACCCATGATATGGCGCATGCCGAAGGATCATATAACTGACTACTACTAATGTATTACAAAAATTAAAGGATTCTCTGCAAGAAGTAAACATAAAATTGCGTATCCAATTTAGATTCAGCAATGTGACCAGCATTACATAATGATGATTTACAAATACCGAAATTTCTAGAAAACTTTACATATGACGATGCAGCAGTAGAAATGAAAATTGATGAAACTGAAACTTCCTCTACAACTGATATGAACTATTCTCCTGGCATAAATGAAGAACCACATCTAATTACTCAAAAAGAATTAAATGATTTTGTGAGAAACTTAAATTTATCAAAGAAAAACTCAGAATTATTTCGATCAAGATTGCAAGGTTGGAATCTCCTGAAAAACAATACAAAGATATCTATTTATCGAGATTTACATAAGAAATATTCGAATTTTTTTTTCAAAAAAAGATTATTTATACTATTGTAATGATATAAATGGATTAATGTCTGCTTTAAATTGGTAATATAACCACAGATAAGAAATTTACCACCACATCAAGTATGAAATGTCGTATTGATATCATTTCTTTTAAAAAAATTCTTCTATATTTTTCTGAAACTTTTTAAACAATGGATACTTTTAGTGTTTTAAATATTAATTTTAAGCTTTATAAGTTTTTATTTAAAAGTTTGTCACTACTAAAACACCAAATGATAAATTTCATAAGGTATATGTGTTGAATAAATACTAAAAAATTCAGATTTTCAAGATTTTGAATTTTTTAAAAATCTGTGGGTGATGGACATTTTTTAATGACATATTCTTTCACATCACCACCTAAAATATAAAAGTCACCACGTACTTAGTTAGAAACAGAAACCTTGTTTATAAGTGATATTGGTTCAAGTTTTCACCATTTTACATTGGCAACTATTGAATACCAAAATTTGATTCAAACTTGGACAAGATTTTTAACAGTGTATATAACTGGTCTTGAATTACATCTTTATCGATTTCAAGATTCGAAAGCGTTTAAAATATTTCTTCGATTTCAAAACTGTTTCCTTCAGAGTATTTATCTTGCATTTCAATACAAATTTTCCAGTTTTGAAGTTCGGAATATTTTGTACACTATTAACCGGGAAAGAGAAACGGCCATAATAAATTCTATTACAGCAGAAGCAGCATAAAGTGTATTTTTAGAGCAGAAAGATTACTTCATAAAAGGATGTATTATTCTATTATTATTTTAACTATTTTTGTCTAGTATTATTATTAAGTTGGTTTTTTTTATCATGTATTTGTTTATTTTACTTTTAAATTTGGTGAAAAATTTAACTACAAACTGATGGTGTGACATATATAAGTGTGTAAAATGAGAGTTAATTTTGAATAAGCAAATATTTTACATTATAAATTATTCAATTTTCTCACGCAGAATTTTTTGAAAACTTGTCTTTTGTTTAGTTATATGCCGTTATAAAATAAAATAATGCTACACTGAAGATCATTTTGAAAGAGATTTGCTGAAATGTATTCAAGTGTTTGATCTTTATAAAATTATAAATGCGAAAATGTGCGTGAAAATTTGAAGGAAATCAATGTCAGAAAGAATTAATTAATGCCTTTATATCTTTATATATAGATAGATTATAACCCAAAAATAAACGTAGGTTGTGAATAAACAATAAAACAATAACAAAAATAAACATATTGATTTTATTCAAATATGTTTCTTAACAAATCAAAATTTCATTGTTTTTTATACAGAAACAATTGACAATTTTCCTAAAAAATGTAATTATATTTCTTTTTTCATGTCCAAAAAATGAAAACTCAAAATGATAATCTCTCTAATTATTTTTCAATTGGAAGCTTTTCACGTGAAAAGAAAAATGAATAAAAAAACATTAAAAAAATGAATATGCCATCATTGTAGAAAATAATGAGAAATTTTCAAATTATATTTCTAATGCATTTTAGTTTTTTTTAATTTTTTTAATTGAAATAAAATGTAATTGAGTTATAGTATCAATTGTCATAATTTAATTAAAATTATTTTCAAGGCTTGCCGATTATGATCTGCGCAGATTTAACATAAATATTTAATTTTTAATTTAGAATTGAAATAAGTTAAGAAAGAAAGGTTTAAAAAATGGACAGTAAATATAAATAATATGCGCAGCAAAATTATTTATGTTGAAAATGACTTTCATGATTAGCGTAAAATATATTTTTTCATTCTTAAAAAGTAAAAAATGAAAATTTACTGCCAAAGAAAAAGAAAAAAACACTAATGATGAACGTTTTCCGAAGGTGTTCAGTTCAGAAAATATGCATAGAAATTATTTTATTTGTATAAAGAAAATTGCATTTTTCGTCATTAAACCTAAAGATTATTATGTTTATCATTTTGTAATTTCCTTTCTTACCATTTTATATGTAGGTATATATAATGAACCAAGAATGAAAATATCTGTGAATGTGAATACCAGAGAGCTGACTCAACTGAGATTTTGTTCGATTCCGACCAATTTCATTTGGATCATCTGCAAAAGTTAGTTTAATTATTCTACAAATGTTTTGGTTTTTTGGTCTTAAGTTTGGTTTTATGCAGTTTTTCTTTAGTATGTGTTTGACAGAATTTTGCTATCCTATACCATTTTATTTAGTCAACCCCGTATAATTTATTATCAAAAGTAAGACATTTTTACTTCATTAGAATCATCGATGAATTGAAAATGACATTAAAAATAAAATCATATAAACTTTGTTTATATCTTTTACTATATTTTAATGTATGAATATATTTAACAAAGTGATTATTAAATTCAAAATTAGTCACAAGATCTATTAATTTATTTTATGTTGATATATTTTTGTATCTAAAAGAAAACGTATAAACAAATGAAAACCTTATTAAAAATATCTTTTACAAACAAGAAAAATAAATAAATTTTCTTTCTACGTGTAGTTATAATTTTTGTTGGTTCAATTTTGTTATCACAATTTCAAAATAACTTTTTAAAAAGAATATATATATATATATATATATATATATATATATATATATATATATATACGTTACAGGCCAAACCAGTCTATCCTAACGCCCATCGGATAAACTAGTTTTTCCTAGGCCAAACCGGTTTATCCTAACGCCCATCGGATAAACTAGTTTTTCCTAGGCCAAACTAGTCTATCCTAAGGCCCATAGGACAAACTAGATTTTCCTAGGCCAAACTAGTTTGGCCTAACTCTTATAGGATATACTAGTTTAGACTGCTGTTGATTGGTCTGAACTAGTTTATTCTAGGCCGATCTAGTTTATCCTAGGCCAATTCAATTTGGCGTGATTTTATTGATTTCAATGACCGCCTCAACGCCAACATTCTTGTTTGTCCTAGGCTGATCTAGTTTATCCTAGGCCAATGTAGTTTTACGTGTTTTTTGCTCACGGGCGTGAAAGCTAGAGAAATAATGGGCTCACAGGTTCTGTATATGCATGCACGCATGTATGTAAGCATGCATATACGTATGTACGTAACGCGATAACTCTTGATAGAGATATCCGATTTGCTTTAAATTTTGAATGTGGGTTCATTCTGATAAGGTACTTTTCTGATTAATTTTGGGAATTCATTGGATAAGAATAAAGGGGGGCGAACGGGTGGCTAACACTCCACGGTTAATTTAGAAAAATAGATTTATTATGCAGAATTATCAGTTTTCATTTAAAATTTTAGGTATAGGATTATTGTGAAAAGGCCCCTCCGTGATTAGTTGTGGATGTTTATTGTTTAAGTCTAAAAGAAAGGGCAATGTCGGGTAACACAACATAATTTAGATAAATGGTTTTTGACGCAGAATTGACGAATTTGCTTCAAATTTTGGACATAGGTTCTTTCTGATAAGGTGATTCCCTGAATAGTTTTGGGGGTTTAATAGTTAGGTTTGGGGGTTTAATATGAAGGATTACCCTCTTACCTAGAAAAAACTAGTTTATCCTATGGACATTTAGATAAACAAGTTTGGCTTAGGAAAAACTAGTTTATCCAATTGGCGTTAGAATAAAATCTAATTTGGCTTGAAAATGGGTATGGCCGGTAAAAACACGTCTTTCACAAGAATAAGTATAAATGTGAGTAAAGAGTCATTGCTTATAACATCAATACAGAAATTTAACATGTTTATTGTAGAGACATGATGCAGTGGACATGGTGTTTGCTTACTTTATTTTTTTCCTGCAGACTCGTGCCAACTGAGATCAGACTTGCCTTTATTATTATTATTATTATTATTATTATTATTATTATTATTATTATTATTATTATTATTATTTATTTTTTTTATTTTTTTTATTTTTTTCCATATTTGAGCCAGATCGGAGTTGAACATAATTTGGAATAGAACAGCGTTTCCCATTTTTGAGAAATTAATTACCTGTCAACATATAAGCTATTTTTGTCACGGCGTCAAATTTTTCTTTTCCGTTAAGTCGTAAGCGGAAATTCGATTCAAAACGTAGCTTTAATACTATTTTCTCAAAGGTACATAGCTTTTATGAAAAAATGGTTAACGCCATTCGATTACATATTTTCTGAGTGAGAATGCCTGTATGCATCTCCGAAAATGAATTAGTTCTTAAATGTGTTAGGGTGTAGCTATTTTGGATTTGAGAAAAACCTTAAAGAATGACAGAGAAACATATTCACAAATCTACTTTTTACTAAACAGATTCAATAGTTATGATATTTATAACTTTCCTTTTTTTTTCTTTTGCTCTAAATTACATTAATTATTTAATGAATCCCTATTTGAATATTGAAAGGTTTAAAAATCTAAATCAATAATACATTGTGTATTTACCATTCTGTAAACACATCGTAATTTAAAAAGACATTGTAAATTTATCTCATAAATACGTATGCAGTATTTTTTAAAGGAATCTTAATTGTATGTTAAGTAAAATATGAATTTTTTGCAGAAATTGAGTAGGGCCAGATTGAGCTGAACTGAGTCTCTTTTCGCTGATTTTTGTACAGGCAGGACACGGGCTGAGCTTTTAATTTTTACACCGGATCACGGCAAAATAACATTCCTTTGGGAAGAGCGGGGCCCGGGCCTCGAAATTCCGGCCCGTGCAAGCCTCCGACAGTATTCTACAACCTTTCGAATAAAATGCATTACATAAGGGTGATGACAAAACCACTTTGCACCAATTTGTATTGCACCAATTGTATTATAACCAAATTATCTAATTTAAAGAAGGATATAAATTGTAAGTTTCCCCTTTATATTTAACCGAAAAACCACCAAAATCAATCAGTGGAGCGCTTCATCAGAATGAACAAATGCAAGATTTGCAGCAAATCGGTTAATTCTGCATGAAAAAAACCATTTGCCAAAATTAGGCGGGATCCTCCCCCGTTTTTCCCGTTGTTCTTATTCAATTAACCTGGTAACCAATTTTGGTAGCCTGGTGAGATAAAAACACGTCAAATTACATTATTTCTATCAAGAGTTATTGCGTTACGCACATACCTACATACATACATATATACATGCGTACATACATGCGTACATACATAAGCTGCGAGCCCATTATTTCTCTGGCTTTGACGCCCGTGAGCTAAAAGCACGTAAAACTACATTGGCCTAGGATAAACTTGATCAGCCTAGGACAAACAAGAACGTTGACATTGAGGCGGTCATTGAATTCAATGAAATCACGCCAAATTGAATTGGCCTAGGATAAACTAGATCGGCCTAGGATAAACTAGTTCAGACCAATAAACAGCAGTCTAAACTAGTATATCCTATAAGAGTTAGGCCAAACTATTTTGGCCTAGGAAAATCTAGTTTGTCCTATGGGCCTTAGGATAGACTAGTTTGGCCTAGGAAAAACTAGTTTATCCGATGAGCATTAGGATGAACCGGTTTGGCCTAGGAAAAACTAGTTTATCCGATGGGCGTTAGGATAGACCGGTTTGGCCTAGGAAAAACTAGTTTATCCGATGGGCATTAGGATAGACCGGTTTGGCCTAGGCCAATCTAGTTTAGCCTGTAACATATATATATATATATATATATATATATATATATACCGGGTGATCCAAAAGTTCGGGGAGTTTTGAAATGTTAATAATTAGCAAACTATAAACAATGGAAGTATGCGGTTTTCACAGAAATGCTTAGAAACTTTTGGGATTTGTTTTTTCGATGAAACAAACATATTATGTTAGTTACATTTTTTGCTATCAGATGGCGCTAAAATTGATAGTATTATTTTTTATAGTATGATACAGCTCACTAAAAAGAAAGAGTTAGTGTCCAAAGGCCTGTCCAAAGTCTTTAATGTCTTTTTAATGTCCATAGCTAATAAGTACCGCCGTGAGCCGATGCAAAACAGCGTGCACAGCATCTTCAGAGCAGAAAGAAATTCCAGAAGAAATTTCAGTTCATCGTGATTTTACAATTATATTGCATTCGCACTCACCATTAGCTGATGATTTCCATTGAGTATTGACAATGAATTCTACCTCATTTACGATTGTAACTGACATTTGGGTACTCCTGTTTCGATTACGATCTTCCAATGAGCTCTTTTCTCAAACTTTGGTTACCATAGCATTTCAGATTTGTAATCGCCATCAAATCTTTTGCAGTTCTAACTTCACGTATTGTACGATAAAAAAACAACTCGACATGCAAAGAAAGCATGTCTAAACATAGCAGTTACTCATCAAATTTTTTATCAAAATTTCCTTTCAATACAATTTCAACAACTTAAAAAAGTGTTTGAACATAAACCACCCTTAAAACAAAATCTTATCAATATCCTGGAAAAGCTGCTTAGCAATGATCTCATGTGTTTATATAAAGCATGGTATAGGTGCATTCAGTCTTGTACAGCAGCGCCACCCGCTGCTAAAAATTGTAACTATATATATTTTAAAAAAATTTCTAAACAAAAATCCCACGTGTTTCTGAGCATATATCTGAAACTGGACCTTTATATTATGCAAAGTTTCCTAATTATTAACATTTCAAAACTCCCGAAACTTCTGGATCACCCGGTATATATATACATATATATATATATATATATATACATATATATATATATGTATATATATACATATATATATATTTGTGCATATATATATATGCATATATATTTGTGATGCCTTGCGAAACCTGTGAGAATACACTTTTTTACAATTTTTTGATACCTGTTGCTCCTCCCACCTTCTGAAGAGCAGGGAGTTTATTTTGTTTTGTTTTTTTGGTGTTGCTCTTTTGTGGTTCATTGTTGTTTCACCCATTTTTACATTTTTTTCATCTTTTCATCATTTTTCACACTTTTCTCATAAAAGAGCATATATATATATATGTATATGTATATGTATGTATATATACATATTTGATATGAAATCGTTCTTCAAGATTAAAATGAAGTTTTAAATTGGATAGATTAAGGTTAATTTGTAAAACAAATCAACATTTGTTGCATTCGATATTGCTGTAAAAAATGATAAATTACAGTCTGGAGTCAAGAATGAGATGATTTCTACAGAACTCTACACTAGATTTTTTTTTATTTTAACCAATAAATATATTATCAGAAAGGAATTCAGATAAAAAAATCAAACGAAGATATTTTATAAAAATGTATGAAGTTAATTATTATTATTCTAGTTTTATTGAGTTTATTTACGATAGATAAAACATTATCTAAAATTTAAAAAAAAATGTATATATTTAATTACGGTCTAACGAAAGGCTAAAAGTACATTAAGTTCTACAACAATACTATGAGTCAGTTTAAATCTAAACGAAAAAATTTTTGTTATCAAAACTAAAAGAAAATATATTTTAAATTAATCCCTTGTTTCAGAATGCCACGAAAATTAAAAGTTGTCTACACACTGCTTTTAAAGTAAATTTCATAATAACTTTCACAAAATTGCAAATTTCTAATTTTGAAAATAAATACTTGTTTACTGTCGGATGCATTTACATGCATAAGGTTATTCAGATGTTTCATAACCATCCATTGTTCATATATATATATGAATATATATATATATATATAAATATATATATATATATATATATATATATATATATATATACTTTTATAAATACATCCAAAGTTATTCAGACAATACCAATAAAAGAACCAATGAAACCAGTATTTTTACATTCATATTATTAAAAACAGTTGAAGTTTGAAGAGAAATAGAAGGCAGATTACCAAATTACTAAGAAATATGTGGATAAATGGACATTATATAACCAGAGTAACTCATATACACATAAACATAATATCCTATAAATAAAGGCCCCATGTTTAATTACATTTCAATTAAATTCCAATATGGTAAAATCCGAAGTTATAACAATGGTAGATATTTCCAAAAAGTATTAAAGAAGCAGCAAGAATTATATACTATATATACTATTATTGAAATAATAATTAAATCCCTTTTGAGATGGTTTCATATAATCTTCTATCAGTGAGAGTATATTTATCTTGCATAGTACTTTTTTTATATCATAGGTAGTTTTAATACATAACATGCACATTTTCAATCACAATAATTGATGTTTTCCTATTATGCAGTAAACTCTGCTTAATGATTTATTGAGTTAAAATTCTGCGATTTTTGTGGCGGTTAAACATAATATCTGTAACCAAAACTCACATGATAAAATTTCTCAGAATTTTTGTTTTTAATTTTAACATTTAATTATTTTTTTTAAAAGAGGTGTAATTTAAAATCGGTACAGTTTGAAATAGTATTTGCAAAATAGTATTTTCTTTTTCATTATTTAAACAAAAACATATAAATTTTAATTATTATTCAGCATTTTAAAAAAGATTATTTTAAATAAAAATTTTAAATATTTAACGTAAAAAATCTTTAAAAAACATAATGTAACTAAGAAAAATCATAATTTTAAAAGAAAATATTTTTTTTTCAAATTGTCTGTATCAAAAGCCAAGTAAAACAAATGAAAAAGACATGTTCCAAGTTTGAACCCTGTATCCTTAACAGTTCTTGAGTTATAAAAATTTAAATGCTTCTAAAGCTTCAGAAAATTTGAAGATTTTTGTGTCCCTGATACCCTTAAGGGGGCTCAGGGGTTGATCGATACGGAAAAACATGTAAAAAGAGCTCTCGTTTCGAGTCCATATAAAAACAGACGTATTCAGTGTAATTAATTGAAACTTTCTGATATTTTAAAGGTATGTTTATAGTCTTATAAAATTATAAAATGAAGTACTTCATTGTAATATAATAAGAAATATAGCAAAATTTATGTAACACAATTTTCGAAAAAAACAATTATGTGTTATATCACCAACACCAAGATATCTTAAAGTTGAATTGACTTAAAAACCTAATTTTTGTTTTAAAATGATCAGGAAACTTTACTCTATGGAATGAATTAAGGATATAACAATCACTCGAAAAAAACATTATTAAAAAAACTCTCAAACTTAAAAAAAATTAAAAACCCTAAACAATACAACTTTTTTTTCATTAAAAATACTCAAAATATTAAACTATCTAAACTATATTAATTCATTCTATACATAACCATGCTATGTGCATGCAAAAAAAAAAACATTTAAGCCATTCCATCAAATAGTTTTTTTTTTTAATCTTTGTGTTAGTCGTAAAAAATCAAGTTTTGAAAAAACACGACTTAAAGTTGAAATTATATGGGTGCGGCTATGAAAGTGTTGATACATAAATGCTTATAACTCCGTTAAAAATGCAAATATTTTTATGCGGTTTTTTGCATTGAGTTAAGAATTAATCAAACTAGATCATAAAAAATCGATTTTTTGAAAAGTTTTCAATTCCTGAGCCTCCTTAAAGGATAAAACAGGGTTGCATTCAGGTTTTGTCACACTTTGGCATTTTTATTCAAACTAAAATTATGTCGCTTTACAGGATAATTATCATATATGCAATATAGAACAGTTTCTAATGCTCTTTAGCAAATGTATTTTGGGAAGGAACGTTTTCCTACTATTTTTTTTAAAGTTAGGGAATTTTTTGTGTCTATTTTTAAGTACATATGGAAAAATATATTATTTGAATCTCCAATTTTATCAATTACCATCTACAGCCGAAATAATTTGTGACCCGTTATATGACCTTTAACTTTGTATACATACCATAAAGTTTATCAAAATTTTGATTAGTTAGTAAATGCTTAGCACACTTGAAAATTAAATTTCTACCAGCAATTTTCGTCAATAAGCTAGAAACTCGTTAAAATTTATCGTTCAATTCTTTAAATAGCCATATAATTAAAACGTACTACGATTTAGAATAATCGTAGATTTTACGAAATAGATTAATTTAAAACTGAATACTACAATTGAAAACGAATATCTATCAATTATAGTTCATAAACATTTTATAACTGAAGAGTTTTATGTTTGCCTCTGAAGGAATGATAAATGCTATGTCCATACAGTCCTCTTGCAAGTATTTTGCAATGTTCCTGCGTGATGTACTATATAAATTTAAATAAGTTTCAAATAGAGTAAAATCATTTAAAAACACTACCTACGATTATTACCATAGACCTGAATAAAATATTATTTTTGAATGCACTCGTAAAAAGCTACAAATGCTACACACTTCATTTTTAATGTCAAATATAATATGCAATCATAAAAGTATCTGAAATAATTTGTGACCCTGTATATGACCTTTAGCTTTGTATAAATACCATACGGATTACCAAAATTTAGATTAGTTAAGAACTGTTTAGCACATTTGAAAATTAAATGCCTATCAGCAATTTCCGTCAGTTAGCTGAAATTCATTCAAATTTAGTCGTCCTTTAAATAGCCATTGAATTAAAACAAACAACGATTTATGGAATAAATAGTTTAATTTAAAATTGCATACTACAATTGAAAATGAATATCCATCAACTATAAATCATAGACATATTGTAACCGAAAAGTTTTATGTTTGCCTGTAAGGGAATGATAAATGCTATGCCCATACTATCCTATAGCAAGTATCTTGTAGTGTTGCCTGCGTGATGTATTATATGAACCTAAATAAGTTTCAAATAGAGTAAAATCATTCAAAGTCACTACATGCGACTATTTCCATAGACCACAATAAAACAACATTTTTGAATGCTCTTGTAAACTGTCTGTAAATGCAACACTCTTCATTTTCATTGTCAAATATGCCATCGTAAACCATAAGTGATATCAGCTGCATGGCAATCCGACAATGCTTAGTTACAGCGCCAACAACAATTCCTACAGGAGTTTATGAATCAAATTCATAAATACTTTACAACTATTTTGTTAACAAAAATAATAAAATATATCTCGAAACATTTCCTAAATATAAATTTCTTATTTTGTATAAATATGTGTACTCGAATATTCTGTCGAATATGTCTCCGGGAAATAATAATCACTTTTCGTCAAGTACAGTCTTTTGTTGAAAATATTTGTACGTGACAGTTGCATAGTCAACATAACTCATTCTGCTTATGTGGTTAGAGTTCAGATTTTCGGTATACGAATATCAAATATGTGATCTCGGAATGTCCTAGAGTAAATTTTGAAACTTCAAAATTCATTTACGAGAAAATGCTTGATATCATTTTTCAATCTTTAAAACTAAGCAAAATGTGTATATAAAATTATTTATTTAATATTCTTGATATCTGGCAATTCAACTGCATGTACAGTAAAGTTTCCATTACCCACTAAACTGTTCAATATTTTTGAAAAAAAAAAGCCTTTCAAATAATGCCTATTTTTTCATAATTTCAAAATTTTTAATCTTTCATCACCGGTTACTGAGACAAAAAAACTTTTGCCTAATTGAATGAGAAAAATGCTCTTATTAAATAATGCAGAATTTACACTAAAAATTTACTGGTAAGAATAATAAATCATGATTTACATATAGATGCCCATACGTGATGCGGTCAAATCATGTTTGGCAAAAACTCGTTGTCTGTACGGCCAAATCAGGGAAACGGGTAAACGAAGTCTCATCTTTACACCAAAACACTTCGTTGCGAAAAAAATTCGTTAACCCTTTGCGGGGCGCTGTTTTCATAGATATACCAGTTAATTTTAATTCCCAAACGCCACATTGGCACCAGAATTTTGTTAAAGAAAATTACGGTTTATTGAATGCGTCAAACATAGCATTTTCTTATTTATAAATAAAGTTGTTTTCAAATTCCGGTGTCAGTCATTTATTTCAATACTTAAGCAATGAATTTGCCCTGCCCCGCAAAGGGTTAAACGTACATCATTTCAAATTCATGAAATTTGTATAATAAAATGAACACAAAATGGAAATAATGTACTTTAATTCGGGAAATTTTTTCAATGCAATATTGATATATTAGAAAAACTTAATTATAATGATGTCTAAAAAACCCCATAAAAAAGATAGGTAAACAAACTCAAGCATAGCGTAACTTTTTAGCTCACAGGCTATCATAGCCTGAGAGCTTATGTGCCCGCCCGTTCTGTATGTACGTTCGTACGTTCGTGCGTAACACGATAACTAATGATAAAAATATCGGATCCACTTGAAATTTTGTATATAGGTATATCCTGATAAGGCGCTTCCCTGATTAGTTTTTGGTGTTCATTCGAAATGTATAAGAGGGGGAACGAGGGGCTCATGTCCCTCCTCTTAATTGATTTAATGGGTTTTTCATGCAGAATTAACAGTTTTCGTTCAAAAATTTAGATATAGGATCGTTTTGATGAGGCAATTTCGTGACTATTATTAAGTGTTCATTGAATAAGTATAAACAGGGGGAACGGGGGTTCTAATGTCCCTCCCCTTAATTGATATAAAAGGGTTTTTCAAGCAAAATTGTCAGATTTCGTTCAAATCTCTGAATAGTTTTGGAAGTTTAATGGTTAAGTATAAAAGAGGGGATAGCTCCTCTTAAATTATATAAACGTTAAATGGGTTTTTATTAAGAATTATCCGTTTTGCTCTGAATTTTGGATATAGATTTTTTATATGATAAAGCATGTTCTTGATAGTTTAGGAGGTTTAATGATAAAGTATAAAAAAGAGGAAAGGAGAGAGCTTCCATTTCTTAATTTTTTTTCCAACGGAATTAACCCTTGAAAATATAAGGCTGTAATGTACAATTAGTATGCGTAGCCTGTGAGCTCAATGCTATCAGTATAACTGGGCAATATTCTTTTTTATTTATTTTCTCTAGCATTTCAGTTCCGTATCATTTTGTACAGACAAAAAAAGTGCATTGTTCATAAAAGATTTCGTGTTTTGTATGTTTCCGAACACTTCATCTGTAATATTCTCATGAAACTGGGATCTTTTTCTTAATGTATTGAAAACCTACTAGCGCACTTGGCGTCAGTTTGGTCTCTCTTAAATTCTACTAAGCATTAAATCATATTGCTTTTATTCATAATTTATTTTAATTGCTCATTTTTTTTTTCAAAATTAGAAGATTCTACTACAGAATTAGACACAATGTCATATACGCACCACATTGGTGCAATTCCAACAAAAAAGCAAATGTATGCCTAACATGATAACCCGGCAATTGTTATTTATTCTTTAATAAACTGTTTATTTACTTTTATTTTCTTTTTTAAAATGATATAAATTGTTTTGTTCTATATAATTATTAAATATTTTTTTCATTTATTATTATTTCCTTTTTAAAATAATAGAAAAGCGTTAAAAATATATATGTAACTGGTATTGAAAACGAAGTTTTCGCCAAATTGGCGAATCTGAAAAAAAATCGCATCAATGTGGTACGTATATGACATCTGTACCGATTAATCAAGCACTCGGTATTTTATGCTGATTGGGCGCATCACAAAATATTGTACCCGTGGTATTTTTTTGTATTTCATTAATTTCATTTAAAATATATTTAGTATTATAATCCTTTCACTCATTTTACTTATAATAACGTGAAATTAATTTGAAACTAAAACGTTTAAAATTCATGATTTTATTTATTTTTTAAGCCAATGGAATATAAAAAAAAATAATGACATTTTGAAATTGTATAAATACAGCAAAAGAGCAAAACGTAAACAAACCCAATTTACCACGGCCTAGATGTGTTTCATTTGGACAATGCCATTAAACAATAAACAAATAACCGCAAATTATCGCCACAAACGTTAGCGTAATATATACAGATATACTATTTCTTAATTTGAATTCAAAAGATTAAATAATTTCATTTTCATGTAAACAACTGAAATAAATTCACACATTTATTGCAGAAGCAACCTCTCCGTTTGAATTACGTATACACTATAAAAAAAGGGTCGATATACTAAAATATTTTTAGTGATCCTCGCAATTACTAAGAAATTTTTTGTAATCTAACTCAGTTACAAGAAAATCTGTAAGAATTACTAGAAAAAAATTTAGATAACGAATAGAGTTAATAGTTTTATATTTTTAATAGCTATTACTAAATCTCACTTGGTGTGGCCGTGATAGCCTAGTGGTTATAGCACCGAAACCAGGCTGAAAGTATCTGGGTTCGATGCTGGGCATCACCAAATACGCACTGAATTTATGCAGTGTAAGTACTCTTAAATAAAGGGATTACGAAAATCCTGTCGGAGCAGGTAGCAATGTTTGGTGCTGCCATCTATTGCGGCTTTGCTGAAAATCTTCCGCTTCAGAAGTCTGTCTTTTTACCCACTGGATGCAGCTCGAAGGAAGCTCCTGCTCTTACGGGCACACGTATGGTTACTAAAAATTACTTTTGGATTTTTACTAAAATTTGCTTGGTGGCTCATACTAAAAAGGTTTAAGTATATATATGTAAGTGATTCAAAAAACTCTTTTGTTCAGTTTACAAAAGAAATGTTTGTTTCACTTGAAAAAAAAAAAAGTTTGTAATGGTTACTAAAAAATTCTATGGAATACAAATTTACTAAAAAATTTTTAGTAACCTCTTGAATTTTTTTTTTCAGCGTGGAGACACACAAAATTGAAAAAAACTTCGTTATGTAGAATATACTCGGTATATTCTGTATCGTTTTTTATGCGTTCGTGTATGAGTGTAGATTTTTAGTAATATGGAGATTAATTTGCATGTTAATTGTGTTCGAAGTCGAAGCTCAGCAGAAAAGTTAGTTATGTAGAAAACTTCGTTAATTAGGGATTTCCTTACATGAAAATTTGACTGCATCTGATGACATCTTTTTATGAAACTTTTCATTTCATTTCACTATTCTTTTTGAACTCATGACATCTTTTTTGCATACAATGTAGACAGATACAAAAACTATTAGCATTATTTAGCTTATTACTTTTTTCTATTTTTACAAAAAAAAGTGTTGGATTCGTGAGTTTTTTCAAATTCCTGTTTTCGACAGATTTACATGTTTAAGGGATCAGAGATTCCAAAAAAATTTTTTTTATAAAATGTGTGTCTGTCTTACATAATTTGACATAAATTTTGTGGGCGCTCTATCTCAAGACCGAATGCATAGACATTTATATTCATGTAGTCCCTGATATAAATTGATTCTGATTTATTTTTGGTGTAAATTGCTCAGTAGATGGTGCTCCTATGTTGCATTTTTTTTACGTTTTCCAAAACAGCTGTATCTGAAAAACAATTGTATGGATTTTTATCAAATTTCGAATTCTGTTAGTCTTTGATATGAATGAGCCCTGTTTATATTTTGATGTAAACTTTTCAACAAGTGTCACTGCTATGCTGCTTGTTTTTACGATTTGCGCAACAGCTATATCTTACTAACTAATGCACGAATTTCTATCAAACTTCATATTCAGTTAATCCTTTATATGAAGTGATTATGTTTACATTTTGGTAACAATCACCAATAGGTGGCGCTGCTCTGCTGAAACGCCCCATTCCTGCAATATCTCTATCTTAAAAACTAATACACGAATTTTTATCTAACTTCACATTCAAAATTACTTTGATAAATATTATTGCTGATTAAGTTATGTTGGAAATCTCACAACTGCTGGCGCTTTGATAGTGCAATTTCCTGATATTCGCAATACTCCTGTTTCAAGAACTAATGTACGGAATGTAATATCATTAGAATCTTCACATTTGGCATAAATTGTTATTTAATTTTGGCACTCTGATATGTAATTTTGAATTATTTAACATGCATGAAATAGAAGAAAATTTTGGGATTGCCACATATGTAGCAACAATTAAAAAAAAATGTCTTCCTTTTCAAATAGTCCTATTAATCCCATCTAGTTTTTGAAAATTGATTATAATATTTTCAGTATTTATATTTTATTCGTAATATTTGAAATTAAAGTTTCAATATTATTCTAATGCATTTAAGAAACTTAATTAGGTACATTGCCGAAAAGTAAGTCATGGCATTTAGACAAACACTGTAAAAAAAAAAAAAAAAAAAAAAAAAAAAAAAAAAAAAAAATCGTAAAATTTACAGCAAAAACTGCTGAAAGCAATGTTGCCAAAGTTTTTACCGTAAAAATTGCAGTAAAATTAGATGTAATAAAAAAATACATCTAATTTTACTGCAATTTTCACGGCAAAAACTGTTAGCAACATTTCTGGTAGCAGTTTTTCTCGTACATTTAACAGATTTTTTTACAGTGAGTTTAAAAAACCAAACCATATGTATATCTCCTACTGTTTATTAATCTGCATACTCAAATTTTTGGTAATTTATGCCCCCGGGTAATAAATAGACATTTTTGGTCAAGTACATAATTTTGTTTTAATTTAAAATATTAGTAAGTTATATTAGTATCACTGGCTAAAAACTATGTATAGTTTGATATTAATTTTAGAAACAAAAATATTAATTCTAATTTACGAAATTTTTAAAATGAAACAAAATCTAGAAGCTTTCTAGCATGAAAATCCAAAATTATGTCTGAAAGTTTTTTTTTATATATATTCTGTAGTTTTAAAACAGCCAAATCATTTTTTTTCAACAATTACAAATAAATGTAACATTAGATGTTTCAATGTTACAAACTGTACAATTACTAAACTACTAAACCAACTAATTCCCGTTTTCAATCCAAAGGTACAATTTACTTGAGAATACAAATGTGGTGTTAATTTAAATGTATGTGACAATTTTGATCTACAGAGGACTTCTAGAGCATCATTTATGTGTAACATTAACTAATCGTAATATATTATTAGTTATCGAATGATAAGCATGCAGTTCTCATTCACAAATGAAATAAAGATAAGAAATATCCTGGAACGTTTTCTATCTTCCATTGTTTATAAAACTGCATACCCAAATTTTCGGTGGCACAAGCCCCCGTGAAATAAATAAACATTTTTGGTTAAGTATATTATTTTATTTAATTTTAAAATATTAGTAAGTTAAAAGCACTGGCTAAAACCTATGTATAGTTTGATTTTAATTTTAGAAACAAAAATATTAATTTTAACCTACGAAATTTTTAAAATAAACAAAATCTGAAAGCTTCAAACATGCATATCCAAAATTACGTCTGGAAGTTTTTTATATATATCCTGAAGTTTTAAAACAACCAAATCATTTGTTTTGCAACAATTACAAATAAACTAGCTGCACCCGTCGAAATTCGACGGAAAGGAGTATACATTGGATGTGATATATATCAGTCTTATAATACACAATAATATACAGAGCGAAATAAACAATTGCCACTTCTTAAAATAGGGATAACATAATCTTTCCTGATGAAGATACACGAACTTCAGAAAATAATAAAAAATAAGGAAAACAGCTCATAAAGTATTATGTTGGACTTAACTTCAGCTACAAATCTTTTTTTAATGTGGTTTCTAAACATTAAACATTATTTAAATGTCAAATTGTTTAGGAAGTTAATATAATACCTCAGAAGACAAATTCAAAAATATCTTCATAGTTTATTTTTTCTCCGTTTAAATATCTCTTGGTAACTCTACAATAATTATAGTATCAATAAAATATTTTAATTATTATAGAAACAGGGAATTAAACTGCATAACCAATCCACTAAACATTTATAGCACTTGCAATAAATTTAATTTATTTATTGGTTTGTAGCCTCCATGAACTTGTCAAAATTAATTTTATCGTCATGACAACGAAAAGAAAAACGATATCTTTGTTATAAAAAAGAACAAAATTTTTGTGTTTGTTGTTGATAAGCAGAAAACATTTTATTTATTTTTATTTTAAATAATAACTTAATTCAACAAAATGATTTTAATTAATTTTTGAAGTTATGTAAAACAGAAATAACGTAATACCGTTATATCACAGGATATTTTTTTCTAATATGACATCATTTACACCTTCTGAAACACTCATCCTTTCCAGAAATAAAAGCTTTATTTATGCGGTTATTTAAAAATTCCTTAGTTTCATAAAATATTTATTGTAATTAAATGGAAATGGCGAAATTTATAGAAATATTTTCATTCGTGCCCACCGCGGACCTTTAAATAAATAGAAGTTCAGTTTATTTAGATGCAGGAATAAAAGTCAGTGAATATGCCATCATCACTGAAACAGCTATAACAATGTATATTATATTCATGGAACAAACTTATCTGTTTTCTCAATGACGACATTTTCTCCATCGACAAAATTTCGCTTTAGATATTATATTTTATAAAATTTTATTTTCTGTTATTTTATTTACATAATACTTAATAATATCACACAGCAAATAATCTGTGTATTGTACAGCGATTAGTGAATAATTATGTGCAATCATTTTATTAAGATTAATTTTACGAAAACCATTATTTTTTTTCTTTGAAATGCAATTACACATTCACCGATGAGATCAAGATCCATATTGGTGAAAAGGAATAAAAAAAAAAATTATTATAGTGAAAAAAGCTTAACCTGTTGCCAGTTTTTTGAAGAAATGTCACAAAAAAGCTTTTAAAATTAAAATTAAAATATAAAAATGGAAATAAATTAAAAATTCGCCAGAATGGGCACATCTACACATAAACAGCTTTCATTTAAAAAAATAATTATCAAAATCGGGCCAGTAGGAAGCTCAGGGCTGATGACTAAAAAAACAGCCAGGTGTTTTAAATATATAGATGTAACATTAGATGTTTCAATCTTACAAACTGCACAATTACTAAACTACTAAACCAATTGACTTCCGGTTTTCAATCCAAAGGTACGATTTACTTATGAATACAAATATGGTGTCAATTTAAATGTTTGTGTCAATTATGATCTGAAGACGACGTCTAGAGCATCATTTATGTGTAACATTAACTAATCAGTACACATTATTAGTTATCGAATGATAAGTATGCAGTTCTCATTCACAAATGAAATAAGAATAAGAAATAAGTTGACACATTTTCTATCTCCAATTGTTTATAAAACTGCATACTCAAATCTTTGGTGGTATATGTCCCAGGGAAATAAATAAACGTTCTTGATTAAGTACATTACATTGTTTAATTTTAAAATATTAACAAGTTAGAAGCACTGGCTAAAAACTGTGTAAAGTTTGATATTAATGTTAGAAAGAAAAATATTAATTCTAACCTATGAAAATTTAAAAATAAAACAAAATCTAGAAGCTTCAAGCATGCAAATACAAAATTATGTCTGAAAGTTTTTTGTATACAGTGAGCAAAAAAAGTATTTGCACGCAGACGATTTTTTGCATAAATAACCATAGAAAGCAAATTTGATACTATTCTCTTGATTATTCATTTATTTAAATAAGAAGAAAATAAAAATAACTACCCACATTCCTTAAACAGTAATATTACACATTTAAAAAAATAAATTAATATTTTCTTTTACCTAAAATGTATTTGCACACGAAGCATTGACGTTTTAAAAAGGCATTAAATGTGAACATTATGCAAATGTTTAGCATATCAGGCACGCAGTACATTATCCCCGCACTTTAAAGTCACGTAATATATTAAATGGAGCTGTCTAGAGAGCAGCTGGTGAGTTTTTGCTCTGATGGCGCCGAAAACGTGTAAACTGTCTGTTGCTACCCGTAAGAAGACTATATTCCCACCATAAAAGAATCTTCAAAAAACCGTTTTTAAGTGCTCGAGAATTGGCTAATGATGTCGCTTCAACGTCGGGAACAACAGTTACACCACAATCAATTAGAAATATTCTTCATGACGCAAGTATTTGAGGAAGAGCCCCTCGAAAAAAAAAACATTTATTAGTGAAACAAATAGGATGAAAATAATTGAATTTACAACAGCTTATGTCAGCAAACCAGTAGAGTTTCGGAAAACTGTTATTTTATTCCGATGAAAGAAAGTTCAATATTTTTGTCACAGACATGGTAAGAAAACTGTATGGTGAAAGCCAAATATTTCTCTTCAAATTGAATAGTTGAAACCAACTATAAAACATGGCGGTAGCCATGAAATGATTTGGGGATGCATGTCTTTTAACGGAGATGGCGAATTGACATTTATTAAAGGCAATATGAATGCTAAACAATATATTAATATAATGCTAGATCATTTATCTAATAGTGCTCTGAAATTAGGAACTTCTAATTCATATTATTTCCAACAGGATAACGATCTGAGACACACTGCATATATTATTACGAGGTTATAGTTGCTTTATAATGTAAAAAAGCAATTGAAAACGCCACCACAATCACCAGACCTCAATCCGATTGAAAATTTATGGCATATTTAGGATATGAAAATAAGGAAAAAAAAATTTCCAACAAATCAGAACTTAAACAAGCTCTTAGGGGAGAATGGCTGCAAATCAGCAGTAAAACATGTCACAAATTAATAGAATCAATGCCCAGACGATTACAAGCTGTAATTGAAGCAAAGGGCATGCATACTAAATATTAGCACTGTTTTTCACTTACAAATAATTCCTCTAGTTCTATTTTTATTGCTGGTGTGCAATTTTTTTTGGCAGTACAAATGCTATTTTTATATGTTTTCATATTTTAAATATAATTATTAAATCAGATATTAAATATGTTAGTTTGTTTTGTAAAAGTTTTGGTATTTTTAATTATTAGTTCTTTTTATTTATTTATACTTATGCTACAACAAATTTACCTGGTGTGCAAATACTTTTTTGCTCACTGTATTCTGTTATTTTAAAACAACCAAATCATTTGTTTTCCAACAATTACAAATAAATGTAATATTAGATACTTCAATGTTACAAACTGTACAATTACTAAACTACTAAGCCAACTGACGTCCCGTTTCAACCCAAAGGTACAATTTATTTGTGAATACAAATACGGTATTAATTTAAAATGCTTGTTACAATTTGGAACAAATATAATATACAGACGACTTCTAGGGCATCATTTATGTACAACATTAACTAATCAATATACATTATTAGTTATTGAATGATAAATATGCAGTTCTCATTCACAAATGAAATAAAGATAAGAAATATCTTGGAACATTTTCCATCTCCCATTGTTTATAATTCTGCATACTCAAGTTTTCAGTCATATATGCCCCAGGAAATAAATAAACCTTTTTGGTCAAGTAACTTGCTTTGTTGAAAATATTTCTACGTGACTTTTGAACAGTCAACACAATTTATTCTGATTCAGTTATTACAGTTCAAAGTTTTCTATAAGAATTTGAAATACTTCATCGTGTCCAAGAATAGATTTTGGAATTTGGAAGTACTTTCAGATAAACTTATTTCTCATCATTTCTCTATTTCAATAACCAAAAATAAAGCACATTATAAATTTATCTTATTCAAACAAATTGTTGATAATGTATTGTAAACAAAATACAGTAGAATTTCCCTTTAACAAAGTTTTCTACTTTAAAAAAAAAATCTGAAGAACCTCGACTTTGAACATCAGCATCTTGTAAATTAATCTCCATATTACGAAAAATATATTCTATGTAACGGTGTTTATTCTCGTTTCGTGCGTGTATAACATTCAAAGAGGTAAATGTTGCGATGGATGTATAAATTTATTTCAACAGATTGTATGAAAATGAAATTATATATTTATTTAATCATTTCCTTTCAAAAGAAGAAATGCTAAAAGGATTTGATACAATAAGAAAGAGTATACTATTATTTTCAACACAATCTAACTGATTGGTAAAGTATTCATTCGAATTGAATATTTCCAACTGAGCGAAAAATTGCCCAGGCGGGGAGTCGAACCCAGATACTTGGCTTACAAGGCCAATGCTTTACCAGGTAGCTTAACAGGTAAAGCATTTCTCAAAGCAGCAGTTTTCTCATTTTCTCTTGACTTCGTGTAATTCGAACTAACGAGAATTCCGATTTTTCATTTTCTTTTCTTTTTGCCGAATTTTAGATCATTTGGATAACTTTCTTTCTTTGATTTTAGTGAAAATTGTTCCGAACAAGTATACATGTAATCCAATGTATTTGATATCCACTTTCTTAGTGCCTCGTCTGTCCATCAGTGACGCTTTAAATTTTTCTTCCATTGTGCTTGTTTATAATCTTTTAATTAGTTTATTTATTTATACATTCTAATTTAATATTAAGTCATATTCTAATAATAACAGACGAAATAAATTTAAAAAACACTATAACATTAATTCCTTTGTAATATACCATATTATGCATGTTTTCCTCTCCTACTTTCCATAATTCGAACTTCGGATAATTCAAACATTTATTGTGGTTCCGAGGAGTTCGAATTAACGAGAGTCGACTGTATATATATATGTATATATAAAGTAACTTAATAATTTCTATGAAACTGGGATTCCTATAACTTTTTATGTAACGCTAGCAGTAAACATTCATGTAACGGAATCGGTTACGTGAATATTTGCTGTTACCGTTACATAAAAAGGTCTAGAAATCCCAAAATCAAGGTTCAGCAGAAAATTTCGCAAAAGCTTCGTTAAATAAGGACTTTTTAAAAGGATGTTCGAATGCATTTTAAAGCACAAAAAATCGCTTATCAACTGTTCCTCAATCCAGTATTTATTGTATGAAATTACAATACAACAACTACAATAAGGTGTTTTTGGTCTGTTTAGAGAAACACGTTTTGAGATATCTGTTTAAAATTCCTGACAAAATTCTTATGAATATGCATAGAAAATATTAAAAAAATTATTTAAAAGGGACAATTTTTCAATGGAAATTTTAACATATTTAAAGGAAAAAATATGTATAATATATTCTGCCTTGAATTGCTTGGAAAAACAGACTAGTGCTATTTTGTTCATGTTGGTATAAACTTCTGAATAAATATATCATTTCCTGCTTCGGAATTAGTGAATACAAAAATAGTACTTATTTTTTAAAAATATGCTGACTTGATTTGGGAAAACGAAATGAGTTCATATTCTCGTTTAGATGTAAGCAAAATACTTATTATATTTCTAAAGAAAGAGTTACTTTACAGAACTTTTATCGTAATTACTACAGTGATATGAACATTTTCCACATAGTTAGGAAGGACTTCCTGGTAACTTTCCAATTAATTTCTACGCGATATATTTCACCAGTAATTTTTTTAAATACAGCGTGATCTTTTATTCGAGATACAATAATTATGAATGAAGTTTCTTAAAATATATTTGCATATATTTTCGTCAGCAATCATGACTATTATTTAAATATACATTCAGTTTTTATACTTGAAAGTCTGTACTTTATTATGTTTTTCTTTAACCCTCTCATGTATAAATTATTTTCCATTATTATTCATTGCTTTTCATTATTATCTTTTTTTTTTTTTTTGATAAAACTCATTACAGATACTTTTCTATTGCGCTGCATGCTAACTTTTATCTGTCCACAAATCAGATAATACCGATTTTTTTCTTTATATGGCAGTTTATATCTATTCTCATATGTCTCTCACAAAAAGTAAAAAGCTACCAATTGCAGCCGTCCGGAGGAAAGCACTTCCAGAAAATTTTGGTATATTTTCACCGATCATGACCCCCAGACCCCAAAACCACCCTCCGTTCAAATGTTGACATATATATATATATATATATATATATATATATATATATATACATATATAACCATATATATGTATAATATCTGATTTTTGTCATGCGATAACTAACGTATTTATGAACCGATTTGAATGAAACTCGATATGTACATAGTACATACAAATGTCTCGACCGAGTTCGTTGGTCAGCATCATCCGCCATTTTGTTTCAAAATGGCGGCCATTTTAAATTTTTTTAAAAATTTAAAATTTAAAATTTAATGCGAAAAAATTAAAATTTGAAAAATATTTTTCTTTTGCGTGTTAGAACTCAAAACAACGATTCCAGAACACTTTTTATTTTGTCTATATCTTACAAAATGATAATAATTATAAATAAGAGGGTTAACAGACCGTCATTTTTTACATGCTTGAAGTAAAATTCTTGTTCGAATACAGTATTATGAGGTGTGTTAATATTTTAAAAGTAGCAGCCTTATATTAGTTAAAGTAAGGAAGTTCAGAAAGTTATCAATTTGAATATTTAAATATATACACATAAATATGCAAAAGAAATTTACACTTTTTTTTCAAATATAAAACAGCTCATCAATTGTTCTTCAAACATATGTTTAAAAAACGAGAAGTTTAAGAAATGAACAACGGTTACAATAATCTGTTTTTGCCTGTTTACAGAAAAAATTTAAAAGAGATAAATATGTATAAATTTTTTATCAAAATTCGTATAAATATGCATAGAAAATTAACATAATTTTTTAGTTTAGAAATGGGAAAATAAATAGAAATTTAAATACATTTTAAATTAAAAACATTTCTAAAAAACTTAACTGAATTATTTGGAAAACAGGCTATGCGATTTTGTTAACTTTGGTTTGAATGCATTTCTTGCTTCAAAATTAATGGATACAAAAAATACTTATTTTTAAAAAGTGTACCAAAATTTTTGATCAGTCAAAATGAATTTCATATAATTATATAGATGTAAACAAAAATATTAATATAGTTTCAAACGAATAGCTATTTGAATTGGTTGTATAAATAGTTTAATGCAGTTTTGTTCATTTGTGTTTAAATTCGTGAATAAATATATATTTTTTCCTACTTCAAAATTATTGAATAAAATGTAAAGTATGCTAACTTTGATTGTTCAGACATGGTGTGGCTCATATGCAAATGAAAGGTTTATTATATTTTGAAACAAAGAATTATTTTAAAGAGCTTTATTGTAATTCAACAGTAATATGAACATTTTCCAATTGGTTAGGATTGATTTTATGACTTCATTTTTTGATTGATTTCTATAAGATTATATTTCCCTAGCAATCTTTAAAATTACACTCAGAACTTTTGTTACGTGAAAAATTACCCAAACATATATTTTTATCCACATTGCACATATCATACATACACACATATATATATATTGGATATATTTCCATTTACAAAATTTATTTATTGAACTTTATCGCAGCAAATATGGTTTCACTTGCTTTTTATTTAAAAAGTGCATCCACAATGTGTATGCCTTTAATGGCTATACATTATAATATATTTTTAAAAAAAAACGCCTATTTTGTGAATGTATTGAAGTAAAACTATTGTTGTAATAAAGCATTATATGGGATTTTACTTACTATATTTTGAAAAAATGACTTATTTACATTGTTAAAGTAAAGCAGTTAAATAAAATAAGTTTAATATATTAAAATATATATCTAAGTTTACAAACGAAATTTACATATTATTTTAAAATATAAAATTGCTCATCAGTTAAACCAGCTATTTATTGTACGAAATGATCATCGATTGCAATAAGCTGCTTTTGTCTGTTTAAATAATAAAACTTTCAAAAGGGATAGCTATGTTTAAAATTTTTAACAATGTTCTTATTAGTATGCACAGTAAATTAGCATACATTTTTAGTTTGGAAATAGGAAAGTTTTTTTTATAGAAATTTAAATACATTTAAATGTAAAATATATGCAAAAAAACTTCAATATATATTGTTTGGAAAAACAGGATATGAATTTTGTTTATTTGGTTAAATGCTGCTATGTTTGCTGAAGTGTATGTAGAATAATGTACATCATTTCCTGCTTTGGTATTAATGAATAAAAAATACACTTACTTTAAAAATGTCTGCTAACTTTTTCATTCAGACAACATGAGTTTCATATCCTGATTTAGATGTAAACAAAATTTTTAATATGTTTTGAAAGAAAGAGTTATTTAAATTTATTGAACTATTTGGATAAGTAGTTCTGTGTAATTTTATTCACTTTTGTTTAAACTGCAGAGTAAATATATATTATTTCCTGATTCAATGTTAGTGAATAGAATGTATACAATATAAGAATGTATTTTAAAAAATATGTTGACTTCGTTTTGTCAGACAATATGCGTTTCATAATCTGGTTTAGATGTAAAGAAGAGGTTTATTATATTTTGAAACAAAGAATTTCTTAAAATAATTTTATACTGATTCAACAGTGATATCAACATTTTCCACTTCATTAGGAAGGATTGTTATGTTTTCCTGGTAATTTCTCTCATCAATTTTTTAGAGATATTATTTCCTTAACAATTTTTGAAATTACATTCTGAACTTTTGTGGGGTGGAAAATTACTTACACATGGATATATTTTCATTTTAAAAAGTTATTTATAGCACTTTTTCACAGCAAATGTGGTTCCACTGGCTGTTAATTTAAAATATACATTTACAATATATATGCCTTTAATCTCTATAAATTATAATAATTTTTCTTTTAAATACGCCTATTTGTTTTTGTATGTTTTGAAGTAAAACAATTGTTAAAATATAGTATTATGTGAGCTGTTAATATTTGGAAAGTGTCTTCCTTATATTATTAAAGTAAAACAGTTTAGAATAATGATAATTTGAATATATATATATATATATATATATATATATATATATATAACAGAAATTTAACAGAAATCAACATAAATTTTTTAAATATAAAATTGCTCCTAAATTGCTCCTCAACCAAATATTTATTTAATGAAATTAACAACGATTACAATAAGCTGCATTTGTCTGTTTCCATAAAAAAAATGTTTCAAAAGAAATAGATATGTATAAATTTTCTAACACTATTCGTATTGAAAACTAACATAAATTTTTGATTGGAAATGGGTAAATTTCTTTATAAAAATTTAAATATAAGTAAAAGAAAAATATGTGCGATACAAATATATTTAAATTTTCTAACAATATTTGCACTAGTATGCACAGAAAATTTACACAAATTTTTAAAATAGAAATGGAAAAGTTTCTTTATAAAAAAAATTAAATATATTTGAAAGAAAAATATGTACGAAAAAAGCAAACCTGCAATGAATTGTTTGGAAAAACAAGCGCTGCATTTTTATTTACTTTGTGTTTAAATTCTGCTGTATTTGAATTGTTTGGTGAATAAATGTATATCATTTCCTGCTTCAGAATTAATGAATAAAAAAATATACTTACTTTAAAAAATACACTAACTTTTCTGTTCAGACGAAATGAGTTTCATATCGTGATTTAGAAGCAAACAAAAGTTTAAATCTATTTTAAAACAAATAGCTTTTCGAATTGGTTATATAAATAGTATACTGCAATTTTGCTCACTTTTGTTTAAACTGCTGCATAAATGTATTATCATTTCCTGCTTCCGAATTAATGAATAAAAAATATATTTACTTTAAAAAAGTACGCTAAGTTTTTTGTTCAGACAAAGTGAGTTTCATTGCCTGGTGTAGATGTAAAGAAAAGGTTTATTATATTTTGAAATAAAGAAAATATTTTAAAGAATTTTATAGTGATTGAACTGTGATATGAACATTTTTCACTTCATTACAAAGGATGGTTATGATTCCGTAGTAATTTTCTCATTGATTTTTTAAAGATTTATTTCCCTGGCAATTTTTAAAATTACAATTTGAACTTTCGCAAGGCGAAAAATCACCCATACGGATATATGATAATAATATGTATATTTTCTTTAATAGTTTATTTATAGAAAATTTCGGCAGAAAAAATAGTTTCATTAGATATTAATTTCTTTTTAAATGTGCATGTTTGAAATTTTATGAATTATAATTTATTTTCCGTAAAATATACGTATTTTGTTTAATGCTTTGAAGTAAATCTATTATTAGAATATAGTATTGTATCGGGTGTAAATATTTGGAAAGTCGCTTCGATATATTATTAATGTAAGGCAATTTAGAAATGTAATAATTCGAACGTTTTAAAAAAAGCTGTCTAATTATAGAAAAGAACTTTACATATTATAGTGAAACTTCCATTTAACGAAATGTTATTGTTGCACTGAAACACTTCGTTATGAATAAAATTCGTTAAATAGAAATCAATTCAAACTCATGAAATTCATATAATAAAGTATAAATGCATATAACGAAAAATATACATAAAAGGGAAATATTAGAAAAATGCACTTCAATTTGGATAATAATATTTATTAATGTAATGTAGACATATAAAAAAATTAATTAGAATAATATCTAAAAAACATATAATAAAGAGAAATAAACAATCACTTAAGAGTAGCATATCTATTTTTTTATCAACATTTCAAATCGTAAACATTAAATTAGACTATAAAATTAAATAGGTTTCTGATAAAGAATACACTGTTCATAAATAAATTCATACAATTCGTGAAATTGGATATGTCATTTCCAGCTTCAGAATTTGTGAATAGAAATGCCTAAGTATTTTTTTTTAAATATGCTGACTTTGTTTGTTCAGACAAAATGAGTTTCAATGTATGGTTTATATGGAAACAAAAGGTTTATTAGATTTTGAAACAAAGAATTAATTTAAAGAACTTTACAGTAATTCAAAAGTGGCATGAATATTTTCAACTTGGTTAGAGAGAATTTTTGTGACTTCCTAGTGATTATTTGATTCATTTCTTGAAGATTATATTTCCCTATCAATCTTTAAAATTGCAGAATGAACTTTTGTTTGGCGAAAAAATAACCACACATGTGTATATTTTCATTTAAAAAATTATTTACAGAATATTTTTGGTAGCAAAAATAGTTTCAATGGCTATTAATTTAAATAAAAAAGAATACTGCCCAGTTAAACTGATGGCATTGAGCTCACAGGCTACGCATACTAATTTACATTACAGCTTTATATTTTCAAGGGTTAATTCCGCTCGAAAAAGATTAAGAAGGGGGAAAACTCCCCTTTTATCTTTTTTATACTTAATCATTGAACCTCCTAAACTATCAAGGACATGCTTTATCATGCTTTATCAAAAATCTATATCCAAAATTCAGAACAAATCGGATATTTCTTAATAAAAACCCATTTAGCATTTATATAATTTCAGAGGAACTATCCCCCTGTTTTATACTTAACCATTAAACTTCCATAACTATTCAGAGATTTGAACGAAATCTGACAATTCTGATTGAAAAACCCATTTATATAAATTAAGGGGAGGGGCATTAGAACCCCCGTTACCCTTGATTATACTTATTCAATGAACACCTAATAACAGTCACGGAATCGCCTCTCAGAATGATCCTATACCTAAATTTTGAACAAAAACTGTTAATTCTACATGAAAAACCCATTTATATCAATTAAGGGGAGTGGCATAAGTCCCCCGTTCCCCCTCTTATACATATCGAATGAACTCCAAAAACTAATCAGGGAAGCGCCTTATCAGGATATACCTATATACGAAATTTCAAGTGGATCGGATATATTTATCATGAGTTATCGCGTTACGCACGAACGAACATACATACAGAACGGACGGGCACATAAGCTCTCAGGCTATGATAGCCTGTGAGCTAAAAATGCAAAATACTAATTTTAAAAAATGCTAGTGTGAACTAATTTTGGTGCTCAATAGCTGCCACAGTAAGATACGCCCTATATTTATCGTACGGAATCATTTGAGCACGAATAATTTTCGTTCTTGAAAGTTTATTTATGTAAAACTATTTTTATAATATAGCCAGTAGCTAGAAATATTAAAATAAATTAAAAAAATTCTAGAATAAGTGGAAGAAAATATATTATTCATTGTCATTTTAAATTTAGTTTTTAAATAATGCACATTTTTTCCTTTAGAAATGTATTATTATTTCCATTATTAAAGTAAGGCAATTCATCCTTTTCCGCACTTGGACCATGATTGCGATCTTTGGTGGGCTAGAACATACTTTAAAAAGTATTAAAAATAGGTAGTTAAAATAATTTGTAAATTACCATAAGAAAGTTAATTCTACGAGAAGATTTAAATGTTTATCACAGAAGAAATGTCGACAAAAATTCCTTGTATCACTTTTTGAGAATAATAAAATTCGTGGTACGTTTCTATTTAGAATGTTCCAAAAATATAGTTCAAATTTTGTTGCTTGAAAAATTTATGTAAAACTGTTTTGATGCCGATTTTTCCTGAGTCAATATTTATTCAATAATTATTTTTTGCAGATTATTCCATTTGATATAAATACGTACTTTTAAGAAACTCTAAAACAAATTTAGATTTGATATTAAACTAAAGAAAAAAATGTGACAAAAAACAAACATATCTAAAAATTCGTTATGTAACTTCAGATTTATTGGATTTTTTTAAGGCATGATTTATGCTATATTTTTTATTATGTAATTATATTTGCTCACTTTGATGCACTACAGCAAAGTAAATATTTAAATTTTCGCAGAAAAAAATCAGTGATAATTTTTAAAATAAATGTTTAAAGAAAAATATATGACTTTAAAAAGCGTACTTTAAGTAAAAGTTACAGATAATATTTGTTTAACAATATAAAAATAAACTTTTTCTGAACTTACGTTTTATTTCATTTACATTGTAAAATAATTGTTAGAGATTTACAATATGTACAGAGAGATTCAAAATAACGCTGACAAAATAATATAACAAATCAGGCATGCGACAAGGATAAAAAATCACATAAAAACATAGGACCGAAAATCCCTTATTGAGTCACAAATACAGGGTGTTTCATCCTCAGTTTGGTTTGACGGTAACAAGTTTCAGAAAACTGAAGTATATTACACGGTGACCCAAAATAACGGGGACAAAGTTTAACACGTCCTGGCAGGGAAGTTTTGTACACTATCCAATTCATTATTGTTTTATTGGATTCTCCATGTTTTTATGTACTAGTGTATGCATTTTCGATTTTATGCTCCTTAATTTTGTTATGTTTTTAGGACGTCAAGTAAACGCAGTGCAATTTTGGAGCTGTTTCGTCGAGGAAAACGTCAGTGTGAAATTGTTCGTTTGATCAATGTGTCTCGGCAGACTGTGTCCAAGGCCATCAATCGTTTCAAGGAGCTTGGCCATGAAGGCGACCGTGCCGGAAGAGGAAGAAAGCGCACCGCCAAATACATCCAGGAACGGCAAAATCACCAAGAAGCGAGTCCAGCAAAATTCGAGGGTCTCCATGAGAAAAATCGCCCGTGAAACTGGAATCAGCCGAGAATCTGTCCGTCGAATTGCCAAAGAAGAGCTAAACCTCAAGCCGTACAAGCTCCAAAAAGTCCAACTACTCACCGATAAAAACAAGCGTGTGCGGCTCCAAAGATGTCGTCAACTCAAGCGTCGGGCCGCAGGTCGGCAATGGGAGCGGATCCTCTTCAACGACGAGAAGCTGTTCACCGTGGAGCAGGCGCACAATCCCCAAAACTACAGAAGCTGGTCCGCAGAGGCTCCCAGCACCTCCGCCATCGTCGAGCACCGTCAAAATCCGCAGTGCGCTATGGTCTGGGGGGGGGGGAATTTGCGCCAGCGGCAAAACACCTCTGGTTTTCGCAGATCAGGGGGTTAAAATCAATCAAGACGTGTACCGCCGCGACATTTTCGAGGTCGTGGTACTTCCGTGGGCCCAGCAGCACTTCGGCGATGCGGAATGGACTTTTCAACAGGACTCCGCTCCGGCCCATAAGGCGAAAACGACTAAGGAGTGGTGCAAGACCCATTTTCCGGGTTTCATCACGTCGGCGGAATGGCTGCTTTACTCGTCGGATCTCAATCCGATGGACTACAGCGTGTGGTCGATTTTGGAGGCCAAGGCCTATGCTAAACGTCACAAAAGTTGGAGTCGCTGAAGTAGTCGCTGCGTCGGGAGTGGGACCGATTGTCGCCGGAGGACCTGCGGCCCATTGCCAAAAATTTCAAGACGCGTTTGGGACAGTGTATCGCCGCCAGGGTAGGCCATTTCGAAACCATTTGAATATGTTGTTGCCAAAGGTATTTGTTATTGTTGTCCATTATTAAATTTTTTTAAATTTCTTTGGTTATTAAAAAATTTTGATAAAAACTTTTGTCCCCGTTATTTTGGGTCACCCTGTATAATAAAACATTTAACAGACATTCTGAGCGTTCTTTTAAATTTGATAAAACCAAACAAAAGTGGTAGAAGTTTGCATTATACTCGCCAGCAATATGCACTTAACAACTCACATTTTGGACTGTGATAATCAGTTTATAACGGTATCATCGATTGCTTAAGCAATATTTTTTTCCAGATCTTTTCGTAACGTTATCACATTTCACACAAAATAAAGTACACATCATTGCATTTTCATTACAATATTGTTATCTTAGTCGAAATTATTACTTTCAAACTGGGTGTGGCTAGAATGAAATACCTTCTATTTGTGACTCAATAAGTAGTTTGCGACTATATGTTCCTATGCGATTTTTTATCCTTGTTGTATGCTTGATTCATCATATCATTTTGTCAACGTTTTTTGAATCACCCTGTATATTGATTTTTAAAAGACCATGCAACATAAAGTATTTCATTTTGTTGAGTTTTCAATTCTCGACCTACAAAATAGAGCTAAAAAATTATAATGCTAAATGATTATGAATCTAAAATATTATGATACTGGAAGGTTTTAAAATATTATATTTTAAGCTATTTCCGTTTATATTATGTGGTAAAGTGTTATACGAATTGAATACAGTGGATTATCTCTATCTGAACACTCTCTAATCTGAGCACCCAGGTATTATGAACACATTTTGACGGTCCCGGCGAAACTCTATAGACTTAACAAAAGATGAACTCTGTGTATTTTGAACACCCTCAAATCCAAACACCCCACTATTATAAACGCTACTTTTGGTCCCTTTTTTTATCCCATCTCTCTGTAAACTGAACACGAGTTTGCAATCTGAATTCCGATCATGGAAATTCGGAGAAACTGTGGCGTAAGATTAAAAAGGTTCAACGAACTCTATTAAAAAAACCGTCAATATCACTGATAGATTGTAAATATGAACTTGAAACTATAATTTGTTTGATAGAATCTGCAGTTAAATATTGAAGCACCTGTTGTCACATTCGTGTCAACTGTCTTGTGTAAGAAAAGCCATTTTATGACATGTTTTTATTTAGAAAATATAAAAATTTAGTTTTTGATTAGTTGGAAAATATTCCGGTAAGTTAAAATAATCCACTTCAACCGTTCTTACAGTAGAATCCCGCTAATTCGGACCCCGTTAATCCGGATCGGTTTGGGCAACTTTTTTTTCAAGTTTAAGAAGTGATTTTCTAATTTCCATAACATTAACTAGTTTCATCGTCGTATTCTGAATTAAAAAAATAAACTTTTCCGAAATCTTTTCGTAAAAATACCTTAAGATTTTTTATTTAAATTCTTATCTGTTTATTTCAAAGAAACAAAAATGTAACACTAAGTTTGGCAATTGCAATTTTCCTAATTTTCCATTTAAATCACTTAGAAATGTCATATAAAATGACTGCACTATAAATTTTTACTTAGAGCTTTGCAACAAAGCAGATAAAATAGTCCTTATAAGACAAATTGTCTGATAAGGATTGCTTTCCAATCTTTGTCAGTCCATAGGTCTGTTTCCTTGTTATTGTGAGAAAACGCTTCTACAATATCACTTTTAGAAAATTATTTATATCTATAAGGATGCAGCACTGAATTCAGGCACTTTTCTGTCTCACATAAAGGTACTTTTCTGTATGTATGTTTTATTTCATTTCATTTTCTTCTAGTCTCCGAATAATCCGAATTTTCGATAATCCGGATTGGGTCTGGCCCCAATTAATCCGAATTATCGGGGTTCGACTGTATTTCAAATAATAGTTCTATATGAAATATTTTTAATCATAGCTGAAGCATGATATTTTAAGGAATAATTTTGGAACTTTAAACTGATTTCTTTGATTGATCAACTACTGAGAAAAATGGCCATTAAAGAAACTATTTGATTATAATTTTGTTACTATTTATTTCAACAGATTTCATTTTTGTCCATGATAGGATATTTATTAACCCTTTAAGTGGCATAACTGGATTTTTCCATCACATAATTTTTGCATTCAAATGTTTATTTAACTTAAAATTGATATACGCTACTAGCAATTAAAATTGCTACAATAGGAAGAAATGCAGATAACAAAATGATGTCTATTGGACAAATATATTATGATAGGCATAACAAGTGAGTAAACTTTCAAGAAATTTGTTCGCATAGATTTTGTGAAATCAATACCCAGAACAACCACCTCGGGCAGTAATAAAAGCACTTATAAGCCTGGGAATTGCGTCAAAAAGAGATTGGATGACATGTACAGGTACAGATGCCCATGCAGCTTCAACATATTCTTCAACATATATTCTTCATTGATGCCACAATTCATCAACCGTAGGTTGATGGAAATCTCCATATGAAAGTGGAGATATGATATGGAAATCTCCATATGAATAATTTCCACAGTTGTTATTTCATGAATCGTTTAACTTGCATGCAAAATTCTGCAGGACACTTAAAAGGTTAAGGCTTACAGAAATCACTTTAGTTTATTTTTTAAATTAAAAAAGGAAATATAATAACCCCCCATAACTAACACCGACCTTATTTGATCTACTACCGGCTCTGTCACCCTACGTAGTAGTAGTAGTAAGACATTTCCATTCTCCCTATATACTGAACACCCCCATAATCTGAACAGTTTTGGTTAGTCCCGTGAGTGTTCAGAATAGAGAAAGTCCACTGTACTTCCAACTAAGTGAAAACCAATCTATTTGATTGAGTTTAAATAATAGTGTAATGTGGTTGGCGTATGGTTATAAGCCAGTCGCTCGGCGGCCATTAACCAGACGTTTTCTATTGGTGAGAGATCTAAAAAACGTGCTGGCCAGGGCAACTGCTGAATTTTTTCCGCATCAAGGAAGGTCCGTACAATTCCGGAAACATGCGGTCGGGCATTATCCTGCTGATACGTAGAGTTTCGCAGGTCTCGAATAAAGGGTAGATCCACGGATCGTAAAATATCAGAAATGAAATGTGCACTGTTCAAAGTGCTCTTAGTGCGAACAAGAGATGACAGAGACGTGTATCCAATGACACCCCATGACATCACGCTAGGTGATGGACCAGTATGACGAAGACAAATGCATGCTTCCAATGTCCGTTGCCCACGATGCCGCTATACACGAATGCGACCATCATGATCTTGCAAATAGAACCTGGATTCATATGAAAAAATGACTCCTCGTCATTCGTGCACCCAGGTTCTCCTTAATCACACCATTGAAGGCGCTCCTGCCTATGACGAAGTATCAAGGGAAGTCGCAGCCATGGTCTCCGAGATGAGAGTCCATGCTATCGCAAACATCGTCGAAATGTTCGTGCAGGCACTTTTTGTCTTGCAAATGATCCCATTTTTTGACTCAGGGCTCGTGACGTAGTTGCACGATCCATTACGGCCATACGGATAACATGCCTGTCTTCTCGGCTGCTAGTGATAGGGGACCGTTGAGATCCCGTGCGACGTTCCGTATTACCGTCCGTATTACCATGGAATTCATCGATTCCATGTTTTGATAACAACCATTAGATCTCGACGAACGCGAGCAGCAATACTGCGATACGAAAAAACCGCAATCCCGGTAGGCTACAATTCGACCTTTGTCAAGGTTAGAAACACGCTGTTAGCATTTCTCCTTCTTACACGAGGCATCACAACAATTTTTCACCAGACAAGAATGATCAAATGTAATTTCTGTGTGAGAAACCGACTAAACAATTTTCTCATTCAAACATATTGTAGGTGTCGCTATCGGCACCTGCTTTGTCAGGATGCGCTGAAAAGCTAATCATTTGCATATCACAGCATCTTCTTCCTGTCGTTTAAATTTAACGTCTGTAGCATGTCGCCTTTATGGTGTAGCAATTTTAATGGCCAGTAGTGTATGTTAATTTTTTGAATTGCATTTGATAAAAAAATATCTAAGATATTCTAATAATAATAATAGATATCTAAGATAATATAAAATGGAAATCTCCATATCAATAATTTCCACAGCTGTTATTTTATGAATCGTTTAACTTGCATGCAAAATTCTGCAGGACACTTAAAAGGTTAAGACTTGAAGAAAACACTTTAGTTTATTTTTAAAATAAAAAAAAGGAAATATAATAACTCTCCCCCCCACACACACATAACACCGACCTTATTTGATCGACTACCGGCTCTGTCACCTTACGTAGTAGTAGTAGTAAGACATTTCCATTTTCCTATATACTGAACACCCCCATAATCTGAACAGTTTTGGTTAGTCCCGTGAATGTTCAGAATAAAGAAAGTCCACTGTACTTCCAACTGAGTGAAAACCAATACATTTGATTAAGTTTAAATAATAGTATATCTAAGTGTCCATCGTTACATGAAGTTCCTTGACTTGTGATTTATTCTGTTGGTCTGTCTAAATGACAGACTAGGATCTTGTAACCAATAAGGTTATCTCAGCGAATCATTCTCGCTGGTTGTCTGCCCAGTTAGCTTAAAGGGTAAAGCATCGGCCCTGTAAGCCAAGGATCTGGGTTCGATTTCCGAAATGTGCAATTTTTCAATCCGTCGGAAAGATTCAATTTGTATGATAACTTTACAATCAGTTTGACTGTTTTAAAATAATAGTGTAAAATAATATTTTTAAGAAGCAAATTAGTAAAATATAAAATATGTCAAGTGAAACATAATTTTAATGCGGCCAGGTATTTATGTACAGTAGTACATGAAATTGGGTACATAATAAAAGCACTATCGGGCCGAATTATTTCCTTGTGAAATTTTTTAAACGATCACATAAAGGGAGGCTTAATTTAAATATTTATAAATATAGCATATGCAGAAGGGGAGAATAGAGAGGAATTATAATTCTACCCGATATTGAGAAAATTTAGTTTATTCAATATTCATAGTTCACTGAAAACTGACATACTTCTCTTTGTCTAATTTGGCGTGAACTGAATTTTATCCAATTCCGTTGAAAAAGTTAGAAGGTAATAATGCAGACTGTGTTTATTAAAGCTCCTATAACTACAGTCTTTTTATGCCGAGTTGTTTCAAATGACAGACTAGTTGTTACTACCGAAAAGACTTATGAAATTAGTGTGTCGATTGAATTTCCCCCGTGAATCATGTAGTGAAGCATCAATAATGTAAGTCAAAGATTCTGGATTTAACTCCCACCCGGTATACTTTTACGCTCATCCGTAAAGAAATCGACTGATTTCTTTCTCATTAAATTTTTGTTGAAAGTAGCAAAACATAATTGCTTTCAAAATTTCTCAGTTTCTATTACAATGAGAAGAATCGACCCCATTTTACTTTCTTCTATATTAAATTGGTGCTGAATAGTTTTTGGTGTAAATCGCTCAACAGATGGAGCTATATTTTTCACGATTATCGCAAGGTCAATATCGTGAATTGATGCACGGATTTTCATCAAACCTTAGATTCAGTTTGTCGTTGACATAAACTGACGTTTTCTACGTTTTAGTGTAAATTGGTCAGCAGATGGCACTGCAATGCTGCATTTTTTGCGATCTCCGCAACAAGTCTACCTCTAGTAAATAATGCACAGATTTTCATAAAACTTTAGATTCAGTTGTTGCTTAATATGACTTGGTGTTGTCTAGATTTTGGTGTAAATCGCCCAACATGTTTCACAACTGTGCTACATTACTTACGATTTCCGATATAGTACTATCTCAAGAACTAAATCACGGATTTTCATCAAGCTTCAGAATCAGTTAGAAGTTGATATAAGTTATTGCAAATTAGGTTTAGGTGTATATCGCACAAAATATGGCGCGCTTATGCTGCATTTTGCATGCGTTACGTTATCTTACGTTAATCATACCTCAAGAACTAATGCAGGGAATTTCATATCCTTGAAATCCTCATGATGAGCATAGTTTGCCATTTAATTTTGGCACTCTGATAACGAATATTATTCCCAATTTTATTAACGAAATATTAACATGGATGAGATAGAAGAAAGCTTTGGGAATGCCACATCCGCCTTATTTAACCTGTAACTCTTGAACAAATTGCCCCAAGGATGTTAGCTATCCTTTTCCTTTCTCAGGAATGGGATAGCGATCTTGAGATTAAATGTACAATTCAGTTATAAGCATCTGTCTTTTGTTACTTACCTAATTTCTTCATATATTTTTCACATCTGCCAACCATATACTATTCTTCTATCAAATATGGATTTATTTGACAATTGAATTCGTTATCAGAGTGCCAAAATTAAAGGGCAGTTTATGCTCATCATGAAGATTCCAAGGATATGAAATTCCGTGTATTAGTTGTTGAGATATGATTATCGTAAGATAACGCAAATCATGCAAAATGCAGCAAAGTAGCGCCACGTATTGTGTGATTTACACCGATACCTAATTCGCAATAACTTATATCAACATCTAATTTTACTTTGACAAAACTCTGTTTAAGCCGAAATATTCTTTTAAGAAGTAGACCAAATAAACCCCTAACAGAAACATGAGGAGCCAGGACAAATTATGATACATGAAGTAAATTTTCAGACTTGAAACGAGTTTAACCTGTATAAAATTAACCCGCATTTTACGGACAAATAGTTGGAGGTTGGCAAGTTTCTTTTTTTCTATTTACTAAATTTTAACTTTGCTTACATTTTATGTTTAATTTTAATTGAAATATAAGATACTTTCACTTAATTTAATTTTAGTACAGGAGTTTTTAAAAACATGACCATATTTTCCATTTTTCATTTTTTTATTTACATCTGTTATAATTAATTTACCGATTTGAATAATTATGTTTAAAATTGATCTAACCCAATAGATATTTTCCCTTTTTTTTTTTTTTAGAAGGATATTGACTTATTGCTTCTCATAATTCGCAGTTACATTTTTAGTAAACTACTTACCTGTTTGATTTCTCTACATTTATTTGTTTTTAACATTTGAAAATGGTTATGTCTTTCGGTCACAGCCATAGATATCTGAGCCATACCTGAATCTTTGTGTGACGTCCGGTTTTTATTCGTCTTTTGTCCATTTTTTTAATGTCCAGAAATGAAATACTTTTGATGCCACGATGACGAAAAATTATTCAGAACATGGTTTACGTCATAACAGAGTCATATATTACCAACGCCATGAATTTAAAATTAATATTTCTCGACAAATCAGAAAGAAATTTGAAAAGATTTTAATTTTTACAAATTTCGATACTGAAAATTTTCGAACTTCTAAACATTGCACATTTTTATAGGATCGCATATAATTTTTACACCGTCGTATACAGATTAATGCACTTTTAAATGCAATTTGTTTGAAAGCTGTCCCTCAATTTTTTTCAGTTATTTTTATTTATTAATTTTATTATTTTTTCTTTTTTTTTTTGGTATTAAAAACTACAAAAAAAAAATTCTTAACTGAAAAACAAATTGAGGTACAGCTTTCAAACAAATTGCATTTAAAAGTACATTATTCTGTATACGATGGTGTAAAAATTATATGCGATCCTATAAAAATGTGCAATGTTTAGAAGTTTGAAAATTTTCAGTATCGAAATTTGTAAAAATGAAATTTCATTTAAAATTTCTTTATGATTTGTTCAGGAATATTAATGTTTAATTCATGGTGTTGGTAATATATGACTGTCATGATACGTAAGCCAAATTTTGATCATCATAAAAATGATGTTTATGATTATTGTTCTTTTCTTTTTCCTAAATATAGAACTTATTTATGAGTCTAAAATTTTCGTTTTTGAAAATATTATTTTACAAATGGTTGTTTTTTAACTGTTAAATCACATTTTTTTCTTTTAGAAAATGTTAAGGGCCTTTTTTTTGATTATTTTTTCCTTGACGGTTCAGAATGCATCAGATTTCTATTAATGATCACAATCTTAGTGTTTAAAAATATGAATAAATGTTACTTATAAGCATTCTAATTTAAAGAAAACTTTATTAAGAAAAAACAAAATTTAAGAAATACATTCAACTACTATGAATTTAGCTGTTTAAAAGTGAAATTTAAATCTCCAAAAATGTACGCTTATTACTAAATAAAATAAATTTTAAAATCCGATCGCCAGAGAATAAAATTTTTGTTTTTTGAAAGAAATACAATTTTTTAAAATAAATTTCTCATTACTTTTCCCGTCTGTTTAAATCCTAACAAATCGATTGTTATGATTATACTATCATATGTTTATGATAGGAGAAAAGAATAAGCTTAATTTAAAATTATCTGTAATTAATAATTATGCCAGTTCTTTATGACTGTTCTTTAAAAAAACCTTTAAACTTTCGATAGAAGATTTAGAAAAATTAAACTCTTTAATTTTCTTATTATTTTAATGGTTGTTTATTCATAACTTTTTTTTTTCAAAATATACGTAAAAGAAATAAGTTTTCTGCAGAAATACATTGCACAGAGGCTTTTTATTTTAATTAGTTTATTGTTATATTTTCTTTTTTTACTTTAAGTTAAATGAATAAAGATACAATATAAAAAAAATTGTAATCAAACTTAAGTGCATAAACTGTACATAGAAGTAATAAAACATTTTCAGGGCAATTTTAGGTACTTTTCCTGAATTAGGGAAGAGTTGTTTTTTAGAAAGTCGCTAAGTTACGCTATTTTTATGGCGTAATCTAGCTTTAGAAAGTGAGATTTGTTGCCAAATGATATAAACTCTACACTGTAAGAATCAGACTATGAATTATTTAGATTGATTAAGTTGGAAAGTTACTGTCATTTTGGGTAAAATATTTGTTTCGTATATACGAATATTCTGCGAACGTTCAATTATGTTCTTATGACGTCATGATCAAATGACCTTTATTGTTCTGGCCTTTCAAACTAAGGAAGGGATGTATATTTTGAAGAAACCAAGCGTTTATGTTTTATAATTGTTTTATTTAAAAAAGCTGTTATATTTAATTATATTGCGTAATAATATTAGAGTTACTATTAGTGATTTGTTGTGGATACAAATTTAAATAATTCGTTTGAAATATATACCTTTGTCCACGAATCTATAATAGATATATTGAATTACTAGTGTTAGTGAAGTACAGATAGCACTGTTTATACGTTGTTGCCATCTTGTCGTTTATGAACTTATGTTCCGATTCACGCCTTTTATAATGATGAATGAAAAATGAAAGAATTAAAACTTATTGCTTATGGGACTGTTGAAGTTGGTAATTTCTTTTATACTACGTGTTTTATCCTATTTGTTTATGATTCATCTATTTGTAAAAATATTTTATTGAAAACTTGATTTATTGATCTATAAAAATTCTTTTCTAAAACGCGGTCTGGTAAGTCTCATTCTGGAAATAGATATACTTAGAAAATTTTTATAACTTTACAAAAATAGATGACTTTTTTAATACTTTTTATATATATTTTTTTTTATAACTTTAACATAAGATTTAAAAATATTTCATACCTTTTGAAAACTTAATTTTTTTTTCAGGATTATAATAATTATAAATAGATATATTTTTAAAAATGCATTGTGTATTTCTACATACATGTTTATATAATGTTCTGCTTCTAATTACATTCTTTTAAAAGTATTTATTTTATTTGTGCAACTTTAGAAAAGTGCAGAAATAATCTGAGAAAAGATACCTTTTTATAAGTATGCAATTCTTGAAAATAAAATAATGTAGTGTTTATATGTAGTGAATTTAAAGATTTTCAAAATGTATTTATTTGGAGAATGGAGCTCACAAAACCTTATTTTTTTAAAAAGGAATTATTTATAGAAGAATATTTATTAAGAATTTTTTAATTTTACAAATCAATTTTTCAATATTAACTTTTTATAAATATGTAAATCATAAAAAACGATAATAAAATGCCGTAGTCGAAGTCAAATTATGAATTTCTTCTGTGATATAAAAGATATAATTCATCATTACATAAATTGTGAATCAGAACATAAATTCAAAACGGAAAGGTGATAAAAACATACAAACAGATCCATTTGTATTAATACTAGAACTACATTATTATTCAGTTGTAAATATCTAACATAGAATCAAGAACAACATTATCAATCTCCTTGCGATTTATACAGCTTTTCTTTTCTGGTATGCGGATATTACGAAAATAAAATTTTGATGAATTTAGAAATTTTTAAATACATATTTTATGATTTCCATGTAAAAAAGCTTTTTGTTATTGTTAATTGACAATCAACGTATACATATATATATATATATATATATATATATATATATATATATATATACACCGGGTGTCCCAAAAATGACTGATGGATTTTAAAATTCAATAAATTGCAAATGGTGACAGCTATTTAAAAAATTTTTGCAGGAGGGTTATGTATAATGTCAGGAGTTTTTTTACCGTAATTTTTTATTTTAGTTCAAATTTCAAACAATAGGTGGCGCTGACGGCGATTGAAAGCCAGGTGATCAGTACCGAGTGAAGTGTCGACCTGGCCTTCAATCGCCATCAGCGCCACATATTGTTTGAAATTCGAACTAAAATAAAACAAATGCGGTAAAAAAAACTCCTGACATTATACATAAACCTCCTGCAAAATTTTTTTAAATAACTGTCACCGTTTGAAAGTTATTGAATTTTAAAATCCATCAGTCATTTTTGGGACACCCAGTATATATATATATATATATATTAAAACTAAATATTCTATGATAAAAAGTTAATTAAATCCAATTGATTTTTTAAATCATCAGATTTTAAAATATTCACCTTTTATCTAAACATTTTAATAACAATTTTAATTTTTCTTAAGAAAGTTGTTATAGTAAAAATAAAATACATTGACATGTTTCGTAACTGTCAAATAAGTTCCATAGTCATAATATAAATAAAACAAAATTTCAAAATATTTCTCAGACAATACAAATGACACGCGACAGTGAGATATAAATTGCAAAAAACACGCGCTCTATTGCAAAAAATTAAATTAAAATATAGACCATGATCTAAAACTTAACTAAAAATAAAAATTTTCAAACTATTTCACGATCAATACAAATGACACGCGACAAAGAGATATAAAAAAACACCAAAAAACACGCGCGCTATTGTAAAAAATTAAATTAAAATAAAAATAGACCATGATCAAAAGAAATTTCAACTGGTTCATCCCATTCAAGTCCTCACGAGGAATTTATTCATTAATTCTAACCATAACTTAGGAATAATAAAAGAAACGGTATCATTGCAAACCAGATTATTACGCGTATAAATTTCAATGGACTCTCTTATAATAGATTTACGATTACAATTAGATATGAAACATAATTTACTTTGATTAAACAATATTTTTATCTCTTCATTTAAATATGTTCTTGATAAGGCAGTGTTAGTAAGTCCAAATTTAATATCAGATTCGTGCTCCCCTTTTCTAATTCCAAACATTCTCCCAGTCATGCTTATGTAATAATTTAAGTCATTTGTAAAAATTTATGAGCAAAAGTTGGGGGCTCCAATTGGTTCTCCCATTTCGGGTTTCCTCGAGGAATTCAAAATGAGACCTTATGAAAAAAGAATTTTTGAAAATTTTGACAAAGTTTCTATGTTTTGGAAAAGGTACGTTGATGATGTTTTTTTGGTTTGGGAATGGGAGGTAGATTCTTTCCTTAATTTTGTTGATAAAGTTAATAAATTAGATAAAAATATTCAATTTACCTACGAATTAGAAGCGAATTGTAGTTTACCGTTTTTAGACACTTTTTTAATTAGGAAGGGTGATTCTTTGAAAAGATCAATATATAGAAAGAAAATTAATAGCCAACACATTATTCCAAATTCCGCTTGTTCACCTTTTTGTTATAAATTCTCTACTTTCCGTTTCATGGTTGATAGAGCGTTTAAAGTCTGTTCTGATGAATTTTTAAACGAAGAGTTGCGTAAGATCCGTGTAATTGCAGGTTCTAATGGGTATAAAATAAGTAGCATCAATAAATTAATTAATTATCATAGAAAAGGTAAGCCTAAACAACAATATCCAGGGTTAACTGAAAGATTCAATAAAGGGGGTGATTCTAAAAAATTTTAAAGAGTTTCTTTTCCATATCTGAAAGGCAGTTTTGAGAAATTAAAATTTAAATTAAAAAAGTTTAATATTGATTTGATTGCAACTCCTCCACCAAAATTAAGATGTTTACTTAATAAGCAAGTGGATCCTATTGGACATGATGATCTTGCTGGAGTTTATGAAATACCTTATATTACTGAAAATGGTGACTTAAATTATTACATAGGCATGACTGGGAGAAAGTTTGGAATTAGAAAGGGGGAGCACGAATCTGATATTAAATTTGGACGTACTAACACTGCCTTATCAAGAACATATTTAAATGAGGAGATAAAAATATAGTTTAATCAAAGTAAATTATGTTTCATATCTAATTGTAATCGTAAATCTATTATAAGAGAGTCCATTGAAATTTATACGCGTAATAATCTGGTTTGCAATGATACCGTTTCTTTTATTATTCCTAAGTTATGGTTAGAATTAAAGAATAAATTCCTCGTGAGGGCTTGAATGGAATGAACCAAGTTGGAATTTCTTTTGATCATGGTCTATTTTTATTTTTATTTAATTTTTTACAATAGCGCGCGTGTTTTTTGGTGTTTTTTTATATCTCTTTGTCGCGTGTCATTTGTATTGACCGTGAAATAGTTTGAAAATTTTTATTTTTAGTTAAGTTTTAGATCATGGTCGATATTTTAATTTAAATTTTTGCAATAGAGCGCGTGTTTTTTGTTATTTATATCTCATTGTCGCGTGTCATTTGTATTGTCCGAGAAATATTTTGAAATTTTGTTTTATTTATATTATGACTATGGAACTCATTTGACGGTTCCGAAACATGTCAATGTATTTTATTTTTACTATAACAGCTTTCTTAAGAAAAATTAAAATTGTTATTAAAATGACTAAATATTCTATTAGAGTTTTCAAAAAAAAGGATTTTTAGTTATATTCTATAATTTCTTTAAAATCTCAAGTAATATATCTCGTCTAGTAAAATTGAAGTTATAATAAATTTAAATTTTAACGCCAATTTTTCAAATAAGTGCAATAAAAGTAGATGATAAAACATATTTAGCTTATATTTCTTAAATCAAAATATACTGAGAAAAAATTTCTAAATTTCAATAGTTTCAAGACTTATATACCACAGTGTTCTAAAATATCACTAAGAAATAAATAATCTCTCTTGGTCAAATATGTCCGTTTCAAAAGAGACATTTGATCGTGATAGTTGAATTGTCAACTTGATTTATTCCGCTTCAATAAGTACAGTTCAAAGTTTAGAATAAGAAATGCAAATACCTTATCTTGCTGTGTGTGAGAGTAAATTTCGAATTCTAGAATATTTCACGCACGTAAATAAGTTACATAAGGGAATTTCATTTCATGTTTAATCTTATATATTTGAAATTCAATCTTTAAATAGTCTCACAAATATTAGAGAACATACTACCATAGATACCTTTGTAAAAAATAATTTTAAAAAGATCATATCCTTATATTAAAATATTTGTCTTTTGTTTTACATAAGTTAAAATATAAATATAAAAGTTTTATAATTTCCTATATATTAAAAACTCACGTACACCGGTATTCATCGAAAAGTTCAATCAGAAGTAAATAATTTCTCTTTGTGAAATATGCCTATGTCTAGTAAACACCAATTAACTTTTAACACTAAGTTTATAAATAAATGTGATGAAAGTAGACGATAAAACGTATTTGTTTTATATTTCATAAATCAAAATACACCGAGAAAACATTCCTAAATTTCAAAAATTTTAAAACTTTTGAATCCCAGTGTTCGCCTAAAATATCACTGAGAAATAAATAATCATTGTTGGTCTAATATGTCCGTTACGAAAGAGGCATTTGGTCGTGATAGTTCAATCGTCAACATAATTTATTCCGCATCAATAAGTAGAGTTCTAAGTTTAGAATAAGAAATTCAAATACTTCATCTTGCGCTATGTGAGAGTAAATATCCATTTCTAGAATATTTTCAAGCAAGTAAATAAGTTACATAAGAATATTTCATTTCACGTTTAATCTTATGTGTTTGAAATTCAATCTTAAAATAGTCTCACGAATATAAAAGAATTTAAAGACCACCATTAGATACCATTAGACCACCATTAATACCTTTGTTAAAAAATAATTTAAAAATGATCATATCGAATATAAAAATATTTGTCTTTTTTTACATGAACTAAAATATAAGTATGAAAGTTTTGTAATTTTCTATAGATGAAAAACTCACATACAACAGTATTCATCAAAAATTTCAATCAGAAATAAATAATCTCTCTCGTTCAAATATGCCCATTTCGAAAGGTATATTTAATCATGATAGCTGAATAGTCCACGTAATTTACTTATTAAATACGGTTGGAGTTCTTAAATAAGAAATTTAAATATTTTATATTGCTGTATGTGAGAATAAATTTCAAAATTTAAGACTATTTTCACTTAAGCTTATTTCATATTACTTTTAACTTCCCTTATTTGAAATTTAAACTTTTAAGAGTATTACCATCAAAATAGTCTTACAAATATTACACAACTAAAGGCAGCCATCAGACAGCCTTATTTAAATTGCATATTAATATTAATTATATATGGGTACTTGTAAAATAAAATATCTACTCTTACTTTACTATTTCATTCATCTGACAAACCTTATCGTCTCTATCCTTTGTCTGTTAGTTCTTCACAGCGTCCGTAATTATGAGACTTCAAATTTTGTATACATACAACTGAATACCTCGTCTCACAGCCAAACTTTAGCGATTTATTAATGATGCAGCATTTTAAATTTCGTTTAAGCCTTTTTTTCGTTTTTAAAAGTTTAAAATTTTATATAGGCCTGCAAAAACCCGAAATACGCTGTTCATTTCATGTATTTCGGGTTTTGGCCAGGAAGCTTGGCCAGTTGGGATATTGGCCGGCTAGTTCTACAATTGGCCAGGCACCGGGTTTTATGCTGTAACATATATATTTCCTCTAATAAAATTTAATTTCAGATTTTCAAAAAATTTGCAATTTTGGATTTTATATTAATAATTTTGATTTGAATATTATAAATTTGATTAAAATAAATAACTTCCTCTTAAAATAATATTAAAATTAAAATTTTTCGTGCTACCATATACTTAAGAATTTAATAATTATAAATTAACAATTTGAATTTATTAATTAAAAGATTTGAAAAAAAAATTAAACGAAAGCCTCCGTGCGATCTCTATCACACTTATCCACTTGTTAGTACAAGACAAAATAACAAAATTTTACATATTAATTATGTTTTTAGTTCGCATTGCAATGTTTGCATCACTTTACTGCTTAATTACTACAAAATTCAAAAATAAATAAAATAAAATTAGTTAGGAAATTGTAAATAATTTATTTTTCTTAAGGCATAATATAATGAGAAAACTTTTCTAATTTTCTATATTTTCAGAACTTAAGTACTCCGGTATTCATCTAATATATCACTGAGAAATAAATAATAATTTTTGATCAAATATGCCCATTTCGTCTTCGCATTTGATCGTGATATGTGAACAGTAGGTTTGAGCGAAAAAAATTATTTTTTAAAAATCAAAAACTGGTAGCTGCCAAAAGTTGCTTTTATACTAGTACATCAACTGTGTGAAATTTTACCGCTGAAAGGAAATGGCTTGAGTCTGCGCTTTTGCTCCAAAATTCAAAATTTTGGGTAAAATTTCTCATTTTTTGACATTTTTTTAAAATGAAAAATTCCTACAGAGCTGGTTATTTTTTAAAAGCGTTACTTAAACCATTATATTTATCTGCTTAACATATTTAAACTATAAAACAATATCTTTATTCCGTATAGCTGGAGCAAAAGAGACAACTTTTGGTAAAAAAACGGCATTACCACTCTATTGGGACATACAATGAATTGTTGTTTTTAATACAGCTCTTCTTTTCAAAACTACCTTGGGCATACGTCGAGGAGTAAACGGGAGGACCACCCGTCACAACTATTCTATCATCTTAGTACAGTGTTTTATTTATATTTTGATGCATCCACCAAGTTTATCTGTTCTTTGTATCCACATGCTGCTGTGACTATCTTAATGTATATTTTTACAGCTTATACAAAAAAATGACAAGCGGGGTAATGTACGGGAATATTATTAAAGGGATATATTCGGCCATCTATTATCTTTATCAAACTTACATCCAGTTGATGAAAATGTTTGGAAGTTCTGTTACCATAGCATTTTTTCAGTCAATCATATTTATTTTTACGTAATGACCTGCTTCAAAGATGATTTCAGGTATTTCATCTATAAGTATGCCATCATTTATTCTGCTTTTGCATTTTTTATATATTGAGAATCGAGCTGTTTAATGTGATCTCTAGTGATCGTCAGAGAGAATTGCAACTGGAATTTGTCCTGCACATGCAGAGCAACCGTTGTTGTAAAACTTTTCTTGTATTAGTTTTATGCTATTTTCTAAGTGTTTTCGTAGCCAGGTAATTTCCCATTACCTTTTAGATCCCCGTTTTATAAGTGAACAATATTTGATGGTGAACTGTACTGGGCATAAACTTATAATGCATAGTACTTTTTGAGAGAATGTACAGACTCTAATCGACTATAAGTACTCGTTTAAATTAAGGAAAATTCTATTTGTCGCTGTGAACCATTTTGCATTGGGTAAGCTTAGAATTGTGTATAATAAGGGATCATATGCTACTTCAACTCCAGTGAATTTCCTCTGCGTCAATTATTAGAGAAGTCAATGTAAAACGTTATAATCTAGACGTATATGATTTACTTTTATCGAGGCATAATATAGTGAGAAAACTTTTCTAATATTCCATAGTTTCAGAAATCATGTTTTCCTGCGTTCATTGAATATATCTCCGAGAAATAAATAATCAGTGTTAGTCAAATGTATCCATTTCGTCGTGGCATTTCATCACGATAGTTGAAACGTCAACATAATTTATTCAGCTTCAGTAAATATGATTGGAAATTGAGAATAAGAAATGCAAATACTTTATCGTATTGTATGTAGAAGTATTTTCCATTAATGTATTTGCATCACTTCACAACTACTTTAAGGACAAATTTATAAATAAATATAACAAGAGTTAGTAGAAAAATGGATATGGTTTATTTTTCTCGAGTCATGATGTAGTGAGAAAACTTTGCTAATTTTCTATAGTTTCAGAACTTATGTACTCCGATATTAATCGGCTATATCACTTAGAAATAGAAAGGTAGTTGTTCGTCAAACATGCCAATTTTGTCGTGGCATTTGATCACGATAGTTGAGATGTCAACATAATTTATTCTACTTCAGTAAATACGATTGGAAGTTGAGAATAAGAAATGCAAATACTTTATCGTATTGTAGGTAGAAGAATTTCACATTAATGTATTTGCATCAATTCACAACTACTTAAGTACAAATTAATAAATAAATGTAACAAGAGTAGATAGAAAAACGTATATGGTTTACTTCTCTCGACGTATAATATAGAGAGAAAACTTTTCTAATTTTCTATAGTTTCAGAACTCATGTACTCCAGTATTCATCGAATATATCACCGAAAATTAAATAATCGTTGGTCCATATTCCATTTCGTCCTTTGATTTCATTGTGATAATTGAACTTTCAACATAATTTATTCCATTTCAGTAAATACGGTTGAAAGTTTAAAATATGAAATTCAAATATTTTATCTTGTTCTATGTGAAAATAAATTTGAGATGTTGAGAATATTTTCACGTAAGCGTGTTTTATATTAGTTTTTACTTTCCATATTTGGAAAGAAAAACTTTTAAAGGTATTACCGCCAAAACAGTCTCATAAATAATAGACAATTTTAAGGTAGCAATTAGAATGACTTGTTTGAATTGTATATTAATATTAAGTGTAAATCACAACTTGTATGATAAGATATTTGTTGATTTTTCTTCTTAATCTCTTAAAACCTCAACCAAAAAATAACTCGAGTTGTTCTGGAATCCACTCATTCACGATTTGAAGAGCAGCTTCTCATAAAGAGTTGAAACAATTCGAATGAACGACTTGTTTTAAACAATTTTAAGTCAATATGAGTAATTTAAATATGCAATTTAAATCAAGATGAGTAAGGAAGATTTAAGAAACAATTCATATACGATGAATAAATAGCATCTCTTTGTTGGGTAGCCAAATCCAATCTTTCGTTTTAGGAGTGTACATGACCAAAATAGAAGTATTTTTGCTATTATATTATTTTTTTCTTTACCTTATATGAATATGTTTACATTATTTTACTGTTGCTTTACTGTGAAATTTATTAATTAATATTATGAAAGTAGTTAGGAAAACGTACATGGTTTACATTCCTTGAGGCATAATATAATAAGAAAACTTTTCTAATTTTCTATAGTTTCAGAACACACTTACTCCAGTATTCGTCGAATATTCACCGGGAAATAAATAATCATTGTTGATCAAATGTGCCCATTTTGCCGTGGCATTTTATCGTGATAGTTGAATAGTCAACATAATTTATTCCGCTTCAGAAAATAAGGTTGGAGGTTTAGAACAAGAAATGCAAATACATTATCGTACTGCATATAAGAGTAAATTTCATAACTCTAACATATTTTGGAGTAAGTTTATTTTACATTACTTTTCAACTTTCTATGTGAGAAATTCAAAATTTTAAGAGATATTACCTTAAAAATAGCCTCACAAATATTAGACAAGTTAAAAATACCCACTACATTAAATATATTTTAATAAGAATTAAAATATATTTTATGCAATGTTTCACATCACTTTACTACAACTTTACTTCCAAATTTTTTTATCAATATAATGGTTATTTTTAAGGAAAACGTATATAGTTTACTTCTCTTGAGGCATAATACAATGGGAAAACTTTTCTAATTTTCTGTAGATTCAGAACACACGTACTCCGGTATTGATCGAAAATATCACCGAAAAATAAATAATCATTGCTAGTCAAATATGCCCATTTCGTCGTGGCACTTGATCGTGACAGTTGAATTTCAACATCATTTATTACGCTTTTGTAAATGCTTTTAAAAGTTTAGAATAAGAAATGTAAATACAATATCGTACTGCATATAAGAATATATTTTAGAATTATAAAATATTTCTGCGTATGTTAGAAAGTCAATATTGGAAGACTTATTATCTTAAAAATAACCTCACAAGTATTAGACAAGTTAAAGACAGCCACTTCATAAAGCATATTTTTATAAGTATTGAAATATATTTTATGGAATGTCTCCCATCACTTTACTTTACTTCCAAATCTTTAAATAAATAAAATAAATAAGTAAATGAAAGAAGTTAAGAAAACTTTTCTAATTTTCTGTAGTTTCAAAACTTCTGTACTCTGATATTCATCCATTATATCACCGAGAAATAAATAATCATTGTTAGTCAAATTTGCCCATTTCGTTGTGGCATTTGATCGTGATAGTTGATCAGTCAAAATAATTTATACCGCTTCAGTAAATACAATTAAAAGTTTAAAATATGAAATTCAAATATTTTATCTTCCTGTGTGTGAAAATAAATTTGAGAATTTGAGAATATTTTCACATAAGCGTATTTTATATTTGTTTTAACTTTCCATATATGATAATTGAACAATCAACATAATCTATTCCGCTTCAGTAAATACCGTTATAAATTTATGATAACCGTAAAAATCATCGATATGATCAACATTTATATGATCGATGAATAATTAATTCTTCTTGGACAAATGTAACTGGTTTTTTATGGTGTTTGTTTGGCATACTTAAATCATTGAGATAATTTACCCCGTTTAAGTAAATGCATTCGAAATCTATAAAAAAAAATGCAAATACTTTATTGCACAGCATAAAAAAGAGATTTTTTTTAATTTGAGAACAATTTTACATAAGCATATTTTATATTACTTTTCTCTTTTTATTGTCGAAATTCAAGCTTTAAAGTGCGTTTGGCTTAAAAATAGTCTTAGAAATATTAGATAAGCTAAAGCCAGCAAGAAGACAGCTTAGTTTAATAGATGATTTTAAATTAACTACACCTCATTACTTTTAGGTTAAAATACTACGGGGCTTTGCATCCTCCGAGCTTTGCTCGCCAGTCCCCATTCAGAGACCACAGATTCTAAAAGCAAGCTAATTTCATCGGCTTTAAAAAGATTGAATTATAATTTAAAAGAAAAGTGATGATCTCCCTGTAAACGGATCTCCCTTCTTTTTCCTTTTGTTGCATATTTTAAGGCCTAATTAGCCGCTGTTAAGAGATACAATATCTATTTTCGTCTTTGATTTTTAAAAAGTGTTAATTTTTTTTAATATGCCAATGTAAAATGAAACAAACAGAGTTAAGTAAAGAGTTAAAACTTTTTTTCCGCTGGGCTAAACGTTGTCCAAAGTACTGTAAAGGTACCGAATCACCAAATTAATTTTTTACAAATTTTTTTAAGTTATTGTCTAATTATTTAGCGTTAATGTTTTTTCAAAAACCTGCTGACAGGCAAATTTCAACAAAAAGATAAAAAAAACTTTAAGCAATTTTAGAATTTTATTACAAAACATATTTTATGTATTTTATTTAAAAAAGCTTTTCAGTTGTATTTAGTTAGAAATCTAAATATATATATTAAATCGAAACAGTATTCTATTAGCTTTTTTTTTATCAAAATAGAATTTTCTATTACCCAGGAAGACTGGCTTGGATCCCATACTTTCTATAAAAGTATCAAGTAATATCTCACATAATTATATAAAATTGTTGAAATTCAAGCTTTAAAGATCGTTTGGCTTAAAAATAGTCTTAGAAATATTAGATAAGCTAAAGCCAGCAAGAAAACAGCTTCGTTTAATAGATGATTTTAAATTAACTACATCTCATTACTTTTAAGTTAAAATACTGGGGGGCTTTGCATCCTCATTAATAATAAATTAAAATTTATAAGGCAAGTTTATAAATAAAGATAATAAAAATAGATAGCAAAACATATATGATTTATATTTCATGAGTTACGCTATAACAGGAAACCGTTTCAGATTTTCTATTGTTTTAAAGATCAGATTCCCAAGTATTCTTCTAATATATCATTCAATCCCTCTTGGTCAAATATGCCGTTTTCTCATGGCATTTGTTCGTGATAGTTCAATAGTCCACATAATTTATTACACTTCAGAAAATATACGTTAAAAGTTTATATTAAGAAATGCAAATAATTTATTGTACTGTGTGTAAGAGTAAATTTTAGAATTTTAAACATTTTTAAGTAGTTGTATTTTATATTATTTTTAAATTTTCATGTTTAAAATTTGAGCTTTTAAAGCATAATACCTTAAACTAACCCTCACAAATATTAGATAAGTTGAATGTATTATCTATACTGCTTTATTTAAAATATATTTTAATAATGATTATATATGACAAATGATATAATAAAATACTTCCCCATCGTTTCTTACACGACCAAAAATATAAATACTTTTTACAAATTTAATACCTTTTTGAGTTGCATTAATGTGTCGATGTTACTTTAATACCAAACGTATAAGTGAATTTTATGAAAATAGTAAGAAAATTGTTAATGGTTTACTTACTATAATACATAATATACAGAGAAAACTTTTCCAATTTTACATAGTTTCAAACCTCACGTACGCCGGTTTTCAAAGCGAATGTATCACCGTGAAATAAAATATTTCTCTTAGTCAAATACGTCCATTTCGTCGTGATAATTGAACAGCCATAATTTATTCTGATTCAGTTAATGCAGTTAGAAGGTTTAAGAAAAAAACAAGTTAAAAAAATCATGCGTTAAGTATAGATTATAAAACACTTTCCAACACTTACTTAAATCTTTAACAAAACTTCATTATTTAGGGAAAAAAGGAATTACTGTAAATAGCAAAATATGTTTTCAGTAATTTTGAACAGCCCTGTTTTGAACAGTCGGTTGATATATATATATATATATTAGATATACAGATATATAGATGTATATATAGGTATATATATATATATATATATATATATATATATGTAATGGAGAAATTTAGTTTAGCAAGAACATACCTATGTTGAAATTTCTCTTACAGCAACTTATTCAAATAGATGGAAACATGTTTTAATACTTTTGTTCACCCCTGTAGTTTAGCAAATACCTTTATTACATGTCCCCAAAAATAAATAATAACTGTTCTTTTCCCCGCATATTTTACAGAATGCATATTTTAGAGCATTTCGTAAATGCATCTGAATTTGAATATGTTTGTCAGGATGAAACACCTTTAAAATTCATTTGAAATGATTTTCTCCCATAGACCGTAATGTAACGAAAAAAATTGACTGCTACTGTAAACAAACTAATCATACTATAAACTTCATTTGCACTAGGGCTCGTGTCACGGCAATCTTTAAAAATTTTCAAAAATTCCATGAAAATCCTTATATATTTACGAGACTTAGAGCGCGGAATGGCGCGGCCAGACAAACCGAAAGCAAAAACACTTTTTAAACTTTGATGGAATGTGTTAAAAATGGAAGAGGATATACGAGAATATGAGAATAAATTAACACCTGCTTTCAAAAAGGAAAAGACACTAGAAATAGGGAATATATAACCTTTTAATATTACATAAAGGTGAAAACATATACACTATACACTCAAACCACTGTCAAGTCGCCATATTACTCTTTACATTCTATACACGCTCATGAAACCAAAATAATATGTGTCTTCCGAACCCTTGCAATTGGATACCGACATATACACTGATAATCGAGACGTAACATGTATAGATGCATATTATATGCTCTTAACTACACCACCTTAATTGCGTCATATACCATGGCCCGTTGGATTAATATTTATAAAGTTAGGGAGTAATAAGTGTTAAATAATAAGGTCTTGAATGTTTTCGGACATGCATTATTGGGATATTTGCATTGTATGATTTGTGCAGTAATCTGCAGAAAAATGCACGGCTTCTTCTCACGTGTTACAGAAGTAATCCAGAACTTGTATGCGTCCATACAAGCAACGTAGTCGACTCTGTCAACTTGAAGAAGGAAACGGGAAAGCATCAGGTCATCTAGGCTGCTAACGATCCTGCCTCCCTTCAGAATCATCAGTGAGTCTGGAAATTTTCTCTGCATGACTACCTGTTCTTATTCAGGAATTTTACACTACCATCGAAAATTTTGCAGTTCATATTTTGGATCCGGAGTTTTTCTTATCTAAGGAAAACAACAGTATTCATGGCTGCTCTTCATGTCCTAGCTTGTTAAGGAGGTATATAATTATTTAATTGATTCCATTTACGAAAGTTGGAAGCACTACAATTCTGATACAAAGAACTATTACTGAACTTTAATTAATTGACTTTGATCAATTATTAATTCGTGTTATTTTGTATTCCTTTCTGATTATTTTTTAAACTATGTTTTTTTCTTGTGTAATTGTATATTAATTTTTTTCTTCTTTTTTTCCATTATATTGTGTTATTTTCTTGTGTCCTTTTACATGTTGTCGAATCTAATGTTTTGACTTGAAAAATGCTGATATCTCAGTTCTTAGTGATTAGTCTATTAAAATTGCAAAAAAAAAAATTTAACTTTAGTTATTTTGAGTCCCAAATCATATTTATAAAGTAATACATGAGCATTAAAGTCAAGAATCTAAAATGGTAATAGGAAACTATTCAACGTTTAATAAAACCAACGACTTACACTGGAAGAAAATCAGAATAATTGAGAAAGCTGTCGAATATTGCAAAATTTGTAATCCTCAGGAACTGACTACATTTCTTCAAATATATTTCAAAAAAGATCGTAATCTTGTTTTTAAAATTATACAAGAGGCATATGGCTTTAGAAAGGCAGTTATCTTTGTTTCTTTCGAATAAGAACTGTCCTATTTTCATCATACACTTAACATCTGCCGAAGGTTCTCACACCTGATAATGGCCCAATAAACCTGCAGCTTCCTAGCGAGTGCCTGCTTCTGGTTTTTCATCGACACGACTGGAACATACGGCTGTCTTGATAATGCAGGGCTGCCAGAGGCGACCATTTTTTAATTCCAACTGACACCAGTTTCTTTAAACTGAAATCTTTAAGAGACACTTTAACAACACTTGTAAGAAAAATGTATTTTAAAATTTATATTAGAAAAATATTGGTGCAAACAAAATATAAAAATAGTCACCTGTGGCAGACCTGATAATGTCACTTCGCAGACAATGTCGTTACCTTTAAAAAACGGCTACCACATAAAACTTGGAAGCGTTTTTCACATCTTACTTTAACACTCTCACTGACAAGCCTGCGTCAATACGTTCACTAAGCTCCAGGTTTTACTGCAGCATCAGTACTATTTAAAGTAATGTAACTTCATGGATGGATTTAATGGATTTTAAAACACTGAGCAATGAATAGTACTGACAAGTATTACATACATAGAATAAATTTCCGTTTGTCTGCGTGAATATTATACACTTTGCGGTTTATCTGTGAGTCCAAATTTCAGTTTTTGAAAAATGTCTCAAAAAAAGGAAAAGAGTTGTATAACAATTCAGGGTAAATTAAAACTGATTTATCCAAGATTAGACCCAGGCTTCGAGCATGTTACTGCTGAAGAAATTGTAGAAGAAACTTGAGTAGGAATTTTGAAGAGAGCTATGAAGAATATGGTAAGGAACAAATGAAAGTAAGCCACATGTTGAAAGCATTATACAGCATTTAGAGAAAGAAGATCACGCTTCACTCTGTGTTAAAATAGTTCGAAAAGACATCGGTCCCAAAAATAAAAGAAATGTTTCAAACCAAAAAGAAGAAAGAAAAGAAAAGAAAGAAAGAAAAAGAAACTTTTAATTGATTTCTTAAATAAGAAAATCTAAACATTTGTAAGAAGAGAATAATTGTATTATTGCTTAAATAAGTATGTTTATGTTACCTATTGCGCGCATGAACTGTTCAAATGCATGTTTATATTGCCTAGTATGTGTATAAAATGTTAAAGCGCATATTTACGTAAGCTTGTTCAATTTTTTCATAGTTTTGTGAATTATCCGCGATAGCCGCGTAACTCGATTCTGCGGATAATCCATTTATTAAAATTTGCCAGTATTGGCCATTTTTTAAAATATAATGTCTATGGAATACATTTTTTTAGCACTTAAAATAAAATACAGTAAAAACATTATAATTTTTCCCTTTTGCAAGACTGTCAGAGCGTTAAGGACGAATGACAGGTCGAATTTTATGAATGCAGCAATCTCTACCTCGAAGTGTTCTTCAACGAGACGATGACAGAATGCACTTTCATTGCATCAGTTAACCCTTTCCGTACCAGACAAATTCTTTTAGTAAAATAAGAAATTACGACAGACACCGGAATTTATAAACTACTTTTTAAGAAATCAAGAACTCCTTAATTTAAGCTTTTATTTGTAAAGAAAGATTTTAATAAAATGTTATTGGTGGCTATTGCAAGTTTGGAATTAAAATCAGGTGTGTCCAGACCGGACACACTGCTCCGGAAAGGGTTAATATAGGTTTTAACCTGATCACATGTAAAAGAAAAATATTTTTTAATCATGATGTACAGAATGGTATTTCTCCTATAATATGCATTCTCAAATACCTGCCGCATCATGTACTTAATCGTTCTGTCTGAGAGAATAAATATTAGAATTTGAGCACATTTCTCCCAAAGTATATTTTATATATTTTTCAGCTTTCTAATTTGCAGTTCACACTTTTAACAGTTATGACTTCAAAAATAGTCTTATAAGTAGTTAACAAGTTAAAGACAGACATAGGACAGCTTTATTTAAAATGTATTTTTAATATAATTAGATTTGGATCTTTGCATAATACATTTTTATGTTTTCCTAACATGGCCAAAAATATAAATATTTTTGCCATTTTAATATATATTTATTTTGCAATACTTTACATCTACTTCTTTGCCATATAAGTAATATAAGTAATGTTATATGCAAATACAATTTATGCAGGCATTAAAACATGCAGGATTTTAATTTCATCAGGTGGAATATATCAAGAAAACTTTTTTTAATTTTCTATAGTTTCAAAACTTAAATATTCTGGCACTCATCGAAAATATCAAAGAGAAATAAATAATCTCTCTTGGTCAAATATGCCCGTTTCGAAAGAGCATTTGGCCGTGATAGTTGAATAGTCAATATAATTTATTCCACTTCAGTAAGTAGAGTTTAACGTTTAGAATAAGAAATGCAAATACTTTATCATGCTGCATGTGAGAGTAAACTTTAAATTCTAGAATATTTTCAAGCAAGTAAGTCACGTAAGGATAGTTTATTTTAAGTTTAATTTTATTAATTTGAAATTTAATCTTTAAAGGGCTATTAGCTTAAAAATTGTCTCACAAATATTAGAGAATTTAAAAACAACCATTACATAGCTTTATTAAAAAATAATTCTCAAGTAATTATACCTTAATATTAAAATATTTGTCTCTTTTCATTACATGAATTAAAATATGAATATTTTATATGTCATTGTTTTTTGTTTTGTTTTTATGTGTTTACAAAAAGAGTAAAGAATTAATTTCTTATGAAAAAAGTAAACGTGACTGATTAGGTGATTTACACCAAAATTTAATCAGAAACAATTTATGCCAATGTCTAACTGAATCTGAAGTTTCAGGAAAATCCCGGAGTTAGTTTTTGAGATAGAATAAAAGCAGAAATCGTAAATAAATCTCGATAGAAATGTCAAGTGCTGAGCGATTTACTCAAAAACTAAACACTACTAATTTATATTAGGGACTAATAGAATCTGAAGTTTAATGAGAATTTGTGCATCACTTTTTGTGATAGAGCTATTGCGATAATCATAAATAATATTACATGTTGGGTGATTTGCAACAAAAGCAAATCAGAACCGTATTATATGAAGGACAAAAGGAATCTGAAATTTTAAGAAAATCCGCCTATTAGTTCTTGAAATACAGCTGTTTCTGAAATCGTGAAAAAGACTGCAAAGCAGCGCAATCTTTTGGACAATGTACATAAAAAAAATAATGAGATCCAGCTCATATTAACGTCTAAATGAAACTGAAGTTTTTTAAAATTGCGAGCATTCGTTCTTCAGATAGAGCGTCCACAAAAGTTTTGTCGCTTACAATGTGACAGACAGCCACACAGACAGACATTCTGTAAAAACATTCTTTGGGATTCTCTCACTCGTAAAATGTGTAAATCGTTTGAAAACTGGAATTTGAAAATTTGCACGAATCCAATATTTTCTTCTTGTAAAGATTGAAGAAAGTAAAAACTGCCTGCCATAAATCTGAGCATAATCTAATGAATAAGGACTTTCATCAAAAATGATCGCATAGTTTCGGAGAAAACCGGTGTTAACTTTCGCATATTCCAAATAGGATTCCACACAGTACTCTTCCCTTACTAAAATTATCAAAAATATTTTTCTAAATGTTTTCTATAAAATTTCTTTTAACATTAAACAATCCATAGGTCCCATGTAATTTAAAGGCTTTCCATACTGCAAGTAAATACTAAAAAAGTTTTAATAGACGCTCAAAAGAATATTTAATATTTACAAACAGATTATTCACCCTTTTAAAAGCAATCTGCTTCAAAAGAGAATTGTTTAAACAACCATTTGAAAATCGACAAATTTTTCTTTTTCAAGTATTTTTCTTTATTACTTTTCACTGAAATTAAACAAGTTTTATTAAAAAAAAATATGCAAAATGTTCGTTTGTACAAATTATCACAATTTGTATTATTTACAAACAGTTTAGTGCATTCTCGGTCTTTTAGTTCAAACTGTAAGATAAATATCTGCCCATTTCCTGTTTTATCTTTAACAAAGACAAAAAGTTACAACATTTTTTAATGCGATGATGTTGTCTACTCGAGTGTAATGTGTTTCATATCTTGACTTACAAATTAGCAATATTTTTAATTACTTTTGAAAAAGTTAATCTTCTATTTTTTCAATGCAAACAGTCTTAAAATTGTTTGAATATGCAAAAAGAAACCTCATGAATATGGAGAGGAAAGTAACATAATTTTCTTTTAAACAAGTGTAAACACTTTTGTATTTGTAAAAAGTTAATAAGGATTTTTTTTATCAAACTCTCAGATAAATATATATTCATTTTGCTCTTTTACATTTCTGAAAAGGAAATACTTTTTTTTTAAATATGATAAATTTGCTGATAAAAAGTAAGTTCTACTTCATGGTTTGGTGATAAGCAAAATATTTCTTCACTTTGAAAATAAAGATTTTTTTTCCAAAAACATTTTTTTTAATTCTACAGTGTCATTTAAATGTTCTATTTAATTAAAAGACCTTATTAGACATGATTTATTTCTTAGAGATATTTTAATCTAATTCCCTAGCCTTTTTTTAAATTTCCGTTTACAAACTACAGTTAAGGGGCTACTTCAGTCAAATGAAAAGACCCTTTCGCTAATGCTAATCCTATGGGAGAAATTGATAAAGATATCTCGGTTGCATTTCAATATTTCTAAATGATTCTTTTTGCATTGGATAACTGAGATCGATCTGTATGCATGCCGTTTTCTGCTTTTTCGACTTGTGTTGCTGATATTTTTTATGAGGGTGCTTTCGCTTTGCAAACCGGTTCCAAAAATGAAAGCATCCTCCTAAAAAAATATCTGTAAAGAAAATAAAAAAAATAAAAAGCGGCCTGCATACAGATCGGTCTCAGCTATCCAGTTCAAAAAGAATCATTTAAAAATATTGAAATGCAACCGAGATATCTTTATCAATTTGTTCCATAGGATTAGCATTAGTGAACAGGTCTTTTCATTTCACTGAACTAGCCCCTTAAATTACGAATTTGTATACTTTGTTTAAAAAAATAGTATTTGCTTCCTAATTCAACACTAAAGTAATTTTACATTTATATTTCAAACGCATTACTCTAAATAATTTTTATTGATTGGGAAATTTTCGAGAATCGCCCTTAACTAAATAAAAGTAAGCCAAAATACAGCTTTAGTTTACTTTGAAAGCCTTATACAGTATTTAGAGGAATTTAGAGGAAGAAGATGAATCGTCACTTTGTGATAAAATAGATCTAAAAGACTTCGATCCCAAACATAAAAGAAATATTTCTATACAAAAAGAAGAAATAGGAAGAAACAGAAGAAAAAAAATTAAAAAAAACTTTTAATTGATTTCTTAAAGAAGAAAATCTGAAAAATTTTAAGAAGAGAATATTTTATTATTCCTTAACTAATAAGTATGTTTATATTATCTATTGCGTGCATCAATTGTTTAAATGTATGTTTATATTACCTATTATGAGTATAAATTGTTCAAAACAAACGTTAGTTTGTTCCCTTTTTACATAGTTTGGTGAATTATCCACGACAGCAGCACAACTCAATTCAGCGGATAATCCATTTAATAAAGTTTGCCAATATTTGCCATTGATAAAAATATAATGTCTATGGAATACATTTTTTAGCATTTAAAATAAAATACAGTAAAAATATTATAATTTTACCCTTTAGCAAGACTGTCAGACCATTAAGGACGAATGACTCGTCGAATTTTATGACTGCAGCAATCTCTAACTCAAAGTGTTCTTTGATGACAGAATGAATCTTCATTGCATCAGTTAATATAGGTTCTATCCTGTTCATATGTAAATATTTTTAACCATGATGTGCAGGATGGCATTTCTCCTATAATATGTATTCTCAAATACCTGCCACACTATTTACTTAATCGTTCTATGAGTGAAAATAAATTTGAGAATTTGAGAATATTTTTCACCACATTGTAAAAAATTCGACCTTTTTGCTGAATCGTGACTCCACTGTTTTTATAGAAAACAATTACTTCAGCCTATCATGGAGCAATCTCATTGGTCAAAAGAGAAATAAGCTCAAGAAAATGCTATAAAAGCGAGAAATGCTATAAAAGCAAAGGAGTGACGATGCAGCAAAAGAGAAAAAAAACTTACAGTGTCAGTATATTTTATATATTTTTTCAATTTTTTATCTTTGCAATTCACACTTTTAACAGTTTTGGGTTCAAAAATAGTCTTATAAGTAATTAGCAAGTTAAAGGCAGGCATAAGTTAGCTTTATTTAAAATTTAGATATTTATTATAATTATATTTGAAACTTTTACGTTACCCTTAGATGGACAAAAAAAAAATAAATATTTTCGCCATGTTAAAATATATTTACTTCGCATTACTTTACTTCCACTTTATTGCCAAATTTATAAGTAATGTAAGCAATGTTATTTGTAAAGATAATTTATGCAGATATTAAAACATGTAAGATTTTAATTTCATCAAATGGAATACATCAAGAAAACTTTTTTAATTTCCCAAAGTATCAAAGCTCACATATCCTGGTACTCATCAAAAATATCAACGAGAAATAAATTATCTCTCTTGGTCAAATATGCCCGTTTCGAAAGGGCATTTGGTCGTGATAGTTGAATAGACAACATACTTTATTCCACTTCAGTAAGTAGAGTTTAAAGTTTGGAATAAGAAATGCAAATACTTTATCATGCTGTATGTGAGAGTAAATTTTGAATTCTAGAATATTTTCATGCAAATAAGTAAGTTACGTAAAGATATTTTATTTTACGTTTAATTTTATATATTTTTGAAATACAATCTTTAAAGGGCGCTTAAAAATAGTCTCACAAATATTAGAGAATTTAAAAAACAACCATTAGATAGCTTTATTAAAAAATAATTTACAAATAATTATATTCTAATATTAAAATATTTGTCTTTTTTCATTACATGAATAAAAATATAAATATTTTACCATGCTATTTTTTTAATGTGTTTACAAAAAGAAGTAAAAAACTATTTTTTTAATGAAAAAAGTAAATGTAACTGGTTAGATGTTTTACACCAAAATTTAATCTGCAACAATTTATGTCAATTTCTAACTGAATCTGAAGTTTGAGGTAAATACTCGTAAATAAATCTCGATAGAAGTGCCACGTTTGGAGCAATTTACTCCAAAAACTAAACAGTACTAATTTATATTAGGGACTAATAGAATTTGAAGTTTGATAAGTATTCTTGCATCGCTTTTTGAGATAGAGCTAATGCAATAATCATAAATAATGTTACATAGCAGTGTCACATGTTGGGTAATTTACAACAAAAGCAAATCAGAACCATATTATATCAAGGACAAAATTAATCTGAAATTATATGAAAATCCGTCTAATAGTTCTTGAAATACATCTATTTCTGAAATCGTAAAAAAGGCAGCACAGCAGCGCTTTCAGTTGGATAAAATACACAAAAAATTAATGAGTTCCAGCGCATATTAACGTCTAACTTAATCTGAAGTTTTTTAAAATTCCGTGCATTTGTTCTGGAGATAGAGTGCTCACAAATATTCTGTCGCAAATAGAGTGACAGACAGACATTTTGTAAAAACATGTTTTGGGGTTATCTCACCCGTAAAATGTGCAAATTCTTCGAAAAACATAATTCAAAAATTTGCACGAATCCAATATTATCTTCTTGTAAAGGTAGAAGAAAGTAAAAACTGTCCGCCATAAATCTGAGCAATATCTAATGAATAGGAATCAAAATTTCATCAAAGCTGATCGCATAGTTTCGGAGAAAACCGGTGTTAACGTCCGCATATTTCAAATAGAAATGCACACAGACCAGTCTTCCAATAATAAAATTATCAAAAATATTTTCCTATTTGTTTTCTATAAACTTTCTTTTAACCAGAAACAATCCAAAAGTCTCATACAATTTAACGGCTTTCCATACTGCAAGTAAATACTAAAAATAGTTTTAATTAACCCTCAAAGGATTATTTAATATTTACAAACACATTATTCGGCCTTTTAAAAGCAATCCGCTTCAAAAGAGAATTGTTTAAACAACCATTTGAAAATCGGCAAATTTTTGTTTTCAAGTGTTTATTTTCTTTTTACTTTTTACTTTTTACTGAAATTAAACAAGTTCTGTTGAAAAAAAAATATGCAAAATGTTCCTTTGTACAAATTGTCACAATTTGTATTATTTTCAAACAGTTTTGTTCATTTACGGCCTTTTAGCTGGAACTGAAAGATAAGTATGTGCTCATTTCCTGTTTCATCTTTCGCGAAAACAAAATGTAGCTACATTTTTTTAATGCCATGGTATTGTTTACCCGAACATAATGAGTTTCATATCTTGACTTACAGATTAACAATATTTTTAATTACTTTGGAAAAATAATTCTTTTGCCTTTTCAAAGCTAACAAGCTTCAAACAGTTTTAAAATTGTTTGAAGATACAAAAATAAACTTCATGAATATGGAGAGAAAATTAACATAATTTTCTTTTTTAACAACCATAAAAACTTTTTTATTTTTAAAAAATAAATAAGGGTTTTTAATCAAATTCTCAGATTAAAAAATACACTTTGTGCTTTAACATTTGTGAAGAGGAAATGACTTTTAAAAAATGTGATAAGTTTGCTGAGATAAAATGAGTTTTATTTCATGATTTAGTGATAAACTTTTCTTCAGTTTGAAAACAAAGGATTTTTCCCAGAGACATTTTTTTTATTCTATAGCGTCATGTAAATGTTTCATTTAATTAAAAGACCATATTTCTTAGGGATAATTTAATGCAATTCCCTAGCCTTTTTTTATATTTCCGTTTACAAACTGCATTTAAATTACCAATTACTATGTCTATATGCTTATATTTCTTTTAAGTAGTGTTTGTTTCTCAATTCAACACTAAATTCATTTTCTTTTCAAACACTTTATTTTAAATAAGTTTCGATGCACATTAATTTACTTAAAACAGTATTGGTAATAATAAGAGTGAAGTAAGTAAATAAAAACTTGTTTGAAAATTTATATCACTAAAAATCAACGTTTAAACACAATATTTTTTTTTTTGAATGATTTTATATTTAATTATTTTTTTATTTATTTACTTTTCCCTAAAATTAAATAAGTTTTGTTTTAAAAAAATACAAAATGTTCCTTTATGCAAATTGCCGCAACAATTTACCAACAGCATTTACCAACAATTTTGTGCATTTACGGTATTTTAGTTCAAACTGAAAGATAAGTGTGTGCCCATTTTTTAACAAAAAGAAAATGTAACAACATTTTTTTAAAGTGATGATATTGTTTACTTGAATATAATGAGTTTTATACCTTAACATACAAATTAATAATATTTTTAATTACTTTGAAGAAAATAATTCTTTTGTCTTTTCAAAGCAAACAGTTTTAAAATTGTATGAATATACAAAAATAAACTTCATGAATATGGAGAGGAAATTAACACAATTTTCTTTTTAACAAGTGTAAACACTTTTGTATTTGTAAAAGAAAGGGGGGATTAGTCACATCCTCTTATAAATGCATATACACTTTTGTGCTTTAACATTTGTGAAGGGGAAATAATTTTTGAAAAATGTGATAAGTTTGCTGAGATAAAATGAGTTTTATTTCTTGATCTGGAGATAAACAAGGTTTTTATTCAGTTTGAAAACAAAGAATTTTTCCCAGAAACATTTTTTTTAAATTCTACTGTGTCATATAAATGTTTCATTTAATTAAAAGACCTTATTAGACATAAATTGTTTCTTAGGGGAATTTTAATCTAATTACCTATCCTTTGTTTAAATTTAAATTTACAAACTACAGTTAAATTACCAATTTGTATATACATACACCTATATTTCTTTTAAGTAGTGTTTGTTTCTTAATTCAAAACTAAATTCATTTTCTTTTCAAACACTTCATTTTAAATAAGTTTCAATAAACAGTAATATATTTAAAATAATATTTTTGTATAATCAATATAAATAATAGTGGAGTTAGTAAATAAAAACTTGTTTGGAAAATTATATCACTAAAAATCAAAGTTTAAACACAATAAATTATTGTTTTCTAGATTTTTTATTTATTTATTCAAATTAAACTTTTCACTGAAATTAAATAAGTTTTGCAAAATGTTCTTTTATACAAATTGTCGCAATTTATATTATTTACCAACATTTTTGAACATTTACGGTCTTTTAATTCAAACTGAAGAATAAGTATGTGCTCATTTCCTGTTTCATTTTTAACAAAGAGAATATGTAACTACATTTATTAAATGCGATGATATTGTTTATACGAAGATAATGAATTTCATATCTTGACTTACAGATTAGCAATAATTTTAATTACTTTTGAAAAAGTAAATCTTCAGTCTTTTCAATTCATACAGTTTTAAAATTGTTTTAATATACAAAAAGAAACTTCATGAATATGGAGAGGAAATTAACATAATTTTCTTTTAAACAATTGCAAACACTTTTGTATTTGTAAAAATTAAAAGTTTTTCAGTCAAACTCTCAGATAAATACATATTCACTGTGTGCTTTAAAATTAGTACAGAGGAAATATTTTTTTAAAAAATGTGATTAAGTTTGCTGATAAAAAATGAGTTACATCACATGGTTTAGTGATAAGGAATATTCTTCTTCAATTTGAAAACAAAGAATTTTTCCCAGAAATTTTTTTAAAAATACAATAGTGTTTATGCAATTGTTCTATTTAATTAAAAGACCTTATTAGGCATTATTTATTTCTTAGAGCTATTTTAATCTAATTTCCTAGCTTTGTTTAAATTCCATTAACAAAGTATATTTAAATTTCGAATTTACACACACACATATATATATATACAGTCGAGTCTCTATGTAACAAAATCCACCGTTCCAGTAAAAAATTCGTTATATAGAGAAATTCGATGTATAGAGAATGATGTTAATAATCGTATTTAATGTGTAAAATTTGAACAAATATTATTTTTGATCTTTTGAATTAAGAATTTGAAATGTTTAAAAGTAAATATCAACCTAACATTTTATTTCTTAATATATTTAAGCTGTTACAAAAAAGAGAACAGACATTTATTTAACAGCATAATGAAAATCAAACAAGGAAGACTTGCATTAATTTCAGAAATCTGTAATTTTGTGTTGTTTTGATTTTTAAATTGTTACGATCTCAAAAAAATGCTCGAATTTTAGCAAGGAATGAAAAATTGTAGTTAACATTTTCCTCCATTTGAAAGCCTCTCTTATGTGCCTCTCATTGATCCCTCTCTTACATGCGTATCAATCCAATTGATTCTGTTTTGAGAAGGATGTGGAAAGGTGTGTGAGAAGTGGGATGAATTCGTTGGATTTAAAGAACAAGAAGAGAAGTAATAATAATAATAAAAAAAATCAGCACTGACGATAAATCAAAAATAAGTGATGGAAAATTGATTCCATATATTTCGAAGCTTTTTTAAAACTGAATAAATTAAGACCAATTTATGAAAAAATTCGTTATATGGAGATAGATATTTCGCTATATAGAGACTGTTTTTAATGTAATCATGCGAAAAGGGGACCGTTCCTACTAAAAATTCATCATATAGAGAAATTCGATGTATGGAGTTTTTTTATAGACACGCTTTATTTTAAATAAGTTTCAATAAATACTATTTTACAACTTAAAATAATAATGCAGACTTTCCAAATCTCCTTCTTTTTGCACAACACTTTTATTTTACTGAATATTTCTAGTCCCTTAAATCGCCCAAATGTTCAAATTAAATTTTTAAAAATATTTTCCGCATTTAAATACCGGTGGCCAAAGATCAGGAGACTTCGCAACTTTGGTAATGTGAAAGATGCAATCAATGCTAAAAATAGTGGAGTAAGTAAAAAAATATATATATATTTATTGGAATTATGTCGCTAATAAACTTTTCTACCAAATATAAAACAGGCTTCAACAACTACAACAAAGAAGAATAAATTAAATTAAGAGCATGGTATTACTCATGCGTATTATTATATGTATGTACATTAATTTTATTTTTAGTTAGATTTCGTATGAAATACTACCTATTGCGGTCGCTCCAATGTTGGAATTTCTGAAAATTTTTTGCAGATCTACGCCGATCATGATCTCTACAAAAAATTATATATATATATATCAATGTCTTACGGACACGATAACTTCTATAATTCTGCTCCAATCTCTTCCAAAGTGATACATATAATCAAGGGTTATAAAATCTCGGCTAAGTTCGTTAATGGGCAAAATTGATCCAAGGGGCTGGAAATAGGGAGGGTTTTTGTGAAAACCGAAAAAATGCCATAACTTCTTTACTAAAATAGATATCGAATCGGTTTAAAGTTTATATTCCTTCTTAAAAATGGGCTAAAAGTTTATGCATGGCAGATTTTTTATAAATTTAGAAATGGGTTCGAGGGGCGAAAAAAAGTCATAACTTCATCAATTCTCAAGATATCAAATCCAACTAAATTTTGTATAAATGTTCTCGATAATATGTAAAACTTTTGTACTTACAAGTTTTTAAAAAGACTTTCTTACCGAGAAAAAAATTAAAATCGAAACAAAGAGGGGGGGGGGGTGAAAAAGACAAAAACCCATAGCTTCGTCAATTCTTAAGCTATCAAATCTAATTAAATTTATTTTACATCTTCTTAATAATATCTACAAGTTTTATACTGACATGTTTTTTACAGGTCCAATACGTATAACAAAAAAAAAAATTAAACAAAAATAGGAGTTTCAGAAAAAACCTCAAATCCAGATAAAGACAGAATATATTCCAAAAAAGCCTGCCAAAAGGACTATTTTGAACAGAATTTCCCGTAAGTGATCGTGATTAAAAATTTGAGGAAGTATTCAAATAACAAATTGCGTTTTTTCTGACTAATTTTTAAATTCAGTTTTGCTCTCAAACGCATCTAATTGGCAAGTTCTCTTATTTAGGACCTGTATAATGTGCGGTATTGGTTAGTTTTTTGATAAAGGCTGAACATATTTTTAAAAATGCTGTCAAAGTGGAGCACTTCGCACAAAATTTCCCAAAGTGATCATGATTAAAAATTGAGGTTGTATTCATATAACAAATTTGCTATTTTGTAACTCGTTTTTAAATTCAGTCTGTCTCTCAAACGTATCCAATTGACAGTTTTTTGTTATTTACGAACTATATAATGTACCATATTAGGCAATTTTTAAATTAAGTCTGAATATATTTCAAAATATGTTGTCAAAATGGGCATTTGAGCCGAATTTAGCTTAAGATGTTTCTTATAAAACAAGTTCTTACAGAAAAATGAAATTAAACATTTTTCAAAAGAGGCTAAATAAAGTTGCTAAACTGGGTTTATCTGTAATGAAATTTTATTTTTTGTTTTAAGAAATGAGCACTCTTTTACTACCGAAAATCTTCTACTAGAAATCTACCTCCGCCTATAGGCCAAGCCGACAGAATTTTTTTAAAATAAACTAAAATTAACTTAAGCCTGAAAAAAGTTGAAAATTCAAACAAATTTTCCACTTTATTCTATTTGACTGTTGACACAAAAGAAAAGAAAAAAAAGATGTTTCAATTTTGAAATTCCAAGGCTTTTTAACACTTTCCAACAAAGTTGAAAAGAGTTTATGCATTCGGTTTGTCTGGCCGTATGTTCGTATGGCCGGATGACCGGATGGTCGTCTGGCCGGATGTCCATATGGCCGTCTCTCCGCGCTCTAACTCCCGTAAATATACTCGGATTGCTCTGAAATTTTTATATGTTATTGATGCTTACCGTAGCACGAACCCTATTGAAAATAAAGTTTCTACTATGATTAGTTTATTTACAGGAATAGTCAAAAGTTTTCCGATACATTATGGCCAATGGAAAAAAATCGTTTCAAATGAATTTTAAAGGTTATACACCCTGTTAAAGTTATTGAAATTTACATGGATTCGCAAATTGCAGTAAAATACGCATTCTGTAAAGTATGCTGTCAAAATAATAGTTATTAACTGCATTTACAGGGCCACTCAAAATAATTCCATTACACAATAATAGAGGAGGGAATTGTTTGCGACATATTTTAATAATTTTAAATGGTTTCAAGTATCATAAAGTTGATATACGCCGCTGAGATTTAATATTTAACACATAATATGAAGTGCATAGCTTTTATAGGGACACACAAAATATTTCAAACTTTATATTTTTATCCGAAATACTGTGTATTATCGATGATAGCTGATGGATGGTTGAAATGCATTTTCAAGTATGATATGTGCTTTTAAGTTTTACAAAATGTTTGCAAATTATATGGTGTATATAAATGTTATAGTTGATATACAGGGCTACACAAAAGAGCTCAAAAAGGTTACTGAATATGAGAGAAATTAACTTAAAGGTGGTAGTTATGCATTTTTACGTTGAACTGCTTTCAATTTACTAAGAAATAATTGTAGTAAATAGATAAAATGATATACTGAGTCACGCAAAGAATTAGCTACATGGTCAACCATATGTGGTAATTTCCGGAAATGTGATTTAAGAAACTTTAAGAATGTGTTTGTTTGAACTAAATTTTAACAAAATACGGGCATGTAGTAAAGATACTGGATAAATTACAGGACTGAACAAAAATATTGTAGTATTTTCCATCTATTAGAATAAAGTGCTGCAGGAGAAATTTCAGTCAGTTAGGCATTTTCTTGCTAAACTAAATTTTCCCATTATATTGTATACATATATATATATATAAATATATATATATATATATCAACCGCTGGATCAAATACAGGGCTTTTCAAAAGTATTTCAATACATAATTGGCTATGGACAGTAGTATCTTATTAACAAAGTTTTGTTAAAGATTTCAGGAAGCGTTGGAAAGTGTTTCATAATCTATGCTTAACGCATGATTTTTCTTACTTGTTTAATTAAAGTTGCAGTTTTAGACAATTGAAAACTTTCCATTCCTGGCATTTGGAAAATAATACTAAAGAAATTGTTGATTTCCTCATATATGTATATACTGAATGTAAGAAAATAAGATTAACTTGAAAAGCGGAACAATTTGCTGTTAATACATTTATAAAACTTATATATTCCTTTTAGAAAGCAATTTTGATTTCCATACATGTTTCTTTCTCTTTTTAACCAGACAATTGATATTTGTTTTCTAATTTTAACGAGGCTTTTTATCGTCATAAAGTATTTCTAGTTGAAAAATGTCTGAACTATCCTTTTGGAAAGAATGCATAAATTTGTTAATTATTTTGAACATCAGTTGAACCAAAACAGGAGTTATAGAGATATAAACATGTTTAGCATTTTAAATGTGGAGATGTACAGAAAAAATTGCCCAATTCCAAACTCACAAAAGAGCAGGAATATCCCCTGTACTTTACACACATTATTGTTTTTAAAAAGGGAAAACCTTTAATTTTTATTTTTTAATATTTTTTTTTTCATTTGAAACTTTATCTATAAAAATATTCAAACTATTATAAGAAAAAAGTTGAAAATTCATAGTACTACTGCGTTTCATTCTGTTTAATTGCTTATACGCAAAAAAAGGTGTTTGAGTTTGGAAATTCTAGGGCTAGTTTAATCACTGTTATAATTTGAGATAGTTGAGAACCCTCTATGGGTGAAATTTGGTACTAAAATCAGAAAGGATTCTAATGAAATTCTTTTGCTAGTTGCTCCATTTTAAATACTTTCTGCTCATACTTTCTGCTCATTCAATGTTATTTTTTATTTTAAGTACTTAAAAAACAGATAACCAGATAAATAATACATTTTAATGATTTTAACGAAGTTCTTTTTGGACATAAAGTATTTCTAGTTTGGCGGCACTTCAAATGTTTTAAATGTACATTTAATGAAAGGTCTGTTAACCGTTTTGAACATTACTTTAAATAAAATAAGAATTATACAGAAGTAGACATTTTTAGTCTTAAATGGGGAAAATACACTGAAAATGTTATTTGTTTAAAAACAAAGAAAACAATATGAGTATCCCCAGAATGCTTACATAATTTATTGTTTTTAAAAAGCAAAAAATCTTTTTTTTTCTTTTAAAACTCGAGCTATTTTTAGTTAAGGAATCAACAAACGATTGTTTTTTGAAGCTTCCATTAATTGTGTTTTCACGAAGTTTTAATGTTAATTGTTTCTTTCTTATTATTTCCTTTGTTATTCGAAATACAGGATAAACAATTATAACTATTGTTTTGAATTTAACAAAACAGGTAAAGCATTCATTTTATTAATAATAATACTGCCTACATAATACATAGTAAAGGAATTCCGTTCAGTAATACATATTATATTCTATATATATTTGGGATTGACAGGAAAATTATTTCATACAAACATCGCTGCAAATACGGAAATTTGAGTCATTATTCATTCATATTACATCCTGCATACATCTAAAATCAATTTTTTACGTAGATATATTTAAACGATATATAATCTTTTAATACTTCTATTTTTGCATATATTAGATTATAATTGTAGTATTCAATTGAAATAGTTATGATGGATAAATATTCTTCATTCATATTATTCATATTAATATATGATTTTTTAATAAATACTGCATGAGTTCAAACTATACTTTTTTGTTTTTGTTATAAGAATGAATTTTATTTCGTTAAATTTATTAAAATAAAAATGCCATTAGTTAAACTAATTATGAAAGTTCACTAAGTTTTATGTATGTGTCGAATAGTAATTGAATATGAAATATCACAGAGATACAATAAAGTTAATATTCATCATAATGTTGCGTATATAGGGTTCTTTTGATCTTATGGTTAGACAACTTCAAACTCTTGTCTTTTAGAAAAGTAGAAAATAATTTATTTGCAGATCTTCAGAACAACAGAGTCTTCGAAACTCACAAATATTACTAGATATTAAAAAATAATTGTTCAAATCTATCGTACAAGTGCAGATATAGGTTCCAGAGACTTTTTATACAATGTCTCATCACTAAATCACATTCAAAACAACGTAAATAAAACTCAAGCAAACTTGCTTAATCGTAGCTCACTCAATGACTGACTGATAAATAATAAAAATCACAGTTCGTATTGCTCTCCTTATATAGGCTCGTAGCATGATCCGGAAATTTCTACAACCTTCTAGAAAAATCCAGAAACCAAGGAAAAACATTCAATGTATCAGTAGACCTAAGGGGGTGTTACCATAGAGAGGGAAGGATTACCATCGCCAACAATCGCCAAGTATGTTGCCAACTTGGCGATATATCGCCAAATTTGGCGACCAAAATTAGTCGCCAAAAGTGACGCTAACTTGGCGATATCTCTAATATTTCGCAAAGCTGCCATAGACATTCACTGAAAATAATAGACAAGTTTGCTTGATAACAGAGACAATGTAACAAAAACTAATATTAGTCAAGAAATGGAGCTTAATAAGATTATTTACATTATTTTACAGTACAAACACTAACTATTTACAAAATTCGTAACAATAATATTCATTTACGCATATATTAACCCTATAATCTACAAGATACCTGCAGTCATGTAATTTAGACCATATACTGTTTTTTATAACCCTCTTTTTAATAACTGTTCTTTCCCTAAAATATAAATTCCCTAAAATTTATTTTAATTAATATTTCAATTATTTTTCAGCAGTGAAATTACGCTTGAAATTTTTGAATATATAATACGTGAATTTTGACAATGCTATCTAAGCGTAGAGCCAACTTAGTGAAAAATGTCCACGCCGGGGATCGAATCCGGAACCCTTGGAATAGCGCTCCATATGCTCTATCATTTAAGCTACGAGGACGATGTCTTGCTGTCCTGTTGGTTCTGCTGCGAGTTGCACTCTGACCAACTTATGAAGTGATAAATGCTAAGCTGGGCTTTGTCCTCGTAGCTCAAATGGTAGAGCAATTTGAGAGCTATTCCAAGGGTTCCGGATTCGATCCCCGGCTAGGACATTTTTCACTAAGTTGGCTCTACGCTTAGATTGCATTGTGAAAATTCACATATTAAATATTCAAGAGTTTCAAGCTTAAATTCACTGCTGGAAATTAGTTGAAAAATTAATTAAATATGTGATTTACCGAACTGGATTTCTTGTTACTCCGCAAGATTGTGTGCTGATGAAGATGGTTCTATCTTGTGCTCCGACTTGCTGCCTGACGAACATTTGAAGTGAGAAATGCTAAACTGGGCATCGTCCTCGTAGCCTAAATGGTAGAACACGTGGAGCGCAATTCCAAGGGTTCCGGATTCGATCCCCGGCTTGGACATTTTTCACTAAGTTGGTTCTACGCTTAGTTAGCAATGTGAAAATTCACGTATTAAATATTCGTAAATCAAATGTCGAGATCGGATTTGTATGACTTGTTATCTAAGCGCGTATATAATATTACGATTTGTGAGTTTCCAATAATAAAGAAATTACAAATCAATGAAAGCTGTCAGAATTCTGAGTATAATGATTAATTATTCGAGTAAATAATTTAAGAGAATTCCTCAAAATCAAACCTAAAGAATGACGGTGTTACAGTCCAAAATTAGTTGCACACATCTTTATTATATTAGTTGCACATAAACATTCACTTTAGAAAGGTTTATACTTCTTTCTGAGAAATGTTTTCATAGTTGGATATAACAGTTAATCTTCTATTGGAATCTTGCAATTGTATAAATGAGATTTACACTGATAGAATGTATATTAGTTTGGGATTATTGCGACTTGAAACAGTTGTATCATAATCCTCTAAAGACGAGGTAATGATGTTACGATGTCATATAAAAAAGGCAATAAGAAACATCACAGCGATACAATAAACAAAGTCAATATTGGCGTTAATATTCCTACACGCATATATTAACCCTAAAATTTGCAAGATGCACATACCCATGTAATTTAGATCATCTATGTCTTTCTTATCTCCCCCTTTTTTTAATAGTTGATCTTACCCAAAACGTAAATTGAATGTCTAGTTCGAAATTGTAGTCTTGTTATCTAACCGCGTTTATGGTATTATTATTCTGAGTTTGCAATAATAAGAACACTATAAATCTATGAATGTAATCAATAAATGTAAAAAAATGTTTAAGTTAAAAAAGTTAAAAAAAATACATAATATTTCTTCATGCACAAAGGTAGAACATTTCTTTTTGTTTACAGTGATTTTTGTTTGAATTTCTAAGAGAAAATGCATGTTGAATAAGACAAGAAGCGTGCATCTTTCTTTTTAAAAAAAAAAGCTTCCTCCGTTTCTTTTTTTTAATATTCTAAACTACATTATTAAAACAAGCAGAACATGATTAGCGATTCGAAATCTTGTTTATGAATTATACAGTTTATACGAGATTGTGTTCAATGCATGTAAAGATATGCCTTTTCTTTTATATTAAAGACGACAAAATGCGTAAAAATTTTGTTTGGATAAGAAAATAGAAAGACTAACTAATCATGCAAAAGAATTGCTCCTTTGAAAAGATCATTTTTTTTCATAAAAGTTCAAAGAACTGTTTTTAAATAAAGATTTGCATTTTCTTTTTTCAGAATAATTTATGGTAAAATTCTTATTTTTTGTATGAAATGTTTTGTACTTTTATTATAAAAACAGAAAAAAAACGTTTCGAAAATATACTAAATGTGCAGAGAACATTTTTTATACTTGGTTAAGCATATATTTTGAAAAAAAAGATTACAATATTTCGAAATAAATTCACCCGTGTTAAAATACTAAAACTAGTCTACTAGAAATATTAATTAATCCTCCTGTGAAAGTTCGTAAAATAATTTTCAGTTTTAAGAACTACATCTATAAAATGCTTAAGTATTTTAAAAGTCTAGTACAGTTACAGAAAATAATTACAAATAATTCTCGATTTAACGATTGCAAAATCTTCATTCGAAAATATTGTTAATTTAAGGATATCATTACGTCAAAGAATACATGAGATAAATTAAATTGACATTATTATTACTGAAGTTTTAGTTTTTACTTAGAGGTAATATTACATTGTGTTTCCCTTTTGGGGCGTTAATGTAAATTTTAAAATAAAACTAGTCAGATGTGGCAATCCCAAAAGTGTCTGCTGTATCATACATGGTAATAGTTCCCAAAAATTAAAACATACCAGCATCACCGGTTAGGTAATTTACACCAAAATCTAATCTGCAAAAATACATTTCGAGTTCTAACTGAATCTAAAATTTGATGTAAATCTATGTATTAGTATATAGGGTTGGAATTATCGCTGAAACTGTAAAGAAATTGGATGTAAGAGCCACATGTTGAGCTATTTATTCTAAAAACTAAGAAATATTCATTTATATCAAGGACGAACTGTTTATGAAGTTTGATGTATTTTCGCACATTAGATTGTGAGATAGAGCTATTGCGATAATTATGAATAATGCCGCATAGCAGGCCCCACCTGTTGAAAGATTTATTTTAACAATTGCAGAACACTAGTTTATGTCAAGTACTAACTAAATCTGAAGTTCGATGAAAATTCGTGCATTAATTCCTGAGATAGAGCTATTGCGATAATCATAAATATTACCGTATAACAGTGCCATCTGTCTTGCGACTTACACCAAAAGTAATCAGAAACATATTATATCAAAGACTAACGTAATCTAAAATTTTATAAAAATCTGTTCATTAGTTCTTGAGATATAGCTATTAGGTAAATCGTGAAAAAAACAGCATAACAACGTAATATGCAAAAATCTTCATAAATCCAATACTTTCTTCTTGTAAAGATGAAATAAAGTGATAAAAATACTGATAGTTCTTTTTCCTCTTAAATGTAGCCCATTACATCATTTTTTCAATTATTCTAAAAATATAATTTATATGCGCATCCATACTGAAGGTCTAAAAGTAATTTTTCACTGAATATAAGAAAGTATTTAGTTCATGAAATAAACTATCAAGATTTTACTGTGTATTTAGCATCAGAATCGGAATCTAAATAATTATTTTGTCACAAACTTCTTGAATAATCTGAATTTCAAAACAAATCTCTACCGGCTCAACCTACAGCAACAGACAGATTTCGAAGTTAAGTACTGCACTAACAAAAATTACATCGGGATTTGAGATAAACTTAGTTTATGGGGACAGTGGATATCAAAAATAAAATCCCTCTATTTTCAATGGAATCACAAATTGTCAGACGTGTTAATGGCATGCTCAAACAGTTATTTTTAAAATTTCATAATAAAATACTAAAAAGCTTTTAAGTTATTCATTGCTCCTTATTTATCGGCGGTACTTATTAAAAGCATTAAAATTATTTCTAATAAAATTCATTTAATACGGCAATTAGTTGTAATACTGTCTAGAATGAGTTACAGATACATTACTTTATTTTGTTCCAAAAGCATTATTGGGAACACAAAACAAAAATATTTTTTAAAGGATGATTAATTTGACCTTTGTATCTTTTCAGCTTTCTTAGCGCTGAGGGAGGGATATGGAGATTTTTCAATTCGGAAAAATTTCTATATTTATACTGTAAGAACATTATATTTGTAAATTTTATAATTCTAGAAAATACTAAGAAAAAAATTTAAAATAAAATTTTTGAGTGGGGTTATAAATACTGCACAAAATCCCTGTAAATTAAAAAATAATTAATCCTTCTAAATCCTTCAATACTTCTAAAATACTTCAAAAATTTATTAAATGGTTATGTAAATCTTGTAATTTTTTAAAACAATTTACGTGAAATGCATTATACTGTAAAATTTTCATGAATTCATTATGCGGTAGACATAAAGTTTAATTTTTAAAATAACGAAAAATTGTCATATTTAAAATGCTCCTAACGCATTTCTGTTGCATAAAATACGACAATATTTATTCATGAGATATTTTTTATATATTACAATGGAAGCTGGTATGAATTTTAAATCTTCACTGGATATATAAGTAGGAAAAAATATTTTGATAATTATGTTTCATTTTTCCCAGACAGTAGATATATATTTTCACATAAATTTCAACATAGAAATATTCCTGAAATGTGACTATTTATGCTAACAATTATGTATTATTCTACTGAGAATATAGTATAAATTTTAAAAGAATCTGATAATTAAGAATGTGCATAGAACGTTCCAAGATTAGAAAAGTGCAAAATTTTCAATTTTGAGAAAACAGCATTTTAAGTAAAACAAACTGTAAAAATACATACAGTTTTTTAAAACATAAAATCTTATAACTCTACGAAAAGACTTCAGAATTGATAAATTATTTTTGAATTAGATAGATTTGAGCATGTAATTTCATAATTCTCAAAAAAAAATATTGTCCTTTTTTTTTTTTTTTTTTTTTGGAATGTCTACTATTGTTTAAACAATTTTATCTGGCTGATTGATGACGAATTTTTATTTTCATTTTTCTATAAGAGTTAGTTTTATCATAATCGTGTTAATGAGATTTTGTTCCATCTTCTACAACACCCGCTACCTCTTTCTTTTAATTGTTCTTCCTACTGCAAGAATTAATACTATTAGTTTTAATTTAAAAGTTACAGATAAAATTAAGAAAATCTACACTATTAAAATCCGACCGTATGTATGTTGTATGTATCCATGTATGTGATGTATGTGACACTATCTCCTAAGATCCCGGAAACGGAGAAATCCCCCGTTTGTTTTTAATTGAAAGAAAAAAAATCCCGGAATCCCGAGTTGCCCGTTCGTATGTCTGACCGACCGTCTGTCTGTCCATCCATCTGCCCGCATATAACAACTGAAAAACTATCCAACCGAGCCGGCTGAAACTTAAAATAATATGTGTATATTAGATAATTTTGTCGAGTCATTTCAAATTTTACAAAAATTGGATGCATAGACAATCAAAAGGATTCCGATGCATTATGGTCAATGGGGAAAAAATCCCAAGTGCATTTTAATGGTCTTACACTCTTTCGAACATAATAAAGTTGATATGCATCTATGAAGTATATACTATAATATACATTCTGTACAATCTGTGGTGCAAATAATACTTCTTATTGATTTACAGGGCCACACAAAAGTATTCCATTGCATATTTATATATTGAGACATTGTTTGGTATGTATTTTAATAGTATTAAACTATATATTATTTTATGAAATTGACATACATTGCACAGGATAACACCAAGTTATAGTCATCGTTCAGTCTGTCCATCCGTCTGTCTGTCGACCTATAATAAAGCAAAAACTGCCCAACTAAATCGTTTGAGATTTAAACTATATAATTGTTCCATAATTTTGTCTAGTCAATTAAAAATTTATGAAAATCGGATCAATAATTTAATAACAGGTTCAATAAATCAAACGTATACCATCACATTACGGTCAATAGGAAAAAATAGTTTCAAGTACATTTTAATGATGGTTAACTCTTTCGAATATAATAGCATTGATATTTCGTGTTCTTCAAGTTTTATTTAGATAAACCGACCAGCGTAGCGGGCGAAGGCCACTAGTTTATAATAAATTTAAATGGGTTTGATATCTTAAGATTTAACGAAATTGATTAATTATTTTTTACTTTTTTCGCCTTTTAGGTCTTTTTAATTATGTAAAAATCTGTCATACATTAATTCTAGGTCCTTTACCTAGAAGTTACAATCACTTTCTACTGATTTGATATCTGTCATAATTAACAAGTTATTTGAGCTTTTCTGTTCTCTGAAAAACCCAAGGAGGGCAGATGAGTGAACAAAATTAGGAAATATAACAAGGCGATATGTTTGAAATTTTAAGATAGTTTATAACATATAATAACATTTTTAAAAGGTGAGAGCACGTCAAAAATTGTGAAGAAAGGGGAGGGGAAATGCGCAAGTTAAGTCTAAAAATTGAATGTATTGAAAGTAAGGGAAAGGAAATCCGAAACAATTACGTTTGGAATTAGCTATAAAATAGAGATTGCTTTGCGATACCTATCGTTATTGTAAAGCAATAGCAGGGAATTTTTTTACCGCAGCGAGCAGAAGGGCTAAGCCTTTCTGGTACTATAAAAAACAATCATTTAAGTGGTTCAATCTAGATTACATAGTATTTTAAGCCAATATATTTATGGCAACTTATAATCAATTCTACAGAGCATAATGTTTAATTATTCTTCCTTTCTGCACTATCATTTTTATTTTAATTAGAAATAGTATTCAAAATAATAATGATAAATGATATTATTAGAAGAATTAGAATAAACAAAAATATTTTTAAAGCACAAGTAATAAATGCATTTACTAAGAACTTTAATTCTAATGTATTTTTGGAAAACGTTACTGATCATAAAATTAGTTCAATATTTACAAAGTTTTATCTCCCCTTTATAATGGACGAAAAGTATTTAGAGTCCGGCTTGAATTTTCTAACAAAAGAAAAATCTAAACGCAGAAAATTAGCACGCATTTCTTTTGTAAAAAATAAAACTTTTTGCTTCTTCTCCATAGAAATTAAATGGCTTATTTGCATACAAAAGTTATGAGAGTAAACAAATGTTATTTGGATTCATTACTAGCAATTAGTGTTAAATGCTGCTTCTTTGCTGTACGCAAATGCAGATTCAAACTGCATTCAAAATAAATCTAAATTTCTCTAAAAGCAAAAGCATTTTATAGATTTTCCATAAAGGGAAAGTGCTTTTGCTACTTTCAGCGAATAACAAACAAAATCACAATGTTTTCATGCAAAGAATAATTTAAGAAAACTTTACAGAAATGCTGCGCCAACTTTGGTTGATTTACATGAAAACTCAATTGTTGTTTTTGATACATTTTGCCAATTAAAGAAATATAAACAAACGAAACTTTTAATTGTCGAGTATGATTATGTTTGTTTGTTTATTGAACAACATACATCTGACTTGTGTGCTCGACACGAAGCCTGCTTATAAGCCATCGTCAATATACAGGGACGAGATAGCACACAAGGAAATATTACAACACACGAGAAGTACAACCAGGAGCTCCACACAAAGAGTGTGTGCAATGGAGCCAGTGGGATTCGAACCCACAACCTCACGATCAGCAGCGTGATGTCTTAACCACTCAGCCACGGAGGCCCAGTATGATTATAGAAAGAAACTTTTTTAGCGAATGTTTTTTATGGAAAGTTACAATTACCGTATAATACAGGGTATAAATATAGTATTAAAAAAATAAAACTGACAATTTTACAAGGGCGCGGGATTCGTCTGGTATAACAATGAGACCTCAATAATTAGACATGAAATTTTTATGTTTTTGCATTTTTGAACATGAGTAGAAAATATTGTTTGAGTGAACCGGAATACGATTCATATTTTTTCTGAAGATTCCACTTGATAAATTTAACAATAGAATATGTTACCTTTTATAGAATATCCTACAGAATCTTATATAGAATAGAATATGCCACATTTTATATGAGTTTATATATATATATATATATTTATATTAATTATTATACTATTTAGTGATATTTATAAGTTTTCATGTCATATTTCATAAGAACATTCTTTACAAAAAATGAAAGGGTTGCGTAATGTAGCATTATACCTAAACATAAAAAAGTATATTCTCTGACATCCGTGCAGGAAATACACGAAACAAGAATATTTAAATATATTTTTCTGTCCATTATCATTTTTATTTAAACAGAAAAAAGTTATTCGATAGAATTAATAAAAAGAACGAAGATAAAAGTCTAAATAAGAAGAATCAGCATAAACAAAAGCATTCTTATAACAGAAGTAGTAAACAACTTATTAAAAATTTAAATTTTAATATTCTAGGAAGAACAATGTGTATCAGAAACTGGGTATAATAAATGCAAAAAGGTTTATCTTCTTTTTACAATAAACTAAAATTAATAAGTCTCTTATAGTTCTGTCAATAAATAAATATATATATATATTAATTTAACAATTTACAACAACCATTTGAAAAATTATTTTTTCAAAGACTAAAATTGAAGACTTATAAATGAATTCTACGTTTAAAAACATATACTTTTTTCCTCTCTTTTTATAAACATTACATGTTTATTTTACAGTTAAAGTTAAATAAAGGTAAAGGTGAAACATCTCGAGGAGATTTTGATTTATATAATCATTTTCCTCTTAAAGGATTTTTTTATTTTTTTAAACAAAATAAAGAGGTGATAGTATTTCTTCCTTTCTGAATTCATTCAATTTCATATATACAGTCGAACCTCTATATAACGAAACTCCATACATCGAATTTCTCCATATAACGAATTTTTAGTAAGAACGGTCCCCTTTTCGCATGATTACATTAAAAAACAGACTCTATATAGCAAAATATCTATCTCCATATAACGAATTTTTTCATAAATTGATCTTAATTTATTCAGTTTTAAAAAAGCTTCGAAATCATATGGAATCAATTTTCCATCACTTATTTTTGATTTATCGTTCAGTGGAGAGGTTTTTTTTTTTAATAAATATTACTTCTCTCCTTATTCTTTAAATCTAACAAGTTCATCCCGCCTCCCACACACCTTTCAACATCCTTCTCAAAACACAGTCAATTGAATTGTTACACATATAAGAGAGGAATCAATGAGAGCACATAAGAGAGACCTTCAAATGGAGGAAAATATCAACTACAATTTTTCATTCCTTGCTAAATTTTGAGAATTTTTTTGAGAGCGTAAATATTGTAATTTTCAAATCAAAACAACAAAAAATTACAGATTTCTTCCTCTGAAATTTATGTAAGTCTTCCTCATTTGATTTTCATTAAGCTTTCAAATAAATGTCTTTTCTCTTTTTTGAAACTGCTTAAATAAGTAAGAAATAAAATGTTAGGTTAATATATACTTTTAAACATTTCAAATTCTTAATTAAAAAGATCAAAAATAATATTTGTTCAAAATTTACACATTAAATACTATTTTTAACATCATACTCTATACATCGAATTTCTCTATATAACGAATTTTTTACTGGAACAATGGATTTCGTTATATAGAGAATCGACTGTAGTTACATGCACCCTACCTATATTATAAAGGACAAACATATCTATGCGCAACACAGATGTCTTTCTGTGAATGGCAGCACTTTCAAATTTTAAATGAAATTTCAGTTTTACAATTTTCGGTATTGCAAATTTTTAAACTTCCTAATTCTTCACATTTTCAATTTGTACATCGTCGGATGAGGAAAAAAAAAATGTATTTTTAAATGGAATTTGCTTGAAGGTTCTTTCTCAATTTGTTTTTGAGTTTTTAATTTTTTTGTAGTTTTTAGTACTTTTTTGTCATCGTGGCAACAGAAGTATTAAAAAAAAGCGGACACTACAAGCATTCAGATATGTCTCAGATATCTCTATTCTCGACCGAGAACAACAATCACTTTCACTATGGTTAAAAACAAATTTGTATATGACCTTGAACAATCTTTAATTTGAGCTGTAGCTCTCTGGATCGTCGAAGAATTCTCGGAACTCGCGATCCGTCGGTGGTCTTTTCGTTTTTGTTCTCTTATTCCGGCTCTCTAGCAAAAACCAAGAAAAAGGTTCCGACTCATGCCCCAAGTGCCGAGACTAGCATAAGCCAGGTTAAGAAAAAATCAAATTATTGAAACATGGTCAAATTCAAAACTGAAATTGGGATCAAAAAGCGAGAAGAGATGGGTAAGGATTCCTAGATTTGATCCTAGGAGATTCGAGCTTAATGTCCGTCTGTTGCTTTTCTGTTTTAGTCAATGTTTGCTTTTTGCACGGAATTCACTGGAAGTCAGCGTTTCCAAAATCCAAAGCCTAAATTATCACTTCCTTTATTTACCATCTCGAATTCTTTGCGCTCTTTCCGCGGCTCTTTCCTAAAAAAGTGCTTACATATGTGACATAGTATGTCGCACACGTTGTGAAATGCTCCTATCTAAATTTCGCAAGTGTGGACTCAAATTCATTTCTGCTCTAATGCTTTTAAAACAGTGAAGCGAAATGCCAGAATTAACCACAACCTTACCTGTCACTTTTACTCGCGATCGTTTTATACGTGGCCCCACCAGTGGCCGTGAGGTTCAGACCTCAAACTGGTAGACGGTAGATGCTGGGTTCGAACCCAATCGCGACCGTCGGCCTAACCGTTCGGAGTTTTCCGTGGTTTTCTTCGAGCCTTGCGTAAATACGGGTTAGGTTCCCTTAGAAAGACCTCCACGGAGGGCATCCCACCCCATAGGGCCTATATCCCATAGCGTAGATAATCGGCCGACGTACATACAAACAAACAAACAAACGTTTTATACGTTTGCTCGCTGTTTTTTCTCCGTGTTCATAAAACATTCTTATTGATCAACTTTCAACTCTACGCGGCACTTATATGAGCTGAATCTCACAGGAGTTCATCTCAGTATATCCATTTTTTTAGTGAACATTGAAATACATCGGAGCACAACGCACCGCAGCCCATTTAGTATATTTTTCTGTTTCTTTCCAAGTTGATATAAAGAAATTCTTGATATATAGGATTATGTGACTACTCCTCCGGCAGGATTTTAAAGTTTTTGCTCTGTTCATTTATTAAATCTTATTGTAGGTAATTTTATATAGATAAAGGAAAAAGCATTTGTACTTTTTAGCTTGAAAACGATGAAATTATTTCAAATTTTAAAAACAATGTATGAAACAGTAAAAAGGAAAAAAAAATCAATCTCTGACGCCGGGCTTCGATCTGGAAACCTTTTGATTAGAAGGTAAATGAGCAAATACGGTACTGCCTAATCAACGTGAAAGTAATTAAAATTAAGGTTCTGTTTTGAAATCTGAATTGCAGAATGGTCAGATATCATTAATTTAATTTGTTTAATTAAAATAATGTAAGTCCTTTTAAATATATGTACAATTTGTCATTTGATGGGAGGCATTTAGCAATAAACATGGAAAATTTCAAATATTTAATCTATGCAGTTTCTAAAAATTATTTCTGTGGCAGACAAATGCACAAAGGGTAGGATGAGCAAGGTTTCGACAAATAAAAGAAAGTCTAAAAAACAAACAGAGATATATGAAGACAAATGATAAAGATAAGACGAAAAAGTTTAAAGATAATCTATATTATAAAGGCCAAACGTATCTGTGCGTAACGCATACGTCATTTTGCGAATGGCAACACTTTAAAATTTTAAATGAAATTTTGGTATTGCAATTTGTGCTACTACAAATTTTTAAAAATCTAAATATCGCACATTTTCAATTTTTATATCATTGTAATGGGAAAAAAATGTATTTTTAAAGGAAATTTGTTTGAAAGCTCTATCTTAATTTGTTTTTGAAATGTAATTTTTTTGTAGTTTTTAATACCGCTTTTCTAACCGTGGCAACAGGAGTATTCCATTTCTATTAAAAGCAAATGAAAAAAGGGAAAAAATGATTATTTTATGTTGCGATTTTCTCATTAAAAAGGGAAAAAAAGTGAAATTTAAATATTTTCTGTTATAAAACCCGAAAAGTTTGTTTTGATTTACATGTAAAATAATATCAACAATTTAATATCTGTTTAAGCTAATAGCATTGAGATATCAAGTTTTGAATTAAAATGGTCAAATTAAAATGCCAATTTTTTGAAAAGTTGAATATTGATGCGAAATGTGCATTTGTAAATTTTAATATTGTGAAAATGATGGAAAAATTCTATGATTGAGTCAAAATTGAATAAATTTTGATTTCTTTCATTTTCGAATACTAGCATAAGAACCTTTATTGATAACTTTATCATAATAACAGATGTTTTTTTTTTTTTTTTTTTTTTTTTTTTTACTGCATACATGTACGATTAAAGTTTAATTTTAACAATTACTACAACTGAGTTTTATAGAAATAGTATTTTGTTAATTTTACGTTAAATATCTTTTGTTTAAGAGTTAGACTTACTAATATAAAATGCATTTTTTTGCTACAACTAATTTTGTAGGTTTATTATAAGTCAAAGCAACAGTTCCTTCTTAAACATTTTCTTTCGTCAAAATTTGACGGGTTCTACCTTGTTCTTATAAAGGAAGTAATGAATAAATTCCTTAAATTCTTATATATATATATATAATTATATATAAATTATTCTTTAAAATTCTTCATTTGGTTTTACTCTTATCCATAAGTGGCAGCATTAAAATTTGTTAAAAAATTCTTTTACAGCGTTATATTACATTTTTTACACCAGAGGGCAGCAATATATTTATATAAAATATCATCATTTTGGTTGTTTAGGAACCCCGCCTTGTCTGTTAATATCTCTATTAATATTACCGCGTCTGTTTTAGTATATTATCCAGTAATAAGTCTTTTATTATTGAGTTATTAGTATGAATTTTATATTTTTATCTATCATTCAATGTTATATTCTCTTCACAGATTTTCATATGCGATAAAGAGTTAGATATTACCATTTTAGTCCTAATTCGGGCAAAATAGAATGAAATAACATATTTTCACTATAAATTAAACTACAAGATCTTCTGATAATTCCGTAGGTTCATTATAGTTTCTTGTGATACATTTCTGGTTTCCACTGTTCATATTTTGTTAATCTTTAGAATTTTAACAACTTCTTTATACATTTGAGATTTAATTTTAATTATATATATATGATATATTGTTAATTTTCCCTTCGCAATATCGCCTTTAATTTTCTTTTTTTAATTACGTTAAATTATCGGATTAATGACTAATTTCCTATTCTTTAATAATATCTCTCATTGATTCAATAAAATTTTTCTTATTTATTATTTAAATATTTTATTAATTATATTTTTTATTATTTAATTATATTTTTTATTTATTATTTAATTATTTAAACATGCTTTTAATTTTAGTTGATACTAAGCATTTTATTTTATGTTGTTGCTGTGTCTGTGCGATTTGTGTTATTTTGTATTTGTATTTTGTATTTTGTATTTTGTGTCGGCCGATTATCTACGCTGTGGGATATAGGCCCTATGGGGAGGGATGCCCTTCGTGGGGGTCTTTCTAAGGGAACCTAACCCGTATTTACGCAAGGTTCGAAGAAAACCACGAAAACTCCGAACGGTTAGGCCGACGGCCGTGATTGGGTTCGAACCCAGCACCTGCCGTCTACCAGTTGAGAGGTCAGACCCTCTCGGAAAATGGTGGGGCGCGATTTGTGTTATTATTCTATTATTTATTCTATTATTTATTCTATTATTTTGTGTTATTATTCTATTATTTTATTACTGTACTCAGTTTATTTTAAAATAAAGCCGTGCAGGATGTAAGTAATCTACTGTAATCTGTGATCATGAAATTATTCTATATCCAAGTGACCACTCTACGACTTGCATTAAAAGCCCACACTATTCATTGAAAAATACCCGGGCGACAATGTTAAGTCTATGGGGGCATTCAAATATCTCGCTGAAATTTTAATATCTTTATATGATTTTTTTTGCATAGAATAGCAGAGGACGATCCACAATCTGAGTAGTTTTTGCTTTTTCAATTTTGGTTTCAGATTTTTTTAAATTACTTTAGCTTTCGAAACCGGTTTTGAAATCGGTTGTGAAATTGGAACTATCATAATATGAAAAATATCTAATCAAAATCGAAAAAGTAAAAATTAGCCAGGTTGTAGATCGTTCTCAGCTATCCAATGCAAAAAAAAATCATGTAAAAATATTAAAATTTGAACAAAATATTTGAAAACAACGCCCTCATAGACTTAACATTATCATCCGGGTCTTTCACAGTCACTATTTTCGGCTCTTAACGATTGGCAAGGTGACGCTGTTCCTTGAAATGAGTTCACGCGTCACTAAACGAAATTGTCATGCATTCGATTGCATGTTTATCGCCAGATTTTCTACAATATTACAGATAATTCTTCGCAAAATTATTCACATTGGACCTTTTCGTGTAATGCTCTTGTTTCTTACTAATCAGAAGCATGTGACGTCAGGCTTTGTATCCTTGTGAATTTGATCAAAAAGCAGTAGCATTCGGTGAAAATTCAAATTTTTTTTCGATTTTAACCTTGTTAGGATCTTACGCTTCCTGGAATTTCACTTATGATTACTGTTCTTTTTATTGGAAATTTCTTATAACATCCACTACGATTTGTCACAGCAATACTTGAACTCCAGCATTACAGTGTTTTTTCTCTGATGTGTTATTAATAAATATTAAAAGCCAAGCAGATGTCTCAGTTACTTCATGGAGAAATTCCGAGTCGAAATCATTCTATTGCCTTGACTATTCTACGACCGGCAAAGTATCGGTGTTCCTTAAAATGAGTTCACACATTACCAAACGGACTTATCATGCATTCAACTGTATGTGTATCGCAAGATTTTCTATAATACCATTCATATATATATATATATATATATATGTATATATAAAGAAAGAAATATAAACCTATAATATATATATATATATATATATATAAACCAAAATATAAAGAAATATATCGTATGCGCCTGTGAAAACACAAAGCATTTCCATAGTAAAATTGGAAATTCTTGTTTTTTCTATTCCATAGAAATTAATTGGTTTATTTGTATAAATATACAACAGTATTTCTAGTACAAACAAGTGCAATCTGTATTCATTGCGAACAATTATTGTCCAATACAACTTCTTCTTTAAGTAGATAATCACGTATACAAACTGCATCCAAAATTGCCGCAGAATGTCTGTAAACAACAAAAAAAGTCTAGCATTCTTTTCCATATACGAATGTTTATACAGAATAATTGAGTTTTGCACTTGTATTGAATAATAAATGAAATTTCATTATTTTGAAATAAAGAATAATTTTGGAAAAGTTTGTAGCTAATACGTAAACATTGTACCAACTTTCTCAGGATTTTCTTGAAAAATTAATTTTCCTCTAGATCTTGAAAATCTAAGTTTTTTAGCCCCTTGCACTCATATGTTCAGTCTGATGGGCCATAATCTTTTTTTTTTTTTTTTTTCAAAATTTCTTTTTTGCACCAGTGATAAAGAAAATTAAAACATGCCTTATTTAATTAGAGAATTTTTAATATTGTGTAGTTGAAAGTAAATTGTTTTGAAAAAGAGGTTTTGACCGAATAAAATTTGTATAGGAGACGTCGGAGTCAAAAGGATTAAAATTCTTTTCTGGTGGGAATAATTTTTAATCAGACTCAGAAAAAGCAAATTACATACATTTATTTTAAAATATCCTATTTTTACCTTCTTTTACCATTACAAAAAGAAAGTATTGGATTCGTGCAAAAATTTTCGAAATTACAGTTTTTAAAGGATTTATAGCTTTCAGGGGTCACAGAAGCCATTAAACATATTTTTACAAAAGGTTTGTCTATTACTTTGTCCCTCTGTACTTGACAAAAGTTTTAACTTAAATTAATGGCCGGAATTTAACAAAACTTTAGATTTAATTAGATCTTAAACAAAACTGAAGCTGATTAGTTTTTTATGTACATCGTCCACATGACGCTGCTATACTATCTTTTTCACGATATCTGCAATAGATCAATTTTTGGACGAAATTTTATAAAACTTCAGATATCTTTAATCCTTGATATAATATGCTTACTTTCTTTTGGAGTAAATTTCCCTACAAGTGGCGCTACTATGCAGCATTATTCTTGATTATCACAATTGCTCTATCTCAAAATCTAATGCACGAATTTTCATCAAACTTCAGATTCGGAATAAACCTTCAACAGTTGACGCATGTTTCTGTAATGATTCTATCTAAAAATTAATTCACGGATTTTCCTTAAACTTCAGATTCAATTAGAACTTGACATAAATTGTTGCTGATTAGATTTTGGTGCAAATCACGTAATGATTGACCCTTCTATTATTCACACCTCTCAAATTTTTAACATATATCAAGTAGTAGGATGTTTTGGGGGAGTCACATCCGACTATTCATTTTGAAAAACTAATTATTGCTTCCATTAAATTCTAAAATTAATTTTCTGAGGCAAATAAAAAGATTTTTATGTGCGGAATATTGTTTATTAGATAGTATGCAGAAAACTTTCTTTCGTTTTAAAAATGAAGGAATTGAAACAATAATTGTCTTTATGGTATGATTTTTTTTTTCCAAATGCGCGACAAAATGTCCAAACCGGGACTCGAATCCGGAACAACTGACTTACTTTCTCATTGCTCTGTAGTTTGAACATCCTGGCCGGACAATCATATTTTGCTCAGAAACATCAAATTCCTTAATTAGTATTTTAGTTATAATTGCATTAGTGTGTTAATATCCTTCTACATTGATTAGTTGATTCTTTTTTACCTTCTTCTATCTTCAATACAAGAAAGTATTGTAATCGAATGTTTTTCGACTTCCGGATTCCAATGGATTTACACATTATGGGAGTCAGAGATCCCAAAAAATCATATTTATGGAAAATGTCTGTCTGTTCATGTGACCGTATGTCCGTGTGCCTGTGTCGTCATTGTGCCAAGTAAAAGTGTATGGAGTTATGCATAGAACTAAACCAAATCTTCTGTTTTTTTTTTTTTTTTTTTTTTTTTTTTTTTTTTTTTTTTTTGGCTGTGGCAAACAGCTCATTCTTCAATTTAGAAATAGTTCGCTTGAAGGGGGCGCTGCAATAGCAATTTTTGTGCCATTTTCAATCTAAAATTGTATGTTTTTTTGCACAGAATTGAAATAAACTTTTTGTGATGTTTTTGGTATGATCAGCATATACTCCCTAAGTTTGATATAAATCCGCCAAAGAGCTCGCTGTAGTAACGATTTCTGTGCATTTTCATTATTGTACCATCATTAACTGTATGAATTTTTACATAAAATTGCACAACATTTTTTTGTGTGCGTTTTTGGTTGTGGCAATCAGGTCCACCCTGATTTTGAAAGAAATCAGCCGGAAGGGAACACTGTACTAGCAATTTTTGTGCTATTTTGATACTGTACCACTAAAAAGTGCATAAATTTTTTATAGAAATTAGCCAATTTTTTTTTTATATTTTTGGCTATGGTAAGCAGGTCCCTTAATTTGAAAAAATCCTGTCAGATGGGGACAATTTAATAGCGATGTCTGTACCCTTTTCATTATAGTACTAGCGAAAACTGTATTAATATATGCATAGAGTTGAACAAAATTTTTGTGTATGTTTTTGGCTATTGCCAACATTTTTTCCTTGAATTTGAAAATATTCTGCTGGAAGGAATTGCTAAAATAGCAATTTTTTTATCGATTTTCCTATTCTAATATGCTGTTCGTTGTGTATACAATTATATCCACAATTAAGGTTACAGTCATAAAATCTGTGAAAATTCATGAACTATTCCCTATATTGCGACGAAATTTAACACAGATGAATATTACAATAGTAGAAAGTATATAGCAACATAACAATATGGAAAAAATAATTGTAAATTAATAAATACGGTAAATCACACAGTGTTTAACCATAAAACCGAGATAAAGCATTTGTCTGGAGAAAAGTGAGTCTAATTGGAGTGTAACCAATGTGCACTGCTATGCAAGCCTCACAAGAGGTTCTCCCACTGTTTATGAAAATATCAATAAATGTTTGTCCTAACAAAGACCATTCTTTCAAAAGCGCTTTTTTTAACTACTGACGAGTCTTGGGATGCAATTTGCGCTGTGAAATACCTCTTCCTAGATCATCCCAATAATATTAAATAGTACTGAATTCCGGAGACCTTGAGGGCCAGTTCAAGCCGATAATATTCCCCACATGTTTAAGAAAATCGTCAACTATGTTAAGTCTATATGGCTCCGTATTATCTTTCAGAAACATGAAAACCGGACTATAGCACCCCGGAACAATCTCACACAGGTTTCAATAACTTAAACATTGTAGCGAGATGCATTAACAGTACCCACATCGAAGACGTGCATTGGTGTACGATCACCTAACATTATGCCGCTCCGCACAGCATTTAAACTCTCTTTAATCGATTACAGAACACAGAATAGTTTCCAACATCCTGATTGGTTAATTTCTCTTTCGTCTTTTCTGATTTTAGGGACTTTGGATATTGGAATTTCTGATGGCACTAGTAGTCCTTACTAGACACTAGTAGTAGTATGGGAAATCTCCTCCACTATTAGATCTGCATATTATTTTCTACGCATCGCAATTCTGATGAACAGGCTCTCAGTGAGGCAGACGATTTTGAAAAAACTATTAATTCCTAAGAAGCCAGACGATTTAAGCGGTAGAAAAAAGAACTGAACGGAAGAAAGGAGAATGGAATGTTTTTAGTTTTAAGTTGGTGTAAAAAGAACGTAAGATGAAGACGAGTTCCCGTATAAGATGTAATTGATTAAATAGAGTTATGATTGTTTGCTTTGTAAATAGTCTTATGTAAATATCTTTTTTTGTAAATATTAACGTTTAATATAAGTCATTTAAAAATTTAAAAACGGTGTCAGAATTTAATTTACCTCCGAGTTTATTTACTTATGTGTTCAAAAGAACTTTTTAAAGAAGAATCCCCATAAATTTTGGTGTCAGAAGTGGGATTCGAACCCAAGCCCACAGAAGTGGAAATATATTTTTTTTAATATCTTGGAAGCCGATATTTTTTAGAACTGTGATGGAATGTCAAGCCTACAAAGCTATTTCAGAAGAGGTAAAATTTTGCGATGAAAGTGAAATCAAAGTGTGTGAAGCTGAGCATCTGATTATGAAGTGAGTTTATTATTTCATTTTTCTTTTCAATAATGGAAAAATTAGTTGATTTAAAGGAATTAGAGTTTTCTTTGAAAACTGAAAAATCAGCTAGTATTAAGACATTGCACAAATTAATTTTTGGAGAAATCGGTGACAGAAATAATCGACGTAGAATTCGGAATTTTACTGGGTTTACGTTTGAAGTAGATTCCGATGAATATCAAACTAAATTCAAAGAAATTAAAGATAATTTTTCTGTTAACGACTTAATTACCATTTGCAATGTTTTGTGTATAAATAATTCGGGAACTTTTGATGAAATTGCTGCCAGAATAATTTCTAGTTTATGTGATTTTAATATTTTAAAAATTAATATGATAGCCGATGTAGGTACTCTTAGTGATGACGAAAGTGTCGATGAATTTAATGATGATTTACAAGATAAAACTAAAAATATTTCAACTGTTTTTGAGAATAATATGAGAAATGATTCTAGTAGTTCTAATTGTGAAAGTAATGAAAATCAGAAAATCCTAATTCCTGATTATGTTATTAAACCAAGCATTTCTATTAATGATATTGAAAGTATGATTACAATGTTTGAAGGTACTCAAGTACAAAATATTAATAAATGGATTGCCGATTTTGAAGATATTGTTTCATTATTTAACGTTAGTGATTTGCACAAATTGATTTTGGCTAAACTCCGTATGACAGGCAAAGCAAAATTATTTCTTGAAAGTGAAACAAATATTAATTCGTGGTCTAAATTAAAAGCCCTACTCATATCTGAATTTGGTCAAACGTGCAATTCAGCTGAATTTCACGAATTGCTGTCCAAAAGAAAAATTAGACCACATGAATCGTTAGATGAATATTTTTTAAATATGAAACAATTATGCTCAAAAGGCAATATTGAAGATTCTGCCCTTATTCAGTACGTAATAAATGGAATTAATGACCCCATTTCTAAAATATCTTTTTTGTATGGTTGTCCCAATATTGCTGAATTTAAACAAAAATTAAAGATTTATGAAAAAATAAGATCGGAGTATGAAAATGCAAAATTTCATAAATATGAAGGAGCTAAGCCTAAAATTAAATCCTAAGTTGAAGTTAACAACAAATTTAAGCCTGTAAAGCCAAATATGCGTTGTTTTAATTGTGGCGGGAATAATCATAAGAGTATTAACTGTGTAAATAAAGATAAAGGGCCGCTTTGTTTTGCTTGTAACGCTTATGGTCATAAATCATTTCAATGTAATAAATCTAAAGATACAAGTGTTAAAAATGCTCAGTCACAAGTAAACATTATTACATCCCAAGATTTAATTCTGAAAGAGATAAAGCTTTATTCTTTGCGTTTAATCTCTTTAATAGATACTGGTAGCCAAAAGACTTTGTTAAAGAAAAGTATTTATGATAATTTGAAGAACTTTGTAGAATTAAAACCTACGAGTATCTCTTTGACCGGTCTAGGAAAAGCCTCAATTAAACCAGAAGGTTGTTTCAATTCAGAAATCGAAGTAGATGGTTCAAAATTTAAAGTTACTATTTTTGTCGTTAAGGACAGTTGCATTAATTTCGATTTAATTATTGGCACTGATGTTATTCATCAAGGTACATTAACTATTTCTGAGAATAAAGTGAAACTGTTTAAAGCTGAAGTTCAGTCTAATGACTTTTTAGTTAATATTGTAAATGTTTTGGATGAGCCTAAAATTGATTTAACTCACATTGCTGACAAAAAATTACGTTCAGAGTTATACTCTTTAATTGAAAATTATGTACCAATTAAAACTAAAACAGTAGATGTTAAAATGAAAATTAATTTAACTGACGAAATCCCAGTTTGTTCTTCTCCTCGAAGATTACCGCCATGCGAGAAAAAAATAGTCGAAAACCAAATTGAGGAGTGGCTAGCTCAGGGAATAATTCATAAAAATTTTTCTAATTTTTCTTCGCCGGTTGTTTTAGTCAAGAAAAAAAATAACACAATGAGACTTTGTGTTGATTACAGATGTCTTAACAAAAAGACAGTACGCGAGCATTTCCCCTTGCCAGTTATTGATGATGTAATAGACCAATTACATTCTGCCGAAGTATTTACCACCATAGATTTGAAAAACGGTTTCTTTCATGTAGATGTTGAAGAAGACTCGCGGAAATACACCTCGTTTGTTACTCATGAAGGACAATACGAATTTTTGAAATGTCCATTCGGGTTGACCAATAGCCCTAGTGTTTTTCAAAAGTATATTTATAATGTATTTCGGAACCTATTAAAAGATCACATTGTTGTCATTTATATGGATGATTTAATAATACCTGCTAAAAACGAAGCTGAAGGTCTAGAAAAATTAAAACTTGTACTCGAAACTGCATCGGAATATGGATTAGAATTAAATCTTAAAAAATGCAATTTTTTGAAGCGTGAAATTGATTTCTTGGGGTATAGAATCATAAATGGTAAATTGTATCCCTCTCCACTGAAGACTAAAGCAGTAATAAATTTTCCCGAACCAAAGTGTACCAAAGATGTTCAAAGTTATTTAGGATTGACAGGATACTTTCGAAAATTTATAAGAAATTATTCGGTTATAGCTAAACCGTTAAGTGACCTGCTAAGAAAAGATTCAAAATTTAAATTCGATTTAGAAGAACAAAGAGCTTTTAATGAACTCAAACGTATTTTGTCGTCAGAACCAGTACTTTTAATTTACAATCCCAAAAGTGCGACCGAAATCCATTGTGATGCCAGTATTGATGGCTATGGAGCTGTTTTAATGCAACAATCTCCAGTAGATAATCAATTTCATCCAGTTTATTTCGCAAGTAAAAAAACCACCGAAGCTGAACGGAAGTACACTAGTTACGAATTAGAAGTTTTAGCTGTAATTGAAGCCCTGAAAAAGTTTAGAGTATATGTGCTAGGTATCCCATTTAAAATTGTAACCGATTGTAATGCATTTAAAATGACTATGGATAAAAAAGAAATGAGTACAAAAATAGCTAGATGGGCAATATGTTATCCGATTTTGATTATGTTATTGAACATAGACAGGGTAGCAGTATGAGACATGTCGATGCATTAAGTAGGTATCCTATTTGTATGGTAATCCAAGATAGCTTAACTTTAAAAATTATCCAAGCTCAAGAAACCGATGACCATATTAAAACAATAAAAGAAATCCTAAAGGTGAAATCTTATGATGATTATCTAGTTAAAAATGATGTTCTTTATAAATGTGTTAATGGTAATGATTTATTAGTTGTACCGGAAGACATGCAAATGAATATAATCAAGGCCGCTCACGAAAAAGGTCATTACGCAGTTGCAAGAACAGAGAAAAGTTTAGAAAATGATTTTTACATCCCTAAAGTTAAACAAAAAATTGAGAAATGTATAGCAAATTATGTTCCCTGTATTTTAGTTAATAGAAAATGTGGTAAACAAGAAGGCTTACTTCACCCAATAGAAAAAGAAGAAGCTCCATTACATACGTACCATGTTGATCACTTAGGTCCATTAGAAAGCACTAATAAAAATTACAAACATATCCTTTCGGTCATTGACGCATTCACAAAATTTGTTTGGTTGTATCCCACAAAATCTACCGATGCTGCCGAAGTAATTTCTAAATTAGAAATCCAAAAATCTATCTTTGGAAATCCAGTTCGAATTATATCAGATAAAGGTCCTGCATTTACCTCTAAAGCTTTTGAAGATTATTGCATCAATGAAAATATTAAACATATCCCGATTACCACTGGATTACCCAGGTCTAACGGCCAAGTTGAGCGTCTAAATTCTGTCATAATATCTGTTCTGTCTAAATTGTCTGTCGATAATCCTAAAAAATGGTATACACATGTAAGCAACGTCCAACAGGTGATAAATTCGACTTTTCAGAGAAGTATAAGCACAACTCCTTTTGAATTGATGTTTGGTACTAAAATGAAACTAAAAAATAACATTGAAATTACTAGTCTTCTGAATGCTGAAATACAATCTGATTTTACAAATAATCGCGAAGATATGAGAAAAAATGCTAAAAAACAGATTTTAAAAGTCCAAGAAGAGAACCGTAAAACTTACAACCTCAGACGAAAGAAAGCTAACAAATTTAAGATTAATGATGTGGTTGCTATAAAACGCACACAACAAGGTCCCGGTTTGAAGTTAAAACCAAAATATTTAGGTCCGTACAAAGTCATAAAAGTAAAAAATAATGACACCTACGATGTAAAGAAACTTGGATTCAACGAAGGACCCATGGTCACCAGTACATGTGCAGAGTACATGAAGCCGTGGACGGACGAAGCTTAAAAAAAAAAAATTTCACCGATTGTGACACTATACCAACTATGACAAACCTCTGGACTGACAACTAATAGAATTTTAACTTTATTCTCGAAAAGACGAAAAGACGTAAGGTAAAAGAAGATGAAAAGACGTATGAAAGAAGACGAAAAGACGTAAGATAAAAGAAGACGGAAGACGTAAGAAAGAAAAGACGAAAAGACGTAAGGTAATAGAAGATGAAAAGACGTATGAAAGAAGAAGACGAAAAGACGTAAGATAAAAGAAGATGAAAGGACGTAAGAAAGAGAAGACGAAAAGACGCGAAAAAAAAAATATATGAATTTTTTTCAAGAAATAATCTAAGCTTTGATAAACAATTTGAATGATGACTTCTTTTTTTCAATTTAGACTTTGGATGCTGCTGTGTTTTTTTTTCTTTATCTTTTCAGATGATCCAGCTGCTGTTTCCAGCCAACAAGAATACATTCGAGGACGAATGTCTCATCAGTATGGCCGAAATATGGGAAATCTCCTCCACTATTAGATCTGCATATTATTTTCTACGCATCGCAACTCTGATGAACAGGCTCTCAGTGAGGCAGACGATTTTGAAGAAACTATTAATTCCTAAGAAGCCAGACGAAAAGAACTGAACGGAAGAAAGGAGAATGGAATGTTTTTAGTTTTAAGTTGGTGTAAAAAGAACGTAAGATGAAGACGAGTTCCCGTATAAGATGTAATTGATTAAATAGAGTTATGATTGTTTGCTTTGTAAATAGTCTTATGTAAATATCTTTTTTTGTAAATATTAACGTTTAATATAAGTCATTTAAAAGTTTAAAAACGGTGTCAGAATTTAATTTACCTCCGAGTTTATTTACTTATGTGTTCAAAAGAACTTTTTAAAGAAGAATCTCTATAGTAGTAGTACCTCTATATAACAATTTTATTTCTTTTTCCTTTGATATCTAAGTGAATCAGCATTTAACATTTTAATACTAACTCGGTTCTTATCAAATGTTTAGAAAATTCAGATTTTCGCAAAATGCTATTACATTATAAAACATAATAAAAAAATATGCCTGCCTCTCGTCAGTTTAAATTTTTAGTCAACATTTGTCTTTTATGACATTTTTTTTTCTTTTGATGATTAAATCTCATTTGAGATATCATTGCTACGAATTGTAATTATTGTTTCAGAAATTGATCATAATTTATAAAAATATGAAGTCGGATGTTTAACTTTTACAAAAGCAGACATTTAAGAAAAAGAGGTAAGAAAAACCTGCTTATGAACAGTTGTTTCTGAGTCTGTGTTTTGCGTTTTCATAGTAGCGCTAAAAGAAATCGCATAAAATGAATCAACCAATCAGGAGGCCGAAAACTTCTTTGTGGTCCTTAATTGAGTAAACATAGTTTAAATGCCTTCGGACAAGGACACGTTTGCCACTAATTCTGTCAATTTCTTTTACGTACAAGGGACGATAAAGGGCTCCACGTTCTCTTCAGTTGAAGATTTGACGAAAATCACTCTACGTGCATTGTAAAAAAAAATCTGCAAAGGTACTAAACTTTTTCTTGGAAACTGGGATTCCAAGAATTTTTCCTGTAACGGTAACAGCAAAAATACAAGTTTCAGAATCGATTACATTAATTTTTCCTGTTATCGTTACATGAAAAGTTCTTGGAATCCCAGTTTCCTAGAAAATGTTTAGTACCTTCACAGATTTTTTTTACAGTGTAGAGAATCTCAACTCATCATTCAAAAAAAAAAAAAAAAAAATTCTTGTTGCTCTCATTCTTGTTGTGTCCAAGATTGGCGTCTTTGACTCCACAACAATCGGACTGTTTTGTTAGATAAATGAAAAAAACAGGGCTGGGCGATGGGAATTAGGGATAAGATCTTTGAAGCCTATGTGAAATTACTGCACCGTAAAAAAAAATCTGCAAAGGTACTAAACTTTTTCTTGGAAACTGGGATTCCAAGAATTTTTCCTGTAACGGTAACAACAAAAACTCAAGTTTTAGAATCGGTTACATGGATTTTTCCTGTTATCGTTACATGAAAAGTTCTTGGAATCCCAGTTTCCTAGAAAATGTTTAGTACCTTTAAAGATTTTTTTTGCAATGTGGGGGTTTTGTATACTTTTATATCAAGTTTATGGATAATAATGCGAAGCCACACAGAATTTACACTGTTGATGATTTTCTTGAAGAAGAGAATATTCGCCGTAGGTATTGGCCCTAGAAGCCTCCGGACCTCAATCCTATTGATCATGTTTGGGTTGTTCTACACTGTAAAAAAAAATCTGCAAAGGTACTAAACTTTTTCTTGGAAACTGGGATTCCAAGAACTTTTCATGTATTGATAACAGGAAAAAACCATGTAACCTATTCTGGAACTTGAATTTTTGCTGTTACCGTTACAGGAAATGTTCTTGGAATCAAAGTTTCCAAGAAAAAGTTTAGTACCTTTGCAGATTTTTTTACAGTGTAGGAAGAGCCATTGCACAGCGTATATCCTTCTGTCAGGACCTGCTAGGAATTAAAAACCGCACTTGTGGAAGAATGGGCATTATTCCCCACAAACATTTATCGAACGCACTCATAAACAGTATGAGAGATTGTTGTGAGTCTTATACAACAATGACAAGGTGGAAACACTCCATATTAGACAAATTTTTCTCGAAATAGATACTTTATCTCTGATTCATAACACTTTTTGATACACCGTGTTTGTTGACAGTCTTGCAAAAGGACAAATTTGTAACGTTGTTTTCTCTGCATTTTAATTTAAATGTTAATAAAACAGAAATACTTGATCACAAAAATAAACGTGAAGCTTGAGAGTGTTAATAATTTTACAATGCATTACAAATCCATTAAATCATTGGATTTATATTATTTTAAATATTGCTCAAATTGCAGGGAAAGCTGGAGCATAGTGAACGTATTAACACGGGTTTTTCAGTGAGACAGTTAATTCACAATTAAAATCTTTTCATTATTTTTATTTTGCTTCATTCTTTGTCCCATTTTAATCTGTCTCCTTGCAAAATTTCGCGGCAATACAATGATTACTTCATTAGTTGTCACATTTTATCTTTGAAACTTTAATTTTGACATGAATTTAAATTCTATATATCATATATAGGTATGCACTAAATAATCTCCTTATTAGAGAAAACTGCTGAAGAGGAATTTTTAACAATGTTGTATATTTCCACACTGTAAAAAAAAATCTATGAAGGTACTAAACATTTTCTAGGAAACTGGGATTCCAAGAACTTTTCATGTAACGATAACAGGAAAAATTCATGTAATCGATTCTGAAACTTGAATTTTTGCTGTTACCATTACAGGAAAAGTTCTTGGAATCCCAGTTTCCTAGAAAAAGTTTAGTACCTATGCAGAATTTTTTTTACAGTGCATCAGAATTAAATTTTTGCATGCATGTAATTCATAGATACAAATCTATATATCATATACAGGTCTTTTCAAAGAAATTGGGAAAAATTCAACCATAGATGGGAATTGCACAAATTGGGTTTTTATATGTGTGAATGCACTTCCGAATGATTCAGTCGATATTCTCTTTCTTCATACTAAATAAAAGAATTTTGTTATAAGAGTTGTTCAATTGAAAAGGAACACACGGCAGTGCGTGTGAAGACATCATGTCTTTTCCATTTCAAAATTCGACGTTTGAGGAGCAGTGATCTTATCAATGTTTAATGCATCGAGAAATCTGATAAAGTACCACTGCGCCTCAATATACGAATTTTGCAATACAAAAGCCATGTCCTCACATGCACATATGTATCAATTAATTGAAACATCCAACTGTCTCTTCCTTCACATGTGGTTGGCCACAAATGCGCACAATCATTCCAGTTACTCCAATTCCATTTCTCGATAACTCACTACATTACTTTCAAACCAGAATATTCAAATTCAGCATCCGATTTGGTTGTTACTATTCTTTGTACCTTTTCATTTCCACACCCTTAATAGATTATTTTGAATGTGTTGGAGAGAGTTTTATAATCCATCATTGATGCATGATTTTTTTTTCATTTACATTTCAAAATAAAATATTTAAATTGCTTTAACATTACTTTTCTCTTCATTCAAGAGAAATTAAATCTGTTTAAAACTTTGTAAGAAGCCAATAAACCTATTTATAGAGCCTCTAATTCTTGAAGAAAATGCATGATTCATATTTCCGTTTAACCACACTTGTCACCTTATTGAAAATTGAATAATGTACAACATAATCCAAAAGTTATTTGTTTAAGGAAATTGAATTACATTTGCTTTATTTTGATAAAACTGCGTAATTGAATTCGAAGTGGATAAGGAAATAAAAAAAGTTATTCTATTTTTATGTTTTTGCAAGTGATTTTTTCCCACTTATTTCCATATTCAGAGTTATTCAAAAAACAAACAGAGAACATTGGCCGTTTTTTTTTATTAGTTTAAATAAAAAGTCTCAAACAAACAAGAGCAAATGGAAAATTGATTTAGGTTTCTTTCATGCAAAGTTCTGCTATTTCAATTTTGTGGATTAATTGATTTAATATAACTCTCACATATTTTTCTTTTTTGAAACGGAAAAGAATGTGTTTTAATACAATATTTCTAGATAAAAGATGAAAACATTTCTATTGTACTTATGGAATTTAAACATTTTAAATAATAAATGACAGCGAAATAGAAATACTTTTCCTTTGAACTGTTACTTATTTTTTAATAAAAATATATTTCTTCTTACAAAAAAAAAATCCAGAATTTTTTTAGAAAAAGATAATATTCACTCGGGACAGCACGAGCCTCATTCAGAGTTCGCGATCGTAAACAAGTGAACCAACCTTCGAGGAGTAAGGCTAGTTAGCGAAGATTTTACCGAAGGCCAATATCTTAAAATCAGGTTGTAGGAATTATCACGGCAGATTATTCCTGGGTACAAGAAAACATAATTCTAAGTCTACGAGACAACCACTAGTGGTATTCATTTTTGCCTTATGCACTACTTCACTACCGGCAGACATGGATCGTTAGATTCCCGTATTACTACTCTTCCATACACTGTTAAAAGTGAAGGTGACAAACCGATGCCATTTGGGACCCGGAGGTGAAAAGGTCCTAGGGTCCATTGGAACCGGGGGCATTTGGAACCCTAGGGTGCCATAGGGGCTTGTATATGTGGTTGCAGTGCCGACAGGTCACTTACTGGATGATTGGAGCTAAATAAGGTGCCATACACTTCGTATTGGCAACAATGTGGCACCTCATCGGGTGACTGGAACCATGCGCATGAGCTGTGACGTGTGTCTTTCTGTTTTCTGTTACGGCAAGATAAAATCTATGGCTATGAGTGAATGAAGGTTAGCTCGATGGCCGAGCGGTTAAAACGCTGCGCTTGTAATCAAACGTTGTGAGTTCGAATCCTTCGACGGCCAAAAGTCGGTTTGTATATTTTTTAATTTTTTATTATTGGACACCCTGGATTAAGGGTGCCATCTTTTCACCCTAATTAAAGGTGTCATTCTGGCTCCTTTAGGGGTGTCACCAGTGAGACAAGCCTTTCACCCCTAAAAGGTGCGTTGTGTCATTATTAGTTTTAACAGTGTAATATAAAGCATTTTTTCTTGTGCTCGGTGACTTAGGATTTTGTGAGGTCGGCTCTTGGACTATTACAATACTTGGTGAATCTAACGAATTGCTTCGCTCAGATAATCAACAAAATTTTCTTTGACAAAATTTAATGCAATACTTTTGCTCCACCTATTCAGTCATCTTGAGAAGAATCAAAATGCTACGAAGACGTGTGATAGCACCTCAGTCGATGGCCAGCAGGCTATGACTGATTCACTGGAATTCGAGGGAAAAATGCAAGTATGCATATGAAGCTGTTCTCAATTGCTTCAAAACGTTTTGACACATTCGCAAATTCATTTTTTTTTAACGGAAAGATATAAAATTAGAAAATTCGGCTATGGAAACAATTTGAAATCGAAAGGAATTTTCTAAATTTTTTCCATCAATAAATTACCTATTAAGTTATAAGAGAATTTTACGTAACTAACATGTTTTTCGTCCCATTTTGGGTGGTTATTTTTCATTTTTGTGAGAATTCGTTTTAAAACACCCAATTTGACACTATTATCTAAAAAATCTATTGTATTTGAAAAAAAAACGGAAAGTGAGTGCTATTAGATAGTTTCTGAACAACAACGCGTGTTAGTTTCCGAACAACAATAAATTAAATTTATGCCAGGAAATTGCACTCTTTTCATTTAAAAGCAGCTTTAAGCTGTTTCCTTCTAATTTTCTCAGTGACGCCGCTTTTAGAATCACTGTTGCACAGGGAAAATATAAAGTCAGATACTTATCAGACAGACCTCGGTTATCAATCTGTATATTAATACCTATCGATTTATATGTATACTAGCCGCCTTTGGCGACCAGTTTGGTATACTGAAAATAGTTTATCAATCCACAAGTAAACTGCAAAAAAAAACAAAGCTTCGTGTTCTTTGCAATGTAAAGTTTAGGCATATAACTAATAATTTGACCACCCACTGTATTTACTAGATATCTAGCACAGTACTTAACAGATCTAAAAAATAAAAAGAAAATAGTATGTTTTAAAATAAGTTAAAATCAGTTTTAATATCAGTTGTTACAAACTCTTTGCAATAAAATATCAAGTAATCAGCATATTTTTTCGTTTACTAATTTAATAGTCTTTAGTATATATTTTTTATAAATTTTATAAATTTTATCAGAATTGAAATAAGAATGTGAAAATTCTCGTTTATAGTTTTAATTAATGAAAAAAAATAAAGGCACCTTTATGAAAAAACATTTTAATAAAAAAGATTTACATTCAGAGAAAAAAGAAAAAGAAAAAAACCCTTTATTTGATTTTAAACAAAGCATTTACATTTTTTTAAGAAAAAGAAGTGGCTACGGTATAAAAGGCTTCTTTTCTACTAAATTGTATAAATTAACTTAGCGTTTTTAACAAAGGATTAATAAAGCATTATAACATTTTTCGGCAGGTAAATGCAATACAAATTTCTTCTTTTGAAAATTAAATTATATTATCTATATTTCTGTAAAACTTGTGCTATATTTTATAGAATAAAAAGATAGCTACTGAAATTAATAAAACAAACGGAATTATGTTAGGAAAAAATAAATGTTTTCTTTCAGCTTGCACAGAAAAAAAAATCATTTGTTTTCTTTCCCAGGAAAAAAAAAGACATACACATTCTGTAATAAGTGTAAAGTTTTACGAAAGAAACAGACATAAGTTTAATTAATAAATTACAATGCGTGTTATATTTATTCAGTGTAATACCTTAAATATATTTTTCTAAATAATTTGTAATTACTTCGACACAATCTAAGTTTTAGAACAAAAAATAATGTTATAGACTTCAAAATATTTTTATCATGTATTGAAGATTTTGTTTTTAAATAAAAAGTTCAATTAACAAATTAATTAACGACCAGGATCAATCTTAGCACAATTTATAAATATTTATTTGTTGCAGGTTTCTATTGAAAATATCCCGCTATAAGTTCATGGCAGTGATTATTTTCAAAAAAAATTGGTAGGAACATAATTAAAAAATAGTCCAATGGTACGCATATTTCCTAATTAGTAAAGGAAGATTTAGTGTTGAATTTATATTAAATAATATTTCCTAAACATTTTCATTTGCTATTATCTTTATGATATGTATAAGTCTAGATTAGTAATTAAAGATTAAGTATTGGATTTGTATTAAATAATATTTCTTAAACAATTTATTTTATTAATACCGTTTTTCAAACAGTCATATCTTGTTTGTTTTATAACTCGTACTGAAAATTGGTGTATTTCTCAGAGTTGCTATTTCACACCTCTAGAAGCAAAATATTAACGCTTGATTACATACAAGGATCTATCAAGTGACAATTTACATTTTTTTTTCTTTATGGCAGATTTCTCTTTAAACTATATCGGTAAGACGGATAATATTTTTAAAACAAAGTGGCATGAAAAGAATAAAAAAATAGTTTACAGGCACGTATATGTCCTGATTCATAGTCCGTGTATGAGAATTGAATTTGTATAAAGTAGTATTTCTGAAACAATTTAATTTTCTGGTCTCTTTCTACAAAAAATAATAACTTGTTTGTCAAATAACTGTTACTAAAAATCTTTGTATGACTCAAAATTTCTATTTCACACTACTAAACAAAACATATTAAGGCTTTTTTTTTTATAAACATTGTTAAAAATATCGTGAAAATTTACCTTTGTTTTTAATTACTATCTATTTTCTGACCAACGAGAATGCTCCATAGGCGTTTATATAGCATTCTCACTTATAAGAAAATCTATTGTCTTTAAATACAGAGATAATTTTTCACGCTATTTTTAAGAGTATACTAGAATTTATCGTCGGACAATTTATATTTTTTTGTGAGTTTTTCTTGAAATAATCCTAGTATGGCACAGATAATTTTTAAAAAGGGTGGAAGAAAATAATTTATAAAAAAATAATCCACTAGGACGTATATTTTTCAATTCATAGTCAACGTAGTAGTGTTAATTTTTATTAAACAGCATAACTCTAGCGATTTCATTCGGTAATTTTTTTCTACAAACAGACATGTTTTGTTTGTTACATATCTTGTAATTAAAATCCGAGTGTGACAAAGAATTTTTATTTCACACTGTTTAAAAGATAACATTAAAGTTTTGATTAAGTAGATTTGCAGATTTTTTCTTTAAAATATCCTAATATAACTGTATCGCAGAGATTACTTTTAGGTAGATTTCGTAAGAAATACTACCTATTGCAATCGCACCAGTTTATATATATATATATATATATATATATATATATATATATATATATATATATATATATATATATATATATATATCACTTTTTTATGGACACGATAACTTCTATAATTCTTCACCAATCTCCACCAAACTGGTACATAAAATCAATGGGAATAAAATCTTGACTGAGTTCGTTAATGGGCAAAATCGGACCAAGGGGGTCGGAATAGGGGGCGTTTTTGTGAAAACCGAAAAAACGCCATAACTTCTTAATTAAAGTAGATATCGAATCGGTTTAAAGTTTATATTACTTCTTAAAAATGGGCCAAAAGTATATACATGACAGATTTTTGATAAATTTAGAAGTGGGCTCAAGGGGCGAAAAAAACAGGGATTTTGAGAGAAAAAAATTCATAACTTCGTCAATTTTCAAGATATAAAGTACAACTAAATTTTTTATAAATGTTCTTAAAATTATCTAAAACTTTTGTATTTACAAGTTTTTGATAGGACCAACTTTTACTGATGAAAAAAATTAAAATCGAAAAGAAAAAGGGCGCTGAAAAAAGAGAAAAATCCATAACTCCGTCAATTTTTAAGATATCAAATCTGATTAAATTTATTTTACATCTTCTCAAAAATATCTACAACTCTTATATTGACAAGTTTTTCATAGGACCAATTCGTATAGCAAAAAGAAATTAAACAAAAATAGGAGTTGGAGAAAAAAACCTCAAATCCAAACGGCTTATATTCTGACTCATTTTTAAATTCATTTTTGATTTTAAACGCATCCAAATGATAGATCCTCTTATTTAGAAACTGTATAAAGTGACGCATTGGTCAATTTTCTGATAAAGACAGAATATATTTCAAAAAAGGCTACCAAAAAGGGTATTTTGTACAGAATTTCCGAAAGTCATCAGGACTAAAAATTGAAGGAAGTATTCAAATAAGAAATTGCGTTTTTTTCTGACTCGTTTTTAAATCCATTTTTGTTCTCAAACGCATCCAATTTACAGATCCTCTTATTTAGGAACTATATAATGTGATGCACTGGTCCGTTTTTTGATAAAGACGGAATATATTTCAAAAAAGGCTACCAAAAAGGGTATTTTGAACAGAATTTTCAGAAATCATCGTGACTGAAAATTTAAGGAAGTGTTCAAATAAAAAATTGCGTTTTTTTCTGACTCGTTTTTAAATCCATTTTTGCTCTCAAATGCATCCAATTTACAGATCCTCTTATTTAGGAACTATATAATGTGATGCATTGATCGGTTTTTTGATAAAGACAGAATATATTTTGAAAAAGGCTACCAAAAAGGGTATTTTGAACAGAATTTCCCGAAGTCTTCGCGACTTGAAAATTTAAGGAAGTTTTCACATAGCAAATTGCGTTTTTTTATGACTCGTTTTAAAATCCATTTTCGCTCTCAAACGCATCCAATTTACAGATCCTCTTATTTAGGAACTGTATACTGTGACGCATTGGCCAGTTTTTTGATAAAGATAGAATATATTTTTTTAAATGCTGTTAAAGTGAGTATTTCGCACAAAATTTTCCGAAGCAATCATGATTAAAGTATTAAGGATGTATTCAAACAACAAATCGGTTATTTTATGACTCATTTTTAAATTCAATTTTTTTCTCAAATGCTTTCAGCTGACAGTTTTTTGTTATTTAGGAACTGTATTATGTACTGTTTTGGTCGATTTTTCAATAAATTTAGAATCTATTTCAAAATATGTTATCATAATGGGCATTTGAGTTGAATTTTTCTTAAGATGATTCTGATAAAACCAGTTTTTGCAGAAAAATGAAATTAAAAATTTTTCATAAACGGCCAAATGAAGTTATTAAACTGGGTTTATCTCTTATCATATATATATATATATATATATATATATTGTTGAAATGAGCACTCTTCGAAATCTACCTCCGCCTATAGGCCCAGCCGACAGGGATTTTTAAAAATATAAAAGGAATATAATTAAAAAAATTGTCAAATGTAACGTATATGTTCCATTTCATAGTCAAAGATTTAGATTTAAATTTTTATAATATAATACTTCGCAAAAGATTTACTAATTTAATAACTTTCTACAAACAGTCATACCTTTTTCGTTTAATAGCTTTTACTAAAAATCGGTGTACGACTGAGAATTTCTATTTTATACTACTAGAAGTTAAACATTAACGCTTGAATTAAACGTAACGCTATGTACATTTCCTTTGTCCTTGCTGTATACTTCACTTTAAAATATCCTAATGTAAGTATATTGCAGAAATTAATTTTCATAAAAATAAAAGGAATAGTATTTAAAAAAATTGTAAAATGATTCGTATGTCTCCTAATTCGTAGTTAATGATTTAGTATTAATTTTTTATAAAATAATATTTCGCAAACAATTTAATTATTTAATAAGTTTTTACAAACAGTCATATGCTGTTTGTTTAATAATTGTTACTAAAAATCTGTGTACGACTGAGAATTTCTATTTCAAACTACACTGTTAAAACTAATGATGACACATTGCACCTTTTAGGGGTGAAAGGCTTGTTTCACTGGTGACACCCCTAAAGGAGCCAGAATGACACCTTTAATTAATGTGAAAAGATGGCACCCTTAATCCAGAGTGTCCAATATTAAAAAATTTAAAAATATACAAACCGACTTTTGGCCGTCGAAGGATTCGAACTCACAGCGTCTGATTACAAGCTCAGCGTTCTAACCGCTCGGCCATCAAGCTCACCTTCATTCAGTCATAGCAATAGATTTTACTTGCCGTCACAGAAAACAGAAAGACACACATCATAGGTTCGAGTCACCCGATGAGGTGCCACATTGCTGCCAATACGAAGTGTATGGCACCTTATTTAGCTCCAATCACCCAGTAAAAGACCTGTCGTCACTGCAACCACATATCCAAGCCCCTATGGCAACCTAGGGTTCCAAATGCCCCGGGTTCCAATGGACCCTATGGCCTTTTCACCTCCAGGTCCCAAATGGCACCTGTTTGTCCCCTTCACTTTTAACAGTGTACTAGAAACTAAACATTAACGCTTTAATTAAGTAACACAATGTATATTTTTTGTCCTTGATTTAAATTTCTTTTTAACATATCCTAATATAAGTATATTGCACAGACTATTTTTCGTAAAAATGAAAGGTATAGAATTAAAAAAAATGCTTCAACTTTAACTATTCGTCCTGATTCGTAGTCAAAGATTTAGTATTAAATTTTTATAAAATAATATTTCGCAAAAAATTTAATTACTTAATAACTTTCTACAAACAGTTATACCTTGTTTGTTTATTAACTTTTTCAAAAATATCGTGTGCGACTGAAATTTTCTGTTTCACACCACTAGAAATGAAACATGAATGCTTTAATTATCTAACACATGGTGCAACTTTTTGTTCTTGTTGAATATTTCTCTTTAAAATGTCCTACTATAAAACTATGACAAAGATTATTTTTTAAAAAGGATTGAAGACTTTAATGTTTTATAAACTAATATTTCGCAAAGAATTTAATTATTTAATAATTTTCAACAAACGGTCCCATCTTGTTTATTTAATAATTTTTACTAAAAATCCATGTATAACCCAGAGTTTCTATTTGTCACAGCTAGAAATAAAAATAACGCTTTATTTAGGTACCACAATTTACAATTTTTTTTTCGTTGTTTTATGTTTTTCTTTAAAATGTCCTAATTTATGTGTATTACATGATTAATTTCACATAAAATGAAATTAATATTATAAAAAGAACACTTCTGTTATTCGTATGCGTCAAGATTCGCAATGAAAGAAATATTGAATTTTTATAAAATATTAGTTCGCAAAAATTTTTCTTTTCTAATAATTTACTACAAGGAGTGATGTTTTGTTTTTTTAATAACTCTTATTAAAAATCCGTGAACGATTGGGAGTTTCTACTTCACACAATTAGAAACAAAGCGTTAGCGCTTTAATTACGTAACTGTACAATTTTACCGCATATTTCTCTTTAAAATATCCTAATGTAAGTGCATTGATATTACTTACCCATCATACGTAGTATAGGGTAAGTCTTGCAATCGTTTTGAAAATCGAAATTTTTTTTGACGGATTTACACGTTTTAGACAGTGGAGATTCCGAAAAACATATTTTTAGAAAAAAAAATTTGCCGTCCGTCTGTCTGTCTGTCTGTCTGTAAACGCTCTATCTCCCGAACAAATTGAGATAGAGACTTGAAATTCTGTGTGTAATTAGTATGTAAGAATGGGACGAACCCTATTTAATATCAGCAACCTCGATTATCCGGAACTATTTTTTTCAGACTCTCGAAAAATTCGTTCTGATGAAAGGCATATAAAACTTTTCGAATTGTTTTGTTCTAAGTAATGGACGTAAAAGGCAATAAAATAACACACATTTTGCATATAGAACGAAGTCAATCGGATTATTAGTTGCCGAGATATTTGTAATCTTGTTTTCCACATTCTTCGATTTTTCATGACCCTGTATTTCATTCAAATTTCAATTCAGAAGTATATTTTAATTGGAAATGAGACGCTTAATCCGACGCAGTTAATTGTTAGTTAATAGAATTATTATTGTTGGAGTTATAAGGATGTTTCTTTTACGCAGTTCGGTACTACTTGAGTAATTTGGCGTTTTATATAATTTGTCGAAATTGGTACATCAGAAGTTCTTTAATGTAGCATTACTATGTATATTAACAATATTTAAATTTTGTTTATGAATGGCAATGCATTGTATAAATAGTTTCACATGTTTTATTTTCATATGCATATCCATGATGGGTAAGTATTACGGTGGCCCCCAACGATTAGTTATAAAAAAAAAAAAAAAAAAAAAAAAAAAAAAGATTTAAAAAAAATAGTCCAATGGTACGTACATGTCCTGTTCCGTTCTATTTGTCTTCTATAGTAAAAGGCTTAGTATTGATTTTTTATAATGTAATATTTCGCAAAAAATTTAATTATTTAATAGTTCTCTACAAGCAATCATATTTTGTTTGTTTAATAACTTTTAATAAAATTCTATGTTAGACTCTGAGTTTCAATTTGGCACAGCTAGAAACAAAAAAATAACACTTTAATAGTGTAACACAATTTACATTTTTTTTTTTTTTGTCGTTGTTTTATTGTTCTCTCTAAAAAATCTTAATTAAGTGTATTGCGAGATTAATTTCTCAAAAAATAAAACGAACAGAATAAAAAGAATAGTTCTGTTATACGTATGTGTCCTAATCAAAAACTTAATACTGAATTTTTATAAAATAATATTTCGCAAAAACATTATTTTTTTTTTTTATAATTAACAACAAAGAGTGATATTTTGTTTGTAGAATAAAATTTACTAAAAATCCGTATACGAACTAGAGTTTATGTATCACTCTATTAGAAACAAAACATTAACGTTTTAGTTATGTAACACAATGTAAATTTTTTTGTACCTGTTGTATATTTCTTTTTAAAACATCCTAATGTAAGTGCTATTGCAAAAATTAATTTTTCATAAAAATGAGAGGGATGGAATTAAAAGAAAATAGTAAAGTGGTACGTATATGTCCTAATTTGTAGTTAATGATTTAGTATTGAACATTTATAAAATAATGTTTCGCAAACAACTTAATAATTTAATAATTATCTACACACAGTCTTATCTTGTCAGTTTAATAGCCTTTTTCTAAAAATCCGTACATGACTGAGAGTTTCTGTTTCGCACCACTAGAAACGAAATATGAATGCTTTAATTACATAACACAATATACAATTTTTTGTCTTTAATGCATATTCCTCTTTAAAGTGTCCTGCTATAGTGTACAACTCTGAGTTTCTATTTCACACCACTAGAAACAAAACATTACGCTTTAACTATATAACACAATTTACAATTGTTTGTTGTAGATTTCGCTTTAAAATATCCTAATGTAAGTGCATTTCAGAGATTCATTTGTCCTAAAACTTACAGAAATAGAATAAAAATATAATCCAATGGTACGTATATGTCCTGTTTCATTGTCAGCGAATTAGTATTAAATTTTTTAAAAAGTGGTTGGAATAGAATTAAAAAAGTAGTCTAATGATACATGTTTGACCCGGTTCATAATCAAACACTTATCATTGAATTTTTATAGAATAAAATTTCCTAAAGAATTTTTATTATTTAATAATTTTCTGCATTCATGTTTATTTAATATTACTTGTTTATGTTCATGTTTTTTATTATATATCCGTTTTCGACTCAGAATGTTCATTTCGTACGACTAGAAATAAAATATTAATGCTTTAATCATGTAGCACAATTTACAATACGTCACCTGAGAGTAATAATGTTCTAAGTGCCGTTTTTAAATAATTGAATTTTTGGCATATGGATGTTTTATTTGTATGTATGAATACATTTTTGTATTAAAATTTCGTTACATATAATTTATTTCCGATTGTGACAGAGAATATTATTATATCAGAAATTGCCGAAAGCAGCCAGAAAAACGCAGTTCTGTGTTCAAAGCAGATGCAGACAACGTACCATATATTTTATTATTATACTATATTATATTATATTATATTATATTATATTATATTATATTATATTATATTATATTATATTATATTATGTTATATTATATTATATTATATTATTTTTTAATATTTTATGAAAACCTGCAATCTTTTATTCCTTATTTGAAAGAATAAATCATTTTGATAAATAAATCCTCATTCGACAAAATATAGTAAAAATTTCTATGGGTTAAAATCCTTCTAAACATGTTTTTTAGTGCTACGATAAGGAAAATGATTTGTGTTTAATTTTGTTGGATTACAGAACATGATCCATGCAAGGAGGAAATACTAATCATAATTGAATCAGATTTACAAAATCCTGTTAAGACAATGGATGATAGTCTAGATGAAATACTAGCTTTAGATATTATTTGTACAAAACCTATTCAAAAAGGACCGGAAAAAAAAGAATTCCTACAAATCAAATGATAGGAAAAGTGTGAGTCTTTCATAAGTTAAAAGTGTCTGAAGGTAGTTGCATACATCCTCCTGCCAATACCTCATCCCGAGCTACGAACAAAATCCAAAGGGCATGTTAATGCTAAAGAAAAGGTTGTTACGCCAATATAAATTATAACATTTAAAAATTGCTTAAGTTATTGCAAATTCATTTGCACAAAACACGTCTTCTAAGAACGCAGACAGTATGTATTCAATAAATATTATTTGCTTTCACAAAATGAGAAATATTACTTGGTGAAATGAGAAAAATTGTTTGCATTAAAAAATTCAAGTAATATACACATTATTTTTTTTACTAATTTAATAATCTTTAGTATTTTTTTATTATATAAATTTTGTAATTTTTTTCAGAATTAAAACAAGAATGTATAAATACTCGCTTCTAGTTTAAATTACTGAAAAAAAATAAAGGAACTTTTATAAAAAATATTTTAATAAAAAGTATTTACATCCAGAGAAGAAAGAGAAAGATAAAAAAGCCCTTTGTCCAATTTTAAACAAAATAGTTATTTTTTTTCTCTTAAAAAAAGAATTGTTTCCTTTAGAAAAAAGTTTCTTTTCTACTAAATTGTATAAATAAACTTTGCGTTTTTAACAAAGGATTAACAAAACATTACAACATTTTTTGGGCAGGTAAATGGAATATAAATATCTTCTTTTAAAAGTTAAATGTATTAGCTTTATTTCTGCAAAATTTGTGTTATATTTTATAGAATAAAAATATAGTTACCGACATTAATAAAACTAATGGAATTACGTTAGGAAAAAGATAGTGTTTTCTTTCAGCAGGCACAGAAAAAAAAACTTATTTCGTTTTCTTCCCCAGAAACAAAAAGATTTGCGCATTGTGTAGTTACCGTAATATTTTACGAAAGCATACATAAATTTAATTAAGAAATTACAAAGGCGTGTTATATTTGTTCAGTGTAATATCTTGAATGTATTTTTCAAAATAATTTGCAATTAACTCGATATATTCTGATCAAATAAAAAAGATTTAGAGCAAATAATAATGCTACAGAATAAAAATATTTTTTTAGTATGTAGGGGATGATCGGACACTTTGATAAATTACAAATAAAAGACATATGAATGCAATTTCTGTGTTTATCTAATTATATAATATCGAATTTTTAACGAAATATGCTGAAAATAATTTGGGCTTTATTTTGGCGTCACAAGAAACGGCGTGTAACTCCGGACAAATTAACCAATGGTGTCGCAACCAAAATTGTGCAACAATTGCTACAAACGTTATTAGAACCTGTAAATAAGTAAAATTTTCTAAAACATTGAACATTGAGCAATGGACAAGAAGGCACACTTACGTATTTTATACTTGATATCCTGCAATAAAATTTGACTGCAGCAACGAAACTTTTTAGACCAAAAACAAAACACCCACTCACAACTAACTTACTCGGCGTCCATGTCGCAAATAAACTGTATTTGTTTCGAGCGTGTCACAAATTGTTTAGCACAGTTAGTTTACAGATTTGTTTACCACAGTTAGTTTACAGATTTGTTTAGCACAGTTAGTTTACAGATTTGTTTAGTACGTCTTCTTTACACCTGTTTAACCCATTAACGCCCGAATTATTTTCTACGATAAAATTTAAATTTTGTAATTCTCACCACTTTTAAAAGCAAATTAACTTTTATCTAAATTTATCGAGGATTCTGAAAAAAGGTATATATTTATCTTCCTCTTTACTGGTGGGAAAACCGCTTTCTTGCTCCTCAAAAGAGGACGCTGGGCGTTAATGGGTTAAGAAAGTCAATTTTTTTTCGAAAAGCCCAGCGCATTTATTACTTTTACGTTGTTATTAAGCAATCTTTTCTTTTTTTTTATCAAACCAGTTTATTCTATATTTTAACGTAAATGAACAGATTCATAATTTTAAGTGATTTGCTTAGAACTAGTTTTCAGAAAATAGTTTTTCGTATCTGTGAGTATCTGTGTTTTATATATCACAATTATTAGTATTTAGCTTTACAAATATATTTATTTATTTGTGATTTATTAGTTTGGCAAAAAAAAAAAAAAAAAAAAAAAAAAAAAAACACTGACAGAGTTGAAAATTTAATCTGGAATATTTAATGCAAATTAAAACTTCAATAAATGAAACAATTTTATTTGTACTACTTAAATTGCTTCAACAAACTTTACTTTAATATATATTTAGTATGGAAATAATAACCGACTTTTTGTTTTGAATTTTTTACACATGTTTAATAAATAAAAGAGGATCTTAGCAAAGCACAAACAATTTAATATAATCTAACATTTTCCAATAATCTTGAAGATTTCATTTATTTAACTGGGTGTACATTATTTCGAATGTAATGAAATATGCTTTATATATGTATTCGATGAAAAAATCTAAAATTATTCATTAGATACATTCTACCACGTAGGATTCTTCAAGGACTGCACTATCTATATGTCTAAAAATTAAATTAACACGTTGAGTGCCACGGTAACATTGACACTGAATTTGCCATTTAGGCAGTATCAGTTACCGATGACTGACAGTGTAAAATATGATATTAAAATAAAAAATATGCTCTGTTTAAGACAGCTATTAAGAAAGATAATCCCGTAAGAAGTAAAAGTTCAGTAAATTTTAAATAAATTTTCAGTAGTTATTTGAAACAATACATTTTTATAACTTTATATCATACTTTAGACAGTCAGTCAACGGTGAAAGAAGCGGCCTATTTGGAAATTTCAGTGTTAATCACCGTTGACTAACGTGGCACTCTTAAGTTTTAAAATCCTTTGACAGTCTCAGTTATCAAATTTTAAACAGCATTTTTTACTAACATTGTTCAGTGCTAGGTTACTTGTCTTTAAATAATATATACAATTTTGAGACAAATAAATTAATTTTTAAAGCAGAGTGAGCATGTGCCTGATTAAGTTGCATAGATATTGCCTATACATTTAAACGACTAAACAAAATTATAATTAAATGCCTTTATACACATTAAAAGACAGATGAAGATAGCTGTGCAGCAGAGATTTTACTTCTTAAATTATACAGATAGCATTTATTTACAAGCACTCGTATAAAAAATAATATATATACCATTGCTCAAAATTAATTAACAAATTTATAATTTATTCCTTAGAATTTATTATTGGCCACAAACTTGTTGGCCATTGTCAGATACTTATAGTAATACTACATTATCTGATACTACACTACAGTAATACTACACTATCTGATACTACACTCCAAAATGCAGTACACATCCATTAATTTTGCTACATTATGACAAAATACATAAACGATTATCATGAAACGATCTTTTGAATAATCTTACATAATGTCTAACGAAAGAATGAATTTAAAACTTTAAAATCATTGGTATAATAAAATTACTTAAAAAATAGTTTTGGAAAGTGAATCGAATACTAATCAAACATACCACTAAAGATGTATCAACCCAAAATGAAACATCTACTTTTATAAAAATCACAAAGTCGGAAATTACGCGTCAAGCTTAGTAAAGGAAGTGCGTTCGTACTATATTGAAGTTTTAAAAATATTCAGACCTTGGTGTAATAATATCCGGTACTCCGGATACAGTATAGTGTCCGAAATCTTTTGTGTATTCATGTAAATACTACCTGCTTTCTATTATACAGAAAGTAACTTGTAGTAAACCTTAGCAACGTATATCAATTTCATAAAATTAAAAAGCGCCCCGAACAATGTCCCCCCCCCCCTGTATCATTGTGCAATGTAATACTTTTGCGTGGCGATGTAAATAAATAAAAAGTATTTTTTGCATCAAACATTGCACAAAATGTATTTTAACAGTATATATTAGATTACAATATGCTGATAAGCCAGAGCATACAGAATTCAATATTAATAATCACTTAAACTTATTAGACTTGTGCATTCAAATAAATATTCATTAAAAACTTAATTAACACTTTAGAATGAAAGAAAAAGGATTGTAGAAACATCGTAGTTTTTAATAAAAACGCCGAAGCTGTATAGTTTTGAAAAGTGAATCGAATACTAATCAAACATACCACTAAAGAAGTATCAACCCAAAATGAAACATCTACTTTTATAAAAATCACAAAATCAGAAATTACGTGTCAAGCTTAGTAAAGGAAGTGCGTTCGTACTATATTGAAGTTTTAAAAATATTCAGACCTTGGTATAATAATATCCGGTACTCCGGATACAGTATAGTGCCCGAAACCTTTTGTGTATTCATGTAAATACTACCTGCTTTCTATTATACAGAAAGTAACTTGTAGTAAACCTTAGCAACGTATATCAATTTTATAAAATTTAAAAGCGCCCCAAACAACGTCCCCCCCCCGTATCATTGTGCAATGTAATACTTTTGCGTGGCGATGTAAATAAATAAAAAGGATTTTTTGCATCAAACATGGCACAAAATGTATTTTAACAGTATATATTAGATTACAATATGCTGATAAGCCAGAGCATACAGAATTCAATATTAATAATCACTTAAACTTATTAGACTTGTGCATTCAAATAAATATTCATTAAAAACTTAATTAACACTTTAGAATGAAAGAAAAAGGATTGTAGAAACATCGTAGTTTTTAATAAAAACGCCGAAGCTGTATAGTTTTGAAAAGTGAATCGAATACTAATCAAACATACCACTAAAGAAGTATCAACCCAAAATGAAACATCTACTTTTATAAAAATCACAAAATCAGAAATTACGTGTCAAGCTTAGTAAAGGAAGTGCGTTCGTACTATATTGAAGTTTTAAAAATATTCAGACCTTGGTATAATAATATCCGGTACTCCGGATACAGTATAGTGCCCGAAACCTTTTGTGTATTCATGTAAATACTACCTGCTTTCTATTATACAGAAAGTAACTTGTAGTAAACCTTAGCAACGTATATCAATTTTATAAAATTTAAAAGCGCCCCAAACAACGTCCCCCCCCCGTATCATTGTGCAATGTAATACTTTTGCGTGGCGATGTAAATAAATAAAAAGGATTTTTTGCATCAAACATGGCACAAAATGTATTTTAACAGTATATATTAGATTACAATATGCTGATAAGCCAGAGCATACAGAATTCAATATTACTAATCACTTAAACTTATTAGACTTGTGCATTCAAATAAATATTCATTGATAATGCTCTGCTGATAAGCCAGAGCATACAGAATTCAATATTAATAATCACTTAAACTTATTAGACTTGTGCATTCAAATAAATATTCATTAAAGATTTAATTAACACTTAGAATGAAAGAAAAAAGATTGTAGAAACATCGTAGTTTTTAATAAAGACGCCGAAGCTGCATAATAGAAACAAGCTCGAAATTTCAAATCAAACTCAGCAAATGAACTGCGTTCTTACTATAATGATGTTTTAAAAATCTTCAGATTCTGGTGTAAAAGTATGCAGTAAATCGGATATAGTATAGTGACCGAAGTACTTTGTGTGTTCCTGTAAATGTTATCTGTTTTCTTTTATACTGGAAGTAACATGTAGTAAACCTCAGTAAGAAATATCAATTTCTTAAACGTGAAATAGTATAACAGTATTAAAACACGCACCCCTTCTCCTCTATACCATTGTGTAATGGAATAATTTTGTGTAGCCCTGTAAATTAATAACAAATAGTCTTTGCAACACAGATTGCGCGGAATGTATTTTTTAGTACATACTTTATAGATGCATATCAATTTTATTATGCTCTAAAGAGTGTAACATTCTGAAATGCACTTGAAAGTATGTTTTCCGATTGGGAGTGATGTAATTGAATACTTTAGATTATTCGTATAATTAAACTATGCATACAATTTTCATAAAATTTGAAAAGACTAGACAGAATTATGCAACAATTAGATTCTTTAAATTTCAAATGATTCGGATGGGTAGTTTTTGCTCTGTTATATGAGGACAGACGGACACACAGATAGCAGACGGATGGACAGACGGACTGATGGCCTGTATGATGACTACAAGTGCTACGTATTTAAAAGACTACGAACGCACCTAAAAACGGTGACTTTTGATCTATTTCCGTTTCTTGACCCTTTACATCCTGAATTTTAAATCAGAAATTTGCTCCTCTATAACAATTATCTTCGTTATAATGTATGAAGATATTCAAACCAACTAGCGATTTGATTTTTAGATAGATTTTATATAAAACTCATTTATTAAATTGTTAATTAGAGAGGTATTATGCAAAATATCTACATGAATAGTTACATTAATTAAGAAAAAATACTCTTATAGGAACCTCACAACCAGAACAATGTAAAAATATATACTGTGATCCTATCTGTAACCGACCAACATAAGTAACATTCCAACATACGTTCATTTCAAGTACATTATGGGTGAAAAAAATGATATTAGGTCGCTAAAAAAAGGTAAACAATTTAAAACTGAAAATAGTTTGCAAATTTTGTGACATATTATGATGAACCGCTTCTCAAAATAAAATAAATGATAAAAAAGAAATATTTTTGCTAATGAATCGTTTGGTTATCTCATAAGTATGATTTTAACCCATTTTTAATCATTAATTGTTTTAAAATATATTTTATAAAAATATTTTTATACAGTATTGGGGTTTATTGTTTACTTTTTTCTGCTTAAATATGTTAAACATAATTATTTTTTTTTTTTCATGATCTTCACTTGAATCAATAATTTCATTTTAAATAAACAATGTCATTAAAAAGTTTGTTAAATCGAACACACATTTAATTACATTTAAAATAGGAAAATAGAAAATAAGATTGTTTAATCAAATAACTTATCATTTTTATCGGATAACGTAAACATTAATGAAAATGTATCGATTTTTTGTTTTGTTTTTTGTTGTTGTTACTTTTAAGCATTTCTTTCATTTTGTTTTTCTTTTCCATTTAATACATAGAAGCAATTTTAAATTAAAAGTCTCTGTTTTTTATAAGTTCAATAAAGCCACAAAAAATGCATGGAATATAAAGAAAATATGAAAGGAACTAAACGACTATTTAGTGTTTCTAATTTCGATTTCCTTCGGCTATTTCAGACTTTAATAATGTTTGTAATTTAATCATATGTTTAAACTTTATTGAATAAACAAATTATACTTGTTAAAATGAATAAATTGAACATAACAATAATGGGATTAAACATATAAAGTAAAATATACTTAAGGGCTTTTTGGGGAAAATGTGTGCTTTAATTCTCTTTGAAATTTTATTCTAAATTTCAATTCAAAATTTTATTCTAAATTTCAATTCCAAATTTTATTCTAAATTGTTTCTCTTTTTTATGTAAATTTTAAATTAATATTTTTAAAAATCTTCCGGTTAAAACAGATTACCAGTAAATGTAAATAATTCAATTTCATCAAAAATATTAAGCAAAGGTGTATCAACACGTTTTTAAGTAGGTAGTCGTAATGATTTGTCTTTAGATTGTAAATTGATCGATAGATAAAGTTTTTAACTGGGGGTGGTTTTGGGATCCAGTGGTCATAATCGATGAGGATCTCCAAAAAGTTTTCAGAAATTCCTACATACAGGAGAATATAATATGCAATATTTCATCAAAATCTACCAAAATATGGTTAGTCCATTTCAAATAAATTATAGCTGAGAAAAAAGATAGTAAGGTCTTTATTAAAAGATCAAAATGAAAACAGTTTCCAAATTTTGTGACATATGTTGATGATCCGCATCCGTGAAAAAGAAATATAAATTAAAAATAAATTTTTACCAATGTATTGTTAATCTCACAAGTATGATTTTAATTCATTTTTAATCATTAACTGCATGCAAAAGATTTTTATAAAAATATTGCTTATACGGTATTGGAATTTACAGTTTCTTTTATTTTGCGCCCCACCAGTGGCCGCGAGGTTCTGACCTCCAAACTGGTAGACGGTAGGTGCTGGGTTCGAACCCAATCGCGACCGTCAGCCTAACCGTTCGAAGTTTTCCGTGGTTTTCTTCGAACCTTGCGTAAATACGGGTTAGGTTCCCTTAGAAAGACCCCCACGGAGGGCAACCCACCCCATAGGGCCTATATCCCATAGCGTAGATAATCGGCCGACAAAAATACACCTACACCTACACCCATCTTTTATTTTGCATAAATAGGTCATACACGATTATTATTTTTTTTCATATAGTTCATTTGAATCAATAACTTTATTTTAAATAAACATTGTCTTTAAAAATTTGTTAAATCGATCACATATTTAATTACATTATAGGAAACCGGGAAAAAAGATTGTTTAATCAAATAATTTATCATTGTTATCGGTTAGCGTAACATTAATGAAAATGTATCGAATTTTTTTTGTTTTGTTGTTGTTGTTGTTGTTGTAATCCAAATTACTTTAAAGCTTTTTTTTTTATTTAGATTTCTTTTTCAGTTAATATATGGAAGCCAGTTTATATTAAAAGTTTCTGTTTCTTTATATGTTCAATAAATCCACAAAAAATGCATGGAATATAACTCAAATAAGAAAAGAACTAAACGACAATTTTGTTTTTGTGTTTTTAATTTCGATTTCCATAGGCTATTTTAGACTTTAATAATACTTGTACTTTAATCATGTGTTTAAATTTTATTAAATAAAGAAAATTATACTTGGTAAAACTGGAATAAATTGAACATAACAATCATGGGATGAAACATATAAAGTAAAATATTCTTAAGGGCATTTTCGGGAAAATATGTATGTTAATTCTCTTTGAAATTAAATTCTGAATATTTAGTCTGTCTTTATAAAAGTATGTCATTTTTACGCTGATTTCAAATTAATATTTTTAAAAGTCTTCAGGCTAAAATAGATTATAAAAAACTGTAAATAATTCAATTTCGACAAAACTTTAAAAAATTTAAATAGAATTAAATTAATATTTAACTTTCTTTGTTTTATATATAGAAAAATAATTGTTTATCATTTCAGCTATTATGATTCTAATACTATTTAAAAGACTACGTCACTCTCATAAAAACTCTCGTTTTCTAATATTACTCTTATTGGAGACTTCATTTTAAGTCTCGTTCGCATTTCTGTGTTTCTAATTGTTTTTTAATGGGATAACTGAATTTGATCCCTATAATGGTCCTTCTATACTTTTTTGATTTTGTTAACAAGTTTATTTTTAAGAAGATACTTTGAATATCGCAAACGATTTCGAAAGTAAAACAATTACATTACTTTTAATTAGCTAAACACTATGTAAAAAAATTCGATGTGATGTCAACATGTAGATCTGTAAATTTTAATGAAATATTTTTTATGCATCAAAATAATTGTTCAAGTTCTTACTTGCGTGTTGTAATACAATTGAATATATTCAATTAATGGAAGATTATTAAAAATTTAGATAATAGTATTCTGTTTTAAACATGTGAAAATCAACTAAAAATTGGTTAAAAATACAGATTAAAGGCATACACTGATTGACAAAATTTAAAGATTGATGTTTGGGTAGTAAACCTTCGTAAATACAGAGTAAAATGAATCACCATGTGGGAATTTTTGCAAAGGCTTGATGCAATGCATATCAATATGGTGATTCAAATTTTTGAAAATCGTGCATGGGAATCGCGTAACGATTTGCAGACCGGCTTACAGACATTTAGTACTGCTACCATTGAGTGTGGATGCGTTTCATTGTAATAGATTTGAAGAACGTTTCTCTTTGGAAAGTGCGTTTATACCCTAACAGGTTACTTTAGTGATTTTAAAAACGAAATTTAAGTTTTTGATAACTCAGAAGAATTTAAACTACAACTGTTTAAACATCTATTGGAATTTAAATATTCAACAGCATTTGTTAAATAACATAACGACTGTGTAGTGCAACAAATTACAGATGTACAAGAATGACTAGAGAAGAGGGATAAACTGTATACATGTTCAAGAGTCAAATCATTATGAGTATCCCCACATTATGCAATGAACTCACCTGAATGACATGGGAAGCACATAATCCGGCGGGAATGGTATTTAAATGCTGCTAGGATGTGTCAGGAATCATTTTTGTGCTTCTGTCTGATTGTGAAAGTAAAGGCTCCGGATCTAAGCTACTTTGATAGAAGGTAGAGGGCAGAATTCAGTCACCCGACGACTCAGAATGGGTAACTTCGAAACTGTACGTCTCATGGGTTGCATGGGCTTGTACAAAGTGGATATATGACAAGGAAACCATCAGTTGAAGCCATCATGTTGTACGCCAACACATTATACAAAAAAAAAACTTCGAAAACACCTCAACTTGGTAAAAAAAAATCGGAACCAGAGACTGGCTCAATTTTTATTCCAAAATAATATACGTGCAGTTGGAATTTTTTGGAGTATACAGGTTTTCTAACCCTGTTTAATATGAGACGTTAACGTATTTCTGATGAGCCCCTGTTGATCAATCATCATTGGTCTATACTGTTACACTAGGCCTGAGAACATCATCATTGGACTATGGAACAAAAGGAGAGAGTTGCCTCATTGGTTGAAACACGTTTCACCTTTCAATATATCGATGGTCCTGTTTGGGTACGTAGTCTTCTACTATGCGAAATCTCACTCTTTTTTAAGGAACAGGTCATAAACAGGCAAATTGCTGCGATATTAACAGGCAGTGGCAAAATTAAGCTTTGGAAAACATTCTCGTGGACTTCTCTGGAACCTGTCGTTGTTATAGAATAGACCATGAACGCTATAGACTATCTGAACATCACAAAAGTTGCACCATTACATGTTATCAGTATTCCGAAATGCAAATTGAGTTTTTGTTCAAGAAAACGTTTTTGGTCACATGACTTGAAATGCGCTTGATTTATACCATGAACTTAACACTAATTTTTAATTAACATCCTGTCGCCAAAATGTACAGATCATAACCCGACAGAGTACATTTCGGGTGCCAATTAATCGCAGCCCAGAGTTTAAAACCAATCATTTTGGAAAAACCCGGCTATGTACGACCGAACAACTGGTACAATTTTTCTCCTGTCATCTACCAAAAAATTTTGGCATACTTGCCAAGGTAGTTGGCAGCAGTTCTTTGGATCAAAGATGGACCAACATGTTTCTTTTTACAAGGTGGTCGTAATGATTTGCCTCTAGATGTAAATAGATAGATAAATAAAGTTTTTAATGGAGGGTGGAGGGTTGGGACCAAGGGGCCATAATTGATGAACATCTTCAAACAGTTTTCAGAAATTACAACATACTGGTGAACGTAATATGCAGTATTTATTCAAAATCTACCTAAAAATAGTACGTCCATTTCAAATATATTATGGCTGAGAAAACGTGCTACTACAATCTTTAAAAAAAGATAAAATTGAAAATAGTTTTAAAATTTCGCAACATTTTATTTGATGAACAGCATCCCTGAAAAGGAAATATACATTAAAAATAAATTTTTGTCAATGAATTGATTCATTATCATTATGATTTTAATTCATTTTTTTTAATTATTGCATGCATATAAAAGATTTCAAAAAAAATATTTGTTATACAGTATTTGCATTTATTATTCACCTTTATCAACATAAATATGTTAAAAACAGTTATTAATTTTTTGCATAGTCTCCATTTGAGTCTATAACTTTATATTAAATAACAATGTCTTACAAAAAATATGTTAAATCGAACGCGCATTTAATTACATTTAAAACAGAAAACTGGGAAATTAGATTGTTTAATCAAATAACTTATTTATTCTTATTGGATAATGTAACATTAATGAAAATATATCGATTTTTTGTTTCGTTATTGTTGTTGTTATCCAAGTTACTTTTTAAAGCATTTTTTTATTGTTTTCTTTTTCATTTAATACATGGAAGCAATTTTAAATTAAAAGTTTCTGCTTCTTTATGAATTCAATAAATCCACAAAAAATGCATGGAATATAAATCAAATAAGAAAGGAACTAAACGACTATTTCGTTTTTTTTTTTTTTTTTTTTTTTTTTAATTTTGATTTCCATCGGCTATTTCAGACTTTAATAATATTTGTACTTTAATCATGTGCTTAAATGTTATCGAATAAACAAATTATACTTCATAAAAATGGAATAAATTGAACGTCACAAGGATGGGATTAAACATATAAAGTAAAATACTCTTAAGCGCTTTTTCGAGAAAATGTATACGTTAATTCTCTTTGAAATTGAATTTTAAATATAATTGTTTGTCATTTTTATACAAATTTTAAATTAATATTGTAAAAAGTCTTCGGGTTAAAATAGATTAACAAGAATTGTAAATAATTCAATTTCCACAAAATTAAGAAAATGTGAATAGAATCAAATTAATATCTGTATTTTTTCTTTTGTATATAGAAAGATATTTTTTTTTTATCTTTTCATCTATTATGATTCCAATACTAAAAGGCTCCCAGCTAAAAATGAACTGCAGTTTTTTTGAAGAAGTAAAGTATTTTTGAGGTTTTTCTAAAGTTAACTATAAATTCTCTACATTGCAATCTCAACTATAAAATCACTATAGTTATTTTAAAGTTAATTTGAGGTGATTTTGCAGTAATTTATTTTAAATATTCTGTGAACTGTTAACTATAAAAACACTGTAGTTCTTATGAAGTCATTTTATAATCATAAATAAAAAAATATATGAGACTTTATAACCTCAGAAATACTGCAGTAAATTTGAAGTTTTTATCCAACCATTAATTTAGAAATACATTTTCTGGTGTATTTCCAGTATAACTTATCGTCCGGTAAATTCATAGATTTTAATCGGAGAAAAATAAACTCAATTATGTTTCAAAATCAAAGGAGAGATTTTTCATCGCATCCACCCACTTCCTTAGTGAAAAATTTATTAGTTCCTACTTTATTTCGTTACTCAAAAAAAAAAAAAAAAAAAAAAAAAAAAAAAAAAAAAAAATCATTAAAAAAAATTTAGGCATGGGCGTATCTCGCTCTCCCACCCAACTGACAGTTTTCAGTCCCTCCTTTAAGTATCTTTCAAAATCTAAGAAATGCAATCACTGCCCTCCCCCCCCCCTCACATTTGGCAAGAAATTTTTGATTCCTTAATTTTGAAGATATTCGCAAGTAATAAATTTTTCTATGCTTTTCAAAACAGAAGAAAAAGAAAATTGTGTGACTTAACTTGAAAAATCTAGGAGAGGGGGGGGGGGAGAAATGACTTCCCATAATCTCCCCCCCTCCCCTCATTTTTAACGAAAAATTCTTTCTTTCTTTCTTAATTTTTTTATTAGTCACTCGCAAAGAATAAATTTTATTATGTTTTCAAAACTTAGGGAGGAGTAATTACTCTCCCATGTCCCCCCTCCTCCCCTTATCGGAAATTTCTCGTTTCCTTTTTTTAAAATTTCCGTAAAAAAAAAAAAAAAAAAAAAAAAAAAAAAAAAAAAAAAAGTCGTTTGATGGACATTGGAACCCACTTTCCGCTGAAATGACTTCCAGTTTTTATGAAAATTACTTTTACTTCATAAAAACAAATAAAAAAACTATAATTCTCATTAAATAGTTCATTTTAAATTTACATTTTAAAATTTTATTATTATTCACCTAAATGAGGCTGATTTCTAACTTTCGTGGTTAGCGAAACGAGGTTGACCAATCAAAACCCTGCAGTTTTACCAAGAACCAAGAGATCATGAAGATACAGGCCTCTGATTGGCCAATCTCGTTTCGCTAAACAGCGAAAAAGCTCTCTGTTTTCCCACGATTATAGAAGACATAAAACTACTCAACTTACGATCTCTTGGTAGCTTATGTTTACATGACTAGCACATGTGTCGTCTTTTCCCGTTCTGATTCGGCTTTCTTTAATTATTTTTTTCATATACTATCGCTTAATTACTGTTTGAATAGAATCACTTTAAGATACAAATTTATGCCCTGAGCTAGATTTATCGGCGTATTATTAGTATTACCGATTCGTGTAGTCGATTAGTGTTACCGATTCGTGTTTGTGATTCTGTTCGTGTAGTATTTATTGTTCGTAATCAGTCTTGTGTGTAAACTTGTTTGATTTTTTTTTTTTTAAATGTGTATCTATATACATAGCCGTAAGTAATATTATGCACCGAGCTACATCTGTCTTTTTGTTTGTATTTCCTGATATTTTGTTTGTATTTCCATATTTTAAATGATTCTTTATGCTAGCTGAAGTCAATCTACGAGGCTCATTTTTTACTTTTTTCACTTTGTTTGTAGGATTTTTTTTTTTTTTTTTTTTTTTTTTTGGTCTGAAAATAAGTATAAATACCTCATTAAAAAAAAAAAAAAAAAAAAAAAAATCGATAAAGTAAAAGAAGAAGCTATTGTAGACCCAATCAGTGTCAGTTACCCAATGGAAACAAAATCATTAAAATTTATGGAATTGCAAATGAGATATTTAAAAAAAAATTCTCCTAGATTAAGGTTTGCAAGTGGGTGTCTTTGCATAGGTGAAATAGCAAAGTGGATTTCACTATTTTGAAAATGGTAGGGGTGCCAATTTAAAGAAGGGTAGGCACTGCATATGGTAAAAAATATTCTAGAGGAAACACTATACATTATATGATAAAACATTTTTTATTTAAGAAGCGTTATAGCTTGATATAAAGTTGGATTACCATTTCACCAGTAAGTAATTTATTTTCTTTTTTCTCGATTGTTTAAATCAAAATAAATGTGTGGTGTTTACAATATGCGAAAACCAAAAAATATTTCCTTCATTTATAAGTAATTTGCTTAGTATGAAACTAAAGTTTCTCTCTTTTCTTTCTTTTTTTTTTTTTTTTTTTTTTTTTTTTAAAAACCTATGTATACTAAATTTCACAATACTTTAAGAATTGTGAAGACAGCTCTATTTATTACTATTGATAAATTGAAGTGATAGAGTTAATTCTAAACCAAAAAGGTTGTACATACACAGAGTTGTATAATATTGATGCATGCTCTGTGCAGAAAATTTTATGAAGTTTGCAAAAAATTTTAAGAAAGAAACAATTTTTATTTTTGTATTTTTTCTTTTTAGTACCAAAAAAATAAAAATATTCCCTCAATTTTATGAACAAATTATTTACTGTTAATGCGAATGTCGTTAAAAAAAACCTCAAAAAATTGTGAATTTTAATAAAGAATTTTGAAAACATGCATTTCGACAAATAACTTAATAAAAATGTATATCAACAAAGAATCGTTTAAAAAAAAACAATATTTCGACAAAATACCATGCAAAAAACGTGAATTTCATCCAAAGGCTGAATAAAAAATGCGAATTTTGTCCAAAGACCGTGTTAAAAAAGAAAATTTCATCCATGAATCACGTAAAAAATACGAATTACGTTTATGAATAGCGTAAAACATGCCAATTACATGCATGAATCACGTAAAGAACACAAACTACATCCATGATTCGCTCAAAAAATGTGATTTTCTTCCATGAATCGTGTAAAGAACGCGAATTATATCCACAAATCGCTCAAAACATGAATTACGTCCATAAAACATGTAAAAAAAGTGAGAATTAAGTTCATAAATAGTATAAAAAATGCAAATTACGTCTATGAATCGTGTAGTAAAACGTGAGTTATGTTCATAAATCGCTCAAAAAAACGTGAATTTCATCGGCAGAAAGCTGAAACGCAAATTACGTCTTTAAATTGCATAAAAATAGTGAATTGCATTCATAAATCGCAAAATAAAAGTATAATAAAAGCGAATTGCGTTCATGAATCGCTCAAAAAACGCAAATTATGTCCATGAATCACATAAAAATGCGAAACATCCATAAATTGCTGAAAAAATGCGAATTATGCCCAAGAATTGTGTATAAAAGTGAATTACATTTAAAAAATGTAAATTATGTCAATAAATCGATCAAAAAACGCGAATTTCGTCAAAAGGAAGTTTTAAAAACGCATATTACATTCATGAATCGCATAAAAATAGCAAATTATGTCCATAAATCGCTCTAAAAACACAAATTACATTCATAAATCACATAAACGCAAATCATGACTACGAATTTCACAAAAAATGTAAATTACACCCAACATGAAATTTGCAAAACTGAACAAGAAAATTCATTTTTTTACAAAATCGATGAAGAAAGTCCACAATCTTTCCCCGTCTGATCAACAAAATTCCCTATTTTTGCAAAAGCGATCAAGAAAATTCATTATTTTTACAAAATCGATGAAGAAAATACAAAATATTTCCATGTCTGATCAATAAAATTTGCTATTTTTGCAAAACCGATCAAGAAAATTCATTATTTTTACACGATCGGTGAAGTAAATCCAAAACCTTTCCACGTCTGATTGACAAAATTCATAATTTTTGCAAAACCGAACAAGAAAATTAATTATTTCTACAAAATCGATGAAGAAAATCCAAAATACTTCCATGTCTGCTCAATAAAATTCATAATTTTTGCAAAACCGAACAAGAAAATTCATTATTTTTACAAAATCGGTGAAGAAAATCCACAATCTTTCCCCGTCTGATCAACAAAATTCACTATTTTTGAAAAAGCGATCAAGAAAATTCATTAATTTGACAAAATCGATGAGGAAAATCCAAAATATTTCCATGTCTGATCGACAAAATTCACAATTTTTGCAAAACCGAACAAGAAAATTCCTTATTTTTATAAAATCGGTGAAGAAAATCCGCAACCTTTCTGCGTCTGATTTCCAAAATTCACTATTTTTGCAAAAGCAATCAAGAAAATTCATTATTTTTACATAATTGATGAAGAAAATCCAAAATATTTCCATGTCTGATCAATAAAATTCACAATTTTTGCAAAACCGAACAAGAAAATTCATTATTTTTACAAAATCGGTGAAGAAAATCCGCAACCTTTCTGCGTCTGATCGAAAAAAATCACTATTTTTGCAAAAGCAATCAAGAAAATTTATTATTTTTACAAAATTGATGAAGAAAATCAAAAATATTTCCATGTCTGAACAATAAAATTCACAATTTTTGCAAAACCCAACAAGAAAATTTATTATTTTTACAGAATCGGTGAAGAAAATCCGGAACCTTTCTGCGTCTGATGAAAAAAAATTCACTATTTTTGCAAAAGCAATCGAGAAAATTCATTATTTTTACAAGATCAATGAAGAAAATCCAAAATCTGTCCGCGTTTGATTGACAAAATTCACTATTTTTGCAAAACTGATCGAGAAAATTCATTATTTTTAAAAAACCAAAGAAAAAAATCCACAATCTTTCCGTGTCTGACCGATAAAATTTGCAATTTTTGAAAAACCGATCAAGAAAATTCATTATTTTTACACGATTGGTGAAGTAAATCCAAAACCTTTCCACGTCTGATTGACAAAATTCATAATTTTTGCAAAACCGAACAAAAAAATTCATTATTTCTACAAAATCGATGAAGAAAATCCAAAATATTTCCATGTCTGATCAATAAAATTCACAATTTTTGCGAAACCGAACAAGAAAATTCATTATTTTTACAAAATCGGTGAAGAAAATCCGCAACCTTTCTGTGTCTGATCGAAAAAATTCACTATTTTTGCAAAAGCAATCAAGAAAATTCATTATTTTTACAAAATTGATGAAGAAAATCCAAAATATTTCCATGTGTGATCAATAAAATTCACAATTTTTGCAAAACCGAACAAGAAAATTCATTATTTTTACAAAATCGATGAAGAAAATCCACAATCATTCCGTGTCTGATTTCCAAAATTCACTATTTTTGCAAAAGCGATCAAGAAAATTCATTATTTTTACAAAATCGGTGAAGAAAATCCACAATATTTCCGCGTCTGATCAACAAAATTCACAATTTTTGCAAAACAGATCGGGAAAATTCATTATTTTTGCAAGATCAATGAAGAAAATCCAAAATCTGTCTGCGTTTGATTGACAAAATTCATTATTTTTGCAACATCGATCGAGAAAATTCACTATTTTTATAAAACCAAAGAAAGAAATCCACAATCTATCCGTGTCTGACCGATAAAATTTGCTATTTTTGCAAAACCGATCAAGAAAATTCATTATTTTTACACGATCGGTGAAGTAAATCCAAAACCTTTCCACGTCTGATTGACAAAATTCATAATTTTTGCAAAACCGAACAAGAAAATTTTATTTCTACAAAATCGATGAAGAAAATCCAAAACATTTCCATGTCTGGTCAATAAAATTCATAATTTTTGCAAAACCGAACAAGAAAATTCATTATTTTTACAAAATCGGTGAAGAAAATCCACAATCTTTCCCCGTCTGATCAACAAAATTCACTATTTTTGAAAAAGCGATCAAGAAAATTCATTAATTTGACAAAATCGATGAGGAAAATCCAAAATATTTCCATGTCTGATCGACAAAATTCACAATTTTTGCAAAACTGAACAAGAAAATTCTTTATTTTTACAAAATCGGTGAAGAAAATTCACAATCTTTCCCCGTCTGATCAACAAAATTCCCTATTTTTGCAAAAGCGATCAAGAAAATTCATTATTTTTACAAAATCGATGAAGAAAATACAAAATATTTCCATGTCTGATCAATAAAATTCACAATTTTTGACAAACCGAAAAAGAAAAGTCATTATTTTTACAAAATTGGTGAAGAAAATCCGCAATCTTTCTGCGTCTGATCGACAAAATTCACTATTTTTTCAAAAGCGATCGAGAAAATTCATTATTTTTACGTAATTGATGAAGGAAATACAAAATATTTCCATGTCTGATCAATAAAATTCACAATTTTTGCAAAACTGAACAAGTAATTTCATTATTTTTACAAAATCGGTGAAGAAAATCCGCAACCTTTCTGTGTCTGATCGAAAAAATTCACTATTTTTGCAAAAGCAATCAAGAAAATTCATTATATTTACAAAATTGATGAAGAAAATCCAAAATATTTTCATGTCTGGTCAATAAAATTCACAATTTTTGCAAAACCGAACATAAAAATTCATTATTTTTATAAAATCGGTGAAGAAAATCCGCAACCTTTCTGCGTCTGATTTCCAAAATTCACTATTTTTGCAAAAGCAATCAAGAAAATTCATTATTTTTACATAATTGATGAAGAAAATCCAAAATATTTCCATGTCTGATCAATAAAATTCGCAATTTTTGCAAAACCGAACAAGAAAATTCATTATTTTTACAAAATCGGTGAAGAAAATCCGCAACCTTTCTGCGTCTGATCGAAAAAATTCACTATTGCAAAAGCAACCAAGAAAATTCATTATTTTTACAAAATTGATGAAGAAAATCCAAAATATTTCCATGTTTGATCAATAAAATTCACAATTTTTGCAAAACCGAACAAGAAAATTCATTATTTTTACAAAATCGATGAAGAAAATCCACAATCTTTCCATGTCTGATTTCCAAAATTCATTATTTTTGCAAAAGCGATCAAGAAAATTCATTATTTTTATAAAATCGGTGAAGAAAATCCACAATATTTCCGCGTCTGATCAACAAAATTCACAATTTTTGCAAAACAGATCGGGAAAATTCATTATTTTTACAAGATCAATGAAGAAAATCCAAAATCTGTCCGCGTTTGATTGACAAAATTCACTATTTTTGCAAAACTGATCGAGAAAATTCATTATTTTTAAAAAACCAAAGAAAAAAATCCACAATCTTTCCGTGTCTGACCGATAAAATTTGCAATTTTTGAAAAACCGATCAAGAAAATTCATTATTTTTACACGATTGGTGAAGTAAATCCAAAACCTTTCCACGTCTGATTGACAAAATTCATAATTTTTGCAAAACCGAACAAAAAAATTCATTATTTCTACAAAATCGATGAAGAAAATCCAAAATATTTCCATGTCTGATCAATAAAATTCACAATTTTTGCGAAACCGAACAAGAAAATTCATTATTTTTACAAAATCGGTGAAGAAAATCCGCAACCTTTCTGTGTCTGATCGAAAAAATTCACTATTTTTGCAAAAGCAATCAAGAAAATTCATTATTTTTTCAAAATTGATGAAGAAAATCCAAAATATTTCCATGTGTGATCAATAAAATTCACAATTTTTGCAAAACTGAACAAGAAAATTCATTATTTTTACAAAATCGATGAAGAAAATCCACAATCTTTCCGTGTCTGATTTCCAAAATTCACTATTTTTGCAAAAGCGATAAAGAAAATTCATTATTTTTACAAAATCGGTGAAGAAAATCCACAATATTTCCGCGTCTGATCAACAAAATTCACAATTTTTGCAAAACAGATCGGGAAAATTCATTATTTTTACAAGATCAATGAAGAAAATCCAAAATCTGTCTGCGTTTGATTGACAAAATTCATTATTTTTGCGAAATCGATCGAGAAAATTCACTATTTTTACAAAACCAAAGAAAGAAATCCACAATCTTTCCGTGTCTGACCGATAAAATTTGCTATTTTTGCAAAACCGATCAAGAAAATTCATTATTTTTACACGATCGGTGAAGTAAATCCAAAACCTTTCCACGTCTGATTGACAAAATTCTTAATTTTTGCAAAACCGAACAAGAAAATTAATTATTTTTACAAAATCGGTGAAGAAAATCCACAATCTTTCCCCGTCTGATCAACAAAATTCACTATTCTTGAAAAAGCGATCAAGAAAATTCATTAATTTGACAAAATCGATGAGGAAAATCCAAAATATTTCCATGTCTGATCGACAAAATTCACAATTTTTGCAAAACTGAACAAGAAAATTCATTATTTTTACAAAATCGGTGAAGAAAATCCACAATCTTTCCCCGTCTGATCAACAAAATTCCCTATTTTTGCAAAAGCGATCAAGAAAATTCATTATATTTACAAAATTGATGAAGAAAATCCAAAATATTTCCATGTCTGGTCAATAAAATTCACAATTTTTGCAAAACTGAACAAGAAAATTCATTATTTTTACAAAATCGGTGAAGAAAATCCGCACCCTTTCTGTGTCTGATCGAAAAAATTCACTATTTTTGCAAAAGCAATCAAGAAAATTCATTATATTTACAAAATTGATGAAGAAAATCCAAAATATTTCCATGTCTGGTCAATAAAATTCACAATTTTTGCAAAACCGAACAAGAAAATTCATTATTTTTATAAAATCGGTGAAGAAAATCCGCAACCTTTCTGCGTCTGATTTCCAAAATTCACTATTTTTGCAAAAGCAATCAAGAAAATTCATTATTTTTACATAATTGATGAAGAAAATCCAAAATATTTCCATGTCTGATCAATAAAATTCGCAATTTTTGCAAAACCGAACAAGAAAATTCATTATTTTTACAAAATCGGTGAAGAAAATCCGCAACCTTTCTGCGTCTGATCGAAAAGATTCACTATTTTTGCAAAAGCAATCAAGAAAATTCATTATTTTTACAAAATTGATGAAGAAAATCCAAAATATTTCCATGTTTGATCAATAAAATTCACAATTTTTGCAAAACCGAACAAGAAAATTCATTATTTTTACAAAATCGATGAAGAAAATCCACAATCTTTCCATGTCTGATTTCCAAAATTCATTTTTTTTGCAAAAGCGATCAAGAAAATTCATTATTTTTATAAAATCGGTGAAGAAAATCCACAATATTTCCGCGTCTGATCAACAAAATTCACAATTTTTGCAAAACAGATCGGGAAAATTCATTATTTTTACAAGATCAATGAAGAAATTCCAAAATCTGTCCGCGTTTGATTGACAAAATTCACTATTTTTGCAAAACTGATCGAGAAAATTCATTATTTTTAAAAAACCAAAGAAAAAAATCCACAATCTTTCCGTGTCTGACCGATAAAATTTGCAATTTTTGAAAAACCGATCAAGAAAATTCATTATTTTTACACGATTGGTGAAGTAAATCCAAAACCTTTCCACGTCTGATTGACAAAATTCATAATTTTTGCAAAACCGAACAAAAAAATTCATTATTTCTACAAAATCGATGAAGAAAATCCAAAATATTTCCATGTCTGATCAATAAAATTCACAATTTTTGCGAAACCGAACAAGAAAATTCATTATTTTTATAAAATCGGTGAAGAAAATCCACTATCTTTCCCCGTCTGATCAACAAAATTCACTATTTTTGCAAAAGCGATCAGGAAAATTCATTAATTTGACAAAATCGATGTGGAAAATCCAAAATATTTCCATTTCTGATCAATAAAATTCACAATTTTTGCAAAACCGAACAAGAAAATTCATTATTTTTACAAAATCGGTGAAGAAAATCCGCAACCTTTCTGTGTCTGATCGAAAAAATTCACTATTTTTGCAAAAGCAATCAAGAAAATTCATTATTTTTACAAAATTGATGAAGAAAATCCAAAATATTTCCATGTGTGATCAATAAAATTCTCAATTTTTGCAAAACCGAACAAGAAAATTCATTATTTTTACAAAATCGATGAAGAAAATCCACAATCTTTCCGTGTCTGATTTCCAAAATTCACTATTTTTGCAAAAGCGATCAAAAAAATTCATTATTTTTACAAAATCGGTGAAGAAAATCCACAATATTTCCGCGTCTGATCAACAAAATTCACAATTTTTGCAAAACAGATCGGGAAAATTCATTATTTTTACAAGATCAATGAAGAAAATCCAAAATCTGTCTGCGTTTGATTGACAAAATTCATTATTTTTGCGAAATCGATCGAGAAAATTCACTATTTTTACAAAACCAAAGAAAGAAATCCACAATCTTTCCGTGTCTGACCGATAAAATTTGCTATTTTTGCAAAACCGATCAAGAAAATTCATTATTTTTACACGATCGGTGAAGTAAATCCAAAACCTTTCCACATCTGATTGACAAAATTCATAATTTTTGCAAAACCGAACAAGAAAATTAATTATTTCTACAAAATCGATGAAGAAAATCCAAAATATTTCCATGTCTGGTCAATAAAATTCATAATTTTTGCAAAACCGAACAAGAAAATTCATTATTTTTACAAAATCGGTGAAGAAAATCCACAATCTTTCCCCGTCTGATCAACAAAATTCACTATTTTTGAAAAAGCGATCAAGAAAATTCATTAATTTGACAAAATCGATGAGGAAAATCCAAAATATTTCCATGTCTGATCGACAAAATTTACAATTTTTGCAAAACTGAACAAGAAAATTCATTATTTTTACAAAATCGGTGAAGAAAATCCACAATCTTTCCCCGTCTGATCAACAAAATTCCCTATTTTTGCAAAAGCGATCAAGAAAATTCATTAATTTTACAAAATCGATGAAGAAAATCCAAAATATTTCTATGTCTGATCGACAAAATTCACAATTTTTGCAAAAGCGATCAAGAAAATTCATTATTTTTACAAAATCGATGAAGACAATCCAAAATATTTCCATGTCTGATCAATAGAATTCACAATTTTTGCAAAACCGAACAAGAAAATTCATTATTTTTACAAAATCGGTGAAAAAAATCCACAATCTTTCTGCGTCTGATTGACAAAATTCACTATTTTTGCAAAAGCGATCAAGAATATTCATTATTTTTACAAAATCGGTGAAGAAAATCCACAATCTTTCCGCTCTGATCGACAAAATTCACTATTTTTGCAAAAGCGATCAAGGTAATTCATTATTGAAATCGTTTCTAATTGAAAACTATAATAGATTCCAAATTATTTCCAAACTAGTTAATTTTTGTTTTTATATATAGTTTTTTTTTTACTTTTCATGAAAATTTTCCTTTTTTCTTACAACTGAAATAGTACAATCCTTGTTTTGTTTTTTTAGTTTTCGATAGTTTGATTTTCTAGGTTTGTGAGATGTGAAATTGAAAAAAATTCTGTAAAGCAAAACTGTTTTTTTTTTCTTTTTTTGAAAGTGCAGTCTGCATTAAAGAATCTCAGCATGTGCTATTTCAATCAAAGGATCACGAAAAAATGTGATTTTAGCCGAAATATCATAGGTAAAAGCACAAATTTCATTAAAGGATACCGAGAAATCTTGATTTATAGAAAAAATAAAAATTTACATGAAAAGACGGCAGAAAAAACTGATTTAAGTCAAAAAATTTCTTAAAAACACAATTTATGTCAAAGGATGAGATTTACTTCAAAAGATCACAAAAGACGAGAATTTCAGCAACACACCATTAAAAAAAGCGAATTTTGTAGAGAGATCTAGAAAAATACTCAAATTAACTCAGCATCAAAATAATAGCTAGAATATTTTAGCTACTATTTTGGTGCTAGTGTTAATTTGAGTATTTTTTCTGATCTTTCTATGAAATTCGCTTTTTTTCAATGATGTGTTGCTGAAATTCTTGTCTTTTCGTGATCTTTTGAAGTAAATAATCTCATCCGACATAAATTGTGTTTTTAAGAATTTTTTTTATCCTGGCAATATTCAAGGTTATTACATTTTCATATGATTGTCAAGTTAACCAAAATATTTGTTGACATGAAAAAGAAAGGTTTCAATTAAAATTGATTTTGTGAACCGTAGAAGTGTTTAGCTTGTAACAAAAAGCTAAAAAAAATTTTTCCAGCAAGCCTTGATAGAAATGAACTGCAGAAAAAACTGCAGTTGGAAGACTGTGGTGATTTGGCCGATTCCACTACAGAATTTTTGAGGTTGATGCAACTATAAAATAGCTGCAGTATTTTTTAGGTCGATACAGCAACCACGAAATTACTGCAGTTTACAAACTACAGTAATCTTGTAGTTGTATCAACCGCAAAAATTCTATAGTGGAAATGGCCAAATTCACCGCAGTCTTCCAACTGCTGTTTTTTTGTTAAATTTCTGCAGTTCATTTTTAGCTGGGCTACGCCACTCATATGAAAACTCTCGCTCGCTGTTATTAATCTTATTGATGATTTCTTCTTATATATTGTTCGCGTTTCTAGAGTTTTAAATATTTTCTCTTCTTTTTTATATATTGTATAACTGAGGCAGATTTTTATAACGGTTTTTTTTTAATTTTTTTTTATTGAAGAAAAAAATGCCAATGAACTGATAGATTATCTCATCACAAGTAATGATTTTAATCTATTTTTAATTATTAATTGCATATAAAAGACTTTTCATAAAAATATTTTTTGTAAAGTATTGATATTTGTTGTTTACTTTTTTCTGCATAAATATGTTAAACATAATTATTATTTTTTTTTTCATGATTTTCATTTGAATAAACAATGTCTTTAAAAATTATGTGAAATCAAACGCACATTTAATTACATAAAAATTAAAATAGAAAGCTGGAAAGTAAGATTGTTTCATCAAATAACTTAGCGTTTTTATCGGATAACGTTAACATTAATGAAAATGTGTCGACTTTTTCTTTCTTTGCTGTTGTTACTTTTAAGCATTTTTTAAAAAACTTAGTTTTTCTTTCGCATTATTGAAGATGTTCGCTTATGAGTTCAATAAATCTACAAAAAAGATGTAGAATATAAATCAAATAAGTAAAGAACTAAATGACTATTTATTGTTTTTAATTTCGATTTCCATGAGCTATTTCAAACTTTAATAATATTTGTATTTGAATCATGTGTTTTAATTTTATTAAATAAACAAATTATACTTGATAAAAATGGAATAAATTGAACATAACAATGATAGGATTAACCATATTAAGAAAGACATTCTTAAGGCCTTTTTGGATAAAAAAATGCATGTTATTCTCTTTGAAATTTAATTCTTAATATAAATGCTTGTCATTTTTAGCAAATTTTAAATTAATATTTAAAAAAGTCTTAGGGTTAAAATAGATTACCAAGAAGTGTGAGTAATTCAATTTCCACAAAATTTAAGAAAATGTAAATAGAATCAAATTAATATATATTTTTTTTTCTTTTGTATATAGAAAAATAATTTTTTATCTTTTCAGCTATTATGATTCTAATATTAAAAGACTACGTCACTCAATTGAAAATTCCCGCTCGTTATTATAAATTTTGTTGGAGATTTCTTCTTTTATATCATTCGCATTTCTGCATTTTTAAATATTTTCTCTTCTTTTTTATAAATTGCATAACTGAGGGCGATTCTTATAACAGTCCTTTTTAATTTTCCTATTGAAGAAAAAAATAATTTTTTGCCAATGAATGGATTGATTATCTCACAAATAATGATTTTAATTCTTTTTTAATCATTAAATGCATGTAAAAGACTTTTTAAAAATATTTTTATACAGTATCGGGATTTATTGTTTCCTTTTTTCTGCATAAATTTGTTAAACACAAATTATTTTTTTCATGATCTTCATTTGAATCAATAACTTTAATTTAAATGAAGAATATCTTAAATATATATTTTAAATCAACCATACATTTATTTGCATTTAAAACAAAAACTGGGAAATAAGATTGTTTAATCAAATGACTTATCATTGTTATCGGATAATATAACGTTATTGAAAATGTATAGATTTTTTGTTTCATTGTTGTTGTTGTTATCCAAGTTTCTTTAAAGCATTTTAGGTAGCTTTCATTACAAAAAGTAAAATGCTACCTATTGCAGCCGTCCGGAGAAAGCAATTCCAGAAAATTTTGGTATATTTTCACCGATCATGACCCCCAGATCCCAAAACCACCCTCCGTTCAAATTTTGACATATATATATATATATATGTATCTGATTTTTTTCATGCTATAACTAACGTATTTATGAATCAATTTGAATGACAGTTGGTATGTACATAGTACATACAAATATGTCGACAGAGTTCGTTGGCCAGCATCATCCGCCATCTTGTTTCAAAATCGAAGCCGTTTCAAAAATTAAAAAAAATTAAATGCGAAAAAATTAAAAGTTGAAAAATATTTTATTTTATCTGTTAGATCTTAAAACATCGATTCCAGAACACTTTTTATTTTGTCTATATCTTAAAAAATGATTGAGTTATAGCACTTTGAATTTTTCTTATGGCTGACATTTTGAAACGATCTGATTTTTGTCACGCGACAAAACGCGTATTTATGAATCGATTTGGATGAAACTGGTGAGTACATAGTACATAACGAAGCCTGGACCGAGTTCGTTAGCCAGTTCCATCCGCAATCTTGTTTCAAAATGGCGGCCAATAAATTTTTTAGTTAAAATTTAAAATTAGATACAAAAAAAGTGAGAAATAGTAAAAGATTTTTCTTTTATGCAATTGACCTCGATATAAAGATTCCAAAGCATTTTTTTCGTCTGTATCTTAAAAAATGGCTGAGTTATAGCACTTTTAATTTCTAGTGTTGCTCACATTTTGAAATGATCTGGTTTTTGTCACGTGATAACACGCGTATTTATATACCGATTTGGATGAAACTTGGTGCGTAGGTAGTACATACCGATGCCTGGACCGAGTTCGTTGGCCAGTTCCAACCGCCGTCTTGTTTCAAAATGGCGGAATATTAATTTTTTTTAATTTAAATTATAAAATTAGATGCAAAAAACTAAGAAATTGAAAAGACTTTTATTTTGTGTTTTGACCTTGATACAAAGATTCCAGAGCATTTTTGCTTCATCTATATCTTGAAAAATGGTTGAGTTTTAGCACTTTCAATTTCCAGTTGGATTGACATTTTGAAACGGTCTGAAATTTGTCACGCTATAATACACATATTTATAAACTAATTTCGATATAACTCCGTGTGTACATGGTACATACCAATGTCTTGACCAAGTTCACGGTCCAACTTTATCCGCCATCTTGTTTCAAAATGGCGGTCATTTAAGTTTGCCAAAAATCTTTTAAATGTATAATGATGTACAAACAAAAAATTAGTAATTGAAAAAAGGTTCTTTCTAAACTATTTATCTTAACAAAGAATTCCGGAATATTTTTTGCTTTGTCGTTACCTTAAAAAACGCCTGGGATATAGCAGTTTGAATTTCTAATGTGGGTGACATTTAAAAAAAAATCAATTTGCCCGCGACAGCACTCCTATATATTAATCGATTTCGATATGAGTTGTGCATGTTCACATGAATTAAGATTTTGACCAAGCTCATTGGTTTGTTTTATGCATCACGTTGCTTTAAAAGGGATATCGTGGAATTTGCCGACCCTATAAATCGCTTAAAATAAAACCATGTTAAATAAAAGATGACTAATTTCTAAGAATTTCTGTCTTTTGTTCACAAAAAAGTGAGCTAATATTCGCGAAATGTTGTGTTTTATAAAAAAAGGCATAGCAGCAGAGTTGACGGAATACTCCAACGGTTTCCCGAAAATGAATCTTGGATCGGAAGTTATCAGGTACTTTCTACGTTAGTTTGCTGAATTACATGTATTTTGAGGGAAATTGATCAAATAAAATGGGCAATTTTAATATTTTGTAGCATTTTAATCAAACGAAAAACACATGAATTTTTTTTAAGGGAAGGCAAGACAGGTGCAATTCTATTAGGGAGAATGGCGCTGGCACAGACAATCGTTTCTCCGAATCCACGTATAAAAATAGAGGATTAAATCTTGATTCGCATATTAAAAAACAATCTTTGTGGAAAACACCTAAAAACCTCATTTTAATGGTTGACTTTTAGGTTTTTCATTGTGCACCTAAAGGTAGGAAAACATGGAGAATTGGGAGCAGAAAAACATAATTTTAAACCTAATGGAACGTAAGCCAAAAAACAATACAGCCAGTGATTTACACGTATGTTGACCATTGTGTTTGTCCACAATATTTATTGCCACATATTTTTACACTGTCAAATTTGTTTCTAAAAATCTAAGCATCTGATTTTTAATTAGTTAATTAGATCAGCAGAAAAAATAGTGAATGTAGGGGAGAGTGGGGATACTTGAGCATAGGGGATACTCGAGCCACCCCTATTATCTCTACAGTTGGTCAATTTTTCTTTCTAAAACTGGCAACATGGTAACATATTTATAGTTCTGAACATGTAAAAAAGAAATCACACACCTTGGTACCATTTTGAAAGTATGGTGATTAACTCTTTGAGCTCTGCTGGTAGAATTTTCTACCACATAATTTTAATTCTGAAATGTCACAACGACACCAGAAAATTCGACCAAATTTATTTGAAAAAGGTTTAATGCATTTTTTTCGCGTATATTGTAAATCGGTTTTTTTCTTAGCAAAATACTGGTGCGAATGTGACATCTGGCTCAAGTATCCCCTCCATGGGGATACTTGAGCCACAATGTAAAAGAAAAAGTAAAAATTTATTAGACATATAAAAATAGTTCAAAATTAATTGAAAGTGGTTTTCAATTGAAGAAAAAATATCAAATTTTCATTTTCAATATTTTATTTTGTTCTAAGAAATTATAAAAAATTTAAAAAAATTAAAATTTAAAAAATGGCTCAAGTATCCCCATCTTCCCCTATATGAATAAAACGTTGGAAAATAGTATGTTTTTAAGTTCATAAATCAAAATAAATACTTCAAACATATTAAAAATCCGATATTTAGATATCACACACGGAGTCTAAAGTTATTTTAAAAAAAACTTAAGTACTTAAGTATTATAAATATCTTCGTATTTTGATAAAGATGAAACATTTAAGTTTTTACATTTAAGTTTAAACATTTAACTTGCACATAAAGACTTGGAGAAAACACTTATATCTCCTTTATTAGATAGATTTCGTTTTAAATACTACGTATTGCGGTCGCTTCCATGTTGGATTTTCTGAAAATTTTTTGCAGAACTACACCGATCATGTCCCCTAGACCCGAAAACAAACATCAGTAAAAACATTTACACATCTATCTATCTATCGCTCTACATAATTTTTCATGGACATGATAACTTTTATAATTCTGCTGAGATCTCTTTCAATCTTTTGCATAAAATCAATAGGTATAAAATCTCGGTCAAGTTCGTTAATGGGCAAAATCGGGCCAAGGGGTTGGAAATAGGTAGAGCTTTTGTGAAAAGAGAACCCCCCCCCCATAACTTCTTAACAAAAACAGATATTGAATAAGTTTAAAGTTTATATTACTTCTAAAATATAGACAAAAATTTTATGCATCACAGATATTTGATAAAATTAAAAATAGGCTCAAGGGGCACAAAAAGGGGTTTGGGGAAAAAATTCATAATTTCGTCAATTATCAAGATATCATATCCAAATAAATTTTTCATAAATGTACTTAAAATTATCCAAAACTTTTGTATAGACAAGTTTCTGATAGGACCAATTCTTGCTGCAGAAAAAAAAAAATTAGAAACGTAAACAAAAATGGGACAACTCCATAGAATGATGAGCATCGTCATATGGAGTTCCTTTACCTGCGGTCTATTCTGTTGAGCTGTCTAAATGACAGACCAGATGTTATGACCAATAAGGTTATCTGAGCGAAAACTCCCAGCTAGCTATCGCCCAGGTAGTTTAACAGGTAAAGCATTGTCCTTGTAAGCCAAGTATCTGGATTCGATTCCCAGCCTGGTCAATTTTTCACTCAGTTGGATACATTTAATTCGTATGATAACTATTCTAGTCAGTTTGTTTGTGTTATAAAATAGCAATAATTACTTTATTAATATGTTTTATTTCCGAAACATCAGTAAAGCTTACTTTGGAGACACGAAATTTTTTTATTTCCGTCGAACTGCCTGTCCGCGATTACTACCATAAAAACATCCGATTTCCTTGAAATTTAATAAGCACGTTCATAAGGTACACAGATTTAGCTGTATAGTTTTTTATTAAGTTTGATTCATTCGTTCGGAAAATACAGAACATTTTATTTTGCATCATAATGCTTTTCTATAACAATTCAGACTATTTAAAAAATTCCATTTGTTGAAAGAAAATGGCGCGTTTGATTAGGATAATTTAAAGTGGTAAATTATCAATGTTCAAAGCTTCAAATAAGGTTTTTAATTATTCCCATTCATTTGAAATTTTGTCAATATATTTCTCAATTTTTTTTAAATATGTGTACTTTTTTAGAAATTTAGACATGTTTTCCAATGATATAAACCATTTTCTTTTATCATTTTACATGCTTGACATGGTACATATTCCATTTTCTTTT